>OX465277.1:25499364-26842330 GCA_949987645.1 Tachina grossa | reverse complement strand
AACGCCAATTGCACCCCATCAGGTGTACAGTATGGTGTGGGATCACATCTGAAAATGTCATTGGGCCCTACTTCTTCGAGAATGAAGATGGAAGTGCTGTAACCGTAAATGGAGAGTGGTATCGGTTTATAATAGAAAATTTTTTACGTCCTGCTCTTGAAAACAGACCTGGTATGTGGTTTCAGCAGGACGGAGCCACTGCCCATACTGCACGAGACACAATGGCACTTTTAAGTCAAATTTTTGGAGAGCGAATAATTTCTCGAAATTCGGAAATTATTTGGCCAGCGCGATCGCCAGATTTGACAGCACCCGACTATTTTCTTTGGGGTTTTTTGAAGGAGCGAGTGTATGTGAACAAGCCAGAGACAATCCTTGAACTCAAGGCAAACATTGTTGCAGAAATTCGAACGCTACAGCCACAAGTTTTGAAAGATGTTATGGAAAATGCTCTAAAAAGAGCCCATCAGTGCGAAGCTGAAAACGGTGGTCATTTAAGAGACATCATTTTTCATACTTAGTGTAAAAAAATTTCCATTTTGTATATTATATAATCTGAAAGAAAAAATAAAAAAAAGTTAATAAACAAAAAAGTTATTAAACTTTTACACCCCTTGGTTTCTTTTGGCCCACCGTGTATAAGAGCAAAGAAGAAAACACTTCGTGACGGAAGAATTTGTGATACTTGCTTCTTTCTACGCATGAGTGTGTGTACAAACGTCATGCATGTATGTGTGTATGATTTTTTATTTTTCTGCGCACATGCAAAGGCACACACATGCATTAACATTAGCATATACTAATCAACAGTACTTCTTTTGAACGTTTGTTACAAACAAGCTGTCTTGCGACATCGCTTCCCTATCGGAAATTTGGCTAACTTTAAACTAACTTTAAGCTAAATATTTCGCAACTAGTACTGACTACACTTGGATTACTTTGCAATGTAATCAACTGACTATTTTAACATTGCGATGTCCTAGGCGGTAGTCAATTGTCTCACTAGGCACTACTTTAAGCTAACTTAAAGTTGACTTTTTCAAATCACCTGGTAGTCAGTAAATTAAAAAAAAAATTCTGTGGCTCGAACATGTAACATCACACGTTGTGTACTCAACGCGCTACCACTCGGCTAAGCTGCCATCTAAAATAATAACAGCAAAATGTTAATATAAAACTGAAATGAGTTTTAAAGTAGCTGAGAATAAATTTGTTGGCTCTCACCAAATTCGATTACGTACTCAACTTTAGAATTAATTTTGGGTTTGTTCTGGATGACTTTGCAGCTAGCTTTTAGTCAGTCTAAGAAAAGTTAACTATTTTTGTAGTCAACCACACATTCTCCGACAGGGTTGTTACAACTGATATACACATACACCAACACATCCATCGTGCTTCGCTTATAGTACGACAGCATTTATTATTGGTTTAGTATAATGCATGCGACGTGAATACATTTAAAAATCATGACGTTTTTACATTTCAAGACTGTTTACGCAGCTCTCTAATATCTCACATAAGATCTTTTTTGCAATAAAAAAAGCTTGGATTTTATCACTGGCGAATTGGAAATCCATTAGAAAATACATACGGTATGCAAAGTTTAAAAAAAAACGTTTGTTACAAAAAAAAAAACATTATTGTATGATTTTATACGTAGTGGATCAAATAATTAAAAGGATCATCCAGTCATTAGTTTTATCGAAAATAATAGACTTCTCTAGATAAGAAACAAATTGCATATTACTGAAAAAATTATATTGAAAACTATTGTTAGACGGATTATTTGTACTTTTATAATTAATTGCATTAGTTTTTAATCTGATTTCTTAAATTAAATATTATATACGAATATGAGTTTTGTGTTTTTGAAATAATTGATTCAACTTTTGACTTAAAATTATGAATGAAATGACTTTTAGTTCGTTTTGAATTATTTGTCCAAACAAATGTTTCATTAAATACAACCTCCCTGTTCAAAATCTAAAAAAAAGTAATTTTAGTAATTTAATTTATTGCACAACAGTGCGATTTTGTGAATCAAGACAGTATGAATATGAACTTTGCGTACTGTAGAGGGAATATTTACACGTACATGTATGAAAATGTATGAATATATATAATCATATATGCCCATATACCCTCATTTTTCGGATCCGAACTATATATGGGATATCATATATGCTCCATACATATTTTTTTAGCTGGGTATTCGCATTTCCTGCAGGCTTTTGAAGATACACATACTTACATACATACATATATACATTTATTTATATCAGCTTATTTTTTGCTGTGTTTTAACTAGAGATGTGCACGTGAGTGTTTTCTGACTCACGACACTCACGCTCACGCTGAAAAATATTTTACTCACGCACTTTCACGCACGAATGATTTTGAAAATTTTCACGATCACGCACGCTTACGAATAAAATATTTTTAATCACGCACGAGTGGTTTACAACTTATCACGATCACGCACATGTAAATAGAATAAATTTATGAAGTTTTTTGCTTCTCCTGTAAAATAGTAAAAAGTATACGGCCTTTTGGATTTTAGGTGACGATATACATATCTATGTATATATGTATGCTCGCATCTTTTTTTAAAATTTACAATGTAAATTAAAATAAAGCAAAGTTTATTTAATATCGTTTTAAATATTCGTATTCGCGGATATCATTTTAAATATTCGAATTCGAATTCTCGTATATCAAAAATTGACATTCCGCACATGTATGTATGTATACATACACAATATAAATTATAGGGTTGCATTTGTATACCCGTTTGTATAGCCAAAACAAATATACCATGGTATGTACCATATAATTGTAGTGTGAGCGACAGAACTAGTATAAGAGTTATTATGTGTGCGTGCTTTTCCAAATTAAAATACAATTAAAACAAATAACAATTGCTTATTGTATTGCTGCTGAGCAACTGTTTGAACTGTTTTTGCTCAAAAAATACATATTGTAAATATATGAAAAAACCACTATTGAAACAAATACATGATGTGCAGATGTATGTGCGGACGTTCGTTATGTTATTTTGTGGCGCAACCAAAGTAGAGAGAGAAAGAGACAATTTTGCTCTGAGAGTAATTACAAATGCATGTGTTTCATGTACATGTATTATTTACTTACATGTGTATGTGAAATTTTACTTTCATTCATTCATTCATCAACCATGGATTTTTTTTCAACACACCATGAGGTACTTATGTTATGTTATGTATCTTATGTTATGTATCTTATTTGTTATAGAAAAACAAATACATACAAACGTGTTTTTCTCATTTGGTCATTGCACAACCATACAATAACTGCTTTAAAAATCAACATTTACAACTAGTAAAAGAAACGCTAAATAACATATTTTTTCATACAAAAACCAAAAAATACGCAAAACTGGTGCAAACAGATGCATCTGTGCAATGCTATAATATAAATGTGAAGGTAAGACGTATGGTCAATTAAATAAATGATAATCAAATAAATGAGAAAAGCATATTATATGAGAAAACATAAAATTTCTAAAATTTTTTTGTTACGTAATATTTTCAAAGACTCCCCCCCACCCCCACCATAACAAATCATAACAAAACTAGAACCCCACCCTTCCCCCCTACAGCGTTACCTAGTATATGGACGGCCCCCAAAGCAAAAAACATTTTCTGCGGTACAATTCGTCAGTAGTATTGTTGACAAAGGCACTGTTGAATCAGTAGTGTTTCTCAATTGATACTTCCTACAGGGTAGGAACATACTTACAAAGGTGTATGTACCCATCAAAGAAAATGGCTCCGAATTCGTAAAGAATTCGTAACGATTGGTCGACAAAATCTTCCGATTTCGGCACCGAAATATTACCGAAATCGTAACAATTTTTGTGTGAAATGGTTGACACGACTTCGTAACGATATGTCGGTACGAATTCATTACGATAAGTCGGTACGAATTCGTAACAACATGTAGGTACGATTTCTTTTTGCTTTTATAGCAGAGTACCGCTTCACCGTTATGTTGCTGCTATTGTCGAAATAATTTGCACATACTCACGTTTTTTTAATATTTGTTACAATCCTTTTTTTATCAACATATACATACATATTTATTTAAAAAAATTTTCACAGACTTTTAATTACATATGTATTCAAAAATCAAAGTTTTACCCTCATATTCATAAAAAAATAAAATTAATTTGAAATTCATTTTAGGAAAATTTTGTATTGAAAATTTGAAATAAAATACATTTCAAATTCGTTTCAAATTTTATGAATATGGGGGTTAATGTTAAAAAAAATGTTCAGAAATCTCTTAACGAATTCGGTACGACAAGTCATACTTCAGAAAAAGTCGAAACATTTTGTTTGGGGGTATTCATTGTGTTTGTAAGCTCATACTACCATACATATTACTATACATTCATATATGCACATATTATTATAAAATAATTTATTTCAAATGATTGAATACAGTTACATATATACCTATGCAGGAATGTTATCTCGTGAGAGCTTGAGAATTCGAGCGTGATTATTTAAAAAAAAGCTCACGCACGATTACGCACGAGTAAATTTTTTTCAGTCACGCTCACGCACTCACGCGTGATTAGTTACAATATTTGATCACGAGTCACGTGAATCACGCGTGACTCACGCGTGACACGATAAAATCACGACATTTGCACATCTCTAATTTAAATACGTGTATCTTGGGTGTACCATCACTGAATAAAACGCGCATATCTCTGGGAGGGAACACTTTTGGGACATGGGATCGGTCTCATTCGATGCTCAGATGTTGTCCACATCAAAAAAAAAAAAAAAAAAAAAAAGTGAAAATTGATTTAGCCTTAGGTCCCTTTCTCTATGCGCTGTCACATATATGTACATATATTAATAGCAGTGCCAAGCTAAACAAAACATTGATATATAATATCGCATTCGAATGTTGCGTAAACATTTCTCGAGCAAAACACTCGAGAACGGCTAACGTAAACGGAAAGAGAAAGTGCTGCTAGAGCTCACTCGTCGCTCAGTTTGTGGCAGCAAATATTTCGATTTCGATGGTTCTCTCACAAATCAATAGCGAACCTTTAGCAATATCATTATGTAATCATAATGTTGCTAAAAAATTTTTAACGAGAATGTTTCGAGAATTATTCGCTACAGCGAACATTCGTTAATTTTCGAATCTCAGGTTGGCTGGGTGATGAAACGAATATTCGTATTCGCTAATGTGATGTCATACGGGTTGGTATACGTGTTCGCCCAATTCAGGTGAATAATTGTACAATACTTTTTTTATTTAAACTTATTTTCATAGCTAACCCCTCAATAATCAATTTGAATGCATTTTTAATAAAATAATAATTTAGGATTATTAGGGCATTAAAAAATATTAAACTTTAATTATTATTCTTCTTTTAGTATTTAAAAAATGTATTTGTTCTTGGTTAAGGCTGTCGTTGCTGCTCAAGCAACTCATCAATCAGTGGACTTTATCCACAATTCTAAAAAGCTTACAAAACTCCAATGCTTATGGATAGAATCACATTAAATAATTGAGAGTTACAAAACTACAATGATAGTAGGTTATGAAACTTTTTAAAAAATTAACAAATACTATCTACGGCAATAAGGAAAATGGTACACAAAAAATTTAAAAATATTATTATTTATTATCCACAAACCTGTCTTTCATTCAAAGAGTCACAGACTTATTGACCGGCCCTTAAAAGCAATCAAAGTTTAGACGATGTTCGTATACAAATTTTTTTCAAATATGTACATACATATGTACATATATATACATATGTATGTATTTTATATAAACATTTTTGCAGATCTAAATTCAAAATTTAATATTCGTATTCGGTAATATCGCGTCAGATATGTATGTATGTACACGTAGTCGTATTTGTATTTGAAAATGTCGAAAAACGGACATTTGTTATATCACTAGCATACACATACACATATATATATACATTAGTGTACTGCACAAGAGTATTTATAAGACTTTTCAAGACATGAGAGATTTTTTCCAATGCTTTACTACAGCGAAATATTCTAAAAGAATCTCTAAACAACACTATTGGCAATACAAACCACCAAAAAAAATTACTTGCCAACAGTGTTGCTTAGCGATTCTTTTAGAATATTTCGCTGTAGTAAAGCATTTGAAAAAATCTCTCATGTCTTGAAAGGTCTTATAAATAGTCTTGTGCAGGACACTAATATATATATATATGTACATACCCTGCAGAAAGTGCGAATAGTGAAATTGTGGTGATTTACTAGTGACGTTGTCAGTAGCACTACTGACCAAGTGTACCCCAGCCAATGGTATCATCTATTGACATTTAACATTAGCTTGTCATTGAAAATCCACCACTAGACTATAGCACTACTGACTTAGTAGTTCTTTCGGGACTACATGGAGACATTGGCACTTACATTCATACATACATTTACATTCACTAGTAAATTTCAGGAACTCTAGTCTATAACATCGATATATCCTCTCTCGTTGTCCATAGCGAAATTGTGGTGATTTTCTAGTGATATTGTCAGTAGTACTACTGACTAGGTGTACCCTAGCCAATGCAAATGCCTATTGACAAATAACATAGGGTTATCATTCAAAATCTATCGGTAGACTTAGCACTATTGAGAAGGTAGTTCTTTTACGACCATATGGAGATATTTGAACCAAAGATCCACTAGTATATTTTTGTGACCCTCGTCTACAAATATTTATTTAATATTATTGCACAACATAATAAAAAAGAAAAACAAACTATTGACGCGTTCATTGACAATATCACCAGAAATACACTAGAACTGTCTTCTCTAACGTATCTCTACTCGCGCATAAAAGGAAAGTTGTCGACATTTTAACTAGTGCAATTGTCGCTGGAGAAAGAGTATTGACATAGAGACATATGGTTCTAGGTTGACTAGAGGGTAAGTATGTGAGTGCTATTATGTACTTATATATTTGGCTAATCTATATATCGCTCATTTATTGAAAGAACGTCATAACTCAAAAATTAGAATTAATGAGTTAGTGATGCAGAATTCATCCTTATATGGTTCTTCATATTGTGTAACAATAAAATTTTATTTTCTGGAAAACTGGTTTGTTTTTTGAGTTATGATGATGTTTGAGTAAATGAGCGATATATGTATGTAAGTACGTATAAAACCGTAGTGTGTGTTTGTTCGTAACGCTTGATCTCTAGAGCTATAAGAGTTGCGGAACTAAAATTTTCAATGCCCGGTAGGTTTTTTTTGACCCAAAAATTAAACCCCTGTGTACATTAATTTGTAGTTAAAAAAAATTAAATAATTGAGAGTACATGATTAAACAGAATCAGCGTTGCCACGACCAAAAAAATTTTGTAACCAAAATACAAAAAAAAGTAACCAAATGCAAAAAAATTAACCAAAATTTTTATGTATTTAAAATAACGTTTTATTTGTACTTCAGTTGAAAAATATACATATATATATATATATATTAATATATCTGTATATATAAAATCGTAGTGTGAGTTTGTTCCTAACGCATGATCTCTGGAACTATAAGAGCTATGGGGCCGAAATTTTCAACACAGGTTCGGGTTAATACCCGGCAGGTTTTTGTTTTGTTTTTGACCCAACAAGTGACAACTGTGTGGAGTAATTTGTAGTTTGAAAAATATAACATAATTGAGGGTAATACAATGTTTGCCCGGCTCAGCTAGTATTATTATAAAATCATATAACATAAATGAACCATTTAAATAAATATTTTGCAACCAAAAAAGTAACCAAAATGGAAAAAAAGTGCACATTGGAAAAAAAAGTAACCAATTTTGGTTACAAATAACCAATTTTGGTTACAAGTAACCAAAACGGCAACGCTGAACAGAATACCGGCTTCAACACATTTTCCATACAAATTGACACAAAAAAACAGCCGCAGAAACTGGTCGTGAGATAGAATCAGGGTGACCGATGACATTTTGCAAAAAGTGGCACCAAATAGGGGATTTATCAAATAAAAGGGGCAAAATTAAAAAAAAAAAACCGAGAAAACTACACTAAACTTTTTATTTTTAATGTATTTTCATATAACTCTACCTAAAAAAAGGTGTCAAAAAGTGGCAAGGCAGTCGAAAAAGGGGAAAGGCAGTTGAAAAAGTGGCAATTTGCCACTTTAGTCGGTCAAACGGTCACGCTGGATAGAATCTATTTTATTTTGAGAGCGTTTTTTCTTATACTCTCACATATCAATGTTCATTCTCACAAAAATGTTACCATACTTTCAATAAAGTTCATACATTTTGTAAACAAAACTACAAAGAAAAATAAGCACAAAAGAAAATAAAACAAAAATTAGAGAGCATTTGAAGTTACTGCCGTCGATGTTATTATGGGCTTGATTAATTTGTCAGCGATTTTTCTGAAGTCGAAGACTTTATTCTGTTTATACATTACGGCCGGGCTTACATCAGTATGCAATGTGCCAAAGAAAGCGTAACCACTAATTACTAATGAATAACTGTTTGTTTCAGTCAAGTATTTATTGATTTAAACAGTTTACAATCATATTGGATTTTATAAATTGTCTATTAGTTATGTAAGAAACTGCATAACTTAATAAATCGTGTCTGAATCAAACAGTTTTTCATTAGTGGTTACGTTTTTTTTTGGCACATGGCATACATGAAATGCCAGATAAAAAAAAGTAAAATAAAGTATAAAATTTTTGCAAAATTAAAAATTTAAAATTTTTACTCTATATGTTTGGTCTGTAAATACCAGTGTATTAAGTGCCCAAGAGACGTACAAAAAAACCCATCAATCACATAGTTGTGTGCGTGCAGTCGTTCCTTTTCGGCTACACGTACACGTTGTCCGCACTGATTGATGAGAATCAAAAAATTTTGATATTTTTATTTGACGGCTTATTATTTATACGTCTCCAAATCTGATTGAAGAAAAAAACGTCATTTGCTTTGTGTTAGAGTTGTGCCATTTAGTTCATTTCAGTGACCGGTCATTTTAGTTCATTATTTGTAAATGAACTAGTTCGTTCATTTAGTTCAATCGCTCTTTTTAGTTCAATGAACTAGTTAGGTCTTTTTAGTTCAATGATTTTACATCTACAATTCTACATGCATATGTATGTATGAGTGTTGTCGTCTTTGACAATATTAAAAACACAAATTCTGTGATAAAAATACTTTCTGAAAACTAAAATTAATTAATTAATAAATAAATTTGATTTATAAAAAAATCTCATAAATCTAAAATATTTTTTATGAATAGGGTAGTAAGTATACAGTGTTTACTTGTGTTTTCTTGTTTATTGCACTTTTGGTAGTAGCCAGCGATGAAAAAAAATTAAAGCAAAACATTGAAAACATTTAGCTCACAGCCAGTGCTGCCAGAAAAATTTTGACTCTTGTCCCCAATTTAAAACGTCATGTCCCCGAAAATCCCCATTTCAACAGAAAAATCCTAAGTTTTGTCCCCAAAAATATATCATTCATAAAAAACGATTATTAAGTCCTATGCGCAGGGATGCGAAATAAGATTTTCACAAAGTTACAAGAAAAATTTTACTTTTTTCATTAAATTGCAAATTTTTAAAAAGTTGAAAGTTTTTCATATTTTCTGGGAATCACACATACATAGTTTTTTTATGCGAAATACAATAACTAAGATAGAATCGTGCGTACAACAATTGCACAATCAAAACTTTCAACAGTCATTTTTCTTTTTCAAAAGAAAAAAAAAATGTTAATTGCCAAAGAGCTTGTTCTGCATCTGCGAGCACGGTTTTGCCTATGTACATATCGTTAACTTAATACGAAAAGGACCTAACTCATGTTTTTCATAGTTTACAGGAGGACGAAAAAACTAAATAAAAAAAGATGCAATATTGATAAAAAAATTTTTTAAACGCAATTTTTATTAAAAAAAACTTCACATAAGCACATAATATTGCGTTTAAGTTCACTTAGTTCAAAGTACTGAATCGTTCATTTGAACTAGTTCGTTCATGAACTACACAAGACTACTTTGTGTTATTTGTTCTGTGACGACATGGAGAAGTGCGCGGATGAAAAAAATTTATTTGTACTTTATGAAAATGTACCATTGATCTTTTTAAAAAACCAAACAATCAAAAGACTACAAACAGTTTTATGATTATTATAAATATTATATTCTCTAATTTTTCTAATCTTAATGGGTAGTGTGAATAAAAAAATTACTTAAAAATTGTTTTTAAAACCCCAAATACATACATATGTATTTATGTATGTGAATTTTGTGTTTAAAACAAATTTTTAACTAAAAAGCAAATACGTACGAGTAAAAAAAAATCGTTTGTTTGTTTCGAAATTTTTTTTAAGGAAAATATGTTAGTTTTTTTAGAATGGTTTGAAGAACTAGAATTATTATTGTTATTATAAGCAATAATAATAATAATAGATGAAAAATTAGAGTGGAAGATAGAAAAATTATTATTTAGCTCTGTATATTTGTTTAATGTGCTTTTTTATACAATGCGGTAATAACAAAAAATCATCATCCGATGAAGACATATGTATATGCCATCGCACACAACGAACACAAAATTAAAATGCTGATTGACGATTTTATTTGTACGTCTCCGAAAAATCATCAATTAAACGACACTAACACATTCTTACCGATTGATGGCTTTTTTTGTACGTCTCCTGTTATGTGAAATCTGAAAAGAAATACACCTAATTCACACGAAGACTTTTATCTATTTTCTTTAGTCTATTTTTCGACGTCACTTTTTGTTTGTCAGCGAACGGTGTAGAGAAGAAAGAGGGGTAGAAAAAATGACTCGATTTCTGTTTTCCATGGTTTTTTTTTCATATTTCTCATTACATTGCTCTTGTTGTTATTGTTGTTACGTTTTAATATTACTCTTCTATCTTATTGTATTTTTTTATTCTTGCTATTCTAACTTATTGGCTATATGGGTGAAGAGAAGTAAAATTAGACGTCCAAAAAAAAAAACATCGTATGAATGCAAGGAATTTTTGGTAACAACTTCAAAAGAGAATTAAGAAAAATAGACGTCCTAAATTTCACCGTGTGAACTAGCACATAGTGTGTATTTACATATGTATGCGGTGTGAATGTACAAGAGATAAGTGCCTTACAGCCGTATTCATAAAAAAAAGTTGATTGAGGTTTAAAATTCATATTAGTTAAAAAACGTTTTAAGGCTAAATAACGTTTTTTAAATATTGGTATTCATAATCAGTTTTTTAACTAAAAATCAATTAACTAGATTTTTTTTTAAAATATCGTGGCAACACTGTATTCTTTATTTGTCACTTGCATATTAGTTCTGCAAAACAACGATTGTTAACTCACAAAGTACTCGTGTCTATTTTGTTTATTTGTCGGTTTTCAGAGAAATATTGTTTCTATAAAATAAAAGATATGTTCCAACTTGTATTTAATAAAATAATAAACAAAGTTCACAACAAATCTTTGTTAAAAGTGCTTTTTATATTATTTATTTTATTGCAGATAAAGAAGCACTAGAATAACGAGCTTTATTTTGTTTGTTTTGAGTGTTTATACATCACTAGTTAATTTTCTATAATTATACTATTTTTGTTAACACATAAAATGAGAAAACAATGACTGGGAATGGAAACTGGATCGCTTCTTTTCTTTTAAATATTCTTTGGAGTATATTTGTTATTTCGGCAATAGTTCCTATAAAAAAAATTACATTGTTTTCTTCTAAATAACACTGGCATATGCATACATACATGCATACATAAGTACATACATACATACACAAATATGTACATACAGGTAAAGTTCAAAATGTAAACAAAAACGAAGCAAAATTACAACAACGTCACCTTAAAATTGGTTTAAACATGGGGGCAGTCAATTTTAAAATTTGCTGATTTACGCAAGGTTTAAAAACCGTTTTTTAAGCTAAAATTCTATTATGAATACAATTTTAGCGAATTTTGCTTAAACAATATTTGAAACTCGGTTTAAATATTTAATAAAACAAAAATTTAGTTCTACTAGAAGTTGGAAAGAAATTCCTATGTACATATCGCACTTAACTAATCAACAAGAGGGTATTAACTAAAAATTTTAAAATTTTCAGTATGAAGTCCTATTACATAATCGTAAGGAAAGTCAATTTGAAAATATATATGTGACAGCGAATAGAGAAAGGGACCTAAGGGTAAAAAAATCAATGTTCACTTTTTTTTTATGTGGACGACATCTGAGCATCGAATGAGACCGATCCCATGCCCCAAAGGTGTTCCCTCCCAGAGATATGCGCGTTTTATGAAATTGAAGTACACCAAAAATACACGTATTTAAATCTTTAAAATGGCTCTCCTAAACAAACCCGGTTTTTACCGTTAGGTCCCTTTCTATTTTGCTCGTCACATATACATTATTTTTATTGTAAAACCTTGCAATTATTGGGGAAGAATATTTGTGTTTTGAAAAGAGTCACAACTCAAACAAAAATTGAGAAATTTTATCACAAAAACAGCCAAATGTCCAATTAAAATCATAAAGTAATACAAATTTTATCAACAAAAGAATAATCAGAACACGATAAAATTTTCACAGTATATGTACATATATTGATGTTATTTGATTTCTTGCAAAAAGTGAAATTTTAAAAATTTTGAGTTGATACCCACCCTCTTGTTGATAAGGTGCGATATGTATGTTAAGTAATGGAGGGCTGTGTAAACAGTCTTGAAATATAAATACGTAAATGTAAATGTATATGATGTCCTTTAATAACCCTGCAAATAATATTGTAGTACGTGGTCCAATCTAGATGAAACAGACTAGTCACATCATGGTCCGTCCCATGTAATGCAGTCAAGGATGATGTCGTTTTCATACAAGCATTCAATGCTGCACGATAAGTGTTCGTGTTTAAACGATTATGATCGTTCTTCTTAGGCACTCACAAATTGTATGCTATTGTATAACTATTCCATATGGGGTAGTTTTAGGGTTAGTCTGATGTAATGCAAAGTTGGACCAGGCCATCGCAATGTTAAATCGATCATCTTTTTTTCATATATTTGGAGTAGTTTTGGAGTACTCCTACTCCTCTTTGGACTAGTCCTTACATGCATGTATGGACTAGTCGCATTATCTGCAGGGAAGTGAAGTTCGATGTATGTATTGATGTTCGCGCATATGAGTGTTTACAAGCGATGTTGCGAATACTTCTTGATCGTAACAAACTCAAATGAAGTAGTGTTGATGTGTGTATGCTTGTTATTTTGTGTATTGTACGTTTGAGTGTGTATGATGTAGATGGTAAGATATTTCTCCGTCCGAGATATTTAGTAGATTACATTTGAACAAATTAAAAAGTATTTTTATATTATGCAGCATTTTAATTTAGAGTTGTACTAGTCTCGATTTATATACATTTATTTAATATTTTTTAAATATTTATTAAAGTTTTTCAAGGATTTATTTGATATTTCGAAGCAAAAATGCTCATGACTTAGACCACTTTCATAATTAAGGGCACATATGTATTTATTCTTTTAAATATGGAACTACAAATCTACAGTAGTTTTCTAAAAAGGAACTGCTATAAAGAAATTAAAGTAACCGTATTCATAGCGATGTCGTATTATTGTATTGGCTATAACCAGAGCTGAACCATCTGGTGAACAAATGAGCCTGATGTCAAATCATGTGATTCCAAAATATTAATAGCTGAATTTTTAAGTTTTTTTTTTTAAATTTATAATATAATATATTATTCCAACGCTATAAATCGTGCAATTAACAAAAAGCAATCATTTATCTTTTATTAATTTTTTGAAATCATCGCATATACAAAAATTTATTTATATTTTCAGTGTAAATTGTCGAACGAACGTATTGCCTTTCGACATCGTTCTAACAGCACAATAGAAAAAAATAATAATATTCTAATGCAAGTTTTTGTGTAATAAAGTTAAAAAATTGGAAATCATTTGTAAGGAGCTGCATTATCATTGCGTCCAAAAAATCCATATTAAAAATATGCAGGTAATGAGTAGAAATTTTAATCAGTTTAACTGTTACTGTTCGAACTTTATTTGTTTCTATAGTTACATATGTTTTGATTAGGCTAAAGTTCGTATCAATCTGTAAGCCAAATTACATGTGATAATTTTTAAGGAACAAGTAGCACCAAAGTTAATTGAAAAAGTCTGACCAACACAGCAGAAGGGAACAACATGCTGTTTTCGATGGTCGCCACACCTTCATCACTAGCGTACTTGTGTTCGGTCCACTGTGCGTGGTGTCAGTTGATGCAAATTTCAGATTTCTATACCCATTTTTAGTGCAAATGGAATATTTGAATTATTATGATTCATCGTACTACAATTTGCTGGATTTACCAATACATGTTTGAAAATTTTATTCGTAGCCGAAAATCCATAAAACAAGTTTATAGATTTTTAGCGGTAGAGGTTTAGCTTTATCGAGTTAAAGAAAACGGCGACTGACCGCCTTTTCAAACTATTGCTGGGATATTATCGATAGTACTACTATCTATTCTACCGATATTTTTAGGGAAAAATATCGATATCGCTATTGTTATTTAAAATATAATTTTGAAAATGCGTAATAGCCATAGCAGCGGCAAAATCCAGTGTGGATTGTCTTTAAAAAAAGGTATTGCAAAATGTAATATTTATAAGAAATAGACAAGCAGTCCTAAGGATCATATGAAAAGAGTTCACACTTCCGAATGAGACATAGAAGTTAAAAAAGCATCAAAATAACAGGAGTAACTGTCTTAAATCAAACAAGATGGAGGAAGTGCTTGTGTGAACTATCGATAGTAGAAAATATACATATGTACATAGATATTATCCCAGCACTATACCAAACTCCCATTAGCAGCTAATTCAATGTCTCAACTGACATTACAATTTATGATGTAAGTCGGTTTCATCTTGTTTGATTTTAATAATGATCAGCATAAAATTATTTATTTTTTAAAAACAAAGATTAATCATAAACATGTTTAAAATGTATGTAAATATGTATACATATATATATGTCGGTTAGAATGTGTGTGAATATAATGTTTGGCAACATTTTCGACATGCATACCTAATTGTAAAAAATAACGACTTTTTTCTGTTTTCCAAACGTTGTTAATTTCTTATTTTAGAAAGGTATTCATTCAATTCATTCATATTCTGTTCGAAGAATGTTGTATGTAAGATTTAAATTAAAAAAAAAAAAAAACTGAATGCCCACAGCCATAAAGAGCCTACATACATAACCACATACGTATATTCGAACCATTCAAATATTTAGAATGGTTCTGAAAAAAGTATTGAAAATTAAAACCGTGTGTATGTACATATTCTTTACGCGCGTGTATGGCGTTTAACACATACATACCTACTAGAGAGCTGCGTAAACAGTCTTGAAATGTAAAAACGTCATGATTTTTAAATGTATTCACGTCGCATGTATTATACTAAATCAATAATAAATGCTGTCGTACTATAAGCGAAGCACGATGGATGTATCGGTGTATGTGTTTATCAGTTGTAGCAAGCGATGACGTCAAGACAGCTTTTCTGTAACAAACACTCAAAAGAAGTACTGTTGATTAGTGTATGCTTGTTATTTTTCATATTGTACGTTTGAGTGTGTAGATGGTAAGCTATTATGTTATTATGTTATTATTATTAACCGCATACAACTAATGTTAATGCATGTGTGTGCCTTTGCATGTGCGCATAAAAATAAAAAAAATCATACACACATACATGCATGACGTTTGTACACGCGCTTATGTGTAGAAAGAAGCTAGTATCACAAATTCTTCCGTCACGAAGTGTTTTCTTCTTTACTCTTATACCTACAATACTCAAATAAATTTCTTGCAAATTTCTTGTTGTTAACGTTTGTTTTAGAAGATTTCGCTGTAGCAAAGCATTTGAAAAATCCCTCATGTCTTAAAAGTTCTTATAAGATATCTTGTGCAGAGGACTAATACCTACGACGCAGGTTTTTAACATATGCAAGATTATGTGCTTGTATACGCAAGTAAGTATTCTAAGTAGAAAATGTACAAAATTATGTATAGAATGTATAATTCTCGAAGAATATTTCTGCATAAAAGTCCTAAACTAAAGAAAGAAAGGAAAAAGAAAACAACTTGAAAGCTATAAAAAATAATAATAAAATACCGAATGACAAATACCCCATCATTAGAAAAACCTTATTGCATATTAATATATTTTTGCATTTTTCAGATATTGTCACCAGCACACACTTACGCCTTTACGACTAGAGGGCTGCATAAACATTTTTAAATGTAAATACGTCTTGTTTTTTAAATGTATTGTTGCTGCATGTATTATACGAAACCAATAATAAGTGATGTCGTTTAATAAGCGAAGCACTATGGATGTATTGATGTTCGTGTATATGAGTGTTTGCAAACGATGTCGCGAAGATTTCTTGTTCGTAACAAATACTCAAAACAAGTAGTGTTAATGCGTGTATGCTTGTTATTTTGCATATTGTAGGTTTGAGTTAGTGTGTAAGATGGTAAGCTATTATGTGTTTAAGGGTGATTTTTTAACGCAAGCGCACACAACTAATCGTCGGTTGGTTATTGGTTAGATGCAGTCATAATGTTTTTTGAATATATTTTGCCGCAAAGCAATGACCAACCGACGTAATATCAATGCATGTCTGCGTTTGTATGTGGGCAGACAAATAAAAGATCATGCACACAACGTGTGTGCGTATGTGCGCGCCCATGCGTATGAAGAAGCAATCATCACATATTCCTTCGTCACGAAGTATTTTCTTCTTCTTTATAACTATCACTAAGTTTATGTTTTATAGATTTAAGATTTGCATAGTTATTGTTAGTTCATATATGAAGATACAATAAATAAATACATGCATTACAAAAAAAAACAAGTATTTTCTTATTTACTCCTATACTTGCAAACAGTGTTGTTAAGCGTTTGTTTTAGAAGATTTCGCTGTAGTAAAACATTTCAAAAATCCCTCATGTCTTAAAAGTTCTTGTAAGTGGTCTTGTGCAGGGTTCTAATGTGTACATAATCCATTCTCACCTTCAGTGCTGCACGCAACGAGCAGATTATTGATATCAGCGAGTATTCAGCTCAGGTGTTCGACAAGTTTTGAAACTAAAAATGGACAGAGTTCACAGAAATAATTACTATCAGGTTTTTTTTTAAATTAACGTTTTTGTTTGTCTTATTATTCAAACATAATTACTCGTTAATCGATTCAATCATTTTCTTAATTAAAAAGAAAAAATATAAGTTTATTATTAATTAATTCAATTATTCGAAACGTGTACAAATTTATTAGCACAAAAAAATATTGTAACTTTTTTATTTTCAGCTTGTTACTCATATATTTAGATGTTTTAGAATTCTCGATTGTTTTTTTTAAACAGTTTTAATATAAACCCATGAAGCTTCTAAGCATTTTAAAAAATGTGTTTGAAGAACTTTTGATAACCTGGTATTAGCATTAACGAAATGCAATATATGGACTAGCTAATCCCACAACAAATGTACCTAAAAGCTCACTTGGGTCCTCTTAGGACCCGTTGTGTTGCCTTGGCGTGGTGGGAAGGATATGATAAACATTTTCCCTTCATAACCACATTTTCTCGATACTGAGCCAATCTCAGTTTTGTTTGAATAAATTGTATCTTCTTATATCACATTCTGAAATTTTTGCAACATCTTGCATAAATGCAAAGGCGATGAAAAACTTCAATTCATGATGTGTCATGCCGTGGGATTAGTGAGAACCTAGTTCGAAGAAAAAATTCATCAGCCTGTAAAAAACCCCTTTCACCAGCAAGAGACACGTCACGACAACTTCTTCAGAAATCATTATACGGTAGGTTTAGTCTCAGGAAGTAGGTCGCAATATACTATCAGTTCTGCCTCTAGTGTACAATAGTGATCCTGGATGTGGAATGGATTCCTTCCAGGATGGTGAACCATCTGGGATTGTGGTCACGTTTATTTTGATTTAATAATCTCCTGCCATATATGTTTACCTACTTCGCAGTGTCTTGTTGGTACTGCATCTCCTCTACAAAGCTGATCCCTTGGGGGTTTGTGAATCTGGTTTAATTGTGATTGGTATCGTGGTCAAGTTAATTTTGAGGGTGTAACCTCGTTTGATCGTCTAGTGTGCTCAATATTGATGACATTCTGCTCTATTTGTAATTTTCAGCATTTCAGTGGTCATACCGTTCTCTATACAGTTACCGAGTACACCTCCGTGTTTCGGTGCCCAGATTAACTCTAGGTTAGAATATCTCGCCATGTCATTAAGATACACTCGCCATTCTGGAACCAGAATAGATTTTTTATTATTTAGTTTATAAAATATTTTTTTATCATAGTCTAGAAGGATTTTATGTCCATAGACTGAAATAAATAAATAAATAACTTATATCAAGCTCTTTATGACTCTTCTTATGAAAGTCAGCACAAAAATTGGAGACGCCCACTGAATATCATCTGAGCACAGAAACACAGAACGAAAGACGATACACTCGCAAATAATGTGTACCGTTGTCTCGTCATATCATGATACTAAACTTTTGCACGAAATGGGGAATGAGGTCAGTAGGCAACGAATGAATCATTGTAATAAGAAAAATTAAAAATTTTAAAAACCCCCAATATTTCTAGAAAAGATGTGATATCTTCTAAGCGGCTGGACCGATTTATTAAAATATAGCTAAGAACCTTCTCGATCAAGTCACCTTTCAATCAGAAAAAACTAAATCAAAATCAGTCCGGCCGTTTAGTCCATACGTGGACTCGCACAGACACATACTACAAACTTGTAACACCCCTTTTTTTTGGTCGAGGGTTAAAAATAGCCTTAGAGGATTTGGAACCTGTTATAAATAATACGAAGAATTTTTTTTCTATTTGTTATACGTCGATAGGTGACATTTTGAATAATGCAAGTCACCATATTATCGCACCATACATCAATAAAAGCTTGAAGAGCCATCGAGAATTTTTTGGGTTTAAGCCCCATGTTAGAGTCGAGGCATATCCAATTCTTTCCGTTGTTTTACAGTTCTGTATTATGAAAAAATTTGGATCCAATGCTAGATGATGTGATATCATACTAGATCTACCCCCTTGCATGGAGGTACCGCATCATACCACCGAAAAATCGTCTAGTACATGTTTTTTAAATTTTTTTACTGCATTGTGTGTAATGCCGGGTGAGAAACTGTCTCTTCTTTGTTCTGATTTTGGCAACTGCGACAGAATGTATTATACGTAAGACATAGCCTACTAACTTGATTGTAGATTGTCCAGTTGCACGTCAATATCTAGTCCTACCATGACATAGTTTTCTGAATTTTGATTTTTATTTGCTCTGAACGCTTATTGTGGAAGCATGGCCAAATTTTCCTTGCCACCCCACGCTTAATCATCCTATCCCACCTACCTTCTGCTTCCTGAAGATGGTGTTTGCGACTAACACCGTGTTACAAGCATCCATACCGGCTACTGCCCGGATAGTTCACACGACCACTCATAGCCATTGAATTTACTATGTACAGGATAACAGATGAAAGTAGTACCGGTCTGACCTCATAACCTTGTTAGCACTTCCTTACATTGGTTAGCTTAAATTGAAGAGGTTTCAACTAATCCTAGCGCAAGAAGTGATGCTGGGCTGTGAGCATTTCTTTCGTACAGCAATACAGCTGCTTCTCTTACGGTCAGCATTTCAACCTGGAATACACTTGTACCATCGGGAATACGCACGCACAGATCAATTGAGAAAACTCCATACACAACACCACTCATAATTTTTAATGTGTCAGTGTAGACTCTGGTGTCATAAGCATTAATTGCATGAGGATATGAAAATAACGTGTAGGTCTATAGGAATATTGTTTACTGGACCATTCAGGGCTTCCGAAGGACTAATACGCAAACAATCCATAACTTCATTGTAAGCAGCTCTTTGAATTTGGGTATAATTGGTCTACCACCAATTTCTCACTTTTAGCGGTCCACCATAATATCGAGCCTTATTCTAGTGTTGGACCTATAACTATCAAAATCATCCCATGTTACGATGTTGCTTTTCCTGAACACTTTGACTTTTTGTTATTGCATAATCTGGCAGTGAAATTTCTGGTTTCCAACACAAATAGTTGTTATCCATCTCCTGACGTGCATATTCCTCAAGGCCACAGTTTTGGAGGGCGTTTTGAGTAGCTGCACCAGATAAATTAAAGATTGTAGTCCGCTTCTCAATACAGTACTATCTCGATAAACCGAACAACAGTTTCTCCGGATTATTTTTTTTTATTTTGAGGCAAGTTTTTGGGATTTTTAGTCAAGTTTTTGGGATGGGTTGAAAAATTCAAGGTATGTACGTCACGGAATTAAAAAGTTTCAAGTTTATGGTGAAAGAGTATAATTATGGTACAAAAAGAGAAAAAAAAATATTAACATCTCTAACCC
This sequence comes from Tachina grossa, assembly GCA_949987645.1. NCBI lineage: Eukaryota > Metazoa > Arthropoda > Insecta > Diptera > Tachinidae > Tachina > Tachina grossa. Next base: position 26,821,725 of record OX465277.1, on the reverse strand, counting down.
AGACACTTCACTAATACCGATTTGTTCAATATTTGTTTAGGGTGTCCAGATTACCGAGATGGTACTGTATTTATATACATACAACCATACATAAGTATGCATGGATGTATGTACATATGTATGTATGAATTTCACATCTGTGAGTAATAAAATAAACGCACAAAAACTTACATGAGTAAAATCTAGACTATTCTCTGCCTCAATTTAAACAAATGTCGGCACGTTGCCCTTTTGGCTTTATGGTGGGAACGTCGAAGAGTCTTAGAGGTTTGTTTTATTTATTATTTATTTATGTGTTGTATATATGTACATAAGTAGATACATCCATTCACATACACATACTGAAAAACATAAATTTCTTGCTTAGATACATACATACATATTCATTTGTTAAGAGTTTTTACAAGCTTTTTTCACAGTTTCTTTCCGGAGAGTGCGTGTTAGTTATATCGTATTAAAAGAGTGGGTCGGTCGGCCGGTGTGCTTCCAGCTCATGAAGAAGTAGCGTTGTGCTAATGTATATATGTATATACATATATATGTACATACATATAAGACTAAGTATGTATGGATGTTTATATTATTGTTTATGTTTATTATTATGATTTTGTTGTTGGTATGAATGTGCGTACAGACATGTTGTTCCTGTTGTTGTTGTTGTACATTAAGCCATAGTGTGTGTCGGTTCTTTTGCTAAATTTATTTGGTTTTTTTTTTTTGTAAATCGTTTAGAAATGTAGATGATGTGTACGTTATTAGTGAAGCAAATGATGTAAATTATCAGATACATATTTGCGTATACGAATATCTACGCATATCTGAGGGAGTACTAGCGAATACGACTGCGAATATATGTATGTATGTATATGTATGAGTGGCGTCGTCGACGTTACATCAAGACGACAGTAAATACTGTCACTTGTCTACTCTTTATCGGCAACAACTGGCTCTTATTGACACTCTCTTACTCATTTCTAAGGCTTTGTAAATTAATGGAGCATGTTAATAGTAGTAAATTGTTGTCGACAAAGAGTAGACAAGTCGACGACGCCATTACATATCACAATTTTAAGACATTTATGTATGGCTAGACCTAGAGTCAATTTTTAGATACCTCTACGAGGTTAAATTCATTTTGTTTTCCTATATAGCGAATCCGTAAATTAACTTAAACTTCCTGACTACATACATACATATTTTCGTTTTTGTAAGACATACATATTCACATTTTTCGGTCTCACAGAGTGACCTTAAACTTGTGGTTCGAGGGTGTACGATTCTCAGGATATTAAAAAATTTGTGATGGTTTATATTATAAATATTGTTGTCTTGAATGGACCAGCGAATAGTGAAATGTATGATGGAATTTTTTTTAGAAATCATTCTGAAAGTTAGAGAAAATTATAACTATGTGTTTTTAGCGGAAATTTTAGTGGAAATTTGTTGGTGGAGTAAAAACTTGTTTATAGACCAAGAAGAAATATATAATGGAACTGATTTAGAAAGTAAAGCAGAAATAGATTTGTCGTCGAAAGATGAAAATGACGATATATCTTATTAAACTGAGTGCGTGGACACGGGACTATTTCAAACATAGTTGCGGATGACCTGGCAAAGATTTGAACCCTACTAAGAGACGTTTCGATGTTACCTTTCTTGAATTAGCTCAAATCAGATGACACAATGAGCCCAGCTGTGCAATATCGAGAATCCTCTGGCCTCATCTAAACTCCCACATAACGAAAAATCTCATGAACTTCAATAGGAATCACTTGAGGAACCTCGTGGCCACGTGGACCGATCACTGTGCCTTCAGAACCCATGCTAAATATATGGGTCTGCCGTATAATGACTACTGCTACAGTTGCAATGACGAGGAAAAGGAAGAAAGTATCCTGCATCTCTTGTGTCTTTGTCCCGGTCTGGAGGATCTCCGCCTGCACCTCCTTGGCAGAATATCCTTCGGAAGCTTATCCGAGTTATCGGAAATCAGGCTCAAAAACCTAAGCCTCTATATTAGAAATAGTGGTTGGTGTAATCGCTGCCCCCCCCCCCACCCCTTAACCAAATTTCTTGACCTACTCTCACCTCACACCCCACACCCCCTGAACAATCTTCTATCTCTTTATCTATTTTCTATTTCTACCCTTCTCACCCTCCTCTTGTTCTCTCTATCCTTCTTCTTTCAACTTACAGGCAGCACTTTACTTACTTTACTTTATATTACTTTTCCTTAAAGGTAATGAATGATAATGACAATGAATGCCATGTAGTGCATTTTAATCCAAAGTTGATAATTTCTTTATATTTGACCACGCCTATACCGCCCACCATTTGTTGAAAAAAAAGAAAAGAAAATATGTTAAATGGGTTCAATGCAACAATTAAATTCCATTAAATATTTTTTTATATTTTTTTAAGTTTTTTTTTTTTAATTTTCACTCATAGTGCAAAAAATGGCTCAAATTCAAGAGGCCATAAAAATTAAATTCGAGCTAACTTTTCAAAACCCTTTGGCAGTTCTGTTTACTTTCATTTCCCATTGAAATTGTTGAGGCTGGCGACGATGACCCGAAATTTGTTGCACAGTGTAATAAAAGGTTTTTTCCAGGCTATTCCACCACGGAAAATATGCTTCCAAACTACCTGGCGGATAGTTTCTGCCCTGCAGGCCTTATTAAGTTAGTATCTAACTTTGGAACAGATATACATTGTATTTGGAATTTCATTAATCTTTCGCATGACATAAGGTCCGTCGTTTGCACTCGATATTTTTTGTTGGGAGCTATTCTGCTTTTGTTTTGTATTCTGCGATTATGGACGAACCGGTTTATTATACTTTTTACATTTGAGAATTAACTTAACTGAAAGAATATTATTATTATGTAAAGTTTCAAATAATTTTTTTTTGGTTAAAGAATTATTTTAAATTTTATATTTCTGTGCATTTATTTTTTGTTTGTTTTTTTTTTTGCAAAAATATTCCAATACGATTACTGATCCGAAAGCCGTGATACTTGTGAATATTCGGTTGTAAGAATTCGTTACATCACTAGAACGTACACAAGTGCGTATGCATGTATATGTATATGTAAGTATGTAGATACGAGTATATATACTACATATTTGCGTATGTTTTGTTAGTTCAATAACCGCCGAAAATTTTGAAGGTCAAAACAATACAAGAAATTTTTTTTGGGCATATTTTATTACTTTTCTTTTTTTTTGTTTGTTTTGCTAACACTCTACATTACAACATAGTGAGCTGGCGTTATCATTTCACTGATTGTACTAGGTAAGTACTTATAGGGAGAGAATGTTTATTTATACTGCATATATTTATTATATATACGAGTACATATGTACATACATATGTATGTACCTATTGAATGTGGATTTTACTATCTGGCGAGTGTATGAAAAGTATATATTATTATCAATGGTTTAGATTCTAATATGAAATTTATACTTATCAATTATGAATGTTAAACATGTGATTCGAGTGGCGTGTATAAATCCATAGACATGTCCAAGTACATACAGTTGGCTTAGAAAACGAGCACTCACTCACCACTCATATTTTAAATTTTTAAATCCAATTTTTTTAGCAAACTTTATTTTCAATATGGAACTTAACCCTTTTATCACCCCTTGTTACAGATATGTATGTACATACATATGTATGTTATAAACCATTAAATCTCGATAAAAATTATTAATTATGTACATATATGTAATTATTAATTTTATTTCAACTCAATAGCTTTGGTGAAATATCTTATATCAAACTATTAAATTCATTCGTAATTAAAAATAAAAATACTTATGTACATATGTATCTGCAACAGCAGAACAAAATTAAAGTAACCCTACGCTTTTATTGAGTTTTGACTACTGTAATACCCTGAAAATTTCATTTGTTTGGAAATTTTTCACTTTTGCGTCTACCTAAGCTCTACCTAAACGGCGTTAAGAATCATTCCTAGAAAGTTCATATATTCAAGAAAGATGTTTATTGAGATTTTAGGTACATTTTTCTAGTTGATTGTTTCCTTGAATCTTGAACGGTTTGCTACCTATGGACCTAAACAAGGGAAAAAAAGTAAGAAAAATCGAGTTTTTAATTTTTTTGCGATTTTGATCTTAAAGATGAATTTTTTTATTTTAAATGTTCTTTACGATAAGAGCTACAACTTTGCCTCAGAGAGTAAATCAAAATCCTGAACAGTTTGCAAGATATGAGCCTACGAAAATGCAAAAATGGGGGCTCATAAAAAAGTGCATGACTTGGGGCAAAACTGGGAGACACGGGTAATTTTTGTTGACCTTTTATTACGTGGTGGTGTCCGTATATGATTTTATTTTCATGACTTAAAAAATTACACAGTGTTATCGGAATAAGTTTTCTAAAATCGTGAGGTTGAGGTTTAAATTCCTTATAACTTTTTTATTAAATTTTTTCCTTTTCAGTATTTTGTGAATTTAAAATGGAACAGTACACAATTCAACAACGAATTCTAACACCAGTGATGGAAACAGCAATACCGTATACATTAAAAAAAATGATGATGCGGTATTTCTATCGAGTACAGATGAAAAGTTGTGAAACTTTGTAAACATGAGCATCAGCCTTGAAGACAAAGCAATTGACGTTTTAGAAGTCAGTTCTAATTCATTTGCAAGGATCGATGCCATTACGTATGGAATATAACATCGTGAAAATGTTCGGTGCAACTCATCTGGGTGGCGCGCATCCAAAATGTAAAATTTTCCTTGAAAATCCATAACAAACCAAGAGTTTTTCAGGAGGGATTGCATGCTCTTGTATCCATATTAATTCGTATCGTCCCAAAACTCGAGAATTCTGTTTGTTGATGTAACCATAAATGGGCTTCATCGCTACATTAGGCTAGGAGCGTAGAACGTTGTACGATCAAAACAATTTTATTATTAATTACAGCCAATTCGACAGATAAAGCTTTAATTATACGTGCCATAGCCATAACCAAACCAAAATTAAATTGGTTTCTATGGCAATGGCTATGGCATTATGGCGAGTGACCTATAATCAAATACATTGCTGCCCATATGTTTGGTTCGAACAGCTGTTTTCTATGGTTATGGTTATGGCACGGCTGTTTGAACCTTAAAGCTGCAACAATATGGCCGTTATCAATTGCCAAAGTTTGGCAGTTCCTATTGAAAGAATATATGTACATATATTATGCGAACGAATTGTATGGAGGGGTATATAAGCTTCGTTTTAGCCGAGCACACTTACATTTGCTAATTTCTGTAATTGTTTTATATTTAATTTTATTAAAATTGTCTATTCTTTAAAACGTAATACACACATACATTCATATAGTGAATGTATTTTTATTGTAGTTATTGTTGTTTTAAAATGATAATTAGTTTTCGTAATATATCCCAGTTAGCCATGCCTTTCAGACATCTTAAATGATGGTTATAAGAGAATAAAAAATCGTGGAAGCTCAAATAAATCGTTGACCAAAATTTTCGAAAAAATGCTCACGAATTCATGCAAGATCACACAAGCGACAATTTCCACCACCATATCGATTGTCGTACAAAAATTTATAGTCTGAGTTCTTGACCAACAATGTTACTAACGTATCTTTTCACAATGTATGGTTAAAAGATAACAGGGAGTTTAACAGCAAGTTTTGTATGAAGAACTTGCAGTTAAAGTTCACGTTAACTCTTAACCATACATGTGAAAAGGGACGTAAATAGAACAGACTTTGATTGATATATTTAACACACAAATTTAGTTTTATTCTTTTTAGTTGTATTTTCCGTTTCATTTAAATTATTGACTGACTTAGCTGGGATTCGAACTTCGGCTGAGTGTTTATAAGTCTTCACGCTTACCACATGACTACAAACACCAGCTAAAACTTTTCCAACAAGAGGCCAACCTATTCAGGTGTTCGATTGAAGAGAAAACACACGATTTGTCGCTGATAGGATACTAATCCTAATGTAACATCAGAGCGCCCTCCTTCGTCGGTATTGTGTAGTAGAATCATCGGCGAAGTAAAATAACCAATAATATGGTTACTAAACACAGCTTCAAAAATTAATGAGCCTCGTTGACACCAGAGGCGCTGGCTGAAACACTGCAAAAAGCCAGATTTGTAAAGAAACGAAGATTTCCTCTATCTCTTCCTTCATCACCTGTCGTCTCTATCATTATGCCTTTTCTAAAGAATGTAACACCTAGCAATAGTTGTAGACATTCATTGCCTGAGTGTAACTTCTCTTTACAAAAACAAAAAATATTTAAGGACAACATGGAAGACATTGTCACTCAGATGTAGAGATGGGCGCGTGTCGAATTTTTCCAACACGACACGCACGAACACGAATACCATGATATTCAACACTTACGAAACACGCACGCCAAAAATTTTCCCAACACGAAACTGCACAACACGCACGAAATCAAATACAATAACAAAATATCGTTTTTAATCAGTGTTTTTTTATGGGAATTGGTACAATTTAAGTTTAAAATTTTTTTAAACGCACTAATATTCCCATATTAATATTGAAGTTGGTTATTGAGCTACGATTTTGTTTCGTGTTTTTCGTGTCAATGTTGCTGAACACGATACGAAACGAACACGCACGAAATCAGGTTTTCTCACACGAGCACTACGTGTTTAATCGTGCGTGTTCGTGTCACGAAAAAAAACACGACACGCGCCCATCTCTACTCAGATGGTCGTGAATGACGATTTACTTTGCATTGTCGACTAGAAAACTAAATGACAGAGGATAATGGTAGAATTAGTCGATTCGTATTGTTTTACTTTTGAAGTGGTCGTATCGTTTAAATCTTGTGGCTGCCAGCGAACGTGTCAGCTGTTATTCACCCTGATTCCAGCTGTCGAAATCGACATCACTTTAATACAACACCAAAAAATTGGGGCTTGTGTTCCCGTTTACGAAAGCAATCAACTTCTGTTGACAGGTTTTTGCTATTTTCTAGACCTAAGGAACGGAAATAGATTGTCAGTAGCACAAAATTTTTTCTCGAGAGCGAGTAAAGAAGCCCCAATTTTTTGGTATTGTGTTAAAGTGACGTCGATGTCGACAACTGGAATAAGGGTGATTATATTTGTCTTTACTTTATTCGCGCGTGTGTGTGTGTGTGTGTGTGTGTGTGTGTACGTGCGTGTGTGTGTGTATGTGTGTGTGTGTGTATGCGTGCGTGTGTATGTGCGTGTGCATGTGTGCGTGTGTGTGTGCGTGTGTGCGTGTGTGCGCGCGCGTGTGTGTGTGTGTGTGTGTGTGTGTGTGTGTGTGTGTGTGTGTGTGTGTGTGTGTGTGTGTGTGTGTGTGTGTGTGTGTGTGTGTGTGTGTGTGTGTGTGTGTGTGTGTGTGTGTGTGTGTGTGTGTGTGTGTGTGTGTGTGTGTGTGTGTGTGTGTGTCAGAGAGAAGTTAACGTAAAAATCTATTTTCTGTAGATTTCTACCTCATATACGATATACATACATATATTAAATTAATAGCAACATATTTTATTTATGTTACAGATTTTGTCAGCTGATCCGTCAACTCACGATACGAATCGAATAATTCTACCATAAGTCGTACAACAATCATTGAATGACATTGTCATTCGCGCAAGGCAATCTGGGCAACTGGGTATGTACCATGATTTGAATATGTTATGCCAGGGGCTTTGACATGATAATAGAAAAGATTGTCTTATGAAATAGGTTTTCTTGTTTCTATTATTCATTCTTAATAAAGTGTTATCCATTTTTGGGTTTCAAAAGTCAAAAACACATTAAGCTATGGTTTCGATTCAACTTTTTTTTTGTTATAATGCTTGGGCCTTGCCATGTACCATACCATGTCATTTAAATGACTGCCTCTAGATTGGTTGCAGTATTCGATAGTTTTGAAATAGTTTTCAAGCATTTTTTCTCACATTTCGGGTGGTAACTCGGCGATAACTTGACAAATGTTGGTTTCCAAATGCTCCAACATTAGAAGATTATTTCCACAGACACGGTCTTTGGCGTAGCCCCAACTAAAAATCGTCTAACGGCGTCAAATCGTATGATCTTGGTGGCCGGTTGAAATCGCCAAAGCATGAAATTACGCGTTCTGGAAACTTCACATGCAACATATCTAAAATCTTTTGTGTTGTATGGCTTGTGGCACCATCTTGTTGAACCCACAAATCGTTCAGTTTTTAAACTTCAATTGCAGGCCAAAAAAAAAAAATTCGGTTATCATTCCATCTTTGGATCTTGAATTGACGGTAATGGTTCTTCCGCCATTATCCGCCACACTTTCACTAACAGAAGCGCAATTTTCTACAGTGCACACATTGCGATGGTGCAGAGGCCTCAGCACATCTGTAACGTTTTTAGTCTCTTCAAATTTCTTTAAAATTTTGCCAATTCTTTGCACGGTATGCCGACCATAATCACTCCGTAAAGTTCGAAAAGTGCATGGGCTTGAATCCACCATTTTCGTTTTAACTATATTTATGAGTTCTTCAGTTGTTAAATGATCCATATTCGTAAATTTCAAACAATTCACTATGTAAATATATGACACTTCAGATGACAGATATTTAAACAGCTGACAGCCTTGCCAGACCGGCGGTTTTGCCACCACCAATAGATTATTTAACTTTTCTTGTTTGGGGAACTAAAACCAAAAAGAAGTATCGAAAAGTTAGTGATTTATTTTTTATTTTTAACCGACTTAAAAAAAGGGAAGAGGTTAACAATTCGTCTCTATTTTTTTTGACGATGTTGCTTCATACTCGGTACATTTTAGACCGATTGTAAAAATTCTTTTTTTGTCTGAGAGGGTATAGCTTTCCATTGGTCCCATTGTAAAAAAGTGGGCGGTGATACGCCCACACATTTTTAAATTTAATTTTATGATACTGTTTGGTTGTAATTCTCTTGTAATTACACAATTTGAAAGTTGAAAAAATGGGCGGGTTTACGCCCATTAAAATTTATTATAATATTTCACGCGATTCTATTTAACCGATTTTTTACGAAACTTACCACACTCCTTAAGCTTTTAAATAGACGCAATCCTCCATTTAAAAAAATAGGCGGAGTCAGCCCATTAAAATTTAATATTTTATTTTAAGTGGTTCTACTTTACCAATGTTTACAAGACTTAATTCTTACCCTGAGCTCTGAAAAACACGCAATCTTGCATTTATAAAATGGGCGGAGGCACGCCTATTAAAATTTAATTTTATATTTCACGTACTTCTTCTTATCTTCTTCTATCTCAGATCTTTGCTTTGAAGTCGGTTTTGTTTTGGCAGAAAGAACTATTGTTTTGTATTGTTACGATTTTTTCTTGTTTGTTCTTTCCCATTCTTTATTTTAAGTTATTGGTGCCAAGGGCAATTTCGCTTTCTTAATTTGTTTTAAAGGGTGTAATTAGAACTGTCAGTTTCTTATGCATACCTTAATATAGAAAGGCCCTAACTTATTATTTTTTTGAAATCGAGTTTTTTGTATATTTTGAAAGAAGAACATCGGATGCATCGAGAAATTCAAAAATCTTGATTTCAAAAAAATTATGAGTTAGGGCCTTTCAGTATTAAGCTAACGATATGTATGTGTGTATATTTTTTCATCTATTTATTTTCGCTTAAACTTTTACTTTTTGCTGGGAATATTTTTATTTTATTTTATTTTTTTTTTGAGCGATCGCCGTTTATGGTTTCCCTAATAAGTAGCCAGCTTTCTGAAGTCATAAATTAAATTATTCTAATAGATCTATTGAGGCGTTACATATATTAATGGGAGTGTGTGTGTGTGTGTGTATGATTGTTTGATTTGGCAGTTCATTCACATTTGAGCAGTTGCTGGTTGGTATTTTAGTTTCCAGAATAAATTTGAATAAACAATGAATAATGAATGCTTCGCTTCGTTGGGCTTTTTTACGCACTTTTTTTAAGCGTTTTCTTTGCTTGTGTAGTTGTGTGCGTGTGAGTATGAATATTTTTATAGCTTTATGCATTAAACACATTCACCACAGCAAGCTACCGACTACCAAATGTCAAGGATAGAATACACATGTTTATATGAGAATAATTATTTTGAAAACAGCAAGGCAACATGGCGGCAGGTTGTTGTCTATGCTGATTTTGTCGTTGTATTCCAATTAAACTAATTTCTATTTCGTTGGCTACAATGAGAAAATTCAGTATTGCCAGTATAATACAAAATGTTGAATGAATGATTTTGTACAATTATTTCATATTATTTAACAGAAATAATATCCAAAAATTGATGTTAAGAATAAATTGATTCATTTTTGTACTTTTACGTGAAATAAGTACATTTTAAAAGAGTAATTAATTTTTATAAATGCAAAACATATAAAAGTGGCAATACTGAACTATGTATTTGTACTTGAATATCAACTGCAGATGGTGCTGCTGCCGTCTCCAAAATAATTAAGTAGCCGGCTACGAGGTGACAAATGCTGCTAGCGGCATTTGCAGTCGTGTGTTCGTGTAGCCTGCTGTGGTGAATGTGTTTAATGCTTATCGTTAAAGAATTTTATAGTATTTTAATAGTTTTTTTTGTTGAATTTTTTTTAATTTATTTTTTGCGGTATTTAAATTTGTTGTTATCATTACCTGTTGTTATATAATTTTTTTTAAGGTTTTAGTGTCTTTTTTTTCTAAGTTAAGTTTTGCAGTTTTTTTTTTTTATTAAAATTCGCATAATTAAAATTTCAAATTCTCAAGTACAAGCGTATTTAAATTAAACTTAAGATGACGGCTTCCAGGTATTAAAAGGTTTAAATTTGAAATTGCAGGTAGGCAGGTATAGAGTTTTATGTAATTTAGGCTTCATTTTAATTACAGTATACAAATGTAGTTTTTTTTTTTTGCTACACTTTGAAATCGTAAAACAATGGGAATATGTTTATTCACACTAAACAATTTTAAGCCACTCTTTTTGCCCCACATTTATTTGGATCATTTAATTTGAATGAGTTTTTAAATCAGCAACTTAAATGTATTTATTTAAATATGTTTTAAGGACCGCAAATTATCGCCACATTAAATTCACATAACGATGTGAATTACAAAAATAATAAATTTACCTATAAAGAGTTTAAAGAAACCTGTTTAATTATAATTATTTAGCCGGTTCATAAAAGTTATAAAATTTTTGGCAGAAAACTTCAGGCCTACAAACGTTTAAAGCAAATTTTTCTAAGAAAATAAAAAGCAAAAAAAAATATGTTAAAAAATGGCGTAAAGTAATATGATCACCGTTATCTAATTCAGCGTTTCAAGAACAAGTTGAGCACAGTGGGGCCAATTTTATTAAAATTTAATATTTTATATACATACATACATATGTATTTTGTTTTTGTCACTTTTGAGAAATTCCCGCAAACAAGTAGTCAATGTGGTGGCTTTTTCCGAGCTTTTCATACACAGAAAAAAAAAGATTTCTAAATACAATAAATTTTTTTGTTATATCAATTAAATAATTAATTGATTATGAACCTAAATTGTAAGTTAAAGGAAAATCTGCAAAATATTTTCAATTGCATAAATATATGTATCAACAAATAGTTTGTTGAAATTTATTTACTTTTTCAACATTTATTTTTGTTAGATTTCAAAGTAATTTCAATTAAAGTTATATTTATTTTAACAATGCGAATTGTTGAATTTCAATATTTTTTTTAATACACAATCACAATCCTCGAAATTTTGCTTTTGTGCGAAAAACACTAAATGTATTTTGGGCGGAGTTTAACCGACAACCTCAGGACTAGAGATGGGGGCGTGTCGAATGTTTCCAACATGACAAGACACGAACGCGAATACCACGACGCTCAACAGGCACGCGAAAAATATCGTCAACACGATATTGCATAACACGCACGAAATATTATTGGTATGGTATTGAATATTAGAAAATTTAATTGATTTTTTTTAAATATGGCACCGAGTTGGCACTGCCAGCTGATACTATCTGCCACCACAGCTGATACTATCGTTTTACGTACAGAGCTTTAAGCTTCAGAAGCCCATACAATATCAACAAATATGTTGGTGTTGTGTGTTTGACCAAGATATCAAACACGTAACAGGCATATTGCTCATCCGCTGATTTTTTGTTTACAAGTTTATAACGAAGAATTCGTTTGACAATTACTTTTGTGCCTTGTTTGATGCATACAAATTTTTGACAATTACTTTGTAAAGCTATGTGAGAAGCACAGAGTTGCCACAGAGTTTTTCCTAATGCATGTACCTGTAGTAAATGTGCCTTGTGTTTGACGATACAAAATATTAAATTTTTTCTATACTGGAAATTCATTCAATTAGACGTGACAATAATGCCTTAGCCATAAACAAACCAAAATTCAATTGGTTTCTATGGTGAGAGTTATGTCGTTATGGCGAGTCACCCATAATCAAATACAGTGTTGCCCATTAGTTTGGTTCGAACTGCTGTTTTCTATGGCTATGGTTATCTCACGTCTGATTGAGCCTTAATAAACTAACTTACTTATCTCTCAGCAAAGAGCAACACTTTATTAGATACGCAAATAATGAATACACACAAAACAAGATTTCTTATGTTTCTTCCACATGTGCGCACTCCTTTATATTATAATTTAACAAATAATTTTGTTGAGTAATTTTAATTGATTACAAAAATTTAAATTTGTTATATCAACAATGATGATTGTTTATTTTTAAATTAAATATTAACAATTTGTTTTGTTGGTTGCATTTCGATGATATTTTTTTTTCAGTGTATGCAATTCCTTTTTCAGGATTGGCACCTCGTGTATCATGTTACTGTTTAACATGTTCAGTTTGGTTTATAATTTAACCATGAATCGACTTACAAATGAACAACTCTTGCATATTATTAAATTTTATTATCAAAATTCACGATCGGTTAAGAGAATGCATCCGTGCACTTCTTCCATTTTATGGTCAGTTTGGGCGACCTTCTGAGGCGGCTATTCCGAATTTTGTGATTAAATTTCTCATCAAAATTACATTATTGAACATTAAACCAACACCACGCATTCGTAGAGTACGGACAGAGTAAAATATCGCAGCTGAATCCGCCAGAGTTGTTGATGGCCGTGAATTTTCGATTCGGCAACATACTGTTAATTCTTCTTTGTGCCCAAAATGGAAGAGGTGGACTTGGCTGACATGTGGTTTCAGCAAGACTGTGACACATGCCAAACATCACGCAAAAAAAAATATGGCCCAATTGAGAGGCGACTTCGCTGAACAGTTTATTTCATGTGGGGCTCACTGGAAGACAATATTGAAGAATTTATTCGTGAGATGTCGGCGATATGATGGAGAAATTACGCTGAAATTGGACCCAGCGTATAAACCATTTCAGACATACATATCTGTGGTCAAAATTTACATGAAATCATCAAAACCTAATTATATGTATAGATCGTTCAACAAACTCAAATAAAAATTTAATTTCTCTGAATTTTATGTGTTTTTTATAAATCAAATCCGCTTAAAAAATCATCCCTTATTATGCGGTTTATAAATGAGTTAACAAGTAGGGGTCCAAATTTCAGATAAAAAATTTTAACAATAACAGTTTATACTCGTAAATTCTCAAACTTAATAAATGGAAGATAGTGTCGAAAGTAAGTAGGTTATTTTTGAATTTGTGTATTAGATCGATTAAATAGAAATTATGCAAGTGAACTTAAGGTGAACTAATAGAACTATTTTAATTGAAATTTATTTTGTGGTGGTTAAGCATGTCTACATGCATTTCATTTTCAATTAAAATATATGTACTTGCGACAATTAATCATATTATAAATTTCCTAATAGAACCATGAAAACTTTTTTATTTGAATTTTAATAGGTTATAGCTTTAACAACACCACAGTTCTCTAGGACAATCGGATTATCTTCCGAACTTGAAGTATTTCGGCTGCAAATATTTGAATTAAAAAATAAAAACCAATTTTTTCAGGAAATCGAAAATCATTTTTTTCTTAAATGCAGCTTAAAACAAAAGTGTTTTAATGCATGCTTAAAATAGGAGTGTTTAAAAACTGTCACGCGTGAGAATGCGTGAACGTGAGTGAATTTTTTTTTTTGCTTTAATATAGAATAGCAGAAAACAAATCTTTTTAAAAAATTTCTACAATTTGGTTTTACATACTATCACTTTGTCAAGCGTTTTGTGTGTGATTTCAAATAACGAGTGAATGTAGTATAAATTTTAAAAATTTAAAAAATTTAATACTATAATGTCTAAGGGAAGTGACATTAGTATTAGTCAAAAGTTGCCACGTATGAGAAAACGTGAGCGTGAGTGATAAAAAAATTTTTCACGAGATTTAGTGATAAAAATTTTAAGGACCTTAAGAAGGAGCCTTAATTTGTAACGGTCCTGCCATTTGTTTGTAATTAATTATGGCCACAAAATGGGTAAAATTTCCCATAGTGTATTAGTAGCGTTTATTTTCTTTACTTATTTTGTGTTATTGATCGTGTTTGTGAATGTTTCTGGTTTCTAGAATAGTGCAGTATGTGGCGGTACAGAAAACTTTCCACATTTCGCCCAGCTAAAAAGTCTAGTTTAATTTTTCTTCTCTTCTTTAGAAAATCACATTAATTAATAAAAATATTTCATTCCATTAGAATTGAAAATACTGAGCTTAAGCCCGATTAAGAAATTATTTCTGATTTAAATTGGTTTTGGTTCAATTAAATTTAAAAACAATGTAAGCCAAAAGTTATCACGCATGAAAGGACGTGAGTGTGATTGATAATTTTTTTTTCAAAAGGTTAAGTGATAGAAACTTTAAGGATGTGAGGAGGAGGCTTCTGAGATTTGATTCCAAAAAATTAATTCAATCGGTACTGCCGTTTGGCTTTAATTAATTATGGCCACAAAATGGGTAAAATTTCCCATAGTGCATGGTACCGTTTTTAAATTATTGTATTTGGGACGTTCGTAAAAGCCGTCAATTTATTTTTATTCATAAATATATCGCGGTTTGTGTTGTCATAAACGTCAAGGCATTTTGTGTGTGATTTCAAATAACGAGTGAATGTAGTAAATGTTTTCATCCTAAAAATTTATAAATTTTCAAAATTTAATATAATATCTAAGGTAAGTGTCATTAGGTTTAGTCTAAAGTTGCCACGTATGAGAAAACGTGAGCGTGAGTGATAAAAATTTTTTCACGAGATTTAGTGATAAAAAGTTTAAGGACCTTAAGAAGGAGTCTTAATTTGTAACGGTCCTGCCGTTTCTTTGTAATTAATTATCGCCACAAAATGGGTAAAATTTCCCATAGTGCATTAGTAGTGTTTATTTTCTTTAGTTATTATGGGTTATAGATCGCGTTTCTGAACCTTTCTGGTTTCTAGAATAGTGCAGTATGTGGCGCTACAGAAAACTTTCCACATTTCGCCCAGCTAAAAAGTCTAGTGTAATTTTTCTTCTCTTCTTTAGAAAATCACATTAATTAATAAAAATATTTCATTCCATTAGAATTGAAAATACTGAACTTAAGCCCGATTAAGAAATTGTTCCTGATTTAAATTGGTTTTGGTTCAATTAAACTTAAAAAACAATGTAAGTCAAAAGTTATCACGCATGAAAGGACGTGAGTGTGATTGATAATTTTTTTTTTCAAAAGGTTAAGTGATAGAAACTTTAAGGACGTGAGGAGGAGGCTTCTGAGATTTGATTCCAAAAAATTAATTCAATCGGTACTGCCGTTTGGCTGTAATTAATTATGGCCACAAAATGGGTAAAATTTCCCATAGTGCATTGTACCGTTTTTAAATTATTGTAATTCGGACGTTCGTAAAAGCTGTCAATTTATTTTTATTCATAAATATATCGCGGTTTGTGTTGTCATAAACGTCAAGGCGTTTTGTGTGTGATTTCAAATAACGAGTGAATGTAGTAAATGTTTTCATCCTAAAAATTTATAAATTTTCAAAATTTAATATAATATCTAAGGTAAGTGACATTAGTTTTAGTCAAAAGTTGCCACGTATGAGAAAACGTGAGCGTGAGTGATAAAAATTTTTTCACGAGATTTAGTGATAAAAAGTTTAAGGACCTTAAGAAGGAGTCTTAATTTGTAACGGTCCTGCCGTTTCTTTGTAATTAATTATCGCCACAAAATGGGTAAAATTTCCCATAGTGCATTAGTAGTGTTTATTTTCTTTAGTTATTATGGGTTATAGATCGCGTTTCTGAACCTTTCTGGTTTCTAGAATAGTGCAGTATGTGGCGCTACAGAAAACTTTCCACATTTCGCCCAGCTAAAAAGTCTAGTGTAATTTTTCTTCTCTTCTTTAGAAAATCACATTAATTAATAAAAATATTTCATTCCATTAGAATTGAAAATACTGAGCTTAAGCCCGATTAAGAAATTGTTCCTGATTTAAATTGGTTTTGGTTCAATTAAACTTAAAAAACAATGTAAGTCAAAAGTTATCACGCATGAAAGGACGTGAGTGTGATTGATAGTTTTTTTTTCAAAAGGTTAAGTGATAGAAACTTTAAGGACGTGAGGAGGAGGCTTCTGAGATTTGATTCCAAAAAATTAATTCAATCGGTACTGCCGTTTGGCTGTAATTAATTATGGCCACAAAATGGGTAAAATTTCCCATAGTGCATTGTACCGTTTTTAAATTATTGTATTTGGGACGTTCGTAAAAGCCGTCAATTTATTTTTATTCATAAATATATCGCGGTTTGTGTTGTCATAAACGTCGTGAGCGGTTAGAAAATTATACTCGGGTTCAGAAGAAACTGCACCAAAATAAATATAATATGACTACACATAAATTAAATAATTGGCCAATTCACAAAGTGTTCTATTATGACATATTGTCACAATATACTAAAATTTTTGTTTCAAAGCAAAAAATAAAATAAATTATATTAAAATAATTTAAAACATTATGACAATGTGTCATAATAGAACACCTTGTGAATTGACCAAATATTTTAACTCAAATAGGTCCTACAGCAAAAAATTTAAAACGCATTTTTTCTTTATTAAAACAATGTACTATACATATATTCATCAAACCAAGTGTAGAAAATAATAAAACTTAGAATTAGTTTCAAAAAATTTTTTCTTAAAAAAAATCTGACTTAATTTTTTCTGTGTAAAACAAAAAAATTTACAGCAACATAAAAATTACTGAATTAAAGTGCTACAGTGAGGGATTATGAAAAATTAAAACAAAGCAACTCGTCTACTAGAACATTCAATTATCTTATGGATACTGAAAAACAACTTCTCTTCCTTACATTATTTAAATTGTGCTGAGACTTTATCACTACATTAAAGTAAATTAATTTTTTCGCATACTTATTTTGCTAAGAGTTCCACTGTTTTATATAAATTTCAAACCATACTATTCCTACTCCCAACCTACCACATCGTTTATTAGCGTAATAAAATATTAGATGGCCTAAAAAGAAATCGTTTAAAGTAGCTTTAAAGGTAAATGTCACTCTGAGTGTCAACTACATGTAATTAAAATATATTATTAAAATTTTAGCAAAAATCACCGACAGCAACTGGTTAGTAAGTTTTTTTTTTTTTTTTTTTTTTTTTTTTTGGCA
Organism: Tachina grossa; assembly: GCA_949987645.1. Classification (NCBI taxonomy): domain Eukaryota; kingdom Metazoa; phylum Arthropoda; class Insecta; order Diptera; family Tachinidae; genus Tachina; species Tachina grossa. The sequence goes on along the minus strand of OX465277.1, from coordinate 26,804,053 downwards.
AGCAAGCAATTGTGGTTGCCAGCAGTGAAGCACGTTAGTTTTCATAGGCAATTCGTCGCCTCAGAATTGGTTTAGCCCATACTCCACAAAGTTGCATGATGGATTTCTTTTGTATTTGCACAACTGCTTCCGACACATGTTTTGAAAAAAAAATTAAAAATTTTGTGAACTTTCATGAATGAAGTTAGAAGTTAATATTACTTATATTGGAAAAGAAAAATACGTTTTGTGCCGCATACACCACTTTTCTTAATTTATTTTCAAAAAGTAGGTTTTTGTGCTTCATACGTACAATTTACTGCTGTGAATTAAGAATTTTGTTGTTTTGTTTACTTATCTTGCTGTCCAGAGAAATAAGTCGATCGTTTAAGGCCGACCTAGAAGCCACCGCCGCCGTAATATTTTTAAATATCGATCCACTTACACACTTACACAAGAATAACAATTAATTGAAATATATTTAATAAAAACAATGAAATTAAATGATTTGTTATACTCGAACATGCATAATTAAGGTTTATTTTATTTAATTTTAGTGCTTAATAAGTTTATATTAAAACATGTACAAGAGTTAACTTTACTTTTTACATTTTTGTATGAAGAATTTGACGCAATCGCCAAAACAGTGGCGTGTACAGCAAAACAATACTTATTGAACCTAAAAATAGTGGATATGGAGCAGTATGAATGCTTAATATCTCAGAAACCATAACTTGTGAAACGCGTTTTTGATTCAGAAAGAGGGTATTCAAAATGTATATATGCCACACCTAACTCAGTTTTTTTAAGAATGTTCGGTGGAGCAAAACTATTCTGGGGCGACGATTTCTAAGCACAACACTTGCTTCATTAAGAACACATCCTTTGTGGTTCATTGGTCAATAAATGGAATAAAAAAAAAACGTTTTTTTGCCGCAGTTTTCGTTTGTGGAGCAAACTACCAGCAAAGGTCTTCTTTCTTTAAATCGAATATTCACAGTAGCTACTTCCTCTGTTCTCCTCCACCCAAAAACCTATTTGTCGAGCTGAAGCACAATAAAAGCATGAGTAGGGGTCATCTAATGAGTGCTGGTCCTATTTAAAAAAGTTACCATTTACATAAAACTTAAAGGCAAAAATTACAGCATAAAAAATTTTTGTTTCAATTTTATTTAATCGTGTTTGCATTGATTAGTTTTTTCAACTTTGAATATTGCTACAATTTTAATAGTTGAATTGGTTGGTTAGATTTACCTGCAACATTTTTCTGTGTAAATAATTTTTCACATTTTTTATTTGAGCATTTGATGCTTTTAGAGTTGGTTTTAACAGAAGTAATGGCGCATAGTCATAGTCATAAACAAAGTACACTTTAAGAGTTTAAAACCAGTATTGTAGTATACTTTGTTTTGACTCTGACTATGCGCCAATATATATAAAAAAAATCCATAACTATCATCTGAATGCTCATTTTATATACTATTGTAAAAATATAAAATTCTCCTTAAAAAATAAAACAGAAAATAAAGTACATTACTCAATTAAGAAAATATGTATGTATATAGCTTAAAGCAGCTAAATATTAGTATGCCAAACGAATTTTAAATAATATCCAAGCAAAAAAAAAAAATTTATAAATAAATACAGACATTGTTTGTTTGCAGCAACTACGAGTAATTCAAGTGAATGTGGGGCAAATAAGTATAAGAGAGGCACACACACACTTGCACGTACAACGATTCAACTTGCCAAAAGGTCTACCTACCCAAGAAGAAAGTGTATAAACGCATCCGGGCACAAATTTTGCCAAATTAAACAACTCGTAGCAACTTCACAAATCGAATCGAAATTGAACAAGTTGCTGCAGTTGCCACTCAAAAAATAAAACAGCACATTTTGCTGTTCAGACTGATGACAATGCGACATGAGTGGTGTGTTTTTTTAGTTTGTTTTCTTTTTAATTTCTTAGTTTTGTTTTTCTTACAAAACCCCAAAAACCAACAACTACAAATAAGCAGAAAGAGCATCCTTTATACATATATGTATGTACATCATCATGATAAATCACTATATGATAAAGACATTGTGTGGCATGCCGCACATAACAAAATCCTCTTCAGGCGGAGTGGCTTTAAGATCGATAAATGTTTGGTGAGGGCTAAATGATATACTTTAGGGTGCAAAGTTCAACAATATGTGTGGGGTAAGGCAGACAACTCAGTGTGGTGAGATTCAAGAGGCTGAGGTACAGCAACAAGAGCTGAGCAGCAACAGAAATTAAGCTGAAGATTACTTTTTAGTTTTTTGGTTTTAAAATTGTTATTTTAATATTCGTGAAACAGTCTACGAACGTATTTAAAGTTTAATTTAAAAAAAAAATATATTTTTTTATATACTGTGAACTGTTTATAAATTGTGTGTATGATTAGATATCAAGCCCTTCAATCTTCAGCGCTTCTTCTCCAATTGGGTACATCAAGCTTTATATATTTTATTTATATATTTTTTCCACCTCCATTGCATTCTGCATTACAGTTTTCATCGTCCTCTTTTGCGCAGTTCGTTTTTAGCACCGAATACTCTTTATTGACTGAATCATCGATTCTGATAACATGACCTCACTTACATAAGCGCAGTATTTTTATGAGGAGATATTTCTCTCGCAACTCATACACAGAAAAAAATAAATTTCATTTTCAGTAACCAAATTCGTTGAATCAGTAAATATTTTATTTGAATGCGATCCTACAAATAATTTTGTAAATTCTGATAAAAATTTTGTAAAAATTTAAATTAATCATATGTAGTTCGGCTGAGAGAAAATGTTATTTCAGTGGGTTGGTGTTTATCTTGCTTGTTGATAGGAACAACGTGCTGTTGTGCGGTTGTTGTTTATTTTGTTTGATCGTGTTGTATAGATGTAAATCCCGAAATGTAGCCGGCAAACGTCGTGGCCTGTTTCTTCTCTATACAGTGTCTTGGTACAAATTAATTTAGTGGAACAGTACAGAATATTTACTGAAACTAAGTTTGATTTCAAACAAATATTTGTTTAAAAATTTTTTGGGAATAATTTTTTCTGTGTATTGTTTCACTGTCCAGCACTAAGTCAAATTAGAAGACAAATCTTCCACCTGAAAAATATACCAGGGGGTCGATTCTGGTTCTGTGTTAATGCGAAATGAAAAAAAAATTTTTTTTCATTTTTACAACCATTTTTAACCCCCGACTAAAAAAAGGGGTGTTATAAGTTTGTAGTGTGTGTCTGTGTGCCTGTCCGTGTCCACGTACAGGCCAAAGGGCTGGACCAATTTTCATTTAGTTTTTTCTGTTTGAAAGATGACTTGATCGAGAGGGTTCTTAGCTATGTTTTAAGAAAATCGGTCCAGCCGTTTAGAAGATATAACATTTTTTCTGAAAAAAGTCGGGGGGTTTTTAAAATTTTCAATTTTTGTTATTCATAACACTTTTCACAATTACATAAAATGCGATTCTCGTTGCTATTATGAAAACATTGCTTTATTCCGTTGTGCCCATGATACAATAATACAGGGTGGGCCAAAAGAAACCAAGGGGTGTAAAAGTTTAATAACTTTTTTGTTTATTAACTTTTTTTTATTTTTTCTTTCAGATTATATAATATACAAAATGGAAATTTTTTTACACTAAGTATGAAAAATGATGTCTCTTAAATGACCACCGTTTTCAGTTTCGCACTGATGGGCTCTTTTTAGAACATTTTCCATAACATCTTTCAAAACTTGTGGCTGTAGCGTTCGAATTTCTGCTACAATGTTTGCCTTGAGTTCAAGGATTGTCTCTGGCTTGTTCACATACACTCGCTCCTTCAAAAAACCCCAAAGAAAATAGTCGGGTGCTGTCAAATCTGGCGATCGCGCTGGCCAAATAATTTCCGAATTTCGAGAAATTATTCGCTCTCCAAAAATTTGACTTAAAAGTGCCATTGTGTCTTGGGCAGTATGGGCAGTGGCTCCGTCCTGCTGAACCCACATACCAGGTCTGTTTTCAAGAGCAGGACGTAAAAAAATGTCTATCATAAACCGATACCGCTCTCCATTTACGGTTACAGCACTTCCATCTTCATTCTCGAAGAAGTAGGGCCCAATGACATTTTCAGATGTGATCCCACACCATACTGTACACCTGATGGGGTGCAATTGGCGTTGATGAATGGCTCTTGGATTTTGAGAACCCCAGAACCTACAGTTCTGCTTATTAACAAAGCCATTCAAATGAAAATGAGCTTCATCACTCATAATCAAATTTTCAATAAAGTTGATTTCATTTCTGGCCAACTCTTGAAATTTAACTGCAAAATTTAGACGTTGCCGATGATCTGCGGGTTTTAATTCTTGGACCAATTGCACCTTATATGGGTATAACTGTAAATCTTTTTTTAAAATGCGCCGTAGTGACGTACGAGACATTTCTAGCTGAGCAGAACGCCTTCTGCCAGATGTTTCTGGTGCTTCGTTAACACTTTGCTGTACTCGTTCAATATTTTCCGCAGTGCGACTTAAACGTGGTCTACCGGTTCGAGGCAAATCTCTTACGCTGCCATGTTGGTGATGACGATTAACTAAGCAACGAATCATCACTTCAGAGGGCGAAATTCTGATGTTAAAATGTCGACGATATGCTCTTTGCGTTAAAATAATTGATCTCTGGTTTAAATAATAAAATGCTATTGTTCTGATTCTCTTTTCAGTTGTGAACCTCTCCATTATAAATTCTCCAAGTGTTGTCTATATAATCTGAAAGAAAAAAATAAAAAAAAATTAATAAACAAAAAAGTTATTAAATTTTTACACCCCTTGGTTTCTTTTGGCCCACCCTGTATAAAGGTACAACCACATTTGACGTACAAAATTAATTATGACTTTTTCCCCGATTATTTGCTTACTATTTTTTTTGTAAACAGAGAGGAGAACGTTGCCACACACATATAATGGCAACTTCTATATTAGGAATGCTTTTTGAAATGTCTAATTTGAGTTTAGAAATTGTAGTTAAACACACATTTTTTAATGTTAATTGAACATGAGAATAACGAAATCTGTGTGTAATAAGATCTATAAAAGCAAATATTTGATTAATTATTTAATTCAATAGATAACAAAAAAAGTCACGGCTTGGGATGAAACTTCGTTCTTAAAAACATCGATATAAAGAAACGCCGTAAATAGAAGCGATATATCGATGTTTTATTAGCGGAATTCACGGTTGTTTCATACATATACATAATACACATTAGCATATACTTCGTGTGCAAATTTATTGCTGTTTTACATCAAACACAACACACATACTGCGACATTTGCATTTGTGGTAAACACCTTTCAAAGCCCTTAAATTTGTTCTTGTTTCTTTGCAAAGTAACAGCAAGCACTGTTGTCGCCGAGATCTGTTTGGCTGTTGTGCTCTCGTCGGTGTGAAAGTACAAAAAGCTCTTTATAAAAGTTTGCAGATGGTGCATATGGCTTGGACGTAGCTGAATAAGAGTTAATGCTTTGTTGATATATACAACAAACACTGTTCTTCTTTTTTGTTTGCTAAGGACATGGCCTATGATTCGACTAGGAACATGTAATTATGACATTTCTCCTTAAAATGGACCACGTGGTCTAATAGTGTCCTTAAGAATGCTACAACCCGTTAACAATTTCATCCTAATAATTTAAGGCAGCTACGTCCAAACACACATACTCTAATATATGTATTTGAGATAAACAGCTTTGTTATTATTTCTTTGCAAAGACCAAAGATGTCGCCGAGATCTGGAGGCAAATCGCGGCACTCGTTATCGAATTACGAAATATTTCCATATAAATTATATTGAAATATTTCGTAATTACGTTCGATAACGATTGCCGCGATTTGCCCCCTGGTTGGATGTTGTGCTCTCGTCAGTGTGAAAACATAAAAGGTATTTTGTAAAACTTTGCACATATTGCGTATAGCTTGGACGCAGTTGATGTAAGGCAATACACCAGAGATTATAAAGACAAAGTTCCGCCTTGATTCAGTTGGAAATTTCTTTCCTGTTGTATCTTGCTTGCTGCTGTTGATGGTGCTGCTATAACTTTTTTGCTGTTTATTTTTTTATAAATTTATGAAATAATTGAAATATTTTCTATTATTTTTAAGAACGTCAAAAAATTTTTAAAAAAAACTCGGATTTCATAAATTAATAAGGTAGCATTAATTTTGAGAGTAAAAAATAATCGGGACAAACGTCAGAAGGTTAATATGGCGACGAAAAGAGAGAATGGTTATGAAACTTTTGTTTTTATGCTATTGAAATATGTCATGTAAATAAATAATATTAATTATTATTTATGTAAATATTGCAAGGAACTCGGTATGAGCATAGGTAAGAGTGTTTAAAAGCTTATCCCTACATAATGAAACTTAATATTTTTCTCTTCTTTATCATAGATTTGGTAAAATTTACGCTTCCAATTGCAAGGTCCGTTGTTTGTTCCGAATCATCGTCATAAGCAGAACTTAGAACAAACTTTACTTTCACCCCTAGGAGTTATTATTCGTTTCTTCTGTGGGAATAGGGAAATGTGTTACGTCGTGCACGTCTCCTGTCGAGCTTAAATATCGAACAGTGGCTGCGGTGAGTAAAGGTTTTCTTTTTATCTTGCCTGTAGCCTTTAATAAAGAAAACCTTTGTCAGTCATTAAGTTATGCATAAGGCTGGACACGCAAAAATATTTACTCAGCAAAGTCGTTATTCGACATACTTAGGAGAGAAACCCCTTTACTCCGGCCGACAGCTTTGAAGGCTAAAAACTTATGAAGCTACTGTTTGATATGCTCGTAAAATCTTATGTTTTTGCAAATTGGAAATGATGCCGATTGTGACATCATGGACGTTATTATTTCCTTTTTTAAATGCTACCGCGCACATCTTAAACCACCGCAATTAATTTTCCACATTCCATCATCTTAAATTTTAGCATGATCCAAAGCATGACCTATATCAAAGAATATAAATTGTATAGAATGCGCATCTGAGCTAAAAAATTAAACATTTTTTGCTTACGCTTTAGATGCGGGGGGAAAGTATAAAGCGCGAGCAAACACACACTGAGAGGATTATATTATTTGCTCTTATCACCAGCGTTGCCGTTGTGCGACTTAAGTCGCATTTTGCTACTTTTTCAACAGAAAAACATGCGGCCAATTGCAAAAAAAAAAACTATGTAAAAATATCCGAGTTTTACCACAAAAAATACCGATTTTCGGATGAAAGTTGCTGTTGCTGAAATAAAGCTTGTTTTAAGGATGATAATTTTCTTAATTCTGCAGTTGTAAAAACAGTGAATTACACCTTATTTCTTCATCTTTATAAAATATAATTTACAAAAAAAAAAAAAAAAAAAAAAACAAAGTATAAACATAAATTAGGGTTACTAAACAATTATCAAATAGACTTAAAGTAGACACTTATCAAAGATTAGATTCCAAGAACTTATTAAGAAATGCATTATGTTCAGTTAAGAAAAATATGTATTCAAGAACTATGCATAATGCCTTGAAAGAATAGTATAACTATATTATCCTTTTCAGAATCGAATTTTAAAATTTTCTACAAAACTTTAAATGGTTTTTCCTCAAAGTAATTTTTTTATTTATGCTGGTTTTTAAGTAAACAAGAGATGAACCATGTCCAATATATGTATTTATGTTTTTACAGTCTCTAATTTTTTTTATAAATCTTAAGTAATTGGGTAAATTACGGCACTCGATATCGAACGAAATATGCATTTAATTTCGATTGTAATTTAATTCGATATGAAATGCTGCAACTTGACCACTCTTTTTTAGATTTCATGATTTTTTTATATTTAGTAGCTTATATACATACATGTATACTTTAAGGCCCAAATTTTGGCTTCCAAATTTACTTCATTTGAACCTATTTTAACTTGTAAACATTTTATAAAAACTTCCTTACTAACTTATAAAAAGTTTTATTAAGATTAAAGGTGAAAGTAAGTTAAAATACATATTTTTTTTTTAATTGTGATACTCCGAGAAATAATTTGCATTTGGAATCAAGGACTTGGGTGTCAGATTTTTTGCAATATTTTCACCATTTATTGGCTTTTCTATCAACCAAAACAATAAAATGATCGACATCATCGAGCCGAATATCGCCAACTGGACGAACAGCTCTTTTTCTAATACCTGATATGCTAAACTGTGTATATGATTGCCCTACGGCATACATTCTGTTAAAATGATACAAAGGGATAAATTGATAAAAGGGTAATAAAAAGTGTCATTGGCACGAAAACGAGAAAAGTGATAATTTAGTGTCATAATGGCAACGCTGCTCTCAGCAATGCGAGCAGAAAGAAATGAGAGTGTGTACGCTGGACGGGTAGTACTGGAAATTCCCGTCATAGAAAATTTTAGCTTGTATGAGATGCGCATTCTATATGATTTATATTCTTTGCCTATATGTACCTGTCTGCACTTTTCTTCTCTGAACTTGGCACTCACTGTCTGCAGACGCATCTGTTACTGTATTTTTTTTTTTATTAACTGAATTTCGGAATTGTCGCTTGCATTTTCGACATCCACCCCTAAATAAGTCATGAGGTATTCACCCTTATTCTAATTGTCGGCATCGACGTCACTTTAACACAATACAAAAAAATTGAGGCTTGTGTATCCGTTGTCGAAAACAAATGACTCCTGTTGGCAGATTTATGCTATTTTCTAGACATTAGGGAAAGGAAATAGATTGTCACAAATTGTTCTTGAGAGCGAGTATACAAGCCTTAACTTTTTCGTATTGTGTTAAAGTGACGTCAATGTCGGCAACTGGAATAAGGGTGATTATTTTTGATTATTTACTCAAATTTCGGACTTGTTGTTAATAATTCCGACATCCTCTAAATAATTTACAATAAAAAAAATTTTATTTTCGCTGTTGCGAGTGTTTTTTTCTAGCTTCTCTGTTTTTCACGTAAATATTTTTTGTGTAAAATAATTTATCATGTGAAAATTTTTTTAAGTGTTTTTTCACAGTTACAGTAAACGAGAATCGACAGACTTATGTAACTGTGAAAAGTTTTGTTTCGTTCCCCCTTTTTTCATAATGAAAATGTATTTAAATTCTTTTCATTTTTCACTGAACGGGAATCAGAAATGATATGAAATCGTGAAAAAACTTTTCATTTCATAGTTTCACAGAACGAGAATCGACCCCCAGATATGGAATATCCTAGGGACTCAGACTGGAAAAACCTAAGAGAGTAAATTGAGGAAACTAGTATCCTAATCTGAATAAGTTGGATAGGGTTTTAAGGTTATGTTAGGGATATCTCCTCAATATATCTTCTTAAGAGCGCACTATATGATGTAAAAGCATAAGTGCAATCCGAAAAGCTCTGGGTCATTATTTATTGAACTTCTTTTCAAGCTAACCTAACCTTAGTAAAAGAATAACCAAAAGTGACTCTTCTGCTTGAACAAGAACCCAGAACTCTGCGTCACAAAGTATAATTGTTAGCATAAGAGTAATATACAATTGGAGTTTGGCAACATGTGAGAGGATTTTGTCTGTAAAATACTTCCAAAGTCTATATCAGCATCTGGTTGAAGGCAATATATTCTTTTTTATCTGAAAGATTACGTTGTAACTTTTATTTAGTTTATAAATAGTTTCCGGCACTTAAAGAGAAGTAACACTCAGGCAATGAATGCCTACTACTATTACAAAGTGTTACCTTTTACAGGAAATTGATAGTGGCACAGAAGACAGGTGGCGAAGAAAAAGATGGAGGAATGCTTCATTCTTTTAAAACTCTGCTTTTTGCAGCTTTTAAATAATGTAGTGTTGCAGTGCCTCTGGTGTCAATGAGGCGCATTAAATTTTCAAAGTTGTGTTTAGTAGCCATTTTATTAGTTATTTTACTTCGCCGATGATTCTGCTACGCAATACCGCCGAAGGAGGGTGCTCAGATATTACATTAGAATAAGTATCTGCTGAAGTCGGTGAAGTTCAGTGGCCGCTATATATGCCTTCGTCACTTGAACTTTCATACATCAACTGATACAAAGGCACACTAATGCACATCAGAAAAATGCGTGGTGTTGTTATTTTAAAGACTATCAGAACCGGACTCGAACCCAGGACCTTCGGTTTTGCAGTCAACATGTTAACTACTTTAGCCAACGCCACCCATGTACTTACTTTTTTTATCCGAAGAAATTATTAACTCTATTTTAGCCTCACTCATCCATCATTCACTCCACCTTAGCTGATTTCTTCTCGATATTAAACAAAAAGGTAGCAGTACCTAACGCACCCGGGAGCATATGACCTTTATTGCTTATCGTACCATTTGTATAGACTACTGCTTTTTCCATTAAGATATTGAATATCGTATACGGTTGGCTTTCCTGGACGAAATGAAGCACAGCCGAATAACCCGCAGATATGTGGTGTAGCTACTTAAGCATTCACGGATAATCAGGGGTCCCAGTGGAGAGCCTCAGAGTTTCCGTCCGGGTGGCGCTGGACTACTAACAAATTTTGAGAGCCTACGGTACTTGGCACATCAAGGCGAGAAATTGCCACCTTCAAATAGCTAATAGCTACCTACAGCCAGCGACTGTTCCTCATGTTAGAAGCGGCTGGAAGCAAGCGTCGGATCTTGTAACAAGCGGCTCGCTTCACAAACATGATGTAAGGCTACTAAGCCGGCCCACCTGGACACCATGCTGGCAGCCCTAGTTCCAGGTTCCGATGCGGTAGCCCAATCAGCTAATCATCGATCAACCATCTGATTACCGAAACCTCAAGAGGTCCTGTGCTCCTTATATAAACTAAAGGATCTAATATATATGTACACACATAGATAGGCTTTCACCTTGTCTGCGACTCATTTTGTATACAAGAGCTCGGTGAGGTCCTTTTATATTTTCTCTGAAAATTTAGGGTTTGCAAGTATCATTATGAAGAGCTTGTTCAGGCCAAGCTTCATAAGGCCTACAACTGCTCATGTTAACTTGAATATCTATCAGAAAATCAGTTCCTACTACTCTTATGATGACTCAATATTGGCTGTTTAGGAAGTAAAAAATATGCATTTATTTAAGGAATTATAGTATCATTTTGTTATGACGAGCACTAGAATTAGTTGTATGCATAGAAAGATTATATTATTTAGAACAAGTTTTTGAATTTATTTCTGAGTTTTTTTTTTTTTAGCTTTTTTGTAAATAAATAAATAAAAAAACTGTAGTCATTCTCATGCGAAATTCTCTGGAATTATAAATAAATTTTATGTTCAACAAAAGTTTAAAAAATATATATACTATATAAAGAAAACCAAACCAAAAAGAGCATACTCAAGATTAATCACAATGAATTGATCTTAAACATGTACTTTGTGTTAATTTTCTAAACAAAAATTAAATGAATTAAAAAGTACTAAAATAATTATGTATTTGTTAACAAGCCCATAAACAGATTCAGCCAATGAACCGGCTAACTGCGAGTAAATATCCGCTGAAAGTCATGAAACGAAAATGAAGAAGAGGCAGGCATGTATTCATCATAAAATAAAAATAAAAATACTACCGGCGAAAAAAAAACGAAAGTTATTCATAAGACAAAAATTAGCAAACGTAAGGAAGACAATATCAAGAAGAATTTATGGGGTTCTAATGAATCGTGTATGCCCTGCTCTGTAAAATGAAGTAGATAGTTTCCCAGCAAAAAGAGAGTAATTTTGAGGAAGTTTATTAATTCATTAATTATGATACTTTTTAAGAAAATCTACGTGAACCACCGTCATATTTTAGAGCAAGTTTGTGGGGAATATGTTTCAGCCGAGATTTCCAATTGTTGGATAAGGGAGGAGGAGTGACTCGCCGAGATAAAAAACTAGATTTTTCTCTATCGAAAAATGCGTCAAATGCAAGAAATATTTATTGGGAATATTGTAGGCAATATTTAAAATCAGTTAGATATAACGATGTTTAAAATTAGTTGTATATAACTAAAAACAGAGGAGTGCGATTCTGTATGCCTAAAATTTCACTTCAACTTCACAATAATTAAGACCTTTCGGCATCAAAGTTTTACATGCACTGAAAAATAGATCCATTATGTTGTTTGAAAGCTCAAAAAATTTTATGAGAAGCCTGGTCAACAGAAAAATATACACCCAGTTCTAATACCCATAGCGGATTCGCGTGTTCCATCTTTGTGATCTAGAACCGATTGTGAGACATAGGCCTAGAATTATCTTTCACATAACCCCAAAGAATATAGTCATAAGACCTCTGTGGCCAGTAGTGATCGCGTTTTTTTAGAAATCTTACTGTTAGGAAACTTCTCACGCAAAAGAGAGATGCTATCATTACTTGTGTTGTGCCAAATGTTGTTGAAAATAAGCTTCGCAATATATTCCAATTACGGCCATGAAAATCATTATCGTTCAGTAGCTTACTCCTCTGATAAGAGTAACCTAATTTTCGAAAAAGAAAGATCTAATGACCCAAACAAAGGAAAACTTGCACAGACAAACACACACTGAGAACGGAGAGGCTTATCAGCAATAATTCTTGGTTTTTTCGAGCTCTAAATGTTACAAATCTGCTTGCTATAATTTTTCAATTAAGTTATAGATTAGCTTAATGCATTTCAAGGACCCAATTAGCAAAGCCACGGCGCTGTTGATGGGTGGTAGGCGGGCGTGCTCGTGTGGATGAGAAATGGACAAACCTAAACGTTCATCAATACTATGGGCTGCAATAGAGTTAGGTTTGTCAGTTTGAACGTCAAAACCTGCCCATTTTAAGCCCAGTTGGTCTCGTTGGTCTCAGAGAGAGAGAGAGAGAGAGAGAGAGCATGGCATGAATGAATAAATTAATTAAGTTAAATGGGAAACATAGGATACTGTATCTCTTGCCAGGTGCTAGAGCACTTCGTCTAAAACTACTCTCTGGATGAATCTCAAGATTGCCAGTGGGTCTAGTGTTGGCAGTTCCCAATCCCCAAATAGTATTTGGTATTTGCCCAATTGGCTATAAATTCTCTGGCATAATGCTTCAGAGTCCTTCAGAATATGCTCTGGAGTTTTGTCGTCGTAATCAAAGAATCTGCACAGGCTGTTACTTTCAGAGCGTGGGATATACAGTTTCTTCCTCCTCCTCCTCCTCCTCATCACAACAACTTTTAAAGAAATTGTTTTATGGTGGACTTAATCTCCTAACATCTCACCTATAGAGCAGAGGCTTGTAATTGCCACAAGAAATGTGCACGTTTGCCAACAGGGTGTCCCCTCAAGGATTGACGAACTACTACAATAGTATTGGAATCATATTTTTCTCATTATTGAGCAGTAGAGATCGTCAGAAAATCTGGTGTGTGCGGTTCCAACTAACTCTGGCTGAATTTTGACAGGCCGCCACCTTGTGATGTGTGTCACGAATGGATGTGCATTTGAGCTCGGGATTTGACTATTTTATTCGCAATAATACTTCGGGGCACATTGTTATGCGCTGGAACGCAGAGACATCAGTCACCCATAAATTTGGATGTATTCATTGTATATCCTATTACACCTTATCCAGTTAGATGCTATTTTTATGGCTAACATTTCATCCTGTTTTATGCAGCATTGATTATGAAGCTCAAATTTCATTATCTGTTGACAACGAGGAATAAAAACACCTCCAGCCACACCAAAATCTACCTTGAATCCGTCCATATATATGTACAAAAGCATTATTTTAAGTTGTTCTTAAGCCACGTGCAAGAGATCGCATCACTAACTTGTTCCCATCAGCAAAAATTTTTTCACCAGCTTCACAATCGCTGGCCGAGGAGGTGCTTCACGACGAGCCAAAAACACTATAGTTTAGGGAAGTGCGACTGCGAAATATTGGAATATCACATTAGGTGGTCTCAACAGCGCCGTACTTGTGTTTTGTAACTTGCGAGAAGCTTTCGTGTCCAGAAAAATCATACAATTATAATGGTTGTCCTGTTTTCCATAGGCTGGTTCATATAAAACCAAAAATAAGCTCAAAAGAAACAAGATGTGTTTCACAGAATGATAAAAAACTTTTCGTCTGGAAAAGTTCTCCCCAAAGTTACAGAACATAGGCCCTGTTGACTATTTTCGTCGCTTGTAATTTGAATATCTCTCAGATATCAATACACAGTTTTCTTTTGACATCACAAGTATGAATTTTTCAAAGCGAATTGAAGCTAGTCTACCTTATATAAATATATCTTGGGTATATTCGAGTGGAATTTGCTGCAAAAGCTAAAAAGCTTTTGCGATGAACTAATAGTCAAAAATTCTATGGAATACACACCCTTGTGTATGAGTAATTTTAAAAGTAATTTTAAAATAGATATTTACAAACAAGTTTTATTAAATAAAGAAGATAGATACGCCTATGTGAAATGGCCTCCTTATTAAGCATTGGTACTTATTTAAATTAATTTTTATTTCTTCTGCTAAAGGAAACTTACGTTCAGTCTTTATGGCATCACAAATTTATATTACACAAATTTGCAAACCATTTGACAAATTTAATTGTATAAACTCTTCCCACCTGTGGTGTAGGGCATGAAAATATCACTAAAAAGAAGCCGGGCTTTGTTTTACAATTCTTGCAAAATAAAGACCAAACTTGAAAATACCTAAAACCAAAAGTAAAAAGCCTCATAAATAAAAAAAAGGAAAGAAAAAAACCGGCTGAAATTCTGCAGAAAAATAACAAACATAAAAAAAAATCAGCCAAACAAAATAATTTAATATCCGCGAGAAATTTCAATCATTTGTATTTGTGTATGTGTGTTTAAAATTTTTATGTGAAGTTTTTTTTTTCTCTACTTGTTTATTTGAAATAATATAGTAAAGACCCCTTTTCCAGCCTGCAGTTTATCATATCAGCAACATACAATTTAAACACAAACTATTCATGGTTGGATGAAACGTTTAAAAATGTACTTATTGGCTTAATGTGTTACGGAAATGTTGCTTGTTTTATTAATTTAATGGGTACGAGTATTTAAAAATTAATCAAAGGACTCACATTCTTATGGAGAATATGTTTGTTATTTGAACAATAGCAAAGGATAAGTTTAAAATTCGATAATGTGTTTTTTATAAGAAATATGCTTAAGACCAGGCATCTAAATATGAAACACTTCATACTCTCTTACTTTCAATTAATTAAATTAAATTAAACGTAAGAGTAAGAATTATTATTGTGAAATATTCAGGTGTTATTTTTTAAATACCTGTACGATCTTTTTTCAAAATAATTAAATGTCATATGGATTACAAAAATGTTGCAGGAATAGGTTCTTACATTGAAGGTAATAGTTATTAAATTTTTCAAATATTTCATAAAAAATAAACTGTAACCATAGTGCAGTGAGTCATTCATTCAAAATAAAGGGTGGTTAAATTTTAAGGGCCGATGTTAAATGTGAACCACACCTAAACGTCAAGTTTTTTTCTACATTTCATATGACATTTCTCAATTTCAGACTAACTCAATTTGAACCATGGAAAG
This sequence comes from Tachina grossa, assembly GCA_949987645.1. Taxonomy (NCBI): domain Eukaryota; kingdom Metazoa; phylum Arthropoda; class Insecta; order Diptera; family Tachinidae; genus Tachina; species Tachina grossa. Next base: position 26,788,480 of record OX465277.1, on the reverse strand, counting down.
ATACATAATCGAGCAACGCGTTAAAGTAGTTCAGGCTTATTATGAAAATATGCGTTCAAATCAAAATGCATATCGTTAGAAAATCATCTTCAGTGACGAGGCACATTTTCACCTCAGTGGATTCGTCAATCAGCAGATTGCCGCACTTGGGCGAATGATAATCCAAGAGTGATTATCGAAAAACAAATGCACCCACAAAGAGTGACTGTTTGGTGCCGTTTATGGGCTCGCGGCATTAACGGGCCGAATTTTGTTTCCAAAATTAGGCCGGTCAGGCAGTTATTGTGAATGGTGTTCGCTATCGTGAGATGATAACGAACTTTTTATGGCCTGAATTGGAAGATATGTAGTTTCAACAGGACGGTGCCACTTGCCACACAGCTAACGAAACAATGGCTCTTTTGCGCGACAAATTCAATGACCATGTTATCTCACGTGGTGGCGATGTCAATTGGCCGTCAAGATCATGTAATTTGATACCGTTGGACTTCTTTCTTTGAAAGAAAATGTGTACGTCGATAAGCCAGCAATAATTCAAGAGCTAAAGGACGACATAATTCGGCACATTATTGGCATAAAACCTCAATTATGCCTCAGCGTCATTGAAAATTTGGACCATCGGATAGAGGTGTGACGCCGAGGTCGCGGCGGCCATTTGGCCGATATTTTGTATCATATATAATTGAACCATAATATATTATCATAATAAAAAGAAATGACAATAATTTTCTAAATAATTTATGTTTTATTCAAAATCAACATGGACCCTTAAAATTTAAGCAAGCTTTATTTGTAATTGTATCTGAAATTAATTATAAAACAAGAATTGAAGTTCCGCCCTTTTATAAAAAGTTCAGACATATGCATGGATGTAAGTAGGTATAATTTTTTAGTCTCCTCTGTCAGAATCATTCGCTGTTGTTGTACAGACATAGGCGTATGTAGAAAGGTCGTTCTGGAAGTGGGCAACGCCAATAATGATGTTAATAAAAATTAAAAAAAAAAATATTATAAACTACCCGTAATTATCTGTTATCCCGTTTATACGCACTTCTTATTTGCAAATAAAACTGGAAAGCGTTGCCGTATAACCTTTTCATTGTAAGTTAACAACTCACGAAAACTATTTGCAAATAACGCACTATTTGCAAATAAGGTGTAAAATGTTGCCAATTATTTTTGTTTTGTAAAAAATTTAATACAAATTTACCAATGTGTGGCAATATCATTCACAGATAGCAATGGTTTCTATTTACGTATAAACGGTGAGTTCAGTATTTGCAAATAGTTTTATTTGCAAATAAGATTTGCGTATAAACGAGGTATGTTTTACTGAAAACAGGAAGCTTTTAAATAGAAATTTAAATGATTTAAAACAGTCGATTCAATCGATAACACCGTGAAACAAATTTTGTATTATCGCCACCGGCCTCAATAATTCAAATGGGAAAATGAAAGTAGACCATTAAGTAAGCAGAACTGTCAAAGGGTTTTGAAAAGTTAGGCCTCGTGAAGGTGGGCCATTATTATACGGCAAGTAAACCATTGGCCACTTGGAGGACAACATTCGTTCAGCGTTATTGCCGATATACGCCCACAAATGTTGGAAAAAGTCATCCATAATTTAACCTTCAGATAAGAATACGTCCGAGCCAGCCAAAAGATTATACTTCGAATAAAGTAGCTTGCGTTAGGTTAGGTTAGCAGACTGCTGGTAAGGAAGGTTGAAATTTAGTTTCCAATACAATGATCCCTTTGTGCCACCTGTGAGTTGAAGAGAAGACAGTGACAGAGGGTGATAGGGAAGGGATAGTGATAGAGAAGACAGGTGGTGAAGGAAGAGACAGAGGAAAGCTTCTTTCTTTTAAAACTCTGCTTTTTGCACATTTTTAATAATGCAGTGTTGCAGCGCCTCTGGCGTCAATGAGGTGTATTAAATTTTCAAAGTTGTGTTTAGTAACCATTTTATTTGTCATTTTACTTCGCCAATGATTATGCTATACAATACTGACGAAGGAGAACTCTTTGAGTTCACATAAGGATCAGCACCCGCTGAAGCCGGTGTAGTTTTAGTAACCAACTGATACACAAAGAACACATCAGAAAAATTCCTGGTTTGGCTATTTAATGATTGTCGGAGACCGGGCTCGAAACCAGGACCTTCGGTTTTGCAGTCAACGCCATTCTCTTCGAATAAAGCAAATTTCATGTCAATTTACAAATTCGTCTGTATTTTATTTTATTTCAAAGTTCTATACCTCTATAAAAAAAACACCATTACACGTACAAGTTTCAAAAGAAGTTATTTGGGTTTCTTTAAGCTTAAATTATACGTGACATAGCCATAACGCCATAGCCATAACCAAACCAAATTTTAATTGGTTTCTATGGCAATGGCTATGGCGTTATGGCGAGTCACCTATAATCAAATGCAGTGTTGCCTATAAGTTTGGTTCGAACAGCGGTTTTCTATGGTTATGGTTAGTTATGTCAAGTCTGATTGAGCCTTTATGTAGCAAACTTGATCAGCTACACTGTATAATGCTGAGTACACATCTGGCATTTCTTGTGTTGACATTTTCAAAATGTGTACAACACCGTTAACATTATATTTTTTATATCAAAAGCAATAACGCAGAACGAAAAATAACGGAAATGACAAACGTTGCCTTTAGTACACACTATTGCGATGTCACAAAAAAACATAATGTGTACTGAGCATTAGGCCAAACATTTTTATGGACTGAAATTGAACCCATCAAGGAAATTTATTGAGTAAAGCATTGTGTAATATCTAAATAAAATTTAATCCAAACATTTGTTTTAATTTTTGATTATACAAAACCTTCTTTATTTTATTTAATAACTTTCGTAAAAAGTTAACATCACACAGAGAAGTTAGGTCCTGCGCAAGGAAAAGCCAAATATTCTAAAATTAACTTTTGGCAGGACAAACAACTGAAACAAAAATGTCTTGCCAACAGTGTTGTTTAGCGTTTATTTTAGAATATTTCGCTGTAGCAAAGCATTTGAAAAATAATCTCATGTCTTGAAAGGTCTTATAAATGGTCTTGTGCAAAACTTTAATATCTAAGGGAAATCACAGGATTTGACGGAATGCTGCTCTCAATTGTGCCGAGAAGTGTTACTCACTTTTAATAGTATTCACATTCAGGTCTCGTAGCATTCTATAATGGTAGCTGACAAATAATTACGTAAGTGTATCAAAAAACAAAAAAAAAAACATATACTTTTTTGATGAAATCATACTGTAATAAATCTTGAAATCATTTAAAAGACAAACAAAAAAATCATAAATACATCATTGGGACAGAAGCAAATAAATTTATATCTAGATTTTATATGCATACACATGCAAGATGTAGAGAATGACATCACAATAAATTGAAAATGATGTAAAACAAGGCCCGATTACATTTACATATTTAAATTTGAGCTATTTTTCATTTGAAATACCACTAACAACGGGCTGGTTTTTCTAATTACATTTTGCTGAATTTAAACTAAAATTTACACATATAAATTTAGCGTGTTTTTTTTTTTTTTTTGTTACATAAATATGCAGTTTATATCCATGATGGACATGTGTGTCGGAGAAAGAGGGTCCCTTGAATAAATATGTATATGACAACTTTTATTAGGGAAATTGTGATTGAGAATAGAGGGAATAAGTTTTATACTCAGCGTGATTGTGTAAGGTAGTGACAGTGGAAATCTTGGAGTTTTTGTAATCGATTAGAGGAGACTTGTACTACTTTCATTTAATCTATGTATTACAAAAACAAAAAGGTAAAGGAATACCCTAAATCTGGTTGCATTCGTGCACTTCACTTGATTGAGAGAGAGAGAAACCAACTACAATTTACAAATTCGAAAAAATGTTACACAAACATACATACATTCACACATACCTACGTACAAATATGTATGTACATACTTATATATGTATGTACTTACATATGTGCTTGTATTTAATATTCATGTATAGTTGCAAAACTTGTCGTAATTTCCACAGAAAAATTGGTTTTACAAAATAATCGATGACTAATTTTCTTGATATGCAATAGAGACCTGCGTAAACAGTATTGAAATGTAAATATGTCGTGTTTTTTTAATGTATTGTTGTAGCATCTAAATATTATACTAAACAAATAAATTATGTCGTTTAATAAGCGAAGCACTATGGATGTATTGGTGTACATGTATGTATATGAGTGTTAACAAGCGATGTCGCTAAGACTTCCCCATCGGGAACTAGAAGGAGTAGGGAAGCCTTCTAGAAGGCCTTTGTACCACTTCTTTTGGATGTATAAGGTCTGCTCGCTCCATTCCATACTCATATCTTTTTTATACGCGTTGTCATTGCGGAGCAGGCCTTCTGTTCTTGCTTCTTTCGCCAGAGATTCTGGAAGGCCTTCAAACTAATAGATTTTGTTTTTTGCTTTAGCAAAAAAACAAAACAAAACATGTTACTCCTTCTCTTTTCCCTTTTCATAGAAGCGAGTGTGGAATGTGTATCGAAAGAGTCATTTAATAAGGCCTGCGCTAAGAAGATCTTCTGAGTTTTACCGCTGGGTCTTGTGTGTATCAAACACTCAAAAGAAGTAGTGTTGATGCGTGTAGGCTTGTTACTTTCCATATTGTATGTTTGAGTGTGTGTGTAAGATGTAGATGCCCTCTAGTCAGCCTAGAGCCATATGTTTCTATGTCAATAATCTTTCTCCAGCGACAATTGCACTAGTTAAAATGTCGACAACTTTCCTTTTATGCGCGAGTAGAGATACGTTAGAGACAACAGTTGTAGTGTATTTCTGGTGATATTATCAATGAACGCGTCAATAGTTGTTTTTCTTTTTTATTATGCTATGCAATAAAATTAAATAAATATATGTAGACGAGCGTTTACATTGGCTGGGGTACACCTAGTCAGTAGCACTATTGACAATGTTACTAGAAAATATAATTTTACTATTGACAACGAGCGAGGAAATATCGATATTGTAGACTAGAGCCCCTAAAATTTACTAGTGAATCTTTGGTGTCAATTTCTCCATGTGGTCCCAAAAGAACTACTTAGTCAGTAGTGCTACAGTCTAGTGGTGGATTTTCAGTGCAAAGCTAATGTTAAATGTCAATAGAAGATTACATTGGCTGGGGTGCAGCTGGCCAGTAGTACTACTGACAACGTCACTACTAACTCACCACAATTTCACTATTCGCACTTTCTGCATTGTGGTAAGCTATTATGTGTTTAAGGGAGGTTTTTTAAAGCAAGCGCACACAACTAATGTCAATCCATGTGTGTATTTGTATGTGCGCAGAAAAATCAAAGAGCATACAGACAACTTATGTTGTTGTTTGTTACTCCTAGACATACCTACGGTGACTATCCGTTCTGTATTATACAGAACAGTACTGTATTTGAGAAAACTGTTCTGTATAAATTATTCATTAGGAAATAACGTTAAAATGTTCTGTATTTTATTTAATGTTCAGCATTTGTTCTGTATTGTCATGACTCAAACTGCATTTAAAAAATTAAAGCAGTTTCTGCAACAATACTGTTTTAAACAACATTGAAAAAGGGCTTAATATACTAGTTTCAACTGCAAATGCAGCAGTTCTATAAAAATACAGAAACAACGCGAGTTTTGTTTCCTTAATTTTTTCATTGAGAACGTCAATATGAAATTTTAATGTGTTAGTGCCATCTTATGTTTTAAATATTATTTTTGACGATCCCGCTTCAGGAGTCTGGCTTTTCTTTGTTCATTGTCAAGCTACTTTAGATCATGATTGAGTCCGAAGAAATATGTATGACTGATGTCTATCTCATTATTAATGAACTTAAGTTTAAAATCCCACAACGTAGAGAGGAAATATTTTTGCCTATTGCTGTTAAAAAAATCGTAATTGAGCTAAGCCAGAAAAATGTTATTGATAGCTTTAGGGCCATTATTATGACTTGACGATAAAGTTCCGGATAGTTAATCTTAACTTTAGCAAAACTGAACTGTAAAGTGACCGTTAAAATTTGTCCATTATTACAACTGTCCGATAAAATAAATAATACAGTTTTTTGTTTGGTGGCAACATTTCTGTGGATTTTGTGGATATTGATTGTTAAAAATACTTAGTGGCAACTTGCTTTTGTTTATTTGTCAAATTACAATCTAATGAAAACAGTTTTGTCAATTCTTTTGTTTTTTGCTTTATTATTATGTGTTTTGTGTTGGATTGGTTTTGTTTTATACCATATTTTAACCAAATAAATTTGGCAGTAATTTATAAAGTAGAAAGTGTGGCAAGGGGTGAAAATATGGCAACTTCAAATGACTATACCTCACGATAAAAGTTAGAGGTAGGATGAGCTTGTCTTTAACTTATCGTTCACTTTTGGTTAAAATGAAGATGTAAGAATGAAAAAGTGTTTATCCATCCAATAAAATCCTACCTTTAGCTAACGACAAGTTATAATAATGGCCCTTAGACTAGCTAATGAAGTTCAATTTTAATCAGATTGTATTGAATATGTATGTATGTAGATATAAATTTTTACTACTGATATATGTACGTACATACATATAAATACATACATATGTAGATTAGCGTATGTGATTACATTGTTATGTTACTGTTATGTTTTGTCACAAAAAAATAAAAATTGTAAAATCCTAGAAATTCAATACGTAAGGTTGTTTGTAATTTAGTTAATTTTGTTAAATATTTCCTTGTTCTGTATTTTGATTTAAAAATTATGGTAACCGTACCTATACCTACAATACTGAAACAAATTTCTTGCAAACAGTGTTGTTTAGCGTTTGTTTTAGAAGATTTCGCTTTAGTAAAACATTTGAAAAATCCCTCATGTCTTAAAAGCTCTTGTAAGGGGTCTTGTGCAGGGCTTTAATATGCAAAACAAAAGAAAAATTTGTCTGGTTTGTTATATTTCTTCAAGCAATTAATTTTTCATACTTAAATATATTTCAGTCGAATCGGTACATAAATGTGGGTTTTTTACTTTTGAAAATTTGTTATTTATTTTCATAGAAAAAAAAAAATTACTCATGTAATCTTATGCAGAACAAAAATCCTATCGGCAACCAACATCACAAACTGTTGTTTAACAGTTTGTTTTTCTCAAACATAACAAAATGTCAAATTATAAATTCGTTGTCATAAATTCGCAAGATTTTTTTTTAAAGATCAATGTCTTCTACAGGTAAACATTTGCTGTTAAGCTTAAGTTATTTTTCTGAGTCAAATGCTTCGCAATATTGATGTCAAGTACAAAGACATATGAGTTAGAAATATCGGCACAGAACCATGGAAAACTTAAACTTATTAACTTAATTTTATTGCATATTTTTTTTTTTTACTTTTGTTTTCACAAGACTGTCTGATCTTTTGACCAAATTTAGTTATTGGTGTCAACGTAATGCAACAGAATGAAAAAAGAAACGTGTGAAGCTGGTGCTCAGCTCAGATTTGTCCAATATATTTTTAAATAAGGTGGCAATCAGGGATGGAATTGTGAAATGTGGCCTCAAAATTAACACCAACAAAACCATGTAACTTTTTAACGTTCTAAAAATGTAGCCTGGTAGCTATGATCAATGAGCGCTGTGGGCTTATGTTAGGTTATGTTAGCAGGCAGGAAAAGAGAAAAACTAGACTGCACCCACTAGGGTCCATTACAATGATCCATTTGTGCAACCTGCAAGTTGAGAAGTGAGAGAGAGAGAGAGAGAAAGAGGAGAGGAAGAAGGTGAAAAGGGTGGATATAGAAAAGACATAATAGTCATTATAGAGGAGGTGATAGTGGGTCAAGAATTGGCTAGTGGGGGAGTCAGCGGTTATGACAATCACTGTTCCTAATATAAAGCTCAAGTTTTTGAGTTCAATTTCCGATAGCTCGTATAGACTGCTGAATGATATTCTGTCAAGGAAGTGCAGATTGAGTTCAAGTTGTTTTGTTCATTTTCCGATAACTCGTATAGGCTGCTGAAGGATATTCTTTCCTCTTCTTCCTCGTCATTACAACTGCAACAGTAGTCATTATAAGGGAGACATATACGCTTAGCATGTGTTCCGAAAGCAGTGACTGGACAACGTGACCACAAGGTTCCTCAAGTGCTTCCGCTTGAAGTTCATGAGGTTGTGGGTTTGGTACCCATGCTACAAGCCTGGGACTGTCCTATAACAAAACAGTTTTCCATTTATTTAGATAAAGAGGAAGAGGAGAATTTCATAAAACATCTGTGCCGCTTTCACTCACCGAACAACCACTGCCTTCGCTTTCCAAGCAAAACGTACTTCGTACTGTCATAGATTTAAAGCGAGGTTTTCAGAGGTAGAGCATTCTAAGTTGGCACTAATGCTTGATTCAGTGTTTAGTTTCGTTTACCATTTCTTCACCAAGATAATAGGGGAAAGATCTGGCGACAACTGATGGCTCTTAGAACAACATGTGAAAATTATGCTAATTTTTTTACAAATAATATTATTCACTTCAAAAAATTCATCAGACTCGTCGTAAATTTTGTGGTCGGCATATTCGTCCTACAAAGAAATAACTTCGAGCAACCACTTTTACTCTGTAGATCATTCTCAGAATATTTATTATCAGAGCGCCCTCCTTTGTTGCGTAGCAGAATCAACGGTGAAGTAAAATAACCAATAAAATGACTACTTACTCATTTAGCATCAGAGGCACTGCAACACTGCAGTATCAAAAAATGTGCAAAAGGTAGAGTTGTAAAAGAATCAACATTTCCTCTATCTCTTCCTTAACTACCTGTCTTCTCTATCACTATCATCCCTTTCCTAAAGAAGGTATCACCTAGCAATATTAGTGGGCATTAATTACCTGAGTGTTAATACTCTTTAAAAAAGAAAGTGCACGAAGAAGCTGTTGCTGATGTTGTGCATATTATCGGTTAACATCCAATAGAGTTCGTTCCTTACTCAACAATGGAAGCTTAACTTCTGATGTAGATGACCTGAGGATATATCAAGATAGTTTTAATAATAAAAAACTCATTTAGTAAAGAAATAATTTGCTGTAACAGATCATTAAATTAGCCTACTGGATTATGCGATTGAACACTACTGAACTATTTGTTATAGAGCTATGTGAAATCTTGAATCTAGAATGACTAGCGATGACGATTAAAACCTTGGAACACAATATTCGCCACGTTATCTTTGAGATTCCAACCTCATTGCTGCAAAAAGTGCTAGGAAAATGAGCTTTCTCACAGTCCACCAAGTAGCCAAGATGCCGGAGTAAAGCGCTATTCATTACAACACTGCAAGCAGCAGCTTATAAAATTCTTCCCAATTTTAGTTGAGCAACTTTTGAGTTGATGGGAGTGAAAGGCTATGAAGATAGGAGTCACCATATCTTCCTCTCTTACCCAATGAACTAAGGAATTGCTTAAATAAAATTGACGAGTATGCACCGGGACTTTCTTAGCAACAGCGGCTGTTTATAAGGTTGATTACGTCATCTTATTCACTTTTGGATAAAGCAAAGGAAGCTGATTATTTTCTTCTTCAAGAAAATCCTTTTAACAACAATATGCTTGGTTCCATGTCAAATTTCCTTAGGAATGGGACAGTGGAGATCATGCACATATTATTCAAGATATTCTAATCAAATAGTTGCAGCGGTAAAAGAACAAGAGCTAGAAAGAGAATGAGGGAGAGCGAGACCAAGGGAGAGACATTGGTGAAAATACCTTACATAAATTATCAAGAATAATTTGCACTTCTTTCAGTATCAAAAGGAACCGAAACAAAAAATGTTATTGGCAGACCGGAGGACACACTACTAAATTATACTATAGATTCCTTTAGTGGAAATAAGAAGTTTATGGCAAACTAAGGCCGAGTTTCCATCTGTGTGCCATGTGCCACACAAGCGTAAAAAAAGTGTGACCACTAATTACTAATGAAAAACTTTTAAATTCAGACATGTATATCTTATAGAGTTAAATAGTTTCATACAGAACTAATAGACAATTTTATAGAATCCAGCATGATTGCAAACTGTTTAAATAATAAATACATGTCTGAATTAAATGGTATTTCATTAGTAATTAGTTGGTTACGCTTTTTTGGGCAAATGAAACACCAGAAATGCCAGATGTAAACTCAGCCTTAGAATGCTGGCTATGAATAAAATATGGTCTGGTCTCGCAAAAGATGGAGAAATTAACCAGCCGCAGCATAAGGGGCACAAGACGAGCCAGCTAAAAGATCGCATTCACTTACAGGCAATAGGAAGATATCGGGCCTGTTTGGAAACGAATTACTGCCCTGCAAATGGAAATTTAAAAGTCGTAACGTTCTTTGCAGAAGTAGATAAGCCACAGCGAACTTGTATTGCATTTTAAATAAAAGGTTGCTCAAATAATACAGGCCTTTTATTCAGCTACAGTTTGCGGTAAATCATAGAAATTAGTCGATATTCTTATTCCATTCAAATCTGTATTTATTTTACATCATGCGGCGGTCAAACGAAAAACGAACTTTTGTAAGAATGCTGAAAGGATATTAGATTGGGAAATAAAATAAACTTTAAGAGGGTTTGGACAAAGAATCAGGAATATCATCAGTAAATTGCTGGGTAATCATGTAATTGCAGATTAAACAAATGATGGAATAAGAATCAGTGAAGAAATGAAAGTAGGAAGCAAGTGACCGATGCACGTAAATGCTAAAACGATATTGCAAATGATCAATGAAGGCTCAAAATTAAGCCTTAGAAGTAAGAATATCAAGGAGGAATATTCATATACCATCAATTGAACTGGTAAATGAGCTTCAAAGTTGATATCTGAAGAGGACGGTGCTTAAGTTGGTCTCTGATGAGGCCAATAGTTGGTTCCAAAATAGCACTTGAAGAATATCCAAACATCACTCATTGGTCGGAAATAGTAAAACTAAACTTCTTCGTTTGTTGGTCAGAAGTAGCTTCGCTTAAATGCTTCGCATTCTCAACGAGCCTTAGTATGAGAGAATTAGTTACGCAGAGAATTTGGGCAATTGACAAATGAGCAATTTGGCGGTGTAAGCCAGTCAGCTGTCAGCTCACTGATCATATGATCAGTGAGCTGACAGCTGGCTTCTACTGGCTTAAATCGGGCCAAAGCATTGCTGCACTTATTATCATTTATTGGTATCTTGAACTTCAACAGAAACGGTTTTCGCATTTTGACGGGGTTTCATTCTATTCACTTTAGACTAACTAGCCCTCCGCGGAAAAATAAACAAAATCGTTTACACTTGTGCTTAGAAGATGATGAGACAATGGCACTCATTCTCTGAGCAAACGGTATATGTCCGAAAAGCAATTCAACACATGAAAGGAATCATAAACTTTAAGATGAGGAAAGCAGAGGAAAAATGTTGGAGTGCGACGAAAACTTGCAAAACTTCTAAAATGATGTGGAGCTTTTATGATCATAAATCGACTAAATTTCTTTTATCATTAACTAGAAGCAACTGTAAACTTCTAGTGGTGGTATTAACTGGACACTGCTGTAAAAATAGGACGAATACTTGACGGTATCTGCAGGAAATGTAAGGAATCTAGGGCAATTGAAACAATAGAACATCTACTGTGCCTCTGTTCGGCTCTAAGCCACACTAGATATAACTGTCTTGGTGCTCATACTTTTCGTAGTCTTGAAATTGTTTCGAGAGTGGAACTGTGTAGGTTGCTAAGGTTTGTTAAATCTGTGTGGGAGTTATTCGATACATCCACCACGAACTAGGCTGTAACCTGTAAGTAGGTTTTCTTCTGATCTGCTGGTATTGCTAATGATCAATCGCGGTCTATGCGAGGTCTTTGACCACACAAGTTAACCTAATCTAACTTAAACTGAGAGTATAGTGTCTTATGAAACAGTATAAGGTATGAGTTTCTGTGTTCAGTTGATTTAAGCCGGGCTTCTTCAGGCTCTGTGCTTACTTTTATAAAGAGAATCGCACAGATCTTGATTAAATTACTAGATTTAAGGCAAAAAAGATCCACTAGGCGTCGTTGTGCCGGTTTTTGGAGCAGATCTTTCCCCTCTTCTATTCTGTGGTTAATCCATTACGATAAAATTAAATATGAATTTTGCCTGAATTATTTAGTTCTCAGCGAAACAAATGTTACCCACTTCTGTAAACTTAAGACCTTCATGTAATAAAAAAAAATAAAAAAAAAACAGAAAATACAAGCGAACACAAACACACGTTAAGTCATGCTCAACACTTAGTAGACAAAGTCGTTGTAGTAGACGCCAACGTGAACAAGGAAAATGCCAATAACCGGTACTAACAGTTTCTTTATTAAAACTTGAATATTATTGTGTGTGTGTGTGTTTACGGGCTTTTCCTGTAGTCTATCCATATTTGTCCAACATTTCATATCGAACACATGATTACTTTTGCCATTTTATTGCCAACAAAGTCCACCACACTACAATGAACAAATAAATGACGACATGTTCAACCAAAAAGTTAAAAGGCCAAACAAAATGTTAAACAATTTTTTGCTTAAGCTTATTACTTATAAACTAGGATTATTCAATCTATATGTTGTTCTTACATTTTTTATTTAAACGGAACTAAAAGCATCCCATCATTCTTGTCAAACTCATTGTAATAGTGAATTTGTAAAAAGTGTTATAGTATAGGGTGTTTTTTTAAGAGGTATAAAACTTTAAAATGAAATAAAACATAAAAAAATCGTTTAAATGTCCATCAATTTGACTTAATTGGAAGGATAATTTTATGCCATTAATGTTTAAATATGATTTCGGGCATGTGGCCGCCGCGGCTGGCTCGAATAAAGCCAATTCTACAGGTCCAATTTTCAACCACTTTTTCGAGCATATGGGGCCGTATGTTGGCAATAAAGCCACGAATGTTGGCTTCCAAGTCCCCTAACGTTTCTGGTTTGTTGGCGTAGACGAGCGACTTCACATATCCCCAAAGAAAATAATCCAATGGTGTCAAATCACACGATCTTGGCGGCCAATTGACAGGTCCATTCCGCTAAATTATGCGCTCATCGAATGTTTCCTTCAATAAATCGATTGTGACGTGCGCTGTGTGGCATGTAGCGCCGTCTTGTTGGAACCACAACTCATCCACATTCATGCCATCCAATTCGGGAACAAAATAGTCGGTTAGTCGGCTCCAATTGCTGTGCACGGTGGCGAATCGATTCATTCGGGTCCTCTTCAACACTTTGCTCTACAGCGGCAATTGTTTCTTCGGTGCGCACTGTTCGACGTCTCTGCGGATGCGTATTATCACATAGATTAAACGTAGTGCGAAAACGATCCATGGTTAACCGAATTAATTGCTCTGATGGACGATTATGTCGACCATAAAATGGACGGAGCTTGCGGTAAACTTCGCGAACTGAACCATTATTTTCGAAATAAATTTGCACGATTTGCAAGCGTTGTTCTTTTGTCAACCTGTTCATGATGAAATGGCAAACCAAACTAAATATTAATCACTTGACAGCTGACAAAATGGCCGCCAGTTAAAAAAGTGATGCCAACTTAAAGTTCTATACCCCAATAAAAAACACCCTTTACATGGATATGACGTATTTCTAGGCATGTTCTTTGAAAAAACAAAAAAAAAACTTTCAAGTATTCTTGATTTTCCACACTGTCTAAACAAACACTTAGCAACCTACCTACACTTCTGTTAGTATTCAACGAATGTCCATAGATACCAGTTTGTATCTTTTTGGGGCTTTTAGCCAATAGGCTGGTACATATGAAAATTGTTTGAGACTTTTTATTACTTTCTGCTTTAAATATTTATGTACATGACTCATTTTATTTATTTATTTTTTTATATTTCATATTAAATTAATTTACTTTAACATTAAAAATTTCGAATAGAATTTTTCTAAGAAAATATTTGCTAAGACATAAATACTATTAGTTTATTATATTTTAAACATGTTTGCTAAATTTTTAATTTTGCTAATGCATAGAAACAAAGGCCTACCATTTGACCTACTTTAAGGAAATTAAAGATATTCTAAACAGAAAATTGATTGTGTAGGTGTTATATTGTCTTTCATATTGCTAAATAAATTTAAGGTGATAACCAAACATTGTACAATAGTGTTTGATATTTTTGCAAAAAAAAAAAAAAAAAATGAGTGCGTGATGTCGAACAGATAGGCAATTGTGTTGCAGATGAATATTAAATACTGAATATGGTAAATGGGTCAAAGAGAGAGAAAGAGAAAAAGAGGTAGTGAAACCAAATCAAGAGAAAAGTATTGAATTTCTAAAATTAAATAGGAGAAAACTCAAGAGATTGGTTAATAATTTGAGATCTTATCAAGCATTATATCAAATGCTGACAATTCTAAAGGTGCAATCAGACGTGACATAACCATAGCCATAGAAAATAGCCGTTCAAACCAAACTGATGGGCAACACTTTATTCGATTATAGGTGCCTCGCCATAACGCCATAGCCATTTCCATTGAATTTTGGTTTGGTTATGGCTATGGCCATATGGCCATGTCACGTCTAATTGTACCTTAAGAAATCTTTGAAGTAAGTCGGCTGTAAATTTAACTTTGCAAAGTTTTTAGTTTGTACGATATAATGGAAATGAGCTCCTATTCTCAAGACTTAAGTACTTCAACGAGAAAATAACATTTCGTCTGTACAGAATAAAGTAAAAAATTTACCTCTGCTCTTCCTCCTCAATATACGAGTGTTAGAATATATACTTCTGGAATTTCTGCAAGTTCGATATACATTTTATACCTATAAATTCTATGGCAACGGCACTAAGAAAGTTTTTGACACTATGAATGAGGCTATAAGTTCCATGTAGGCATCTCTGGCACTTACGTATAAGAAACCTTGACTATCAGCTTGGTATCCGATAAAACCTTGGATAATTTACTCCCATTCTCGGTAAATATTTTGGAATGAACTATTTTTACCACAAATTCCTAAGGTAGAAACTTCAATTCAATTAGCGTTTCCATACTGAACGGGTCGTGATGGTTAGGTACATATAGGTGAACCCAAATGAAATGAAAATTAATGAAAATATAAAATTGAAGAGGACAACACTCTACAGATTTAAATAACAATTTGAAATCTTATCAAGCATTATATTCAATGCTGATAGTTCTAAGAAACCTTGCAAATAAGACGTCTTTTACACATGCAAAGTTTATTTTGCATAGTTTTGATTTTTGAGATAATATAAAAGAGCTTTTCATCTCAAGATTTAACAAAGTAGGCTTTGTGTGGGTAAAACCGCCTTAAGTACTTCAATTAGAAAGTGACTTTCGTCTGTACAAACAAAGTATACGAAATTACCTCTTTTCTTCTTCATCAATACATTCAAAATATATATTTTGCAATTATTGCAAGTTTGAAATCGATCTTATACCTATAGCAGAGTTGTAAGTAAAATTTTTTGTGAAATGATTGTAGTTCTTTTCTCAAATATTCATTGCAAGGTTACAAAATTTTCAGTACCACATAAAATTAGCAGTTAGGTCCCTCATACACTCGGGCAGAATGAGAGCATGATTCAGCAAAAGGTGAATATATTCTCATTCTGACGTAGAGCGATTCCTTATGATGACAGACATAACTATTACAATGAGATTAACCATGCCATGCAGGGACTTACCTATACAACACCTTGAATATTACCTCGATATCTGATAAAACCTATTTCTACGTGGAGACTCAACTATTTTTAATCCGCATTCATTAGGTAAACACATATCTACAATAGTCATTTCAATACTAAACGCGTCTTGATGAATGAAGAACTCTCTTAAACTCCTTCTGAAAGATAATTGTGGAGTGCAGACCAAATATGACACTCTAACTCTGACACTTGCAAGAAAGAGAATATCCACAGTGGACGCTCTTGAGTTCTGGGGACTTTCTGACGTCGCCAGTATTGAACTGCAAAATATTAGTAGATTTATATTGTGCTCTGGATGGTTCGACGATGGCGACTCCGCATAAGCAGAGCCTACGTGGTATTACAATGGACCAAAATGGTCTAAGCGAGTCCGAGATTCTGATTGCAAGCCTTACCTAACCTAACCCAACTCTGACACTTAAGCATTTCCAAAAGTCGTGGGACTTAACCCAATGTTTACTTTACATCAAATCACACAGAAACACAGAGGCGGATAAGTATGGCCAAGATGGAATCACATTGCCAAGTGCCCAACTTTGTAAAAGCTCTATACCAAACTCAACCAATGGGAAGTAAAAGGTTTTGATTAATATATAGAGATTTTTGCTGTAGGAAGAGTAACCGGAATTTTATCGAGAGTACCAGGCGACAAAAAGTTCATTAAAAATAAAAATAAAAATAAAAAGGGAACGCCCGACCCCTGAGAGAAGGCAAGAGATTGACAGATTTCTATTGTAGGAAGAGTAAGCAAAATGCTATAGAGATAAGGCAATTATAAGCGATAGATTCTAAAACAGCCAGCCAGTCGGGAGACTGAATACCATAATAACCGGTCATACAGAGTTAAGAGCTTATGTAGCACTCATGAGACTAATCGATGAGAAAAATTTGCTAAGAAGTTGACAAAACATTGCGACATGGATGGTGTTATTGTTCAGAGTTTCGTCGAATTAGACGTTTATATGGATATGGTATCAACGAACAAGGAAGCAACAAGACTGGGTCAATATGTGAACATTGGAGACTATAGCTTTGAGCTAATGAAGCTCGGTACTTACATCAACCAGACAAAGAACATCAGTTTGGAAATAAAACGAAGAACTATTCTTGCTATTAGACCCTATTTCGAACAAAAGAAGCAATTACGAAACAAAGCCCTCTCTCGAAGAACAAAAATTACACTCTATAGAACGAGTATATTACCATGCTATTATACGATGCTGAAGCTTGGATTCTAATGCAAGCAGACGAAACTGTTCTTGGGGTGTTTGAGAGAAAGATTATTTGCAAAATATATGGATCTGTCTGCGTAGACGAAGAGTGTCGCCCTCGAATGCTCCGGCGAGAAAATCATTCGAATTCAATCTCGAAGGAAGACCTAGAAGGGGAAGGTGTCCCAAGATTTTTTACTAGAAACTGAAGGCAAATCGCATTAAATCGACGCCCATGGAAAACTGTTCTGAATCAGGCTACTGACTTAAAGGGTTATTTATAGCCATCTAAGTAGGTAAGTAAGTAAGTATGCATAATATACCAGATATTCAGAATATCTTAGGCAGACAGGAACACCTTAAGGCAATACTCAGTTTCTAAGCCTAGATATTCCTTAGCACGAATGTATTGGCACCATCTCTCATTCCTTTTCAAGTAAAGAGCACAACATACTAAACGAGCAGCATTGTACTGTATATTGGTATTGGCTCAACTTGGTTGCCTATATTTTCGACTTAATCTAACATAAGCTAATTTAATGGTGATGCTTGTTTCGTTGCCAGTAGACCTATCGGAAGGTGAACTTCCTAAATATATCACTACAAAATTTGAAGACATTTCTGATGCGGTATTTATACCGTGTACAGATTAAAAGTTGCGAAACAATGCAACCATTAGCATCAGCTTCGAATAAGATTTGTTTACGGGGTTTCTAATACTTGTCGACTTTGGAAAGTTGTTTTTTGTCAACGATTTGTGTTAAGGGGTTACAAAGTACTACATTTTGCTCTCAGACAAAGCAACGGACATTATGAAAGTCAGCTGAAGACAGAACAGCTGTACTTAAAGCGCCTTCAGTTGTAGTTGATCTTAAGGCGGCAGTTATCATGCCCGTTGATAGAACACAGCACTTTGTGCCATCCTTCTTTAATAAAGAATAGTATCGAGTTGATAAGTATCTCTAGTAGCCTTGTTAATGCTATAATTCAGAGATTATTCTTCCAAGATAAATTACTCTCGTGATTTGTGCCTAAGTAATTGACATTACTCGCAATTGTCCGTGTAATGACCTTTCATTTGACCAGGGGTAAAATTGTATTAGTTTAGTCCAAAAGGAAATTTTTTTATTCAACTATGGAAAGAACTTCCTTTGATCCCACATTTATTTGATTTGATTCATTGATAAAATTTAATGCAAGCAAATTCAAATTTTCAATAAATTCAATTTTATAAAAAAAAATGTAGGCATCAAATGCAAAATATATTTTTAGTTCCCTGTTTCATTTAGAACCAGATCTGGTCACATTAATCACATTAAATATGTTTATTAGTTGTTATTTTTGCAATAATTTTTTATAATAAACAGGCAGAAAACAAAAGTTCACATGCAATTGACTGACTTGCATGACTGGCTGATGAATGGAACGAGTGTATTTCTTATGCATCTGTATATACTTTTTAATTTCGAGCTGCCCAGAAAACGCTTTTTATATCGATGAATTTGGTATGGGCAAAATTTCAGATCACGTATAATCATCAGTCAATATCATGGGTAATAATTATTTGAATTTAAGCTGAAAGTGTACACCCACTCTTCCTACGCAGCAACGATTATATTGAAAATAATCTAAAACTTGGCAGCACTGAGCATCAAAATCAGCTGACTTAAGGCTATAAATAGTACAAAGTAAAACTTCTTCTTTTCATTTTAAGCGTCAACTTCTTATAATTTGCAATATATACATATCGTCACCTTAAAGACCAAACAACCTATCAGCAAAAATTTCAAAATTTAGTTTTTTATTTAATATTATTCCCTATATCATAACGCATATATATGCAAAATTTTGAACGCATAATATTACAAATAACCAAGCTATTACCAAGTTACCAAATACCCTATCAGCAAGTGTACAATTTTCTGAAACCAAATAACCTATCAGCACTCATACTAAAGAAGAAATCAGAGTAATTATTTATTTGAATTTTTTGTTTTTGAGAAACAGTTACTTTTGATTTGTTGTTCTTTGTTTTTTATTACATTACAAGTGTTAAAACGCAATAAACTGTATTCCGTAAATAAAAATAATTTTGAGGCAAATATGGAAGTTCCTAAAAAAGTCAACAAGAAGAAGAAAAAAGAAAAATCGTATGAACGGTAAGGAATATGAAGATTTTTCAAAAAGCAAAATCGTTTATAGAAATGCAAGAGAAATGAAACCTGGGTACACATCAAAATGTTGTGAAAAAGCTTCAAATCGACATTGTTCTATTTTTTCCGAAAAATTACATGAGGAAATATTTGAATGTTTTTGCAGATGTCATGGGACCAGAAAAAACTTTACGTAACCAGGAGTGTTGAAGTTTTCGCCAATAACTATTTAAAAATTAAAAATTTTAGAAAAAATAAATAATTTATACTTTAGAAGGCCGTGACGTACTAAAAAAAACAGGAAAATAAATCATCAAAAATCATGATAAAATTTTAATTTTGTTGCATAGTGTAATTTAAGCAAACATTAGGCACTTTTTTTGTTTAAACAAGTAAAAGAAACTATAACTGTTATTTAATTTAAATAATATTCATGTGTTCAAAGGAATGCTTAATTGTTCATACTAATTAGTATTGTTGATAGGTTGTTTGGTTTCAGATTTTTACAATTCCAAATAACCTAAGCGCCATATCATAGGCTGTGTTTAGAAAAACAAAGCTTTCTCGATCGATATATACTTCTGGTTTCATTTTAATCAGAATATATAATTTTCGTTTCAATATTGCAAAAAGGTCCAATTTTATAACGTTTTTTCTCTCTCCGGTAAACTTTTGAAAACTGCTGATAGGTTGTTTGGTCTTTAAGGTGACGATATGTATATAGAATCCTTCTACTTTTTTTGTCAGATATGAGATGTATGCGAGAAAGATTAGATCGCGTTTTATGAACTTGCAGCCAAAATATGAACATGCAGATATTTGTTTAACTGCTTAGGTTTTAACTTAAAATAAACTTTTTTTTAGGTCCTTTAAGCGGGCAACTTTCAATATATTATTTTTATGAATACGACTACTTTTTCAATGTAACAACTTTTTGAAGTTGAACAAAAATGTTTGTTGGGTTAAGGCAGCTTTTAAGATTTTCACACAACTCTCGCCATTCGAATGCATTCGTATGAATAATCGTTGACTTCTTGCATGATTAATCATTTTTACACGATCAATTCGGTTTTTTCTAGTTACTGTTCAATTTTCTTGCAGTTTTTTTTTCTTGACTTTGGTTTGGTTTTTTTTTTGGGTAAATGTAATGCTGCACGGTGGAGCAAATTGCAAGAAAAAAATAAGGCTTAAATTGTGCTAATTAAACTTTCTATCATAATGTGGAACTCAGCCGACAGACGTTTGCGGAATATTTTTTCAAAAACAATTTTGCTCCATTTGTTTTATTTAATAGGCAGCTGAGCAAGTTTAAAATAAATTATAATATGTGCTCAGGGTTTTTATTTTGTTGTCCAGTTATCCCACTATTTAAGCTTGTTTATTTGATTGCTTCTCACAAAACGGACAAAAGAGAATATCCTTATGGTTTCTAAGTGTTAAAATGTTCATCATAGGATTTAACATCAAACTGCTTAACATGTTCCGCATCGAAAATGCAAGTTTGAACAAGTACCAAATTAACCCTTTAATGGTTCTTTTGTACAATTTGGATCCTTGATGTATTCAGAAACTTTTAGTAGAATTTTATGGCGAGTATTTTTATAAAACGTTTTAACTCCATTTACAACCCGTTTAGGGGACAAAAAAAGTCCAATACAGAAAGAAGACAAGTCCATTTCTCTAACTCAACTTATCGACAAATATTGATTTCGATAAGTCTATAGTTGCAGTCGCTTTATGACACGTAGCGCCATCCTGTTAAAACCACATTTCGCCAATCTTGCATCGATGTTATCCATATTTTAAAATAAAAAATCATGGATTATGGTGCGGCAACGATTTCCAGTGAGCGTAATGCAAGCTTCGGTCTAATTTTTGAAGACATATCGAGCCATAACCACTAAAATAGCTTAAGCGACACATTTTTTGGACTTCGTTTTTTTGACGAAAATCGACTATTTACGATCGCAAATAATCAATTTTGGTCAAAAACTGATGTTTGAAAATTATGTCGCTTAAGCTATTTTTGCGGTTATGGCACGATATGGTGAATTTTTTTGGATGCAATGGAAACTGTAGGGTCTACATATACGGCAATTTCGTTCATTAACAAATCGTCTAAGCCAAAAATTTGCCTCATTGCTGAAAACAAGTTTGTGAAAAAACATCGCGTCAGTTTCTAACTGCCCTAGAGCCTTATCGGCGAAAGAACGGCGTACGATGGTATCGTCCCTTTAATTCCTAAGCCAGCTGGATCTTTTCTTTTTAAGAGAAGTAACACTCAGGAAATGAATGGCTACTACTATTACTACGTGCTACAGATTGTGAAAGAAGAGATAGAGGAAAGTGTCATTCTTTTACAACTCCGCTTTTTGCCCTTTTTTTTAATAATGCAGTGTTGGAGCGCCTCTGGTGTCAATTAGGCACATTAAATTTCCAAGTATTAACTTTAATAGCCATTTAATTGGTTATTTTATTTTGCAGGTGATTCTTCTATACGAAGAAGGAGGACGCTCTGACGTAACATTAGGATTAGTATCCTCTGAAGCCGGTTTATTTCAGTGACCATCATCACTTGAAATTTCTTTCGAGAGCTGATACAAAGAGACACTTACGCACATCAGAAAAATGTGGTGTTGTTATTTTAATAACTGTTGGATACAGGCATTGAACCCAGTACCTTCGGTTTTGTACTGAACGTGCTAACTGCTTCAGTCAACGCCACCCTTTGTGAAGGGTATAAAAACCCATACGGCGAAGAGTCAAATGATTAAAATATACCAAAGAAATATTTATCGTACGTAAATACATACAAACATAGTTTCATTGTTTTCTATGTCGGCATTCTATACCTAAATCTTTATTAGTACTTTTTATCATGTTTGCTTTTCTTCAGCATCAATTGTTGGAAGCTCTTTATTTTGAAAAAAAAAAATTAAATAAGTTTCATGCTAGAGTAGTAATATATATTTTATACCACTTACTTTGCTAACAACACCCACTGTGCACTGCCTCATTTTGCAGATGCTGGAAATGAGATATAAGAAAACAGTTTTCATTCATAAAAACGAAAATTTACAGAACCTTGAAATGTTTCAATTGTAAAAAAGACATTGTTTAATTAAGATTTATTACAAAGCTGATCTCAAACTGTAGAAAGTTTATGTCTCAGAATTGGCGAATGTGTACACACAATTTTATGAAACCAACTAAAGATACCAAGCAAAAATTATTAATAATAAAAACAATATTTTTTGGACTTCAAGATATTTCAATAAATTATTGTTCAGAGAAAATGAAATAAGAATTTTTATGCATTGAAATACACAAAAATAATATAAAAATGTCAATGTAAACAGACGAACGAATATAAAATCACTCTGGTTCGTCTTCTGTAAACAGGCCCATTATTACATGGTTGTATACTCAATATACATATTTCATGCTGTTAAGTCTAATAGATTTGTCATTTGGTTAATATTAAAATTAACATAGGCCAGTGAAGAAAAATTTTAAGTAATTATTGAGGAACTACTTTGTCTCTACTTCGAAAGTGTCAATAAATCTACATATATGTTTTACTTTTCAGGAAGCGATTGTTTAACAAAAACCAAATATTTAATTAAGATTTTATTTCTCGATTGTTTGTAGGCAAATTAAATTGATATCATGAGTTACAGGCAAATCCCGGTATAACGAACGATATAATGTCAGGCCCATTCATTATACCGAAAAATTCGTTGTATCGCAAAGATTTTTTCAAGTGTGATTTTAATTATTATTATTGTAGACATGATACAATATAATAAAAAGAATGAGTGTAATTTATTTTCAAATAAGCTACCAAATACAAACTAACGGAATCAATTTTTTTTTACATTTACATTGCTGCTGTAGATTTTGTTTAATATTTCTTGCGGTTCGATATACAGAGCACACATTTATCAAAATATTCGCTATAAAAAGTAGAACAAACTCTTAGAAATATATTCCTATCAAGTTTTTGTTTGTTATTTTGCGATTTTTTCTTCATCATTCGTTATGTCCAGTATAAAATTAGGCTAGTATTCGCTATATAAGGTAAGGTTGTTAATGTAAAAAATTTGGACGTTCGTTATATCGGATTTTCGTAAAAGCGAGATTCGTTATACCGGGATTTGCCTGTATTATAACTTATATTATATTTATAAAAATTTGAAAATTTCATTTGCTGTGTTTGAGCACATTTAGATGCATTTCGTTGCTGCTGGTGGTGAAAGTTTTTCCTAACTCTATAAAGATAATGAATAATTCTTTCTTCCAAGAAAACCGATTTCAATGCAAAAATCTGATAGAAGAATATAAGACGTGCGTGAAATATAAAATTAAATTTTAATGGGCATGCCTCCGCCCATTTTTTAACTGCAAGGTTGTGTGTTTTTCAGAGCTCAGGGTGCATCTTGTAAAAATCGGTAAAGGCGAACCACATAAAATAAAATATTAAAAATTAAAATAAAATTTTAATGGGCAAGACTCCGCCCATTTTTGTTAAAGGAGAATTGTGTCTGTTTTAGAGCTCAAGATGTGTGGTAAGTTTCGTAAAAATCGTTTAAGTAGAACCGCGTGAAAGATTATAATAAATTTTAATGGGCGTAACCACGCCCATTTTTTCACCTTTCAAATTGTGTAATTCCAAGAATCAAAGGTGTTTTATAGGTTTCACAGCAATCAGATAAGTAGAATAACATAAAATTATATTAAAAAAATTATGGGAGTGTCCCCGCCCACTTTTTTACAATGGGACCTATGCACAGTGTTCGATTTCAGAAAATAGGATGACAAAAATAAAAAAATTAAGTTAATTAAAAATTTAAATTCACCGCACTATTTGACTATTTGCAAGCGAAGACCTATATGATTCTTGTATATCTTTCAGTTTGTATGCTTATAACGGTACTCTAAATGACATGTTTAAAGAAAAAAAAGAAAAACACAAAAAATCTGTGGGTATTTTATGCAATTTCAAAAGTAAATAGAAGGCGTCAATTGTAACTTTTGACTTCTGTTTAACTAACACACGAAAACACATTCAGGTATGTGATGAGAAACGATTTAGACACAAAAACAATTTGAAAACGATAAAAGGTGTGATATGTTTCTTATAGTCGTTTTGTCAATAATTTTAAAACTTGTTTTTAATAGTCTGTCCAGACATTTTTGATAAATTTCTTTTCACAGCTCCAATATGTGATTTATTTTTTATCTTCTAGTGTGCTTTTTAGAAGTCAGTAGTTTAAGATAAGCTCAAAAATGATGCTCAAAATCTATCGGAATCTATGTTTTGAAATCGTTTTGAAAACGATCGTTTTCCATCACATACCTAATTATTTTCTAATAAATGGTAAGTTTTTTATTAAGTGTTAAGCTAAGTGAGTTTTTTTTTAAATTATTTCGAAACGAATTAACTTTGTCAGAGGAAATCTTTTGATATCCATCCGTTTCACCACCTCCCTAAACGTTTCTGTAATCTTTCAACCTTGCTGTTGTAGAAATTACATAAAGTTTCTGCCCCAAGCTGCCCCATTAAATTTTTTCTCAAAAGTACAATATGAGGAGCAACTCAGAATAAGTTATTGTTATTTTTTTATATTATTGCTAATTTATGAAATTTCTTTTACTTTTTTTATTGTAAAATATGTGTGAACATAAAAATAAATTTAAAGTACATATTTTGTGAATACCCAAAATATATAAATAAATTTAATGTGAACAAATTTAATATGAAAATACAAAAAATTAGGACTCGTATCTTAATTATTCAAAAATTTATGATTTTTGTCGTCCTAAATTCTCAAATCGAACACTGTGCTATGGGAAGCTATACCTCTCAAACAACAAAAAAATTTTACAATCGGCTTAAAATGTACTGAGTTATGAAGATACAAAGCTAAAAAAAATAGACGAATTGTTAACCTCCTCCTTTTTTTGAAGTCGGTTAAAAATTAGGACCACACATAAAAATGTTTTATTTTACTGAATCTTAATTATTTTTATCTTTTTGGTGCTTCTTTAAGCTCGGCTAAATTTTATTAAATTTAATTTTTAAATTAAGTACCAATTTTATATTTGTGTGTGCCAAGTCTCGTCAAAATCGATAAGGTTGAAGCACTTTATATATAACATCAAATTTTAATGGGCATGGCCTCGCCCACTCTTTTAAATGCAAAGTTGTGTTTTTTAAAAACTCAAGATGTGTGCTAAGTTTCGTAAGAATCGATCAAATACGAGCACGTCAAATATTATACTAAACTTGATTGGCCATGGTCCCGCCCACTTTTTTAAACTTAAGATGAATTCTTTTTTAGAGCTCAAGGTGTTTGCAAAGTTTCATAAAAATCTTTTAATTACAAGCACGTCCAATGTTATACCAAATTTTATTGGGCATGACCCCGCCCTTTTTTTAAATACAAGGTTTTGTCTTTTTAAAAGCTCAAGATGTGTGCTAAGTTTCGTCAGAGTCCGTTAAATACATACACGTCAAATATTACACTAAATTTTATGGAGCATGGCCCCGCCCACTTTTTTGAATGCAAGATTAAATATTTTTATAGTTCAAAGTGTGTATCAAGTTTCGGTCAAATGAAAGCACTTATACAATAAAATAAAGTTATAATTGGCATGGCTACGCCCATTTTTTCAAATTCTAAATTGTGTCGTTACGAGAGCTCAATGTGTTTTATTAAGTTTCTTAGCATCCAGATAAGTCAAATATTATAAAAGCAAAGAAAAAAATTATTGGGCTTATCCCCGCCGACTTTTTTACAATGGGGCCACAATTTGTCTGGAAGCCTCGCAGGCAAAAAATAACAAGAATTTTTAAAATAAGTCTAAAACAATGCTGGCCAACCGAGAAAAATGTATTCGCGTATGTGTACTCATTTGTGTAAGAAACCGATTGATGTTCGGTACTCTAGTGCTACTTTGGCCAGCGTATGTCTAAAAGGTATCGTGCTATGAAGTACGACAAATTTATAACCTCCTCCTTTTTTTTGAAGTCGATAAAAAAATGAAACATAATTGCAAATCTGCTGCTATTTCGAAGTCGGTTAAAAATTAGAAAATAAATGGTGTTTTTTATTGAGGTATAGAACATGCAAATTTATTTCGAAAATAATGGTTCAGTTCGCGAAGTTTACCGCAAGCTCCTTCCATTTTATGGTCGACATAATCGTCCATCAGAGCAATTAATTTTGTTAACCATGGATCGTTTTCGCACTACGTTTACTCTATGTGATAATACGCATCCGCAGAGACGTCGAACAGTGCGCACCGAAGAAACAATTGCCGCTGTAGAGCAAAGTGTTGAAGAGGACCCGAATGAATCGATTCGCCACCGTGCACAGCAAATGGAGCCGACTAACCGACTATTTTGTTCCCGAATTGGATGGCATGAATGTGGATGAGTTGTGGTTCCAACAAGACGGCGCTACATGCCACACAGCGCACGTCACAATCGATTTATTGAAGGAAACATTCGATGAGCGCATAATTTCGCGGAATGGACCTGTCAATTGGCCACCAAGATCGTGTGATTTGACACCATTGGATTATTTTCTTTGGGGATATGTGAAGTCGCTCGTCTACGCCAACAAACCAGAAACGTTAGGGGACTTGGAAGCCAACATTCGTGGCGTTATTGCCAACATACGGCCCCATATGCTCGAAAAAGTGGTTGAAAATTGGACCTGTAGAATTGGCTTTATTCGAGCCAGCCGCGGCGGCCACATGTCCGATATCATATTTAAACATTAATGGCATAAGATTATCCTTCCAATAAAGCCAAATTGATGGACATTAAAACGATTTTCTTGTGCTTTATTTCAATTTGAAGTTCTATACCTCTAAAAAAAAACACCCTATATAACAAACACATTTTTGGAAATACATAAACAGCTAAAAATTTCTGTTTGGGTGCTTAACATTTAGATTCTTAATAATTTTTGCATTAAAATAGCGCATCGGGAGCAAAATTTTGTTCAATAGAATATTCGTTGCTCAACGAAATTTTCAATATGAATTTGACATTCGATACTCGGTGTTCGATAGCCAGCGAATATCGAATGCAACTAATGAAAAAGGCCTATGTAACTCTTAAGATATATGAAAACTTTTCTTGGGAGTTATGTTTTTATTTTGAAAGCCATTTCCTTGGGCGCTATTTTACAGAGCCCAAATCTTGTATAATAGTAAATAGCACGCTTTAAAAGCGTTGTTATGCAATAAAACAAGGTATATTTTCGCCTGTGTCGAATCTTATATACCCTTTACCAAAGTGCGTTTATGTAGTATAGAGATACATACTAGTGTCCTGCACAAGACTATTTATAAGACCTTTCAAGACATGAGAGATTTTTCCAATGCTTTACTACAGCGAAATATTCTAAAAGAATCGCTAAGCAACACTGTTGGCAAGTAATTTTTTTCGGTGGTTTGTCTTGCCAACAGTGTTGTTTAGAGATTCTTTTAGAATATTTCGCTGTAGTAAAGCATTGGAAAAAATCTCTTATGTCTTGAAAAGTCTTATAAATACTCTTGTGCAGGACACTAATACATACATAAGCACATAGTTGCTTTTATGTAGAAAGAAAAAAATAATAATTTTCAAACCCTAGAATCATAATTTTAGATTTTTCTGATTACTTATACCAATCTAGTAGTTCTTAAACAAATATAGAAAGTGTTTTAAGTGAAAAAAAAGGAAATTAAAAAAAATGTTTTATTTAGTTACTTTAATGTCCAGAAAAAAAATCATAGTTTCCAGCTCTGGAGCTGTGGTTCCTATTTTTATAATTTTCTATACCAAACTTTTCTTTCCAAAACGTAAAATATATATAATTTATAAAGGAAAAGATAAAAATTAATTAGACTTAGTTACTTTTATATATGTATATCAAAAAAGTGTAAGTGTCCCAACCGTGAACTCATCCTTTTTGATTTTCTGATTTCTTACACCAATCTCTTTCTTTTAAGAATTTAAGAAATGTTAAATTTATAAAAAAAAGGAAAAATTTGTTTTATTAACTTACTTTTGCACAAAAAAAGTTAAAGTTTTCGAACCCTGGAATCGTCTTTTTAATTTTTTTTAATTGTTTTTTTATTTGAAATACCAATTTTATTCGTTATCAAGCATAAAATAAGTTCATTTAATGAAAAAAAATTAAAATTAATTTTCGGTAGTTAATTTTTTATAGCACAAAAAGTTTCAGTTTCCCAACCCTGGAATCACCCTTTTTGATTTTTCTGATTTCTTACACCAATCTATTTCTTTTAAGAATATAAGATATCTTTAATTTATAGAGAAAAAGGAAAAATTTGCTTAGTAAGTTACTTTTGTATTAAAAAAGTTAAAGTTTTCCAACCCTGGAAACATCTTTTTAATTTTTTGAAGGTTAATTTTTAATTTGAATTACCAATTTTATTTGTACTGAAGTAAAAAATAAGTTCATTTAAGGAAAAAAATAAAAATTAATTTTCGGTAGTTAATTTTTTATAGCACAAAAAGTTTCAGTTTCCCAACCCTGGAATCACCCTTTTTGATTTTTCTGATTTCTTACACCAATCTCTTTCTTTTAAGAATATAAGATATGTTTAATTTATACAGAAAGGGAAAAATTTGTTTTAGTAAGTTACTTTTGTATAAGAAAAAAAAGTTAAAGTTTTCCAACCCTGGAAACGTCTTTTTAAATTTTTTAAATTTTTTTATTTGAAATAAAAATTTTATTCGTGGTGAAGTATAAAATTAGTTTATTTAATAAAAACAAATAAAAAATTAGTTTACGGTAGTTAATTTTATATATCGCAGGTTTTCCAACTCTGGAATCATTCTTTTTGTTTTTCTGATTTCTAACATCAATTTCTTTCTTTTAAGAACATTAGATATGTTTAATTTATAGAAAAAAAAGGAAAAATTTGTTATAGTAAGTTACTTTTGTATAAGAAAAAAAGTTAAGGTTTTCCAACCCTGGAAACGTCTTTTTAATCTTTTAATTTTTTTTAAATTTTTTTTAGTTAGAAATACCAATTTTATTCATACTGAAGTATAAAATAAGTTTATTTAATAAAAAATTATAAAAACTAGTTTTCGGTAGTTATTTTGTATGGCAAAATGAAGTTTAAGTCTCCCAGCTCTGAAGCCGTCTGCTCGATTTTGCTGATTTTCAATACCAATCTTATTTCGACCATTTCTAACCCACAAGTCCAAGAAAGAAGTCTCTAGCTTTTCTGGGAGGTTCGGAAAACCGATTTCACGTACAGACAGACGGCCAGACGGACATCGCTTATTCGTCTTTCCTATGCATAAGGATCCAGAATATATATACTTTATGGCTCGCTTATTAATATTCTGGAAATTACAAACGGAATGGCAAACCTATATGTACCCTTTTACCATTTTTTGGTAAAGGGTATAATAAAATTTTAAAATGTTAAAAACGATTTCCACGTTAGTGTTGCATTTAAGTCAAGACCGCATCTTCAATATGTACGTGTTTTGTAACTAAAGGGTGTTTTTTATTGAGGTATAGAACTTTAAGTTGGCATCACTTTTTTAACTGGCGGCCATTTTGTCAGCTGTCAAGTGATTAATATTTAGTTTGGTTTGCCATTTCATCATGAACAGGTTGACAAAAGAACAACGCTTGCAAATCGTGCAAATTTATTTCGAAAATAATGGTTCAGTTCGCGAAGTTTACCGCAAGCTCCGTCCATTTTATGGTCGACATAATCGTCCATCAGAGCAATTAATTCGGTTAACCATGGATCGTTTTCGCACTACGTTTACTCTATGTGATAATACGCATCCGCAGAGACGTCGAACAGTGCGCACCGAAGAAACAATTGCCGCTGTAGAGCAAAGTGTTGAAGAGGACCCGAATGAATCGATTCGCCACCGTGCACAGCAATTGGAGCCGACTAACCGACTATTTTGTTCCCGAATTGGATGGCATGAATGTGGATGAGTTGTGGTTCCAACAAGACGGCGCTACATGCCACACAGCGCACGTCACAATCGATTTATTGAAGGAAACATTCGATGAGCGCATAATTTCGCGGAATGGACCTGTCAATTGGCCACCAAGATCGTGTGATTTGACACCATTGGATTATTTTCTTTGGGGATATGTGAAGTCGGTCGTCTACGCCAACAAACCAGAAACGTTAGGGGACTTGGAAGCCAACATTCGTGGCGTTATTGCCAACATACGGCCCCATATGCTCGAAAAAGTGGTTGAAAATTGGACCTGTAGAATTGACTTTATTCGAGCCAGCCGCGGCGGCCACATGCCCGAAATCATATTCAAACATTAATGGCATAAAATTATCCTTCCAATAAAGCCAAATTGATGGACATTAAAACGATTTTCTTGTGTTTTATTTCAATTCAAAGTTCTATACCTCTTAAAAAAACACCCTATATATGCAAAGACTTTTATGATTGAAAATTATCAAAAATTAAATTGAAATATGAAAGTGGTCACATGCTGCCACTCTTCATATATTTTTTTAATTTATCTTTTTTGCATGTCAGATAACTTATGGAACCATTAAAATTGATTAATTAATAAAACAAGGCGCCGGTTATTAAATTGTTGAAAACCAAACTAAAATAGAAGAAACAATAAAGTTCAAAACTTTCTTTTTAATACTTCCTGCTCAGACTTCCCACTTCGAAAACCAACAAAATTTATTTATTAACTCTCTTTTCAAATTGCAAAGAAAACTTTTTGTCCTAGATTTCTTAAGTCGATAAATAGTATGAAGCAAAAAACATTTTGGCAATTTTTTTTCGCTTTTCTATCACGATTTCATAAATCTTTTCGCTAAGTAAAATTGACTGACAAATAACAAATAAATTAATTGGATTATAAAAAAAAAAAATTGCCCACAAATATAGCAAAAAATAGAAACACTCACTCGTATGTTCCAGTCAAACCAATGCAATACTTGTTAATTGTGGTACAAAGCAGATTAAATATTTTATTAACAAATTGTATTTCGTATTTATTTTCCATTTGCTGTTTCAAACATTTCGAAAGTTTGTCATAAGCGATACATACGCACCATCAGTTTTAAGTAAGAGATACCAAATATGGTCTTATAGGCCCGGCCAATAAACGAAAAAAAACTTTTATAAAAAAAAAATTTAAATTGTGGCATAATGTCATTTAACATTTGTCTGTCATAATATATACATATATATATATTTTTTTGTTGAGTTTGGCGATTTTAAACATGTTTCTCAAACACTGTCAGTCGAACGAACTCTTAACAGCATTTGCAAATGTATGTTGTTTCGACAGTGGGTAATACTTTGAAAGCTCGCGAAACATTTCCGCTATGGAACAAATGAATTTTAATTCAGGGCTCAAATTCGATATTGGGTAATTCCATGTCAAATCGATTAAGAGTTAGACACGACCCCTTTCGATTTCGGTGAAATTTGGTCAGAGGATCTTTTTCATCCTATAACATACCTACTACCAATGGAAAAATATTAGAAACATTTTTTTTCAAAAGCTATGCCATATTCAAAATTTGATAATTTCGCAGAATTTATCGAAATTGTTCAGTTTATTTTATTTTTTTTTTCAATATCTCAAAACCCATCTTATATAGAAAGATGATTCTTATGCCATTTTAAAGAGAATATTTGAGGCTAAAAAAATGCAAGAGCAATTTTTATTTTTTGGAAAAATGTGATATCTCCAAAGTGTTGAAATTTTGGAAATGGACTTTCTTAAAAACCTATATTTTTTTTTTGCTGATTTTTTTATTTTTTTGGGTACGAGCCCTAAGGATCTTGAAATTTTGAAGGAGGTGTTTTTTTCCTTTTTATACCCTTTACCAAAAAATGGTAAAAGGGTATATATAGGTTTGTCATTCCGTTTGTAATTTCCAGAATATTAATAAGCGAGCCATAAAGTATATATATTCTGGATCCTTATGCATAGGAAAGACGAATAAGCGATGTCCGTCTGTCCGTCTGTCTGTACGTGAAATCGGTTTTCCGAAGCTCCCAGAAAAGCTAGAGACTTCGTTCTTGGACTGGTGGGTCAGAAATGGTCGAAATAAGATTGGTATTGAAAATCAGCAAAATCGAGCACACGGTTTCACAGCTGGGAAACTTAAACTTCATTTTGCCATACAAAATAACTACTGAAAAGTAGTTTTTATTATTTTTTTTCTTAAATAAACTTATTTTATACTTCAAAATGAATAAAATTGGTATTTCACCTTAAAAAAAAATTAAAAAAAAAAATCAAAAAAATTAAAAGGACGTTTCCAGGATTGGAAAACTTTGATTTTTTTTCTTATACAAAAGTAACTTACTAAAACAAATTTTTCTTTTTTTCTACAAATTATAAATATATTATGTTCTTAAAGTGCCGAGATTGATGTAAGAAATCAGAAAATCAAAAAAGATGATTCCAGGGTTGGAAAACCTACAATTTTTGTGATATATAAAATTAACTACCGTAAACTAATTTTTTTATTTATTTTTATTAAATAAACTTATTTTATACTTCACCACGAATAAAATTGGTATTTCAAATATAAAAAAAATTTAAAAATTTAAAAAGACGTTTCCGGGGCTGGAAAACTTTTTTTTTTTCTTATATAAAAGTAACTTATTAAAACAAATTTTTCCTTTTCTTTATAAATTAAACATATCTTACATTCTTAAAAGAAAAAGATTGGTGTAAGAAATCAGAAAAATCAAAAAGGATGATTACAGGGTTGTGAAACTGGAACTTTTTGTGATATAAAAAATTAACTACCAAAAACTAATTTTTATTTATTTTTATTAAATAAGATTATTTTATACTTCAGTATGAATAAACTTGGTATTTACAATTAAAAATTAAACTTCAAAAAATTAAAAAGATGTTTCCAGGGTTGGAAAACTTTAACTTTTTTATACAAAAGTAAATTATTAAATAAGAATATTTTATACTTCAGTATGAATAAAATTGGTATTTCAAATTAAAAATTAAACTTCAAAAAATTAAAAAGATGTTTCCAGGGTTGGAAAACTTTAACTTTTTTTATGCAAAAGTAACTTAATAAAGCAACTTTTTCCTTTTTCTCTATAAATTAGAGATATCTTATATACTTAAAAGAAAGAGATTGGTGTAAGAAATCAGAAAAATTAAAAAGGATAATTCCAGGGTTGGGAAACTTACTCTTTTTGTGATATAAAAAATTAACTACCGAAAAGTAATTTAAATTTTTTTTTAAAATAAATAAACTTATTTTATACTATAGTACGAATAAATATGGTATTTTAATTTAAAAAAGTTTAAAACACGATTCCAGGGTTGGAAACATTTACCTTTTTTTATACAAAAGTAAGTTACTAAAGCAAATTTTTCGTTTTCTCTATAAATTAAAGATATCTTATATTCTTAAAAGAAAGAGATTGGTATAAGAAATCAGAAAAATCAAAAACCATGATTTCAGGGTTGGTAAACCCACACTTTTAGTGATATAAAAAATTAGCTACCGAAAACTAATATTTATTTTTTTTTATAAAATAAATTTATTTTACACTTCAGTACGAATGAATTTGGTATTTCAAAATAAAAAAAGTTGAAAAAATTAAAACGACGTTTCCAAGGTTGGAAAACCTTATTTTTTATACAAAAGTAACATAATTAAACAAATTCTTCCTTTTTTACTATAAATTAACATATATTATATTCTTAAAAAAAAGATTGGTATTAGAAATCAAAAAAAAAATCAAAAAGGAGGATTCCAGGGTTGGGACACCTACACTCTTTGTGATATAAAAAATTAACCACCGAAAATTAATTTTTGTTGATTTTTATTAAATAAACTAATTTTTTGCTTGAGTACGAATACAATTAATATTTCAAATAAAAAAAAAAAGTTTAAAAAAATTAAAAAGACGTTTCCAGGGTTGGAAAGCCTTAACTTTTTTTCTTATACAAAAGTAACTTACTAGAACAAATTTTTCCTTTTATTTACAAATTAAACATATCTTATGTTCTTAAAAAAAAAGAGATTGGTGTAAGAAATCAGAAAAATCAAAAAGGATGCTTTCAGGGTTGGGAAACTTACACTTTTTGTGATATATTAAAGTAACTAAGTCTAATTAATTTTTATCTTTTCCTTTATAAATTATACATATTTTACGTTTTGGAATAAAAAGTTTGGTTTGAAAAATTATAAAAATAAAAATCACAAATCCAGAGTTGGAAACTTTGAACTTTTTTTCTATATATTAAAGTAACTGAATAAAACATTTTTTTTTTTGTAATTCCCTTTTTTTTATCACTTAACACACTTTCTATATTTTTTTAAGAACTACTATATTGATAAAAGGAATGAGAAAAATCTAATTTGATGATTCTAGGGTTTGAAAATTAATTTTTTTGCACATAAAAGTAACTAGG
Organism: Tachina grossa; assembly: GCA_949987645.1. Taxonomy (NCBI): domain Eukaryota; kingdom Metazoa; phylum Arthropoda; class Insecta; order Diptera; family Tachinidae; genus Tachina; species Tachina grossa. Next base: position 26,753,920 of record OX465277.1, on the reverse strand, counting down.
TAAAATTACTTTACGTATGTGCTTATGTATGTATCTCTATACTACATAAACGCACTTTGGTAAAGGGTATATAAGATTCGGCACAGGTGAATATAGCACTCTCACTTGTTTAAATATATGATGTTTTTTCATTCACAGCCTTTAATAAAATAATCTTAGCCCTCATATGGTATAGGGTTGAAAGTTATAAATAAAAATGTTATAAAAATTATATTTTCGTAAAGGTAAAAAAAAGAACACTAAGCATTAAACAAAGTTAAACAACAATAAACTAGACTCTACAGTTATAAAACTACTGTACTTAAAGCACTTTCAATTAGCATTGCTTTAATTTTCAAACATATTTACCTTCAAAAAGCCAACTTGTTTCATTAAGAATATATGTATATATGTTCCCTTCAATTTTATAAGGAGCATAGGGCCTCAACAAACGACTTTCAATTAGATCTGTCAATGGTGATGCTCTTTATTTTACACCAATTTTTCCTTGTCTTTGCGACCCCCTTTGTCGACCTGTCTTTTCCATGTGTGGGCAGGTCGTCTTTTTTTGCGAATGCCCTGCGGGTTCCGCGGCTTATATCATTATGGGGCTTACGTTGTTCCACTTTCGCCTTCTGATTTCTCGCTCGATAGATCTTTGGTGTGTTCGCGTTCATAGCATAGTGTTTCATATTGTGTTTGGCCAAAATATCTTTAGGATTCTCCGCAAGCACCGGTTTATAAAGACGTGTTGCTGCGTTCCAGGTCTCACACCTATACAATATCACGTACTTGACGTTTGAGTTGAATATCCTGATTTTAGTGTTATAGGATGCATAATGATTGTGGTTTCCACTCATCAGTACCCATGTCTATTTACTTGGATCCATGTAAGATTAAAGTAAGTAGTCTAACAATCCGTTTTGGAAAATAAATAAGCTAAACGGCATGTTCCCATAAATAAACGATCTAATGAGTAAATACTTAAACTTAAACTGGATCTTTAGTTCTTTTAAGCATTCAATACGAACAAATTTCAGTAAAGTCCGACTTTGACTCACGCACAATTGGTGCCGTACGAATATAACATATGTAACACTCTTCGAACTTTAACCTATATAATCGAAAATCTTATGTGATGTAGATCTTAAAAAAAATGTTGAGTACATTTTTTTTAGTTTTTTCCCTTTTTCTTGCTTTTGGCACTTTTTTCGTTCTTAGGTATCTTTTTTTGGATTTTTAAAGTTTTTTTTTGGCTTTTTTAAGTTTTGAAGCGTTTTTTCGTTTTTGATATTTTTTTCGGTTTTCAAAGATTTATTTTCTAGTTTTTCGCTATTTTTGTCTTTTGGTGATTTTTCTTTAATTTTGGGATTTTTAAATTTTAACATTTTTGAAAATTTCAAGAGTTTGTCTCTTACGGTTTCCAAAATACAACAAATTGTCAAAATTACATTTAATTTCAATGTTAATCGGTGTAGTCTGCATAAGAATACACTTATTTTGAAAATTTCAAGTGTCTATATCGGTACCTAAAATCCAAAATGCCGTAACAACCAAAAAATTCAAAATAGATTTTTTGATTGATTATTATGTGATTAACCAAAATACATATTTTCCTAAAATTTTACTCACATATGTTCAAAAATACTGATTTTATTCATTATTCAATTTGGCACCTAACATATAAATAGTATTAAATTTGTGAAGTTTTTTGCTTCTCCTGTAAAATAGTAAAAATTGTACTTGCGGCCCCTTTTGGATTTTAGGTGACGATATATAATTATCTGTATATTTCATTAGAAGTTCAACATGTTTCGTTGTTCGCCTTAGAACACCCATTAATTTTTTACTGTCATATATTTGTTGTTGTAGCGGCCAAAGTATTTCGTATTCTCTTACGTTTCTCTAGAAAACAGCCATCGAGAAAACGGACATCGTAGCGAAAACAATAGGGTTCCTTTTCACCTTTGGTGTACGATGGAACCCTAAAAATAACCTCCAATTGAATCACCTCTCACTTTTTCACACAACAAACAATGTACATACTCGTATAATAAATATTGGCAGTTGAAAGAATTTTATGTTTTTACTCTTGTTCTTGTCTTTATTCGCGATATCTAATACGCAAAATTGTCGGTTTTTTTCCAAGTATTTTCTTATGTTTTCAAAATTCTTGATTGTTTATAATGTTTTTGTTTTTTTTTTCTGAATTGGCTGACGGCAGTGCATTAGTCATGGACAATTGGCTTTTATTGTACATACATAGTTAGATTTAAGATCGGTGTTAAAGAATTTTTCAATTTTAAAGAATTCATTCAGCAGTTTAACCACCACATTAAGCAGCCAATAAATTTATTGGCAGCTACTCACTCACGCACAATTACAGACAAATACACTAATTTTAACGTTTCCACTTGAACGCATATTATTGCACATTGTTTGAAAGGTAAGCAGCATGCGGTGAGCGCCAAAATGTTAAGGTTGGTTATTTTGTATTTGAAATCGATTACAAAATTAACAAGAAATTGGTTTGGTTCATTAATCATGCCTAATTAAGAATTGGTGATCGTGGATGTTAGAAGTCTCATTCGAGTTGTGCGTATTTAAATATTAGTATAAAGCTGAGGGAACACAGTTTATCGTGGGGATTGCTTTATAACCAGGATGGTAAAGATCTCCTGTTAGCCGCAGTAAGAAGTGCTGCATGTTTTCTCACCAGACTCAGAAGAATCGTTGAAAGGAGATAAGCTGGAGAGAGAAAATATAAAGGTATTCCAAAAGGGACTTCCTAGCTTTGACAGTTGATGGTGGCAATATTGTTGCAGCTACATATGTTGAATTAGTTGTTATTTATTCAGTCGGTTTTGCCAAATCACCATGGGTGAATATGTCAAACAGAACAAGCAAATGATAAAATTGTTTTAACCTCACGCGAGCACTATGATTACCAACTTCTTTTGATAGAAACTCTGATGGCAACACCATATTCATGACTTTAAAGCCGGTCTACCAGTATGAAGTTGCCACTTGTACCCACTCAATCTAAACTTTTCTTTATTTTATTGCGGGTGTTGGTGTGTGATCAAAATAGAACCGAAGATTTATTAAGGGACAAGTTCTCAGTATGCAGAATAAGTTGACTGCGGATTAATTATTTTATACACAATCAAATCACGTCGCAATTTAACTACATTCTACTTATTTTAAATACAAAATTGTGATGTAATTTAATCACGTTGTATCTATTTATAATAATAATAATAATAATAATTAACGTTGAATATATGATATATTAAATCATAAAAAAAAATAGTTTTGATGCTAACGTTTACTGCTAAAAATAGAAACAAAGAGCAAGCTTGGCTGACTTTTGTGCATAACCGGCAATAAATTTGAGGGGTCATCTAGGTCTAATTCGTTTGAGGAGTCATCTAGGTCTCATTCTATCAGTCAGTTATAATGTTGCGTTCCAATACCTGCAACGTTTTCAATCAATGCTTTTGTGCAGTCCCAGAGAAGATAACCTCAATAAATTATTTATTCTAACTTTAACATTGTATAAGAAATTGCTCCATCCTGAGGGGAAAATATGCGTTCAATAAAAATCCCGTCCAGTTTTGACAGCATATGGTTTTCAAGTATGGATTTATACCACTTTCCAATAATGGTAACGCTCTCGCACAGGTCAGTGATTCCAACGACTCACAAAATGCCCACCAACAGTGATTCCTTGGAAATGTAGTGGAGTGTTGTGTATCTTTTGGATTTTACTCACTCCGGATGTCCAAATTTGTTCTTATTTTCGAGACCATAGTGCCAAAAGTTGGCTTTAATACCGAGCAGAATACTGTCATAAAATACTGGGTGGTACTTCCAATTTAATATCCATTGACGGAAGCAACGACACAACTGATGTGTGTTTGACTTCAATAGTTGTAGCTTTAGGATGCGAAGCTTGTATAGGATCTTTATATGATCCTTTACCTCCTATGAGGAGTATAGAGCATCCAATTTTGAACTCAGTCATGGCCTTATACAACTCGCCGTTGACGTTAAACTTCTGGCCAAACTAAGTTTGAAATATATAAGAATTGGCGATTCCAACGACTTACACAAGGTCATCCAACAGTTACTTCCTTTTTTCTATTGAGGAAACCGAAAGAAGATCATTTGGAATCCTTTCGAATTTTTTCGAGCCAAATGCACATCATGTCTGTTCTACAATAACCGGCTCACTTAAGTGCTGACAGGTCCCATTGTGCTGTTGAGGATATAAGAAAAGATGTTCCTTTTATAATCTCATTCGCTCGATTTAAAACCAACTTGAGTTTTGTACAAATAGAATTATTCATCTTTATATTGTATTCCGATACTTTTGCAAGGTCGTGTAGAAATGGAAAGCCCATTTGAAATGCTATTTTATCAGCAAGAACGGGACAATGATAGAGAAAGTGTGCGACTATTTCCTCCTTGTCCATATAGCGACGAGGCATTGGCTGAAGTAGTTAGCATGTTGACTTCAAAACCGAAGGTTCTGGATTCGATCCCGGTAGTTGACAGACATTAAATAACAACACCACGCATTTTTTTAATGTGCATTAGTGTTCCTTTGTATCAGTTGTTGTAAGATACTAGTCCTAATGTAACATCAGAGCATCCTCCTTCGACGATATTGTGTAGCAAAATCATCAGCGAAGCAAAATAACTAATAAAAAGGCTACTAAGCGCAGCTTAAGCCTCATTGACACAAACACTGCGCAACACTTCATTCTTCCAAACGTGCAAAAAGCAGAGTTGTAAAAGAATGAAGGTTTCCTCTATCTCTTTCTTCATCGCCTGTCTTCTCTATCACTATCCCTTTCCTAAAGAAGGTAACAACCAGTAATAGTAGTAGGCATTCATTGAGTGAGTGTTACTTCTTCTTAAAAAAAAAATATCTACAGAAATTAATATGCGGAAGATTTAATCTCCTGGCTTGATGGTTACTACTGCTACTACTATACAAAGCTGAACCCTCGTGATTCCTTCCAGGATGACAGACCATCTAAGATTGTATCGTAGCAAAGTAATATTTGAAGTAAGGCAGGAAACCTCGCTTGATCATTTAGTCTGCGCAAACGTGAAGATATTTGCTCAATTTGTAATTTGTAGTATTTTAATGGAATTTCAACCAGTTGATCGGTATGCAAACTTGACAGTGGAGCCCCTTCTTTGGCTAGCCCATCCGCTCTATCGTTTCCCAGTGCACCCCAGTGTCCCGTTATAAAGATTAAACTCTACATAATAATATATTACCATTTCACTAAGAACAATAGATTGTTAGCGATTCGCTAGCAAATTTTATTTCAGGTAACGTAGGTTGCTAACCTTCATTACCAAGTTTTGTGATATGGCTGCTATCTGAGCGCCAAAAACGTACTGTACTTTTGAAGCCAGAGTTTCAGAAAATTCAGTGTTCGCATTCCTCCTAGTTCCTCAGACGCTGTTAGGCCATTCAGAGCTCACCGACACTCTATCCTCTTCCATCCTCCATCATTTACGGACTTGGGGTTTTCGACAGAATTTCCTCTATGCAGTTCTGAAGGTTATACTGTCCATGGCGTTCTGTGCTCCAGTGGGAGTTAGTGGAACATATATATATATATATATATATATATATATATATATATATATATATATATATATATATATATATATAGATGTTGTGTATACATCTCATAGAGATTTGATAGCGCCCATTTGAAAATCTTCATTGATTATGAGAACAAGTTGGTAAGATTTATTAATCTATTTTTAAAACACTGCAGCCTGCCTTAAAATATTTTCGTTTTCTTTAATCATCATTTTAAATAAGATCACAATTATTTATTCTTTTTAGCAAATATAAAACTTGATTCAAACATGCGAATCCCAAGTGTCTCATAAACGATTTTAAGATATCAAATTTTGTTTAAATATTTATGAGGAATTTCAATTTAATACCTGTTATTTCAAGTTCTATCAGATTCGCGCATTTTTTCAAAAGAATTTTTAATATTTTTGTTGCAGTTACGAGTATGTATAATTTGAGAGCGAATGCCACAAATGACTATTCTTTTTTATTGTTATTCTGTATTTGATGTCCCAAAATCAATATAGCTTTAATGTTTATCACCCGTTGATTTCTTAATCCCTTGTTATTTTTTGTTTTATAAGTATTTCAGGTTTCTTTTATACATGTTTTTTTTTAATATAATTTGCCTCGTCTTTAGTGAGATTTAAGATATTGCTGTTGTGTTCTCCTAAATTGAACACAATTTCATTATTCCCTGTAAATACAGTGTCAATTTAATAATCATAAAATAATCTTTATAAGCACGCTAAAAGGGTCACTCACAATAAACATAAATATAAGAAACCTACAATAATAAAAAATACAACACCAATAGTTAGTTCTCTTTATTGAGCCAACTTATATGAAACATAAATTTCTTAATTTTATGTTGAGATTAAAAGTTTTCTTGAGAAAAATCTCTAGGCAAAACAAAATCCTTTTGAATTTTATTTTTTTTATGTGCTTTACTGTAAAAGTGCCGCCAATCTAAAACTTATTTACTTAATGAGTGTGAACTTTATGCTCATAGCGACGCGTATAATTTTTCAGGATATTTTTGCTGTCAGCCTAGTATCGTTTTTCAAGTAGTAAACATACATATATACATTTATTGAATTAGTAAAACTTTAAGACACACAAAAAAGGTTTCTTAATAACACTGTAACAAAATAACTTAAAAAAAATTAAAAAAGTATCCATCCAATAACATTCAAGCAAAGCCAAACCTTCAGATAATGTCTGTTGACCATAAAAATCCCATGACTAAATACAAAATTGAAATTAACTAAGCGAAACTGAAATAAAATTACAAGCATTTGGTCTTAAGTCGGCATGAGACTGACTGGTCAACTCATTCTCAAATTTTTTGTTGAAAAAAAAACGAAACCACTAAACACTCCATTTGAATAATGGGACCAGCAGAATATGTGATTACTCTCTATATATACAGGGTTGCATTCTAATTAATTTTTTAGATTCAGACATTTATCTTGGTCTGGTATTGCTCATTTCCATTATGAAGCAAAAGGCAAGACGGAACATGGCACTACTACTATCTTGCAACCTTAAACTTCGCTACATATTAAGAAAGGAGACAAAGGCTGGGTGGATCATCATACAGGACTTTGAAACCACCTAAAATTTTTAAAACTACCTGCGCAAAGAGGATAGGGTCTTAGAAATATTAAACCTGGCATTTATTCTACATTCCAACTATTGTTGAAATTCACTTCCCTGTTAGCTTCCTAATTAATTGTGGTTGACTTTTGGGTAAAATCTCTATGGTATATGAAGAGCAAGAGATCTGAGTGACAACCTGATATCATTAAGGACAGTAATTATTGCATAGAGGGGGCCCTTCGGGACCCTACCAGTCTTGCGGTCGAGCACATTTGTTTTTATAGTACGCAATCTTTTTGGAAACTGGTGGGTACACCAATGAAATAATTAAACGTGTACTGAGTTTTTTTAAAGAAAAACTGGAAGAAAATTTAATACTTTAAATAATAATGAGATTCACATATTATTTTTCCATCAAGGGATACCTGAGAACACAGTGCTTTGTGACTACTAAACAAAGCATTTATTCAACATTCCAACCATTGGAGCAATTCCTTTCCCTAATAGCTTCCTAATAAACTGTACGTGACTCTTGGTTAGGATGAAGAGAGCATGTGATCTTTAGCCTTAATCTGAATGACATCATCTAATTTGGTAAAAATTTTGTTGACCTGAAATCTTCAGGGACAGCAAGCATTACATTCAGAAGGTTCTTAACAACTCTGTTCTTCTTGATGTCAAATACATTCATTGGTTTAGAGTACATTATCTCTTAGAGAAATGCAGGGTACGCCGGGGGGAAAATGAAACGAAAACTGAAGTTCGACATGGGATTCAATGTTACCTTTCAATGGAGGAATATTTTGTAGGATATTTATTTTTTCTTTGGTTGATTGGTCGCTGCCAGGTTTTTGGAAACTTTGCTAATTTTTCTGTCAGACATTATTCTAGTTAAGGTACAGTACCAATTAAAGAAATGCCAGGTACGCCAGATGGGAACTCTGTTAATTTTTCTGTCAGATATTCATCGTGTTAAGGTATACTATGCCTTAGAGAAATACTGACTATGTCAGATGACAAGTGAATCTATATTTCTTGACGCTTATGGTTGGTCTTCATCCTCCTAAGTGCTATTGCCTGAAGAATCAGAATAAATTTCAGATGCTTTAAATTTCATCTTTTTCATCCTTTCTTTCTTCCTGGGCTTGACGTTTAGCTTCTTTTTACTCTCTTTTTGCTTTCCCTTCTTTTTTTGGTTTCAGCTTCTCATAACCATTCTCTCCTTCTTTCTAAATTAAACTTTTAGATTCTTTCTCCTTTCATTTTGCTTTCCCTTTTCTTTTTGGTTTCAAAAGTATCATTGGCATTACCGCGTTTATTATTCATTCTATTCATTTTATAATTATTCTTTCTTTTGGTCCATCTTTAATATCAAAGTATTCAGCAGATGTACAGATTTGATCATCACTTGATATAGATCTCGGAAACGGTTCAGGAAATATTTTAGAAGCAGAAACACAGGGAGCAGCTGTAGCATTAGTGATTGTTTTAGTAGCAGTAAAAAAAACTTAGTTTCCAAAGATTGTAAACTACTTTCTTGTGTATCTCATTTTCAACCGAATTTTCGAAAAGAAGTACAAGCCTTCGTGTACAGAAAGAGAAGACTTCATAAACAGAAGGAAAAACCTTATTTTCTATATTTTTAAATTTACTTTCAGTTTTTGGCTTTGTTTAGCCTTTCCGCTTTTGCTAGCCAACTTGAATTTTTTTTCTCTATTTCCCATCGAGTATGCATCATATATCTTTGTTCAATGCTTTTGAAAGTTTTGGTTCACGGTCTCTTTCTGAAAAATATGGAAGTCGCTTACAGCCCGTTCCAATAACCTCTCGCAACAGGTCTCAGCTTAAAAATTTTAGATTTTCTAAATTTAATCACAGGGTAGCAGGGAAGGTTTTTGATCCTTTCATGGTTGGTTGATTTACGTTGCTGCCCACAAACAATCAATTATAATCACGGGATTCTATTTAAACAGGTCAGCTTATGGAATTCTTTCTTGCCAAATCCAGTGCAAAATAACGCTAGATTCATCTACTTGTTTTGGGAAATTGATAAGGTGTTCTGTAGCTGTTAGAGATAGCTTTTAAGGGTTAGCTTTAAAATTTCTGTTTCCCAATATACAAGGCCGGGAATTCAGAGATCAAATGAAATACTTTCTCATATCTGTCTTCTATTCGACAACTAATAAAATCAATCGTCCAGTGACCCGTTGACACCGGCTCCACCAGTGACCTTTTTTGCGAAAGAATGTATTGTAGAAGAGTGCTCTCACTTGTTTGCCGAAAACAAAGTGGCCCGTTAACAACGCGAGCATCCGCGATATTTTTTTTGTGTGTTTTGCATAGAAACATGGCCATTGGCCATACTTTCTTTGCAAACTTACCACACGCATTACATGTTACACATCTTATACTTTCTAAACAAAGTTCCTGAAAATGTAATTACACAGCGCTAAACGGCAATACGATTAATAGAGCATTGGAGATATCCATGAAGCATTCGGCCCTAGTGAGTTCACTCACTTGCTCATTCCCAAAGAAGCTACTAGATGAGGCACCCCGATGCCCTAATCTAGGTTTGGGATAAACACAAAAATGATTTTTTTCTTCCGAACAATTCCTTCACCCAACTTGCCCTGCGGAGAGGATTTCGGCCTTGTTTAGTCCGGATTTTTGCTTTCTAGCAGGAGGATATTATGAGCTCCACAAGCCAAGGCCATTATAGAATACTCCAGAGCCGTTAGTGCAGATTATTTTGAGTTTTTCACTGTATATTCAGGTATTATCATTCCTTTCTATATTTCCTTTTTTCCATTGTCCTCTGGTCACTATGTAGTCGAAGACTTTCCAAGTTCGGAGACAGTCGACTTGATGCTGCGGCGTAACATCCAATCTCTTAACATACGGCTGCCTGATGATGGCAGTTTCGCGCTAGTGTTTGTAGTTATAGTTAATCGGAGTCGAGTAAAGATAGCAAAAAGAGCTCTCAAATATCTATTTAGTTGGCCTAATACACCGAATTATTGTATTAGAAGCTCACCAGCTTAAACTTTATTAAGTGCTTGTAATAGTTAATATATTCCGTATTATTGTTGGTGCCATTTGGAACTCAATCATATAACATTCCTCGAAACATAAAGATAACTTTTTATTTCTTCGTAATATGGTCTGGAAGTGAAAGCATGCCTTACTTTGCACTCACGGGTGTACACAATCACGAATAAAATCGAAAAGCACTCCACATGATTTGCTGTAAAACGAAGAGCGACTTGATGATCTAATGCGATATACAATCATCAACCTTTCCACTGCTTTTCTTTCTCCCTAAACAGTTTCCTTACACGGATGAGGATGGCTTAGATTTGCGGCTGATTAGCCAATAGAATGACTTTTTTCTGGAGTCATCACTTAATTATACTAGTTCAGCATTTTTTTACCATAGGATTCGAAATGATAATTTGCTTCTAATAAGAGTTAAGACATCGAAATTCCTATGTTATACTAAAATATATGCAAAGTTCTTAATAGAACAATCAGAACATGAATAAGCTGAGGGGAATGTGCAAGGCACAAGTAGGACCGATTTTTATAGCGACTGTAATTGAAATATAACCTTCTCAAACAGAGCCACAGCTCCCATCCGTTCAATATTTTGCCTACTAGGGCTTATTCCTGTAAGCCGCAACAAGATTATTCCAGTACACTCGATCGATTAAAGCGGACTAGTTCAATTTGAGTTTGTAATTATCAAGTTTGTGCTGGACGTCCTCCTTCCATCTGTTTCGCGATATCGTCCGGTGGTTTGAGCAGAATGTAGCCAACCCAAACCAGCTGTGATTGGCTTCTGATTTTTTTGTGACCGTTATTCTTATATATTATGGCAAATTGGGCAAATGAAATTTTTGCATTGCAGACGTTAGGCGGTTTCCATCAATATATTCAATATATGTATACCAAAGCACAATTATTCACTTGTAAGTTTGATTGGATGAATTTGTATCGCTCTGACAGGGAACTTAATAGAATCAAACCTACGAAAAACCATTTATGCTCCCATCCAAAAAGCAATGCAACTGCGAAATAATAAATGATACCTGAGCCTACACTGACGGACCAAGAATGCCTGTTGGTTTTGTATTTGGAATTTTTGCAAGTGATCTGTAAGTGCAGGTATCATACCGTCTTCCCGATCGTGCAACTGTATTTCACCACTGGACCATAAGAGAAGCAGGTGCCAAGCAGCACTTCTTGTGGTAAGATGACTTGAAATCTTTTCTATTTTAGTTAATCAATATAACGATTGCTGTTAAGACTTTGTCGTCGGGCCGAAACCTTTCTTATATAGACATGGTACAAGATTTAAATAGGTCATCTAGAATCTGTCATTTTGATATAGGAGACATCATACCGCACCTCAACGCAACGGGTGGATCCAGTACTACTGATCACTGGATCTCGCATTGTATTAAAATCTTTTTCACAGGCTAGCTAGAGCTCGGAGGAGTAGAGTGCTATCTATAAAAACGGAATCTGACGATTCTGCTGGATTGCTTATAGTCATCAAGCAGCCACGTAAACCAACCGTACCAGCAAATGGTGTCCTTCTCTATTGCGAAACCAGTTAAGTTTAAAAATAATTTGTTTCCTTTAAATTTTCATTTGGTACGAGTATTTTCTTTTATTTACTTTATGTCTTTATCGTTGCCCCTGTCCTTTAAACATTATTTTTTTTGTGTATGTGCTTATTTTTTATTATAAAAAGATGTTGTCGTATTTCGCACATAACTCTTGCTGTATGCGCCACCCCAGCTAGCATTTTGCGAGATTTCTGATCATAGATGAGTCGCTTACGACTCCCTTCCGCGATTGAAATGATGGAATATGCGCTCATTTTCTGATCATAAATGACTCCCTTGTCGGGAGAAAATGGTACCCTAGCCGCGACTCATCTGGAAGGGTCTTTTATGAGCCCCCCCCCCCATCTAATCAATTTCGAATTGTCTTCGAGTCATTTTCGAGTAATTTTCTGATCGTATATGCGTCTTCTATGACTCCCCTGCGCGATTAAAATGATCATATAGCCGCTCATTTTCTGATCGTATATGCGTCTTCTACGACTCCCTCCCCTTTGCGATTAAAATGATCATATAGGCGCTCATTTTCTGATCGTATATGCGCTTTCTACGACTCCCCTGCGCGATTAAAATGATCATATAGGCGCTCATTTTCTGATCGTATATGCGTCTTCTACGACTCCCCTGCGCGATTAAAATGATCTACATCTGGGAAAACTATTTCATTTTGTGTTTGCATTAGCTCCTCCTGGTCTAGCGATATCATTTCTTTATTTTTTGGGTTAATGAGCCTTTCGGCTTCTTTTTTAGCCAATCTTTTTATTTGTTTGGTTGACATCACTTTTTTTATTTACTTTTTTATTTGAAGGTATTTATTTATTTGAAGGTATTTATTTTCTTGTATTTTTAAATCTATCACTTTTAATAATATGTTTTATACTTTTGTCAACTTCACTTTAATAAGCTTTTGATCCACTTGTGTTCACGCTTCGACTGAAAATAAGAAACCAAACCAATTCTTCTTTTTTTCCTCTTGATTTCTTCTTTGTTTTGTCAAAAAATTCCTCGAAATTAGCAACTACATGTGCATTATTTGCCGTTATTTGCTCTTTTTTTTATTATTATATATTTTGTTATTGTAATTTTGCTGAAATCACTTTTGAAGCATACACACGAATCCCTCTCGAGTCGCGTTTCACGCACGCAGCTGATTAATCCCCTTTTTGTCATCCGGGGCACTCGAGGGAGACTCGCGTAGATGATTTTTGCCAAAACGATCATCCAAATGCTAGCTGGTACACGGCTTTCAAGAATTTGTGCTCTAAATTTTCATTGAATGTAGCTTGTTGGTATTATTTTTTCTCCGGAGGTTTTTGTTGGACTATTTTTTGACATAAAAGTCATTAGTCGCTACATTGTTGAGGTGGTAGAGTGATTCAATCACTCGTTATGTGTTAGGCTAATTCTAAGACATACATGGACCGGCCAATGAAATTCACTATGTCCTACATTTTAGGAGTTTTTTTCGTTCATATGTTTCTAAAACAAATGGACCAGGATAATATTTGACAGATGTTTTCTTTCTTGAGGGTGAGGGATGTATAATTTAGGAAGAAGAATTATTTTCATTCAATAATAGTTATAGTCCTTATGTTAACAATAAATTAACAGAAATCGTATTTTACTTTAGTAAAAATTAATATTTGCTTCGCAGGCCCATGAGGTAAGACAAGAGTTAACTTTTAAGTCGTTGTTGAGCTTTCTAAGGATCCACGAAATTTACCATGTCTCTTTTCACTCACTCGTATTTGTAAGATAAACAATCGTAGCCTTTGTTTTTTTTTTTTTTTTGTATAACAAATTTATAGTCTTTGCAAAATTTTATGTGTGTATGAAGTTGGAATATGTTGCACTCATTCTTAAAATTTGTGTTTTTTTTTTCAGCCTAAACTTCATAAGAATGTTCTTGTACTTTTTCAGTATGTCTGGTTGCAGGTTTCGATTTTTTTTTTTTTTTTTTTTTTTTTTTGGTAATTTGACCGGAATTGCGCCAGAGCTGTTATTCTGATTATGCTTGAACATTTTATGCAGGGTTATTTTGTTTTGTTTCTTTATACATATTTCGTTGGTTGTATTTGCTTTTATAATTTTCTTTTCATTGCAACATATTTTATAGTACAGTTTGAAAAAAGGACTTCAAAGGATTGGAAAATTATTTTTATACTTATTGGTGGGCTATTTGTGGTGGCAAGTGAATGTAGATACAATTTTTTTATAATTTTACTATTTGCTACTAAATGATTTCCAGTCACATGAAAAATAAGAACCGACTTGTACAGGGTGGCTCAATATTAATCAACCAACTTTAATTCTTAATATATTTTTTGCTAAATAAAAAAAGGAATTTTGAGTGTTGGAAATCTTTATTTGAACCTTTAGATAGATCGAATAGGGGAAGATCTGGTCCAAAGACCAGGCACTGCGACACCTGATGTATCTTTTGTGCCATAGATCTGTAAATTAAGTAAATCTCTGCATAACTCTCCTTATGAAAGTTAGCACAAATATTGGAGAAGCCCGCCTAATGTCATCTGAATACAGCAGATCAGAATGAAAAATACTCTCACAAAGAATGTGTTCCGTTGTCTTGTCATCTTCTAAGCGTAAACGACACAAAGGTGAATGAACTTGATTACTTTTCCACCGAGGATACTTCAGTCCAAAGTGACCAGGATAAAAATCAGTAACAAGCCGTAAATTATTCCTGTTGATGTTCAGGATGCCATTATATGTAGATGGCTGCATCAATGCTTTGGCCTGCCTTAAGCCGGAATAAGTTATTCACATTTCCTTAGCGGTCATCTTCTTTTAATTAGAGATATTACAGTGACGCCACAAAACGGCTCTGGGTTCATTAACGAAGCAGCAGAGGTCTTCCTGGCCAGTTCATCCGCTTCCACATTCCCCGGATCCAGGTATCCAGTAAATGAAAACCTTGTTCCGTATGGATAGCTTTTGTTATAAGTCAAAGCACTGTAAAACCAGCCTGAAACAGAATTCCTATGGAAGGAGGGATTTAAGAGCTGCCTGACTATCAGAAAATATAGTTATATGCGCGCCTTTAGTGCCCCTGTTTAAATTAATGTTAACACATTTGGTCATTGCCTATATTTCTGCCTGAAATACCATAGGTCATTTGCCCAAGGGAAAATAAATATTTATATTGGGCCCAACAACTCTAGCACCAACTACATCTTGCATTTTGGACCCATCTGTATACCAACATAAGCACAGCGGGGCCGTTTTCGTCCCATACTGCCCTTGGTAGAATAGTGACATTGAAGCTTCTGTAGAACTTCAGCTCATAGTTTATCCTGTCCCTAAGCATTCCCAGTAGCCCTAAACTGTACATTGTACTCAGGACCAACGAGTGCAAGTTGTCAACACAACGAGAATATCTTCCGAGACCCATCCAATAAGAGGCCATTGAAGCAGAAGATCTAATAAAGATTTGTATGGGTGGTAGTCCAATCAAAGCCTCATTGCGCCTGTTGCAAGAAGATAAACCTTTAAAAAAAATTCTGTTTAGTGGAAAAAATGATATCTGCCAATTGCCTGCCAGTAATGTTGATACACAATTGTGCTCGTTTTATCGCACATATTCCATGACTTTCCGCAAGATTTTCTGTGATAACTGTTCGTATTCCAGTCAAATACTCCAGTAAATGGCTTCGATTGTCTGGCACTTCTTGGCAACTTCAAGTAGCCCCAGAGAAAGAAGTTTGAGATGGACATGCCAAATGGGAGATAACGCGACCAAGTAAAGTCTCATTCACAATGTCCGTCGTGCTGCAAGCCCTTCTCATTTAACTCCGGCAGTTAGAAGTCATTTATCATGGCCATGGAGCATTCGCCAGTAACAGTTACCATATTGCCGATGATGTCCTCAAAATAATACCATTCAATCACTTCTGCCGTGTGAACGCTGCACTATGCAGTGGCTTTTAGCGAATGTAACGGATTATGGTGACATCATGAACGGATTTTTAGTTTCCCAAAAACAAATATTCTATTTATTGAAGTAATCGCTTAATGAAATTTAACCTCGCCACTCATGATGATTTTTTATTCAAAACCTTCCCATTAGTAGTAATTTACATGCAGCTAACTGTTGAACTTTGGAGGGAAACATGTGTGAGTGTTTCACTAAAATTGGCTGTAGGTTCCATAGGCTAATGCCTTATAGCGCGACATGTCGTCTGATTGATGTTCCTCCATTCTCAGCGACATCGGCAGCCACAGCCGTAATATTCGCGATGGAATAACCAGTCCGGTGGCGCTTACCGACCGATTATTGGTAAAAAAAATATCGACACAATTATTCATCATGCTCTTGGGGAGTATAGTGCTCCTTTGCTTGTCTGTTTGTATGCTGCAGCTGTCTAGTTCAAAAATGTTAAATATGATTGACTTACGACACCATTTGCAAATATTCACCCTTATTCCAGTTGTCGACATTGTCGTCACTTTAAAACAATACCAGAAAATTGGTGCTTGTGTACCCGTTGTCCAAAACAACTGACTTCTTTTGGCAGGTTTATACTATTTTATAGATCTTAGGGAACGGAAATAGACTGCCAGTAGCACAAAATTGTTCCGGAGAGCGAGTAAATAAGCCTCAATTTTTTGGTATTGTGTTAAAGTGATGTCGATGTCGACAAATGGAATAAGGGGTGTTATAACATCTTCCCTTAAGGTGATTAATTTTGCTCCAGCCTGTTTTTCACATTTATTTTTATTTATATAACATTGAATTGAAATATTTCAATCAGCAAACTTGTACACAGCATTTTTCCAGGTATATAACTTTAAACTGAAACAATTTCAGGTTCGAAATCGGCTTCATTAGTTAAACAACCTGCTGCTCATTGTGGTCAAAAGTAGCAAAAATGCGCTGCAATCACCCTATATATAATCGACCTCTTTTAATTTTTTCCACTCAGCATTTTCTTTCAAATTATTATCGTACAGCAGTTTTTTGTTTTCTTTCAAGAGCGTAGCCTTTTGTATAACACTTTTAACTAAACTTTTGTTTGATAAAAAAAAAGCTTTTTAACTTTTGTGTTTTTTTTTTCATACAGTCAAGTTCATTGACCTTTTTATTTTACATATGAAAACTTCAAATACGGAACTATTGTGTATGCAACTAAATTGAGTTAACCTTGAACATTTCTGATATCAGTTCGCTAACGAATCTAGTAAATATTTAGTGACAAAGGCTTGGCAAACATTAAATGCGGTATAAACGCTTAACGATTATCTATGGTAGTATGTACAACTTTCCTTATCTTTTATAGTTCTGACGTTATAGTTTCAAATAAAATTTGTTAAAAAATAAACTCATGACTTTGGTTATGTATATAGCGCTTACACAATTAAATTAAAAAGGAAAAGAAATTTAGATTTCTAACGTACCTTTTCACAATGTATGGTTAAAAGATAACAGAGACTTTAACGGCAAGTTTTGTATGAAGAACTTGCAGTTAAAGTTCACGTTAACTCTTAACCATACATTGTGAAAAGGGATGTTACAGTAATTAAAAATAAAAGAATATTATAGGTACATTGTAGAGTCTCGAGGGCTATGTGGGCAAAACTTGACCCAGGAAGATCCAAACTGCTACTGGCTATGAATAGGAAGGTGATGCGGATCGTGATAGGCGCATTGACTGGTCACTGCTCGGTCAGAGCAAGAACCAGCATTTGGGAAATTGGCACTCAAGATTTCTGTCGAATGTGCAGAGGAACCAGAAACCATTGAACATATTCAGGTATGTGATGAAAAACGATTTAGACACAAAACCAATTTGAAAACGATAAAAGGTGTGATGTGTTTTCTATAGTCGTTTTGTCAATAATTTTAATATTTGATTTTAATGGTTTTTCCAAAGTTTTTTGATAAATTTCTTTTCATAGCCCTATTATATGGTTTATATTTTATCTTCTAGTGTGATTTTTAGAAGTAAGCAGTGTGAAATTGGCTCAAAAATCATACTCAAAATCGATCGGAATTCATCACACCTTTTCAAAACGAAAGCTTTGAAATCGATTTGAAAACGATCGTTTTTCATCACATACCTGATTATATGCCCGAAGCTTTAATTTTGGCCACCAGTGTATAAATATAGTACAGCATTCCAGCTGTGGCAAAGGTTTTGAATATTTGCGCCAAATTTGTACTAAATATTTTCAATTATCATTTCAGCGAAATAATAAATAAATAAAATATTTTTCGTATTAATCAAATTCATAATCTTTTTAACGACATTTCATTTTATTTGCACAAAAAAATAACACAAAAATTTCACTCAAATAAGAATTATTAAAATAATGAGTTGACCTTAATTTGCTTGCAAACAGACAGGGAGCACTTCATATAGAAAATTCCCACAGATGTGTTAAAGAGTGCCCAGCAGGTTTTTGAAACATTGTGTGGGTTTACATTCTTATTTCGATTCTTTTTTTTTTCTTATTTCATGCTGTCAAATTTATAATAAATATTTCTTGTAAAATTTATTTGCCAGAGTTACTGGTATTTTGCCAATGCGTTTGTTTGTAGTCAGTCGTTGTCGGACTTTATGCGTAACTTAAGACACACAAAATATTTAACTCATTTATTATGTTTTATTGCAGTAAATATTATTTAAGCATGAGGTATTCGCTTAACATGTATTTTCTTGCAGTATTTATCTTAAGGTAAGTACATATGTATATTCAAAAGCTATAAATATTATGTATAAATATCAAGTTTCTTTTGCAAAAGCAAGCCAAGCAGGACAATTCTTTAGTTACGTTCATATGTATCATAAATTTTGTTCTTGCTCTTTATCTAAAACTAAATAAAAAAAACAGCATTTAAGACACACATCTTCTCTTCTGTAAAATAAATTTAAAAGTACAGTAAAAATAATTAAGACAATTATTTTGCACTTGAACTTGCAAATAAGTTTCGTGAGGTAAAAAAAAAAGCTTTTTGTGTTATAACTCCAAAGTAATGAGGATCACGCAAACATCGTTCAAACTGAAGATGAACGCCCTTAGGGATTGTATACACACAGACACGACTTCAGAGGCAAAATAATCTACAAGGGTTAAAAGTATAGAAAGACTTAACTCATAAGTTTAATTTAACGATAAACGAGTTGTCGAAACTCAAATGGAAGAGTAGTCATTGTAAAGGATGCAGGAACGAGTGTGCTCACCCAGAAGTAAGCACCTGTCGACCCTCGGCTATGTTCAGTGACCACGAATTTAAATCTATGCGAATAGATCCTAAAAATTAAAAGCAGTGGTGAAATAAAAGAGGAAATAGATTCATTAAACATGAAAAAGTATGGGAAGGACACATGTATGTGTATGATAGTGGAAAAAGTTACAAATGATCTCTTGGAAAAAGAAGAGTAAAAAAGTAAAGAAACTTAAAATAACGTTGCAATATGTACCACAAAAATTTATTATTATATACACACATACATATATTACAATACATTACTCCCCATATATATACTCCCATCGATCGTATGAAGAGCATAAGGCCTCAATAAATTATTTAAATGTATTTCTTCCTTATGCCATCACTTTCACCTAACTCCAAATTATTTTCCATCAACATGTGCTGTCTATGTGAAAACAGCACGTCCTCTCCTTTAGTTGCCCTGTGGTTTTTTGTATATCTTGTTTTGTAAAATAGAATAGGGAACGATCTGGTCCAAGGACCGGCACTGTGCCGCTTAATGGATCTTTTGTGTCATAGATCTCTAAATTAAATCAAACTTTGTATGAGTCTTGTTATGAAACTCAGCACAGACTTTAAAGAAGCCCGCTTAATATCATCTGAACACAAAAACTCGGTATGGAAACTCGCCTTCTACTATTACATAAGACGATACGTTCGCATAGAATGTGTTTTGTTGTCTCATCATCTTCTATTCTGGTGATGTAACCAATTTACCGTTTTTTTACTTTGGTGGCTATAGGCTGTTGGTTAGCATGCTCCATAATCTGGCCAGAAAATTGGCGAAATTCTTCAGAGACATTAGGTTCGGTTAGGTTGAAAAGAGGTGCCATTACGCTCATGTCCGGGGACATACATATAAGCCAGTACAGGCCTGTTGCGCGCTTTCATCTAAATTCACAAACGAACCTCACCTTCATAGGAACTCAGTATCGTTCACGTAGTTCCTCAAACTTTTCCAGTCAATACCTTTAAAGTGTGTACTACCGTGCGATTTCGTCTACGCCTTGTGACTTATTATTATTATACATTAACACTTTCGTTTAATTACCTCACTGAATGGATTGGACGAATACGACTAGTTACTTTCAATAAGGTACCTAACGGTTTAATTAAAAAATTACATCTCAGGAGGCACTTATTAAATTTATAAAAATATATAAAATAGATGTAAATAAACGTAAAGCTATTTATAGACGGTTGTCAGATCTTACAATATTGTTAGTTAAATGTGCTAGAAATATCTTACAGCCATGTGAACTGACAATTTTTGTGTGAATTCGTTACCAGAAAAATCATTGTCAGTCCATTGCAAGACTACCAGCTGACAACAAATTATCAGATATCTTATAATCGTGTGAACAGATTGTAAAATTATTGCCAGATATTTGTCAGAAATTTTAATATTGTCAGATGTGCGAAGTTTATGCATCTGACAATGTCGTCATTGTAAAGCACCCCATACACGTTTCAATTCAATTGTGAATTGAGTCTTTCAATTGAATTGATTCTTGGACACACACTTTATAAACTGAATTAAAAGATTTTCATTCAACTGTCAAATTTATATTTTTTTCACAATTACAAATTTTAAAATTTAAAACTTCTATTGCATTCATTCATTAATTTATATATTTTTTATTTAATATTCAATGAAATTAAATACAATTTTAAAAATACACAACTTTTTCTATACAAAATAAAGCTACAAACATAAATTTTGACAACTAATCAAGTGACTCGAGCACACACAGCACAATCGAATTGAAAGATTTACTAGTAAACATGTAAAATCAAAATCTTTTGATTTTTCTTGAAACAACTCGACAACTGCCAAACTAATCAATTGATAGAGCCATACACGCTTTGATTTGGACAACAGCCAACTTAATTGAAAATTGAATTGAATCATGTATGGGACGCTTAAGAGAATTCTTGCTATGGGCAACACTGCACACTGCAGTCCATAATAATTTATATTTTCACCTTTTTACATCTAAAACAACCACAAATGAGGTGGTTACTGGTTTGATGCACAGTATATTAAGAATACATTATAAATGCGGCAAACCAGTAACCATCCGACGACTTAATAATTTCTAACAAATACTTTGAGTCTGGCAAACGCTTAACAACGGATTTGAAAATTTTTGCATATGACAACCGTGTAAACTGTCAATTTTTTCAGATGAATTTATTTTCATACAGCAGTCTGGCAATAAATTGTAAGATTTTCTGACAAATTTGATACGACCAGATCTGACAGTATTGTAATATCTGACAAACGTCTCTACATAGATTAAGACCATTGAGCGTGGAGCAGTTAAACAGGGTATACTGTAAATTCATACTTTTTTCTTTTTATTTCTAATTTCACTTAACAACTAAATTGTTACAAGCATTGAAATTTTTATAATTAATGTTAATTAGCTCTTCTTAAAATAATTCAAAGATACATTTAAATAGACCATCGAAATTTCAGTGTATATGCATAAGATTAAATAAATAAACATTAAAATTGAAAGTTTTTTCTTTCTTAATATTTGTTGTTGATTTTGGTTAGTTATTAAGTTATTTGATCTAAAACAAAAAAACTTGGTAAACCAAGAGTTTTTTAAACAATTAGAAGGCCACCAATATTTAAGGAAAAATAAAAACCATGGAAGAATTCATGTTTGCTTAACAATTATAAAATTTTTGGCAAAGCAAAAAAAAAAAAAAAACGCTGTGCATAAATTAGCACAAGCTCAGCTGAAAAAAAAGCTTAGATCAAATAGAAAATCATTTAAGCAAAATTTTATTCATAAATAGTGCTGTTTGATTTCTTTGCCGTCTTTCTACAGCCCTACAAAGTCGGTGGTAGTTTTTTTGTTACAGCACACTCACACAGTTTTCTCATTACATACATTCGTATACATATATAAAGAGTCTTTCTATATTTAAATTTAAATGAAACAAGGTGAAGCGGAGCTACGAGTATCATCAAAATGTTCTATTAATTTGAAAGGCCTATCAATGTTATTATGTATGCATGGCATATAATGGGATGTGTTATGGGACCTGGGACTTAAGATCTCAAAGGACAAATCACACAATTTCGGTGGCCAGTTCACATCAGCACGCATTGCAGTATATGGGATCTCATGTGAAGTGTTATGATCCCAAGTTCGATAACTTTGTTTGTTTCAACTGAAAATTAACCTCATCACTGAAGATGATTTTGCGATGAAACGTTGCCTGAACACAACACTCATATTCATAAAATACTGAATAAACGGTAGGCAGTTCGACAAATTTAGCTTTAAAAAAAGTTTAGAAGTATATGTAAATACAGTCGAATCCGCTTTACTGGAAATAACCAAAACCCATTTTTTTCAGTTATCCGATTTTTTCTCTAAAAAGTAGTTCGGATTACTGAAATTTGTTACAATTAAGCGTACTGCTCATAATCGAAAATGTTTAGCCACTTGCATTGACAATATAATAGAAAAATACTATAAAGTACGTAAGAGAGAAAAGGACAAATACATTTTGCCATTTGATTTTTTAACGGAAAAAACATGCACAATTTTTTCAGCCTTAAGTTATGCCATCGATTTCTAATAAATAAATTTATCATTGTTTATTTTTTCACTAAAGCGAAGTAAGTTTCATACAAAACGTAGTTGTGGGCTTGCTTTTGGTTTTCAGTAATACGATATTTTCAGTAAAGGGATGTTTCGACAAAAGCGAAGTGAATAAGACTAGTTGCGTTTAAAACCAGTGAGGGGAATTGTATCGCTTTCAGTAATCCGATTTTTTTCAGTAAAGCGTGTTGCGCCAAAATGGATTCGACTGTATGTATGTATCTCCTAAGCTACAGGTTATATAAATTGTTTATAGCGCTTGTCTATTAGTTTTTATTTTTATTATGACTTAATTATCTTACTAGTACTCGTACCACTCTACTGTAATTAGATTAGTGGCCATCTCTTCGTTATTCATATTAAATTTAAAATAAATATTTAATAAACTTACTTACCGTGGTCTTTAAAAAGTTTAGAAAATAACAACAACTCTCTGTAAAGAAAAAAATTAAATAAAGTTTTAATCAAAATTTTTTAATATCAATTGGAAAGTTCATCAGATTGCAGCTATAAAAAAGTTTATAGTAGCAATTAAATTTTTATATATATATATGAATTAATTAAACTAATTAAAGAGTTAATGATATAAATAAAAATTTTAATTGTTAATGCTAATTTGAAAAGATCAAATATATGTATGTGTATGATAGCGTATCACAATACCGACTTTGATCTGCTGCCGGTTATGCTAAAAAAAAAATTTACTTAGCTTTTTGTTGTTGTTAATTTATAGATGACCATGGATTTTTTGGCAAATATCCATAAATAAATTAATATACATACATACATAAATATCTATTAATTTATACCTTTACCGGCCTTTTTAGGCTTAGACTAACGAACAGGAAAAAGCTAAAGGGAAACATTTAGAAATCATAATCGATATGTCTTTAATTAGTGAATGAATAAATTTTTAATAAGCAAAATGTATATTAAATATAAGCAAGCCTACTTTGCTTTAGTGCAAAAGCCTTATTTAAATTTAAGCAAATCTCTAATAGAATAACTAATTTGATAAGCTTTTATTAGAAATTATGAGTTAAAGTTGTTGAACCTTGCGAAAACTTGTTAAATAAAATCACGTACATAAATTTTAGTTTTGAATTTTTTAAACAACGATACGTTTGGCATTCAATTGTGAGCGCCTCTAACGGTCTGACAAATAGGATGAAATCAAAAGTTTGACTACCTCAGAAATTAAAATAATTATTGACGACTTGCCATATGTGGCTTCTAATAGAGGAGTAACCAGGAAGTAAAACAATAAGCATTAGAATATTTTTTTTTTAAGTCAATCACTTTCGCTTTAAGAAGTGATAGTTTTTATTTGGCTAGAAACCTTCTTGGTGAGATATCATTTTTATATAAATTAACTCCCATAAAGAGAAATCGACCATCCACCTTTTTGGCCGTCTTTCTCAACTCAACTTAGTTTGATTGTCTTAGAGTCAAAACAAATTTGACACAACCCAATTATTTTTTATTATTGTGAATAGCATTTGATGTTTATGTGAAAATGTTGTGTCACCAGGCAACTAAAAACTCAACCATTGTTTAAGTTGTGAATGGCGATATCAATGTGAAACATAGGTTGACTCTCACACAACCAAACTCAGTTCCGTTGAAACTTTGCTTTAAGAGAGATTTAGAAAATTTTATAAGCTTTCTAATACATATAATTAGGTTTAAATTCGTTAAGAACTGCATGAGTTAGAAGCAAATTACTAAAGCAAGATTTTTTAATTTTTTGCAAGGCATTTTTCTTTAAAAAAAAACAAAAAAAAAAACGATTTGAGAGAGCACTTCCGGTTCACCAATATTTGAGTGTTATATACCAAAATTTTTGGTTTTTAAAGTGGATTCAGAAAATCGATCTTCATCAAGGAATTTCGAAAAAAATATAATGTACATATTATAGGTGTGCACAGATATACTTGTTTGTAGCAGTTTAATTTTTTTGGAAAAATATTCGTATTCGTATTCGCCTGAATTTGACTAATACGAATGCTTCGTATTCGCATTAAAAATGGCCGAATATTCGGCAATTCGAATACGAATACGAATATTCGTGCATCACTAGTACAGACACATACGTATGTTATTCTGCATTTTTGTTACATACGCTTATACATTTCTCTCGGTTTTCTCTCTGTGGGCAGCTATGATTTAAATCAATGATGTCAGTTTCATGACACAGTTGTGCAAACTAAAATCACACACATTCTTATTCTCTTCCATTTAGTCGTCAATGAACCAGCGACGATAACACATGCGTAGCGGGTGTATTAAATTCTTTATAGATACAGTGAAAGAAAAAAAGTGGTATGCGAAAAATATTCTATGATCAGTAATGCTTTTTGCTACATTCAATGTATTTTATGTTACAAAACTTTTAAGGAAATAAATGAATATATATTAAAAAGACGTTTTGTTTTTTTTTGTAGCAGATTCACTAAACTGCATTTTAAATCAAAACTTAAAAGACCAATAACTCGGGAAATATTGGTCGCAGTCAATTTTTTTGTTTAATTTTTTCTTCTTATTTTTCACGTTTCTATCAGATAAGATATTTAGAAATTTATTTTAAAAAATTCTTCATAGTTTCCTATGAAAAGTTCACAGCCCCGTAACTCAGAAAATATGGGCCGCCCCCACATTTTTTATTTAATTTTTATTCTTTTTTTTTTAGTTTTCTATCATATAGACTCCTTTTTATATGTTTTGACCTGCTTCACTAAACTGCATTTGTTGCAAATATTTATTTTTTTCGATGTACTTCAGAGACGATTAAGACAATTTTTCTCACACATACAACTATAGTTTTATTTTTGACACCACTGATTTAAATCATAGCTGCACTAGAGTGCCGAACATCAATCGGCTTTTTATACAAATGAGTACACACGCGAATACATTACTCTCGTGTTTCTCTCATTGGCCAGCTCTGATTTAAGTAATTTAAGTTGTGTGCGCGTACTCGTATTTAAGCTCTTGATTACATTTGTATAAGTTTATTTGTATAAATGAAAAGAGAGTCATTGTTAACCCTAATTCCTGCACTGGAGTCTTTTATTCATTTGCAAGTCTTCGAGTCCACGGAAAAGCGTTTTTAAAGGGTAAAAACGTAGCATATATGTATGTCTGTATATATGCCCACCATTTTGATTTTTCTGAAGTCAGACTCATCGTCACGAATTCGGTAGTTTGTCTGAATAAATTTCCTTCGGATACATTTATTTAATGTCAGTTTGGGCGAATAATCATCTAAATTTTGATGAACAAGCATCAACAAAAACGGTGGCGCGAAAAATTTTAAACTTATTAAGACTCCTAGGTTAGGTTAGGAAGGGTGGTACTTAACCGCACTTGGAGGTTACCATTTCACCTTCAGCTACATTCCTGGCCACCAGCTCCGTAGCCCTAAGGATCGCCAAGATCTCAGCCTAAAAAACATTACATATATTCGGCAGTCTGAAAGAACTACGAATGTTCTTTTCCAAGATATAGACACCAGCCCCTGCGACTTCCCCCATTTTTGATCCGTCTGTAAAGACTCCGCTACCCTCATACGTTACGGATTCCTGATCACCAAAACCGATCTTATTTAAGATTGATGTGTGACCAGATATTCTTGTCCTCACCAAACCTGCTTCTACGAGTCTAAGGAGACTTCTAGTCGCCGTTCCCATAACAAAGACCTCTATAGGAAGTAGATGAAGAATAACGTCCAAGGCAGCCTGAGGTGTGCTCCTCTGAGTATCTGTGATGCCCATTGAAGTACATCTCTGAACCTTAGCTAGTAATCTCCTGTGACTTTCCTTCCTCAATGCCTCCCACCATACCAGACAACCATAGGAAAACCCCGCCTGATAACCGATGGATGTGTAAATCCAGTTTACTCGGTTGCAGACCCCAGTTCCTTCCTATGGTAGTAGGCATTGAGCCCTTTCTTTAGACTTTCCGGCGTGTTCGTTTTCCAAGAAAGCTTGCTATCTAGGAAAACACCCCCCCCCCCATCGTGGGTAGTACAAAGCTTTCTACTTTGTATCTCCTGGTTAAGAGGACTAGCTCGGTTTTCTCTGGGTGGACTCCTTGTCCTTTACTGCTCGCCCAGGAGGATAGATCGCCCAAGCCGACTGCATGATTTCACTGATAGTGGGAAGAAACTTTCCCGTTACCAGTAAAACCACGTCATCCGCATATACAACTATCTTCCGTCCGCTCCTGTTAAAACGCTTAAGAATTGCGTTCATTGCCAATAACCACAATAGAGGTGCAAAACTCCTGCCTGTGGTGTACCACTTGTCACTAATCTCCTTCTTTCCTTTCCTTCCTTTTCTTTCTCTTCCCATACTTCAGTTGATAATTTTGCTGTTAAGCATGATCATTAGCCACTCCACTAGAAAGTTGTGATCCCTAAGAGTCTACAACGACTCCCTAAGATTCCTAAGTGTGCGCTAAAGTCTCAATAAAAGAAAGTAGCGATTTCGTACAGACATATCGTTGCAATAAACGATATGTAGTAGTAGATTTCGAAATCGGAAGATTTTGTCGGCCGGCCACTATGAATTTTGTACAAATTAGGAGCATTTGTTTGTTGGCAAATCGTAAGATTCTCAGAGACCACAGGTAACTGACCTATTTCTTGTTTACCTATATATGTGTTTCCATGCATAATTAATAACTAATAGAATAGAATAATAGAAATTGTTTAAATCATGTATGTATATAATTTTTTTCAATCTTAAGGTTCTAATTTTATTACTCATAAATTTTGATAACTATTAAAATGTCTTCCGATACACATCATTGGCAGGTGAGCATATTCTACAACTATAAAATTTATTCAAAATTAACAATTTTATTTACACATGTAAAGTATTTATTTTTTTTAATAACATTGTAATGGCTATAAATGATTAATATTCGTACATTAGTAATATTGTAACCCACACATTGGTTAGTTTAAGTCTTATTTTAAATATTTTAATGTGATTTTTATGATCTTAATTTTTTGTTATAAAGTCAACTAGAATTTACTTTGCCAGCCATTCACAAAATTTTTGATTACAAATTTTTCTACCTCATCATGATATTTTTCATAATACTGTGATAATTAATTTAAAAAACAAATTTGATTAGCTTTAAGGCAATTTAATATGCTAAAAATTCAAAGTTGGAACGTTCGTTTGTCGCACGTTCATAATTGAATATAAATTTTAGTTATTTTTAGATTTTCTGGAAAGTTTTCTTAATAAAAAAGTTATAATAAATTTATTCTTAAAAAAAACTGCTTACAATTCCAATTTAAAGCTGAAATTTTTTTACAGGCGGTAGGAGGTTTGAGTATACTTTTACTTTTATAAAACTTCAAAAGAGGACAGGTTGTTCTCATTTTCATATTTATTTTTAAGTTATATAATTTCAAATTTAATCAAAATAAAGATAAATGCTATTTATTGCCATGGATTCTAAAGATAATTATTTGACATGTTTATTTGAATATGATTTCCGATGTATGGAGATCTTGGATGGCTTCAAAGAGGTTCAAGCGAGAAGACATATTTTCGATTTTTTTTTTTCAACAATAGAGGTTACTGAAGAGGGAAAGTTTTTTTAATAAAATATTATAATAAATTTATGCTTTTAAAAATATTCTATGAATTCCATTTAAAACCTGAGATTTGCTTTATGTGAAAGCAGGTTTCAGAATACTTTTATTTTTAAAAGACTTCAAAAGAGGGGAGGTTGCTCTCATTTCCTTGATTATTTTTGGAAGTATAGAATTCTAAATTTAATCAAACCACGAAGGACGACCTTATTCTAAAGATCACTCTTTGACTTGTTTATTTAAAAGTTATTTTCGATATATGGCCAACTTGGTTGGCTTCGAGGAAGTTCAAGCCAGAAGACAGATTTTTCGAAAAGTGCTGGCAACAATGGAGGTCACTGAAGAGACAAGATCTTGTTGGCTTATTTAAGCATTCATTACAGAAAGTTATTCGTCCAGTGTTTGTCTTTGAGTGTTTTTTTTTCAATAGAACAATTGCTTAGGCGTAAAGCGGCTTGGAGCTGAAGAAAGTCCTTTGCTTCATCGTAACTATTTCCGGCTTGTGTTTGTTGTTTACCTTTTGAAAACTTTGCCTCATCTAACTGTACAGTTTTCCGGTATTTCTGTAGAATTTCTTGCTAAGCACGCTGCTACTTCCTGTATGAAGTTATAAGTCATTTCTAGTCAGACACAAAAATACTGTTAATAGTATCAAGGACATATGGTTGGTCTTAGTTACCCCGACCATTTTGCAACCCACTTAAAAAAAGGAGGAGGTTATCGATTCATGTGTATATTTTATAGCTTGGTACTTCATAACTCGGTATCTTCTACACCAATTTCAAAAGTTTTTTTTTTGTCTGACCGGGCAAAGCTTCCATTTGGTTTCAGTGTCCAAAACAAGTGGGTGGAAACACGCCCATTATTTTTTTCTTTCGTTTTACAATCTTTTACTGATCGGATTGCTGCGAAGCTTAGTAGACACTTTTACATATTGCAATGACAAAATTTTAGAATTAAAAAAATGGACGGAGCCACACCCATTAAAATGCAATGTGAAATGAGGTCTGAAGAGCACACAATCTTCACTTAAAGAAAGGGGCGGGGAAACCTGACTTAAAATGTAATATTATATTTCACTTACTTGTACTTAACCAATTGAAACAAAACTTGAGCTCTGAAAAAACTCCATCTTGTATTTAAAAAAGTGGGCGGGGCCACACTAATGAAAGATTAGTATTAAATTATATGTACTTCTACTTTCTCGATTCAAATGAAGCTTAGCAAATAATTTTGTCTCCAATTTTTGTCTTCCTATGAAAACTTAGAACCAATCCCACAATGTCGACAACGTTCGACTTGTCGCACAGTTTTATTTGACATAACAACAAAATATTAAAATTTGTTTTGTTTTGAATGTAAGTGTGCGACAAGTCGAACAGGGATTGGCCCTTTAATAGTATATTCCACGTGCTTCTACTTGACCAATTTTTACGAAACGTGATGTTGAATTAGGAAAAGCGGGTCAACATTAATATTTGCAATATTGGGCATTACCACCACGCCCTTGAAAATATACCATTGGCAATAAAAGTTATAAAATTAAATTTAAAAAAATCAAACCTCTTCAAAAATAAACACTAAAAAAGTTAAAAATAATTTAGATTCAGTTAAATAAAACCTTACCTCGCTCCTTATCATATGGGAACCGTTTACGTGACTAATCTTATTTCAGTTTCATTTCCTGTAGCGCTATAGTGGTATTCAAAAAGTCAGTGACAATAATAATAATAACTAGAGAGTGACGTTGGCCGAGGCAGTTAGCACGTTGACGACAAAACCGAAGGAAAGCGAAAACCGAGCCCGGTCTTCGACTGCTTTACTGTCCTTTTTTATCACTTATTGTAGGAAATGTTCTAGTGATTAAGACATAGACACTGGTCACTAAACTACACCTGCTTCAGCGGATACTTATCCTAATGTAGCATCAGAGCGCCCTCCTTCGTCGGTATTGTGTAGTATAATTATCGGCGAAGTAAAGTAATTAATAAAATGGCTACTAAACACAGCTTCACAAATTTTAATAACTGTCATTGACGCTAGAGGCGCTGCAACACTGCATTATTAAAAACAACATGCCAAAAAGCAGAGTTATAAAAGAATGAAGCTTTCCTCCATCTCTTCCTTCATCACCTGTCTTCTCTTTCACTATCTCTTCACTATCACCCACTTTTACTATCTTCTCTTCAACTTCAACAGGTAACACAAAAAGATCATTGTATTGGACCCAGGTGAGCTGGGCTCTAAATTCCACACTTCCTTGCCAGCAACCTGTTAACCTAACCTAACAATGATAGCTAAACTCATAGAATTAGCTACCCTGATTGAAATTATAGATAATTTTTGAAGTTTTATTTAAATATGTTGAAGTCACAAGTTCTTCACACCAAGCACACTTAATGGAGTCTAAAAAAGTCAGTGATTAAGGTCGTGTTGCCAGATGATCTGAGTTTGATATTCCTCAATAATATGCACTACAACAGCAACAGCTTTCTAGGTACTCGCTTACATATATATGTAATTACATACATTTCTCAAGACGTTATGCAGCATAATCTCCAAAATTTTTGTTTTTAGACATCAAGCTATTAAACACAAATCAAGTAACAGCTGTCAAGCAGTACTGTTAGCTTAAATTTCTATCCCTCAGAAAGGTAACCAGCGTGGTGTATGTATGTATGTCTGTCTATCACGTTTAACTCACCTGTGCCTTCCAAGTTCTTTATGTTTAAATTTTTGCATATTATTCGAATGGCGTCTTGTTTCTGTGTATGTAAATAAATATGGTTGTTACATAAATTCTACTACGTATACATACATACATACACAAGTACGCTTATGCATACCCTATCGGAAATTTGGCTAACTTTAAACTAACTTTAAGCTAACTATTTCGCAACTAGTACTGACTACACTTGGATTACTTTGCAATGCAATCAACTGACTATTTTAACATTGCGATGTCCTAGGTGGTAGTCAATTGTCTCACTAGGCACTACTTTAAGCTAACTTAAAATTGACTTTTTTAAATCACTTGGTAGTCAGTAAATTTAAAAAAAAAAAATCTGTGGCTCGAACATGTAACATCACACGTTGTGTATTCAACGCGCTACCACTCGGCTAAGCTGCCATCTAAAATAACAACAGCAAAATGTTAATATAAAACTGAAATGAGTTTTAAAGTAGCTGAGAATAAATTTGTTGGCTCTCACCAAATTCGATTACGTACTCAACTTTAGAATTAATTTTGGGTTTGCGCTGGATGACTTTGCAGCTAGCTTTTAGTCAGTCTAAGAAAAGTTAACTATTTTTGTAGTCAAGCACACATTCTCCGACAGGGTATTTACATACACATGTATGTATGTAGTCACACAAACTTATTTATTTACTTATTTTTTTTTTTTTAATATTCATAGTCATACATATTTAGTAACTTATTTAGATAATAGAGCATGAAATTATATTTTAAAACAATTATGCAAATTTTGTTTGTCAGTTCGTGTACAAATAATATGTTAAATATGTACAATAAGAGCAAAAGACCCCAGCAACAAAATAACACTTACAACATGTTCTCACATGCTAAAACTAATTTCGAAAAGTAAGGTTTTTGTTTTAGAAAATTTATCACCGACAGAAATTGCTAAATTTGTGTGCTATTTTACATAGAGCTTATTCTCGTTCAGTCGTTAATTTTAGACTTAAAGCTAAGATCAAATCCATTTAATTTACAAGTTTGATTACAAGTTTGCATCTAACATGAAAGACTGATCGAGTTGGATCTAGCTCTAATTTGGCAGCTGAGTGTCTATAAGTGAAATTTGGCTAAAATTTCGAAAAAGTGTATTAGAGATGAGCACACCGTCTGCTTGATCTATGACTTCTTCTCTAGCAGTTGAGCAAACATTAGAGTCGGCATCGATAAAAAAAAGTTAGGTTAGGTTCGTAGGAGAACTCATTACACCCATGTTAAGGACATAAAAATAAGCCAGTATAGGCGTGTTAAGCGCTCTTACCTATATTAAATGAATCCCACCTTCATAAATAAAAACTAAGTATATTTTACATGGTCTTTCAATCGTTTGTAGTCAATACCTAGACGGCGGTGTAAAATGTCTGCTAAGCTATCATTCTCCAACAAAACGGAGTCGCAGCTGGGTGAAAACAAGGCAGTGACAGCCAAAATATTCCATAGTTTCAATGTCCTCCTTACATGAGCTGCACTTATTATAATTGTCTGTAGCTCCAATTCGGTGAACGTGTCCTCGTAAGTTACAATGCGCTGTTAAGATGACAATCACATTTTCTAGTTAAGGCATGTTTAGTTTCTGCAACTTGTTCGTTTTATCTTCTTTCGGCATGCCTTGATTATCAATATTTCATTGTGTCCAATGGGCCATCGTCGCCCTATTTAGTAATACTTACTTTGCTCCCTTAAATCTCTTAGAGTTAACAGGGGTTATTGTCTGCGACGTTCTGACGTTTTTCGTCATTGCTAACATGTATTTCTACACGGAAAAGATGTAGAAGTTGTTGATTCCTTCTGTTACTTGGGAAGTATTATTTCCGGCAATGATGCAACAAGTGATGATATAAGACCCCGCATTATAAAAGGTATAACATTAATTGGAATGCTAAATAAAGTTTGGCGATCCGTATTCATTTCTAACAGCACCAAACTCAAAATATTTGACACTAGTGTAAAATTTGTTGTTATGTATGGGTGCGAAGCATGCCACGCTACTACTTATAAATCCACTCCATGTGTTCGTAAACCGGTGTCTGAGGCAAATCATACGGGCAACAGCAGATCAACTGCCTATAAAAACTGGAATTCGACGTGGTAAATGAATGTGGATTGAGCACACGTGAAGGAATCCCGCAGACAATATAACACGAACGGCACTTGACTGGATCCCACAGGGTAGCCGATAAAAAGGAATATCTGCTAATAATTTGTTTAGGCCATATATGTTCTACCTAGGAACTATGGGAATTGAATAATAATAATTTGCACGACCATTACCGATTACGCTGCGGTGGGTCGTTACCACTACAACACGATATCTGCTCCAAAACGAGGTTATTATTGGGGCCGTGATTGCCCTATCAATTTTCTGTGTTACAGATTTTGTTGTAATTCACTCTCTTACTATTTCTTAGTCTTTCGTATGAATTTTAAGCAAAATTATAACCATTGTTGAACGCATTTTGGCCTTCATATTCCATACCTTAGTTTAATAGATGACATGTGTATGCCACCAGCAATTTTTCGGCTCCAGTTGAAATATATATAAATAATGTTTAGGCAGATGGCTATCCCATGGCTCTGAAATATTTTGTTAAAAATTATTGTCACCCAATATCTCGTTTGATTAGACGCCGTCCAATTACTATCTCTGGCAATGCACCTGACGCAGTATTCTTAACGCAGTGTGAGCTTAGATATTCGCAACTTAGACATCTGCTGCAATTCTAGTTTATAATTACCCCAAACAATGTGCCTGCATCTTTCTGAGGCGTTTTAAGCCTGTTTAAAAGGCTTACGGGAGATGGTCTAATACCGTGGAATAGTAGAGCAGAGGTGTTCTATCTATCAGAAAGCTTCCCCAAATACTAAAACTATAGGTCACTATCAGAAGCAGCATGTGGTTGGCCACATCAGACCAACCATTATTATGAGTCAGACACTAAGCACACAAGCCTATTCTTCCAGAAAATTTTGGTAGCAA
Source organism: Tachina grossa (assembly GCA_949987645.1). Classification (NCBI taxonomy): domain Eukaryota; kingdom Metazoa; phylum Arthropoda; class Insecta; order Diptera; family Tachinidae; genus Tachina; species Tachina grossa. The sequence goes on along the minus strand of OX465277.1, from coordinate 26,719,894 downwards.
CTACATTCACTACGCCGCTGAGGGAGCTTCTTTGGAATTGTCAGCAGCGATTGTGGTTGCTACTGTAGCAGCTAAGTGCATTGAAGCAAAAACCTTCACCAATCACTTAACCCAGTCTCATATCTCTTAATGTGTAAGTTCGAGCGGGGTTCACAGGCAGATACTATCCGGAGACTTAGCTTTTGTTAGGTTAGGTTCAAAAGATAGGTAATAAATATTGAACCCATCCATTTTTGATTACATTTATGCTTTCATAGTATGTTGTGCGCTCTTCATAAGAAATATTGGCGAGATATAAAATATAAATCCATGAAAACCTATCAAACTGAATTAGATTAGGAACTTAGTCTCCTCAATCTACTTTCTTAGGTTTTTCCAGTCTGAATCCTTCAGATATTCCTTATCTGGTATGTTTTTCAGATGGAAGATTTGTCTTCTAATTTGACTGAACGCTGGACAGTGTTACTTGTATAACTTACTTGAGACTTATTTGCCTATGACAAGTATCATTAATTGCAATGCGTGGAGTTAGAGCGGTGTTCCTAATAGATTTTCAATCATCAAGCATCTTCCATTAGGACTTTGAGCCACTGGTCAGATCTGAAAGACCCACAAATGATTTTTTCCCTCTTATCGTCTTTTGAATCCATAGCAATTCGACGTAATGAGCAGATAAGTCTAATTTTATAAGACATGCGAATTCTTCCGTTACAAAGATTTGGCATTAACATTTGCAAGTTTTTACAGTAAGTCAAACAAAGTATAAGGTTTAGAAAACGCTGAAAGCTCAGTCCACATAGGGAACCTCACCAACCATCTTCTAAATACTTTCTCTGGAGATGTGTAAAGTCGCAAATCATCTCACTTGTCGAATTATATGCAGAGTTATAACGGATGGTGTTTTACATGAAAAATAAAATATAAAATAATGAAAATTTTCGTAAAGGATTCTTAAACATAACTATCGCTGAATACCCCGGAATAGACTTACCAATAATACTATTTTTTTCTTGTTTAACCAGAAGTCAGAAAAATAAAATAATAAACCTTTTGAGTTTGATATCAAAATGATTTAAGAAAAGCCTACTAATTTTTGCATCAACAGAGCGAGATAGAACCAAGAAAAAAGTAAATAAAATATGAAGGAATAATTAAACAAAGGGATGTGAAATGAAGTGCCACAGAATTTATGATGGCAACTGAAGGAGTCTTTAAGACAACAGCTAAGGCGAAGGTTTTACAGCGAACTAAGACTCAGAGGTACACTTAAGTAAGGAAAATGAAAAGAAAAAGATTATGTCGTAGAAAACAAATTAACATGCAACAGTATTGCCTTAAATCATGCACTTGTTAAGAAATTGTGTGTCTTTAAATTACTTTTATGAAATGTATTAAGTACGAGGTAGTAAAAAAGAAAAAATCGTGACTTTAAGGCTAAATTTATGAGTAATGTTTTTCTTTTCCTTCTGAACATCTTTCATATTATTATCACACTCCTTCTGCTGTCGGCATGGAAGAGCACAATATACGGCCTATCTGTCTGTCTGTCTGGTGCATGTCTTTTACGGTTTATTTAATAATTATTTTAATTTTTGCCTGTTAATGAAAAAAGGATAAACATTTTAACAACAGGCAATGCTGAAGTCTTTTCAAAGCGAAAAACTCTTAAGCGGAAACAAATTAAGCGCCTTCAAGGAAGTGTAAGCTTTAGTGTCATATTAGACAAATCCTTAAACAGTTTTCGGAAGCCTTTAAGGATGGGAAGAAATATCATTACATGCTTATCTAATTTTCATAAGTTTTAGATTTGTTAAACGCGGCGAGAATTAGTATAATAATTTAAGAATGGCTTAAATCGCTTTTGCGGTGAGTAAAATAATCGTTTTTTTACTAAGCAAAATATAAGCGAATGAACTTAATACTGAACAAGCAAATAGTATACGCCTGGTAACCACCCAATGACTCTCCCAAAATCCAACAAGTAGTTACCGGCTGATTCCTGGGACAGTCTTGGGTCCCTCATTGGATAACCACGCATAATATGAGAAACAACTCATCTTTAGCGAGGTAGTTCTTAATGGCAACCAGAAATTAGAGTGGCTGCCTTCCAAAGCTTACTAGCTGCTTAGTCTTATTTCCAAGCGCGGGCCAGAGTACTGGATATCCTTAGTGATAATTGCACCCTACCTGACTATAATCTCCTTCATAATCCATAAATTTTCCAACACAAGAGAAGGATAGCCGTTGGTAAATTTGCAATCTTTGATATAGTGCGTGGTCTAGCATCGTATCTTAAGACATTCTGATGTGGTGTTGTTGAGGCAAAATCAGAGATCTAAGGCTCTCTATCACAAACTCTGACTTCACCACCTTCCAAATGCGATCCAAATAGCGATCACAGTGCCCACTCGCAGTAATGCATCTTTTTTTACGAGATAATCTTTATTCTTCAGGCAGCTTTATTTTAGAGAACTTCTTTGCTTCGAAGACGATGCAAGTTTCAGGAATGTGAAATAAGGATAAACAGTCAAAATCTGTTGAGAGTACTAAGGATTCCGTGAATATGAAATAAGAGTAAAGGGTCAAGATCTTCTGAGAATACTAAAAATGTCAGCCAGCTTCAATTTCGCAGCGACCTAAAAAAAAATTTCTTTTCAATGAGGGAAATTTTGGCAAAAATCAAAGTAGGTTATGTAGTCTATTTGTCACTCGAGAACATTTATTTCATATTTCAGTCAGTTCTCTTAATTTAGGTTAATTTAGCAAGACGGACATCAGAGCACCCACTTTCTTCGGTATTATGTAAAAATACCGAAATAGAAATATTAATGCAACCCATTGACACCAGAGGCTCTGCAACAAAGAGCAGAATTACAAAAGATCGGAGCTCTATCTCTTCCTTCATCACCTGTCTTTTCTTTTTAAAAGGCATTCATTGCCTGAGTGTTACTTCTCTTTATTAAAAAAAACACATAACCTCTTTTGACTTCCATACACTTAGTACAACGTTTCTCCAGTTTTTTTTATCCCTTTCGAAAAATATGATTTGTTTAGGTCATCAAAATAAGCATTTCTTTGTAAAACGATTCGTCGTTGGAGTCAAGTTTCTTTCCGCCAAGCCATTTCTTCAAGTTCAGCAAGAAGAAATAGTTACTCGGGGCTCAATCTGCATAAACTTTACATGTGTTTGTGGTCGATTGTTAGCAAGCGCGACATTCATCTTGCTTAAAGCTTTTTCATACCCAAGGGATCATTCAAAATTGAAATTACTGAGCCATTTGAGATGCATTTCGCTACAACTTCCACTTTCAATCTCTGATCGGCTAAATCTGTATAGTGAATTTTTTCAATTGTTTCGGATGTAGAGACCTCAACTGGACATCCAGAAGGTTCGGCTTGTACGGCCACAAAGAAATTCAGTGAATCACTTTTTATACCATTGAAATTGATGGCGAAGAATGTGCGTAGTGTTTATCAAGCTTAGTCTTGCACACGAAGTTCACTTTTCCCCATTTTATTTTCAAAACGCGAGATAGTCTGCTATCAATGGCTGCCAAGCACAAACTAAATGACGCAGCTTGTTAAAATTTAGATAGGAGTTAACTGAGTGTTGCTTGTTGGCAGGAGAGGAGTTGACATTTCAATTGAGAGGCGGGAAATTCAAAAATACACTGATGACCCACTCTCATATTCCGGTTACTCTTCTGAAAATATCTTGCAAGCTCTTCCGCTGTCAATTGTTGAATTTCGGTTTCGAATGTGATCAAACATGTAGACCTTAGCAGTGTGCTGCTTTTCAGCGAACTTAATCGCCTCTTCGTTTTCCGTGATTTCTTGATGTTCTGGAATCCATATTACTTCAAAATTTGTGTGTGAGTTTATCTCATTCTTTTATTGATGTGAACTTTGCGATTAAACTTTTTCATGTATTAAAGCTCTGATAGTCCCTCTTATTGCGAATGACGTTTTCGTCGTCACATCAAGACGACAGTAAATATTGTCACTTGTCTACTCTTTGTCGACAACAATTGACTAATATTGACATATTACATTAATTTACAAAGCCTTAGAGATTAGTAAGAGATTGTCAACGAGAGCCAATTGTTGCCGATGAGGAGTAGACAAGTGACAATATTTCCTGTCGTCTTGATGTGGCGTCGAGGACGCCATTCATAATAAGGGGGAATATGTAATGAGCAAACAATTTTAGCGAGTTACTATCTGTTGTAATTTGGCTGTTTATTATACTCGTATGAAAAATAAACCTTCACCTCATTTTAGAAAAAACTCAAGGATAACTTTGCATCAAAGAGCTAGTTCCTCAATTGTAGTTTGTTAATAACGCTTTAGAGTTTTGAACTTTTTGCTACGAAATACAATACCGTCTTAAAACCCAAATAAAACTAAATCTTTATGTACCTGATTAAGTTTAAAGAGTTATAAAACAACAGCTTTTATCTTGCAAAATTAAATAACTTTCCTGGAATTTTGAATTTTTCGACATCCTTTTCAACAACTATTTATTTATTTTTTATTTTCTTTTTCTCACATGAGTTCTAAATAAATAAAAAACTACATTTTAAGTGAAATTTAATATTTCATGCATACAATCATTATCAAATTTTAAGTGAATGCAAATTTAGACATATTTTTTTGTTCCTCCTCATTTTGGTCGGGTAAGTGTATTATAAATGTTTGTAATCTTAATTCCTTTAGTTTTAGCAACGTCATTTTATTATCAACAAAATAATAATACATTCACAAAACGAGACTAACAAAAAATTGCCAAAAATAATAATAAAAATCCAAAAAATAAAAAAAAAACAAAAAACAATCAAGCAAAACAAAACAAATAAGAAAAGATTTCGAACATAAAAATACCTTTAAAAAAGTTTAGTAATAAAACACGCGAAAAGAATATAGTCAGTCGACAGGGCATTGAACTTATACAACTTCCTGTGTACATTTGTATGTATGTATGTATATTTTTTAGAAACACACATGCACATACATACATAAATATATAAACATTCATTTATACCTACATATACTTATATATATTTATTTATAATTCCTTTAAATGGATTTTTGTACATCTTTAAGAAGGCGCAGACCTAAAATAACTGGTGAATGTTTTAGAGGACAAATTTAGCACACAGTATATCCTTTGCCATACACTAAGTTCATTTCGGTTAGATTGATAAGAGCAGCAGGGCAATCAATGCTGACCCAAACCATAAACATTTCAAACTAGGTCAGATTAAGTACCTAGTTTCCTCAATACAGTAAAACCTCACATAACGGACAACTCCTACAACATGAACACCTCCAATAACCGGACAATTCTAACAACCGGGCAAGTTTTTTAGATCCAACATATTCATTAATTTTTCCATATAAAAAACTTTCCTAGAGCCGGACACTCTAATAACCGGACGCGGACACTAAATTTGAAAATATATTCAAAATATCTCTCATAAACGGACAGAAGCGTTGGAACACGGCAACAAGAGTTGTAATTAAATAGCAGATATTCTTTTATTCAACTCTGATTCATATTTGTATTAATGTCAACGATATTGTTGATCCTGCATTCAAAAAATAAAAAATAACTAAGACTTAGGAAAAGTGTCTAAATTTTAGTAAAAAAAAAATTGTCGTATGGCGCCAAAGCCGTTTTAGGGTTCCCTACACCAAAAGTGAAAAGGAACCCTATTGTTTTCGCTACAATGTCCGTCTGTCCGTCACACGGTATTTTCCCAGGAACCGTAAGAGCTACAGACCTGAAATTTGGACACAGTATGTAGAACCTTGGCCGCTACAACAACAAATACATGAGAATTAAAAATTAAAGGGTGTTCCAAAACGAGCAACGAAAAATATTAAAATCCCATGTAATATACATACAATTGTATGAACATATGTATATTGAAACTTGAAATTTCTAAAATCAGTGTATTTTTATACAGACTACAACAATTAACGCTAAAATTTAAAACAAATTTAAATGAAAGGGTGGTCCATCAGTTAATGCAATTTTGACTATATAATTTTGACAATTTGCTATATCTTGGAAACCATAAGAGGCAAACACTAGAAATTTTCAAAAACGGTAAAACTAAAAATACCGAAAATTATAAAATCGCCAAACCAAAAAAAATCGTCAAAAATTAAAAAAAAATCGCGAAAACGAAAAAAATCGCCAAAATTAAAAAAAAATTTTTATCATTAAAATAAATCGCCAAATTCGAAAAAAATCGCCAAAATGAAAAAAAAAACGTCCAAATGAAATAAAACGCCGAAAATCGAAAAAAATCGCCAAAAAGCGAAAATGTCGCCAAAACTAAAAAAAAAATTAAATAAAAATAAATTGCAAAAATGAAAAAAATCGCCAAAAATAAAAAAAATCGCCAAAATGAAAAAAACACCAAAAACCGAAAAAATCGCCAAAACAAGAAAATAAAGTGTCAAAACTAAAAAAGGAGCCAAAACTTAAAAAAATCGCCAAAACCGAAAAAACGCAAAAACCGAAAAGACCCCAAAAACGAAAAAAAAGCCAATACTATATATTATATAGGATGAAGTTTGAATTAAATTACATATCTAGTGTTCGTACGGAACCCTTCGTGCGCGAGTCAGAGTCACACTTTACTGAATTTATTTTTTTTGTTTCTGTTCTGGTGATAAATACATTCTTTATATTACCAACTATCCACAAAAACATTCAAATGAAAATGGAGCTGAAAAATCGTTTTTGAACAGAACAAAATATAGCAAAATAATAGAGCGATTAAGATATTAATTAGTTTGGGGTTACACAACTTTTGCGCTGATAGCCTTATATATATGTATATATATACCTTGTTAAAATTTTAGGAATTAAGTTCGGCGAGGAAACTAAAATTTTATCTTGATCAAAGTGTTGCAATCAAACTTAATGCTTGTGATTAAATTATCCAAATTAAGCCTGTTCAGTCTGAATATTTCTGGTTGCTAACTTAATATAATAATATAATTTTTAGTCATTAAGAAGTAGCTCAGGGCTGAAGAACAGTTCTGGCGCCTTAGTAATTAGTTTTTAAGTGCTGTCATGTTTGTGTTTGTTTTTAGCCTTCCAGATTTTTCGTCTTTTATTTGCCACAAATAACTGTATAGTCTTGTGGTTCTTCCGTGAAATTTTGTTGGCAACCATGTTGCTACTTCCTATGTGAAGGCATAGGTCGTATATAGTCAGTCACAAAAACTCTTTGAAAATGCTATTAATAACATCATGAGTTACTCCTCCCATTTTTGTGCAATTATATTCTGCAAATTTACTTTGTAGAATATGTATTAATAAATTAAATAGTATGATGTAATTCTCATTTGATTGATATTGAAATTGTTATATGTTGCCGATCCATAGATTACTAGAAGTTTATACTCTGACTAAATAAAATCAGTGTACTTACGAAATAATTGCCCGATTAGAGTATATTCTTATTTTTACCTCCAGGTTAGCTTGACTACGTAGTGGTTTTCTTTTTCTTATGGTGCATGCTTCAAAGCTCTGAAAATATATTCTTTGAACATGAAGAGCCCAGAAAAGTGTCTCTCTAGATCTCTAACGTTTATGCGCTACATCAAAAGTCAATCTTTTAGATATACCATGTTAAAGTAGAATCCCTCAGAAGACTAGTGCCAAGGCATACTATAAGACTTTGCTGGGTCCTCCAGACTATTGAAATGTTGATGAAAATGATTATATTAGAGCTTATGTTAGATGATGCATGACAGATTTATCCGATAAACGGCAGGTTAGCTAATTTTTTTTTGAAAAATTCAGTTAATGTGATTGAGAGGAACAAATCGTCAAAACAAAAAAACCGAAAAGACCCCAAAAACGAAAGAAAAATGCCAAAACTATATATTATATAGGATGAAGTTTGTATTAAATTACATATCTAGTGTTCGTACGGAACCCTTCGTGCGCGAGCCAGATTCGCATTTTACTGAATTTATTTTAATTTCAGACGAGGGAAATATTTACTAAAAACTGGTTCATTGAGTTTTAATTTATAAGAATTATATTTTTATGTTTAAATAACATTTTTTCATAAAATTCGGAGTTTCGGGAGAAAAAGTTTTCATTTTTAATCTCAAATTTTCTGAATAAATTTACCAAAGTTTTTTGTGTCTTTAATTCTAGCACTTATTTTTATTTTAAATTCTATGCCACATAAAATGTTATTTATTATATCGTCTCTACCATATCAAACTATCCTTTACATTTTGGAAATTTAAGAAAAGCGCGAAGACCCGTCAATTATGAATTTAAAGTCGGCGTATTCCTAAAAATGTCAGGCTTAAAATTTTTGTTATTGAGCTATCTATCGCATTCTGAAACGAAGCATATCGTATAAATTAAGGTACCATGACAACGAACCTAAAAAACGAATTTTGCATCTTTTAAGCAAGTCAAATTTTACGAAATAAGAGAGAAATTGCTGTTTATTTTTTATTCATTAAAGAAAAAAATTAAAATTATAGACGAGTTTGAAAAAGAGGAATGTTCGGTGCTTGGAATTACGAAGTTGTAAAGTTTCTTGTGAATTTTAACAAATTCATATTGTCCATTTCTTATAGAAATTGCCCGTTTGAAGCATTTTGCTAGATACGACTTAATTGCATTCCAACAAATAAAAAACATTGAAAGTAATTTCGAAACCCAAATCATGAAATTGTACCAATCTCAGTTGAAAAAGTCTACTCTAAATATATTTATTCAACCACAATAAACTACCAAAAAATTGTGCACCTCTCTCATAAGCGTAGACCTCTAATAACCGAGCAAAAATGCCGTGACAGTTATGAGAAATTTCACTGTATATTGTCTCAAGTTTTTCCAATCTAAGTCCTATATCTGGCATCTGCCTTAGACAAATAACAAAACTATAAGAAGGATCTTAATGAGCAGGTTACCATTAACTACCTTTCAGCAAATACAGACCATTTGCTGGGTTAGGTTTTGCATGTTTTTTTTTTTTAAGAAGTAGCTCTCTTTTTTTCTTTGCATTGTATGACCATTACATAAGGATATCATTTGCTCAGTGCAAAATCAAAATGACTTCAGAATTAATACCTTAACCTTTCGATGTAACATTCTTCTTTTATGGGAGCGCCTAAGGAATCGTCCCTTTTCTATGCGAAATTCAAGCGGCGACAAAGAAAGTAACTCTCGATAACTTCTATAGAATTGAACGCAAGGATTCCTTTAAGGTCTAATACAGGATTTCTAAAATCATAGCATTTCCACGCAAATATATACGGTCTAATTCATAAAAAATATTTTAGGTTTATTACAGATTTATTTGACAAACATCCAATTGAAATGTGTCAAATAAGCGCTTAATAAACCTGAAGTATTTTTTATGAATAAGGGAGATCAAGTTTAAGCCTTATTTGATAATCTGGTCTAAGCAACTCTGCATAGTACTTGCTATACCAATAGTTTGCAGCATTTCATTAGGACTCTGAAAGGTCCAGGGATGCTCCAATTACGCAATCAAGCTACATCTCGCTAGCTATATTGGTTCCCGAACATATTTCCGTTCCACGGAACCAAGATAAGTTGGGTTCCTATGAGGTATCATTAATATATCTCCTGAATTCATAACGTATATAAACCCAATGGAGACTTAGGGCCAATTTCACCATGTCGACAACGTTCGACTTGTTGCACACTTACATTCAAAACAAAAAGAAAATTTTCATATTATGTTGTTGTTTCATATGTAAGTGTGCAACAAGTCGAACGTTGTCGACATTGTGGAATTGGCCCTTAAACCCAGCTTTAATATCCATTTTCCTCATTATTTTATGTACTTTTTTGCCGTGCTCCACTGCTTCCTTCCTTCGGATGTATGGATCTGATTTTTAATGGCTAATACTTTAGTTGTGCCTGCAAAGAAGAGGAAAGCATTATGCATCTTCTGAACCTCTGTTTCATTTTAGAGGATAACCGTCTTCGCTTAATTTTATCGCTGAATCCTCATATTTCGCTTAATTTATAACACGATACCTCCTGCACGGAATGTCTATTTTCATAGCCTAACTTCTCCCTGTTCTCACTGTCCACAATCTGGCTTTTCTTTTTACCCTTATCTCTTTAAACCTCTTCTTCAAGCATTACGTAGGGTGATACTCATGGACCCGATTGAATCCTTTCTTACATTTCTCCTCACTCTCCACAAACTAACCTTTCTTCTGTAACCTAACCTTATCTCTATTACTCCTCTTCCTTAGATATTACAAAGGGATCATGCTCTTGGACTCAAGTGAGCTAGAATCCTTTCTTCTCTATTCCAGCAACCTGCTAACTTGAGCTAACCTATCTTCATATAGTCTTCCCAGTGCGGCGTCAGTAACATTGTTTGATTAAGTCAAATTTTGAATTATTTGGCCCTAAAACCGTAAAAAGACAGCATGTTAGAGCAACAGTGCAGCAGAGATGAGTGAGTGTAAAGGTAAAGGTGGCCGCATGTGGTATGCGATGGTTCACAGCTAAAAATCTATCACATAATGAAGAAGGAATACTATTCCTACATATTCCGCAGTCAACTTCAGCTTTGAGATTTTTATACGGAAGACGAAGGTGCGGATAAGAGTTAAATGATAATTTCTGGAATATTCCACAATTGTTTTTATATTTTAGTGTGGCCAATGGCCGCCATTTTTCACGCACCGGTTATCTATAATACTCGTATTATTTCTGCATTCTGTGCTAATTGTTTGGCCATTAATTAACCTGCCCATCGTTATGACAATTGCCTTGCAAAGAGGCACTCGTTATTTTATCCCTTAGGAAACCAATAATTTCCTGGAATTTGTTTAAACACATTTTGCAAAATTTTCAAATTTAATATATAAATTCATGAAAGTAGTCCCAGAATATGAAAAAAAAATTTAAAATTGTCTCGTATTAACAAATGAATTATGCCTCCCACGAGATGATTTTGAATATAAATGAAATGACTTCTCAGAAAAATAGCGAAAAATTGTAAAATTTTTATTGCAACTACCATTATCAGGCAACATTTTCCAGCAGCTTTGCTCTAATATTCATATTATTACTTTTTTTTTAAATATTATTCAGCTTTCGGGGCACATTTTTAATTAAATTCTATTGGCGCACAAAATATGCTTTAGGCCTTTACTCTAACGATAATTACTTAAGGGCCACCCTTTATGTTTATTTAAATACACTTTGTTGTAGCCATGATTCTTAATGTGCGCCACTACAAGTTAATGAATCTGTCTATTGTGCTTTTACTTCTAATTTTTACCTAACAAATTCTGATGAAATTCTAACTTAATTCTACAGTAATGAATTAATTATGAACAGAAAAAAAGCCCTTTTCTAAAAGAATAAACGTTGTAGCTGTTGCTAATTTACCTTTTAAGAGTTCAGTTTACAAACCTTGTTGTTTGTGAAATACATGTTTATGCTCACCAAAGGTATTTAGGGAAAATAATACAAATATTAAGCGCTTCTAGTCATTAATGTGGTGGCCAAACTTTTATGATAGCGGGCTTTAGGAGCTTTGCAATGTGGTATTTTTGATGCGGAGTTTTTTTTTTAATTTTCTTTACTTTTAAGTACGTCTCGTGTTGCCATAACAAATAAATTTTTTAATACTGAAAGAAGGTTACCCCAGGTGTTGGTTTACATTGATAAGCTTATGCTTCTTTCTTATCATTATTGTTATCAATCGTTTATTTATAAGATTGTATTTAAATATGTACAATATTTGTCGTATATATGAACCTGGAAACTATTAAAACTTGCACGAAATAACCACGATAATTTTTTCCATGTTTCTTAAACACCATTTTTCGCTGTTTGTAGGCGAATGGTGTACAAAACCAAGCAAGGTAGAGAACAACAACACATTTTCCGTTCTTGGTGTTGTTGTTTTTAGGGTTCCGTACAAGCGAACCTTTTGGTTTGTCCCTCACAGGCTGTTTTTCTCGAGAATCGTAAGAGCTATGGAGCTGAAATTTTCACAGAACTTTCACAGGACTATTCCCGGCAACCTAGTTGCAAACGACCTAGCAAAGAGTGGAACCCTAATAAGAGAAGTCGATATCGATAATCTCTGTGGTCTCCCACTCTCATCCTGCTGGAGATGCTTTGATGTTGCCTTTCTTGAATTAGCTCAAGACAGATGGCGCAATGAGCGCACCTCCGCATTAGCGAGAACCCTCTGGTCTCGCCAAACCTCATGAACTTCACTAAGAAGCACTAGAGAAATCTCATGGCCACTATGTCCGGTCACTGCGCTTTTGGAACCCATGCTTAACGTATGAGTCTCCCCTTTGATGACTACTGCTTCAGTTTCAATGATGAGGAAGAGGAGGAAAGTATCCTGCATCCGTTGTGCTTTTGCCCCGCTCTGAAGGATTTCCGTCTGCACTTCCTTGGCAGACTATCTTTAGTAACCTATCTGAGTTATCAAAAAAAATTACTCAAAATTTGAGCCTTTATGTTAGGAACAGTGGCTGGTATAGCCACTGACCTCCCCCCGTACCCAATTCTCGACCCACTCTCACCTCCTCTATAGGAACTATTATCACTTTTCTACACACCCTCTTCCTCTTCCTCTCCCTCTCACTCTATCTTCTATTCAACTCACAGACAGTGTTGTCAGATATGGCGATATCTCGCCAAACGTGGCGACGAAAATTTATTTTTGGCGATGAAAGTTTTGAAATGGCGATTAGCCATTTACTTGGCGATATTTGAACTCCTTGGCGATATTTTTATGATTTCAATAAAATAGAATAATGTTAAGAATATGAAATATTTTTTAAGGAATTATTTCTACAACATAAAATATTTCGTGCAAAAAATTCTAAATGTTGTGACTCTTTATCTTAAACAAAATTTTCTAAAATTCAAGAAGTTTTAACCAAGAATATGGACCACAAAATCTCATTTGGTGTTTATGGAACATAGTGAGGAAAACTTTCTTTTATAAGTTAGAGCCAACATTTTGATAATGAAGTACCAAAAATCCCATAAGAGTTTTCGCCTAGAGTGTATGAATACATCGATGCTGCTGGTACTTACCACTTCAAGGATATGATAAGTATACTTAAATAGACATTTTAGTAAATGTTAGTTCAGTTGAATTAAATAATAATTTTTATCTTGGTGCTCAAGTTAAATTTATCCTATTTAGATTGATCTTTGGAATAAGTTATTTTTAAGTACTTTTTCTACGCCAGTATTTATATGTGAATGTAAATACTTTTCTTAAGGTAGAATTAGCCGAACGTCCACGTAAGCTAACGAAACAGCTGATCGTTTTTGTTGATTGAAAACAATGCAAACGCTTACCGAAGTTTGCTGTAACGTTGACGGCACGTCTCAACCTGTATAAAATAGAAATTCCTAACGTCGTTAAGTGACGTTTGTAAGCCAGTGATGGTACCATTGTAATTTAAATGGAATAGGGGTATTTTGGCTCTGTTTTTTGGTACTTTTGTTAATAATATCTGTGTGGAAAAACATAAGTATATAAATAAATATTTGGGAATGTACATATATACATACTTATGTACACAAATATATTCATGCATGTGTATGTATATATACTTATATATAATAAAGAAATGCATAAATATGTATGAGCAAAATATAAATGTGATATGTATTAGAGGATATAAATGGTATCAAAACTTCTTATTGTGTATGCACACATGTAAAAATTATTTCATGTTGCATACATATCGTTGGTCACAAGTAGAAAGGCCCTAACTCAAATAATTGTAATTTTACAGGGGAAGATAAAAACATAATATTAAACAGCACAACTGCTTTGTTAAACTGCTTTTAAAAGTGTTATTTTTACGATATTGCAATAAATTTTTGTGACGAGGTGTACTTGTGTCCATCGATATATATGTATGTATAAACATATTTATTTATTATAAATGTATAATAGACAGTATACAGTTTTAGTAGCGTTTACATATTTTAGGTAGTTTTTCTTTTCTTCGCTACATTCACCATTTGAACTTTTTTATTTCCCATCACTGTTTTGTGAACAGCTGTTCCTTTTTAATATTAAAACAACAAAACGAAGTAAAGCATACGCACGTTTTTAAATGTTCTATAAGTGCACCAACGTGCTAACAGTACAGTACGGTACGGTACAGCAACAGCAACGTTCGGCTAACCCAGCCTTTAAGTTTTCTTAAATACTATAATTTTTATAATTTTTTATGTTTTACAATAGACGTTACCTACTGAATTTAAAACTTAATAAGATTTGTAATGTAATTATAAAATATAATATATTTTTGTACCTATAATTTGATGTTTTATTATATTGGCGATATTTGGCGATATTCGACAAGTCATTTGGCGAGGAGGCTGAAAATAAATCTGACAACACTGCTCACAGATAGCACAAAAGAATCATTCCAATGGTGCCAAGTGAGTTAAGCTCTAAATTTTCACCCATTCTTACCAGCAACATAACCTAATCTTGACCGCAACAGCAAATATATGAGAGTTAAAAATTAAAGGGTGTTCTAAAGCTAGCAACGAAACATGTTGATCTCCTAATGAAATAAACAGATAATTATATATAGACACTAAGTGTTTTAGTGTATTTTTATGCAGACTACAATTAACACTAAAATTTAAAAAAAAAAATAAAAATTATCAGTTAATGTACTTTTGATAACTTGCTGTATATTCGAAGCCATACGAGAGCAAACTTTTGAAATATTCAAAAACGCTTAAACTAAAAAATCGCCAAAATTAGGAAGAAGCACTAAACCTAAAATTATCCATACGGAACCGTTCGTGTGCGACTCAAAGTTGCACTTTTTTTCTAATAGAGAAGTAAGCCTCAGGCAACAAATGCCTACTACTATTACTAGGTGTTACCTTCTTTAGGAAAGGGATAGTGATAGAGAAGACAGGTGGTGAAGGAGGAGATAAAGGAAAGCTTCATTCTTTTACAACTCTGCCTTTTTGCACGTTTTTTTTTTAATAATGCAGTGTTGCAGCGCCTCTGGTGACAACTAGACGTCTGCTGAAGCCGGTGTAGTTCAGTGACCAGTGTCTATGCCTTCATCACTTGAACTTTAATATAATAGCTGATACAAATGGACACTAATGCACATCAGAAAAAATGCGTGGTTTTATTATTTAATGACTGTCGGAGATCGGGCTCGAACCAAGGACCTACGTTCTTGTAGTCAATGTGCCACCCTTGGTTCAACAATATCACTTTGATACGGAGTAAACGGCAATGATAACCTAACATTTTTTATTTATGATTTGATTAGGCTAAAGTTCGTTTTGATCTGTAAGCCAAATTACATGTGATATTTATTAATGAAGAGATAACACCAAATCTAATTGATTCAGACAAACATGTAGTAGAATGGAACAACTAGCTGTTTTTCAAGGTCGATGCACCCACCTTCCCCATCAGCGTTCTTTGTGTTTGGTCCACTGTGTGTGGTGTCAGTTGATGTAAATTTCTGCTTAATGTACTCAGCTTTTTAGTGCAAATGGAATATGTGAAGTGTCTTGGTTCATCGTATTACAATCTGCTGAAAGCTTTTATGTAATGAAAGCTCAAGATAATAAAGCTAAAGATAATTTGCTCATTTTTGTTCCAACGACAAACTTTTTTGGTTTGTTGCTATTAGGTATATTTATTTAATATTTGCCACAGGCCCATTTTATTTAATTTAATTCTTTCGTTTAAAATGAGCGAGTACTTTTTATAATGGACATAAAACAATAATCAAAACTAAACAGCGATGCCAACTTGGTGCTTTTGGCACTATTTTTAGTGCTTTTTGAAGACTCAAAATTCCAAATTTTGAGCGTTAGTGCCAAACTAAGAAAAAGCACTAAGTAGTGCTTTTAAGAAATTTCTGTATTTCTTAAAATTACTTTTATAAAAACTTAGTGTATTTATTTGTTTAGTGTAAAAGCATACCTTTTTCGTCTGATATATTTCATTAAAAATATTGATAATAATGCCGAAATAGAGAATAGCTAAGAAAACATTATTAAATTTCACTCGTTTTTCACGTTAGTGCTTTTTACGCTTTTTAGATTTCAAAATTACGCTTTTTAGTGCTTTTTTAAAAATCTGGTGTGTTTCTAGAGCCAAAAAAGTTGGCATCACTGAAACTAAAGTGTTCAATAATATTTTGATGAATATTTTATGACTTTTCTCTACAAATAAAAAATAAATTTAAGAAATGTGAATAAACAAAAATAATAATGTTAGTGGTAGCGATGCTAGCCTCTCAGTCCCGAGGTTCGATTCCACCATAAGCCCTGGGTGTTTTTCGCAGACAAGCTAATCGCTTTGCGAGTTGTATTTGTGTTTGTTATGTGTATTCTTTGCAAATAAATTTTACTATACGAAAGCAAAATAGCAAGTGATTGATTTTGACATAGTGTTCGCTTTGTTGACGACTCATTCGAATTAGTGGTATGAAAATCTGTATGAAAACACTTACGTTTTCTTGCGACCTGTCGTTCGAGTCAATGTCAATGTTCATAATACAGAAGTAAGATAGAGAAATGGAAATCAGTTTTCTTTCGCTTAGAATGCGAATCAAGACCTTCTTTCGAAATAGTGGAAGAGGCAGTTAAGTTAATTCAATAAGATTAACCGATTATGTGCTAACATAATTATTTATTATTTTTTTGATTATAATCAACATTAGAAAAATTAAATATATATCCTATGAATATGAATTGCTTTTTGAGAAAAATTAAAATAAAATAAGACTTGTAAATCATCATATGAAATGTGCCTTACATCGAATTCAGGCTGATGCGAAATTAAGTAATTTCAAGCCTAAATTACGAACGAAATCAAAAGTGTTCATACAGATACTGAACACATATGAATTGATTTCGCAAACATTTTATTCATTGTGGAAGACATTGAGGTGTACTTTCTCCCGTTGAATAAAATCTTTGTTACAATTATACGAAATTTTCTTGAAAAAATCGTAAATCATAATGAATTTAAAAAAGTTTATTTCTGTTATTTGTTGCTTCTCATATACCTGATTTACATAAAGCATTTTTTTTATAAAATTTCATGAATTTTGTTGCAAGGAAACTTTTTCTATTTGCTAATTCCAGATAGTTGTAAATATATTCAAGTAGTTTTAGTACAAAAACAGCCTTGTGATGTTATTTTCGTCGAATTTAAGTAAAAATAACCGATATCACGAAATTACTTAATTTGGCATCAGCCTGAAATGGGCTATTAATGGAGAAGATTTTTCGAATTTCAAATAATTTTATATTGAGTTTGCCTTGGTGTGCCTTAGTTTTGCCACTTTTGCATATTATATCAATGAATGGCTACATACATACCCAGCAAAAAATCACACATTACCATTAGAACTACTTGCAATATAATGACTTACTTTTCTGATTGCCAATTTTCATTACTCGCTTACAAATCACATTACCTAAAATTTAAAAAAATGACGTGCAAGTTGCTAAATGAAGAGAATGATTTTTTTAGATGAAATAGATTACGTGAAATGTTGACAAATAAAACAAATGTAAGTACTTCTCAAGAATCGATTATTTTAGTCTCACGCCTTGTTAAAATCATTAAGTTGGTAATCCAGTAGGGAAGTGCTTCCACCAAAAATGCTTAATTCCAAACTCGATTACCTTTTTTGAAATTTTTTGCTGGGTATATGTATATTAATGTATGGATGTACATATTTCTTATTTTTTGTGTTACGCCTTAACTAATGCGCGTGTGGTTAATGTATCTCTTCGGTATAAGTCACTGCTGGCCAGAGAAGCACCAGAGTGCCGTACATCAATCGGCTTTTTGTACAAATGAATGCACATAAGCTTATACATTACTCTCGTTTTTCTGTCTGTGGGCAGCATTGGTATAAGTTCACGTGTATGTATGTATGTAAAGTTTCTGTGTTTAGAAAACAGGATCAAAACAAAATGTTTACCAAAATAAACCATTTAATAATGTGCGTGTTTGTGTTTTGAACACAACAACAACAAACTAACATTATTCTTTACTTAAACATTTAAAAGAATTGCCTCAAAAAAAAAAGGTTAATCAAGGTTAACTTAGCCAAGGTTAATTTACATACTCCTATTAATTTCCAAACTTTTACTCTGCACGAGGATATTAGAGATGGGGCAGGTAATATGCTGATGCTTACGATAATGCCTGTCGCTAGCAGAAAACAATCTTAGTTGAATTTGTTTTTTGTAAATCCCATTTAGAATTGTGTTAAATTTTTACTAACTTTGAAGTTTTTAACTTTCCTTGAGTTACTGCTATCTAGGCGCACGGCAGTGCGCCAGGCCAAGTTCTGGCCAATGCACGCATTGTGTATATTTACAGGAAGCCATTCGAGCTGTTTTTACCCCCCTCGTAACTTTGTTCCCCGCAATCGTAAAATTACGAAATTTAAACAACCATAATTAGAATAAATTCATATTACCTCATGTGCGAAGTTTGAAAGTTTTACAATGAAAGCTTCCGGAGATATAGAGGTGCAAAAAGTGCATATTTTAAGACATACTCACTGACCACTGACACACTCATCAAATTGATGAAGCACTTCCACTATTGCTAGAGAGCTAAAAATTGGTATACGGGAATATCTAGGTGAGCAATGAACCAGAAAAATCTGAAAACCCGAAAATTTTGACCATAAAAACTAAAGTTTGTGCTATTGAGCTGAAATTCAATACTGAGCTAGGTTTAGGTGAGAAATAACATAAAAAAGTCTGAAAAACCGAGAATTTTGGCCAGGAGGGTGGGGCTACGCCCATAAAGGTTAGAATTAAAAAAGCAAATCTAAGGCGACTATTGAAAGCTATTTTATTGAGATATACTGCGATAATGCAAGGCTATAAATTTTTCGTTAAAAAAGTGGGCGTTGACACGCCTATACAATTTAAATCTCACTTTCATGTACTACGGCACAGCATACTTAGATATACTATTTATGTATGTATTATTATACGTTTGCAACGAAACTTGACACGAATAATACGCACTGACTTAAAAAATTCTTTAGTTTGAAAAGTGGGCAGGGTTAAGCCCATAAAAATTAAAAATTAAAAGTTGCGCTTATGAGCTGAAATTTGATACACAAGTAAGTCTAGGTGAGAAACCTACTAGAAAAATCTGAAAACCCAAAAAGTTTTATCAGAATGGGCGGGGCCACATTAATATTGTTTGAAACTGAAAACTTTTAAGAAATTTTTTTATGAAAATGTATACACAAGTAAGTGTAGATGACTAAGCGAGTAGGTAAATCTTAAAACCAAGAAGTTTTATCCGGTATCCGGGGCCACGCCGTTAAAACTTTAAATCGCACTAAGGAGCTGAAATTTGATACACATATAAATCTAGATAGGAGATCACTACGAAAAATATAGAAACCAGGGGGCGGGAACAAGCACTTTAAACTCAAAATTAAGATCAATTTTATTGAAAATTTTCATACATATTGCTCTTATCTCAAGTAAAAATTTCCTGTTTTGAAAAGTGGCCGCGACTACACCCATAAATCTTAGCTTTTTCTTTCATGTACTTCGGCTTTTAGTCTATTACTCATGTATTTCTCATAATGTTTTTCCTACGAAACTTTACATGAACCATAAGTACTAGCAAATATAAGAGTCGCATTAAAACTTTACGTAACATTATACTATAAAGACCTGATATTTTGTATACAAATAGTCCTAATTGATTTACTCAATCGGAAAATCCAAAAATTGAAGCACCAGCTACCGTATTGAAACTTCGCATGCACATTGGGCATATCCTTTTGATTTGTATACTTCGGCTAAGCAGACTTTTAATATGTAAATATATTGATAAAATGGGCGAGGTCACGCCCACTAAAATCTACGCTGTATTTTACATACTGCACGCAGTGTGTATATTTACACGAAGCCATTCGAGCTGTTTTTACCCCCCTCATAACTTTGTTCCCCGCGACCGTAAAATTATGAAATTTAAATCATAATTAGAATAAATTCATATAACCTCATATGCGAAGTTTGAAAGCTTCCGGAGATATAGGGGTGCAAAAAGTGCATATTTTAAGACATACTCACTGACCACTGACACACTCATCAAATTGATGAAGCACTTCCGCTATAGCTAGAGAGCTAAACTTTGGTACACGAAAAGATCTACGTGAGCAATGAACCAGAAAAATCTGAAAACCTTAAAATTTTAACCAAGAGGGCGGGGCTACGCCCATAAAAATTAAAATTTGTGCTATTGAGCTGAAATTCGATACACAGCTAGGTCTAGGTGAGAAACCAACTAGAAAAATCTAAAAACCCGAAAATTTTAGTTAGAGGGGCGGGGCTGCGCCCATAAAACTTAAAAGTTAAAAGTTGCGCTAAGGAGCTGAAATTCGATATACAAGTAGGTCTAGGTGAGAAACCAACTAGAAAAATCTAAAAACCCGAAATTTTTAGTTAGAGGGGCGGGGCTGCGCCCATAAAACTGAAAAATTAAAAGTTGCGCTAAGGAGCTGAAATTTGATATACAAGTACGTCTAAGTGAGAAACAAACTAGTAAAATTTGAAAAACCCAAAAAATTTTACCAGAATGGACGGGGCCACGCTAATATTGGTTTGAACTAAATACTTAATATACAGCTTTTAATTCAAGCCAATTTAGTGAAATCTTACATCACCTTAAAAATTGGGCGTGATCACTCCCATAAAGTGTTAGCCTTGTGTTTAATCTACATCGGTCTAGCATATTTTAGAAGAAAATTAGCATGAATTATAAGCGCTGCTCACAACAAAATTTTGAGTTAGGAATAGTGAGGAGAGGTAATGCTGAAAACCCAGAAGTTGCTATCAGAGGGCGGAAACAAGCACTTCAAATTCAAAATTAACATACATTTTATTAAAACTTTTCATACGCATTGCACTTATCCAAAAAAATTTCATATTTTGAAAAGTAGCCGTGACTTCACCCATAAATCTTAGCTTTTTGGTTCAGGTACTTCGGCTCAGCAGTTTTTAATTTAGTACTCAGGTATTTCTTATTAACTTTTTAATACCAAACTTTGCATGAACCATAAGCACTAGCAGATATAAAAGTCAGCGGGGCCAGGCTCATGAAAATTTTACGTAATATTATACTATAGAGAGCTGACATTTTGTACACAAATAGTAATTGATTTACTCAATCGGAAAATCCAAAAATTAAAAGCACCAGCTACCCTATTGAAACTTTGCATACACATTGGGCATATCCTTTTGATTTATGTATTTCATCTAAGCAGACTTTATTTAACATGTAAATATATTGAGAAAATAGACGGGGTCATGCCCAGTAAAATTTATGCTGTATTTTACATGTTTCTTCCAGTCGCCTCTTACCAAATTGCATACACAATATGAAATATGAATGAATGAAATGAATAGAAATTATATGACACTCTTACGATTACAAATTTATATCATACATAATATATTTCTGTGTTAGGTATTGTGGCAAAGAAGAACTTGGTCAAAATTTATATCTCACAACTTTTAATGACCGAAATTTTGGATAGGAACTTGGCCGTTTTTCACATTTACGTTTTTGTGAGGATTTTTGCTCTACAAGCTAGTTTTAATAATTTATTAAACGGTTTTGAAATTTGTTTCACTGTTGACAGTTTTTGGAAGTTCCCAGCAAAAAATTACACATTACCATTAGAACTACTTGCTATATAATGACTTACTTTTCTGATTGCCAATTTTCATTACTCGCTTACAAATCACATTACCTAAAATTAAAAAAAATATGACGTGCAAGTTGCTAAATGAAGAGAATGATTTTTTTAGACGAAATAGATTACGTGAAATGTTGACAAATAAAACAAATGTAAGTACCTACTTCTCAAGAATCGATTATTTTAGTCTCACGCCTTGGTAAAATCATTAAGTTGGTAATCCGGTAGGGAAGTGCTTCCACCAAAAATGCTTAATTCCAAACTCGATTACCTTTTTTAAAATTTTTTGCTGGGTTTGTTTATTTATTGCCTACCTGGGCAAGGAGGTATCCATTGGCCATAAAATTGGTATGAACATCATGTCGCACGCACATTGCAGATGGCTAATTTAGAAAGTTCATGTCCATGTTTCATCCATGCTTTGACATGGATTCTCGAACATCAGGCTAAGCATCAATGTTCGCCATGAGGTTTACCATGTTTAACAGTTTCATTTTCATAATAAAATATGTATTGTTTTGCTTCAAATACTGTAGAAAAACACAGCGGAAACCACAAAAAACCACTTTCAAGTACAAGAATCTCACTATATTATATATAGAAAACATAACGTGCAACCGAAAAACTAAAAATGATGCTTATGCTGAATACACACTATGGCATTTTGTGACATCGCAGTAGTGTGTACTACTGGCAACGTTTATCATTTTCGATATTTTTCATTGTGTGGCATTGCTTTCCATAGAAAAAAGTTAATGTGAACAGAGTTGCAAACATTTTGGAAATGATAACACAAGAAATGCCAGACGTGTACTCAGCATTAGCCAGAACATGAACATCTACACGTACTCGCAGGATACATAACAGGAGATCAACTAGGGCCAAACGTGGGCAATCTGCAATTAACATCCCGTGCAATCTGACCCTAATCTAAAGCACCAAAAGTTTAAAAAAAATTCAAACCTCAACACGGGAAAGTTAGTACAGTGTGGCGCAGAATTAGCTATATGGTTTGACTTCTTTATAACTTTTTTAATTATTATTCTTTCATTGTTTTTTTCAGCATTTTGTGAAGAAGACTTGGGGAATTGATTATGAATCATTACACGATCGAACAACTTAAAAAAATAATTGAATTTTATTTTTCAAACCAACAGTCTATTGTATTGACACAGCGTGCATATCGACGTCATTTTAATGTACGCATTGCACCCACAGCACAGCGTCAGCAACAAACCATTTGATTGGAAATTTTCGCCAACATGGGTCTGTTAGAACACCTACCGTATATACTGGTCAAAATATTGAACGTGTACGGGAGAGCGTGCAGCATAGTCCATCAACATCAACAAGGAGGAGTTCGACACAACTTGGAGTATCACGGCGGTCGCTGCGGAGAATTTTGACTACATTAGACTTGTTCCTATATAAAGTTCAACTTGTGCAAGAATTGAAGACGACAGACTATCAGCAACGGCTTGAATATGCCATTGGTTTCCGTGAAAAAGCGCAGGAAAATCCAGATTTTATTCACAATTTGGTAATGAGCGATGAAGCCCATTTCCTATTAAATGGGTATGTCAACAAGCAAAGCTGCAGGATTTGGGGTACGGAAAATCCAAGAGCAGTTCATCAGCTACAATCATACCCACTTAAGTTTACTGTTTGGTGCGGTGTATCCTCTGAAAGGATAATTGGCCCATATTTTTTTGGAAAATGAAAGTGGTGTCTCAATCTCTATCAGCGGTGGTGCATATTGGACGATGTTGGAAAATTTTGTTAGGCCAACAGTGGAAAAGCATCCAAACTTGTGGTTTCAACAAGATGGAGCCACAGCACATGCTGCAGGTGCCTCAATGCATTTGTTAATGTACATATTCGGCGCACGCATTATTTCGCGTACAAGCGATTTTAACTGGCCTCCACGATCACCAGATTTAACAGCTCCTGATAGTTTTCTTTGAAGAACCATACTCCAACTAAAAGCCAACATTCGAAATGAAATCATGGCCATTACAACAGAAATTTTGCAACAAGTTATGGAAAATATGCTAAAGAGAGCACGTATGTGGAAAGCAGAAAATGGGCATCACTTACAGGATATTATATTTCAAAGCTAATTGCAAAAAATTCCCCAATAATATACTGTATTTAAAAAAAAATTATAATAATCGCATAAATAAAAAAGTTATAAACCATTTAAACCATATAGCTCATTCTGCACCACCCTGTAGAAGATCATGCAAGAGATTATCTCAGCTTGCTCCTCTGAGACTAAATAATGCTAGAGGATGCAGAGCCTTCGTGAAAGATGATAGACCATTAGAAAAATGTATGTATGTGTCATTGTCCAGATTTCTGCCAGGTTAGGGTTAAAGTGTCAGACATACGGTTACCGGGAGTGGTGGTCGACTTAACCTTACCTGCGTAGTGATTTCATGTCGCAAATTATCCACCATGACCTTTTAAAGATCATTGACAACTCGAGGATTTATAGAGAGCATTTGGTCGAATTATCCGAGGTCCTGTTTTTCCTCTTACAAAAAAAAAATTGATATATAGTAACGAAACTTAAAATTTTAAAAAATCAACATCCTGCGTACAACCACCATTAACACTGGGGAGACAGCATCTTGTGCTTTATAGTGTTTTCACACTGGCATGGTTTTAATAAAAGTTGATTTTAACGTTAAAACCAACTGCTAAAACCTGGTTTTACCATACAAATTGTTTTTGTTAAAACCAAATTAAAACCATTTTTGAATTGGCTTTAAGTTGGTTTTATGAAATGCAACCTTGTTTTTGCTGTAAGAAATTAAGTGCTGCCAAGTTGAAACGACCGACAGCAGCTGGTAATGGTATGCCAGTGAATAACAATAGATGGCGCTTGAAAAATTTTCAACTTAAAAATGGATACAGCAGCAACAATAATAAAAAAATTAAGGAAAAAAAAGAGTTTTTTGGAAGTAAAACAAAGAAAATATTTTAAATTGAAGTGTGGAAAGTGAAAATAGACAATATGACTGACATTCATCTTATAATTTATTTGTGCATTTTTATATTCTTAACAATATTTCCAAGCACTTCTTCATTCTGTATAAGAAGTTCCATAATTTAAAAAAATTTTATTTACAAAATATAAAATAATTTCCATTTTAGAGCGCATTGTGAAATATCTCAGTTTTTCATACAAACAAAAACAGTTGAACAGTATGTCCAACAAGTGTTATTAAAAAGCAGAAAAAAATGCAACAACAAATACATGCATTTCGGCAGGAGATTTATTTTATTTTGAGCAAAGTTATTAGACAGCATGTGAGTTAAAAACTGAATTTAACAAGCTTGCAGTGTGAAAGCCAAATCAGCTGTTTATGGTTTTAACGTTAAAACCAGGTTGTAACTTTCAGTGTGAAAACACTATTACAAATAGTTTTTCAAAAGTCTCGGGAAATCCTTCTTTCCCTCTCAAATTATCGTTAGTTTTTTTTTAGCTAGAGCCTTACTTTCAATTGATTGTAAGTCGGTCACTCCGCCAGATTTTCAAAATTATTGTATCTCATTTATACCTGTTATGATAGGAACTGAAATATCGCTGACTTCTCAGAAGAAACGCTATGTTACTTCTGCGGCAATTGAATGTATCCTGAAAGCAACAGAAGAAGAAGCAACAGGAATAATCTAAACTAAAATTAATTTGCTCCATTCTTGAACCAATCAATTATACAAACATACTTGTCTGTCTATCTCTTCTTTAAATAAGAAGGCATTTACACATGCAAGGTCTTTACTTTGTAGGAGAGAAGGAAACAGAAAATGGGAATTCTTTTCCCTTCTCTCCTACAAACTCAACATTATGAAAAGCAAACTTAGCATGTGGCAAAGCCGTCTAACAAGATTTATAATACAGCAGTTTCGTAAGAACACTTTAGATACCTATTTCAGGATCTTAGGAATAACAAAATTATATATGAATCTAAGCAGCTATAGGGTGTTAGCTAAATTTCACATTGCTTTATTAGCAAACAAAGTAATGACTGTACTAAAAAGCTTGTCTGATTTATTCCTTATTAAATACGCTCCGGCTTAGGCATAAAATTTTGTTAATAGTTTCATCCCTTGTTTCTTATAAGATTCACCAGAAAGCAAAAATACCTTAAGATATTATTTAAGTTTTTTCCCTTTTCTTTTTAAAGCAGTGCAAAACAATAGAAACACCAATTTTTTTGTCAAGGATAACAAAACCAGAGCAACAACAACGGCTGCAATAAGACAACTGGATGTACAACAATAAGGTACATGTTCACAGCCAAAAGTTTAAAGAAAAAAATTTTTAAAAACAATTATATGCCATCCATAAATACTCATTAAAAACAAGTAAAGCACTCATACAATTCTTACCTCACATGGCACTAGAATATTATTGGCGATTAGACGACTCAAGACTAAAGGGGTAAATTTTTTTAAGCTTTTAAACAGCAGGATACCGAAACATACACTCCCTGCACGTGATGTGAAATAAGAAACGTGAATTTTTATGAATATTAAGTGCGAGCAAGCAACTACAAGGTCAAATAATTTTAAACGATTATTAAAACTTAAATTTATCAATATCATATGACAATAGCCAGAGATTGCTAAGTTCAATTTATCCAGCTTTCTTCGAAAGAATATAAATTCGGTCTTAAGATTTTGTTCTGTACTAAAAGGAGATCAGTAAGGCCAAAAATATTTACTCATGGATGACAACTGTTAAGTCGAAGAGATACGTACTGAGCGGGAGGCATAAAACTAAAACGTACCGAATACTATAGAAGTGGCCACGCAGTGAGCGGCCGTTCCGAGAGGGAGAGCGGAATTTGTTTAAATTCTCAGCGGCGCCGCTTAGAAATAGTTATAACCAGGGGTCTAGTCGTCGATTTCGACAACGAGATGCTTCGATCACGTTTTTTCGGTTGGAGATTATATCATTCGCCATCGGACAATGTAATAATATGGTTCGATATCTAATGCGATAATCTCAAACTGCAAAAATTGATATCGAATCAGTTCGCTTTCGAAAGCGACGACTAGACCCTAACCCTACGTCTCCACTAGCCATCGACTTGAGCATGGCATGGACATGACGCTGTGAAAAATTCATCATCTTCTATGTTGTGGTGAACAATTGCGATGTCCGTGTTCAGGCATATCAAAATATTTTGCGGTAGAGCAATAGAGCTGGAATATGTATTTACCAATTTTCTTCTGTCTCTTTTCTTTTTATTGCAACTGGTTGCAGACGGCGAACCTCATGGCGAACATTGTTGCTCAGTCATATGTTCGGACATCGATGTCAGAACATGGACGAAACGTATACATGTTTTTTTTAATGCATGTTTATTATTTATTGTATCTTCAAATATGAACTAACAATAAGTATTCAAATCTTAAATCTATAAAAAAATTATTAGGCCCGACCAATGTCGGACATAAGCTTAGTGATAGTTATTAAAAATACATAAGTAGTGATAAGCAACAAAAAGAAAAAGGTGTTTTCAAGCAGCTTCATCATCTAGAGTGTTGAATATTAGAGCCCGTGTATCTCTCTTTTTTAAGCGGATGTGTCCAGTAAAGTTCAAAATATTACGAGCAAGCGGATTAGGATGTGACTCGAGTTTTGTTAGATATTTGCCTGCGTATTTTGCAATTTCTTCAGTCACTAGTGGCATATTCAAATCGCGATGTATATTTGAATTTTTGATGTACCATGGAGCCGATGTTATCATGCGTAAAATTTTATTTTGCCTTCGTTGAATTTTCTCTACATTTGAAGCTGAAGCAGTGCCCCATAGTTGAATTCCGTAACACCATATTGGCTTTAAAAGCGACTTGTATATTAAAAGTTTGCAGTCTAGGCTAAGTGTTGAATTTCTACCAATCAGCCAATGTACCTGAGTTAATTTAAGTTTCATTTGAGTTAACTTAGAGTCAATGTGGTGTTTCCATGTAAGTCGTCGATCAAGGTGTATGCCAAGATATTTCACATGTGAATGTTGAGGAACAACTTGATTGTTAATCCGAATGGGGGAGCAAGTATCTCTTCTTAGGGTGAACGTTATATGGACACACTTTTGTTCATTGACTTTAATTCTCCATAAGTTTAACCAAAGCTCCATCTGGCTAATGTGTTCCTGGAGTTTGCGGGATGCCTCATCAGGGCTTTCGTGCATACTAAGGCAGGCTGTATCGTCGGCAAATGTGGAAGTATGGATACTACTGCTCACAGGCATATCACAAGTATAAATCAAATATAAAACTGGTCCCAGTATGCTCCCCTGTGGCACACCGGATGAAATAGTTTCAGGCCTACTCGTAAAGTCTCCTTCCACAACAGTGAACTTACGGGAAATAATGTAACTTCCCAAAAGATTTAAAATGTTTATTGGTAAGTAAGTCTTCAATTTTAAAATTAGGCCTTCATGCCACACTTTATCAAATGCCTGGGAAACGTCAATAAAGAGCGCAGAGCAATACTTTTTTTCCTCAAAAGTTCTTCTTATAAATTGAACCAGTCTGTGAGTTTGTTCAATGGTGCTATGCTGACTTCTAAAACCAAATTGATGGTCTGGTATGCACCCACTACTAATTAGAATTGGGGACAATTTTGTTTTGAGCAGTTTTTCGAAAAGCTTTGACATAGTTGATAGTAGACTTATTGGCCTATATGACTCAGCCTTGGTTAGATATTTGCCCGGCTTTGGAATCATTTTAACCTTGGCAAGCTTCCAGCTGTGTGGATAATACTCCAGCCGTAAAATGGCATTAAATATGAATAATAGGATTCTCATTGCAATACGAGGCAAGTTCATAAGCATCTG
Source organism: Tachina grossa (assembly GCA_949987645.1). Taxonomy (NCBI): domain Eukaryota; kingdom Metazoa; phylum Arthropoda; class Insecta; order Diptera; family Tachinidae; genus Tachina; species Tachina grossa. The sequence continues at coordinate 26,691,248 of OX465277.1, read as the reverse complement.
GTTACTAATTCCATCAATACCCGGAGCTTTCTTCGGGTTGAGTTCGGCAATTAATTTTTGTAAATCACGCGTCTTAAACTTTATGTGTTGAGGGAGTAGAGCGACTACATTCGGCAAATCAGCAACACCAGTACATATGTTTGGCGTAAAAACGGATTTTAAGTGCTCAGCAAATATTTTACCTTTTTCAGTATCGCTTCTTACCCAACTTCCGGTAGATGTGCGTAGAGGTGGCTTGTACTCGATGGGTGTTTTAAGCTTTCTAGCAGCGCGCCACAAAGAGTAATTAGACGCTGGTGTGACATCAAGACCTTCCAGATAATTTTTAAGAGATGCAGTTTTTTCAGACGCAAGCAACTCTTGGAGTCGTTTAGTGCACTCTTTAAATCTGATTTTATTTTGTGGTGATCTGTGCTGTTGCCATTCCCTTCTAGATCTTCTTTTTTCACGTACGAGACGTTCAATGTCTGTAGAATAAATTTTATTAAACCCAGTCTGCGGATGGGAGATAATGGCATGTTCAGCAGCCTGTTTAATATTCTCGCTGAGATTGGCAATGTTAGATTCAATATCATCGGATGTTCTAAGCGTAATGTTTTCCGTACAATGACTACTGAGATATTTTTTGAACCCCAGCCAATTAACACGATTGATCATCTTCACATATGGGTCAGGTAAGTTACTTCTTAATGGACTACAAATTGTAATGATCGTCGGAGAGTGATCGGACGAAAGATCAAGAGAAGCTTGAACTTGAATTAAATCCCTAGAGATATTTTTTATGACGCAAAATCTATAACATCCGGAATTTTTTGTATGTCAGTAGGCCAATAAGTGGGCTCCCCACTCGAAATGACATCCAAGCCCATTTTTGAAATAGTGTTGAACAATGCTCGACCTCTGGGGGTAATAAGACGCGAACCCCAGAACGTATGCTTAGCATTGTAGTCGCCAGCTGCTACAAAACAAGGTCCAAGAGATTTGTAGAAATCCTCATATTGATTCTCAGTGATTGAAAATCTGGGAGGGGAGTAAATTGATGATATAACAAAATTTGTACAAAAACTTTCAATGCCAATATTTGTTGCTTGTAGGTTCTTCTTCAGTTCTTCACAAATGTTATCAAGAACATAGTGCTTGAGTCTTGACTTTATTAGAATTGCTGATCCACCGCAAGCCCTTCCTCTAGGGTCCTTTGTATCATATATAGTGTAGCCATAAATTTTAAAAAGACTTCTCGAAGTCAAATGAGTCTCAGATACTAACATTACATCAATATTTTTTTCCGTGAGGAAGTGCTCAAGTTCATTTTTATGTTGGCGAATGCCGTTTGCGTTCCAGAAACATATTGTTAACGTGTTCATGGCTTATTAATTAATGCTTGAAGCAGAGTATTCTGCATTCGCAGCATTTCTTGCATCATGCTAGTCATATTTGTTGTAAAATTGTTTATGGTTTGCACCAGATTTTCAATAGTAGCTTCAAGGCGATTAAAATTAAAGCTTGCGTCAGTATTTTTTGAATTATTTGGCGGGGAAACATTTTGTGTGGGAATTGAATTTGTCTTAGCAGCATCTGCATACGATACACGGGAAGTAACTGGTTGGCTCATTTGCGCAAAAGTGGCAGAGTAAGCGTTTGCTGATTGAGCTGGAGCTAATTTAGGTTTTTGCACCATAGTCTTCTTTACGAAAGAGTACACAGGACAACCTCTGTAGTTAGCGGTGTGATTACCTCCACAATTACTGCATTTTTTATCACTTTGATCTTTTGGCTTATTGCAACTAGCAGTGCCGTGTAATTCGCCGCACACAACACAAACAGAGGGTAAATTGCAGTATGTTTTTGTATGGCCATATTCTTGGCAATTATGGCACTGTACAGGACCTGGACGCTTATGTGGCTCTTCAACTGTGATTTTTCGGTACAAGAGGTATTTCAAATTATAAATTGGATGCATCTCATTTTTTTTTCAATTTTATATCATTAGGCTCAAGTTCAACACGAAATAGGGGTTGGGGAATCTTCTCTCTGTTTATTATATTGGACACATTTTCTACCTTAAACCCCTGGAGGACGAGTGCATCTTTTATTTCTTCGGGAACAACATAAGAATCTATGCCCTTCAATACGATCTGCATGCCTTTAGCGCTCTTAAGCTGGTATGTGTAGAAGCTTGTTTTATTTTTTTCAAATTCAGCAACCATTTTGGGGAAATCTTTTTCGTCATAAATTTGGACTTTAGTTTCATCTATGTTTCCACGTTTTATTGGAACAATGTGAAATTTATTCTAACCAATGACCGAAATTAATTTTTTAATAAGGGCATTTGAATTTTTTTGTCTCAAATAGATTGGTGGCGGCTTGGATATTTTATTCGAGGATACCTCGGGTTTGTCGTTGTCATCTTGCAAAATTTCGAAGCGGTTTTGGCGATTAGTTGAGGCTGCGCTGTTATCCCTAGACATTTTTGGAGCAGATGAAATTTTTGAAGAATTCGCGGCTTCGCCCACGCTTTACCACGGTTATATATCTGTCTATTCCGACTTGTACCTTGAGTTTAGAGCCGCTGTTATCTGTAGTGATAACTTTGTTAAGTGATGAACACGAGCCTGAAGGGGATGATATTACTGGCTTATGAAGAAGTACTGGGCAACTGTAATGTTAATGCATCATTACTATTTGGCATTGGACAAAGCGAAGTTGATCGCTGACGAAAAATTGGCTTTGACGTTAAAAAAAGACTTTCATCAGATTTATTATTTATATTTTTTTCATTAAGAGTTTCAGAACTCACAGTAAAATAAGCATTTCTGCCGTTAGAACTCACTTCAATTTTTTTTTTTTTGTATTTGAGGCACTCATACGAAGAATTCCTCAAGGGATATTCGTTTGTGTTTTTTTTTTGTTTGCGGTCTTTTTTTGTTTTTGTTATTTATGATTGTTTATTTGTTTAGAGGTACACATATATATAGTATTCCTCAATATCACTTTGTTTAATTTTTTTTGTTTGCGGTTTTTTTTTTGTTTTTGTTATTTTTACTATGTAAAAATATTAGCAAAGCATAAAGCTTATTTATTAAAGGCAGTATGTACCTATTACGAATAATATGTACTACGAATATTTTTTGTTTGTTTAATTTTTTGTAAGTAAGAAAAATTCCGCTAATCGACTGTTCGCTATGAAGGTACCACGAGAACTTTTCACGTATACATGTGCCCATACAAAGTTAATGGCTAGTGGAGTCCGCTAGTAAGGAAACCACAAATAGTTATGCTCTAAAAATATTTTATGCCCTAAAAAATGTAATAAAGTAAAAAATTTAACTTTAACTTCAAAATAGATTCCTATATGAGAACTAAAATTATGGAAATGTATTTTGGATAAACATTCACTGAGATTTTTTAATAAAAATCATTGCGTGTGGACATCTAAAAAAAATTTTATATTTTCTTTTAACTTCTATTGATGTTATCGGGGCAACATATATCATAAACAGAATTTTAACATCCAATATTTTTATTGAATCGTCAAAAGTTGGATAATTGTAGAGTAATTAATTTTATTCAAAGCAACTATATTTACTAAAAACTAATATACCTATAGTATGGCGTAGTAAATAAGCCAAATGTATACACTATACACTAATTGCATAGAACATTGTATATGAGATTTAGACGGAGGAAGAAAATAAAAATAAAATAAAAATATTGAAATAAAAAAAATTTGTAAGGTATCAAAATATGCCCTAAAAACCGAAAAAGTTCTTACAATATGCGTATAAGACTGAAATATGCAAAAACATGCTTTAGAGGGTATATATACAAACAAAAAACTTCAAAACTAGCAGCTGATGGTCCGCGTCTGTGTGCAGAGAATGATCAGAATACTAATGGTTCATAGTCTTTGGAAACTCAACTTATCTAATGCTCGAACCTCTTCAACTATAGCTGAAGCACAATACTCTGCTAAGGTTTTATCCGTAAGGTTCCACTGCCAAAGCCCTACGCGTAAAGTTCCACTCCTAAGGCTCCACTCCGAAAATTTTAGTCGATATCACCCCTATATAAGGTGCAATAACAGATTGGCCCCTAGATCAACCTACATCCAAATAAGTTTCCATAGTGTCAAAATTTATTAAAAGGTAACAAACGAAACACAAATAGGAGACGAAGCTTCTATCAGTGAGGTTCGACTTCTAAGGTTCTACGAGTAAAATTCCACTACCAAAGCTCCAATAGATAGCCTGCTGCACAAGATAATACAGGGTGGCCCAGAATTTTTTTCTTTTCAGTATTTTGTAAAGAAGACTTGAGAAATTTATAATGGAACAGTATACAATTCAACAACGATATCTAACATCAGTGATGCAAACGGCGACAACGTGTTCATTTTGAAAAATATATGGGCTAATTACCCTTTTCGACGAAACACCGCTCCAAACTGTACACTTAAGTGGGTGTAATTCTCACTGTTTAACTACTCTTGGATTTTCCATAGCCCATATCCTGCAGTTTTGCTTATTAACGAACCCATTTAATAGTTAAATTATGAATAACATCACGATTTTCTTCTAGCTTTTGACGAAAATAAATTGCATAATAAAATCGTTTCTGGTAATCCTGCATAATAAATTAGCCAAGATTCAACATATATCCAAATAAGTTTCAAGAGTGTTAAAATCCATGAAAAGGTAGCGTATCTGCATCATCAATCACTTCCTTAACTAATCCAGATTTACGACTACTTAAAGGAAGACACTGATGAGGCAAAACAGTAATTTCCTCAGAAGTAAAATAGTGTTTTTTTTTTTTCTTATAAAGAGGATGTTGACCAGAAGCGGAGATCACACTTACCCATTTCCTGTTCTCTGCTTTGAATGAGAAGTACTCTTAGAATCTTTCGCATCATATTCCAAAACCTTTCTGCTTAAGTTAGTGTCTTTCCAGGTCATGCCTCGGCCATAGGGCGATCGAAACCCTATACTGAAATACCTCCAGGGAACGATTTGTTCCTCTCAATCACATTAACTGAATTTTTCAAAAAAATTAGCTAACCTGCCGTTTATCGGATAAATCTGTCATGCATCATCTAACATAAGCTCTAATATATATAATCATTTTCATCAACATTTCAATAGTCTGGAGGACCCAGCAAAGTCTTATAGTATGCCTGGCCACTAGTCCACTGAGGGATTCTACTTTAACATGGCATGTCTAAAAGATTGACTTTTGATGTAGCGCATAAACGTTAGAGATCCAGAGAGACACTTTTCTGGACTCTTCATGTTCAAAGAATATATTTTCAGAGCTTTGAAGCAGGCACCATAAGAAAAAGAAAACCACTACGTAGCCAAGCTAACCTGGAGGTAAAAATAAGCATATACTCTAATCGGGCAATTATTTCGTAAGTACACTGGTTTTATTTAGTCAGAGTATAAACTTCTAGTAATCTATGGATCGCCAACATATAACAATTTCAATATCAATCAAATGAGAATTACATCATACAATTAAATTTATTAATACATATTCTACAAAGTAAATTTGCAGAATATAATTGCACAAAAATTGGAGGAGTAACTCATGATGTTATTAATAGCATTTTCAAAGAGTTTTTGTGACTGACTATATACGGCCTATGCCTTCACATAGGAAGTAGCAACATGGTTGCCAACAAAATTTCACAGAAGAACCGCAATACTATACAGTTATTTGTGGCAAATAAGAGACGAAAAATCTGGAAGGCTAAAAACAAACACAAACATGACAGCACTTAAAAACTAATTACTAAGGCGCCAGAGCTGTTCTTCAGCCCTGAGCTACTTCTTAATGACTGAGAATTATATTATTATATTAAGTTAGCAACCAGAAATATTCAGACTGAACAGGCTAAATTTGGATAATTTAATCACAAGCATTAAGTTTGATTGCAACACTTTGATCAAGATAAAATTTTAGTTTCCTCGCCGAACTTAATTCCTAAAATTTTAACAAGGTATATATACATGTATATAAGGCTATCAGCGCAAAAGTTGTGTAACCCCAAAATATTTAATATCTTAATCGCTCTATTATTTTGCTATATTTTGTTCTGTTCAAAAACGATTTTTCAGCTCCATTTTCATTTGAATGCTTTTGTGGATAGTTGGTAATATAAAGAATGCATTTATCACCAGAACAGAAACAAAAATAAATAAATTCAGTAAATTGCGACTCTGACTCGCGCACGAAGGGTTCCGTACGAACACTAGATATGTAATTTAATACAAACTTCATCCTATATAATATATAGTATTGGCTTTTTTTCGTTTTTTTTGTTTTGGCGGTTTTGGCGATTTTTTTAAGTTTTGGCTCCTTTTTTAGTTTTGACACTTTATTTTCTCGTTTTGGCGATTTTTTCGGTTTTTGGTGTTTTTTCATTTTGGCGATTTTTTTATTTTTGGCGATTTTTTTCATTTTTGCGATTTGTTTTTATTTAAATTTTTTTTTTAGTTTTGACGACATTTTCGCGTTTTGGCGATTTTTTTTTCGATTTTTGGCGTTTTTTTTCATTTGGACGTTTTTTTCATTTTAGCGATTTTTCGAATTTGGCGATTTATTTTAGTGCTAGAATTTTTTTTTAAATTTGGCGATTTTTTTCGTTTTGGCGATTTTTTTAATTTTTGGCGATTTTTTTTTGGTTTGGCGATTTTATAATTTTCGGTTTTTTTAGTTTTACCGTTTTTGAAAATTTCAAGTGTTTGCCTCTTATGGTTTCCAAGATATAGCAAATTGTCAAAATTACATAGTCAAAATTGCATTAGCTTATGGACCACCCTTTAATTTTAATTTTTTTAAATTTTAGTGTTAATTGTTATAGTCTGTATAAAAATACACTAATTTTACAAATTTCAAGTTTCAATATAATTACATATGTTCATACAATTGTATGTATATTACATGAGATTTTAACATTTTTCGTTGCTCATTTTGGAACACCCTTTAATTTTGAATTCTCATGTATTTGTTGTTGTAGCGGCCAAGGTTCTGCATACTGTGTCCAAATTTCAGGTCCGTAGCTCTTACGGTTCCTGAGAAAATACCGTGTGACGGACAGACGGACAGCGTAGCGAAAACAATAGGGTTCCTTTTCACCTTTGGTGTACGGAACCCTAAAAATGTGGTTTACAGCCAGTGTTGGTATCTCTACGAAGCGCAAAAGCACATTAAGCTGTTGCAAAAAGGGTAAAAAGCGCAATAAAATACGAAAAAGAGGGTAAAAAAGCACGAACATATTTTTTTTTTAATTTTAATACATTAAGTCATTTAAAAAGGAGAGTTTAGAGTGTAAAATAAGCTCAAAATATAATATAAAAAAACAAAGTATTTGAGATGTAATAACAGAATTTATTAACATATCAATTAAAACAAAATCTTGATTAATTTAATAAAAATAAGTATGTAAAAAAATAATAAAAAAAACCAGGAGTCAAATAATTTCGTAACATATACACACATACATATGTACATACATACAATAGTAGGTGAAGCTTAGGCTTAGATTAAGATATGTATGTTACTGAAAAATCATTTACACATAAAGAATGCATTGAAAGCGTCATTTTTTCTTAAGTACTCTTAACTTAAAAGTTTTTGTTTTTGCGATTTTCACCTTTATTCCAGTTGCCAACATTGACAGCACATCAATACGATATGAAAAAAATTGGAGGTTGGCTACTCGTTGTCTAAACCAACTGAGTGTCATTAATAACCTCATGCTTTCAATCGAAATCGGCCCTTAAAATTTAACCACTCTTGTGCGTTGAATACAAATTTACCTACATTTTGTTGTAAACGTGAACATTTTGATTTACTCTACACTTACAAATTGAAAGCCTTATGAAAATTCCGAAATCGGCACTTAAAATTTAACCACCCTATAATATCATTAAATATTTGTGTAAGCTTTAACAAATGTTTATTGAATACTACTTTCAATCAATTATTATGTAGAGAATTATGTTGTACTTTCCAGTTAATTCCGTTTTTTATTTTGCAAAAAAAATTAAATTTTTTAATCCCAATTATGAAAAGTTTTCTACATTGTTTTTAACATAGTTTCCGCTATTGTCATTAAAAACAATTTATGAAGCCTCAGTTAAAAGATGGTGCTATTAGCGCTTAAAAATATTTTTGTTTTTTAAATTAAAAATATTTTTATTTAACAAAAAAGCACCAAAAGCACTGTAAAAAATTGTTAAAAGCACTGTAAAATACCCGCTTTTTAAGAAAGGGTATTATTAGCCAAAATTTCGGGTTTATGAAGAGGCAAAAAGCACAAAAAAATACCCGAAAGGCACCAAAATACCATCACTGTTTACGGCTCTTTTCGGCTAATGTCTTCATATCTTTCATTTGGATCAAAAAATTGTATTTGTTTATAATTATACAGTTTATAGATAGGAGATAAGACTAAAATATATGCTAACTTTATTCAATCTTTTTTTACACAAAAAAACATTTTAAAACAACATTAGCTGTTTTTTTTGTAGGCCTCCAATTTGAATATTTGTTATGCCAAACGAACAAACAAGTCGCAAACTTCTTTGAACTTGAAATGTTGATACAATCTCTTCATATTCATTCATAAATTCTAAGTTATTCTTATACTTTTGGCAAAAATAGAAAACGATTTATATTTGTTTAAATAGACTTTGCCATAATGTATGGAAATGAATGCTCAATTTATGCTAGGAACACAATTGGGACGAACGACGAATTTCGTCCACCTCGACTAATTCATCGATAAGAATTCGCTGCGTAAATTCGTCGTATGAAGATATGGCGATTTCTCGCCAAACGTGGCGACTTTTCAACTTGTTTGGCGTCCAAATTTTTGGTTTGGCGACATGGCGATTTTTCTGGCGATAAATAAATTTGTTTGCGATTTTTATGGCGATAAATAAATTTGTTGGCGATTATTATGGCTACTATGAACTTAAAAATTATTCTAATTCAGGAAAATTAGTTTGTTGAAGGAGCAGTTTCAAATATAAATCCTACCAAAACTCGTCTGCAAGAAGTTAAAACAATTTGATTTTGATGATTTTTCTTATATTAATTAAAGTCATTTAATTTGAATGAGAAAAATTTACAAGAAATAGTTTTTGGTGATTTTATTTCTAATTTTGGCAATTTTCTGATAAATTTTGATACGATTATTTTATAAAAATTAATATAAAAAAGTGTTATATGAAATCAAATAAATTATCAAATATTTACAAAGAAAAACTACATAAAACTGATTTTTGGCGACTTTTGGCGATTTTTAAAACCAATTTGGCGAAATATGTCAAAGAAAATCTGACAATCCTGGTATGAAGCACAATAACGACAAATTTACTCAGCGAATTCGACTCTTATAATTGATAAAGTTGGTTATTGTCAGTATGACCATATTAGCTAATTTTGGGCTAAATTTAGCTTATTTCTTCTGGATTTAGCTTTAAAATTTTTATTAAGCTCTTAGCTTCTTTTTTTAGCTTTTTTAAAAACGCATTTAGCTTTTTTAGCCTTTTTTAATCCAAATTGCATATTCTCTAAAAATATATTAAAGACATACGTGATTAAGCTTAATTTTATTTTAAAATCTGGTCACACTGTTTATTGTGTATGTAAAGGGAGTGAGAGAAAATTGTTTTTTCGTAGTTCGTCGGCGTACAAAATAGAAATAAATCTATCTCAGAGTTCGTCACGCACGACGAATTTCGTTCTACGGCGGTGTTGTGTTCATTTTCATATGAACAAATGTGTTTTATTTTTTATGACGAAAGTTCGCACCGTAAAATTCGTCGTTCGTCCCAGTTGTGTTCCGCAAACAATGCGGATGTGGCGCCATTGGAATTATCAATGCACGGATTTCTTACTTATGAGTGAGCATCGCGCGTTCGCTGTGGAGACATTTTTTAAGAGTAATGATTCTTTCGTAATTGCTCGTCGACAATTTTGTTCAAAGTTCGGTATTCGGCGAATACGTGATCGACCGAGTGTAAATTTAATTCGTCCATGGGGGCAGAGATTCCGCGCAACTGCTGCGGCTATGAATGTCCTACGGCAAGGACCCAGTCCACCTTAAAGAACTTCCGAAAACATTGAAATGGTTGAAAGCAGTTTACGTGAAAATTCGCGACTTTCAAAACGGTAAAGAGGAGCCTCACTGGGACATCCAAGAGCGATTTTTAATGAAATTTTATAAAAGGATCTGAAGATCCATTCTTTTAAAATTTAAATCGTTCAAGATCTGAAAGAAAGTGACTTTGTAGTTCATACAAAGTGAACGAAGTATCTCCAAACCTCTTCACAAATGTCAAGCAAAACAGTGGATGTTCCAACTCCAAAAATTGTTGCAACAGTGCGATACTCGCCAGTTTGCATTAGGAATTGCAAAATCAACCACTGCTGCTTTAAATACAAGAACATTTTTTCTTTCAAAATCGACTTACGTTTTATATACATAAAAACTTAATTTCCAAGCACTTTCTCATTTTATGTAAATCGTTCCATAATTTTAAAATATTAAATTACATAATTCCTCCAAAAAAAAACCGACTTCAATGCAATGATCTGATAGAACATTTTCGAAAAAAAATTATAAGACCAAACCTTTTCAAGCCAAAAAAAATTAAAATCTATTGGTTTAGAAGTATGTGATACATAAAATAAAATTTTAATGGGCGTACCTACGCCCATTTTTTTAATACAATATTGTATGTTTTTCACAGCTCAGGCTGTGTGTGAAGCTTTACAAAAATCGCTAAAGTAGAACCACTTAAAATAAAATATTAAATTTAAATGGGCGTGACTCTGCCTATTTTTTTAAATAAAGTATTGTGTCTTTTTAGAGCTTTTGGTGTATGGTGAGTTTTGTAAGAATTGGTTAAATAGAACCACGTGAAATATAAAAAAAAATGTTAATGGGCGTAGCTCCGCCCATTTTTTCAACTTTAAAATTGTGTGAGATTGCTAGGTTTCAAAGCAATAAAACAAATAGAATGTCATAAAATCAAATAAATAGAATGGCACTAATGGGAAGCTGTACCTTTTCCGACAACAAAAGAATTTTTACAAAAATAAAATACACACGACTGGATAACTGCCTCCTTTTTAGGGTTCCCTACACCAAAAGTGAAAAGGAACCCTATTGTTTTCGCTACACTGTCCGTCTGTCCGTCACACGGTATTTTCCCAGGAACCGTAAGAGCTACGGACCTGAAATTTGGACAGAGTATGTAGAACCTTGGCCGCTACTACAACAAATACATGAGAATTAAAAATTAAAGGGTGTTCCAAAACGAGCAACGAAAAATATTAAAATCCCATGTAATATAAATACAATTGTATGTACAATGTATATATGTATGTATATTGAAACTTGAATTTTGTAAAATGAGTGTATTTTTTATACAGACTAAAACAAATAACACTAAAATTTAAAAAATTTAAATTAAAGGGTGGTCCATCAGTTAATGCAATTTTGACTATGTAATTTTGACAACTTGCTATATCTTGGAAACTGTAAGAGGCAAACACTTGAAATTTTCAAAAACGGTAAAACTAAACAAACCGAAAATTATAAAATCGCCAAACAAAAAAAAAAAGATAATCGCCAAAAATTAAATAAAATCGCCAAAACGAAAAAAATCGCCAAAATAAAAAAATTCTAACACTAAAATAAATCGCCGAATTCGAAAAAATCGCCCAAATGAAAAGAAACGCCAAAATGAAAAAAACGCCAAAAATCGAAAAAAATCGCCAAAACGCGAAAAAGGCGCCAAAACCAAAATAATTGTTTATGAAAAAAAAATCGACAAAATGAAAAAAAATCGCCAAAATGAAAAAAATCACCAAATTGAAAGAACGCAAAAAACCGAAAAAAATCGCCAAAACGCGAAAAAGGCGCCAAAACTAAAAAAAATCGCCCAAATGAAAAAAACGCCAAAACGAAAAAAATTTCCAAAATTAAAAAAATCGCCAAATTGGAAAAACGCCAAAAACCAAAAAAAAAAAAAAATAAATGCCAAAACTATATATTATATAGCTGAAGTTTGTATTAAATTACATATCTAGTGTTCGTACGGAACCCTTCGTGCGAGAGTCAGAGTCGCACTTTACTGAATTCATTTGTTGGTTGGTTAAAAAAATATAAAATAATTTATATTTTCGATTGCGTTTTAAAACGTCTTAATTTTCCATACAGCTGTTGAACAGTGTGTCAAATAAGTGTTATACAAAGTAGAAAAAAGTTAAATAACAAATACACTGATTATTTCTACAGGAGATATATTTTATTTGGAACATATTTATTAGATACCTAAATTTATTAAACTTTTAGTGTGAAGGCAAAATCAGCTGAAAACATAAGAAAATCGCATATTTTGAGATATGACTATAGGGCAATAAAGAAGCGATATGTACATATAATAAATAAAAAGTGAAAACTTAAATAATCTTAAGAATTTGAATTGAATTGATTTTTAATCATTTTAAAAACATGTCGCGCAACAACTGAAGAAATATAATACGAGGATGGAAAATATCAAATTCCAACTTTTTTTCCTGTTACCAAAATATTTGAATATAGTAACATAATTATTAACATAAAGCTTAAAAGAACTCAAAAATATAGTTTAAATTAAAGAATTTAAAGCATAAAATAAAATTATAAATTTTATGCTTTTGCCATGGAACTATTTAAATATCATTCGCATTATGCGGTCTTGAACACTAAATATAGAAAGTCAATTATTACATCAATGAGGAAGAGTGGAGCGAAGGAATTGCAAAAGAGAGTTGACCAATTGCATGGACGGAGAAGAGTGACTTTATTTCATTTATTCATTTATTCTTCATATTTGTAGCGAACTAAGTAAGTGTATTCTATAAAGCATGCAGTGTTTTATTAAAGAAGTGAAAAACACTAAATAACACAACCAGCAGATAAAGTATGGAGATTAACCTGTGACCTGATACCTGAAGCCATAAAACAGCAGACATTTCAGCAATTATGGGTGTTAACGTTTTGTAATCCCATTATGCAACATTCCTCGATATTCCTAATTTATAATCATACGCTAGTGTTAAATAAATATTAATTAATAAATTAAATATTAATTAATTCTTCATATCTTCAACGTTATCTAAAAACTTTGTGCCCTTAAAAGTACAAAAAGCGTAAAGTAACTTTTCGAATCTTAAAAGCTTTCTTAAGGCTACCTATCAATCTACCGACTTATTTGATTAGAAAAATTTTTGTTTTTTTAACAATTACTAACCCTTTTTAAAATACATAATTAAATACACAAGTAGTCTGTTCGAAAAACTTATTAACAGTCGTCAGTCATGTTATCAATTTCAGTTACTGATTTTGTTCTTATCGCGAACTACTCATGGGGTGTCTGAAAGGAAATACACTTGAAATTAATCAAAAGTTAAGATTATACATATCAAACGGATGGATTTCTAATTATAACTATTGCTTTGAATTATCAATGATAATAATATATAAGATCGTATCAATCAGATTAAAAAGAATAATAATTAGAATTATACATACACATTTTAAAGTTTTGACAAATTTATTTGTTGTCGAGTAGTAATAATGAATCATAATTTAGTATGAAGTCGTAATACGGTTATCTAGATTTTGTTAAAAGCTGATTAGGCACCGTACGGTGGGGCAAAATCAAAATAATGTGAAAGTTGCATATACACTGTCAATATAAGAAGTATTACGACTATTTTATTTATTTATTAAATGTTACAAATACAATTACAAATTATATCATAACTTAATTTAAACAAAAATAGTAACAAAGACATTCACTCTTTTTATTGAAACAGACCATAATGTATGGTGGGAATCGAACCCACAACCTCCTTACTGATAAGCTAGCACGCTACTTACTAGCCTACCGAGTCACCCCGAAGTATTATTTTAATTTTTGATGATATTTGAGGATTCGGGTATATTATTGTAAAGAGGAAAACTACATTAATTGATGAAGCAAATAGCAAAAAAATGTAAAATTACATTAGTTTAGACCAGCTATTGAACTTAGTCTCCCATAAAATTTTTCTATACATTCTTTTAAGTCTTTGAGATTGAATACTGAAGTAATGACAAAATATATTCCAACATATTCTTAAGTCTCCAGCTCGCTGATATCCTGCCATAGTCTGAAAACACGGTGGTCTTAGGCTTTCATCTGCTATGTTTTGTAATCATTCAATCAAGACCCTTAAAATCCTTAGGTTAGGTTGAAAAGAGGAGACATAACGCTCATGTCCACAGACATACACATAAGCCTGTTGTATAGAGCTGGCAAACTATCGATAGTCACGCTATTCGATATTTTCGATAGTTTATTGGAAAACTATCGATAGTATCGAATTATTTTACACTATGTTCACACGGCAACACGAACAGTCGTTTTGAATGTTGGTATATGTACATATATGGATAAAAAAATTAGGTAAAGATAATAAATAATTAATATTATGTTTAATTTTTCAATATTAAGCACACATCCATTTTTTTTATTTTGTTTTACAAAAACTTAACTATGTATATACATATGTATGAAATAATTTGATTTTAACAGCCAGTTCAGATAAATTAGCAAAAATTTGTTATCAAAAGCTTCAGAATGAAACAAAATGATTCACTCACAAAATTTTGTATATTTTATTCAGTATTCGAGCGCGGATCGTGAATGTGAGAGCAATCCTCGATATTTGTTGTCCGTGTGATCATTGTGTGAGGAATGTTGAATTTAATTTTTCAATACATATCGCTCATTTATTCAAACAACGTCATAACTCAAATAAAACTAGTTTTGAAAAAAATTGAGTTAAGTTTTCAATTAACATACAAACAACTCAGTGGAAATATTAATAAAGTTTTCTTTTATCAAATGGTGAGCTTGCAGACCGTTTGCGGCAATTTTGGAACAAATTAAGCTTAGGGGCACCTCTTAAAAATTAATAAAAGTATCCTACCCTATAGAAAATTGAAAAATAAAAAAAAAATTAAATAAAAAAATTGTCGGCGAGGCTTAGTTTCCGAGTTATGGGCCGCTGAAATTGTAGTTCAAAATAGTGATTCTATGGTGTATTTTTTACCGACCGTTTTTTTCGTCTAATTGTCGAATAGAATAATGCTATAAGAATTTTCTCTACCCTGGTATTTCCCTACACGGCGCAGCCCAATAAAGTTTTTCTGCATTGCCAAGTTCTCCTAACTAATAACGGTTTTCTGCACTACAGGCTTTCAGCGGGGCCTAAGAATTTTCTCCAACATGGTGTTTTCCGACGCGTCGCAGCCAAATAAAGATTTTATGCTTCATAAAATTTTCTCGCATTTTACCATTTCATGAAAGGTATTGTCAAAAGCTTTAAAATGATACCAATATTTATCATATTCGTTAGAAAACACCTATCCTAATCACACTATTGTACTAGAATTTCAGAGGCCCATAACTCGGAAACTAGGCCCCACCGCCAATTTTTTTGTTTAATTTTTTTCATATTTTAAATTTTCTATAGGATAGAGAAGTGCCCCTAAACTTAATTTAAGCCTGAGTTTTTTAGTCAAGATGAAATATGACATAAATTTAACTCCATAAATTTATTTTTTGAGTCATGACGCTGTTTTAGTAAGAGAACGATATGTACAGGGTGGGCCAAAAGAAACCAAGGGGTGTAAAAGTTTAATAACTTTCTTGTTTATTAACTTTTTTTTATTTTTTCTTTCAGATTATATAATATACAAAATGGAAATTTTTTTACACTAAGTATGAAAAATGATGTCTCTTAAATGACCACCGTTTTCAGCTTCGCACTGATGGGCTCTTTTTAGAGCATTTTCCATAACATCTTTCAAAACTTGTGGCTGTAGCGTTCGAATTTCTGCAACAATGTTTGCCTTGAGTTCAAGGATTGTCTCTGGCTTGTTCACATACACTCGCTCCTTCAAAAAACCCCAAAGAAAATAGTCGGGTGCTGTCAAATCTGGCGATCGCGCTGGCCAAATAATTTCCGAATTTCGAGAAATTATTCGCTCTCCAAAAATTTGACTTAAAAGTGCCATTGTGTCTCGGGCAGTATGGGCAGTGGCTCCGTCCTGCTGAAACCACATACCAGGTCTGTTTTCAAGAGCAGGACGTAAAAAATTTTCTATCATAAACCGATACCGCTCTCCATTTACGGTTACAGCACCTCCATCTTCATTCTCGAAGAAGTAGGGCCCAATGACATTTTCAGATGTGATCCCACACCATACTGTACACCTGATGGGGTGCAATTGGCGTTGATGAATGGCTCTTGGATATTGAGAACCCCAGAACCAGGGCGAAATTCTGACGTTAAAATGTCGACGATATGCTCTTTGCGTTAAAATAATTGATCTCTGGTTTAAATAATAAAATTCTATTGTTCTGGTTCTCTGTTCAGTTGTGAACCTATCCATTATAAATTCTCCAAGTGTTGTCTATATAATCTGAAAGAAAAAATAAAAAAAAATTAATAAACAAAAAAGTTATTAAACTTTTACACCCCTTGGTTTCTTTTGGCCCACCCTGTACTTATGTATTTTCAATAGAAGACAACTAATATGTTAAATTTTTTCGAGTTTATTGTCAATGTCGTAATACATTTTTCGAGTTTATTGTCAATTTCGTAATAAATTTTTTCAACGATAGTATCGCTATCGAGAAAAAACTATCGATAGTATAATAAAAACAAAACTATCGATACTATCGATAGTTTGCCAGCTCTACTGTTGTAGGCCTGTTGTGCGCTCACATGTGTGTCAAAAAATGAATCACACCTTTAGAGAAACTCAAACTTTTCCTGTCTTAGGTGGTCCATTGTCTCGATGTACGCCCTACTCAATCCAATCCGCTGCAAATGACCTCATAAATTTTAGTGACCCGTTAAGATGCCGGTCAACTTTCCTAGCTCGAGCTTGTTTAGTTTCAAGAGCCTTCTTGCTTTGTCTTCCTCCGGGACGCCCCATAGAACCTTGCTTAAATTACCCACTGTATCACTGTTCGATTGTGTACTGTGGGCCATCATCGTTCAATTTTGTAACTTACAATTAATTTTTTTTTGTTATATCAATTAAATAGTTACTTGATTTTGAACCTACAATGATTTTTGTAAATACAATTAACGAAATTGTAAAAAGGAAAATCTTAAAAATATTATCAATTAAATATATCAACAAATAGTTTGTTGAAATTTATTTATTTTTTCAACATTTATTTTTGTTTGGTTTCAAAGTTATTTCAATTAAAGTTGTTGTTATATTAACAAAGTACGTTCATTTCCGATTAGGTCGTAGTGGGATGGCAGCCATACAAATCGAATGTTGCCATGTACTGCATAATCGTTAATCATATTCTTGTAATCTAAAACAATCCTAAAGATTACTCTTTCGGTTGACCTAATTGCCGACTTTCTGTCAGTAAACATATTGACATCTGTGGATCTAATATTCAACTCTTGTATTTTAAAACCTCCGTAATCGCACGTTCTTTCGCCTGGAAGAGTGTAAGAAGTAAATTTCGGTCTCCGATTCGCCTATAAAGAAGGTCCGTTCTTTTCCCCAGCTTCGAGCCATCTGCGTAGCAGCAAACTCCCACGATTATTTGTTCTAGGGTTCTATTGACCCAGGAGTGTCTTTCTGGTATCAATGTTTCGCATGCAACTATAACCCTAGTCTCACGTACCTGGTCGGACATTTCCAAAGTGTGGTCGTATTCGTCCAGTGACGTCCATATATTATGATGGTGTGGCATGCTGTCTTGTCTCATCCATTCCCATGTAGACGTTTTGCAGTAAGAGCTGCTTCATATCTAATACAAATGTAGGTAGGACGTAAAGAATGGTCTCCAATGCCCTGGTAGATGTAATTCTTATAGCGCCACTTATAACTAGGCAGCCCATTCGTTAAACCTTCCCCCAAAATTTTAGTGGTGCACTTTCTATCTCTTGACATCCACCATACAACCGATACGTATATTAGAATTGGTCTGATCATACTCCTATAGAGACAGGGTGTCGCAATATGGCTGAGACCCCATTTGAAACCAATGGCCCTTCTACAGAGAGACCAACATGAGCCCTTAATGCTGTTGAGATCTAGCCACATCAAGCATCTGCTCGATAAGGCCATCGAGAACATGCAATATTTCTTACCTGTCCGGGAACAATTTGATCTTCCAAAAGCCGCTTATTAAGTTCCCTAGTTTTTTAAGACCTCTATCACTGTTTTATTTTACAGAGAACATGGTCTTCTCATTCTACTCAACATTGCAATAGCCTGAAAAAGCAAACACATACTTAAGGTCTTATTCATAAAAACTATTTTTAACCCCCGACTAAAAAAAGGGGTGTTTCAAGCACACATCTGGACCTTATCAAGGCATTTCCTGTGGCCTTCCATTATATTACAGCACTTAAAAGCCTGTGTATATCAGTTTCATTGCTGGTTAATTTGGCTTCTGCCATTATTTAATATAAAATGCAAATAGTGCGCGATTTTTACATTCGATTGAATTATTAATTCTTTGCTTAAAGACTTGCTTAAAATTATTGAGAGTGCCTAACAAGTTGACAAAGTTGTATAAGTGATTAATACAATTTTAACTCATTTAAACTAATTTTTATTAATATTTCGACTTGACCCCTGCTGTTTTTAGATACATATATGCTCATTGAAAATCATCTTGTCCAGTTTATATTAAGATTTTTTTTTCAACATTCCAACAAGATTTATAGCAACATAAAATATTTATTCATACAAAAAAAAAATCATATCAATGGAATTAATTTTGTACAAGTGTTAAATATTTATGTGCAAACAAATACATTCGCCGATCATTAAAAAAAAATAGGAGAAACCTGAAATGATTTAAATTTCATTAAGCTGTTCTATAATTTTTTTGAAATTGCTAGACTTAAAGTCATTTGGTCGTTTTTATTAGCTTTTTTTGATTAGTATGATATTTATATCCTACAGTTGCCATTAGTTACTGTTGATTGGAAATATTTAAAAATTATTCAAACTTTGGCAAAAATTAAAAAAAAAGCAAACAGCTAAGAGCGCTATATTCAAAAACGTTTAGCCTGCTAAGCGTCTCTAGTAAACGTTAAGTAAGTGTTTGAACAAAGCACTACACTTTCACAAAAAAAAAATATGCGGTCGTGTTTATAAAAGAGTCACCTTTGAATTTTTCTTGCCCTTAAGACTGTCAATCTTAAATTTCTTGTGGCTGCTAGTTTTCTTGGTGTTACGGTAGGTGTTTCTATTTGCTAAAAAAAAAAAAATTCAAATTGACAACACTGTTCATTCCTGTGACAGCTGGGGCCAATCGCGGCACTTGTTATCGCACGAAATTATGAAATATTTCAATAGTTTATATAGAAATATTTCGCAATTTTGTTCGATAACGAGTGCCGCGATTTTCCCCTGATTTTTTTCCGGGTATTTGGAAACTGATTAAGTATGGATACTGAATGTAGGTGAATTATACTTTTGCGAGAACAAAATTTCAAAATTTTTTAAATTTAAATTAAATTTTTCAAAAAAGGCGTTTTTGCATGTCTAAATAACTTAAGAAGAAATAAACAAAATTAAAAAAAGTTTCATATTTAAATAAAATAAATTCAGTAAAGTGCGACTCTGACTCGCACACGAAGGGTTCCGTACGAACACTAGATATGTAATTTAATACAAACTTCATCCTATATAATATATAGTTTTGACATTTTTTTTCGTTTTTGGGGTCTTTTCGGTTTTTTTGTTTTTGCGTTTTTTCGGTTTTGGCGATTTTTTTAAGTTTTGGCTCTTTTTTTATTTTTGACACTTTATTTTCTTGTTTTGGCAATTTTTTCGATTTTTGGCGTTTTTTTTTCATTTTGGCGTTTTGTTTTCATTTTGGCGTTTTTTTTTCATTTTGGCGATTTTTTCGAATTTAGAATTTTTTTTTAATTTTGGCGATTTTTTTCGTTTCGGCGATTTTTTTTTTAATTTTTGGCGATTTTTTTTTTTGGCGATTTTATAATTTTCGGTTTTTTTAGTTTTACCGTTTTTGAAAATTTCAAGTGTTTGCCTCTTACGGTTTCCAAGATATAGCAAATTGTCAAAATTACATAGTCAAAATTGCATTAACATTTAATTTTTTTTAATTTTAGCGTTAATTGTTGTAGTCTGTATAAAAATACACTAATTTTACAAATTTCAAGTTTCAATATACATATGTTCATACAATTGTATGTATATTACATGGGATTTTAGCATTTTTCGTTGCTCGTTTTGGAACACCCTTTAATTTTTAATTATCATGTATTTGTTGTTGTAGCGGAAAAGGTTCTACATACTGGGTCCAAACTTCAGGTCCGTGGCTCTTACGATTCCTGAGAAAATACCGTGTGACGGACAGACGGACAGCGTAGCGAAAACAATAGGGTTCCTTTTCACCTTTGGTGTACGGAACCCTAAAAACCCCCACATTTATAACTGGAAGGTTGTTGGTTCTTTCTACCTGGTTTGTTATGTCTGTGTATTTATTTATGGAAATGGCACATTTTTAATTGATTTCTAAAAATTATTTTTGTCGCACACCAAATACATTCATATATTCAACCCTTATAACTAAAAGATTTTTTCTATTCTTCAAGCCACCCAGGTTTTTGGTTCACTTTCTTGAAACTCCGCCAATGATACTACTCAGACAAACTTGTTTGTTCTTTTAAAATGCTACACCGAAATATGTCAATCATTTATAAATAAGAATCCAAAAAAAAATAAATAGCAATAAATACATACATACATACTTATGTTAACTTGACAGCAATCAAAAGAATATAATATTTTCCTAATTAGTTGGCCAAATCGTTATTGATTTAGAAAAGAAAACCCCAAAGAAAACATAAAATAAATGCCGTAGCACAGACCCTTTAAATGAAGACCTGATTGATTGACAGTTTTTATTAATGAGATTATAAAAGGACTACTTGCATGGTGGGAAATATACAATTCTTTAGGGTGGAAAATATTACATACTCTAAAATATTTTTGTCATATTTAACAATCCCCTTCATAACAAGGTTTTACAACACACGATTATCCTGAAAGAAAATGATTCCTTTCAAGTCCCTAAAACTCCACAAAAACACTTGATTTAATACAACTTAGAGGATTTGGTAATATATTGCATTCCAACTAAGAAATTAGCTTTTATTAATAAGATTATAAAAGGACTATGGGACGCACACACACAGATTTTTAAGGTAAGAAAAATGCCGCTCTTTAGGATGGAAAATATTATAAGACTACAAATACGTACGAGTACACTAAATAAACAAGCATTCCCTGGGCTTTATAAACATATTATTACACTGAAATAAAATTATTCCTTTGGCTCCCTAGCATAAGGCCTTGGGGTACTAACGGTGTAGTGATGCGATCCCACAGCCTCTACTGTACAACTGCCAACCTCGCCTACACGCGGCGTACCCTGTATAACCCTCACAAATGGTTAACTGTCCTCCTGGAGATGTACTGGCAGCCCCAGATTCAGGATCGGATGCAGAAGCCCAATCAGCTACTCATCTTAAATTAAGCAAAGAGTAAGGAAGGGGCTCAGGGGGCACAATGATAAGGCAAAACTTCTGATCGGTCCGATTTGGTGGACCCAGAGTGATCCTTATTAATTCTACTTCAAATCGACTCACAAACCTCCTCGTGGTGGCCCCTGGGCGATGTTCTTGGTAACCTTTGCAGCGTCTGTTCTCCTAGTTGGAGCGGCTGCAAGCGGGCATCTGTTCTTATAATAAGCGGTTCGCTATATAATTGTGTTACTTACTCAGCCAGTCTGTTGGCTTAGATGTCAGCCCCATCATCAGAATAGGATACAGTAGGTCAATCACCTGTTTATCTGAAACTAATTGATTGATGAAACCTCAAATAATTTGAGGCCCTATGCTCCTTGTAGGAACGACGTGAACCTATATATATAAGGAAACCTCAAGAAGTCTTCAAAGCTCCACAAAAATACTTAATGGAATGTCATCACCAAATTTAGGATTGGGAAGTAAATTGCCTTAAAAAACGAATTTTTTTACAAAGTAAATTTTATTGATACCAATGTAAAGTAGAGATATGAGAATTAATAATGGATTATGATGTCGAGCAAATGTCCAACTCTAGCTAGTCGACAGACGTCCGCTCTTTTCAAAAAAAACTTTTAACCATATTTTGCAAAACAAAACCTTCGCTTATCTCATGCATTATTGCAGCGCCGAATTTCATCTTTCCGAGCGTCAGTTGTTTTTGGTTTGTTCACGCAAGCCTGGTCTTTCAAATTAAAATTCACGAATTTCACAATTAAAATTCTTTGTTAAAGAGTATAGTCGTTTTTCTGCATTTTTTTAAAACACTACCTGCTAGAGAATTATTTTCAGTAAAACATGAATTAATGAGTCTAAATTAGTGTGTGGCTTCAAAACCTAATTTTGTTTTTCAAAAACTTAAGCTTGCCCCATAAACTTACTTAGGTTAAATTAATTAAATGAAACTTTAAATTAAACGCTCAGTACTTTGAGTTCAACTCATGGCAAAACTATCGGTGAATGGTGGATAATAGCACAATAATTTCACATTTCCATAATTCAGCAATTCGCTGGCGAATTTCATTAAAAGAAAAAAAAATTGCAAATAATATTTATTAGTTTTTGGGCAGTATCTACACACAATTTCTTTGGACAAAGCCATCTTTCTTTAAAATAATCAATACATTTAGAATGTCAATTAAAACACTTCTCTTGCACACAAAACTTTTTGCATAAAAATCCAATTTACAAGCTTAATTAAAAATATTTGTATGATTTTCAAAAAAAAAATATATATATAAAGCAATAAGAACTAATTTAAAAAACCTTTATTTAGAAAACAATTTCGTTAAAAGTACTGAAAGCAAATCGAAAAGAAAAGAAGAATACATTATTGAAAATTTGGTAATTTAAATGTTGTGTGAGTAATCCCAGCACAAATGAATGAATTAAAACTAAATATATGTACATATGTATGTTTGTAAATAATTGCGTTTACTATCGATAGTACTATCGATAGTATCGATAGTTTTGTTGTAAATGACGATAGTTTTTTCCACTGTCGATACTATCGGCAAAAAAATAAAAAGTAATTAAAAGAGTAAAAATAATCGAAGTCAGTAAACAGTAGCCGGCAGCTTTGAAGCAAATTATCCGTAGTTGATTTAAGCTTTTGTACAGCGATGGAAAAGTTGGTACAATTGTATAATTTTAGCGCTATTTGAATGCCAAAAGTACCGTAGCACCGCAATGACCCATTTAGCACTACTGGAATCTCTTTATACAGGATGGGCCAAAAGAAACCAATGGGTGTAAAAGTGTAATAACTTTTTTGTTTATTAATTTTTTTTTATTTTTTCTTTCAGATTATATAGACAACACTTGGAGAATTTATAATGGAGAGGTTCACAACTGAACAGAGAACCAGAACAATAGAATTTTATTATTTAAACCAGAGATCAATTATTTTAAGCTCATTTTCATTTGAATGGCTTTGTTAATAAGCAGAACTGTAGGTTCTGCGGTTCTCAAAATCCAAGAGCCATTCATCAACGCCAATTGCACCCCATCAGGTGTACAGTATGGTGTGGTATCACATCTGAAAATGTCATTGGGCCCTACTTCTTCGAGAATGAAGATGGAAGTGCTGTAACCGTAAATGGAGAGCGGTATCGGTTTATGATAGAAAATTTTTTACGTCCTGCTCTTGAAAACAGACCTGGTATGTGGTTTCAGCAGGACGGAGCCACTGCCCATACTGCCCGAGACACAATGGCACTTTTAAGTCAAATTTTTGGAGAGCGAATAATTTCTCGAAATTCGGAAATTATTTGGCCAGCGCTATCGCCAGATTTGACAGCACCCGACTATTTTCTTTGGGGTTTTTTGAAGGACCGAGTGTATGTGAACAAGCCAGAGACAATCCTTGAACTCAAGGCAAACATTGTTGCAGAAATTCGAACGCTACAGCCACAAGTTTTGAAAGATGTTATGGAAAATGCTCTAAAAAGAGCCCATCAGTGCGAAGCTGAAAACGGTGGTCATTTAAGAGACATCATTTTTCATACTTAGTGTAAAAAAATTTCCATTTTGTATATTATATAATCTGAAAGAAAAAATAAAAAAAAGTTAATAAACAAAAAAGTTATTAAACTTTTACACCCCTTGGTTTCTTTTGGCCACCCTGTATTATATTACATGCCAAAAATAGCATTAAAATATATTAACCCCCTTATGCAAAAAATAATGCGTGCTGGAAGTGTACATTAAAAAAAATTTCCATAGAAAAACCGGTTTTAACGTTCACTTATTTGTTTGCCCAAGGGGGTTAATCTTTAGCTCGTATTAGAAAATTAAGTAAATCAAACGATGTTTTCCGGTACTTAAAGAATTGCTGGAGGAATGTTATTTATTCCAAATTCATCTCCAAATGTGGAAATTTTATTTTCGTACCAAGGAGAGAAGCCGACTATTTGCATCGACTGTGAACAATCGAATAACAAAAAGGTTATAAACGTAGTATATCGTAAATGTTACTTTTATATTCAGATCCCAGCAACTAATATTCTTTGTGCACCTTCTGGCGTTTTGTTAATTGATTTTTAGTTAATTAAAAAGTACAAGTATTAAAAAAATATAAATAAAGAATTAGGTACAATCGTACTGAAAAAATTAAAATTTTTTTTTGAAAGTTAGTACAATTTGTAAATATGACATCGCATCCCTGCTTCTGTATACATAAGTACTTAAATACATATGTATGTATATGAATTTATTTATAAATCCAAGTGTTATTCGACAAATAGTAGTCACAAGTATCTTAATAAATTCAACATCGTCGACACAAAGATAAATATTGGTGGTACTGATATCGCGACGGCCGCCAATCGTCTCTTACCAAAAAACTTTACAGTTAGGGCCAATTTCACCAACTTATTTAAATATCAATTAATATTTAAAAATAATTTTTCCATACAAAAATTAATCAAAATCGACATTGAATTGATATTTAAATAGAGTTGGTGAAATTGGCCCTTAGTGTCTTAAAAGTTATCAACAAATTTAGAATTATCAATCTAAACCATGGGTAGGCCCATAAAATTTTAAGTTCAATAAAAAAGTATATTTTCGATAATGTGCCGCTTACGATAAAATCGAAAAAAGGCTCGATATATTTTTATGTACTAATGAAAATGTTGAGGACTCTGGATTTTTTTTCGAGTCAAATGTAGTTTATGTGGCAACTTTTATAAAACTATTCGATACTATCGATAGTATCGATAGTTTTACATAAAACTATCGAAACTATCGAGTGGAGCGACTATCGATAGTTTTGCAGCTCTAGCGTTCACATGACTTCACAAAAGAGTGATTAGGATGGAAGGGTTTCTTTACTTTTTATAATTTTAATGAGTTCAAAATAAAATTAATTCAATGTGGTCTATAAAATTTTATTATATAGAAATAATAAGTCAACTTCTATGGCAATTGTGGGAGATGCCTCATTTTTTATAACCAACCGAACTGTGGAGTTGGTTAGAACAATCCAAAGGTCTTTAAAAATTGTTTTGTTTTTATATAAGTAACACTCAGGCAATGAATACCTACTACTATTACTAGAAGTTACCTTCTTTAGGAAAGGAATAGTGATGGAGAAGACAGGTGGTGAAGTAAGAGACAGAGGAAATCTTCATTCTTTTACAACTCTGCTATTTGCACGTTTTTTTTAATAATGCAGTGTTGCAGCGCCTCTGGTGTTAAATGAAGCGTATTAATTTTTTTAAATGTGGTTAGTAGCCATTTTATTGGGTTATTTTACTTCGCCGATGATTCTGCTACACAACGCAGGAGGGCACTCTGATGTTACATTAGGATTAGTATCTGCTGAAGTCGGTATAGTTCAGTGACCAGTGACGACGCCTTCATTACTTGAACTTTCCTACAACAACTGAAACAAACGGACGCTGCTAATGCACATCAGAAAAATGCGTGGTGTTATTATTTAATGACTGTTCGATACCGAACTCATTCCCAGTAATTTCGGTTTGGTCGAACTATGGTATTGTTACGAAAATAGCCGTCAACAATGTTAAGCAGCATTACACAAAAATATTCCAATAGGGTTAATGTAAATGCTACGCGAAAATATTCCTACAGGGTCCAAGCAAAGAATAGTCTAGAATAGTAGCCAACAACTAAATAAGCATGCCTAGCTTGATTAAACGTAAACAAGCAAAAGCAACAATAACAAAAAGCGTCTGCTTATTAAGAAGATTAACATATTTACACACATACATACATGCTAATTCAAATGAAAAGCAAAAGATGAACAACCACCGTGTATCGCTTAGTTAATGATGTACACACGTATGCATATACACATGTATGTACAAGTTACCACATGAACTTAATTAGGCAGCATATAAGATGATAATGATCGTCTAGACATTGCTTGAAACTTCTAGTGGAATTTGTGTGAAATATAAAAAGGGGTGACGCATCCAATGAGTTAGTTAGTTGCAGTTGTAAGTCAGTCGCGAACAGTTATAGTTAGTGCTAATCAGAAAATAGTGAAGTTAAGAACTCGTTAGTCAGTTGATAATTAAGTTGTGAATTAATAATAGTCTGTCGTGGAATTGAGATTATTGTGGAGTCTATCGTGTCGACTGGAGTAAAGGGAACAGCGCAGCGAATAGACATGTATAAGGGTGTAAGTAAAGCCAGTGAGTCTTTATTGGTGTATCAACTGTGAGTGTCGGCAGAGTGAGTGCCGTGTGTGACAAGCAGCAGACAAGGAGGTATTGGTGTATCAACTGTGAGTGACGGCAGAGAGAGTCTCGTAAGTGACGGCAGCAGACAGAGAGGTGTCACGTGAATACTTGCGCAGCCAGATAAGGGACGTATGTAAACTACAGCGAGGAAGGCGTAGTGGTAACCAGTTGTGAATATCTGTGTGTAATTTATTAGTTTAAGTTGTATTAGTGTGTTTAAGCTCTTGAGTAATTTAGTATAAGTGTATTTGTAAATAAAACTTGTATCATTCTTAACCCTAATTACTACACTCGGCTCTTGTATTCATTTGCAAATCTTCGGATCTGCGGAAAAGCGTTTTTATAGAGAGAAAAACGTAACAGAGAGATGAGCACTGAGGGAGAGATATAGCCATTTTCGCGGATAGTTAGGCTGCCATCAAAGCACTTAGTTCATATGGGTTTAGCTCTAAGTTGACTTGGGCTAAACTTGGGCATTAATTTAGGTTCCAGGACACGTCATTGTGGTAGGAAGCGATTATGAAGACAAAATGCCAAGAGGGGGCATGTTAGAACGAGATCAGTTTTGTGGACTTTAATTGTATAAAATCCGAGAAGATATATTGACGGAGATCAAGAATACCAGGGAGCACCTCCGGTGCAATGTCACTGAATTGATACATACAAAGCTAACACAAATGGTTTCAAAGCCCTCATATTCCTAAATAAAAACAATCTAAAAATACTCACAGGTTTCCTCACAGGCCATTGCAGATTAAGAAAACATCTCAACAGACTTGAAAGTGAGAGTAAACTTATAGTATTCGAGGAAGTTTTTCCCGTTCAAGAAAGTAAATGAATTCTAAAAATCGATTTCAATAAAAGCTTTTTTGGAGTTATTAAATAAAAGTGCTATTTTCGAAGTCAACTATAGGTCTTGAACGGATCCGTTCATTTGATTTTAATCAAATTTGCGACTGTCAACATTGTTTGAGCTCAGTACCTGAACTTTTGTTACTATAATCGTATCGCTATATTAAATATATTTAAATTTTTATCGAATTTACTATCCAGTAACATATTTTAACGATATTCGCTGTCGGTTGAGATAAAAAAAAGTAAAAGAACAAGCTCAAGTTCATTTAGTTTTTCCTTAATTCTTCTGTGTGCTTTTTACGATGGATGCCACATGATATACAATTAAATGGCGAGTAAAACACACATTTACACTATCGTTAAAAAAGAAATTACAGAATCACATTATACATAGCTACCGCAAGCGAATAAATGTATGGATAAATATAAGGTCGCGGAGAAATGAACAAGTGCTTGACTTACTTCCATATATTTATATTCTCTTTGTGTTTAAAATTTACAAAACCGAATCGGTTCTATATAAAGGGTGATTTTTTTTAGCAAGTTTCTTTTTTGGCAACACTGTGTTTGGCAACTCAGCTGTTTTCGTGTATCATGTTACTGTTAAACATGTTCAGTCTATGGTCATTAAATTTTATTATCAAAATTTATGATCGGTTAAGAAAGTGCAGCCGTGCACTTCTTCCATTTTAGGCGACCTTCTGAGGCGGCTATTCGTAATCTTTTGATTAAATTTCGCACCAAAATTATATTATTGAACATTAAACCACCAACACGCATACGTAGAATGTGGACAGGGGAAAATACTCGTATCGCAGCAGTATGCGCCAGTATTGTTGATGACCGTGAATTATCGAGTCGGCGCCATTCGCAGCAATTGGGTCTCTGTTAATTTTTTTTTTTTTTTTTTTTTTGCTTAAAATGGAAGAGCTGGACTTGGCTGAAATGTGGTTTCAGCGAGACGGTGCCACATGCCATATATTACGCGTAATAATGGTTTAATTGAGAGGCGAGTCCGGTGAACAGTTAATTTCAAGTTTGGGTCCGGTCAATTGGCCGCCTAGATCGTGCGATTTAACATCTCAAAAAGACTATTTTTTGTGGGGCTATGTTAACACTCATGTCTATACCGACAAGCCCGAATCGGTTGACACACTGGTAAACAATATTGATATTATGGAGATATTATGCTTAGCGTATGAACCATTTCGACATATCCGCGGTCAAAATTTACATGAAATCATCTTTAGACATTGAATTATATAGATCGTTCTACCGACTCAAAGAAAGATTTTATACATTTCTCAAAATTTTATGTGTTTTTCTTTTAAATCAAATCCGAAAGCTCTTAAAAAAATCACCCAATATTACAAAATCTAATTGAGATCTAGGTTTTTATATAACGCAAATTTTAATCTAATCGGTTAAGCGATTTTCACGCAAGATTTATATGTACAAATATGAACATACACACATAGACATCTTGGTAAAAAAAAAACAGAATAGATTTCGATTATCTCAAAACGTCGAGATCTGTTGAAACCTTGATTTTTTAAAATTCGAATGATAACCATAACCTCCTTTATTTTAGAGCTTAAAGTTAAAAATTAACCTCTATTTCCAAATAGAAACTGATAACACTATTTCAACGACTTATTTTTTTCTGATTGATGCTTCAAAACTTCATAATTTTTCAGAGAATTTGAATCTGAAAATTTAACATAATATCTCTAGTTGTTCTAAGAAATCTTTGGATAAAGGTTCCCTGGCGATCTGCATTAGCAACAGTGAAATGCGCATAGGATGCAGCTAAACCACTCAATAATGAATTTCAATCTGTTTTTTTAATAACTTTAGCCTATATAATAAATAGTTTTGGCTTTTTTTCGTTTTTGGGTTTTTACGGTGTTGAGCGTTTCTAAGTTTTGGCGTTTTTTGCGTTTTTTTCGGTTTTTGGCGCTTTTTTAGTTTTGGCACTTTTTCCACCTTTTTTTGATTTTTTTGGTTCTTGGCGTTTTTTTCATTTTGGCGATTGTTTTATAATTTTGGCGATTTTTTCATTTTGGCGACTTTTTTTCATATAAGCAATTTTTTAGTTTTGGCGCCTTTTTTGCGTTTTGGCGATTTCGATTTTTTCGGTTTTTGGCTTTTTTTTTAATTTGGCGATTTTTTTTCATTTTTGCGATTTTTTCATTTTGGAGATTTTTTTTCATTTAGGCTATTTTTTTAGTTTTGGCGCCTTTTTCGGTTTTTTGCGGTTTTTCTATTTGGCGATTTTTTTATTTTGGAGATTTTTTTTCATTTTGGCGATTTTTTTTATCTGGGCGATTTTTTAGTTTTGGCGCCTTTTTTTGCGTTTTGGCGATTTTTTTCGATTTTTGGCGATTTTTTTTTCATTTTGGCTATTTTTTAATTTTGTCGATTTTTTCGGTTTTGCCGATTTATTTTAATGTTAAATTTTTTTTAATTTGGTTATTTTTTTCGTTTTAGCGATTTTTTTTGGTTCTTGGCGATTTTTCATTTTTTTTTTTTGGTTCAGCGATTTTCTAATTTTTGAATTTTTTTAGTTTTACCGTTTTTGAAAATTTCAATAGTTTGCCTCCGTCTCCTTTTCACCTTTGGTGTACCAACCCTAAAATCAATTAATGTTTTATTGAAAAAGTTAAATTTTAATTTTGGGGAAAATTGCTATAAAAATATTAGAACTTAATAGGACAGGAAATTCTCAATAAAGCAGAAATTTGGAGACATTTTGTTGCTGAAAGTCAATAGCTAGCGTTTAGTTGTCAAGTAAATGGGTGGAGTCATGCCCATTAAAATTTAATGTAGAACCGCTCTGCAGGTAATACATATACATATTTATAATATTTCGTTCAACTATAACTCAACTACTCGTATTTTTAACTTTTCAGTTATTAGCTTTGCAATCGACTTAAATTTTTCTTTCCAAATATTTTTGAAATGCGTAACCAGCAAAGCAACATGATTAGTATGCCATTCACCGACAAAGAGGGGACAACGAACCAATGAATTAATCAAACATTTTCTTGTTTTTTTTTGCTTCTATCTAACATCGTTTAAATTATTTCTAATTAAAAGTTTACTATTTAACAAAAAAAAAACTGAAAACACATGCTCGCAATAAAATAAACCAAACAAGAACAGATTTAGAAGAGGTGCCAAGTATTTAGCACCCAATTTTGTTTAACAAATGAATTTGTATTATAAATTTCCAACAAAACTAATATAAAAAAAGATTAAATTGAAACACTTCATGAAATATTTCAATACACGTAATGCTAAAAACATAAAAGTTTACAATTTTATAGTTTTTTTTATTTTTTTATTTTTTTTAAGAAGCCAAACACACTCTTTATCACGCATAATTTAACTATCAATTGTACAAGTGTATTCACGCTATGTTACGCATTACTGGCATTATCAAGTATGTACGTCGTTATTTTTTCAAGTATGTATCGAAATTCTCCAGTATAGAATTTGTAAACGTGGAAGAAATAAATTGTATGTGAGTGGAGCGCAAACGTACCGTTTAATTGAAGTTACCTGCTGTTGTTATCGTCTTGGTGTTCTTTTTTTTTTTTTTGTTCTATCTTTTTAATTATTTTCTGTTGGTTTGTTGAGGAATGTCTTCGAATTGCTGCTTTTAACTTTTACCATTTTGCTTAATTTCTCACTGTACAGACAAGTTCATGAACACAGCAAATACATTAAGAAGAGTTATAAATTTATAGAAGTCTTCAAAGAGTCAATTCTTCGAACAGCTATCGTAGTTAGTTGAAAGAAAGAAAGTTCAACACATTGCACCATTTACTTACAGCAGAGCAAATGAAAGTGAAAATTAATTTACTAACTCAAATTATCAATATTTCCCCAAAAATTGAGCAAGGTAAAAAATCGTAATATTAACTTAAATATTCTAATGGTGTCATGCCAATTTTGTAAATTTCCAACCATTATTTATAAATTTAGTCACGAATTACTTAATATGTATACATCAAAGTTGGCCAAAGTGGCACCAGAGGGCCGAACTTCAATCGGCTTCTTATAAAAAAAAATAAATAAAAAAACAATACACATACACGAATACATAACTCGCGGTGGAAAGCACTGGTATACACACACCAATAGTACAAATGGATATCAGTAAGAGTATTTTTGTTAAGTAACACTCAAGCAATGAATGCCTACAACTATTACTACGTGTTACTTTCTTTAGGAAAGAGATAGTGATGGCGAAGACAGGTGGTGAAGCAAAAAAGAAAACTTCATTCCTTTACAACTCTGCTTTTTTTTAACGTTTTTTAATAATTTAGTGTTGCAGCGCCTCTGGTGTCAATGAGTAGTATTAAAATTTTTGTAGCTGTGCTAAGTAGCCGTTTTATTGTTTATTTTACTTCGACAATGATTCTGCTACACAATACCGAGGTAGGAGGGCGCTCTGATATTACATTAGGATTAGTATCGGCTAATGCAGTAGTAGTTCTGTGACTATGCCTTCATCACTTGAACTTTCCTACAATAACTGATACAGATGTGCAATTGCTTTACGTGAGTACCTGCCGTTACGGCCTTATCTCAAGTGTGCCAAAGCACCGGGTGTGGGTTAGACGCCAGACCATCGCCCCCATGGACCCTTTTAGAATGAACCTATGGCCCACTCGATAAGGCACATAGGTTGCAATCTTTGAATATAGTTATCCCTGTTCTATATTCAAGTACCTTGCTGAGGTATTTTGAGCTATCTAAACTCTGCTGCTATGTCCATGCCCATAGCAGCTCTGTTGCAACAGCACCCAGAATAGTGTCTAGCTGACCGCGTCAGACCAACCACTAGCATTGATTTCACACTGGGAAGCCAAGACTATTCTCCCAGCGATTTTAGTAGCAACCACAGCCACCACGATAATTCTCCGGCTTCCACGCTATAGTGTTGTGTATACACCAATAGCGAGGTCCCCAAGAAAATTCCTCAACCATTGCCGGCACAGCTAACCACTCATCCATAAAGAACGCATGCCTGTGTCGCCAAATAACCAGTGCCTACTCCACACTTACCAAAATGATCCCTTTAACCCCGTGGGGTATACCCCATTGGGGTAGGACGAACTCGGCATTTTAGCAAAGGAAACTGACGACCGCTACATGCACTCAAAACTTTAGAGCAGCGAGAACCACCCATCCTGTGCCTACTACGATCCGACACAAAAGTGAGAGTGTCCTGGGGTCGTATCCAGGACGAAAAACCATTTCAGCACAGAAATTTTGACAACCGCAATGCATTTATCTCTAAGCAGCTCAGCTGTCGGGCAACCGGCACCCGTGGCACCAGAAGTAGCCTATGGTGAGACCTCGAAGTTCCACCACAAGGGCTTCACCTCTATCGTCTTTTGAACTCAGGGGCAGTTCTAGGTGACGCTGCACCTAACTGACAACAACGGGCGTACAATATTTGTTTTCCTTTTATAAATATGTGCACATCCTGTGCTCTGTTTATATTCAGAGATCGGGTAGTAACACATAAGTTTTACGGGTAATGAGCCAAAGGTCCGTCAGTGGAAAAAGCTACATTACCCTAGCTGGGGCCCCGGGATTACCACACCCGTAGTCAAAAATAGACTCCCCTGGGGGTACAATAACTGATACAGATGTGCGATAGCTTTCCGTGAGCACCTGCCATTACGGCCTTATCTCACGGGTGCCAAAGCACCGGGTGTGGGTTAGACGCCAGACCAACGCCCCCATGCACCTTTTTAGAATGAACCTATGGCCCATTCCATAGGGCACATAGGTTGCAATCTTTGAATATAGTTATCCCTGTACTATATTCAATTACCTTGCTGAGGTAATTTGAGCTATCTAAACTCTGCTGCTATGTCCGTGCCCATAGCAGCTTCTGTTGAATGGCAACAGCACCTAGAATAGTGTCTGGCTGACCGCGTCAGACCAACCACTAGCATTGATTTCACACTGGGAAGCCAAGACTATTCTCCCAGCGATTTTGGTAGCAACCACAGCCACCACGATAATTCTCCGGCTTCCACGCTAAGGTGTTGTGTATACACTCATAGCGAGGTCCCCAAGAGAATTCCTCAACCATTGCCGGCACAGCTCAACCACTCATCCATAAAGAACGCATGCCTGTGTCGCCAAATAACCAGTGCCTACTCCACACTTACCAAAATCATCCCTTTAACCCCTTAGGGGTCTACCCCTTTGGGGTAGGACGAACTCGGCATTTCAGCAAAGGAAACTGACGACCGCTACACGCACTCAAAACTTCAAAGCAGCTCGGCTGTCGGGCAACCGGCACCCGTGGCACCAGAAGTAGCCTCTGGTTAGACCTCGAAGTTCCACCACAAGGGCTTCACCTCTATCGTCTTTTGAACTCAGGGGCAGTTCTAGGTGACGCTGCACCTAACTGACATCAACAGGACCTGTCTTCCTTTTGTTATAAATATGTGCACATCCGTTACTCTGTTTATGTTCAGAGATTGGGTAGTAACACATAAGTTCTATGGGTAATGTACCAAAGGTACGTCAATGGAAAAAGCCACATCACCCCAGCTGGGGCCCCGGGGTTGCCACGCCCGTAGTCCATTACAGACTCCCCTGGGGGGAATAACTGATACAAAAGGACACTAATGCACATCACAAAAATGCGTCTGGGCCCGAGTCCAGGGCCTTCGGTGTTGTAGTCAATGTGCTAACTACTTCAGCCAACGCCAGGGATCAACATTTGCTCTTCGCGCACTCTTACACAAATTAATACTTGACAAAAGTTTCTAAACATCCTACTAAGGCAGGTTATCATCGACAAATCGTCATATGAGAACTTAAGTGTCCAATATCCAATAGTTTATAGTAGAGATGTGCACGTGAGCGTTTTTTGACCCACGACACGCACGCTCACGCAGAAAAATATTTTACTCACGCACTTTCACGCAAGAATGATATTGAAAATTTTCACGATCACGCACGCTCACGAACAAAATATTCTTAATCACGCACGAGTGGTTTACAACTTATCACGATCACACACGCTCACGAAAAAGTATGTAATCCAACTTGTATCTTTTTTTTTGGGTTGAAAAATAGGTTTTTACACATACATATGTATTTATGCTCATATGTATGCACGTGTATATGTAAAATTTACATTTCACAGTAGGGACTTTTACAAAGTAAATGGCAATAAATCGGGAACTTCTAAACTACTGATTGGATTTATATGAAACTCCTAACATCCGTAGAGGATGACTTAGGCTTTACAAAACATGACATGATAGCCTTCTGGCTTGAGCTGGACATGAGTTACAGTGGACCAAAGTTGA
This sequence comes from Tachina grossa, assembly GCA_949987645.1. Taxonomy (NCBI): domain Eukaryota; kingdom Metazoa; phylum Arthropoda; class Insecta; order Diptera; family Tachinidae; genus Tachina; species Tachina grossa. The sequence continues at coordinate 26,656,114 of OX465277.1, read as the reverse complement.
CTACCTGGGACTCAAAAAAATTTCTGAGGCTTGTAACTTTTTTAAAAATTATCCGATGTTTACCGGATAAGTTGACATAAACTTGAAATTCTTAAGAAATAATTTCCCAAGATGTATTTCTCATAAGATATTTTATACTTACGTCAAAAAAATTTTTTTGCCTCAATACACAATCGTGTGTAAATGGTCTTGCATCGTAGCATGTGCAAAATGGTATAGTATATTGATAATCACCTATTAAGGAATAATATCTCGTGAGAGCGTGATAATTCGTGCGTGATTATTAAAAATAGCTCACGCACGATCACGCACGAGTAATTTATTTTTAAGTCACGCTCACGCACTCACGCGTGATTAATTATAACTTTGATCACGATCATCCGTGACACGATAAAATCACGACATTTGCACATCTCTAGTTTATAGTGGCGTATTGGACACATAAGTTCTCACATGACGAAATGTAAATGTGTGGATATAACTGCTCTAAGGCCTATCACAAGTATATATCAAATACAAAACTGGACTCAGTATACTCCTCTGTAGCACATCGGAAGCGACACATTCGGGCACGCTCATTAAATTTCATTCCGCAACAGTGAACTTCTGGGCTAGTATATAACTTTCCAAAAACTTTTTAGAATGTTTATTGGTTGATACTTCTTCAATTTTAAAATTATTCCTTCATGCCACACTTTATCAAATGCTTGGGAAAGCTCAATGAAGAACAAAACTTCTCTTCTTCAAAAGTTCTTCTTATAAATAGTAATAAATTGAAGTAATCTATGTGTTTGTTCAAAGGTGCTATGCTGTCTTCTGAAACCAAATTGATAGTCCGGTCCGCAACCATTATCAGTTAGAATTTGGGACAGTTTATGTCGTGAGCAGCTTTTCGAAGAAGTCTGGCATCGTTGATAGTAAACTTATTGACTTATATGACTCAGACTTAGTAAGATATTTGCCCAGCTTTGGAATCATAACTTGGCAAAGTTTCCAGCGGTGTGGATAGCACTCTAGTCGTAAAATAGCATTAAAAAAGAATAAGAGAATTCTAATTGGAATACGAGGCAACTTCATGAACATCTTATTACTAATTCCATCAATACTTGGAGCTTTTTTTTTTTGGATTGAGCTCATCTTTGGATTTACGCATCTTTAACTTTAAGGGTCGAGGGGGTAGATCAACTACACTTGGCAAATCAAAAACACCAATACGTTGTGTTTGGGGTAAATACGGATTTTGAATGCTCAGCAAGTATTTTACCTTTTTCAGTATCGCTACTAGCCCAATCTCTCTCAACTCAACGGACTATGAGCTGGAACCCAGATGGGAGTGAGGTCAGCCTAATCACCAAGTTAAGATAACACATTATTACACTGCCCAACTAGAATACTCGTAGAGGACCGGGCATATGATGTTATAAATAGAAGTGCTGCTTGATTGTTGTCACAGATAAGGACTTCGCCCTGTACCTTCCTGACGATCAGCACTCTAGCCGTTTCCTTTAGCTTTATTATGGAGCTTTAAAGAGCATTCTATTCCAAGTGCGTCTGAGAAAACTTCAGATCCGACACTGCAGATCATGCTTGAGCCATCATTGTGCACTCTGACGTCGTATTGTCTTACTATTTTGCCTCCCTTTCGTCCCCACCCGGATGGAAGTAGGACTTTAAACACTTTATCAAAGACCAGATGAGGCACCATGTAATCAGAAGATTTCCTCATCGTTGGGGTTGATTGATTCAGAATTCTGGCATGACCATAATATATTGATCTCCATCAGCCAGATGGCCCTAATATTGCCTCATTACTTGAAGATATTGCCAATTAATGAAGGTCGATCAAGAGAAGATTTAGTATAGGATTCAGAGCCTTTGAAGGACTAGTACGTAAACATCCTGTAATTCTACATGCATTTAAGTAATGAGAGTTATTTTACGTTATAACTTGGTCAACATTTTTATCTCAATACAATTGATGCCCGAAATTTTGGATAGCTAATTGACCTTTTTTCATATTTATGTTTTTGTGAGGATGTTTATTACTGCATGGAGTAAAATCAACATGATGGAGATAACTGGCTCTGGGGAGCAACTCGAATATACGACAAGAATTAAACAAAACGTTTATTTACAACTGAGATTCTTAAAAATGTCAAATAGATTTTAAAAAATCTTAAGATCTACTTAATTCAATCTAGCATTTTGGTGATAGTAAGGTGGTGGCTCTAGATATCTCCAAGGCAATTGATAGAGTGTGGCATGGTGCACTTTTGTCAAAATGTATTGCCCTTGGTGTCGGTGATGACTTCTCTCTATTTTTATCGAGTTTCGTCACGGATCGCATTATAAAGTTGTTATAGATGGGATCTCATCGAACGAGTTCAAGTTCAAGTTAATAACTATATTCCTTATTTTTCTAAATGAACTTCTATGTCAAACTTTCAATGCTATATATTCTTTCGCGGACGACAGCACGTCCATTTCCATTCTTTTTCATTCAGCCATAGACCAAACCTACCGAAGATTGAGGCAATGCGACAAATTGTGATTGACACTTTGATCTACGATTTATGAAAACTTTCTGAATGAGGCCATGCTAAGAAGGTCAATTTTAACGCTCGTAAGACCCAATATTGTACGATTACTCATAGACACATGGCCGACAATGATGGTGGCTCTGAAACTATGGGGAGGTGTAAATATTAAGAAATCGCCAGCTATTGATGTTCTTGACGTGAAAATTCAGTGTGATGTTCGATGTACTGAATTAATTTTTGAAGTCTCAAAAGAAGCATCCAAGTGCCTAGGATTTTTGAAAGGGTGCAAGCGATATTTCGCCCCATCGGATCTCCTTTATACCACATATATCCGACCGAAAATTGAATACAACTCTCATGTATGGGCATTCGCCTCAAAGTCTGAGGAAGAAGCAGATCAAAAGTAGGGTATCCAACTCTATTGAATCATTGGAGAATCCATGCAATGTGAGATGCACTTCCTTGTTCTATCGTTACTACAATGGAATGTGTTTTAATGAGTAAAGGAACTTATTCCTGAAACTCGTACATTTTAAGCACAACACGTGCTTCACTCAGGTCACATCCTTTTTTTAATCGATTGGCCATTAAATAGCACTACGCATTACAGAGGAATAAGCCACCCGCGGAAGTCCTTATCCCCTGAGTGCTGATCCTAATATAAAAAAGCCATTAAAGCTTTATAGGAGGCAAAAAGGAACGAGGAACATCGATATTCTCAGTGAAACAAAAGAGAGGAGAGTGTCTTCACCTCTTTAAGGAAGATATTTAAAGAGGCTATATTATTTTAAGAAGGAATAATATCCATATTCTCAGTGAGACAAAAGAGAGGGGGCGTCTTAACCTCCCTTAGGTTAAAGATCCTTAAAGAGGTCATCTTATCTCAAGAAGAAAGAACATTGATGTCCTTATTGAAACACAAGCCAGGAGCTGTCTTTAATTCTTACATTTAAAACGGTAATACATTTTATATAAGTATAGATCTCGGTCTTAATTTTTTATTTGTTGCCTAAAGCAGGAATTGTAAATTTTAAAGTACTGCCTAAAATGTACTTCAAAAGTTTTCACGTAATTATTAATTGCTGACAAAGTAATAGAGTTGGCTTATGTTTTTTTTCGGGTGTGTTCCCATGTCCACAAGAATTCATTAAAGCATTAACTTTTTTTAGGTTATAAGTTTTTCCCTAGAAATTGCGTAATTGCTATTACAAAACATTTTGATTTGCTTTCTCTGCTCTGCTGTAAAAAAAAATAATTAAAATGCAGTCGAGCTATTTCAAACCAGCTAATAGTCATGGCTACTGTTGATAAGCATTATAAATTTAATACACAACTTCGATAAGTAGTAGAAAATTTTATAGAAGTGTTTTTTTTTGTACGAGTGCCTGATAAATACCTAACGATTTAAAAGAATATTTTGGACATAAAAAGCTATTCGCTACAAATATCGTGAATACCAGAAGACTTTTTGGCAATGATCGCTTAATTTTTTAAGCTATTTCAGTTCAGAAAAATTTTGTTTCATGTTACTGGAAACTTGTTTAATTTACATAAATATAATTTTCCGTGAGTTGAAAACCGCATTTTCTAAAGAATTGCGAGGACTTTATCCACTGATGTAGGAGTATGTACATATGTCCAAATTTGGTTTCATTTTCTTAAGATCATCTGCATTGCCGGCCTTCAGGCAGCTGTAAAAACTGAATCCCTTGAGATAATTTCGAAGGAAGCTTCACTTTCTAAAACATTTTTGCATTGTCAGGCATTTTGCCTGGGGCGAAAACTGTGACCTCCTATAAGATATATTCAAAGTTAAATTCGTTGTTCTGAAGTATTGATAACCGAAATTTGCTTAACTTTCTACAGTATTTTTGCATTGGTTGTATTCGTCTGTGCGCTAAGGCTTTCTCATTTTAGGTATATCCGAAATGGCCAAATATCTACATGGCTGGTTTTCGACCCAAAGAAAGAACTTACTGCCTTGCCAAATTTTTAAAAGAAGCTTCGTTTTTTTAAAGGTGCCGCAACAGCTAGGTAAAAAATTTTTTCATGTGTTTATGTATGTATGTATATCCAACCCAGACTTTTCTTTGTAAAAAATTTCTGTAATGCCAGCATTCGGCCATGCTCAACCACTTTCTCCTCTGAGGAATGTCCAATACCAGCGCGACTTTCCAAAACGTTTATACATTGCCAGTATTCCACTAGGCGCTAGAATTTTTTCCTCTGAGGTGTTTCCAAAATATGCTTTGATTTTTAAATAATTTCTGTATCACTTTCCGGCTTCTGCCTGAGAAACAGGTCCTTCTCTTTTAAGGTAGAGAGTCTGAGTTCAAACCCTTGCCAGAGACAGTGATATCAGCATCATAGATTCTTCTTAAATGAGTTAGTGCCAATGCTAATGTCTATCACATGCCTTCGTCGATATTTGTAGCAATTAATCTTTGGTAAAGTAAAATAACTAATAAAATGATTACATATCTACATATATATCTATATAATTAATAGGCAAACATGTTTTTTGTAATCCTTTTTACGCTGATACCACTGCACCGATTTTAAAAAGATTTATATGGTTTTAAAGGATTCTTTTTACAGATGTGCAGAATCTATATTTTATTGAAATCGGTTTAGTATTTTGGGAGCTATAAGCATTTAAAGTTGCTACTACTACATGCAAACATATTAGATACGCATTTATTAGCTTACAAGTAAAAAAGAAACAAAACATGAGTGTATGTGTGTTTGTAGTATTTCTCTTGACCTTACAATTGTTTTTCTCTTATTTGTTGTATCAAGTCCATAATACTTAAAGGCAGTGATGCCAACTTTTTTGGCTCTAATAGCACATCGGAATTTAAAAAAAGCACTAAAAAGCGTAATTTTGAAATATAAAAAGCGTAAAATGCACTAACGTAAAAAACAAGTGAAGTTTAATGTTTTCTAAGCTATTCTCTATTTCGGCAATATTATCAACATTTTTAATGAAATATATCAGACGAAAAAGGTATGCTTTACCCTAAACAAATAAATACACCAAGTTTTTATTAAAATAATTTTAAGAAATACGCAAATTTCTTAAAAGCACTACTTAGTGCTTTTTCTTAGTTTGGCATTAACACTCAAAATTTGGGGTTTTAAGTTTTCAAAAAGCACTAAACAAAGTGCCAAAAGCACCAATTTGGCATCGCTGCTTAAAGAAAGAGAATTGAATATATTGAATTAGGTTGGTTGAAGGGATTTTGTTTATGTTTTTCGGGTTCCGTACACCAAAGGTGAAAGGGAACCCTATTGTTTTCGCTACGCTGTCCGTCTGTCCGTCACACGGTATTTTCTCATTAACCGTAAGAGCTACGGACCTGAAATTTGGAAAGAGTATGTAGAAGCTTGGCCGCTACAACAACAAATACATGAGAATTAAAAATTAAAGGGTGTTCCAAAACGAGCAACGAAAAATGTTAAAATCCCATGTAATATACATACAATTGTATGCACAATGTACATATGTATGTATGTATATTGAAACTTGAATTTTGTAAAATTAGTGTATTTTTATACAGACTACAACAATTAACACTAAAATTTAAAAAAATTAAAATTAAAGAGGCAACACTTGAAATTTTCAAAAACGGTAAAACTAAAAAAACCGAAAATTATAAAATCGCCAAACCAAAAAAAAAAAAATTCGCCAAAAATTAAAAAAAAGTCGCCAAAACGAAAAAAATCGCCAAAATTAAAAAAAAAATTTCTAACACTAAAATAGATCGCCAAATTCGAAAAAATCGCCAAAATGAAAAAAATGCCAAAATGAAAAAAACGACAAAAATCGAAAAAAATCGCCAAAACGCAAAAATGTCACCAAAACTAAAAAAAAATTTTATATAAAAAAAAATCGCAAAAATGAAAAAAATCGCCAAAAATAAAAAAAATTGCCAAAATGACAAAACGCCAAAAACAGAAAAAAATCGCCAAAACAAGAAAATAAAGTGTCAAAACTAAAAAAAAGAGCCAAAACTTAAAAAAATCTCCAAAACCGAAAAAAATGCAAAAAAACGCCAAACAAAAAAACCGAAAAGACCCCAAAAACAAAAACGAACAAAAAAAATGCCAAAACTATTTATTATATAGGATGAAGTTTGTATTCAATTACATATCTAGTGTTCGTACGGAACCTTTCGTGCGCGAGTCAGAGTCGCACTTTACTGAATTTATTTTAATTTCATGTACTATTTAATTATGCTTGCATATGTATGTAAGTTTGTGTGTGGCTGTGTTTTAATGAATTTTTTTATGACGTTTATGACATTTTGATTCTAGAATACGGACGAGTGTGTCGTCCGTTTGGTATATCTAGTCTTAAATTAATACGGCCACTTAACACCAGAGGCACTGCAGCGATAGTAAATAAATTAAAAAAAAAAATGCTCAACAGTGACTGTCACTTAAAATTCTCTTAAAAATTATCCGAAGAAACCATGTGTCTGAAAATTCATTTTCTCTTCTTTAGAAAAACAATTATTTTCTAAATAAATTGAGGTTGGCGTTGGCTGAAGTAGTTAGCACGTTGACTACAAAACAGAAGATCCTGAGTTCAATCCCTGTATCCGACAGTCATCAAAATAACAACACGACGCATTTTTCTCCCTTTGCATCAGTTGTTGTAGAAAAGTTCAAGTGATGAAGGCATAGTCACTGGTCACTGAACTATACCGACTTCAGCAGATGCTAATACAAATGTAACATCAGAGCGCCCTCCTTCGTCGGTATTGTGTAGCAAAAATAACCAAAAATAACCAATAAAATGGCTACTAAACACAGCTTCAAAATTTAATACGCCTCATTATTTAACACAAGAAGACGCTGCAACACTGCATTATTAAAAAAAAAAAAAGCGTGCAAAAAGCAGAGTTGTAAAAGAATGAAGCTTTCTTCTATCTCTTCCTTCACCACCTGTCTTCTACCTTCCTAAAGAAGGTACCACCTAGTAATAGTAGTAGGCATTAATTGCCTGATTGTTACTTCTCTTAAAAAAAATAAAAATTTAAATGTTTTTCAAATAGAAAAATGTAATCCCTGCTTGTAACTTTTTCGCCAGCTACCTTAGATTTATCCATAATAATTGGCTCCCCATTTCCATCTTTAAGGTTAATGACTTTAAATAAGGCAGGCATTAACCAAATAAGAAACAGGAAGAAGAAAAAAAATTTTATGTCGAGAGGCGTGGTATAGGGCTTGATTTTAAACCCATGGTTTCTTCGTAAAATATTCTTAGAATTATATGTAGATTTCGTTTTCACTATACGATTTTTTAATTTTCTTTTCATCCATACAAATCGACCCAGCCTAATATATATAATTGTGATATCCCTCTTCTATTCTCAGGTAACACAAAGGGAGCTCTTACTTGGACCCAAGCTGCCAATCTAAGTTCACCTAACCTTGCCTAAGGTAAGTCCAAAACCAACTTCGATTTCAAAAACATTCCTGGGGTATATTTATCGCTTCCGATAACGAGCTGATTCGATCACGTTTTTTACAATTTGAGACGAGTAGACCTCTGGATTGCACGACTTCGCCAAGCAGAAGGACTTTCTTCTATCAAGAATGTTGTGCATTGTGTTGTGCATTCCCGACATTTTTTCAGGCGCAAAATCATCTTTCTCTGAGGTATTTCCAAAAACAAAATCGATTTCTAAGACATTTCTAAATTGTCGGACTTCGGTAGAGCGCAATAACCTCATTCTTCCAAGGTATGTCCAAAGATCTCTCTCCTCTGAAGTGGGTCCAAGGCTAGCTTCTCTTTTTAAAACATTTTTTTATAGGCCGACTTCGGACGAGCGTAAGGACTTTCTCCTCTAAGGTACATATATATAAAACTTTCCTTGCTCTTTAAAATATTTCTGAATATCGGGGATAAATACAAAATGTTTCGAATACCGGCTACATATTTTGTAAATAATTTTTTCCTAACCTTATTGCGACTTATTTCATATTTTTGCCGGAGAGTTATTTCCAGGGACAAGGACTTCATGTATTTAAGAAATGTATTTAAGGCGCCTAAAAGATGACCTCAAAAACGCAAAATATGCACTAAAAACAATAAAATATGCACATATCTTTAACATTTTTTATTCAAAAGAAAGATTTTAATTTTTCAAACAACTTAATAAAGATATAAAAATATGTATATTCTTTTTCCAAGAGATGTGTGTAAATTAAATTTTTACACAAGATTAAATATGATATATTCCAAACACGAATTTTTCGAGATATGTTTATATTGCAGTATGGGAACGATACGTAAATAGAAAAAGAAAATTGTATATTTTTTATATTTTTGAATGTGAAGTTCAAACAATTTGTTTTTAGAAAAATTTTGTGCATTGAGAAAGGGCCTCGTAACGTCTGTGGATGTAATTGGCTCAAATTTAAATTATTCTTTTTCTTTAATGTTATATATTTATTTAACTCAAACATTACAATGAATTAGCTATTAGATTTGTTTTTTGAATCCGTTATCATTTTTAAAAACAATATCAAGTTCCAGCAGAACTGTTTCACTACTTTCGGTTTTAGTAGCAGACAATTTCCTCTTGAAATTATCAAAATGACAATTTCCATTAAATTTGGCAGGTGTGTGTGTGTGTGTGTGTGCTTGTACAGTCGTTCTAAAATTCTACAACAATTCAAGCACATAAATTTGAAAAACAGGTTGGCATCAATGATTTGTCAACAATAAATTTTTTTGAATTTGAATTTTTGAAAAAATATGACACGAAACCATGCATGCACAAAACCAAAATATGAGACAAAAATAAGCTTTTATGACCAAATTATGCAAAAATATGAATTTATGATCAAAAAATGCAAAAATAAGCACTAACAAGTCGATGACATTTTTACACAAATTCATTGTTTCGTAAAGATATTTCGTTCTTGCCATTATCAGGGTTAAAGGAAATAACATGCATTTCAAGTTTTTTGGTTGTCATTTTTTACTCGTTCCATTATATTTGTTTTGCCATATTTGGAACCCAATTTCAGTGGGCATTGTTTCATTTAGCCTTCTTAGAAGTTGTTACCCTGTCTCGCCATAGCGGATGAAGAAAAAGCTTTTTTTTCTATGATGCAATAAAAATTTGTGTGTTGAAAAGAAAACTAACATTATTTCATCACTTTGAGATTGTGACATTTCGCTGTCATATAATTCTAATAACAATCAAAATACATATATGCACAAGTTCCGCAAACAAAGAAAACACTTATTCTAATTTGATAAAGCCATCAATAAATTTTTTTATTTTATATGCAATTTTAGTTTGCAAAACCAGTTCAGCGTATGATAATAAAATTCACAAATGATTTTTGCTCAAATATTTTACGCTTTAAAGATAGATGCAATAAAAAACATTTTTAATATTTTCATTTCACTGCTTTAAGACATTAATTAGTATTTTAAAATGCATATAGTTTTGAATGAAGTTAAGATAATTTAAACAATTTTTGGGACATACATTTGCATACCAGTTCACTTAATTAAAGAAGTTAATGTTTTAATTTTCTGCCATAAAGAGCAGCATCAAAATTTAGTGCTTTAGTTGGCTGTATTTTTAGGGTTCCGTACACCAAAGGTGAAAAGGAACCCCTATTGTTTTCGCTACGCTGTCCGTCTGTCCGTCACACGGTATTTTCTCAGGAACCGTAAGAGCTACGGACCTGAAATTTGGACAAAGTATGTAGAACTTTGGCCGCTACAACAACAAATACATGAGAATTAAAAATTAAAGGGTGTTCCGAAACGAGCAATTTTGACTATGTAATTTTGACAATTTGCTATATCTTGGAAACCGTAAGAGGCAAACACTTGAAATTTTCAAAAACGATAAAACTAAAAAAACCGAAAATTATAAAATCGCCAAACCAAAAAAAAAAATTGCCAAAAATTAAAAAAAAATCGCCAAAACTAAAAAAATCGGCAAAACTAAAAAATCGCCAAAACTAAAAAAATCGCCAAAATTCAAAAAAAAATCTAACACTAAAATAAATCGCCAAATTCTAAAAAAATCGCCAAAATGAAAAAAACGCCAAAATGAAAAAAAACGCAAAAAATCGAAAAAAATCGCCAAAAATGCGAAAATGTCGCCAAAACTAAAAAAAATATATATAAAAAAAAGCAAAAATTAAAAATATCGCCAAAAAAATCGCCAAAATGAAAAAAACGCCAAAAACCGAAAAAAATCGCCAAAACAAGAAAATAATGTGTCAAAACTAAAAAAAAGAGCCAAAACTTAAAAAAATCGCCAAAACCGAAAAACACAAAAAACGCCAAAACCAAAAAACCGAAAAGACTCCAAAAACGAAAAAAGCCAAAACTATATATTATATAGGATGAAGTTTGTATTAAATTACATATCTAGTGTCCGTACGGAACCCTTCGTGTGCGAGTCAGAGTCGCACTTTACTGAATTTATTATTTTTTTTTCTTTCTACAAAGTTGAAGAGAAACTGAATCATTATTAGGTAATTAATAAAATATTGAATCAGTTGTTGGTGTAGTAACAGCTCTGCTGTATCCGAATATCCTTACGGTTAAGGTTTGTTGGGTGGTTGAGGTGGATTATTATCATTATTATTATTAGTCACTTGGTGGTTGCCGAACAAATCGTGCCACCTCAATCGGTCTGTGCCATAAGTCAACAGGAACTAGAGATGTAGGTTTGCTCTAGACTTGGATCGAAATCTTTCAGTAGCTCGTTTTCGGCACAATCCTTTAAACCTTTAACCTTTAAATTGTATGGGTTTTATCAATAGTTTGTGTTAAAAACGAGCTACTGAAAGAGTTCGATCGAAGTTAAGTTTGCTCTGATAGTTGAATAAGTGCACAATATCGTGAAGGCCTTGGTGGCAGGACGGACGGTTATTTTGGGTACCGGGGACTATACGAGTTTTGCAGCAGTTTAACATGCAACTGTATTCAGATCTTAGTTGTGCCAGAGGTACGTTCGCACTTGCTTCGGCAGTAGCTTCTCATTGTCTGAGATCGCGAGGTTCGACTCTTAAGCTTTATGTTAGGCCTATAACCATCTTTAGTGGCTGAGACCATACGACGGTAGAGGTTCTTTATGGCTTCCGTGATTGAGTTAATGATAATGTCGGGTGGAATGAAGTTTCTTATATGATCACGGTATAGCAGAAAGTTCTTCCGAATGTGTCTTGGCGAAGGTTGCTGTATGAGAATTTGGTGGTTAGGATGCTCCGGCAAGTGACATGCCATCTAGAATTGATTGGTCTGCAGCATAATATGCTGTCTGACCGACCGGCAGCATTTTTATCACCTGGTGCAGATGCTCAACATTCATCATCTTGGCACATTCGTTAGTCATCCTAAATGCATTGATCTGCCTCGTTTTCAGTTATTGCCTATGGGTCTCACTGGAGTATGGTGTTCATATCGGGGCAGGGTAGTTGAAGATTGAGCGGCCTATGGTACTCTGTGGTGATGATCTCTTTAGTTATGCTCCATCAGGTTTGCGCTAGTGTCTTCAGAACTCTGCTCCTTTATTTCACGTTCTGGTCCACATATGTGGCATAAGCTAAGAAGTAGAAATAACTGCTACTAGGATTTTCGGGTTCTGGATCGTACGAACATGTCTCTCTTTGACTGAGTTATGGAATTGAGTTCTTCTCCTTGCTTCTTTCGTCCGTGAGGTAAAGAGAGATTTAAAAGTTGATGGTCTTAGGGTTTAAAAGTTGATATAGCCTTTCAAGGATATACATATTATATTATAATATTCGGGCACTGACAATGTTTAAATGTATAGCAGATGAGAGAATAGTATAGCGTAAGGCAGCAGCGAGATGCCAAGTGAGTTCCTAGGAAGTTTCGCAAGATAAATGTTAGCATTCTAAAAAGTTGTGGCGCACCAATTTTTATCTTTAGGTTAGGCTATATTCAAAGAGGGGCAATCAATATTGATTCAATTCGTTTTGGATTATATGATTTTTGGGTATGTTGTGAGCTCTGAGGGGATATATGTATATTACTTGGGTGGAAAAGTGCCGAATAAAGAACCATAAATGCCTATGAAGCTCAGAAAGTTTAGGAAGAGTGGTACTATAACGCACCTCCACTCGGAGATACAATTGAGTTCACTGGGATTCATTCATAGCTCAGTAAGGTTAGGAACTTAGTTTCTTAAATATACTTTCCTAGTTTTTTTTTTGTCCACTTTGAACCTCTAAGATATTCCATGTCTGATATTTATGACATGATATTTTCCAATTGGAAGATTTGTCTTCTAATTTGACTGAAAGCTGGACACTGACACAAGTAGTTTTCGAGAGTTTCATCATATTTCTGGCAAGGTGAGGTGAGCCAGGTGAATTTTTAATACTGTATGTTGTGTTATTATGCTCGCCAAATTCCGAAGTATTGGCCTTTTTAAACTTAAAATCTCCATTGTCTTTTCATTATTTGAGTTTACCCAGACCATTTCGGTCACTCTTTCAACAGTAGATTTCTACTAATCTTTGGTATTATGTTCCATAACCCATTGTTTTAGTTCGTTTTTGAATTCTTGAAACAGTTGGACATTTTCTAGTGTGATGTTATTCGGTAAAAATCTCATGTTTGCTATCTTACCCGCCGCTTCATTTCAAAGGACACTCTGATGTCCTGGAAACTGTATTTACTCGATTTGCTCGATGTCTTTACAATACCTGCATGAGTTTATCTCCTTTTTGCATTGAAGGTCGCTTTGAGATTGAACGTTATGATTTTTTAAGGCTTCGATAGCTTTTCTACATATTAGTACTTTGTTCTCAATTTTATTCCGTTATAGCCGTGATCTCGTTTTTTTTTTCAAAACTTACAAGAGTTTTACTTGTATTACAACACTTGTAGTTGTGAGAAATAGGTTCCTGATCTGATTCGGCAGGCGAAAGAATTCACGTATGTTATAACTCATGTCGTAAAATCCACTAACCGATCGGTTCAAATTTTGATCCGCTCGTGGAAAGGGTAGTTAAGGGGTTATTCCCTATTTATTGTTGCTCTCTCAAATTCCATACTTTTAGGTGTTATAGTGCTGCATTTACTTTGTACATATCTTATGTCAATAGCTCCATTTGCTGACTTTTAGGAAGTATTAAGCAAACTTCAGCGATTTTGAAGAGTTTAAATTATATTAGTTTTAATTTTAACTAAATGAGAATTCTACCGAGCAGTACGCATTCTTTTTGATTTAAACAAAAAATTGCTTAAAATTTTATTTTAATTACTAATTTTTTCCAGCCATTTCTATAAGCCAATTTAACTTCTTTACTGCCAGTGAGTGGCAAAAACCTTTGAGAAATCCACATGTCAACTTATCTATTCAGAACAGATTACAGCAAAGCTGTTATAAGTACGATCACTTTTAGAACTATACTTATTGGGTGTCATTCAGAGAAATAGTTTTTTTTTTAATCTTTCCGCAAATTCAAAGGATTTTAAAAACGTGTTTATCTCTAACAAACAAAGGTACATGGACGATTAAAATAAATAGCAGTCAAGAAATAAACTGAACTTGAAAATAAGAATAAGAAGATTAGTGCCTTAGGAAAGTAGACATTTTGTGTAATATTCCAAGCTTTTGATGGAAAACAAAAGACTGACTGTCAGTAGTTTTAGTTTTAAATAATAAAAAATGTTAGTTCTCAAGAGGGAATTTATATGACTACTTGAAATAAGCAAAAAAAAAAAATGTGTAATTAGAGACACTCCCTTTTCTATTTGCAAAATACATAAAAAAAAAATAAAAATCTTGTTAATTTGTTTTTGAATAGTTTTTAATTAGAGCGTGGATTCTTTGTTTAATTGCCCCCTTATTGTCTCGTGGTTCTAAACAAAGATTTCGAGTTTATTTTACCCTTCTTGTTTTCTGTGATCTTCTCATATCAACCAAAAATCAATCGCATTTTCTTGTACGTTGTATACTATTGCTGGCTTTTTTAATCAAATAAAAAGGGCAATTCTTGTAACTTGTTTATTGTATGATTTTAATACGCATGTTTTTATATATGCGTACATACTACATCCATCCGCTTTATCTACAATTGTTTAAATCTAGATTTTATTTAAAAATACCTTTGGCCTTTTTTTTTGCTTTTTTAAAATGTGTAACAATTTCTTATTTAAACTTCTTTAGAATTCAATTAGGTTTTTCCTTAGAAAACCTTTAATGAAAGGGGATGATTCTTTTGAGATTAAAATAAATATTTTCATTCACAAATGTCTGCAGAGTAGACCTGGTTTAGTATGGAGCAAAAAAAAAAAGCATTTGTAATGGGAATTTCGTGCAATCACCAATTACTCCCAATTCATAGATACACAGAAAAAAAAATGATTTTGATATTTGAATACGAAAATCACCTATTCAATTTAATCAATAAAGAAATTTAAAGAATAAAAGAAAAAAATTGTTATGTAAAAAATTATTTTCAGTTGACCATATATATGGTAAAGTACTGCACAAGACCCCTTACGACAACTTTTAAGACGAGAGATTTTTCAAATGTTTTACTACAGCGAAATCTTCTACAACAAACGCGTTTAGCGTTTGCAAGAAATTTGTTTTGTTTCAGTTATTGCAGGTATAGGAGTAAAGAAGCAAATACTTCGTGACGGAATTTGTGTTGCTTGCTTTTTCATACGCATGGGTGCGTAAACAAACGTCATACATGTACATACATACACACATAAGTTGTATGTATGCTCTTTGATTTTTCTGCGCGCATACAAACGCACACATACGTTGACATTAGTTGTGTGCGCTTGCTTTTAAAAAAACCTCCCATAAACACAGCTTACCATCTAAATGATACACACACATTCAAACGTACAATATGCAAAATAAAAAGCATACACGTATCAATACTACTTCTTTTGAGTGTATGGTAAGCTATGTACAGACGATTGTCAGATCTTACAATATTGTCAGATCTGGCAATGTGCTGACAATGTACTGGCAATCAAAAATTGCCAGCACAATATTTCTTGTCAGTTCACACGGTTGTCAGAAAATCTTCTATTTGTTGCCAGACGGTTGTATGACAATAAATTCATCTGACAAAATCGTCAGTAGAAAAATTGTCAGTTCACACGGTTGTCATATGCACAAATTGTTAGATCTGTTGTTATGCGTTGTCAGACTTAAACCATTTGTTGGAAATTGTTAAATATTTATCGTTTATGTTTGTGTTAAATGTAAAAAGTGAAAATGTAAATTATTATGGACCATGAAGAAGCAATTGCAATGATTTTGTCTGCATATATTTTATTTTAAATATTTTATTTAAAATCAAGCCCATAGAAAGAATTATCTTACAATGACGCCATTGTCAGATGCATGAACTTCGCACATCTGACAATATTAAAATGTCTGACAAATACAGGGTGGGCCAAAAGAAACCAAGGGGTGTAAAAGTTTAATAACTTTTTTGTTTATTAACTTTTTTTTATTTTTTCTTTCAGATTATATAATATACAAAATGTAAATTTTTTTACACTAAGTATGAAAAATGATGTCTCTTAAATGACCACCGTTTTCAGCTTCGCACTGATGGGCTCTTTTTAGAGCATTTTCCATAACATCTTTCAAAACTTGTGGCTGTAGCGTTCGAATTTCTGCAACAATGTTTGCCTTGAGTTCAAGGGTTGTGTCTGACTTGTTCACATACACTCGCTCCTTCAAAAAACCCCAAAGAAAATAGTCGGGTGCTGTCAAATCTGGCGATCGCGCTGGCCAAATAATTTCCGAATTTCGAGAAATTATTCGCTCTCCAAAAATTTGACTTAAAAGTGCCATTGTGTCTCGGGCAGTATGGGCAGTGGCTCCGTCCTGCTGAACCCACATACCAGGTCTGTTTTCAAGAGCAGGACGTAAAAAATTTTCTATCATAAACCGATACCGCTCTCCATTTACGGTTACAGCACTTCCATCTTCATTCTCGAAGAAGTAGGGCCCAATGACATTTTCAGATGTGATCCCACACCATACTGTACACCTGATGGGGTGCAATTGGCGTTGATGAATGGCTCTTGGATTTTGAGAACCCCAGAACCTACAGTTCTGCTTATTAACAAAGCCATTCAAATGAAAATGAGCTTCATCACTCATAATCAAATTTTCAATAAAGTTGATTTCATTTCTGGCCAACTCTTGAAATTTAACTGCAAAATTTAGACGTTGCCGATGATCTGCGGGTTTTAATTCTTGGACCAATTGCACCTTATATGGGTATAACTGTAAATCTTTTTTTAAAATGCGCCGTAGTGACGTACGAGACATTTCTAGCTGAGCAGAACGCCTTCTACCAGATGTTTCTGGTGCTTCGTTAACACTTTGCTTTACTCGTTCAATATTTTCCGCAGTGTGACTTAAACGTGGTCTACCGGTTCGAGGCAAATCTCTTACGCTGCCATGTTGGTGATGACGATTAACTAAGCAACGAATCATCGCTTCAGAGGGCGAAATTCTGACGTTAAAATGTCGACGATATGCTCCTTGCGTTAAAATAATTGATCTCTGGCTTAAATAAAAAAATTCTATTGTTCTGGTTCTCTGTTCAGTTGTGAACCTCTCCATTATAAATTCTCCAAGTGTTGTCTATATAATCTGAAAGAAAAAATAAAAAAAAATTAATAAACAAAAAAGTTATTAAACTTTTACACCCCTTGGTTTCTTTTGGCCCACCCTGTATCTGGCAATAATTTTACAATGTGTTCACACGATTGTAAGATGTCTGACAATTTTTTGTCAGTTGCTAGTCTTGCAATGGACTGACAATGCTTTTTCTAGCAACGGCGTCTGGCAAAAATTGCCAGTTCACACGGTTGTAAGAAATTTTTAGCACATTTTACTTGCAATATTGTAAGATCTGACAACCGTCTGTACATAGCTTTACGAACAAGAAGTCTTCGCGATATCGCTAGTTAACACTTATATACACGTACACCAATACAAACGACATCATTTATCATTGGTTTAGTATAATACATGCCACGAGAATACATTAAAAAACAAGACGTATTTACATTTCAACACTATGTATTTACGCAGGTCTCTGC
Organism: Tachina grossa; assembly: GCA_949987645.1. Taxonomy (NCBI): domain Eukaryota; kingdom Metazoa; phylum Arthropoda; class Insecta; order Diptera; family Tachinidae; genus Tachina; species Tachina grossa. The sequence goes on along the minus strand of OX465277.1, from coordinate 26,638,465 downwards.
CATATAGGTAGATAGTCCAAATTTGCATTACATCGGACTTACCTCAAAACTACCCCATAAGGAATAGTTATAGACAACTCGCATACAATTTTTCATTGCCTAAGCCCGAATTTAGATCTGTGTGTTTCAAATCCTTGCGAATTTTTGTGACAAAAACTCTTGGCAACTCTTCGCAGATCGCAATCGCGTAGTTTTCGAAAGAGGGTCCCTGTAAAGTTTTTGAAATATGTATGTAATGTAAACAGGATATCAATTGCAAAGAAAAATTTATTGTGTCTTTTATATGCTTATGACACATTAACATGATAATAAACATCAATGTTAATATCAACAAATAGTAAAAAAGGTAACTAAATAAGTACACAAATGTGTACGTACATATGTACATAGTTATGTACATAATTATTTATAAAAATATGTAAGTGCATGCACACTTTCATAAAAAATCAAACAATTTATCAAACATCTGTTAAAGAACAATTGATTTAGATTAAAGGCTAGTTTCTTACTAAGGGCTAATAAATCAGTCAAATTTTAAATGCTGGTTTAGTTAAACTAAACTCAAATTTATATGTAGTTTAAACTCAACAGGAGTAAATCAGTGAACCATACCATATGTGTAGTTTAAAAAATAATGTTGTGGCAGCACTAGAATAAATGACAAAAAACATCTGTTTTGCAGCAAGCTATTAATTCTTTTTGCAATCAAAAACGCAAAAAAGTTGAACAAATTTCAATTAAATGTCGCCAAATTGCACTAAGACAGGAATTCTATTTATGCTTGGCGAAGTAGAATAGTATAAAAGAATAATAGAGTGTAAGAAAACAGGTCGAACAAGATCTGAAGAAAAAGTAGAGGCTCGGAAAAAAGTTGAGTGCTCTTTCAATGCAAAACATATGGTCCGTAAGTAACAAAACCATATGGCATGTATTGGTAGTTTAAACGCCCAATTTTATGCGTTTACAGATGGTTTAAATACTGTATTGATTTATAGGTTTGCTAGTTTAAACAAATTTTAAACCAAAAATAGAGATTAACATGCACTGACTTATTAGCCCTAATTGGTTAAAGCTAGTTTAACATACGTTTGAGTTAACCAAGAAACAAATTTAAACGGGCTTTAAACGCAATTGCTGTTTTACAGTGATGGATTAACAGTTGTCAATTTAGCTAGAAATGTCATTCTTTGTTTTCAATATACATAGATGTGGCATTCTTGAAAATATTTAACCTAAATAGGGCAAGACTTAAAAAAAGTGATGTGATAATTCTTTGAATTTATTAAAAAAAAACTTCAATAACTGAATTCTGAATTTTTGGAAAATAAAAAATAATAATAATATGGACTTAATAAATAGTGACGCTTCAAAAATAAAAGCAAAAAAAGATCATAAAATTTTAAATCCAACGAAATAGACTTTCATTTCAATTACATAATTCTAAAAATCATCATACACAGACTTCCTTGTTAAGCCTGTTACTCTGTTCACAATTTCGTGCGAAATGCTGTCAAACTACATATGTATAAAAGTATTTGGTATGAAATATTTGCGAAATAAATCCGCAAAAGTAGTACTCTGCTCTTGTTGTGAAAAGCACGTAAAATCATGCCTTTCCATGCAAAATTAGTCTGGCATCATTTTAGTTTAGCTGCGAAACAACATGAGCAGTGCTTTTTTCGCACGGAATTTTAACAATGTTGCATACTTTCAAGCAATAAAAGCGAGAAATTCATAAAAAAAACCGCGAGTTGGGCTACATTTAGTACATGTCAAATTTTTCACGCGAAATAATCAATGGTGCTGAACATTTTTCACAACTTTGAACAGAGTACCAGGCTTTACACGAAATCTTTACAAGAACTTCAATTCATTATACACATAAAATTATTTGGACGTGCTTTTCTCTCTCTTATTTTTCTTCCAAGTTATTCTGGTTTCATAATCACTAAAATTTTCGTCGTCATAACAAGCAGCCATTTTATTTATGAATATATTTATTTATTAAACTTTTTAGTAAAACTGGTTGTTTTTTATTGCGTTATATTTTTTTCATATATTTATCATTTCACAGTTCTAACTAAAGTTTAACTAAGCAATGTTGCTCAGTTAAACCTAGATTATTAACTAGATAATCTTTATTTGAAAAACTAAATTTTAAGTTTAAACTACAGTTAACTGACAAGTAGAACTTATCTTTATTTTAAAAACAAGCCCTAAATTGAAATAAATATTCAAGGAACAACAAAATACATACACATATATACATACTAGTGATGTAAAGAAAGTCAATTTTTGATATTCGCGAATATGAATATTTAATCTGAAATTTATAGACATTAAATTAAGGTGCTATTTACGCCTGCAATATGAAATACTAAAAAAAATTGTTATGAAAAAGAACTTCATACTCCTGTTGGCGTACTTTACTGATTTTCATTACATATCATTTGAAAATGATACAAAGCACAAATTTCTATATAATGGATTTGTAAAAACTAACGGCCCTATGTATAAGCAAAAACTAGCAAGAAGTTAGCATAAGTGGCAAAATTTAATATGCTCTTAACAAGTTTTACCATACAATTTTACATTAAAAATTACTCTAGGATTTAATAATGAGTTAAAACTACATTATGCGCCAATTGTTAAAGTCAAATTGTATGGAGGAACTCGTTAGCACTTAGTTCAATGTCGTCACTTATGCTAACTTCGTGCTAGTTTTTTCTTATACATAGGGCCGTAATACTTTTAACCATTTATTTAAATTTAGTTTAGGTTTTATGCATTTATTTATTTAATTTATTTGGAATAACAAAAATTACAAATTTTAAAAACCCCCGACTTTTTTCAGAAAAGATGTTACATTTTCTAAACGGCTGGACCGATTTTCTTCAAACATAGCTAAGAACCTTCTCGATCATGTCATCTTTCAAACAGAAAAAACTACATGAAAATCGGTCTAGCCGTTTGGCCTGTACATGGACACGGGCAGACACACAGATACACAGACACACACTACAAACTTATAAAACCCCTTTTTTCGCCTGAATTTGACGAATACGAATCAGAATACGAATATTTAAAAATTGCCAAATATTCGGCAATTCGAATACGAATATTCCTGCATCACTAATACATACACACAGCTGGGGTAAAAATAATAGCACTAAAGTTAGGGTTTGTTTTTATAAATTCATTTTATAAGAAAAAGATATGAAATAAGATGCGAGTATATACATATGTACCTAAATATGTATGTATTTTACATTAAACAAATTAGTGATGTAACGAATGTCAATTTTTGATATTCGCGAATACAAATATTTGAAACGATATTCGCGAATACGAATACGTATACGTATATTATATGAAATATTAAAAAATTGTTATGAAAAAGGGCTTCACACTCTTGTTGGCTTACTTTAAAAATAATAAAAAGTACCCAAAATTTTAATGATCGTCATTAAATAATATTTGAAAGCACAAATTTCTATAAAAAATATTAATGTATTTGTACAAACTAAAATTTTTAGTCATTTATTTAAATTTCGTTTAGGATTTATGCATTTATTTATTTAATTTCCTTGGAAAAATATTCGTATTCGCCTGAATTTGCCGAATACAAATACATTCGTATTCGCCTGAAAATGGCCGAATATTCGACAATTCGAATACGAATACGAATATTCGTGCATCACTAAAACAAATATTTGAGGCCATTCACAAAATTCGCACTGTTCCTAAAATATAATAGAGAAAATGAAACGATATTCCAAATTAGCACTAACCAAAATAGAGTAAATATATTATGATTTTGTTGCCTGGCCATTGCACATTAGATAATTTGAGCTACTTTTTAGGCCAATATTTACATATTTCAGTCTTTTGAGACCTCCAGATCGTTTTTAATTCAAATACGTAGGTACATACATATGTACATTAGAGAAGTAACGAATGTTTGCATTCGCAAGTTATTCGCTTACTTTTGCCATTTGCATTCGATAAAATTTATGCGAATATTAAACACACAAAAAATTTTACAACTTTTTTACGAAATTATTTTACGATTAACAAACGTTAAAACTAGAGATGTGCAAATGTCGTGATTTTATCGTGTCACGCGTGACTCACGTATGATCGTGATCAAATTTATAATTAATAACGTGTGAGTGCGTGAGCGTGACTTAAAAATAAATTACTCGTTCGTGATCGTGCGTGAGCTATTTTTAATAATCACGCACGAATTATCACGCTCTCACGAGATATTATTCCTTAATAGGTGATTATCAATATACTATACCATTTTGCACATGCTACGATGCAAGACCATTTACACACGATTGTGTATTGAGGCAAAAAAAATTTTTTGACTTAAGTATAAAATATCTTATGAGAAATACATCTTGGGAAATTATTTCTTAAGAATTTCAAGTTTATGTCAACTTATCCGGTAAACATCGGATAATTTTTAAAAAAGTTACAAGCTTCAGAAATTTTTTGAGTCCCAGGTAGTCAACTTTGGTCCACTGTAACTCATGTCCAGCTCAAGCCAGAAGGCTACCATGATATGTTTTATAAAGCCTAAGTCATCCTCTACGGATGTTAGGAGTTTCATATAAATCCAATCAGTAGTTTAGAAGTTCCAGATTTATTGCCATTTACTTTGTAAAAGTCCCTACTGTGAAATGTAAATTTTACATATACACGTGCATACATATGTACTTACATAAATACATATGTAATAGGTAATAAACTTTTGTTTTTATGGGAAATATGTTTATAAGGGAAAATTACATGATATTCGCAAATATGAACAATCTTGTAAAACTGAACTGGCTAGGTTTTAATTAGTTCGTATTATCGCGAGCGCAGCACTGTATGTCCAAAAATACCGATTTTATTCACTATTCCAGTTTGGCACCTAACAAATAAATAGTCTTAAATTTATAAGGCTTTTTGCTTTTCCTTTAAAATTAGAAAAGTGTTGTTTTTTATTCGCGTGGTTTATGATGTTTTACAATAATCCCTTCAAATGGGTAATTTCCTTTAATATTTTTTAATTTCTCCGTTTCTTTTAGAATTTCCTTTATTTTGTCATCCTTTCGAAATTTTCAATGGCATCACTGTTCCTCAGTCGTAATATTGGCGTATTGAAAATTAGATGCTTATACATATGTATGTATGTATGTATGTAGCTACATACACATATGTATGTATGTATGTATGCCTCCCACCCACCTCCTTTCTAAGAAATAAATTTCATTTACACACACAAACAAAAACAATAAATTTGCCAACTCATGTTTAATTGAGATGGCTTTTACTTTGCAAAATCTGGAGTTTGTCGGAGAGAAAGGAAAAGCGAATGGGACCTGGGTATGTTCCCTTCTCTCCAACGTACTCCATGAATTTGGAAAGTAAACTTATCGTGTCTAAAATGAAAAATTTTAATATGTACATAGGTACATATGTACCTATCTAGGTATACACAATGTACTTACATCAATGCCTACAGAGAGAAAACCGAGATTAATGTATAAGCATATGTGCATTCAATTGTACAAAAAGCCGATTGATGTTCGGCACTCTAGTGCTTCTCTAGCCAGCAGTGACTTACACACATACATATTAGTGATGTAACGAATGTCAATTTTTGATATTCGCGAATACGAATACGAATATTTGAAACGATATTCGCGAATACGAAATATTAAATGTATTACATTAATTTTTTATAGAAATTTGTGCTTTGTACCTATCATTTTCAAATATTATTTAATGATGATCATTAAAATTTTGGGTACAAATTGTACAAACTAAAATTTTTAGTCATTTATTTTAATTTCGTTTAGGATTTATGCATTTACTTATTTAATTTCTTTGGAAAAATATTCGTATTCGTATTTGCCTGAAAATGGCCGAATATTCGACAATTCGAATACCTACGAATACGAATATTCGCGCATCACTAATACATATGTACATCGACTTTAATCGATAAATTAAATTATTTTATTTATGTATTTATTATCAATTAATTAAAGTTTAATGTGCTTTACTTACAATTACATTCAAACCAGCGAACGTCTTAAACATCAATTATTATGCATATGTACATATGTATGTATGTACCTAACCAATTTGGGCAGCAACAACAACACTACACTACTAACAACAATATGTTCATCCATACATACATGTATTTACATAAATATGTACATATCTATGTAAGTACCTATGTATATATTACTTACAAAACACTTCAATTCCCATTAAAATTTAATGATTAAATTTTATGTAAATATGTATGTATGTACGTATGTATGTATGTATTTTAAACTGCAATAATGCGTTAATGGGTGATCACGTTTATTAATAGACTCCTACTAAAACGATTAGTAAACATTTCAATTGTGATGGCCCACCGAACAAATGAACTTCTCAAAATTATTCCAACACCCACCAACACACACGTGGATGTGTGTAGGTACATAAGTATTTGTGTGTATGCAAGCAAAATGGAAAATAAGAATAAGCAGCTACTATAAATTACATAAATATGTAGACATGTATCTACATACATGCACACACACATACATACATACTGCATAACGGAAAATAAAAGAAACGGAGTGGAATAACAACAACAATAAAATTTGTATCAAATTCCCTTGATAAATCAAGAAGCATCTTTTAAGAGATGTAACAAGTAATGGAACAGAAGTATGTATTGACAACTTGTTGACAGGCAAACATACAAGCGACATACATATGTAGATATGTGTTTGCATTCATGCAAATGCATGGACAAGTGGTTATTATGCAAGCCCCACACTTTGCGCACGAAATTATCAAAACTCTGGGGGCAAATCACGACATTCGATACGACTCGTAATTTAAAAATATTTACATAAGTATAAACTCTATTGAAATATTTTTAAATTATGAGTCGTATCGGATGCCGTGATTTGCTCCTTGTATACAACATTAGTTCACAACTTCAAACCATAAAAAATAAATTTTTTGAGTAATGGTCGGGGCACATACATATGTACATTAGAGTGGCCGTTATTTTTTTTTATTTCTTCTACTCTCACCGCCCCAAATCGGTTCAATTTTATGTTAAAAAAATACAACAAATTTTCACAGCAATAAGTTGTGTTTGAGGGGGTACGTCCGCCCCTCAAAGATGCCCCTCAAGCCCATTTTTCAATGTATGACTATCTTTAAAAAAAATTTAACACGAATATGATATATGGCAATATTTTAGCTCTTTTCGTCAACGACGTTAGTCTCATGCGGCCCCTACACGTTGCAACTGGTTGTACAATTGAGTTGCATGTACCAGTTGATCGCTCACTGCACAGGCTGCAATTTTTCATCAAACTTCATTAAAAAATTATTTTTAGTGAGTCAATGTGAGTTCTGATTTTTTAGCTCTATAGTCCATAAATAAAATTTTGATGAAGGAAAGAGATAAAAAAAAGAAAATAAAAAACATGCTTTTATATTCTTACCCCCTTATACGAATTTCGTATGGCAAAACCGGTTTTAATGCATGCTTTAACTTTAACAATCGTTTTTGCATAAGAGCATTATTCTGCGAATTGCGCATTCGCATTTTACTTCTTTTTTCACACTTATTATTTACTGCACACGAACTTGCTCACAAAACGTCTGAATGAAAATGACAAACGAAAGAAGAAATCATCTTCACACGCACAAATTTGATAGCTCGGTTGTTCGTCGGTTGAATGAAAATGAAATTGTTCTGATTTTTCATTCAACCAATGACCAACCGTTGGTCAATCACACCTCTAACGTAACAATTGGTTGTACAACTTAATCAAATTGTACAAAGAAAGTTTTTTGCTAAAATTAATATTTTAGAAAATAATGAAGAAAATAAATAATATATCAAAAATTATACATACCAAAACTATATGTATACGGAAATTATATATATGTATTTAGCATGTTTAATAAGAGCTTATGTATATCTATTACATTATTTCATACATATATAAAGGGTGTGCCAACAAGAACGCCAGATTTACATTTTAAATAAAACACAGATATTTAAAAAAAAAATCGTGAAACTTTATTACATCGTAAAGTAGAAAAAATGAGGTTATGTGTGGAAAAAAAAATCGGGCAAATGGCCGCCGCTGCTTTACTGGCACACACGCGATCTTTTAATGAAATTTTCAATGGCCGTTTTGCATAAATGCTGCGGTATTTCATTAATGCAGCGTCTAACTTCCTCTTTTAAGGCTTGAGTCGTCGTCGGCTTATTCGCGTAAACCATCGACTTCAAAAAACCCCAAAGAAAAAGTCTAATGGTGCTAAATCGCATGATCTAGGCGGCCAATTCTGGTCTTCCAAACGCGAAACAACACGACCGGGAAATGACTGATGTAGCAATTGAATTGTTTCTCTGGCTGTATGACATGTGTGGCCGTCTTGTTCAAACCACATGCCCTCCACATTCATTTCTTCAATTCTAGGCACGAAAAAACTGGTTATCATTTCACGATACCGAACACCATTGACTGTTTGCGCTTGACCTGCGTTTGAGCGACATCATCACGTACAACTGCGACATTTTCGGTCAATCGACCTGGTCGAAGGCGCGTTGTTGTCTTTACATCACTAACAGACCGAGTTTCGGCAAATTTATCCGTTAATGTCTCTATAGTTGACTCTTTTAGAGCATTATTGTGACCCCAAATTGATCGCTAATTTTCGAACTGTAGCCGCAAAAGTTTCACCATTTTGGTAAAACAATTTCACAATGAGAATGCGTTGTTCAACCCTGTAGCGCTTCATTTTTACTAACCTCGTACCTTCTACTAGCAAACAATAACAATTGTTCAAATGTCAAACAATGACACTTCGAATGGCGCAAAATTTAAATCTTGCGTTCTTGAAGGGACACTCTTTTTATACATATAGTCAAAAGAAAACTAAACAACAAAAGAAAAAACAATTACATTAAAAAATGGGCTTGTGGACAAACTTTGTGAGACGGAATATAATTTTTTTTGTATTTTTTTTTACATAAAACTGAACCGTTGTAGGGGGAGAGAATATATGAAATCAAACAATTTTTATGCAACAAACAGCCACTCTATTGTACATACTTAGAATCCGACGTACATTAAACTTCGCCTTTTTCAACTCACAGGTAAGTTGAAATATATATATTGTTTCTGATGAGGTTTGTTACATCCAGTACGTGTCCGTAAACACAGCGTACAAAAAGTGGTCAACTTTTAACTTGTTGCGCACGTTGAGTAGTGACCTTCGAAAACAGCTAGTTGTTCCGTTCTGCTAGTGTTTGTCAGAATATGTATCTGTAATTAATTTTGGAATTATTTGCTCATTAATAATTATCACATGTAATTTGGCTTACAGAGTGACACAAACTTTAGCCTAATCAATTCATAAATGTAGATATGTAGAAAATGACTTGCCATATACAAATAAAATATACAAGATTGATTTTTGTAAAATACATAATATTTCAAATGTATTCGTGACTTAAAAGAAGTGAGCCAAAGTACTATAAAAATTTAATGCAGGTGACAGACGACGTATTTAATTACCTTTTGTAACTTTTTTTGTATAGTATACATACATTTGTATGCAATATATCATATTGAGGAGTGCAATTTATAAAAATACTTTGTTTATTTTTCCATTTTAGAAGCAAATTGGAATTCATGCCTGACATTCTTTATACTATGAGCGCAAAGTACATAAAATAGCAAAAAAAGCATAAATTTTTATAAAAAATTATCCATTTATTTAAATTTCGCTTAGAATTTATGCATTTATTTATTTAATTTTTTTGGAAAAATATTCGTATTCGCCTGAATTTGACGAATACGAATATTTAAAAATGACCGAATATTCGGCAGTTCGAATAAGAATAAAAATAATCGTGCATCACTAATATGTACATATGTATGTATAATGTCCATATATCATTCACAATTTCTTACAAAACGTCCACATGTTGAACCAACGGTCGCAAAGTGTGCGACTAGCTTTATGAAGCTTCCTACCTCCTTGTTGTACCTATTTTGAGTTTATTTTTTGTCAGACAATTTTTTATTCAGAATCTCAAATAAGTATCTATGTATGTACAATATACATACATACATACATACATATGTATGAATGCATATATAGTATATGTATGTACATATATCCATACATATTTTTATTTCGTCGCAAGTGTTGGAAGAAATGTGTATGATTTATTTCCTATTCTTGCAGTTCATTTCTTCTGCGCTCAGTTCAACGCTAATTGGGATGTTTGGTGTTTTAATTCCTCTTTCATCAAAGTTCGGCACATGTGCACAGTGATGCCAACTTTTTTGGCTCTAAAGGAACATCAACATTTAAAAAAAGCACTTAAAAGCGTAATTTTGATATCTAAATAGCGTAAAAAGCACTTTCGCGAAAAACGACTGAAAATCCATAACGTGAATTAATGTGAAGTTTAATAATGTTTAAAATTTTCTTAGCTATTCTCCATTTAATGAAATATATCAGACGAAAAATGTATGCTTTACACTGAAAAAATAAATACGTCGAGTAAATATTAAAATAATTTTAAGAAATACACAAATTTTTTAAAAGCTTTTCTTATTTTGGCACTAACGCTCAAAATTTGGCGTTTTGAGTCTTAAAAAAGCACTAAAAATAGTGCCAAAAGCACCAAGTTGGCATCGCTGCATGTGCATCCATACAAACATATTTACACACGTATGTATGTATGTACCTACATATGAATAAACAAGAGAAGTAATGTAGCAGTGTTGTGAACTATTTACATTAGTGCTAAAAGCGCTGTCTCTAATCAAAAAGCGCTAAAAAGCCTTAAATTAAACAAAAATTCACTTAACCCCATTTTAAACACGGAAATTTTACTTTGCAAAGTCTTGATTCAGCTGGGAGGAAGACAGAAAAAGAAAGTATACCTTTCTCTGTTTTTCACCCAGCTGAATTAAAACTTTGCAAATTAAACTTTCCGTGTGTAAAAGGGGTGTTACAAGGAAATTGTGTTGTAAGCTGAGCAGTAAGTGCAAAAAATGTGATTGTGTTGGTGAAAAAGTGTGAGTGTATTGAGTTTTTCGAACATGCACTTATACTCCTTTTAAACACGGAAAGTTTACTTTGCAAATTCTTAATTCAGCTGGAAGAAGGACAGAAAGAGATAGTATTCCTCCCTCTGTCTTTCACACAGCTGAATTAAGACTTTGTAAAGTAAACTTTCCGTGTGTAAAAGGGGTATTACATGTGTAAATGCTAAGTTAACCAGAAATTCAATTAAATCTAAAAATGTCTTTATGTATTTTCTACTTTGAGAGATACTGTGCGTTACAGTAAAAAATGCTTTAAATTTTTCTCTTCTCACTTGTAAAAACAGAAGTAAGTAAAAAATTGGCATGCAACATATGAATAGCGAAAACTTGTATAAATTCGAATATCTTATAAAACAGCAACAACTATGAACAAACTAAAGATGTAACGATACGCCATTTTGCCGATCCGATAACGATACCAATATTCAAAAAGAAATATCGCCGATACCGATTCCGATACCGATACGCATATTGAAATTTAGCTCAAGTTAAAATTAACAAAATTTAAATATAGTAATTCTTTTATTATACAAAATTACAGTGTAAGATATAATTAATATTTAAAATTGATATTTGAATTCATTCTGAAATTAGCAAAAAACAAATTATTTTTTTAACAAAATACATATGTACATGATTTAGCATTGAGAGAAGATTTCACTACTGTGGTGCAACTCTTGTAATATGTTATTTCTCTAAACAGCTCTAAAAAAAATTGCGAAGTATCGTTGAATCGGCAGTAAAATATCGCCGATATCGATACATGGCCATATCAAAAATATCGCCGATATATCGGAATCGGTATCGATTGCATCCCTAGAACAAACAAACTCAGTAGATTTTAAGAATAAAAAAATCTCATCTACCAAAAATTTCAAAAATTCACGAATAATTTCTTAATTAAAAAAAACATTCAAATTAATTTTAAAATCGCTCAAATTGTAAGGAATGCCAAAAACTTGGAAATTTGTGCGACAATGACGAAAATTCGCCAAAAATTTTGGTAACATCAAAAAGATATCAAAAATCGTTAAAACTGCAAAAAAAACCAAGGATTTGGGAAGAATCACTTCTTTACGAAAACGGAGAAAATTCGCGATCAATTGGAAGCAAGATCTTAAATTACTTGCAAATAACTAAAGGTCTAAAAAAAATCGGAGAAAATTACCAAATGTGATGTTTTGCTATCAACAAATAGATAGATGGTTTAAAAATCGGTAAAATAAAAAGAAACCAAGATTTAACTAAGAAATCATTTTTGTCATGATTAAAGAGAAAATTGGCAACAAATTGCAAAATCGTAAACAAGCACTAAGATTAAAGGAGTGCTAACTCGGAAAAAATTCGCTCAAATGGCGAAAGTTTGCCCAAAAATTTCTAACATCAAAAAGATATCAAAGTGTGATATTCAGGGCTATCATGAAGAAAATTCCGCGTTAAATTTCTCCCTTTTCCAATTAGAATTTTTTGTTTTCCTTATTACTTGCTATTGATTGGAATTGTTCCCCGGGAAAAATTTCACGCGGAATTTTATTCATGATAGCCCTGATTAATTAAAATCTGAAAAAATTTACTTCTATCAGACAATGGCGGAAATCGCTTGAGTCAGACCTAATTTGCTAAAATTATTAAAAACTACCTGTTTCGCGAAACTAACTAAAATTTGCAAATGAATTCTAAAGCCTTAAAAATTTTAAAAGAATAAATGCTAATGAAAAATTGGTTTAACATATTGCAAGATTCACATAAATTCGGATATCCATAGATAGAAGCCGTTGAATTATTTTTACATAATTTTGTCGTACCAAAAATCATTTTATTTTTGTAATGAGTATTCCCAATAAGCAATTTTGCTTAGAATCAAGTGTAAAACAATTGTTATTCAATCCATATATTCAATTGTCAAGGGATGAATTGTGCTTGATTTACACTTTATTTCAATAGGATTCTCCAGTGAAATGGGAAATTGAATTCAATTCGAACATTTCAATTGTATTACAGTTCAATTCAGGCCTTGAATTATACTGTAATTCAACCTTGAATTACAATTAAATTCAAGTATATTTCAAGCTTCAAAAACGATGCTTTAAAATGGAAAGAAAAATGCAATCATCAAGTTTTCTTACAATTATTTTCTACATATCTAACTTCACTATTGTTTTCACGATTTTAATCACCTTTTGTTTTTAAAAAAGTCACTTTTATTTATATTTGATATTTTTTACGAAAATTTTAATTTTATTAAAAAATAAATTACTTATTTGACAATTTTTAATGAAATCAATATTGTTTCCAGTTAAATTTCAAGTGCTTGAATTTTAATTTTTTGAGTGTTTATTGGGTTACTTCTTATTTGTTTTGTATCATCGTTTACTCTGCGTTTACACATGCAAGTACCTTCCATGCAAGCTCTGTGTACGTATTATCAACGAAAATTTCATACAAATGCCCGACTGTCTTGCAACTTGCATGTTTGCCTTTTATTGCAGAGTTGTCCATAACATAAAAAAGTTTAATTTTCAGGGAACCAGATAGTATTGAACTTAATTCGTATTATTTTAATATTATTTATGTCTAAAAATTCATTAACCGCTTGATTTATGAATATTTAAGAAAATAAATATTAAATTAGCTTTTAAATGTATTTGAAATTAGTAAAAACTCATATAACATTACACTGAAATCCAGTTAATTTCTACTAAAGTATTAATAGGGCAACACTGTTAGCTAACTTTTCACTTGCTGCAAGTGAAACAAGTCACTGTCTTGTAAAATTCCTTGGCAGTTGAGTTGGAAGTAGACTGCAAGTGCTGAAAGTGTAGTTGTGTTAAAGAGTTTGAGTGTATTGAGTTTTTCGAACATGCACTTGAACGTGTAAACCCTAGGTTAAATATCACACTAAGTGTTGACAAATTTTGTACATACATATGTATTTTCATTTTGTAATTTAAAGATTTTGCATGTAAAATTTATCAAGGCTTAAAAATTTAGTCTCTAAAATATGTGGGGTTGTTCACTCAGTCATATTTTTTTTCGTGCTATTATTTTAAAACATGTATTTATATGACTACTGTTTGAATACCTCAATACTTGATTTTTGTCTTGCGTGGACTTATGCTGTTATCGCTTATAAGCACATTATGTACGTTTCTATTTAGTTTACATTTGTTTCGCTAATACCCACCGTGACCCTTTACCAACAGTAGAATTAATTAAGGTGACCATTTCCAAAATTGTATGTACCCACCTGGGGGCAAATCACGGCATCCGATACGACTCGTAATTTAAAAATATTTCAATAGAGTTTATATGGAAATATTTTTAAATTACGAGTCGTATCGAATGCCGTGATTTGCCCACTGCTGTGCTTGACCACCAAGTGCAAATTTTTAAGTTTTATTTTTTTTTAAATAAGGGAAATACTTGTATTTCAAATATATTTTGCAAACGATTTTACGATTTGTGAGGTAAAATTTTTATGAACGTATTGTTTGCATATTAGACAAGGTTATTTCAAAAGTAATGTCCTTTTGATATTGCATTTTAGATGAAATGCTTAAGCTAATTTATACATATGTATTTAGGGCAAACATTTACCTAAATAAGTTATAGAATAGGCCATAAAATATTATCTTATATTGTTCTTCTTCGTCTATAACATTATGGGAAGTTAAAATATATTTATAAGTGGGTCATAACCAGCGTTGTCAACTTTGAAATTTCAAAACGCACCAAAATGGAGAAAAAAACGCGCCATTTACAAAAAAACGCACCAAGCTTAGAATTTCTTTTTTAAAATGTTTATTTAATTAATTTTACATAAAAATATAATATTCTTTTTTTTGTGTTAAAAATTTAACACTTAAACAGGCTTTTACAGTTCAGGGTTAAAAAATAAAACCTATAAAAACTTAACAAATTTGATTATATTCATTTTTATTATAAATAAATTCTGTAAAAAACCTTTTAAAGAGATTAACGTTTAATAGTAAGGATTCAAAACTAATGAAAGTACTAAACTTTTGTATTCAAATATTAAAAAAAAAATTATCAGAAGTTTAATACATTTACTCATATTAATAACAAAAATTAAAAATTTTAAGAACCCCCAACTTTTTTCAGAAAAGATGCTATATCTTCTAAACGGCTGGACCGATTTTCTTCAAGCATAGCTAAGAACCCTCTCGATCAAGTCATCTTTCAAACAGAAAAAACTAAATGAAAATCGGTCCAGCCGTTTGGCCTGTACGTGGACACGGACAGACACAGAAACACACTACAAACTTATAACACCCATTTTTTTAGTCGGGGGTTAAAAATACAAAAATTAAAATAAACAGCCTTTTACAATATATCCAATAAGCACTCAAAAAATTAAAATTCAAGCACTTGAAATTGAACTGGAAACAAAGCTAAGTTCAAGCATTTTTTTAAAGTAATTTTCAAGTTTGAAAATATTTCGAAATAAAATATCAAACAACATACATGTGTATATGTTCAAGCCTTGTCAAATATATAATTTATTTATTAATGAAATTCAAATTGTGAAAAATATGAAACATAAATAAAAAAGTGAATTTTAAACAACGAAAGCTGATTAACATCGTGAAAAGAACAGTGAAGTTAGATATGCAGAAAATTATTATTTAAAAACCAGTGAATTGCATTTTCCTTTCTATTTTAAAACATTTATTTTTGAAGCAAGAAATATACTTAAATTCAACTTTAATACAAGGCTGAATTGCAATATAATTCAAGGTTTGAATTCAACTGTACTACAAGTGAATTGATCGAATTGAATTCAAGTTCCCTTTTCACTGGAGAATACTACTGAATTAAAGTGTGAATCAAGCATAATTCAACCCTTGACAAGTGATTGTATGTATGGCTTGAATAAAACTTGTTTTACAGTTGATTTCAACCAAAAATTGCTTATTGGGTATGTAAAAAACTAAAAAAAAACTTAACCAAAAAAAAAAAACTAAGTCGTACATACATGGTATACATGTGTTTTCTTAGTTAGGAAAGTGGTCTAAATCATACGAGTTTTTGATTCGATATAGTAAAATAAATTTATATTAATCGAGACTAGTACAACTCTAAATTAAACTGCTGCATAATTAAAATATTTTTGGATTTGTTCAAATGTAATCTACTAAATATTTTGACCAAAGAAATATATGACTTATACAACTTTCATTATTAGGGGCACATACATATGTTTGCAAGATGATAAATTTTTGTACATTGATTTTATAAACTATGTTTAAAACTTTTTAAAAATAGATCAAAAATCAATTATTTCAAATTAATAAAGGTAATATTTTCATCATTATTGTTATCATCGGGACATTAGACAGATTTCATTTCGAATTGTGATGTTTTATAAACATCATTACTATTAATATGGTAGTTAACACTATCAGGAAGTTGGTAAGTTTCTCAACAAGAATTTTCCGGTTTTAACCAATTGTTGTGTTAAATTTGCGTTGGTGCCACCAAAAATTAAAAAACGCACCGAAATCTTTAAAAAAGCGCACCACGCACCAACTAAGGATTTTTTCGCACAAAAAATTTCAAAAAGCACCCAAAATGGTGCGAAACGCACCAAGTTGACAACGCTGGTCATAACACAAATTTTCATCGTTGTTGTGTTATTAATATGTAAAAACATCTGCCGAATAGTTTTCGTTCCATTAAAACACCTCTGGCCACCCAAATAAGTTTAAGTTTCGCTCTCACAACTCATTCAACAAAAACAACTGTTTATGTTTATATTCTCTTTAATATTTCTTCTTTAGTTCTCTTCGTATACGTGCCGAGTAGATAATCAAGTTGTGAACGCGTGTGATTATTATTTGTGTAAATTTAAGGAAATAATATAAAAACTGACTACCAAATAATTAAAATTTAGATTAAAAATGTTACGTAAGGTACCATTAATTGTAATTCTCGGTTCCACGGGCACCGGTAAAACAAAATTATCATTGGAATTGGCAGAACGTTTTGGTGGCGAAATCATTAGTGCCGATTCAATGCAAGTAAGTAAAACATTATTAAGCTACATACATACATACTGTGTGTGGCACAGGCTTGGGAATGACAGATTTTGAAATTGTTCAAAACGTACGTAATACTAATTATTTAATACATATGTACATTGGAAGTAGATTACATATTGATAAATAACTTATTTTTTAAACATTTTGGAAATTTACATGGGACTTTACTTTTTCTCCTTTTATAAAAAAGGAGAAAAAATCATACCTATATCTGATTCAAAATTTATATAACAGATGACTATTGAATAGGGAAGATATTTGCCATCGGAAACTCATTTTGACCAAATTTGAGTTGACATATTTTGATTATAGGCTCTCGATATGCTCTTGTAAGTAGCAAACAGTCTCAGTATTTTGGCTTAACTCTCGATCGATGTTCTTAAAAAAATTTGTGTCGATGCTGTTCAAAAATATTGATGCGATATGGGTACGAGTATGTCGATAAATTTATTTGCATTTGCCCATCACTAAAATATAATTGAACATGATTCTGTAGTGTTTTTTATCTGTTTTTTTTTCGTAAGCTTACTCATAAAGTTTTAGGTCTTACTTGTATAAAGAAAACTAGCAGCAATGAAAGCTTATTTCGATATATGTATGTATTTCTTCAACTTAAGAAACAGATATCGTGTCTGTTTCCTAAAGAAGCTACAACAAGTTGCATCGAAATATAGAAATAGATTATTATTATTACATCGTCGGTTGGTTATTGGTTTGCTGCAGACATAATGTATTTTTAATATACCAATAAACAACCGACGATTATGGATGGTAGCCGAACTTCATTTGCCGAGTTACTGGCAACGCAACTGAAATTAAAATTGGTATTATGGATAGCAACTTCCGGTTTCCAAAAATTTATAGAAAATACGGTCTGATTGGCAATTGAAAATAATGCAATCAAAATTAAAAATATAAGAAATACAATTGCTAAAAAGAAAGTTATTAAGTAAAAGTGCATAAAACATTAGTGATCATAAAAATGATTAATTATGTGGAATAAATTTTTTATGAAGAAAAGAAAGTACAAAATGTTGAATGTATGTCATTTATTAGACTTTAGGAATACAATTTTTATAGGGCTTTGACACTATCTCAAAATCTAGTACTTACGAGATTTTAAGCTAAATCTAACTGCTTTCTACTAGATTTCCGATACAAAACAAAATCTAGTCTGTGAGCAGATTTGTAGGAAGTCTACACAAAATCTAATATTTTTATTTTATCTTTACTACCATGTACAACATATTCATTTAAAAGATGATTGAATTAGCTACGGCTTAGTTAAAAAGGTGTGTGAATTTGCTATATTGCAGTTGTTTGGTTGTAGTTTTGGAAATTTGTCAGTTAGTGAGTTTTGTTTTGGATAAAAGGGTCCAGATAAATGTCAAAAAAACTAATTGTGAACGGTATAAATTTTCATAAAGATTTTAATTAAAATCTGCTATATTTTGTGCAGGTGTACATGCCTCATTATAACCAAAAAATAAAAAATATTAGAAATATTACAAGTGGAATTAACTTTTGATGAATAAAATAAAGTACAAAATGTTGAATGTATTAGACGACTCTTTAGAGTACATGCTGTGAGTACATGCTACATATTGCCTAAAATAAGTGTTCACAGTCTCTTTTTTTTAGCTGTAAGGCACATTTTCTTTAACCCTAGAATATCATACTTATTTTTATATCGCAAACGTCATACTTCGTCGAATCGACTACGACCTATTTCAAGAGCCAATAAAAAACGTCTTGAGCAAAAATAAGTACGAAAATAGATTTATTATTGATATTAAGCTAGTTTTTAATTATCATATAACGAAATTCATATATTTCTTTTAATCGTTTAACGTAAAATTAACATTTCACAGACTTCTATCAATTGGCATTTTTTCTTAAAACATAGCATTTATAGCATCAATTGTATGAAATGTTACACATTTTTTTCCATTAAGTCTTGTAGTTTCTTATAATAAATTTATTAAACTAAAAAAACAACATTAGTTTCGAGTAACTGATATTAGCGGCTAACGCTATACGAAAAACGAAACAAAAACAATCACAAAAAATATGTTTTAAATCGAAAATAAAATCGCGCGTCGTCATTTCGACGAAGTATGATAGTGCAGGGTTAAATATGCATATTATAAAGTCAAAAATAAAAATAATATTGCAATTATTGATTTTTGGATTTTTTTTGCATAATCGAGCCATTAACCACAATCTAAAGTAATTATGCTATAGTACAGTATTTCCCATCTTTGGTGAGAGCGCTTTGCCGTTTATATAGAAGAGAACCAAAATCAGTGATGTTAATTCTCGTTAATTTCTTTTCACGCTACTACAGTAGCAGAAAGGGATTATCTTATTGGATGCAATTGAGCTGGACTCCTAGATACCTATAATATTTTCACTTCATCAACTATGTAAATTTTACTTTAAAAATGGACGGTTATAGTTATGGTTTTTACTTTTAAATAATCTTTGAAAATGTTTTTCTAATAACATCTGACACAAAATTAATTAAATCAGGGTTGCAAAATTAATAATTGTAATGCGCTGATTTACACGGCCATAATTGTGCTGGCATAACATGCCAGTTTGTTGGTGAGAGAGGCAACGAGAGTGGTTTTGCGGTTGGCATAACTTTTCAACCAGCTTCAACCAGGGTGACCGATGACATTTTTCAAAAAGTGGCACCAAATAGGGGATTTATCAAAAAAAGGGCGAAATTAAAAAAAAAACGAGAAAACTGCACTAAAATTTTAATTTTTAATGTATTTTCATATAACTCACCCTAAATAAAGGGGGTCAAAAAGTGGCAAGGCAGTTGAAAAAGGGGAAACGCAGTCGAAAAAGTGGCAAATTGCCACTTTAGTCGGTCAAACGGTCACGCTGGCTTCAACCCCCCATTAGCAGCATAAAACCAACACACACACAACTTAAACAAACAACAGCAAATGTTAAATGAATACTAAAAACACTAACACACACAGCTGTGTATACGAATACATTTTGTGCCAGATGAATTAGTCTCGTGTAATTTGGAAAAGAACAAAAATTGTGCGGCTTAAAAATTGTTCTCGTCTAAACCACCTCAATAAGCATATCCATCGATAAGTGTGTATTTATTTCCGTTAAATTTATGTACTCACATACATACATACATATGTATATACCTTGCCCCGCTGAATCAATAACACTATAATAACATTTTTTATTTTTAATAATTAAAATACTCTGATATTCTTTACACAATTTAATTTTATTTAAAAGTAAACAGGTCCATATCTTTACTTTGAAACGACTAAAAAAATAAATAAATGTATGTACATATGTATGTACATAACAACTGAAATGAACATAAATGCAAAAGGAAATTAAAAAAATACCCATCATTCAGAAAACAAATCTGTTCAAATCTGTTCGTGTTTTCTTAACCCTTTTCTTCCCTGCGTTGAACTATTGCAAATCGCGTTCATTCTTCTTGTCTTTGCGAAGATCAGTGTTGCCACAACCAAAAAGTTCTAACACAACATTTTTTGAAAAGTTACCATATGCAAAGATTAATTGCACTTTCTAGTTAAATAATAAAGCAAGCCACAGACCTTGCGACCGTTGGTACAACATGAGCAGGTTGTGTATGAGATTGTAAAGTGTGTGGGGTCGTTGTATGAAGTTGTGTCTCGGTTGTATGAAAGATCAAAAAGATTTGCAGCCAAACCCACGATATCGAACGTTGTCGTTCGCAATCATTTTTAACGACAAACAATTGATTTGGGACCCACTAAACTTGTTCAGCACGACAAGTCGATCGACAATGCATGCGAACGATGACGTAACCATTTCCATACAAATTTGGTACCTACTATGAAAATTCAAACGACAACAAATGTCAAAATCAGTCACTTGGTTTGTGCTTGTCGACAAAACAAAAAAGTACACATAAATACCAAATTTTTAAAAAAATTTACATTTATGAAAATAAAAAAAATGTTAATTTTTTTGCGTTTATTTTATTTATTTAACTCACAAACATGCATTTTTGTCACATAATTCTTTTTGAATTACATACATACATACATACATATATATATGTATGTATGAATGTGTATACGTGCAATTTATCTAACCTATTCTAAACACTCAATTAGGCACATTACTCTCTCCACTTCAATAGATTGCTTGTCCCATTGGTGCTACTCCCGTCTATTCTTCATTACAATCCGCTTGCATTATTTTAGGAGTACCTACACATTTCAACTTATATATTTATTTATATTTCACACACAAAATTTTGAAAATAACTTTTTAATTTTTTTGTATTGTCTTATGTTTATCATTGTTGTTATTTTTATTATTTATTTGTAGAAACTTTAATTAGCATAGAGTTGCATTTTTTATAGAATACTTTTCACATTTCAGCGCTTTTTATTTGTAAAGTAGCGTTTTATTTGTGAAATTTTTGATGTGGCAATATTCTAATTTGACAATGAGTAAATGCATTACGTTAACAACGTAAAGCCTGACGACCGACAAGTCGATAGTTAGTGGGTCGCTCAAATGAACTATAATATGAGTGACTTGTCGTCAGTCGATCGAGTTGTCGATCGACATCGTGGGTTAGGCTGTTGATTTTTTGCAAGTTGTATAGACAGGTTGTATAATTTAGGAGTATGTTCTACAACTTCATTTGATTTTGTTTTATTTTCGTAGTGTTATATAAAAAAACGTCACGCACGAATTCAAATGTGCGTTTAAAATGTTATGCAAATGTAATTTTTGTAGTCTTTTGGCTCACTTCCTTTTAGTGTTTTTAAAAGTTTATCGTTAGGCTGAGTTTACATCTGGCATTTTTTGTTTGTCATTTGCTCAAAAAATCGTAACCAACTAATCACTAATGAAAAACTGTTTGAATCAGACTTATTTTTATTGATTTAATCAATTTTCAATAATTTTGGACTCTATAAAATGGTCTATTAGTTATGAATGAAACTGTTTAACTTAATAAATACGTGTCTGAATTGAACACAAAATCATTAGTAATTAGTGGTTACGCTTTTTTTACGCTTGCGTGGCACATGGCACACAGGTGGAAACCCAGCCTTAGAATATGTTTCTTTTTATATAAATCAAATTTTTTTTACCAAATTTTTTTCTGCACTTTTTTTCATTCTTCTTCTTCGTTTTGCACGAAAAAAATCATCGACTATTTTTGAGAAGAAATTAATGTTTTTGTCTTATGAGAGATAAACCCGCGAAATTTTTATATGAAATTAATTGGGCCTGTGCCAAACGGTAGCAAAGCACTAGTGTAAGTAAATTTTTGACACTTCTGAGGTGAATAAAATTTCACTAGAATTTTTGACACAACAGATAAATTTTTGACAAGCAACAAATAAGAAGCATGGTATCATAAAATTTAATCATTTATACAATATTATATAATTTTTTGCTACAAGAATATTGTTTATATAAAAATGTCCCTTTAAACATTTTTTGGTTGCCGGCGGCTTGTAGTCAAAGGTTTTGCTTTGCCGCCGCAGCAATTTTTTCATCAGCTTCTTTCTATGCTAAAGCGAATTTGTCAAAATTTTACATTGTCAAAAAAGATATTATTTGGCACAGCAGAAAAATGAAATTTTTTCCCCACAGGCAAATATTTTTTACCTTAGTACTTTTCTATGGTTTGACACACGCTCTAAGTTTATAAATTAATATGATTGATACTCACCACTTAACAATTATTAGTGGTGAGTATCAATATACCATACAATTTTGCACATGCAATGATGCAAGACCACTTGCATAAGATTGTGAATTGGGCTAGTGTTCAAATTATAAAAAATAAGTGATTTGAAAGTTTAACAACTAAAATATGTATATGTAAAAAAATGCACATTTATTATTGTTTTAGGGGAAAAAATAACTAAAATAAAAAAAATATTCGCATTGAAAAATAATTACCAATTTTGGTTAGAAATAACCTAAAACGGCAGCTTTGGCGAAGATACAAAAAAGGGCAGCAAAATTTCATTCTTTAAAAATTAACTGGCTGTCACAGTTATAATTTAATTATGAGCAATGGAAAGATCATAATGACCACCTGCCAATGTATGTGGGTTTGTTATGTGTTTGTGTGGGTTTGTTAACACTCTTGTTAGATTACCAGTTGGCAACTAGTAGTTGCATCTCTTAAAAAATGCTTATTGTTATTGTTTTCACAGAACGTGCGACTGTGTTCAAAGGGAGTTGGAGACAAAGGTTGTTCTTCGTTCGTTTAGTTTTATTTTCTTGTATATATGTAAGTAAGTATGCGTGTATGTATGGATGGATGTACATATTTAATTTTGTGGCAGTTGCATACACACATTTGCAATGCCTGGAAGTGGGTGTTGGAAATTTGGGAGAAGTTCATTTGCTTTAGGTGGTCATCTCAATTGAAATATTTCTTAATCACTTTAGTTCGAATCTATTAATAACCGCGATCGCCTGCTTACGCATTAGTGCAATTTGAAATTGTTTAAGTTTGTGCATACCCTTTTGATATACATACATACCATATATCTACATATGTAGCTACATATATAAATATTTATGACATAAATTTTATGTACATATGTTGTGTGTATATAAATATAAGTACACGTAAGTAGGTACATATTTACTTTTTTGTGTGTAATTAGTTAATTAAAATATCAACATACCTATAACTAGGCAGGTGTACACATGCATATCTACATATACATATCTAAAAATTGTGTAATATAGTAAGTAGGTATGTATTATGTATGTACCTATAACGTTGTAAAATGTAAGGTGAAGTTATACATACATACATGCATATGTATGTAGGTACCTATACACATAGTAGGTACCTATGTATGTATGTATGTATATATGTAGTTATGCACATCATAGTACGATTGTCCACGGAGGTGTGTGTGTATTATATGGTTGATATGAAAAAAATATTCATATAATGGGATATGTACATATATGTATGTATGTATGTACATATGTAGTATGTATGCGTATGTATGTATATACATACATATGTATGAGTACACATTATGGCATTTTGTGACATCGCGATTGTATTTACTAGTTGCAACGTTTTTCATTTCCGATATTTTTCGTTGAGTGGTACCTACATACATACATACCTACATACCTAGGTAGGTATTACCTATGTATGTGTGTATGCACTACTTATGTATTTTGTTGTTTGATTTTAATGAAAAGCTACGATATTTTGCGTTTACCCAAGACCATTTGATTCAAAGACCGAATGCCGCCAGTGTGAACAGCATTCGGCATAGGTACATACATATGTACATGTTGAAAATAATAACAACAAAAAATGTCTACTAAGCACAGTGTTACCATTAGACTTGGGCATAGTTGCTCGTTTTGCGGATTGTTCCTTTTTGTTCCCAACAACAAAAAGAACAGTTGTTCTTTTCGGTCA
This sequence comes from Tachina grossa, assembly GCA_949987645.1. Taxonomy (NCBI): domain Eukaryota; kingdom Metazoa; phylum Arthropoda; class Insecta; order Diptera; family Tachinidae; genus Tachina; species Tachina grossa. The sequence goes on along the minus strand of OX465277.1, from coordinate 26,613,773 downwards.
GCAGGGTTATCAGATTTTTGATGTGTTAACATCTATACGCTAGAGCTGCAAAACTATCGATAGTCGCTCCACTCGATAGTTTCGATAGTTTTATGTAAAACTATCGATACTATCGATAGTATCGAATAGTTTTATAAAAGTTGCCATAAACTACATGTGACTCGAAAAAAATCCAGAATCCTCAACATTTTCATTAGCATATAAAAATATATCAAGCCTTTTTTTCGATTTTATCGTAAGCTGGGCATATTATCGAAAATATACTTTTTTATTGAACTTAAAATTTTATGGGCCTACCCATGGTTTAGAATTATCAAAATGCGAAAATTGTTGATAACTTTTAAGACACTAACTGTAAAGTTTTATCGTAAGAGACGATTGGCGGCCGTCGTGATATCAGTACCACCAAAATTTATCTTTGTGTCGATGATGTTGAATTTATTAAGAATCTTGTGACGACTATTTGTCGAATAACACTTGGATTTATAAATAAATTCATATACATACATATATATTTAAGTACTTGTGTATACAGAAGCAGGGATGCGATGTCATATTTACAAATTGTACTAACTTTCAAAAAAATTTTTATTTTTTTCAGTACGATTGTACTTAATTCTTTATTTATATTTTTTTAATACTTGTAATTTTCAATTAACTAAAAATCAATTAACAAAACGCCAGAAGGTGCACAAAGAATATTAGTTGCTGGTATCTGAATATAAAAGTAACATTTACGATATACTACGTTTATAACCTTTTTTTATTTGATTGTTCACAGTCGATGCAAATATTCGGCTTCTCTCCTTGGTACGAAAATAAAATTTCCACATTTGCAGATGACTTTGGAATAAATAACATTCCTCCAGCAATTCTTTAAGTACCGGAAAACATCGTTTGATTTACTTAATTTTCTAATAACTTCGAGCTAAAGATTAACCCCCTTGTGCAAAAAAATAAGTGAACGTTAAAACCGGTTTTTCTATGGAAATTTTTTTAATGTACACTTCAAGCACGCATTATTTTTTGCATAAGGGGGTTAATATATTTTAATGCAATTCATGTAATATAATATAAAGAGATTCCAGTAGGGCTAAATGGGTCATTGCGGTGCTACGGTACTTTTGGCATTCAAATAGCGCTAAAATTATACAATTGTACCAACTTTTCCATCGCTGTAAAAAAGCTTAAATCAACTACGGATAATTTGCTTCAAAGCTGCCGGCTACCGTTTACTGACTTCGATTATTTTTACTCTTAATTACTTGTTTTTTTTTTGCCGATAGTATCGATAGTGGAAAAAACTATCGATATTTCATTTACAACAAAACTATCGATACTATCGATAGTACTATCGATAGTTTTGCAGCTCTACTATACGCGCGCTTCTAGGGCAGTAAACTATCAGTTTCAATACATACGCAAGTGTTAGGTATGTAAGAGTAAATCATCGTTTGTTTGTTCGTTGCTAGGCAGTCGGTATTGAAAGTGATTATTGGGCGATTTTCATATAATTTTATTAATTTTTGGATTAAAAACCTAGTGCGGGTTTCGGCGAAGAGTTTAGGCTAAAAATTAAGGCGATCCGATATCGGCGAGCCGAGATTTATGTAAGTGTTTTAATTTGGAGTATTAATTTGGAGTAATATTAAAAAAGTGTTTTATGTTGATCTTCGGTTTTGTCTTATGCATAGCAAAGAGAATAATGACGTGGTTATACGTACATATATGTATAAAAATGAGATAGCAAGACAGCAACGTATGTAGCTTATGTACAAACATAACAATGTATGTATGTATGTACATTTGTCTGTTGCTTTGCATTCTCTTTGTTTTTTGTGGGTTTAATATAAAATAAATAAAAAATATTAAGCAAGAAAATAATGAAATCATTAGCACTTCTGTTTAATTTTTTTCATTTTGAGTGCATCTACTAAATTTATATATATATATATATTATACTATATACATATATTATATATATATATATATATATATATATATATATATATATATATATATATATATATACATATATATATATATATATATATATTATATTAACTGTGCTGAAAACATAACATTAATAAATTATACAAAGTAAAATTAAATTCAATAAACTATTCTTTTTCATTAAATACTTTATATTAACTCTACCTCCGGGTTTGCGGGTCTGTGTTCATAGAAATCGAACAAGTACCGTGTAACAAAAAGGTGTTAACACATCGCCCGTGAGTTCGAACACTCATTGTTTTTTCTGACTTATTTCGCCAAATTGATTTTAACCCTTAACTACAATTGCGTTTTTAACTTACATACGTTACTACATTGGTGGGGTTATTTTCTATCCCAAACAAAAATTATTTCTTAGTTAATTTTAATTATTATTCGAACTCCATTTGTTTCTATATTTGCGATTTGAACGGGCTAAAGTTCGTATCGCTTTTTAAGCCAAATTACATGTGATAATTATTAATGAACAAATAACACCAAAGTTAGTTGTAAATATTCTGACAACACATAGTCGAACGGAACAGCCAGCCGTTTTCGAAGGCCACTAAACCTTCATCATCAGCGTTCTTTTGTGTTTGGTCCACTGTGTGTGGTGTCAGTTGATGTAGATTTCTGCTTTATATACTTACTTAGCATTTTATTGCAAATGGAATATAGTGATGGTAAAATTGAGCTTACAATACAAAAAAGCTTTCAGCAAATTGAAATACGATGAATCAAAACAATTCACATATTCCATTTGCAATAAAGTGCTAAGTATATAAAGCAGAAATCTACATCTACTGACACCACACACAGTGGACCAAACGCAAAAGAACGCTGATGATGAAGGTTTAGTGGCCTTCGAAAACGGCTGGCTGTTCCGTTCAACTATGTGTTGTTAGTCAGAATATTTACAACAGACTTTGGTGTTATTTGTTCATTAATAATTATCACATGTAATTTGGCTTAAAAAGCGATACGAACTTTAGCCCGTTCAAATCACAAAAATTATTTCTATTTTCAGGGCTTCACATGAAAAAGAAAGTATTAATGTGAAATATTACATTTGTTAATTTTTTAATGAAATAACGTTTTTGTCACATTAAAAAAATTTCATAAATTAGAAAATGTCAGTTTTTTTGCGAGCGTACAAAGTACATAAGTTATAATATATGGAGTGTGTCGTGGGTAAAAATTTACCCCAAGATTGTAGTTAAGGGTTAAAAATTGCCAAAAGTCGCCAAAAATCTGTTTTATGTAGTTTTTCTTTGGAAATATTTGATAATAAATTTGTCTTTATATAAAGGGTGTCCCAACAAGAACGCAAGATTTAAATTTGGCGCCATTCGAAGTGTCATTGTTTGACAGTTGAACAATTGTTATTGTTTGCTAGTAGAAGGTATGAGGTTAGTAAAAATGGAGCGTTACACGAATGAACAACGCATTCTCATTGTGAAATTGTTTTAACAAAATAGTGAAAGTTTTGCGGCTACAGTTCGCAAATTTGCGATCAATTTGGGGTCACAATAATGCTCTAAAAGAGTCAACTATAGAGACATTAACGGATAAATTTGCCGAAACTCGGTCTGTTAGTGATGTAAAGACAACAACGCGCCTTCGACCAGGTCGATTGACCGAAAATCTCGCAGCTGAACGTGGTGATGTCGCTCAAACGCAGGTCAAGCGCAAACAGTCAATGGTGTTCGGTATCGTGAAATGATAACCAGTTTTTTCGTGCCTAGAATTGAAGAAATGAATGTGGAGGGCATGTGGTTTCAACAAGACGGCGCCCCATGTCATACAGCCAGAGAAACAATTCAATTGCTACATCAGTCATTTCACGGTCGTGATGTTTCGCGTTTTGGAGACCAGAATTGGCCGCCTAGATCGTGCGACTTAACACAATTAGACTTTTTTCTTTTGGGGTTTTTTGAAGTCGATGGCTTACGCGAATAAGCCGACGACGGCTCAAGCCTTAAAAGAGGAAATTGGACGCTGCATTAATGAAATACCGCAGCATTTATGCAAAACGGCCATTGAAAATTTCATTAAAAGATCGCGTACGTGCCAGCAAAGCCCCGGCGGCCATCTGCCCGATTTGTTGTTCCACACATAACCTCATTTTGTCTACTTTACGATATAATAAAGTTTCACGATTTTTTTTTTTAAATATCTGTGTTTTATTTAAAATTTAAAGCTTGCGTTCTTGTTGGGACACACTTTACAACGAAAAATAAATATTTTTGAACGAAAATGTTTAAAATGGAATCCGTAATCAGTTTAAAACAAATTTAATCACTTTTTTAATTCTAATAATCTTCTTCACAATCTGTTTTTGAATTCAATACTACAAATTACTTCTTTTAATCTTGTAAAACCAACTGCTTTGTAGAACTGCTTGTAAAGCGTTATTTTTTATACCATTGCAATGAATTTTTGGGATTGGAATAACTGAAAAAGTCAATTTCGTAAAAAATGCGAGTTAGGGACTTTCTACTTGTGACCATCGATATGCACCTTATTTATTTATACATATATTGTAATATGAACTGCTTTTGTTATATAATAATATGTATCTACATAACTTATTAAGAGTCTTTCTTAGCTGAAATCCAAAAAGTATTTGAATCGCAAAACTAGTTAAAAAATTTGACGAAAAAAGTTAAAATAAAAACTAATGAATAATCGAAATCCCGATTATTTGGTAGGCAATTCAGATTCTGTATTAAATGGTTTTATTAATTTAGGATGCAATTTCGAAGAAGCAATATTGCAAACTATGAAAAAGAGTTACATACTAAAAAAATTAATTTGATTTACTAATACATACAGACATCCAGTTTTATTAAAATTTAATTTAGCGCGTAGGAAAATAGTACATTTTGGCTATAAATAGTTGACAATGCTGTAACTTAGCGCGTTTTGAGAAGTAGAATGCCATGTTTGGATTATAAATAGTTGACATCGCTGGCCACAAAAGCTCTTATCTTATGCACAGACTTTCAAAAACCATTTGAGAATTCACAAATAATATTTTTTAAAATCACAAAAGAAAAATACGCGTAGCAGGCTTAGATAAAAACCTCAAAAAATAGTTTTTAATCGATATAAAGCTCTTTCTTTCATTTTTCCCCCTTTACACCTTTATATTCGATTGGATTTTTATACAAGAGCCATAATGATATGAAGAAGAATTTTTGTATTTGCTCGTAAAAAGGGAAACTCCTATCGTATTGTGTTTGGCAATTATTCCTAGGGAAAGTTTTAGCAAATAAGAATTTAGATCTAAATAAAAAGTTTTTTGATTGAGTCCAATGAAAAGCTTAAAAAATTACCTAATAAAAAAAATCAGTGCACTCAAACTGAATCAGTTTGCGGGGTTTCCGGTTCGCCTCGCATTTCATCGATCCCTGTTAATAAAGCAAATCGAGGCTTCAGTGTATATAAAATCGTTTATACATATATACAAAAATTAACTTTGAAAAAATAACTAAGAAAAATTAACTTTGGAATAAAATAAACGAGTTGCGAATTAGAAATAATAAGAAAAAATCCTGTTTTATTATTTTTAAAATTTTATTGCGCTTAATGAAGTTTTCGGCAAACATCTGTTGTGTGTACGTACAGACAAATTCGCATCAATCGAATTAAGAAAATAAAAACATACTTATCAACTGCAGCCTGGTAGTTCTGGTATTTCTCCTATGAAGCTCCTACACCAAAGAAAGCACTCAAATAAAGCTTGAGATTTGCAAATACTATTTCAGAGAAACTTCGAACGAAATTTGTTTGGGGACATTTTAGAGATTCTTATAAAAGAAAATAAATTTGAGGCCAAAGAAGGCACGTTTTGTTTTAAATCATAATTAATTTGCAGCAGACTGGTTTTTGCAGTTTTTTAATTGTTTTATTTTATTTGTATCAGTCATTAAATAACTAACTATTTCAAAAAAATTTCAATTTCGTCAAAAGTTTATTTTTTATCTTTGTTCTTTTTTTTTTTGTTCACAGGAAGTTTATTATGCACGAAATTCGATAACTCAACTAGTTTAATGTATTAATCTGAAATTTAAAATACAAATGTAACTCTAATTGATCTTAGTTTTATAGCTTAAATATTTATGAATTATTTAAAGCAAATGACATTTAGGAGAACAATAGTTAGGAGATCGCATGGCACAGATACAAATGCAAATATTTGCCTTTAAAATTGCATATAGAAATTAAAAGAAATGCTTAAAAGAACAACGAAATGACCCAATTTTGTAGCTTATACTAATTTAAATGTTTGAGGGAGAATGTAAAAACAATTTAAGGTTGTTTTGTAAAATTATTTCAACCTTAAGCAGCAGGTATTCGAGAATGTTCCAAAAAAATGTCAACTAGTTAGAGCAATTAAGATCTGAAAAGACAGCAAGAGATTTGTTGGCTTCCCTCATATGAATTTCTGGACATGCAGCTATTGAAGCCACTAATGATTAAGCGACAAATAAGGCGACTATGATAGCGAAATCGCTTTTCAAGGGAGAACATAATTGATCTTTCGTGGTTGGCCTATTTCGACTTTGTTTGCGATAATTTGGTCCTAGGTTAGGTAAGATTAGTTTAACAGGCTTGGCGAGGCAAGGGAAACTTCAGCTCAGTTGGGTCCATTTAATTAGGTCCCTCTGTGTTATCGGTGAAGGAGAGAGCGTTATAATGAAGAACAGAGAAAGAGAGGAGGGAACGTATTAAGGAAGAGGAAAATAAGACTTAAAAGGTCCGTTTTTGGACGTGCTAAAAATTCTTGCAGCTGGAGTTGGTGATTGAATCACTCACTGCTCCTAATAAAAAAAGCAGTTCTTTAAGGTCAACCGCTGATAGTTCGAAAGGCTACTAAAAACCCCTTCCAAGAGCACGAAAGCTTTGGTTTTCAAGATCAGAGCATATGCATAGTAGTTGAGTTATTGTCGGCTCCTCTTCTTCATCTAAACATCCCTGAACCAAAGTCATTATATGGGATTCCCATCCTGTTATCATGGGCATCAAAAGCACCGCGTCCAGTAACAACAGCTACCATGTACCTTAAATTTGTTCGCGGGAGGCTAACTAGTTATTAAGGACCTTCTTTTATTGATAAATGTCCATTGTGTTAAGCGTTGGTTCGCTATGCCACCTTTTTTGAGCCGTTGCCGAGAAAGCATCATTTAGACGCTTCCAGAAGGATTTCAGAAGAATGCTGCAGAAGTTATCAATGTCTTCATCCTGACGCCTAGTTTCTCTCCTTGAAAGGGATATTTTGGTCCTAGGTTATAGAAAGATTTTCGAGACGTTCTTTAATCTATTACAACCACGATAAGGAGGACAATGCAATGCAACCACGAAACTCTAGCCCCGAAAAAGATAAATAAACTTTGGAAAAGTCGTATTTAAAGTTCAGGAATTCATGGGAATTCGGTGGCTTAATGATAAATAATAGTGATTTTTCTGAGAACAATAGAGGTTAAAGTTTTATTAACGGGTACTAATAGAAGGGAATAACAATGGACCCAACAGGGTCTCCGAGGAAAGGTGTGTTGGAACACCACCCTTCCTAACCTAGTCTTACCTAAAGCTCGGAGTATGGGCTAGCTAACTTTCCTAAGAATGGGTTAAGTGAAAGCACGTGAAATATAATTTTAATGGGTGTGGCTCCGCCCATTTTTTATTCTCATTACAAAATACCAACGTGTGCTTGTAAGTTTCGTAGCCATCTGACAAGTAAAGATACATAAAAGAAAAAGAAAAAATTTATAATTTTTAAAATAGGTCTAAAAATGATGGAGCTATGAAGTAACACAGACACACAGTAGTCGATTAAAAAGTAACGAAGCTCTAGTTGTTAATTTTATTGTAAATAAAAACTGTTGCGTATGTGGTTGAACAAACTACTTTTTTTTTAATTAATCTATTTAATTTCAGTTGATTAGGATAAATCTTTATCTTCAAAAATTTGTATGGTCTTTGTTTAGGATGGGCTGGTTTCAGCTCAGGTCAGGCATCCCCAAAACACCGCACTCCGGAATGGCTTCTAATACAGGGTGGCCCAAAAGAAACCAAGGGGTGTAAAAGTTTAATAACTTTTTTGTTTATTAACTTTTTTTTATTTTTTCTTTCAGATTATATAATATACAAAATGGAAATTTTTTTACACTAAGTATGAAAAATGATGTCTCTTAAATGACCACCGTTTTCAGCTTCGCACTGATGGGCTCTTTTTAGAGCATTTTCCATAACATCTTTCAAAACTTGTGGCTGTAGCGTTCGAATTTCTGCAACAATGTTTGCCTTGAGTTCAAGGATTGTCTCTGGCTTGTTCACATACACTCGCTCCTTCAAAAAACCCCAAAGAAAATAGTCGGGTGCTGTCAAATCTGGCGATCGCGCTGGCCAAATAATTTCCGAATTTCGAGAAATTATTCGCTCTCCAAAAATTTGACTTAAAAGTGCCATTGTGTCTCGGGCAGTATGGGCAGTGGCTCCGTCCTGCTGAAACCACATACCAGGTCTGTTTTCAAGAGCAGGACGTAAAAAATTTTCTATCATAAACCGATACCGCTCTCCATTTACGGTTACAGCACTTCCATCTTCATTCTTGAAGAAGTAGGGCCCAATGACATTTTCAGATGTGATCCCACACCATACTGTACACCTGATAGGGTGCAATTGGCGTTGATGAATGGCTCTTGGATTTTGAGAACCCAGAACCTACAGTTCTGCTTATTAACAAAGCCATTCAAATGAAAATGAGCTTCATCACTCATAATCAAATTTTCAATAAAGTTGATTTCATTTATTCATTTCTTATTTTCTGATTTTCATTTATTATTTTCATTCATTATAAATTCTCCAAGTGTTGTCTATATAATCTGAAAGAAAAAAAAAATAATAAACAAAAAAGTTATTAAACTTTTACACCCCTTGGTTTCTTTTGGCCCACCCTGTAATTGTTCTCAATTTTACTTATAAATTTTACGTAAACATGAGAATTACTATTTAAGTGCCCTGGAGACGATCAAATAAACCCGTCAATCAGTGTATATGTATGTATGTGTTAGTGTTGTATGTTTGCCGTTTAAAAGGAGACGGCAAAAAAAAACACGTCCATTACCATTTGTATTTGGAGCAAGTAGCAAGTAGCGTTCGCCAGCGAGCGGCGGCGGCGGTGCAGTAGTTTTGTGACCAACGGCGCGCCGCGGCGATGCTCAAACAAGCATTTGATAACTTAAAGAGAAAATTTAAAATTGAAATTGCAAATCTATTTTCACAGTTTCTTTTCCGAAATTGTACGGTTTTGTCTTTTTGAGCAGATAACATTTCGGGTTGTTTTGAGCCGATGCTAGCAGATGCAATCGGTGGCTGCGGGATAAATAGAAAATAGCCTTGGGCTCAAGCCGACTGACTTTTTTTCTGTTCCAAGCATGTTCATCGGAGCACTTCTTCATCATTAACAAGAGTTACAAAGAAACTGATGTTTTTCTTTTGTTAATGAGATTTGAGGACTATGCAATAATCAGCCGTCAAATAAAATATTTGTTAGTGTTTTTATTATGGAAATGGTTACAATTTATGTTTAACATTTGTTAACCCACAAATAATCCCATCCCAAATCATTGTTTTACTTATTTAGTAAAATATTTTTTTTTTATATGTTACTAAATAAATAAAATAATAATTATATATATAATAGTGCATTAACAAATGTTAAACTTAAAATATTTTTTGATTTTCATTAAAAATTGCGGCAACGCCGAAAAACTCGACTTTACTCAGACAACACGTGATTGATGAGTTTATTTGATCGTCTCCAGGTCACTTAAGAGAGTATGAAGTGTTTCAAAGATGCTTGATTCAGAGCAATATACTGTACTGTAATAGTTGTTTTAGATTTTTTTTATTGATTTGACTATATCACGCCATAGCCGTCAACGAAAGATTAAGCGACATAATTTTCGAACTTTATTAAATATTTTGGCCAAAATCGATTAAAAAACGGTCTAGAAAAAAATGTGTCGTTTAAGCTTTTATTTGGCGGTTATGGCTCGATATGTAAATTAACTGCATAATAACAAATTTTCAATATAAACTTTTATTTAAATGCTTCACGTTGGTTGGTTTAATCAATTTATTTTATTGGTCGCCGAAATTGGCTAGATTTACCTATAACTTATTTTTATGGGTAAGTTATGCTAATGTGCATATGTATATTGAATCTACTTACATTCATATGCATGTATGTATGTATTATACGTATGTTTGTTTACGTATGTATGTATATTTATTACCTTATTAATATTTTTAATATCATACTTGTTTTAATAGCTGTCAAACCATGAACCTATTTCGTTGTCCCATTCATATTTGTTTATTACCTTCATTATTTATGCAAATTATACATATTGCGCAGCCTAAATGGATACACTCGTTAACTTGTTATGCGCCTCTGCTTTAGTGTGCAAGTCTATAGTCCATAAATTACCGGATTAATACATTTGCTCTTTATTGTTTGCAACTTGTCACACAAATTATTGAATTCCTTTAACATTCATTTAGAAAAAAAAAGAATTTGCTTATTAGTGTCTCTAGATTATAAAGCTGACTTTAAAGTGTTTGGGCTTAGATTTTTAGAAGCGTAAAGAAAAAATTTCTATTGAATATTCCTTGTATCAATTATATTATTTTATTGGAATTCGAAAATTATTTTAAAAATTTACAATATAAATTCACTACAAATACTGAAGATTTAAGAATTCCCGGGTGGGGGGTCTACTTTGTAATCCGAAGCGAAAGAAAGGCTTTCGAATTAACATGTCATTATGATACAAATTGCGAAGTTTTTTCTTTTGTTTCGAATCACAGTGTTTACGCCCGATCTCAAAAATTTCACATTATTTCCAGGATTGGGATCTTGCAGTATATATATCTGCTCAAATTAAATGAATTGGATGGCCAATTAATCGATATATTTCTTGAATTTGAATGTTTGACCAAAGTTCCTCTTCATAAATCAATTGCAGTGGCGAGACCAAATCTTTGGCGGCCCATAAAAAATGCATGACTTAGGACCTGTGGGAGACACGGGTCGTCTTTTTTTTTTTGTCTTTTATCACGTAGTGTGTCCGTATATGCCCAGCAAAAAATTTCAAAAACGATAATCGGGTTTAGAATTAAGCATTTTTGGTGGAAGCACTTCCCTACTGGATTACCAACTTAATGATTTTAACAAGGCGTGAGACTAAAATAATTGATTCTTGAGAAGTATTTACTTTTTTCATTTGTCAACATATTCACGCAATCTATTTAATCTAAAAAAATCATTCTCCTCATTTAGCAACTTGTACATCAATTTTTTAAATTTTATGTAATGTGATTTGTAAGCGAGTAGTGGAATTTGGTAATCAGATAAGTAAGTCATTATATGGCAAGTAGTTCTGATGCTAATGTGTAATTTTTTGCTGGGCAGCTTTTATTCTATTTCTTATGTCGTCTGCAGATACACCTGTTATAGTCAGAAGACTTCCGAGATAGCAGAACGTTGATACATCCTCAAGACTCTACCCGTGAATGCGCTGTTGTTGGAAACATTAATTATCATTGCTTTAGTTTTAGAAATATTTGTCTTTAGGCCTGCATTAGCTGCTTCTATTTTAACTGCATTGATCTTAGCCTGCATATCATTGAAGTTGTGGGATAGTAGACATATGGCGTCAGCTAAGTCGAGATCTTCTAGCCTTCTGTTGAATCTCCATTATTATGCTCCAATATCTAGCACGATATTGAAAAGTAGGGGTGACAGAACACAGCCTTGTCTCACTCCAGTTTTAATTTGGAATGAGTCACTAATACAGCCATCGTGAAGAATTTGACAGTCTGCATTGTGATATAGTGCTTTAACAATATCAATTATTTTTTTAGGGTACCTTTGCATGCTAGCGTGCTCCATATGGCGAAATGGCAAAGCGCATCGAATGCTTTCTCAAAATCGATGAATATCATATTTACAATATTTACTTTTTTTCACCTGGGAATTTTTTCCCAAGGAAATTTTAATTCATTATACGGGCAAATGTTATTCATAATTGGGCTGAATGATTGGCGAAGCCAAACTGAAGGACCATAAACTATCAAATAATTTGTAAGGCCAATCTAAACTTTCTTGCATTTCGATAAAAAAAACACGATTTTTCGAAATTCAATAACAGAAATATTCTAATATCTCAATCATAAAATATAATCTTAAATCCGCCATAATGAAATTTTTAGGTCATACAAAATTCGTGTCAGTCCAAGAAATTTTTAATATATTATTAATTAATTATAACAACGCTACTAATCCTTAGGCAAGAATTGCCACAAATTTAAGGTAAATTTTAATATTTGATGAAAAATTTATTGGATTTTATGAAATATTTGAAAGAGAAACAACCTGTTTTTACAAAAAACTCGTACAAAATTTTGCATAGAATATTTAATTTTAAAATAAGAGTCACTGAACTTTCATAACTAGATACATACGCAGATCTTCAAGAGCTTAGTTGACGTATGAAAGAAATATTAATGCTTTACAAAACTATTCCATATAAAATCAATAATTTCGACTTTGCATACATAGGATGAATAATGTTAATTAAATTATTAAAATCTATGTAATTAACAACAAAAATGTTTGCTGTTCTTTATGGTTCTAGGTAAAAGTAAGATTTGTAAGTAATATGATCCCTCTACTATGTAAATGAAGAGAAAGGTTTAACTTTTTTCTTTGAAAGATTTACGTGAAGCAATAAAAAGAATTAACACTCCATTCGTAAATTAATTTATTTGCATATATTTATTTATTTATTTTCGTTACAGGTTTATGCTAATTTAGACATCGCAACTGCCAAAGCCACCAAAGAGGAACAAACACGTGCTAAACATCATCTCTTAGATGTGGCAACGCCGAATTCACCATTTACAGTGGTAAATTTTCGCAATAAAGCGCTGCCAATTGTATCCTTTTTAAAGCATAGAAAGCAATAATTTTTTAAGGTGTTTGTGTGGGGGTAAGTTCAAATGTTTTTTAAATTAAAAAAAAAAAAAATTCTTGCTAGTAATTGGCAGCTTAAAAAATATTCAATATGTCGTACCGAAAAAAAATTCCTGCAAGCAACATATTATTTTAGCTTCCTTTTTTTATCTAACGAAAAAAATTCAAATTGAACCAAAGTTTAGGCAATTTTATCAGTACATTTTTTATTTGTTATTTAAATATTTACATTAATCTTTTGGCGCCCATCTTCAACGTACAGTTCTTTGAACTTAACTTCAATTTGAATAACCGGAAATAGGCACAAAAGTAAATACACATTTCAAAACTGTTTGCCAAATATTGACTTTAACAGTCGCAAGATATTCTTAATTTTATTTTCTGTAATCAAAATGCAAATATACAAACATATGTCTGGTATAAATAAAATTGGGGTAAAGTTGGCTGGATACTTTACACTAGCTTTTCATAAATTATTGTGTTAAAATTTTAAGTAAGCTTAAACATTTTAAGTGAATAAAATGCAAATAAATTTTACGGAATATCAGTTCCACTGCTGCTTAATTTATAGATATCGCTCATTTAATCAAAAAACTTCATGACTGAAAAAATGGAGAACTTATCCTCATATCGTTCTTCATATCGTGTAAAAATTTCATACAAATATCTTTTTAACCCCCGACTAGTAGTGTAGTGTAGTGTGTGTCTGTCCGTGTCCACGTACAGACCAAACGGCTACACCAATTTTGATTTAGTTTTTTCTGTTTGAAGGGTGATTTGATCGAGAGGGTTCTTAGCTACGTTTTGAGTAAAACGGTCCAGCCGTTTATAAGATATCACATATTTTCTAGATATATTCGGGTGTTCTTCAAATTTTTAATTTTTGTTATTTACTCAATTCTTGAAAGCCAAATAAAATTCTCTTCCTCCATTAAGTTGTGCATTAATTGAAAACTTTAAACTCGTTTTCTGGTAAATTAGTTTTTTTTTGAGTCAGGACGTTGTTTGAGTAAATGAGCGATATGTATGTGTATGTATGTATTTTCCACTAGTTACTTAAGAGTTAAAAATCAAAATTATATTCGTTATATTTCTCTGCATGGTAATGTAAGACACAATTCTCCTTTGGTTCATATTAAAATTATAAGTACACCATATATAAAGGCCGTTAAAATTTCTTAAAAAAAATCATATTTGTAAAGGCATGGCTATGCTAAAATCATTGGAAATGATCGGTGAATCCTTAGTGATTTATCCCCAAGGAAGTGTTTTTTTTTAATATAGAGAATAAAAGTTTCCGGTATATTCTCCGGCAGCATTTTGGGGAATAAGGCTTTCATTTGCTAGGTTAGGTTAGGTTATCATGGGGTCTACTGTGTAATTCGAAATGACAGAAATTACTTTCGAATTTGTATGCTTATAACATGTAAATTCGAAAGCATTTCCTTTCGCTTCGAATTGCAGAGTGGACCCTCAGGTTGCTGGTAACAGAGCAAAATGGGAATCCAGCTCATTTGGCTCCAATTTTTGATCCCTTTAAGCTATCTGTAAGTAGGAAGCAAAGAGAGAAGCAAGGCGTAAAAGTGGGGGAGTTAAGTGAAAAAATCGATTTAGATCGGAGTATATTGTCAAAGATAATCAGGTATGTTCTGTATTCCATGAGAAATTAAATCGTTGGGAATTACCATGACCATTGTTGTTATAAATACATCTTTACAAAAACAATTTTATAGATTCTAGAGGAGAGGGGAGAATTAGCAGCCTTATCAGCCGCCAGTCCTAATATGAAGGCTGCAATTTTTTGCGTCTTATTTCTGATAACTCGAAAAGCCTGCTGAATGATAATCTGCCAAGGAAGTGCTTACTGCGATCCTACTGACCAAGGCAGAGGCAGAAAATATGCATAATACTTTCCTCCTCGTCTTCATCATTGCAACTGAAGCAGTATTCGTTATACGGGAGGCCCAGATGCTTAGCATATGTTCCGAAAGCGCAGTGCCCGGTAAGTTTGGCCAAGAGCTTCCTCAAATGCTTCCTAGTGAAATTCATGAGGTTTTTAGTTTTCTCGATATTGCACAGGTGGGCTCATTGCGCCATCTGTCCTGAGTTACGCCCCCCAGGGGAGTCTATATAGACTACGGGTGTGGCAACCCCGGGGCCCCAGCTGGGGTGATGTGGCTTTTTCCATTGACGTACCTTTGGTACATTACCCATAGAACTTATGTGTTACTACCCAATCTCTGAATATAAACAGAGCAAAGGATGTGCACATATTTATAACAAAAGGAAGACAGGTCCTGTTGATGTCAATTAGGTGCAGCGTCACCTAGAACTGCCCCTGAGTTCAAAAGACGATAGAGGTGAAGCCCTTGTGGTGGAACTTCGAGGTCTAACCAGAGGCTACTTCTGGTGCCACGGGTGCCGGTGGCCCGACAGCCGAGCTGCTTAGAGTTGAGTGCATGTAGCGGTCGTCAATTTCCTTTGCTAAAATGCCGAGTTCGTCCTACCTCATGAGGTTAAAAGGATGATTTTGGTATGTGTGGAGTAGGCACTGGTTATTTGGCGACACAGGCATGGGTTCATCTCGGACGAGTGGTTGAGCTGTGCCGGCAATGGTTGAGGAATTCTCATGGGGACCTCGCGATGGGTGTATACACAACACCTTGGCGTGGAAGCCGGAGAATTATCGTGATGGCTGTGGTTGCTACCAAAATCGCTGGGAGAATAGTCTTGGCTTCCCAGTGTGAAATCAATACTAGTGGTTGGTCTGACGCGGTCAGCCAGACACTATTCTAGGTGCTGTTGCCATTCAACAGAAGCTGCTATGGGCACGGACATAGCAGCAGAGTTTAGATAGCTCAAATTACCTCAGCAAGGTAATTGAATATGGTACGGGGATAACTATATTCAAAGATTGCTACCTATGTGCCTTATGGAGTGGGCCATAGGTTCATTCTAATAGGGTGCATGGGGGCGTTGGTCTGGCGTCTAACCCACACCCGGTGCTTTGGCACCCGTGAGATAAGGCCGTAATGGCAGGTGCTCACGGAAAGCTATCGCACATCTGTCCTGAGTTACGTTAAGAAAGACAGCTTTGTAGGATCTTCAGCAGTATGAGAGTGGAAGCGGAGATTTTATAGAATAAAATATTTTTTTTTTTAATTGGTTTCTTCGTTTTTATAATTAGTTCTTCCCAACTATTTATATGTTGGGACAAAAAATGCTCGTAATATAGAGTAAGAAGCTGTTGCAGCAGATAATAAAACGTTTGCTATTCAAATTAGTCCACTCGTCTAGAAAATATGTCTGCATTATGAAAACAGGGCATGTCAATTTTCAAAGGATTTTGGCGATAGGTAGTTGAAGATTGCGAATAAGCTCGAAAGCCTAAAATCACACTATCGGCACAATGTACTAATTTTGAACGGCTCACTGAAATAAAACCATGATAATGAGTTAAATTTATCTTATTTTTGAACTAATTGAAACATAAGGATATAATTGCACCACATTGCATTTGCCATATAGACTTAGGCCTACAGTACACGGCATGTGAAAAACCACATGCGTATGTAGCGATGACGTCACGAGAATTTTCAGCATGTTCGTTGCATTTTCTAAAATTACTAGTAGTGGCTAGATGCCGTAAAATTTTTGTAGTATTTTTGTTCCAAAATACATATGTGGCACATGTAGCCGAATCGAAGACATTTTCTGCGGCAGCTGTCTGTGAGCATGTTAATATATACATGTACATATGTTGCTAGTACACGGCATGTAGCAAATGTAGCATCGTGATGACGTCAAAATTACGTCAGAACCACATGCGCATGTGGTTTTTTACATGCCGTGTACTGTAGGCTTTACTCCAGAATTAATTGAGTAATAATGTAATTTTTGCTTATTACTTATGAATTTGAGCCGTCAAATAACTGAGAACATATTTAAGAAGCTTTCGTTTTGCTGGATTTTTTTTTCGTATGGTAATAATAATATTTGAAAGGACTGAATATAGTTTAATTGGATACTTAAAAGCAGGAATTTATTTTCTTGAAGATATTTTCCAAAATCAGCTGATATCACATTCATATACATTCTGTCGCTTGTCTACTCCTTGGCGAGAACAATTTTATGCTATTGAGACTCTCTATTGCTCTTCTCTAAGGTCTAGAAAATAGCATGAGCTTTCAGGTAGACAAGCACCAATTTTGATGTGATGTCGACACATAGTTTCAGAATAAAGGGATTATAAGCCCGATGAACTTTAAATTTTTAAAATATAACACACAAAAATTAACTGCCTGTCTCACGATGTTAACAGAAAACGTTCGGTCGACAATCTGCATTGAAAACAATAATAAAATAAAAAAATTCGCAGGACATACCTTTAATTTTAATTAAAATTTTTTTATTGTTATTTGAAAGATCAATACATGACATTAACATTTGAAAATGATTTCTGAAGTCCAGTTTCGCTTTTGCTTTTTCGAGCATTTCTGGCCGTATATCAGGAATAAGACGAAAAATGTTGGCCTACAAGCTTGTAGCTAGGTGTCAATTGTTGCTGGTTAATCAGCCAAAGCCAGTGACTTTAAATAGACCTACTGGAAGTAAACGAGAGGTGTCAAATCGCACGGAGCCATTTGACGGATGCTTTTTTATGTACGGCACTTAGCGCCATCTTGTTGAAACCATACCTCATCCGGATCAATGTCATGGATATCTTCAAACAAAAAATTGTTGATCATGGTGCGGTAACGATCACTATTGATCGTTATGCAAGTTCCAGCTAATTTTTGTATAGAAAATAGTTCAAAGGATGCCACGAGACCAGCGTTTGAGCTATAGAAAACTAAATTTTTCTGGTTTCACTTTGTGTGAAGCAATTTAGTTTATTAAGCTTAAAACTTACTTCGTCGTTTAACACGGTTTTGCGATAAGACATCGTCTATAAGTTGCACGATGATTGATGACTGATTTTCAAAGTGAATCGGGACAATTTGGTAGCGTTAAATGTTAAAAATTGAGCAGTTAACCCATTCGTAAGCCCTATGAGGATTAATAATATCCTTCATGTAACAAAACATAAATGTAGGCAACTGCACACATCTGGATGGTAGTGAATTCACTTTAGTGGCCTATCTCCCCTTGGCGCAATGCTCCATGGGAAACGAGTTTTCAGCATTTCCCACACCTTGTTAATATTACTACGCAATCTTTTAATTGGCATGGCAACCTATTATTTCATAAGTATTATAGAGCAAAGAGTAAACTTGCCTGCTCCCCTGCCAGACATACAACATTTTCGTCGAATTGCTCCAAATTCATAAGGTGATGGATGGCAAGCCTTTTGAAGCGGAGCTCTATGATCTGACCAGAGACTACTTACTAGTACTACTGGCACCGTTAACCCAGCACATAATATGGTTCGGCAACTCAAGAATGATGTTCGAGGTTATAGAATTAATATTTGATGTGACTTCACCAAATTTCCTGTGTAGATGATGCTTGCTTTGTCACGTACGTTTTGGAGGATTTCTGCCCGTGAACTTCCTTCCAACTATTTCTTTCTTTATTTATAGTTTAAACATAAGTAATTTTGATAAATAAACTAAATACAAAAAAAATCGTTCCAACTATCACATTAAAAATACTGGATTTGCTTTCAGTGATTGGAGAGGTCTTCTTCGGCAGTGCATTTAGTAGTTAGGGTAACAATTTCCAAACTTTCCTCCTGTGAATTCCAAAGGAAGCTGTAACTGCTACCAAAATTACTGGGAGAAGGGTCTTAGAAGTTTTGTAACCCACTTATGCTAGTGATTTGCTGGACGTGATCAACCCGACACAATTCTGAGTGGTTTTGCCTATGGGATATGTTTCAGATTGTTAAATTGGCGGGAGGACTTTTTTTCTGATTAATCCACCGCCTTAAAGGCATCTTCTGTAAGAGGCTCATCGTAGTGCAAGATAAGATGGCTCTAAGTACCTCAGAAAGGTACTTGCCCATAGTCAGCAATAACTATGTTCAAATATAGCGAAGTAGGTGTGGATTAGTTTAGGCTAGGAAGGGTGGTGTTGCAGCACATATCCACTCGGAGACCTAGTTGGTTCCTTTGAGATTCCCTTCTGTTGATACCCGTTAATAAAAATTTAACCATTAATTGCAAACAAAAGAATCCCTATTATATGTCATTAAGGCTCTAAATTCCCATGATGATCCCCTGATATTCTCCTGTTTGTATTTTGAGATATCACTAATGCTTTCATGGAAACGTCTGTTCAGCCATCTAAGGCTATGGCTTTGCAGCCTCGATATATGGCAGATAATATTTTTAATTGTTTTTGGTTCCTCTTCATCCTCGCAAATCCTACATATATAAATCTGCAGTGCCAGTTACCCAAATGCTGGTCCTTGCTCTGACCTAGCAGTGACCAGTCAATGTGCCTATCAAGGCTCGCATCACCTTCCTATTCACATCTAGTAGCAATTTGGGATCTTCCTGAGTCAAGTTTTAGCCATAGAGCCCTCCACAGTCCTCCCTACTTCGCCATGAACTGTTGGTCCTGCTCTCTACCCAATTACTGAGTTCCCTGTAGTAATGACCTTTCGGTAATTTAACCGATCTGTCACATTAACTCATCTAATTAAGACCCTATTCTTGCCAGCTTAACGGCAATTTTATTTTCTTTAACTCTGCTTTGGACAGGAATCCCACATGGTCTGCCACTATATTTGTCTATAAGCAAGTTGAGGTCTCTCCTACAGTCACTAACGAATTTCAAAGGTTACCTCTTTGCCTTCAGCCACATTTTTGGCCACAAGCCCCGTGACTCTAAGGATCACCAAGATCTCAGCTTGGAAAACGCTGCATTCATTCGGCAGTATAGAACTACGAAGATATAGATACCAGCAGATACCAGCTGTGCCTTTCCAAAAAAACTTATGTGTATCTTGCAAGATTTTGAGAAGGCTTTAGACCACCATGAGTTGAGTTCGAAAGTCGGGTAGTTCCAGAAACAATTGTAGAGCACCGTAGGTGAATGCAGAACAGAGCAGAGCAGAGCAGAACAGAACATTCCAACATCAAAACCTTGTAGAAAGAAATGGTCATGGGATCTTTTTCTTCAACGTATGATCTAAGATAAGATCAGCTTTGATTGCCTTGCTACGCGATAGTGAATTCAGGACAGGCTGAGCAGCAGCAAAATTATTCGAAATATCCTTACCGATATAACGTTTTATGTGAAATTAAGGCGAAGGTGCTAATCGATATAGAAGAACCGAACTATTAGAAGAAAAGAATAGAGCATTTCTTAAACTTTAGTACAAGTTCGTGTTTTGACTAATGACGAGGGTTGGGTATCTTCAAAAAAGGTTTTATTGGAGTATTATGAATTTTAACTACTATTTTTTGTTTGCTTTTCATAGTTATATTTTTTTTTTTCAGAATTCTTGGTCGGATATTAGCTCGTAAGATTCATTGTAGAAAAGCAATATGTTTCAATGATTTTTAGTACGATATTTGTTCTTTCAAACATTAACCATCAGCAGTGACGAAGTTTGCAGACTTTCCAAAAGAGAAATTGTTTTCGTTTAATATTAAACTCTATTTTAATTATTAGTCAATAATTATTAGCAAAACCGTATTGACTTCTAAAATTTTATATGCATATATGCTTTCCTTATCACTGTCATTTGGACTTCCTGTAACGGAAATTGTTCAGGGTTTTGAGTGTGATTTCTTAAACCGGGCAGCAATTAAAATTCAACAAGTGATCTATTCGCTCGCTCATCGCTACACTCGCCGAGAAACAAATACAACTGTGCATGCAAATCTATGTATCGTATGTAGTAAGTACGTGGGACATCCTTTGAATGTCTAATTGAATTTTGTATAATAATCATAATTCGCATAAACTGCCACAAACTTTATAGCAGATATAAAAAAAAATAAAAAATAAAACTATTCAGTGGCTGCTATACGAATCAGTCTTCATAAGTTCTGTCCGTCTCTCTGTCCTTCCATCTGCCTTTGGATTGTTTGTTGATTTGTAAGTCCATACATACAATGTTGGTATATTCATTGGTCGTATGTTGCTATGCGTCACTATGTCTGTCTGTTAAGTTCATATGAAACATAAACATGATTGACATATGCAAATAACAAATATATGTATATATATGTACGAGTATTTATGTAGATATTAGCAAATAATAAAAATAATATTTAATAAACAAAAGTTATATGTATGTATAAACAAAATAACAGCAACAGTAACCACAATAATAATAATAAAAAGCATAATAAATGTACAAACCATACGCTTACAAAATTACTCTTACATTTTATTTATAACACTTTAAATTTTTTAAATAAACAATCCATAACGCTTTAAGGCTTTTTTATGTTAAGTACATATAGTACATATGTACGAGCAAATGTATGTATATATGTATGTATGTGAACTTGTTCACGAAAATAAACAAATTTTCATTCATAAAATGTATACTTTTTCTCACAAAATCAATGGAAAAAGTCAACATCACCGAAGGGATCGTCCCTATTTTACACACACATGTGACGTTTTGCACAGTGGCTGAGAGTTAATCAATTGTGTATGAATATCAAGTAAAAATACTTTAGCAGATAAAATTACATTATTCACCGTTTAATGTAAGATAAATAAAGAAAACTCAATGTAAGGCATATTTTACTTGGTCAACAACTTTGTGACTTTTTAAATGAAACAGTGAGCTCCTTTGAGCTCTATGCACTATGTCTTAAGTTTCTTTAATTTTAATATCCCCTCCAAAAAGAAAAAAACAGTTTGTAGAGGTCATCAAAATAGGTCTTTGCTTGTAAGTTGATTTCATCGTTTATTTTAGAAAAGCCATTTCTTTATGTTTCGGGGTAGTAGTTAATCACTGGGGGCCAAGTAACAACACCACGCAATTTTCTGATTTGCATTAGTGTCTCCTTCTGTCAGTTCTTGTAGCAAAGTTCCAGTGGTAAAGGCATAGTCAATGGTCACCGGCTTTAGCGGTTACTAATCCTAATGTAACATCAAAGCGCCCTCCTTCGTCTCGGTGTTGTGTAGCAGGATTATCGTCGAAGTAAAATAACCAATAAAATGGCTTCTAAAGACATCTTAAAAAATTTTATATACCTCATTGACACCAGAGGCGCTGCAACACTGCCTTATCAAAAATGTAAAAAAGCAGAGTTGTAAAAAAGAACAACGTTTTCCTCTCTCGCTTCCTTCATCATCGGTCTTATCTATCACTATACCTTTCCTAAAGAAAATAGCCTAATAGCAGAAGGCCTAAGTTTGAAATTTATTTGCTGGTGGTTCAGCGTTGTCTATATATTTCATTGTTGCTGTAACAAATCATCAGTAGACTTCAACCATACATTTTGAATAGTCACAAACCTCTTATCTTATGCACAGACTTTCAAGAACTATTTGAGACTAATACAAAAAACCCAGCAAATAATCCATATTCGATTCGATAATTACTTTTATTGTTATCCAATGGATTTCTAATTGTATAAAGGTGTAGAAAAATAAAATAGATTCGAATGTATACACTGTTTTGACTGCTGTTTTGTCTCTAGAGTGTTTTGGTGGATCCACGTTTTGAACACGATTATGGAGTAATTCAAAATTTCGTTCATATTGCAGTTGAACAACGCCAAACACTCCTGCGAAGTTGTCACATGATTGCGTTTGAGGTCGATTGTGAGCAAACGCACACCCATCTTGCGAAAAGCTTCATCATAGCAAAAGTTAGGTTTGATTAGCAGGTGGCATTGTTGCAGCAACTCAAGTATTAGGTTAGTTTAGATAGAAAAGAGTGGCAATCAATATTGACCCAATTCAATTCGGATTACACTTATGCTTTCATATCATGTTTTTCACTCTTAATAAGAAATATTGAGGGGAAACCCAACAAAAACCATGAAAACCTATCAAAATTAGTCAGTTTAGAAACCTAGTCCCCCCAATATACTCTCTTAGGTTTTTTCAGTCTCAATCCCTAAGATATTCCAAATCTGGTATATTTTTCAGTTGGAAGATTTTTCTTATAATTTGAATGAATGCTGGACAGTGACACAAATAGTGCTCGAGAGTTTTATAATTTTCTTGGCAAGCTCTACTTGTTGTATCGTCAATAACACCCAAGCGAGCCAGGTGACTTTTTTTTAACTATATCTGTGCTGTTATTATGCTAATAAAATTCCGAAGGGTTTGGCCCTTTTAAGCTTAGAAACTCTATTGAAAAGGGTGGTTAAATTTTAAGGGCCGATGTTGATTTTGAATAAAACACAAATTATTCAGGAAATTATTGTCATTTCTTTTTATTATGATAATATGGTATGATTCAATTATGTATGAAACAAAATATCGGGCAAATGGCAGCCGCGACCTCGGTGGCATACCTCTATCCAATGGTCCAAATTTTCGATGACGCTGAGGCATAATTGAGGTTTTATGCCGTAAATGTGCCGAATTATATCATCCTTTAGCTCTTGAATTGTTGCTGGCTTATCGACGTGCAACTTTTCTTTCAAATAACCCCAAAGAAAGAAGACCAACGATATCAAATTACATGATCTTGGCGGCCAATTGACATCGCCACCACGTGAGATAACATGGTCATTGGATTTGTCGCGCAAAAGTGCCATTGTTTCTTTAGCTGTGTGGCAAGTGGCACCGTCCTGTTGAAATCACATACCGTTCACATCCATATCTTCCAATTCGGGCAATGAAAAGTTCTTTATCATCTCACTACAGCGAACACCATTCACAGTAACTGTCTGACCGGCCTCATTTTGGAAAAAAATACGGCCCGTTGATGTCGCCAGCCCATAAACGGCACCAAACAGTCACTTTTTGTGCGTGCATTTGTTTTTCGACAATCACTCTTGGATTATCATTCGCCCAAGTGCGACAATTCTGCTGATTGACGAATCCACTGAGGTGAAAATGTGCCTCATCACTGAAGATGATTTTCTAACGATATGCATTTTGATTTGAACTCCTATTTTCATAATAAGCCTGAACTACTTTAACGCGTTGCTCGATTGTGCATCTTTCCATGGTTCAAATTGAGTTAGTGTAAAATTGAGAAATGTCAAATGAAATGCAGAAAAAAACTAGACGTTTAGGTGTGGTTTACATTCAACATCGGTTCTTAAAATTTAACCGGCCTTTATTTGCATTATTTGGGCTTTCCCGGAGAATTTCGGTCACTATTCCAACACTAGAGTGCCAATCTCTGGTGTATTGTTTTATAGTCTCAAGTGTTAAGTAGGCTAATTACTTTAACTTTTATTGCCATTTTATTAGTTACTTCAATTCGCCGACAATTATTTACTACAAATATCGACGATAATTCAAAATTTAAACCACTCAGACATGTGTGATGCCTGTGGCTTCCAAAACCTATCTCACTTTCAATCTTCAAACGACCAATATTATATCGTGAATTTTTTTCGGGTGTAGAGACCTCAACTGGACATTGAGAACGCTCGGTATCTTTGTAATTGTACGACTAAAACGAAATTCAGGCAACTATTTTTTAACCATTGGAATTAATGGTGAAGAGTCCCCATAGTATTTATTAAGCTTATGCGTGCTTTGACTTATGGTTTCTTTTCGCAAAAAATAATGCTTAATAAGCACACGAAATTTCCTCTTTTCTGTTTAACATGTGCTAATCCCAAATTATTATTTTACTTATTCAGTAAAATGATTTTTTTTATTAAAAATGCATTGAAATTGGGTTTTTTGGTTGGTTTAGCTGGATCATATGCGCATTTCACTGCTGCTAATGCAGATCATCAGCGAACCCAGAAATTTTCTTAGAACAAGTGGAGTTATTATGTTAAACTTTCATTTAAACAAATGAGAAGTTCAAAAAATATCAAAGTTGAAACAAGAACTCACTAATCAACATGTTTTTTATTTTCTTACTTCACCATTACTACATTGGCTGACTTTTTTTTCAGCTTAAATTGTAGTTGTAAGACGTATGTAAAAAAAAGACAAATGTAAAAAACAACAACAGCTATTCAAGAATATTTCTTAATTTTCTTCTAAAAACATGCCATTGTCACACAAATGTAACGTATATTCTTAAGCGTTTTAGCAACTTTTTAGCATCCAAAATTAATAGACTTAAATACATCTGTAATCATGGCTGTTTATACCGAACCATTTTTAACCATTTATCAAATTTGTAGCATTTTAAAGTGCTACACGAAAATAGATTCTCGTGTATCCCCATCGACCAACAAAAGTTTTTGCCATAATTATAACCTTTGTAACAGCTATGTAGCATCTAAAAGTTATCAAATTTAACTGTAGATATCCTGACCCATACAGATTCGGGTTGGTATCGTTGTAAGTCTTTTAGCATGTCTGTAACATAAACAAGTCTTGTGTTTAACTACATCAAAATTTGTCGTTTTAAACATATTAGCAACTCTTTAGCATCTTAAAATGCTAAAAAAAAATATAAAAGCAAATATTTCGATCCATACACATTAACTTTTGCATCGTCTTAGCATTTCTCTAACATAACAAATTTTGGTATTCAAGTAGGCCTAAATTTATCTTCTTAAACATTTTAGCAACTCCGTAGCATCTAAAGCTGGTAGACAAAAATACAATTTTATGTATGCTTGTCGCTTTAAAAAAGTGTTTGGCTTTATATGAAGCTCTGTAGCAATCCTGTAGCATTCAGAAATACTAAAATTTAACCGTAGATATGCTAATCTGCATAGATTCGGTTTTTGCATCTAAATATTTAACATTTTAGCATGTCTCTAGCATTTAAAAATGCACCTATATATTTCGTTTTAAACGTTTTAGCAATTCTGTAGCATCTAAAAATGCTAGACTAAAATGAAAACTTATATGTGCCTCTGGATCTAGAAAAGTTACTTATCGTTTAAAAGTACTAAAATTTACTTGCGGTTATGCTGATCCATATACATTCGGTTCATATATTACTTTAAATGTTTAGACATTAAGTATACTTAAGTATACTTAAGTATTTGTCGGGCGATCCACAAAATTTTTTTACTTAGCAGCGTTTTAAGCCATCTATGGAGTTTGGAGCATCTAAACTTTTTGTTTGGGAACCAGTTTTGGATTGTTTTAGAAAGCTTGTAGCATACGAAAACAATAGACTTCAGGTACCTTTTTACATATGGAAATGGATGCAAATTCGCTATAGAGCCTTAAACTAGTTGTTGGCTTGGGAACATCACCTTCAAAACAAGAAGCTCCAACCTCGTTTTGCTTATCGCTATTTATAGGCTGACGAAACTCCGAAAATAATGGATATAAACATATAAGAATGCCTTCCAAGAAATTGTTTTAATGCCGTTAATTAAATATTTTAGAAATTAAAAACCGTTTTCAAAAATCTGCATACTCCAAATATGGCGAAGAAGGTAAAAAATTAAAATCATAGATAAACAACTTTAATTTTAAAATATGTAACATATGAAATAATATTTTAGCATTTTGCATTTGTTGCAACCACTGTTCTTATAGTGGATCTTTGGTTTATGTTTTTAATCATTCTTTAGCAAATACTTAAAGTTTCATGCGAAAATATCTTATTTACTTGAAAAAGAAATCATCGAGGAGAAAACAGCAAGGAACTTATTTGTATGCTAGAGTTGTTATCACTCAATGTTGACAATTTGTTTTGCACAACGTTTTAAGTTTTTTTTTTTAAAGCACCAACATAATCATTATCAAAGTCATCATCAGCGAAATCATTTCAAGAATGATCATTAAAGCGGAATGAATTAAAAAAAATGCTTGAATGAAGAGACTTTGTAAATAAATCAGTGGTTAAATTATAGTGAAACTTTGTATCATTTGACAACATTGTAAACTAAAAAAACATTTAAATGGTTAATAAGGTTTAACGTTTTTCAATTTAATTTTTTTTTTATAAAGCAGGGGCTCCCAGCTATTTCGATTCAAGAAACCTTAGTGCATTAAAGGTTAGAGTAATTTATATATGTATAATGTTAGATGGATCAGAGTCGTAATTTATGTAAATTCTTTCGCTTGCTGAATCATAATACAGATCAGGCCGAGATCACCACTATAAGAAAAGGCATTAAATGGCTAAAGGAAATTTACATCAATCAATCAAGTTTTCGAAGCCTTAAGAAATCATAAAGTTTAATCTCGAACCGTCCTTCAAAGCAAAAATGAGATCAAATCATACAGTTATTGTAGAGACATTGAGATAATATGGATTCCAGGACATCAGGGTATCTCTCAAAGTGTAGAGGCGGATAAGCTTGCAAATATGGAATCATTATTGAATGACATCACACTAGGATACACCAAATCATATAAAAACACACCTGAGATTGGTGATACACAGAAAAAACTAAATTTCGTTTTCAGTAACCAAATTCATTGAATCGGTAAATTTTTTGTGTGAATGCGGACCTACAAAGAAATTTGTAGATTCTGATAACAATTTTGTAAAAATTTAACTGAAAAAATAATTTTATTTTTAGTTAAATTATTATGGCATTAGAGAAAAAAGTTAACTGAAACTCAAAATATTTTCAGTCAAATTTATTAATAGGAACAGAAAAACATTTTTGCAGATTTTTTTTTTGTATTATTCAGCAAATTTTTTTTTACAATTTACAAACATATTCACCAAAATTTTTCGTATTATCAGAAAATAAATTAACTGAATCAATAACAATTCTTAAATTTTTTTTTTTCAAAAATTAGTAAAACTTTTATTTGAAAAAATAACTGAATCAAATAAAAAGTTCAACTATTTTTTTTTTGCTTTCAAAAATTGGCTTGTTTTTGTGGTTAAGCATTTCTTTCCCGCTTTTGGAACTCCTCAGTAGACTTGAACCTAAAAAATTTTTGAACTTAGATAACAAACTCCGTATGTTTATAGTAAGACTCTTAATACTATATTGAGAATCACAATATACAAACATAATAAGTTTGAAAACCGCAAACAAAATTCTTTAAAAAAATAAAATGTTTTTTATATCTATAAAATAATTGGTAGAAAAAATTAAAAAAAAATTAGACAAATTTTTTTACAGTATATAAAAATAAATTTAACTGAAAAAATTTAAAAAAATCAGACAAATTTTTTTACAGTATATAAAAGTAAATTTAACTGAAAATAAGAAATTAAATATAAAAATAAAATAAATCTAAAAATTTTTTTTTAAAAATTTTACTTTATATAGATAATTTTCATTCTATACAGTTTTTTTTACTTAAAATAAAATTGGAACAAATAATTTACTGGAACAGTAAAAGATATTTACTGAAAATAAATTATGTTTCAAAACACACGTTTGTTTGAAAATTTTTTGGGAATAATTTTTTCTTTGTACTCTACTGTTGAAAGAGTGACCGAAATTCTCCTGGGAAACCCAAATAGTGAAAAGACAATAGAGATTCTAAACTTAAAAACGCCAACACTTCGGAATTTGGTTAGCATAATAACAGGACGTAGAAAGCTAAAAAGTCAGCCGTGTGTAGAACTTGCCAGGAAAATTATGAAGCTCTCGAACACTACGTGTGCCACTATCCTCTAGAAAATATACCAGACATGGAATATCTTAGGGATTCAGACTGAAAAAATCTAAGAAAGTATATTGCGGAGACTAGGTTCCTAATCTGATTAAGTTTGATAGGTTTTTATGGTTATTTATTTCGCACTTTCTCCATTACCTCTTTATACATGCTATAAAGTGTAAGCCGAAACGGACTGTATGTAGATCAGATTGGTGCTTGAGATAGGTTAGCAGGCTGTTGGTAAGGATGGGTGAAATTTAGAGTCCAGCTCACTTGGGCCCAGTACAATGATCCGTTTGTGCTACCTGTGAGTTGAAGAGATGAGAGAGGGTGATAGGGAAGGGATAGTGATTTAGAAGGCAGGTGTTGAAGGAAGAGATAAATGAAAGCTTTAATCTTTTTTTGTTTGTTTACAACTCTGCACGTTTTAAATAATGCAAAGTTGCAGTGCCTCTGGTGATAATGAGGCATATTAAATTTTCGTAGTTGTTTTTACTAGTAATTTTTATTGGTTATTTACCGACGAAAGAGGTTGCTCTGCCGTTACATTGGGATTAGTATCCGCTGAAGCCGGTGTAGATCAGTGACTATACCTTTATCACTTGAACTTTCCTACCACAAAGGCGCACTAATGCGCATATTTAATGACTTTGTAGGCCCTTCGGTTTTTGTAGTCAACGTGCTAGTAATTACTTCAGCCACCCTTATAAAAGTTCAAATGCCACTGATGAGGCTTTGCTCTATTTCAAAGTAGCTTCAGGTAACTTGGCGGATAGTGCTCATTTAATTAAGTAAATAATGGAAACAATACTTTTATCTAAAAAAACAGGAAAAGTTATCTGTGGACTTTGAAGAAACAGATGTCAACCAGATGAGAAGTTTAATAATCGCATTCGACAACAAGCTGATTCGATCGACCGCGTTTATGCAGTTTTAGGTCGTGGTATTTGCCATGGAACTCAAGCTAAAAATAGGTAATAGAATCAACTCGCTATCGAAAGCTACAATAATACATTATGTTTTCTGTGAAGACTTGCACTCAGGGCTTTGGAGACCAACCCTACTTACAAGGCAGTAGAACACTTATTTTTGTGAGCTGTCAGTGGCCACCTTTGCCGTACTTTTCTCAGAAAATCCAACTTGTTTGACGTTGGAATCATATATAAGTCCACACGTTAGGTAACAGAGTCGTGCAGTACTTCACAGATACTTAGAGCAGGCCTCCTCCCAATAAAGTGATCATGCAGCGGATGTTGATTGCCGCTTTCTGGATTTAACGTACGGAGGGTACCTCTATTTTTAACCGACTTCAAAAAGAGGAAGCAGTTATCAATCTTCCGTATTTTTTTTTTATATTGTTACTGGATAACTCGGTACATTTTGGACCGATTGTAAAAATTATTTTTTTGTCTGAGAGGGTATAGCTTCCAAATGGTTCAATTGCAAAAAAACAGAAACAGGTCGAGGCAAAATTATCGGCGGCGGCGCAATAGTGTTGTGCGCGGCGAGAGAATTTTCAGCGGCTGAAACAAGCATATAAAAATTTAAAGAGAAAATTAAAAATTGAAATTGAAAATCGATTTTCATAATTTTTTCTCCGAAATTTGTCTTTTTGAGCAGGTAAAATTTCGGCTGGTTTTGAGCCGATAAAATCGGTGGCGGTGGGGTAAACAAAAGAATAACCGGGGGAGGTGCGCCGTCGGCTTCGAGCCGATCGACTTGTTACACTGGCGGCAACACGCTCACAACTTTTTTATTTGATTTTATGATATTCTACATATTTGATTGCTGTGAAACCTAGCAAACACCCTTGGTTGTTGTAATTGCACAATTTTAAAGTTGAAAAAATGGGCGGGACTACTTCCAATAAAATTTGTTAGTATATTTCACGAGATTCTACTTAAGCGAGTTTTGCAAAACTTAGCACACCCCCTGAACTCTGAAAACGCTCACAATCTTGTAACCTTGCAAAAAATGGGTGAATGCACGCACATCAAAATTTAATTTTATATTTCACGCTGTTAGGAAGAAACCAACAGATTTTCCAATTTTTTTTTTTTTTTTTGAAAGAGTTTATTTCTAAATAGTTTGATCCCATAATTTTTTGTTTGGAAAATATTCTATCAGATCTTTGCATTGAAGTCGGTTTTTGTTTTAGTAGAATTATTTGTATTGTGGTGTCATCACAACAATGACAAATTTAACTGACTTGATTGCAAACAGTGATACATACTTAGTTAAATGATCTTAACAAAGTTAATGCAACCTTCACGTTAACCTGCGAGAATTAGTGACTAAACCTTTAAAAAATTAAAACTGAAAGAAACACAACTTTATTTATATCCCTAACGCTTCATTTACACATGCAGGTAACTTGTTACAAGTTGCGTGTACGTATTAACAACCAATACATTGAAGGAAATAATAAAAACACTCGCAACTTGCTTGATTGTTTACACAGTCAAGTGCAGGTTTATTTTCATTTTTCTATATGTTACTATAAATATTTGAAAATTTCGTTTTTCTCTTTCTTCTGTGCGTTGTTTGTACTTTTTTTTTGTTGTCTATATTAGTTTTTAATGTGTGGGCTGCAAAATTTTTGGTATAGGAACATTACAGGGAAACGAATTTAGTGATCAACTTTGTACCAAAATAAATGATAAATTTATATTGCAAATCAATAATAAGTCATATTTGATTACATGTTCTTACTTTTTGTTTTATTTTATCTGTATATAAGTTGAAATAATAACATTTTAAAAATTATTCCATGTAAGCTATCCATTAAAATTAAAATAAAATACTTAAAGGGTAACACTGTTTTTATTTTTGACAATTCTCCTACATGCAAGCATGATACAATAATATGTATAAAGGTACAACCACATTTGACGTATAAAATTAATTCTGACTTTTGTCCCAATTATTTGATTACTGTTTTTTTTTTGTAAACAGAGAGGAAAGCGTTGCCACACACATATAATGGCAATTTTTATTTAGGAATGCTTTTTGAAATGCGGAATTTGAGTTTAGAAATTGTAGTTAAACACAGCGATGCCACGACCAAAAAAATTTTGTAACCACAGTACAAAAAAAAAAGTAACCAAATGCAGAAAAAAGTAACCAAATGCAGAAAAAAGTAACCAAAATTTTTATGTATTTAAAATACTGTTTTATTTGTACTTCAGTTGAAAAATATACATACATATATTAATATATAAAATGGTATAATATAAATGGACCATTAGATTTAAATTTGTACTTCACGTATGTATGTATGTACAGGGTGGGCCAAAAGAAACCAAGGGGTGTAAAAGTTTAATAACTTTTTTGTTTATTAACTTTTTTTTATTTTTTCTTTCAGATTATATAATATACAAAATGGAAATTTTTTTACACTAAGTATGAAAAATGATGTCTCTTAAATGACCACCGTTTTCAGCTTCGCACTGATGGGCTCTTTTTAGAGCGTTTTCCATAACATCTTTCAAAACTTGTGGCTGTAGCGTTCGAATTTCTGCAACAATGTTTGCCTTGAGTTCAAGGGTTGTGTCTCACTTGTTCACATACACTCGCTCCTTCAAAAAACCCCAAAGAAAATAGTCGGGTGCTGTCAAATCTGGCGATCGCGCTGGCCAAATAATTTCCGAATTTCGAGAAATTATTCGCTCTCCAAAAATTTGACTTAAAAGTGCCATTGTGTCTCGGGCAGTATGGGCAGTGGCTCCGTCCTGCTGAACCCACATACCAGGTCTGTTTTCAAGAGCAGGACGTAAAAAATTTTCTATCATAAACCGATACCGCTCTCCATTTACGGTTACAGCACTTCCATCTTCATTCTCGAAGAAGTAGGGCCCAATGACATTTTCAGATGTGATCCCACACCATACTGTACACCTGATGGGGTGCAATTGGCGTTGATGAATGGCTCTTGGATTTTGAGAACCCCAGAACGTACAGTTCTGCTTATTAACAAAGCCATTCAAATGAAAATGAGCTTCATCACTCATAATCAAATTTTCAATAAAGTTGATTTCATTTCTGGCCAACTCTTGAAATTTAACTGCAAAATTTAGACGTTGCCGATGATCTGCGGGTTTTAATTCTTGGACCAATTGCACCTTATATGGGTATAACTGTAAATCTTTTTTTAAAATGCGCCGTAGTGACGTACGAGACATTTCTAGCTGAGCAGAACGCCTTCTGCCAGATGTTTCTGGTGCTTCGTTAACACTTTGCTTTACTCGTTCAATATTTTCCGCAGTGCAACTTAAACGTGGTCTACCGGTTCGAGGCAAATCTCTTACGCTGCCATGTTGGTGATGACGATTAACTAAGCAACGAATCATCGCTTCAGAGGGCGAAATTCTGACGTTAAAATGTCGACGATATGCTCTTTGCGTTAAAATAATTGATCTCTGGTTTAAATAATAAAATTCTATTGTTCTGGTTCTCTGTTCAGTTGTGAACCTCTCCATTATAAATTCTCCAAGTGTTGTCTATATAATCTGAAAGAAAAAATAAAAAAAATTAATAAACAAAAAAGTTATTAAACTTTTACACCCCTTGGTTTCTTTTGGCCCACCCTGTATATATAGTTTATTAACTTAATGTAGTTAATAACACATGTTATATTTTTTTGCTTGAATTATTGAATTTGCTAAATATTGTAAAATAAATTGCAAATAAAAGTGGAACAAAAAACAAGTTTTAAAAGTATATCTTATTACAATTAACAATCAATAAAATCAATTTTGTAAAAAAATACTTCAGGTAAATTATTAGAAATTTCAAAAATTGGCTTGTTTTTATGGTTAAGCAATTGTCTATATGCATTTTGTTCCCGCTTGTAGAACTCGTCAGTAGACTTCAACCCAAAAAAAATTTTGAATTTAGTTAACAAACTCCGTATGTTTATAGTAAGACTCTTAATACTATATTGAGAATCACAATATACAAACATAATAAGTTTAAAAACCTCAAACAAAAATCTTTACAAAACAAGCATGTTTATTCAACTGTGCATCTATTTTATTTATTAGAAATTCCAAACCAAAATATTTTTAGTAACAACAAAGAATATGTAATTTAATTACATTCATTATCAAAACACAAGACTGTATAGATAAAGTATTAAGCAGCAGCCGAACTGTGGGGCAGTGACATTAAATTTTACATTAAATTAATTAAATCATAAAAACATTTTTCGTTCAGTCCATTTGTATGTTTTGAAACCGCGTCCCAAAATTCAACTATGTCCATATCATCACTTACTTCTAATTTAGAAATTTTGCCAACGGCGGGTGTTAGCCGACTCACAGATCGGTCGGCTTCGTTCCCTGCTTGTTACGCTCTCAAATAAAAAATTCGCTTTTAACTTTTTACATAGTGTTTGACGTTTAAAGATTTTGCAACCATGAATGCATCTGATTTTTGAAACCAGGCTTGTTATGTTCAGAGACAGACATGTATTTTTTTAAAAAATATATTGATTATCCAGTGTTGTCTTTACAACGTAGTAAAAACGCTTAAATTGTGATCTTTTATCAAGATAATTAGTTATGTGCAAATTTAACATACCACATATGTACATATCTGCATAAAAATGGTTATTTTTGTGTTGTAAAAAGTAACCAAAATGGAAAAAAAGTACACAAGTACACATTGGAAAAAAAAGTAACCAATTTTGGTTACAAGTAACCAAAACGGCAATGCTGGTTAAACACATATTTTTTTAATGTTAATTGAACATGAGAATAACGAAATCTGTGTGTAATAAGACCTACAAAAGCAAATATTTGATTAATTATTTAATTCAATAGATAACAAAAAAAGCCTCACGGCTTGGGATGAAACTTCGTTATTAAAAACATCGATATAAAGAAACGCCGTAAATAGAAGCGATATATCGATGTTTTATTAGCGGAATTCACGGTTGTTTCATACATATAATACACATTCGCATATACTTCGTGTGCAAATTTATTGCTGGTTTACATCAAGCACAGCACACATACTGCGACATTTGCATTTAAGGTAAACACCTTTCAAAGGTTTTAAATTTGTTCTTGTTTCTTTGCAAAGTAACAGCAAGCATTGTTGTCGCCGAGATCTGGTTGGCTGTTCTGCTCTCGTCGGTGTGAAAGTACAAAAAGCTCTTTATAAAAGTTTGCACATTATGCATATGGCTTGGACGTATCTGAATAAGAGTTAATGCTTTCTTGATATATACAAAAAACATTGTTCTTCTTTTTTGTTTGCTAAGGACATGGCCTATGATTGGACTAGGAACATGTAATTATCACATTTCTCCTAATAATATCCGTAAAAATGCTACAACCCGTTAACAATTTCGTCCGAATAATGTAAGGCAGCTACGTCTAAACACACATACTCTAATATATGTATGTATTTCAGATAAACAGCTTCGTTATTGTTTCTTTGCAAAGACCAAAGATTTCGCCGAGATCTGGGGCAAATCGCGGCACTCGGTATCGAATTACGAAATATTTCCATAGAAATTCCATTGAAATATTTCGTAATTACGTTCGATAACGATTGCCGCGATTTGCCCCCTGCTTGGATGTTGTGCTCTCGTCAGTGTGAAAACACAAAAGGTCTTTTGTAAAACTTTGCACATAGTGCGTATAGCTTGGACAAGGCAATACACCAGAGAGTATAAAGGCAAAGGTCCACCTTGGTTCAGTTGGCAGTTTCCTTCCTGTTGTATCTTGCTTGCTGCCGTTGTTGGTGCTTTTTATTTTTTATAAATTTTTGCTGTTTATTTTTTATAAATTTATGAAATAATTAAAATATTTTCCATTATTTTTAATTTAATAAACAAGAACGTCAAAAAAAAAAGCAATGTGAGTCCGATCACAGAGGAGATGTGTAAACATCTAGTAATGAAAATTTTTTTTTAAGTTGGAAGTACCTATGCTTTTAGTATCTTTTTTTAAATTAATTAATTAAAAGTATCAAAACTTTCAATATTGTAAATACATATGAATTTGTTGGTTTTTGTTTGTTTTATTAAACTTATTTGGTTAGTAAATGGGCACACTGCAGTATATGTATATGTACTGCATTCATACTAAAAAAATTCAGTACAATTTTACTGCTAATGAAATTTAATTTGCATTACCAGTAAAATCGTAGGGCCGTAATCATAATAAAAATGTAGCAAGTGGCAAAGTTTTTTCATTCAAATTTTGAAACTTTTGTGTGAAAAACATTTAGCCACTTGGTAGAATTTCATTATGAATACGGGCATTACTGATTACTGAAAATTCAATGCACCTCATCATATAACAAATCATTTAGGCAATTTATAAAAATTTACTTGTTAAACATTTTTTATTGCTTTTACTGAAACTTTAGTGGTACTGCAGTGCTCATCTATGGTAAATGCCTTTACTTTTACTTTTTAATTTTTAATTCCTGTTATTCATCGTTTAGTTGTTGCTGTTCTTGTTGTTGTGTACGCATTGCAATTAAAATAAATTCAGTAAAGTGCGACTTTGACTCGCGCACATTCGGTTTTGATAATTTTTTTTTTTAATTAACTTTCTTCCTTTTTTAAGTTTTTGCAGTTTAAACGATTTTTTTCAGTTTTATCGCTTTTTTCTCGTTTTGGCGTTTTGTTTTCTCTTTTTGGGTTTTTTTAATTTTCGCAATTTTTTTCATTTTGGCGATTTTTTCATTTTGGCGGTTTTTTTCTGTTTTTTTGGGGTTTTTTTAATTTTGGCATTTTTTTTCTGTTTTTGGTGTTTTTTATTTAGGCGATTTTTTCATTTTGGCGATTTTTTCATATTGCCGATTTTTTTGTTTAAGGATTTTTTCCTTTTTTGGCGTTTTTTCCAGTTTTTCGCGATTTATTTTAGTCCTAGAGATTTTTTTAATATGGTGCTTGTATTCGTTTTGGCGATTTTTTTGGTTTTTGGCGATTTTTTTATATTTGGCGATTTTATATTTTATTGATTTTTTAGTTTTACCGTTTTTGAAAATTTCAAGAGTTTTGCTCTTACGGTTTCCAAGATACAGCAAGTTGTCAAAATTACAAAGTCAAAATTACATTAACTGATGGAACACCCATTGATTTAAATTTTTTAAATTTAGTATTAATTGTTGTAGTCTGTATAAAAATACACTAACTTTTAAAATTTCAAGTGTATATATGTAATTACATACAATTGTATGTATATTACATGGGATTTTAACATTTTTCGTTGCTCGTTTTGGAACACCCTTTAATTTTTAATTCTCATGTATTTGTTGTTGTAGGGGTCAAGGTTCTACATACTCTGTCCAAATTTCAAGTCCGTAGCTCTTACGGTTCATTTTCACCTTTAGTGTACGGAAATATACAGAAAAATAACCGTCGGCGGCGCACCGTCGGCTTCGAGCCAGTCGACTTGTTTCTCTGCTTGGTATTGCTTCTTTCAAACACTAATACACTCATGCATAGCTCACACCGATTTGACCAAGCTGTGAAAGAAAAGCAAAGAAATCTCAGCAAAGAAATCAAAGTCAAAAGATTTTTACCCCCTAGCGTATAGATGTTTACACAGCAAAAAAAAAAAAAAAAACACGGATTTCATAAATTAGTAAGTCATGTTTTAGACTTGGCAGTTTTTCTTGAAGCAATTATCTTCAATTCTCTTTTAAAACTGCTCGTTTGTTTACACTCAGACGGTTTCTTGTTCAATTTTCCTATTGTTTTAATGCTACGAATGAAAGAACAAAAGAGAATTGAAGTAACTTTTCTGTACAAGCAAGTCAGTACCCCTCTTCTTTCTTTTTTCCTCTCTCTCCCATAAACTCAGACTTGCTTCAAGAAAAACTGCCGAGTCTAAAACATGAGTAAGGTAGCATTAATTTTGAGAGTAAAAAATAATCGGGACAAACGTCAGAAGGTTAATATGGCGACGAAAAGAGAGCACAGTTTTACCTTTATATTATTGTATCATGCATGCAAGTGAAAAAATTACTTGTAATGAAAATCTCTTGCCACTGGTAATATATTGAACTTTACTGGACACATCCGCTTAAAAAACAGGGACACAAGGGCTCTAATATTCATCAATCCAAATTATACTTCTTGGAAATAATTTTTGTGCGGTGTTAGCACAATAATGACAAGTGAAACTTGCCCGTGACCTTAAACAGAGGTAGTTAAATGACCTTACTGAAGTTAATGCAACCTACACGATAACCTGCGAGAATTAGTGACTTAACTTCTCAGAAACTAAAACTAAAAAAAACGCAACTTTAATAATAATTAAATTTAAATTCCTACACATATAATAAATTAAGAAAAATACAGATTTTTTTTGATCTCGACTGAAGTTTCTTTATGGAACCAAAATTTGATAGGAAAATCCTTGGAATTTATTGACTTCTTTGTTTGGACGTTTCTACATTTGGAGAGTTTCTTTATTCTCTGTACTTTCTTCCATTAAGAGTGTGATACCGAACCATTTGTTGCCGCCGATTCACATTTGGGAACCTTGGCTCTAACACAGAAAAACCTTCAATTGCATTTTGTCATAAAAAAGAAGTCAAGGAAGTTATTACAAATTTCTGGTTAACCATTTATTGTCTTTTATTTCTTGTGTGCTCAGAAGCAGTGGGCCATTTCAATTCATTTTTTTTATTGTACTTCCTTCTTTTTACAAATTATCATTTCGTTTTCTTCATTGATTTTATTTCAGTTCTTAAATATTTAGCACTTTCCTGCCGTCTGCCAACCTTGATTATCTAACGATATGGTGTTGCACATTATGTTCGTGGAGAATATCTTTTGCATCTTATGGGTTGGGGCAAAAAAAAAAAAAAACCAAGAGTATTCTTTGTTATTATTTAACTAAATAAAAAGTTAAACTTAGGGATTAGTATAAGCTTAAAGCAGCATCCGTCACTACGTGCCACGTACTTAGTATGCAAATGAAGTTTTGCATTTGGCATTTGAATGGAAATCAAATCTGGGGGTCTACTCTGTAATTCAAAACGAAAGCAAATGCTGTCGAAATGCAATGTTAATAACATACAAATTCGAAAGCATTTTCTTTCGTTTCGAAATACAGAGTAGACCCCCTGTTTGCCAGTGCCAGCTGAATCAAACTTTGATTTTGCAAATTGGGATCGATTAACTACAAAGCGAATTCCACAAAAATCCGCAATAGATAATAATTATAAAAAAATGCTGAATTAGTTGTTTTGCAAGTAAACAATAAACAAGAGCGCGAAATTGCAAGAATTTTTATATAATTTGATTCCTATAATTTAAAAATCCATAACACACATATCATTTTAACGGATTATTTAAGCACTTAGTACATACATACATATATTTAGTTTTGTATCGCATATTTTTTCTTCTTTTTTTTGCACAAGAATTTTTCAGTACAAGCAAAAAAATGTTTTTGTTCGACTTAATTTTTGTTGTGTTTGATTATTATTTTTTTATTTCCATAAATGTCTAAACTATGCCTTAACAAGAAAGAGTCGGTTAAAGAATTTGAAAAAATAAAACGGAAGCTTTATTTAAAGTTTGCATTTTTTTTTGTGTGCAATAACAAAAAAATGCTTCAGTCAACGATACTTACTCGCACATACTAAAGGGTTGCATTTGTATACTCGTTTGTATAGCCAAAACAATTATACCATGGTATGTACCATATAATTGTAGTGTGAGCGACAGAACTAGTATAAGATTTATTGTGTGTGCGTGCTTTTCCAAATTAAAATACAATTGAAAACAAATAAAAATTGCTTATTGTATTGCTGCTGAGCAACTGTTTGATCTGTTTTTGCTCAAAAAATACATATTGTAATACAAATATATGAAAAAACCACTATTGAAACAAATACATGATGTGCAGATGTATGTGCGGACGTTCGTTATGTTATTCTGTGGCGCAGCCAAAGTATAGAGAGAGAAAGAGACAATTTTGCTCTGAGAGTAATTACAAATGCATGTGTTTCATGTACATGTATCATTTACTTAAATATGTATGTGCAATTTTGCTTTCATTCATTCATTCATCAGCCAATTACATTTTTTCTCAACACATCATAAGGCACTTATGGTAAAAGCAATTTTATGTATCTTATTTGCCGTAGAAAAACAAAAAAAATAAACGTGTTGTTTTCATTTGCTCATTGCCAAACCATACAATAATTGCTTAAAAAATCAACATTTACAACTAGTAACAGAAAACGATAAATAACATATGTTCATACCAGAACCAAAAAACACGCAAAACTAGTGCAAACAGATGTATCTGTGCAATGCTATAGTACATAATTACTTGTACACAATTGTTTAAATATGTTGTGAATTTTATTGAAAAGATGAGGTTAATGTGAAAAATATTGTTCTCACAGTTTTAAAACAGGGTTGCCATATATTTAATAATGTGCAAATTTGTTTAGGCAACACAAAAGTAAAGAAAGAAAGCAAACCTCTCATATGTCATTAAGCGCCACGTAGCGGCGCTCTGTTGACAGCACATTCCGTTGCACAGTGCGGCCGATTTCCAAAAAGCTGGCCACTATTCAAGTGGGGTCGCTGATTAAAAATTTTATGTAAAAAGTACGCAAATTCACCCCCTTCACAACTAATCGACCACCCCTGGGGTATAATATCATGTATTATTTATCATACTCAAGTTACATATCGTTTTTGAGGTTTTTATGGTCGCTGATTACGAATTTTCTATCAGAATTATAAAATTCGAAATGGCAAATACAAGATGGCTTCACCCAGAGCATTTTAAATCCCAAGCGAGTCAACCTCACATGACTCAAAGCCTTGAACTCGAAACAATGAAATCGAAAACGAAGTTCAATAAAAATTGACAAAGCCTCGTCGTTCATGAAATGTAAATTTGAATTTGCAGATTCCAATGATTTTCCGTATTTTTCAGCTTTGGTTGGACTTCCTTCCGAGATATCATGCACTACTGTTGCAAAATATGTTTTACCTTCAGAGCGTAATTTACTTGGTGTTGAGTATAGGAGTTCTTCAGTTGAAACATTACCTCGTAGATCTTCGGTTTTTCTGCGCTTTGTTCGTTCTGATGATTCTGAAAAGTATTTTCTCGCCGACCTACTTTACAAATCTTTTCAATATCCGCTTGTTTTGTATTAATAATTTTTGATTATTTTATCATCTTTTTGAACTTAACAATCTAACTCAACCAATCATAATTGTTTTCTTATAAATTTTTCTTAAGTCCTATTACTTGTTTTTATTTTATACGCCAAATCTGATATTTGCCGTTTCTCGTTTCCTGATAAATAATAAGTCGCATTTTGGTTTTCAGGCAAACATTTTTCGATCCTTCCATAAATGACGTTGATATCATCCTTCAAAATATCTTTTATTACTTGGAATAATTGTAACCTTGATATATCACCAGTAGTGGACATACTGGAACCTAAAAAGTAAGATTCTTTTTATACTTGAGAGAAAATTCTGAGAAAAATCATATGAGTTTTTTGTAAAATTAACGCATTCGATTTGTTTAAGAAAAATAATAGCTTATCGCAAAAACTATTGAATAATTATTTCTTTAAGCAATTTTTAGTGACTTTTGGTCAACATTATTATTGATAATTGTTGTTTAAGGCATGTCAAGTGTTGCTGAATTTTTTCAGATTTTTATTGCATCATGAAGTACGTAAATTTCAGTAATATTAAATTTTTGAGTGGGAGGTATGTGCAAAGCATCCTTAGAAAAAAATTCATAACAATTCAAGTGGCAGGAGGTGGCAGCTGAATTTTTGCTTAATCGATAACTAATACTTTTATAAGTAACCTTCAAAAGGTTAGAAGTCAACAATCGACAGCGTTTTATTGTAATTTTATTTGAAAACTCAAATTCTATTGGAAAAGTGCGACTCTGACTCGCGCACGAAGGGTTCCATACGAACACTAGATATGTAATTTAATAATAACTTCATCCTATATAATATATAGTTTTGGCATTTTTTTCGTTTTTGGGGTTATTTCGGTTTTTTTGTTTTTGGCGTTTTTTCGGGTTTGGCGATTATTTTAAAGTTTTGGCTCTTTTTTTAGTTTTAACACTTTATTTTCTCGCTTTGGCGACTTTTTTCGGTTTTTGGCGTTTTTTTCATTTTGGCGATTTTTTTCGATTTTTGGCGTTTTTTTCATTCTGGCGATTTTTTTTCATTATGGCGATTTTTTCGAATTTGGCGATTTATTTTAATGTTAGAAATTTTTTTTAATTTTGATTATTTTTTTTGGCGATTTTTTTTTATTTTTTGGCGATTTTGTTTTTGGCGATTTTTTTAACTTTTGGCGATTTTTTTTTTGGTTCGGCGATTTTATAATTTTCGGTTTTTTTAGTTTTACCATTTTTGAAAATTTCAAGTGTTTGCCTCTTACGGTTTCCAAGATATAGCAAGTTGTCAAAATTACATAGTCAAAATTGCATTAACTGATGGACCACCCTTTAATTTTAATTTTTTTAAATTTTAGTGTTAATTGTTGTAGTCTGTATAAAAATACACTAATTTTACAAAATTCAAGTTTCAATATACATACATATGTACATTGTGCATACAATTGTATGTATATTACATGGGATTTTAACATTTTTCGTTGCTCGTTTTGGAACACCCTTTAATTTTTAACTCTCATGTATTTGTTGTTGTAGCGGCCAAGGTTCTACATACTTTATGCAAATTTCAGGTCCGTAGCTCTTACGGTTCCTGAGAAAATACCGTGTGACGGACAGACGGATAGCGTAGCGAAAATAATAGGGTGCCTTTTCACCTTTGGTGTACGGAACCCTAAAAAGAGCCATCATTATTGTGGTGCTAAATATTTTCTGTTAACGAACTGACATTTACAAAATTTTTTACGTACACTCCATTTGGTTTTATTAGATTTTCTTTAATGCACGCGCTTTCACACGTTTAAAGGTTTTGCCGAATAACTACACCAATATAGTGCTCTTGAAAAAAGGCCAAACTTCAACTAAAAATAAAGAAAGAATTTGGGTTATAGGACATTACTCTAAGCCATTTTTAGTTCTTATAGGATCCCTCTAGCCAACTGCATGCTAAAAAAATCTTATATAGACACTTATTTTTCGAGTCTTGGCCAGCTTTTTGGCAATTGGCCACACTGTGCGTTGGTGTTAAAATCACCCAAGGTTGCTCAAACGAAGTCGAAAATCATCTGCGTATAGCATTCGCCGTTGATAGCGATTGGCCAACGTTGTTCTCGAGGAAATATGGCGCCACTGGCCACTCCAAAATCTTCATCAAACAATGACTTTTTCGGGTTGCATGGGACGCTGTTGGACTTCATGCCAACTGGTTTTGCCCAAGCTTGATAATTTTGTTTGTTGTCATACCCGTTCATGAGTGTTTCTATTGAAAGAAAAGTTATACGTTCATACCAGGGAAAAAGCTTTAGTTCTTTTATTTGGAGGACCAACAAGGGTCCACTTATGCTCTTTATGTGCTAAAGGATGTTTTTTTTAAAGAAATTGAAAAATAAAATTGCCACGACTTTGGCTTATTCTAAAAATAATCAACTGTCATTTATATGTTAAAAAGATTTATGATCACCTCGGCTGAATTGGAGGAATTCAATTCGGGAAGCCCCATTTTTGATAAATATTTGCAGCAGTGGAATCCGAATGCCAGCTATAATGTGTTGAATGATGTCGTCTGTGGCTTATCGGTGTAGGCCAGAGACCTATCAGAGCTGCACATAATTTAAATCACATAAGCTTGCAAGTCAAGTTACTGATCACAGAAC
Organism: Tachina grossa; assembly: GCA_949987645.1. Lineage (NCBI taxonomy): Eukaryota > Metazoa > Arthropoda > Insecta > Diptera > Tachinidae > Tachina > Tachina grossa. Next base: position 26,570,331 of record OX465277.1, on the reverse strand, counting down.
ATATAAACGGATCAATAAATCCCTGACTTTTCGAACTTCCCTCGTAGTTATATAAAATGCAACACTGTTTCCATCAAGTAACACCTGTTAATAGGCTACTTTCAAATTTTGAGCACTTGTCGTCATTTACTTTGTGTTTAACAGCTGTTCAAAACGTACAACCTCGCGTATTTTTTTTTTAAAGTTAAAAAAAGTGAATTTCGAGTGCTCATTAAACATTATTTTTGCGCAAAAAAAAACCGTCAATCAAACCAAGGAAAGCTCGATAAATACTATGGGGACTCTGCACCATCCATTTCAATGGTAAAAAATTGGTTTACTGACTTTCGTTGTGGTCGCTCAATTTGAGGTCAGTACACCCGAAAATGTTGAAAAAATCCACGATATGGTGTTGACCAATCGAAGAGTAGAAGTGTTTGAGATTTTTGATGCCATAGGCATTTCATATGGCAGTGTGGGTTTTCGATTTTAAATGATCAGCTTGGTTTAAGAAAATTGTCTGCGAAATGGGTGCCGCGTTTGCTCTCATTTGACCATAAACGTAAGCGTGTGACAACTTCGAAGGATTGCTTGGAGTTGTTTAACCACAATCCTAATGATTTATTGCAGCGTTTTGTAACTCAGCATGAAACATGGATCCATTACTGTACTCCGGAGACCAAACAGCAGTCTAAACCTGCTCCGAGGAAGGCCAAGGTGAGTTTGTCGGCCAATAAGGTGATGGCAACAGTTTTTTGGGATGCACGCGGGATAATCCATATCGACTACCTTCAAAAGAGAAAAAGAATAAAGAAAAAAATAAAAAAGAATATTATGCCAACTTACTAGACCGATTTAGTGAGAATTTAAAATGAAAATTACCACATATGGCCAAGAAAAAAGTTCTTTTTCATCAAGATAATGCACTAGTGCACACGTGTGGAGTCTCAATGGCAAAACTCTATGAATTTAGCTACGAATTGGTATCCCATCCGCCATATTCTCCGGATTTAACCTCTAGTGATTACTTCCCTAGTGACTTTCCAAACCTAAAGAAATGGCTCCAACGATGAAATTATGGCCTATTTTAAGGACCTCGAGAAATTCTATTTTTTTTGGAAGGGATACAAAAACTGGAGAAACGTTGGAATTTGCTTTTTTTTTAATGTACATAAGTGTGCGACAAGTGGGATTGGTCTTTTATCTAAATCATTTAAATAATTCGAAAAGGACTTTTTATTATAAAAGTTCTTATCAATTAAAGTTTTTAGAGTTATAATCTTTTTTGAACTTGAAAAACTACCGCAAATTTAAACTCAATGTTTAAATGGTTCGTGAAATATTGTTGTTGAAGAATTTTTTTTTTTTGAAAAATGGCAAATCGATTTTCCTAATTTCCAGAAACCTAGGATCTAATCGTTGCTTTTAATAACGAGCTGATTCGATTACGTTTTTGCAGTTTGAGATTATTGCATTCGACATCGAACCATATTATTACATTCTCCGATAGCGAATGCCATAATCCCAAACTAAAAAACGTGATCGTATCAGCTCGTTATCGAAAGCGACGATTAGACTCCTGTACCTGGATTCACTAACTTTTATTATGATAATTGTATCGCTATAAGAAATATAACGATAATTTATCGACTTTGCTATTCAGTAACATATTTTAACGATATTCGCTGTCGGTTAGAGGAAAATAAACAGTGATGGTATTTTGGTGCGTTTCGGGTATTTTTTGGTGCTCTTTGCCTGTTCTTAAACGCGAAATTTTAGCTAATACCCTTTTTTAAAAAGCGGGTATTTGCCGTGCTTTTTACAATTTCTTACAGTGCTTTTGGTGCTTTTTTGTCAAATAAAAATATTTTTAATTTTTAAAACTAAATTACTTTTAATAATTTGTTAAAGCATACAGAAATATTTAATCATACTAGAACAATTGAAATGATTAGGTTATCAATAGCAGTCAGTTGTTTTAGACAACGGGTAGCCAAACCCCAATTTGTTGATATCGTATTGACGTGCTGTCAATGTTGACAACTGGAATAAGGGTGAATATTACAAAAACAAAAACTTTTAAGTTACGAGTACTTAAGAAAAAAGTGATGCTTTCAATGCATTTTTTATGTGTAAATGATTTTTCAGTAACATACATATCTTAATCTAGGCCTAACTTCACCTACTATTGTACATATGTATGTATGTATGTATGTATGTATGTGTGTAAGAATCTATATTACTTGACTCCTAGTTTTTTTATTATTTGTTTTTACATATGTACTTATTTTTTATTAAATTAATCATGATTAAATCAAGTTTAGGGGCACCTCCCAAAAATTACTATCCTATGGAAAATTAAAAAATAAGAAGAAAAAATTAAATAAAAAATTGGCGGCGAGGCTTAGTTTCCGAGTTATGGGCCTCTGAAATTCTAATACAATATTGTGATTATACGCTGTTTTCCAACGAATATGACCAATATTGATATCATCTTAAAGCTTTTGAGAATACCTTTCATGAAATGGTAAAAATAGACTCTTTGTCGGCCATGCAGGAAAACGCTATTAAGCAGGAAAACTTTGCAAGGCAGAAAATCTTAACTAGGCTGCGCCGTCTCGGGAAACACCATGGTGGAGAAAATCCTTCACCCGGCCGAAGGCCGGCAATGAAAAAAATCGTTATTAGGCAAGACAACTTTGCAAGGCAGAAAATCTTTACTAGGCTGCGCCGTCTGGGGAAACACCATAATTATATATTAAATTATAATTTTAATTACAATTTCAGAGGCCCATAACTGGGAAATTAAGCCTCGCCGCCAGTCTTTTTGTTGAATTTTTTTCTTCTTATTTTTCAAATTTCTATAAGATACGGTACTTTTTTTCAATTTTTGTTTTTGTTTTTAAATTTCTGGGAGGTGCCCCTAAACTTGATTTGTTCCATTTGAAATTATACATTCAGCTTTTACACTCTAAACTCTCCTCTTAAATGACTTAATGTATTAAAATTAAAAAAAAAAAAAAAAAATATTTTCGTGCTTTTTTACCCGCTTTTTCGTATCTTTGTGCTTTTACCCTTTTTGCAACAGCTTAATGTGTTTTTGCATTTCGTAGAGATACCAACACTGAAAATAAAATAAAGTCACAAGCTCAAATTCATTGAGTTTATCTTTTTCATTCCTTATGCTTTTCGCTTTACATTTTCTATACAGAGATATCATATAATATTGAATTAAATGGTGATTGAGAAAATGTTGGAGACTATCGTAAAAAAGAAATTACGGAATTACATTATCGTTACCACAAACGAATAAATATGTCGATAAATATTACGATTTTCGATTCGAAAAAAGTTACATAATCCAGGTACTGGAGTGATAGAAAATTTTAAAACTTTTGATTGCTCTGTGGTTGAGCTTAGCGGAAATTTTAAGGCACGACCACTGTATCTCAACAAAATTTCCTTATCGAAAAGTCCACTGTGTCACAGAACACACTTTTCTTATAGAAAAGTCCACTGTGTCACAGAACACTTTTCTTATAGGAAAGTCGATTGTGCTACAGCACACTTTTCTTATGGAAAACTCTACTGTGCCACAGTAAATTTTTCCGATAGAAAATATGGTTAATTGTGTGTCGCAGCGCACTATTCTTACCAAAAACGACGTTGAATGTGTGACATTAGACTTTTCTTATGGAAAAGATAGTTGACTGCGCTACAGCCCACTTTTCAATGGTGATTTGGGAAAACAGTTTAGTATTAAGCTAACTTAAAAGTAACTAATGGTTAATCAGAGGCGAGTGACAACTGACTCAAAAGCTAACTCATTTTACATGTTAAACACTATTCAGTTTTTCAACGTAATGTCCTCAGAACGAGTCAGTACTCACTCACGCTGTATAAGTTTCAAATAAACACAAGTTAGCTCATTTCGAGTGAGTTTTTGGTTGATAAAATGCAAGTGCACTATTAGTTAGTTGCGAACTGACCAACTAATGCTTAGCCCATTATGACTTAGTTTGTGGCACATCAAAAAAGAAGAAAAAAGGTCTTTCTTGGCCAACCATTATTTTTAACTTACTAATGATTAACATTTTTAGTCAACATAAATTTGAAACAATTTTAAATTTTTTTAGAGACGAGAATTGGTATCGAACTGTGATCACTTGTTTGTCAGCCATCATACTTAACACTTTGCTATTGCGCAATATAAAATAAAGATGGCACAGACTTAACATAAACATGAATTTTACGCTGAAATATTCTCGATAAACTTTGACTAATCCCAGCATCAGTTTTGAGTTAGCTTAAAGTTAGTTCAATACTTATCGGGAAGAAGACAGTTCTACAAAAAGCTAATGAATCACATCTGCATCATTTATAAGTTAGTTCAGAAGCTAGTTGTAAATGAGTTAGCAAAAAGTCACCTATGTATATTTTGAGCTAGCTAATAAAAATCCGACAGGGAAATTACAGTCAATTGGACAGATATAGCTTCAACAATATGACCGTTATCAGTTTTAAAAATTTGAAATTCCACATTGGAAAATTCGTTACATTCAATATGTAGTATACAGACATGCACGCATACGTAGTATGCATATGTAGTATGCATACATACCCAGCTAAAAAAATTATATATGGTCCATATATTTTTACTATATAAATGTATATAACTATATATGAATATGTATGAATTCATGTATAGAAATGTATGGGATTATATGTACATGCGAAAAGTATTATATATGAATTGATATATGGACTAATGTATGAAATGTATTATAATATATGAGCTCATATATGCGGATCCATAGATACATAAGATCGCATTTGCAATCAAAAAAGCTTGAATTTTTTCAATTCCATCTTTTTCTCTCTTTTTTATCACTGGTGAATTGGAAGTCTACTCAAAGTTTATATGCGTAGAGCCTCAAGGTTTAAAAAATAAAAACTCGTGTAATAAAAAAAATCATTCTTGTAGGATTTTATATATGTATTGTGTGCCTATTTAATAAATCAAATAATCAAAAAGACAATTCAGTCATTAAATTATTATTAATTTTATAAAAAGTAACGGAATCCTCAGATATATGTATTAAGAAACAAAGTTCATATAAATGGATTATTTTTTCTTTTATAATTGCACTAGATTTTAATCTGATTTTTTAAATTATATGTTGTTTACGAATGTGTGTTTTGTGTTTTTTTAATAATCGACTCATATTTTCTCTTAAAATGTCGAATGAAATGTCTTTTAGTTTGTTTTGAATTATTTTTTTTTCGAACAAATGTTTCATTAAACACAACCTTTCTCCACGAAATCTTACAAAAAATAACTTTAATAATTTAATTTATTGCACAGCAGTGCAATTAAGGCTATTTGAGAGGTTTTCCGCACACTATAATGATCTTTAAGCACACATTGACATCACTTTATTATGTTTAAAAAAACCAAAACAGTCACAATATTTACATCTATACCTGATATTAAATCTGATATAATATGAGAGAGAACGTCGGCAGAATGAGAAGAAAAATATATTTATATTAATATCTATGTAGGGGAAAACGTACACTTGTAAATATCATAATATTTCATAATTATTAGGCAGCCGTGCAGTGAACATCTTTGTTTATTTGAATAGTAATGTGTATTTCATAAAAATTTTGCGATTTCCTTAATACATCGTGTATAATTAAAGCATTTCATCACTTTTTTATCAAAAAATATTCATTTTCATTTAAATTCACAAAATTCTCTTCTCGTATCTATGTATGTGTGCGTTTTTTTACACTTGATATCATAATATTGTTTTCTAAATATAACGAAAACAATATTATAATATCTGATATAATATTAATATAATACTAATATTGCAGTCCACACGTAATATAATTCGCTCTGCTATGAAATTTGACGTTTGCTGATAGAAATATATTTGATATTATATCAGGTATAGACACTATGTTAAATAAATATCTATTTATACTAATTTTTATAATAATAATTTTTATATTTTCTATTTAAGAAACATTCTCTTGAAATTATAAGCATGACATGCAAAATAAAACCTTCGTTAAAAAATGGCAGTATGTACACCTTGAATAAAGTGAGGGTAAAATATGTAACATATTTAAATTTTTTTCATGCAACATATTCAGAAATGAAATTGAAAATTTTTCCCACAGTTGTATTTTTTATACAAACGAACACAGAAATGTAAAATATGCAACATATTTGCCAGAAAAGAAATCTATATTATAGTATGTTTACACGATATGTGCTTCGCTCTCTATTCATGCTTCTCACCCCAATCATGACCGAATCAACTAGCTTCGCCATACAAAATTATGAGAGCGAATCAACTTGCGAAGCACGTAAAATTTGTGTCTTCTCTAACTTTTATCGCAGTTTATCGGCAGTTTAGCTGAACCAGCTATCAAAACAAAATATGTATACATACATACAAAATATGTATGGGTTTGAACAAATAAAAATAAACCAAAAAAACATAGATGTGAGTTTAATATAAATAAATTTAATTAAGTTATAAATAGTAAAAAAGGAAAAATAAGAGGAAAATATAGGGATGCCTTCAAAAACAAAATTTTGAATGAGTCGAATGTATGTAAGTACCCTCTAGTCAGCCTAGAACCATATGTCTATGTCAATACTCTTTCTCCAGCGACAATTGCACTAGTTAAAATGTCGACAACTTTCCTTTTTTGCGCGAGTAGAGATACGTTAAAGACAAAAGTTTTAGTGTATATCTGGTAATATTGTCAATGAACGCGTCAATAGTTTGTTTTTCTTTTTTATTTTCAATGACAACCTATGTTATATATCAATAGCCGATTACATTGGCTGGGGTACATCTAGTCAGTAGCACTATTGACCATGTCACTAGAAAATCACTATAATTTTACTATTGACAACGAGCGAGAAAATTGTGGACTAGAGCTCCTAAAATTTACTAGTGAATCTTTAGTGTCAATGTCTCCATGTGGTCCCAAAAAAACTACTTAGTCAGCAGTTCTATAGTCTAGTGGTGGATTTTCAATGACAAGCTAATGTTAAATGTCAATAGATGATTACATTGGCTGGGGTACACCTGGTCAGTAGTACTATTGACAATGTCACAAGTAAATCACTACAAATTCACTATTCGCACTTTCTGCAGGGTATGTATGTATATACGTTCATATGATACGTATGTACCCAGCTGGAAAAGTATGCATTGATTACATGAAGTATTACTTTCCAAAGCAAAACAATGCATCCCTTAGAAACGATAGGGTAATTTGATCAAACACAATTAAAATAATTCATTACTTTCCTAGGGCATGTTCTGTGTTAACAGTAATCAATTCAGAAATGAAAAATTATACATGACGTGCATTACCTTATAATTTAATATTCATTACCTTTTCCCACTGGGTATGTATATGCGTACGTATGAATGTGTGAATATAAATAAAAAGATGCCACACGAACAGTGATGCCAACTTTTTCAGAGCAAAAAGCACTATGCCTTCAAAAAAAAAGCACTAAATGCAATAAAGCCATATTTCGGTTTTGTTCAGTTATAAGTAGAATACGAGTAGGAAAATAATTTAAGTTCAAGACAAAAGCAAATTAAGCATTTGTAATGGGATATTTGATATAATAATTTTGGAAAAATAAAGTAGAACTCGTAAGCTTATATAATCCATAAAACTAAACTTGAGAAACAAAGTAATTTTATTTACAGGATAAAGATTTCAATTAAAATTTTATTTGTACTCTTTTACATATATAACTGCCTAAATTAAATCATTCCGTATAGACGAAATATCAAAACACTTGATTAAAATTTATGTGGAAATGTAGGATTTTGGTCGATATAGAGTCCATCAATTTGTTACTGTAACTCCAGTAATTGTAACTAGAATCAAAATAAAATGAATTCTGCGTGTAATTAGCATAGAAATCGAAAGACTTTGTAAGTATTTATGTATATGTACATGCGTATAAATATGTAGGTATGTGTCAATGAATTAACAAAAACTATTTACATATGCAAGTGCCTTGCATGCAAGCTCTGTGTACGTATTATCAACGAAAATTTCTCACAAATGCCCGACTGTCTTGCAACTTGCATGTTTGCCTTTTAGTGCAGAGTTGTCCATAACATAAAAAATTTTAATTTTAAGGGAACCAGATAGTGTTGAACTTTATTCGTATTGTTTCAATGTTATTTATGTCTAAAAAATTAATAAACTGCTCGATTTATGAATATTTAAGAAAAAAAATTGTAAAATTAGCTTTTAAATGTATTTAAAATGAGTAAAATCTCACTTAACACTACACTGAAATCCAGTTAATTTGTGCTAAACTATTAATAGGGCAACACTGTTAACTAACTTTCCATTTAGTTGCTACAAGTTCAACAAGTCACTGTCTTGTAAAATTCCTTGGCAGTTGAGTTGGAAGTAGGCTGCAAGTGCCGAAAGTGTAGATGTGTTAGTAAACGAGTTTGAGTGTATTGAGTTTTTCGAACTTGCACTTGCACGTGTAAACCCTAGGTTACTATGTATGGATGTACATTAGGGTGTTCTAAAAAAAAAAAAAAAAATCCTTTGTTTTTTTCAGAACCAGGTTTCAAACTTAAGTTTAGGTAAAAAAATAGGACTGTTAAAATATCAGCTCATAATATTAATGGTGCGATGGTGCGCATCGCACTTTTCAATTTCCCATACGATTTAGATGGTAATTTTTTTTTGATTTTATTCATTCTGATTCTCATAAGTAAATAACGGAATGTCCTGCAGTAAACTTCTTGGTACGCTTTTGTAGAAAATTAAACGCTCTATAAAAAAAGTTGCATAAAATTTTTTGATAAGTTAGTTGGATCAAAAGTTATTTACAGTCCAAATAAAATTTACCCTAAATTTATACGATTTTTCAAGAAAACATCAGAAATATTATGTTATTCCAGAAAATTTTTACCAAGTTCCATACAAAATACAAACAGGCCTTTTAAAAAGTGCCAAAGAAGTGTTTTTCGTTTTAATAGAGAAACATAAAACAATTTTATAAGTTTTTCAATATATCTTAGCCATAGCTGTAATAAGTGAATGGAATGGAAATTAAAAATATTTTAATTTCAGATTTAGTTTAATTTTAAATTTTTTTTATAGAGTGTTCAATTTTCTACAAAAGCGTACCAAGAAGTTTACTGTAGCACATTCCGTTCTTTACTTATGACAATCAGACAGAAAAGTGGAAAATGTATATTTGTTGTTTTGTGTAAAGCCACCATACTATCACAAATTTATATTGAGTGGATTTGTTAAACGCACTAAAAGCACTAAAGTCAAAGGTGAAAAAGCACCAATTTCAGGTATTTAAAAGAAAGCACCTAGTTGAAAAATTCCGGACTGTTATGAATTAAAAAGCACTAAATCTAGTGCGAAAAGCACTAAATTGGCACGCTGCACACGAAGCACGAAGGCGTCGTATAAACGGCAAGATTCAAAAACAAGATTCAGAGAGCGAAGCATGTGATTCCACTCGTCGTCTAAACATAGTATTAGATTGACTAAAAGCTAACTGCAATGTCATCCAGAACAAATCCAAAATTAATTCTTAAGTTGAGTACGTAATCGAAAAATTTATTCTCAGTTACTTTGAAACTCATTTCACTTTTATACTAACATTTTGCTGTTGTTATTTCATATGGCAGCTTAGCCGAGTGGTAGGGCATTGAGTATACAACGTGTGATGTTACATGTTCGAGCCCCAGAAAAAATTTTTTTAATTTACTGACTACCAAGTGATTTAAAAAAGTCAACTTTAAGTTAGCTTAAAGTAGTGCATAGTGAGACAATTGCCTATAGTGTCCTGCACAAGAGTATTTATAAGACTTTTCAAGACATAAGAGAATTTTTCCAATGCTTTACTACAGCGAAATATTCTAAAAGAATCGCTAAACAACACTGTTGGCAAGACAAACCACCGAAAAAAATTACTTGCCAACAGTGTTGCTTAGCGATTCTTTTAGAATACATATTTCGCTGTAGTAAAGCATTTGAAAAAATCTCTCATGTCTTGAAAAGTCTTATAAATAGTCTTGTGCAGGACACTAATTGACTACCGCCTAGGACATCGCAATGTTAAAATAGTCAGTTGATTACATACATTGCAAAGTAATCCAAGTGTAGTCAGTACTAGTTGCGAAATATGTAGTTAGCTTAAAGTTAGTTTAAAGTTAGCCAAATTTCCGATAGGGTATGTATGCATTTACATATGTATGTGTGTTTCTCAAAATATAAAATTTACTAAGTCACTGTGAGGCGGGCAAACGGTCAACCATGTGTATGAATGAATATGCATAACAATAACAACAGAATTAAGCAGGAAAGAAAAACACATGCCAGAAAAACGTTCGTTAAATAAACAAGCAAAAATGCCGGCTATTAAAAGCTTCCATAATAACAAAAATAACAAGAAAAGAAACATGCTAAATAAATGCAACAACAACAACAACAACAACAACAACAACAACAACAACAACAACAATGATAACTGGCAGTTTATTTTGAAAAATACGGTATTAAAGAATGCATGCAGTTGGTCATGTTGCTGCGGTTGTTGTTGTTAAAGCTCACATACTGTTTATTTGTTTTTTATTTATTTTCATAATTTTGTTGTTTTAGATGATGTTAAATTTAATATACAGTAGACCGCAAAACTGAGGGCACACCACCATATAACTAACTTTTCTTAGATTTTTCATTTTATTTCAAAAACTAAGCAACAAAAAACGACTAAACACACAAGAGCAAAGCATAATAAATAAATTAACTCGAAAACTCGACTAATGTGTCTATTTACATAAATTAAACAACAATCTGTATGAGTTCACGTCAAAAGACTGTTTACTTAGCGATTACTACTTTTCACAGGACAATGCCTCTAAGTCCACAGCACATAATGCGAAAATTTTGTCTTTTTCAGGACACTATATAGCAAATAAGAACTCCTCAAAGTCCACATTTCATTCAAAACGACCACTTGAGCTTGTTAAACAAACAAAAAAAAACTGGATAGCGCATAATCGGAAGCAAATCTTGAGTAAAACCGATTTTCTTGTATATATGGAATTAAAATTAGGGCGCAAACGACTAAAAATATTGAATGAGTGACTAAATGAGTGCTTTACACAATCAAATACCACCAGCCAAGTATTTGAAAAGTAATATTTTGCATAAATTTTGTAATTTGTTAAAGTAAATTTCGATAATATACATAGTATAAGATGTGTCCTTACTTTTGCGGCTCTAGCTTACGATGTTTCTCCAATATTTTTTTTATTTTTCTACATTTACGAAATTAAGGTCATAATTTTTCGAGTTAATTTATTAATTATACTTTGCTCTTGTATGTTTAGTCGTTTTTTGTTGCTTAGTTTTTGAAATAAAAAGAAAAATCTAAGAAACTTTAATTATATGGTGGTGTGTCCTCAGTTTTGCGGTCTACTGTATGTATATTTGTATGGGCACACTATGTACATCCATATGTACTAGGTATTGCGCTATTGTGCACAGTTAGGCTCGTTGCACAGTGGGGCCGGTTAAAAATCTACCCGAATTTTACAGAAAAATTAATTTTCGTATAATATTGCCTCTTAGAAAGCCCATACATATATGAGGTTTTCAAGCTTTTATTTTTTGATGCTATGGAAATAAATAAATAATATAATATGGAACCGTAAGAGCTGCGGACCTGAAATTTTTACAGAATATGTACAACAATAAATATATTACAATTAAAAATTAAAGGGTGTTCCAAAACGAGCAACGAAAAATGTTGAAATTCTAGTGTAATAGGTATAGATACAATTATATATATACATACTTGTGTATATACATTTGCAATTTGCAAAGTAAGTATCTAAGTGTATTTTTATACAATCTCAAAAAATTAAAACAAATCGGAATTAAAGGGTATTTTATCAGTTAATGTAATTTTAACCATGTAATTTTGACAACTTACTGTATTTTGGAAACGGTATGAGACAAACTCTTGAAATTTTCAAAAACCACTAAATTAATTAAAGAATACCAAAACTAAAAAATGGCCACACCGAAAAAATCGCAAAAAATCGGAAAAGGTGCCAAATTAAAGAAAATCTCTAAAACTAAAAAAAAATCGCTAAAATGAAAAGTAAACGCTAAAAATTAAAAAAAAAATCCCAAAAATTAAAAAAATTGCCAAAAATAAGAAAAACCGACAAAGCTAGAAAAATCATTAAAACCCGCTAAAGCTCACATTACAGTTCATTTATATTACCAAAGTTACTCTTTCTTATATTGTAAATTTGTAAGTGGAGAGAATTACATCGATTCTGTATCTATTCATATAGTTTTATAGCATTTGTCTTGTTGGAAATTTTTAATACTTTTTCGTGTTCTAGTTAAGATATACATATAAGCGAATTTGTGTGGCAATCAAACATGTGTGGCAATATGGAATAATCTCCCAAGTCGATATACGATATAAGCAAGCAAGTGTTTTCGGAAGAGATTAAAGAATTTCTAAGGCACATTCTACTTTGGTGTTAGCTTTTCTATGCTTCTGTAGCATTATTGTAATTAATTTAACTTTCAACTACGGCACAATAAATCATAATAAAACTAAATTTTCTTAAGTCGAGTTAAGCGATTATTCTATATTACCACATGCATACATACATATGTATATGTATGTATTCGTCTATAGAATTCTGCACAAAAATTCCTCGTAGAAGTAAATGCAAAATTTCATACGTGAAATTCAAGCAGAAATTGCTAACAGCATTGAAATGAGAATCTCTCGGTTTTTATGATCAAAAGTGTTTATAAACGAATATTTTGGTGTGTTTTTTTAATTTAATTGAATTTAATGATGTCAAAGTAGTTTTTTAATCGCCTTTAAAAAAGGAGGAGAATATTAATACGTCTTTTTTATAGCGAGTTAGAACATTTTTGCCCGCTTATGAGAGTGATACAAATTTTTTCATTTTAGTTTAGGATCTACAAAACTTGTCCGGTTATTAGGGGGTTCAGTTATGGGAGGTGTCCGTAAGGAGAGCTTTTACTGTAGTGCTGGCAAAGTATTGAGTACCGAGTATCGAAGATTTGGAATATTTATTGGGTACCAAATACTTAAAAGTAGTTAGTCGATGTTTTCAGAGTTGTATTTCCTTAGCAAATTTGAATGGAAGACTTAGATAACAATATACATCTCTGTTTAAAAATGCATTTTTTTTTGTCTCCTTAAAGAAAATTAATTAATTAATTAAAAATACTATTTAAAAATTAATTTTTTCAATATTTATGATTTGAATAGGCTAAAGTTCGTATCGCTTTTTAAGCCAAATTATTCTTGTCTCCTTAAAGAAAATTAATTAATTAATTAATTAATGAAAACCCTTTAATTTCTAATGAACAATGAAATTGAATATACAGAACTAAAAATCTTGTATAAGAAAATGTATTCCTTGATTAAGAAAATACTCGCAATTTTATGGTGAAATGTTTGCAAATTCGAGTAGTATTGAGTACCCAAAATGGAAAATATTGAGTACTAGCTACACCCGGTGTGCCTCGCTACCACGCTTGTCTTTAATATTTCATCTACATCGATTTGAAAGTGTCGGAGGGTCAGAAATTAGGTACACAGACTATGTCTTCTTCCAAATGAAGGGATGCTTAGGATTTAAATTTCATTGAAATCAATTTCAAAGTTTTGGAGGAGCAAGACTCATCCCCAGTCCTCTTGCTTATCTTACTTTTGAGAAGGAACATATAGTGGGTATATATATTTTAAATTTTACCAAAATCGAGTTGAGACTCAGAAATTGTCCCCCTTACTTCCTTCTATTTCTGTTTTGGAAAATGACTGGTAATTTTGTGACTTTTTAGACGCTGATCTATCTATGTGCCAAATTTGATTAAAAACGGTTTTAACGTTTCGGAGGGACAGAAATTTCCGCCCTAACATCTTCCTGATAATAGTTTTGAAAATGTACATAGCCTGTATGAATTTTTATATGCAGACCTATCTATGTTCTAAATTCCATTAAAATCGCCCTTCTGGTCCTACTTTAAAAATGTACACAGTCTATGCAACTTTTTAAGTTTCATTAAAATTGGTTTGAACGTTTCGAAGGGCCAGAAATCTCCCCCCCCCTCTATCGCCTTCTGGTCCTATTTTTGAAAGTGTACATAGTCCATCTAAATTTTTAAATACATCTATGTTCTAAATTTCATTAAAATCGGTTTGTACGTTTTGGAGGGGCAGAAATTTTCCCGTATATTCCTCCTAGTCCTAGTTTTAAAAAACGCTGCACGGAGTTGATCATACTAAGTGCATCAAATTTCATCGCGATCGGATGAGCGGTTTGGAATCGCATAAAGGATATTGAGTAATGAAAAGTTGCATAATTTGCCAGCACTAATTACACTTTGTATAAATAAATTGTCTCTTCTTTAAAAATAATATTATTTTTTGGACATAATTTATCAATGATATACCAAATTCTTTATCAAAAGAATTCTTTTTTTTTTAAATCTCTATACAACACACTGTGCGGCATCTTGTTTATTTTTACCCTTTGTTGTTGTTAACCGCCAAAATAATCTTATGATTATTATGCATTCAATGGCAACAACAATAACAATAAAAGAAACAAATATCAATTTTTTTCTTGGTCGATATTTTGTGGACTCTGGCTGAGCGGTGAGACAGTCGGCTCGCTTAAACTGATTAACTAGTTGCAGTATTTGGGCATTTAAATATGCATACATATATGTACATTAGGGTGATTCCATTTGTATGGGAAAAATTTTGCTGAGATTGGGAGGAAAAATTTATTATTTTCCAAAGCAACACAATGTATTCCCTTAGAAACGGTTACTATTTGCATTACCACATCTGCAGAAAAATAATGTTTAGTTTTTGCTTGTGACGAGTGTTATGAATTAGAGAATTCATTCCTCGGACGTATTAAAATAATGCATTACTTTCCTAGGACATGTTCTGTGTTAATAGTAATGAATTCTGGAATGAAAAAAGTATACATGTTGTGCATTACCTTCTCCTTTACTATTCAGTACATTTTACCACTGGGAATAAGTCAAACGAAAATTAAAAAAAATATGTTGCAATTATAGCTTTAAGCTTATGATATGGAAATTTATTTTAGACTTTCAGTAAAGTTGCATTTAGATCCCTTGCAGATGCGTTTACCTCATTAAATCTAGGTTAGATCCGTTGAGGTTAAAAAGAGGGGCAATCAATATTGACCCAATTAGTTTCGGATTACACTTATGATTTTTATGTTGTGCGCTCTTAAGTGTGATATTTAGGTGGAGGGAAGAGAGATATTTGGGGGACATTTCATCTAACATCATCCTAAACTACGTGTCAGAATAAGACGTTCCTTTCGGATAAGGCGTAATCGAGGTGTCTTATAGTGAGACCGCTGTGTCCTCTATTGCATTTATATCGATGCAATCGCAGAACACTTAAACTTCTTAAGTTCTCACGAATACAAATGAGAGATCTCGTGGCTCTCATTTGTATTCGGTATACATACTAAAAGGCTGGGTCTTTTATATCACTAGTAGGCTTCCACTTGTCTAGATGCAGAGCAAGATAAGACAATAATACAACTTTAGAGACGCTGTCCTGCATTAGAAAACCCAGGCAACAGGGACTTCAGGTGCCTCGCACAACTAACAACAACGTTACATCTAGGAAACTTGCACTTTTTCATTATGAGCAATACCTCGCACTGCAGTTTCGTTTTTTTTGTTTTTCTTTCCTACTACTGCACTGTTTTTTTCTGTTTTCAATCCGAAATCTTTACTCTTTACTTCCATTTTAGCCAATATAACTCCAGTATCTCCTTTTATTCTGTGCAACGTCAGACAATACAAGGAAACCATTATTATTGGACCCATGTAAGCTGAACATTTATTCTTTTCCTCACCAACCTGTCGACGTCACCTAATTTAATATATGGTTCATATGGCTAAGTTGTTTCGAAATATTTGCATAATAAAAAAAAACAACAAAATTTGAACAAGTAAAAACCCGACTGCAATTAACTTTGAACCGTTAAATATCCTAAATGATCTTTCGAAATGAAAAATCATAAGAGAAACCTAAAGATTTTTTTTTAATACATGTATTTATTTATTGTATCTTCAAATACGAACTAACAATAAGTATTCAAATCTTAAATCTAAAATATAATTATTAGGCCCGACCACTGTCGGACATATACTTAGTGATAGTTATAAATAATACATAAGTAGTGATAATCAAAAAGGAAAAAAAAACCTAAAGATGATCTTAAAATACTTGTCGTATGATACTCATTTTGATATAGAGCTGGGTCCAACTCGTTCATTCGTTCATTTTTGCCACAAACCTATGATCAAACCCATTTAAATTACATGAGTTTGATCATAGGTTTGTGGCAAAAATGAACGAATGAACGAGTTGGACCCAGCTCTATTTTGATATATGTAGTTCACCGACTTTTTATTTTTTTTCGTATATGCAAAATGGCGTCTGTTGCCCGCCATATTAAGTTTTGACTACTGTCATATCTTTAGTTACACTCCCAGGACTAGGACAAATCGATTAATGTAAGAATCATCAAGCGTTCGGTTCGGTGATAAACATAATGCCCTTCTTTGCGTCGCGCAGTTGAGTAAAACTGGGCTCACCCTAATATATATTTTACACTTATAATGCAGTTGTTATCGTTGTTATGGTTGTTATTGTTGTTGCATGTTAGCGGCTAATGTTGTTGGTGTTGCTGTTCGTTTGGGTTGTATGCTGTGTTGACTCACAGGTTTGTTGAACTTGCACAAGGTTTGTTGTGTTTGAGATGCAATGATGACGTTGCTTCTGATGATGATGATTTTATTCTTATTGCTGCTGTTGTTGTAGCTGCTGCTGTTGAGGTGCTTTTGTTTTGGTTGCTTGCATTTTTGCCGGCAACTTTTTTTTTAATCACCCATACGATACAATACAATAACTACAAAATTTAGAAAAGGTACTCTTCAATGAAAGATAGAAACATTAATATTTGCACTTTTTGTTTTGTTTTGTTATTTCTCACATTTTACTATTTATGTACTACATTCATTCAGCTGCTATTGGTGAGGTTAAAAAAGATCTTCCGCTCGTTTTTGAATAGATGAAAATGCTACTCGCAATAGCAGCTTGTGATCAAAGATGACGGATCTCATCTAAGGTTGGCTCTACATTATGACTGTGACATATACAATTGCCTAAACCTCAGTAATTTGGTGGCCAAATGCTTGCCAGTAAAAGCGGTATGAGTATCCGAATTTTTTTTGCGCGAGTATACGACGCCGACTCGAATAATGGAAATATGTACATATTAGTTCTAAAACTTCCTCTGTTAGGCTTATTTTTAAAGAAAACGTCAGCAATTAAAGTATTGTTTAAGCACATTGATGCCATTTGGTATCAATTTGGGTACAATACAAGCACATCTCTTCGAACTGTGTCGTTTCATTAAACGATTGACTAAAATTAATGATTTGGACTTTTACAAAGTTTCCTCTTTTATCGTTCACCATTGTGATAAAAGCCTTTTAGATGCAATTTGACAAAAGTAGTACGAATTTTCGAAGAAATTAATAGATCATAAAGACAGAGAGGAGTAATTACGCTCATCTCCAGGAATATGTAGATAAGCAAGTATAGGCCTGTTGTGCGCTCTCATGTAAATTAAAAACGAAGACCACCTTTATAGGAACTGAGTATCATCAGTCAATGCCTCTAAGGTGGGTAATGCTCGGTAAGGTATCATCCCCAAAGCTGGACAATGGCAAAGAAAGTGCTTCATTATCTATATATGTCCTCCATGTATGTCCTGCCTTGGTTGTTATCTATAGCTCCAATCCGTTAAAAATGCTTTCATAAATTAGAGTGTTCCGTTGTAGACGCCGGTCTACTTTTCTAGCTAGAAATTGTTTAGTTGCCCCCTTGTTTTGTTTCCTTTCGGGTTGCCCCATTGTACACATGTTTCATTTATTTACTTCTTTAATCTTAACACAAGGCTGGTTTTGTATAGAGATTGATATTAAAATTGATAAATAATAATTCCTTGATAAAGGAAACAAGCAATGACCCAGCAAAAAATTACACATTACCATTAGAACTACTTGCCACATAATGACTTACTTTTCTGATTGCCAAATTTCATTACTCGCTTACAAATCACATTACCTAAAATTTGAAAAAATGGTGTACACGTTACTAAATGAAGTGAATAATTTTTTTAGTTTAAATAGATTACGTGAACAAGTTGCCAAATAAAAAAAGTAAGTACTTCTCAAGAATCGATTATTTTAGTCTCACGTCTTGTTAAAATCATTAAGTTGGTAATCCAGTGGGGAAGAGCTTCCACCAAAAATGCTTAATTCCAAACTCGATTACCTTTTTTGAAATTTTTTTGCTGGGGAAAAACTTTTATTGACATTTGTATTCAAGACAGAGAAGTTCTTTAGTTCATCGTTTATTCATTCTGTTTAAAGTAAACAAAGGAACGATGAACGACCTAGTTACTTCAACCTTTCGGATCGGTCCGCACGATTCACCAAAAAGAACGATTTTGCTTTAGTGTAACCTCTCTGGATTTTCTACTCAAACAGATTAGTTATGCTCAAATTGCATTGGAGCCCACGAGTAGAAGTGTCAAACTGTGATTGCGGATAATAACATACACAAGATGATAAGAGC
Source organism: Tachina grossa (assembly GCA_949987645.1). Classification (NCBI taxonomy): domain Eukaryota; kingdom Metazoa; phylum Arthropoda; class Insecta; order Diptera; family Tachinidae; genus Tachina; species Tachina grossa. The sequence continues at coordinate 26,551,535 of OX465277.1, read as the reverse complement.
ATACTTTGGTAGTGAGTGGAGTATGTGACCGTTTACCAGGTCGAGATGTTTGGTCTATTGCACGCCTTAGATGAGCTAAAAGAGAGTTCGGCATAGGGGAAGAGAGAGATAGTTCTTATCACACATTCAACAAAGAAACCTTGACTCTTAAAATTAAAAGGTATGTCACGATAAATGAAGTTACACTGTTGTGCAATGGGTCGATAAAAGCCAAGATCCTTTATTTGTTGAACTCCTTATACCTAATTTGGTGGAAGGTTGGTTGGGGGGGGGGGGGGTGTAGACAGCAAAATGTAATCAGACACACCTGACAAAAAAGGGAAAAAGGTACTTCGACGTAATCTAAGTTCCTTAAACTTTTAGGGTGTACATTAGAAATCTCATTTGGTTAAGATGAAAAGATAATATTTTTATACTGAACCTTGAAGAAACTGAAGCTACAGCACACATGATGTGCGAATATCCATCTTTGAGTAGCATTAGGCTGAGAACCACTTACAGACACATTTTATGTGTAGATGCGATGGAGGAACTCAGCCTAAAACAAATGCTAGGTAAAGACCCAATGATGGGAGAGGAAGTCTCTAGTCAATGACGAGTAGTGACAGTATAGGCGCGATAGTTCTACTAAACAATAGGAAAACCCTATACTCAGTTTGGCCATTTTGGTGACCAAATTTTTTTTATGGGCCTCCAAAGATTTCGAAAATCAGTGCGCCCTCAAAAATTGGTGTCATCAGTTTTCGGTAAACAGCTAATTGAGAGTTAGTGATAGCGCTTAACTATATATGGCAATAATGTAGGTAAGAGTCTACCAAATAAATCTCATTAACATTTTATGACAAAAAAATTATTTCTTCGTGCATTTTTTTATGTAAAGGAAAAATATTTTTTTCACTTTTTTCAGAATAACTTCCTGGGACTCCTGATTCTTTACTAACGATATTTGGCAAAGTTTTTGCTATGGTAAAGCTGAACAACTTTTGTGAAAAGAAGAATACAATTTGAACGTGTCTAGGCACCATAATAGCTCATATGGACCACTTTTTACCTTGCAAATTTTTCGTTTTCTCCCAATTTTTCGACGCTAAAAATTTTTTTCTTCACAATCGTAAAATCAAGAGCACACTTCTCTGTTAAGCTTCAGTAAAACTTTGATTATTAGATATATATACATATGTACATATTGTTGTTCAAATTTTAGTGAAAAAGCCGGTTAAGATTTTTCTTTTTTTTTTGGAATTTAAAGATTGTTAAATTCAAGAATTTTGGCTTAATTAATCTTTTGCAGAAGTAAATTTGAATTTTCCGGCGAAAACAAAATTATACGGATTGTGGGTGTTACCTTGCAGAAAAAAAATTGTAGATCATAATATATTCATAAAAATATGTAACTAAACATTTCAGCACTCTACTAAGCAGTATAACTTTTTCCCTTAACCAATATTCAGGTCTGCCTCTTTTCTCTCTCTTTCAATTGCTGTCCATTTAATGAGAAAATGTTTGCGTTTAAGTGCATGTCTGGATTTTGTTTAAAAAAATTAACTGACTGACTGACTGAATGATTCCATGGATGAATATGTCTGGCCAGCCAGCCAGCCAGCTCTATTATATTAGTCTGGCGATTTTTGCGTGTTTGTATTTGTATGTTTTAAGCAAAGTAAGCAAAAAAGAAAATTAATAGTACACAAACACACTTGCACACACTTGCACACAGATATGGATATCCAATTCTTGTAAATAGTATTATTTTACGTAACGTTACGTTTTTTACGTCACAATTCATAATATGTATTTATTTGTAATTTAAGATGGTTCTGTTCTCATTTTACTATTATTTTCTATGCAGCTTTATAATTTCCATTTATTACATTTTATTTTTCTACGAAGGCCGATTGAAAATGTCATTAAAATAAATGCACACGTTTTATATGTATAATTTGCAATAAATAGGTTTAGAGTTAGTAGAAAATAACAAGATATAAAAAACAATTGGCTTTGCAGGCCTTAGCTGGGACTTGCCGCTTAGCTCAAGCGCAAATTGTTCGAAAATTTATAGATTTCCTATGACTTCTAAGGAATACATATACTCGTACATAGAAAAGTTATTTGGCAAGCAAGCATATTAATGCGATTTGTATGAATTTTGCCTTATTCGACACAGTTTTTGAAGTTCACAAAAGTAATTATACTCTGAAAATCGATTTGATATGGAATTTCAGCTGCGCTAGACCTTAGGGACACAAAATTGTTCTCTAGAGCGTAAAGTCAATGTTGACAATTGGAATAAGAATGAATGTAAATTTCTTTAAATGTATTGCCAAGCTATAGCGCTCGCTATTCTTGCACAATCTTGTAGAATGTTTCCGAATGTTTCATTTCTGTTATTTTTAATTTAACAGCCGTTAATTTATGCTGGCAAATCCGCGATAAAGAGTCATTGGGTGCATTCATAAGACGTAGCCGTTGCGCAACCGTTGAGTGTTTGCCTTAGAAACGCATAAGTGAGTAGTTCCACTCCACTCAACAGTTGAGTAATTTTCCATCATAAAATTTTTATGGCTACCTATAGTAAATATGTTGTGCTCAGCTGATTGGATAGATCTATGTAAATATTTTATATGCTTTGTTAGGCGGCAGGAGCAAATATTTGTGAAATTTTACATTACAAATGCCAAGGCACATTCACCAGGTAGTAGCGGAAACGCAGCTGAGCTATTTTTTTGTTCTTAAATTATAGTTCATTCGAAGCTTCAAAAATTGTTTACGATAGAGAAATTAAAAAAAAAAATTTGAAAAATTTTCAATATGAAAAATATTTATTAAAAAAATTCTTTTGAAACAAATTTAAAAATATGAAAAAACTATTAAAAAATTGTGAAAAGTGGCCTAAACGTTGCAAATTTTGTTAGTGGTAGCTGCCGTGAAGAAATTTTTTCAAATTTATGTGAATAATTTTCATTATTATTATTTTACAACAAATTCTATTTTTGATATTTTGGATCAACTAAAAGCCATGTTGTTTTTTTCATTGTTGTATTTTTTCATTGTTCTTGTAATCCTGATATTACCTAGAAATAAATGTGACTTGACAAATGCCATAAAGTAATGAAAGAAAGATATAAAATCAAATTATATCCATCAAGCCGTTTCTAAGACGTAACTGTTTGGGGCCTACATTTTCACAACTACCCAGCAAAAAATTACACATTACCATTACAACTATTTGCCATATAATGACTTACTTTTCTGATTGCCAATGTTCATTACTCGCTTACAAATCACATTACCTAAAATTTAAAAAAATGACGTGCAAGTTGCTAAATGAAGAGAATGATTTTTTTAGATGAAATAGATTACGTGAAATGTTGACAAATAAAAAAAAGTAAGTACTTCTCAAGAATCGATTATTTTAGTCTCACGCCTTGTTAAAATCATTGAGTTGGTAATCCAGTAGGGAAGTGCTTGCACCAAAAATGCTTAATTCTAAACCCGGTCTCGCCACTGCAATTGATTTATGAAGAGGAACTTTGGTCAAACATTCAACTTCAAGAAATATATCGATTAATTGGCCATATAATTCATTTAATTTGAGCAGATATACATATATATACTGCAAGATCCCAATCCTGGAAATAATGTGAGATTTTTGAGATCGGGCGTAAACACTGTGATTCGAAACAAAAGAAAAAACTTCGGAATTTGTATCATAATGACATATTTATTCGAAAGCCTTTCTTTCGCTTCGGATTACAAATTAAAAATCATTAAGTTGTTAATCCAGTAAGAAATAGATTCCACCAAAAATGCTTAATTCCAAACTCGATTACCTTTTTTGAAATTTTTTGCTGGGTGCGTCTTATGAATGTGCCCATTCTTACATTTTGCAGTGCTGTATGTCTCACAAAAATCTTCCTCCTAAAATTTAATATAAAAATTCTGAACACATTCCTATAACTGAAATTCATAGTGTCATGGGACGATATACCACAACTACGTTTATTAAAAAGGAAGGGACGAACTTCCACATTTAAATAAGATTCAGATGGAAACTTTCAAAACGCATAATAGGGGTGTTCGTGCAGGTGCCTTTGCCCTTGTGGGTAAATATAATGTCTGTGCATATTAATTTTTATATGTTTGAGCCAAATAAAAATAATTGATTACAAAAAAATATTTAATACACCTGCAAGCGGTCATAAAAAATGTGGGGTTGTTTGAATAGCAGAAAAACACGTAATTTTTCCCTTTAGGTGTTATATATTTGAATACATTTTAAGACTGATATAAAGCTAAGTCTAGACGATATGTTGAATCAGCATATTTATGATGAAAAATTTGTTACCAGTGCCAACATATCGTGTAGACACAAAATTTTTTCAATATACGTATGCTTAGCTACATATGAAGGGCATTTGTTAAGGTTGTCAACAAACATATGTTCAAGATTTTAGCATATCGTGTAGACACCATATTTTTACTTTGTAACAAATTTCCTATGTATGCTATCAGATATGTTATTTGTTGAAAAGCCTATGTAAGCCTTTCAGCATACGGCAAATTTGATAGCATATAGAATTGATATTTTTACTCTGCTCATGTATGAGCAGTGCTGCCTGATTTGCCATTTTTAAAATAAAAATAACGTAAACATTAAAATAATGAAAATAGTTTAATAAAAGAAAATTTTTTCAAACTTCGCAATAAAAGCAACTTTTTGCATGCTTTCAGCCTCCTAAAAGCTTTGGCGATTTTTAAAAAATAATAGAATTTGTCATCATCCCGTTGTTGGTAAGTTTTTGCGAATTTTCGTCATTTTTGCGATTTTTATTGAATTTTTTTCATTCCTTACAGTTTTGACGATTTTTGACCAATATTATGGCTTGTTTAAAGTTATGCAACTTCTCGAGATTTTTTTTGCAAAAATTCGCGATATAAGTGACTTTTTACATGTCTTCAGCTTCTTGGCAGTTTTGACGATTTTAAAAAAGTATAAAATTTTGTTATCATCCCGCTGTTAATAAATTTTTGCAAATTTACGTAATTTTCGCGATTTGTGCCCAATTTTTTTACAGTTTTAGCGATTTTTAATCCATATTATGGCTTGTTCAAAATTTTGCCAATTTTCGCGATTTTTTGTAGTTCGCAATAAAAGCGGCATTTTGCGTGGGTTTTAGCAGTTTTAATAATTTTGAAGAGTTTAAAACATTATTGGACTTTGTCATCCTGCTGCTGTAGCTTTTCGCCAATTTCCGTCATTCCGCGAATTTCTTTTTATTTATATACATGTATAATTGCACTAATTTTTATTAACCAAAAATATAAATTTTTTGCACTGAAAGCGATAATTGATATACATACATAAATTTATTGTAATTGTAAAATTTATTTTATATGCAAGCAAATGCTCACATGACTCAACATATATATCAGAATACAAAATTCAACATATCATGTAGACAAAAAAATTTTATGGTAACTCATATGTTGTATTATCATTTGCTGACATATGTATGTTGGCTTTAAAAAATTTGGTAGTTTCAGCATACTGTGTAGACGCCTAACATATATATATGCTGACAGCAGGATTTGTTGTTATTTTAAAGCATATTAATGTAAGCATATATTTGCTGATTCAACATATCGTCTAGACTTAGCTTAATAACAAAGGTATAGATGTTATATAGCGTTGAATAGACTACTATTGTAATAATATAAAAAAAATTAAGAAACATTTGAAGTAAATAAAATGAGATCAATAATTTAGGCAAAAATAAAAAATTTAGAAAATTTAATTTTGTAATCAAAATTGGATTTTTTGAATATTTCGAAAAGTACTGAAGGTACGAAAATAATTTTTGTTTTGTTTTTAGAGCTAAATGTATACTATTGAACTGAATTAAAACGTTTCCCAATATATAATTTTAAAAAACTTTTTTTTATTGGGAAAAATTTTGTTAGAAAAATTTTAGCATTTTTAGAAAATCTCCTCTCCTGTCTACATTTATGTGTAGGATGTCAAGAGTTTCTTACAAGTTACTTAAAACAAGTTTCTTTATAATAAAAAAAAAATTACCAAAGAGAGCGTGAAATTTTTTTGTCACATCCAAAATTAGAAATTTTGCAAACAAAAATGCTAATTTTCGACCAATGCTGGATGTAGGGTGCACCATTAAAACTCTCTAAAATTTAATGCACAGTCTTTCCTAATGCCTCCTCTCTCAGAAACAATCAAAGTTTTTATAAAATACTTAATAATTTTTTAAAATATTCCAAAAAAATAAAGAATACTTTTTTCGCAAAAAATATAAAAAAATTTCTCATAATTTTCAAAAATCCAAATTTCAAAATTATTCTTTGCTACAATTTTTGAGATATCTAAAAATTTGTTTTTTCATATGAATTGTAATAAAGTTTTCTTTCAAAAACAACAAAACCAACTAATTTTTGCTAAGTAACAAAAAAGTTATGTACTAACGATTAAAAAAAGTCAGGCCCAAAAATTAAAAAAAAAAATTTTAAGTCAAATAACTTGGAAACTGTAAGAGATAAAATGGTGCTCCAAGCATGTTTTATTTTTGTTTTTTTAACGTTGATTGTCCCGCTGATATTTGCAAAAGTTATAAGCTCCGAAAGAATTTCGATAACCGCAGTTTTCCACTTTGAGGCTCTCTGGGGCTGCCCTGTCTTACAACAGGGTGCCTCCAAATATATTTTTATCAAAAGTTCAACACTTCTTCTTTCCAAAACAGCTAGTTTCATCGTAATCGCCTCACTACTTCAAAAGTTGCAGACTTTTTAATAATTTTTTTATTTCACCCCACTGTGCATCGTTAAACAATCGCCTTATGTAAACGTAACTTTAGAAAAAAAAATATATCGCTTCTTTATTGCAACAAAGGCATAACTCAAAAAACCAGTCTTGCAGAAAATAAGCATTAAGTTTTCAATTTACTTACAACTCGATGCAGATATAAAAATACTATTCTTCCAAATGCGTTTAAAAGTTTTTCACGTGAAATTTTTACACAAGATTAAATAACGGGTGGGCAAATTTAAGGTTAGGAATTGAATTCGCTTAAAAATGCACTTTTTTTTTAAAATCACCCTTATCGGGAAATCACCCTTCACGTGAAATGTGTTCCCTTTCCCTAAAATTCTGATCCCCAATTTTTGCGTTGTTGTTGTGTCAGTATACTATTTTCTAATCTTGTTCACAAAATGTTCACCTTTTATTCGCGATAAAGGTGAATGCAAACTAGAAATATGGGTGATGCTCACATGTTGCGAACGTCGACGAATTGATGTTCCAGGCTAATTCTCAATACTTTGCTGTACAGCGGCTATGTTTGCATCACTACGGCCACTGCGAGCGTATTGTTTTGGTCTATTGGCAGCAATAGTAACGTGAGACTCGAATTTAGCGATTAAATTACGCACAGCGGTCTCAGAAGGAGACTTAGTACGAGGAAAAGATGCTCGAATTTTGGGAAGTAATGCAGTAAAATTTGCATCATTTTGATACTAAATTTTCACAATTAAAATTCTTTGCTCAAAAGTGTAGCTTTCCATGGTTAAAATTTTCCCACTTTTTACTAAAGGCGGTTTCAGACTGTAATACAAGTATTAATACTTTTGACGAAAATGCATCCCTGATCTAATTTCTGTTTAAAAAATTCCAAAAAACAATAACAACTCAAAAATAAAAATATGGCAGCTCAATTCTTGACATTTGATCATTTCCTTCCTAACCTCAAATTTGCCCACCCTTTTCTAATTTATTCGTTACTTCCTGAGTTGAAATTTGACTTTCTACTTTATTCGCTCCAAAAGTTCATTTTTTGAGATATGTCTCTCTTGCAATAAATGAGCAATATACATTTTTATTTATTTTTTATTGTTTTTATTAATTTTGTTTTTGTTTTGATGTTTTGTTTCAAGTATTGTTTTTTTTTTGTAATACTTTTCTTTGTTTGTTCTATTCTGTTTTTAACACTTAAATATTTTTCTTTTATTGTTGTAAGAAATTGCACAGTAAGATGAATTTGTACATATGTATATACATCGTACTAAATATATCCTATCAAATGTTATGGAGGCAATAATATTTTTTCTTTGTCCTATAAGTGTTTTTACGGTTGGTATTGTTTTACTGCCTGTCCCATGATGTCACTCGCAAACGTTCGAATGACGACTTATATTGAAAACAACAGCAAATTTTCTAATGTTATTGTTGTTTGCAGTACAAGTTGTCGATCGAACGTTTGCGAGTGACATCGTGGGACAAGCAGTTAATCTTTTTGACAGATTCGTTTATTAATAGATATTGTACTTGATAGATCTGGCAGCTTTACGAGATTATGTGTGTTGTATGTTTGTTTGCTGGCATAACATCTGATACCAAGTAATTCCAGGGTCGAATTCGCTGACAATAAGTAATCTGGGTCAACGCGTGCAATTTTAGCAATTTTATTTTGAAAATCATACTATAGTTCGAAAATCTTGCCCTGAGAGATGTTTATTTTATGTCGTACGAATCGTCCATCCGAACGATTATTTTCAGTCACCAAACATATCAATGTTATTTGGAGCGAATTATTTGTATGGATTCGCTATCGTATCCAGCAATCGAAACTGTATACATTCACTTTATATACAATTTTTTTTATCATAATCTCAGTCTAAGATGTTATGAGTTCCAGCTTATGCAATAACTAAATCCTAATGACTGCCGTTTACGCCAAATTTTCAGTATATATACTGCAAATAAAATAAAAGGCAGTCCACTGTCTTCGCATTATAGTTATAAAGCTTAAAAAAATATCCCACATTATTTCGAGAAGGTTTTTTTTGTATTCAGCGTCCTAAAGCGTTTGTTCTTTTCCGGCCGCAAGTTCACACATGGTAAAATCTAGAACAGCAAACAACAAGCTTCATCTCTTAAGGTAGTCCATGGTGAGAACTTAATACATATACATATGTATGTACAGGGTGTCTGGTGGCAAATTTATATTTTTAAATAGGATTAATTCAAAAAGCAATAAACGGTAAGAAGGGAGGCTGGCGCCGTTGGAATTAGAGCTGCAAAACTGTCGATAGTCGCTCCACTCGATAGTTTCGATAGTTTTATGTAAAACTATCGATACTATCGATAGTATCGAATAGTTTTATAAAAGTTGCCACATAAACTACATTTGACTCGAAAAAAAATCCAGAGTCCTCAACATTTTCATTAGTATATAAAAATATATAAAGCTTTTTTTCGATTTTATCGTAAGCGGCATATTATCGAAAATATACTTTTTTATTGAACTTAAAATTTTATGGGCCTACCCATGGTTTAGAATTATCAAAATGCGAAAATTCTTAATAACTTTTAAGACACTAACTGTAAAGTTTTATCGTAAGAGACGATTGGCGGCCGTCGCGATATCAGTACCATCAAAATTTATCTTTGTGTCGACGATGTTGAATTTATTAAGATACTTGTGACTACTATTTGTCGAATAACACTTGGATTTATAAATAAATTCATATACATACATATGTATTTAAGTACTTATGTATACAGAAGCAGGGATGTGATGTCATATTTACAAATTGTACTAACTTTCAAAAAAAAATTTTAATTTTTTCAGTACGATTGTACCTAATTCTTTATTTATATTTTTTTAATACTTGTACTTTTTAATTAACTAAAAATCAATTAACAAAACGCCAGAAGGTGCACAAAGGGCTAGTTTTTTACTAATTAGTTAAACCTAGTTTAACATACGTTTGAGTTAACCAAGAAACAAAGTTAAACGGGTTTTAACCGCCCATTATGTTTTTCAGTGATGGTTTAAATTTGTCAATTTAGCTAGAAATGCCATACTTTGCTTTCAATATAATTAGATATGGCATTCTTGAAAATATTTTATATAAATAGGGCAGCACTTAAAAAGCGATATGACAATTCTTTAAATTTATATTAAAAAACTTCTATAAGTTTTTTGAAATTTTTAAGAATTTAAAAATAAGTAATATGGACTTAAAAATAGCGTCGCTCCAAAAATAAACTACAAAAGAACATAAAATTTTAAATCCAACGAAATATTTGAAAGAATTCCAATTCATTACACACATAAAAATCATTTTGGCGTGTTCGTATCTCCTTTATATTTCTCACAATTGTCCTATCCAAGTTATTATAGGTTTAATAATCGCTAAAATCTTCGTCGTCATAAGAAGCATCCATTTTATTTATTTATTGAACTTTTCAGTAAAACTGTTTTTTTTTCAATTGCGTAGTATTTATTTTATACATGTCTATAAATGTATGTATGTATATTTATCATTTGATAGTTCTAACTTGAGTTTAACTGCGCAATGTTGCCCGGTTAAACCTAGATTTTTAACTAGATAATCTTTATCTGAAAAACAAAGTTTTAAGTTTAAACTGCAGTTAACTGACAAGTAGAGTTTATCTTTATGTGAAAAACTAGCTCAAAGAATATTAGTTGCTGGGATCTGAATATAAAAGTAACATTTACGATATACTACGGTTATAACCTTTTTGTTATTCGATTGTTCACAGTCGATGCAAATAGTCGGCTTCTCTCCTTGGTAGGAAAATAAAATTTCCACATTTGCAGATGAATTTGGAAAGATAACATTCCTCCAGCAATTCTTTAAGTATCGGAAAACATCGTTTGATTTACTTAATTTTCTAATACGAGCTAAACATTAACCCCCTTGTGCAAAAAAAAAAAATAAGTGAACGTTAAAACCGGTTTTTCTATGGAATTTTTTTTAATGTACACTTCAAGCACGCATTATTTTTTGCATAAGGGGGTTGCTATATTTTAATGCTATTTTTAGCATGTAATATAATATAAAGAGATTCCGGTAGTGCTAAATGGGTCATTGCGGTGCTACGGTACTTTTGGCATTCAAATAGCTCTAAAATTATACAATTGTACCAACTTTTCCATCGCTGTACAAAAGCATAAATCAAGTACGGATAATTTGCTTCAAAGCTGCCTACTGCCTACCTAAAGCTGGCTACTGTTTAATGACTTCGATTATTTTTACTCTTTTAATTACTTTTTTTTTTGCCGATAGTATCGATAGTGAAAAAAACTATCTATATTTCATTTACAACAAAACTATCGATACTATCGATAGTTTTGCAGCTCTAGTTGGAATTATCGATTTCGCGAATTTGTTAGTCACGATATAGCAGTGGTCACTCGTATCGCGCGTTCGCTATGGAGACATTTTTTAAAAGTAACGATTCTTAAGTAATTGCTCGTCGACAATTTTGTTCAAAGTTAGGTATTCGGCGACTACATGATGGACCAAGTGTAAATTTAATTAGTTCGTGGGTGCAGAGATTCCGCGCAACTGCTTCGGCTATGAATGTACTACAGACAGGCCCCAGCCGATCTTCAAGGGCTCCCGAAAACATTGAACTGGTTGTAAGCAGTTTACCTGAAAATGCGCCACTTTCAGTACGGAAAAGAGCAACCTCACTGGGACTTCCAAGAGCTGTTATTCATGAAATCTAAAAAAAAGGATCTGAAGTTCCATCCTTTTAAAATTCAAATCGTTCAAGGACGGAAAGAAAGTGACTTTGATTTACGCAAAAATGTTGGTGAAACGATGTTGGAGCGTATTCGCTCTCTAAATACCATTTTTTTTTTGGAGCGACGAGGCTCATTTTCACTTAAGCGGCCACGTCAACAAGCAAAACTGCCGTTACTGGTCTCCCAGAACCCGCAACCCTCGATTGAAACATCAAAAACCATTTCATTGCCCCAGGGTAACTGTTTAGTGTGCCTTATCCACGCATGAGATAATTGGACCATTTTTTTTTTGCGAAAATTCTCGAGGCCAAGTGACGAATGTCAACGGCTAAAATTATCGACGCATGATTAAGGAATTCTTTTTGCCAAACCTGCGAGCTCATCCAACGTACTCTCCACACACGTAGATTCAACAGGATGGGGTGACTGCATACACAGCCAGAGTTTCGATGAAAATTTTCTTCGGGAAAATTTCCCCCAAAAATTGATTAGTCGCTTTTGGGACATCCCATGGCCACCGAGGTCGCCGGATCTAAGTCCCGTAGATTTTTTTATGGAGCTACTTCAAAGAGAGGGTTTATAATGACAATCTCCAATCTCTTGTGGCCTTAAAGGAAAATATTCGTCGAAAAATCAGTTCAATTGAACCAAGTTTACTGCAGAGTGTGGCGCATAATACAAGGCTCCATTTTGAACAGTGTGTTCAACTCAACGGAAGACATCTGGATGACATACTCTTTAAAAAATAAAATCCGCATTTCCATTCTATCGTTCAATGCTCTTAATAAAACTTTGTCTTAATTATTATGTTTTTTATTTAAGTTTGAAAATATAAATCTGCTATCCGACACCCTGTATGTTCAATATATATTTTGTTATGAACAGGCGTAACCGAAATCGATGCTATCACCCTGGATGTCCGACCTATTTCGCTAAATTGATTTTAAAAATACAAAAGCATATCTACTTCGTTTATTAGAAAAACTAAAATACGCTACAAATAAAAATAAAAAAGGCACATTTACATCAATCTCATTGACTCTCTCATACTTATAGTCTGAGTATGCTTATACTCAGGCTATGCATATGTAATCGGACAAAAAAATATACACCTGATACTCGGGATATTTATTCATCGTATACATACAGTTGTGTACATAAAATGGAATGGAAAAGGTGTGGTGTGTGTATGGCTGTTTGAAAACATGTTTTATATGGGTGTGTAAATAAAATAGCGCTGCTTACACGCATGTAGAGTCGATTAATAGTCGAGAGTATTTTTATACTCATGCGTGTGATTGTAGCTCATATAGTCTATAAATTTAAGTTATTACTGTTTGTTCTGCGTAATTAAAATAATGTGTGTAAACATAGTTGTTATACAACTACGTGTTCGGTTTAACATTAATGTTTGTGTTTTTTATGAGCCTGTTTTTTATTTTTAGCTGCACGCATTCATAGTTGTTTGAAGAGCAATGCTCAAAGAGTACTTAAAACGATACTTTTGTCATTCTCTGCCTAGAAATTCAAAAGTTGTTGAGAAAAAATCATTGTGTGTGTGCACCCTGCTCAATAGTTTCTATTGTAGGAACACAATATCCTTTTTATGGTAAGGAGGTAATTTTATTTTAATAGAAATCATTCTTATTTTAATTGTTTTTATTCTTCTTTTGAGAACCGTACGTTACGGATGATGCAATTTTCTTTTTCGACTTGGCAAGGTTTGCTTTTGCTTTTGTCAACTTATAGCATATTTTATTTTCTCTATCTCTCTCTCGTAATCTGACGACGTTTTGTTCTAGATCTAAGAACAAAAGTTGAAGAAAAATTAAGAGCTTTAAGTTGTCAATTTTATCATTTTAATCTTTCCCACTTCTATAATTCATTCTTTGTGTGCACTTTTGTTACTTTTAATTTACAGTTCTAAAGCATATTTTTTTGTACAAGTGCCACTGTGCAATGTTATTTTGTTTACATTTTGCCGACAGTGGTTTTTTGTGCTTTTCTTTTCCTCAGTGTAGTTGATCATGCAATTTGAAATGAATTCGAGTAAGAGTATATTAATTTATGAATTGTATGCTTCCTTCATACGTTATGGAACAATAATTGTCTTCCTATTTGGCAATACAAGATTAATTATTTAAGAGAGTCTGGTGTCTGTCTAACACATTAGTAATATCATTGACCACGGTGTTGACCACACCAAGTATTAATTTCGTAGTTGAAATCGAAATACACCAGCAGCGATGAGACCCAATATCTTACCCCATACCAATGCGCATGTACATAATTTAATCCAAAATATAATTTTGACTATTGTTCACAAATTTAGCACATCAGAAATTAAATACGGTGGGTCAGAGCTGGAAATCGTAGAGGTTAGGAATGTAAGTTGGCAATAATGCTTGACATGTGCGCCTCTTTGGCAGTTCTTACTTGTTGTCATTTCACTCCATGTGATCTTTTTCCTATTTATACCACTTATATCTGATCGAAAATTGAATAAAACTCTCATGTATGGGATTGCACTTCAAAGTCTATTTTGGAGCTGCTCGACTGCGTTTAGGAGAAGGCGAAAAAGCTCATCAGTGATAGTAGGATATTCAACTCTATAGACTCATTAGAGCAGGGGTCGGCAAGTAATTTTAAGTTGAGTCCAAATACATATGTAGCTGCCAGTTTAAAATTTTTGTTTGACTTTTATAAGCGATAAAATATTATATAAAAAATTTAAAAAAATTATTTGTTGTTGTTTTAGCATGTCTGGGTACATTTCGTATTCATTTTGACACTCGTTAAAAAGTTAAAAAAGTTGAGGCGAAAAATTACATCTGCGCTCTTGAGCCAGCCAGCGAACAGTGTCTTCAGCACCCCATACACGTTTCAATTCAATTGTGAATTGAGTCTTTCAATTGAATTGATTCTTGGCCACACACTTCATAAACTGAATTGAAAGATTTTCATTCAACTGTCTAATTTATATTTTTTTCACAATTAAAAATTTTAAAATTTAAAACTTCTATTGCATTCATTCATTAATTTTAATATTTTTTATTTAGAATTCAATAAAATTAAATACAATTTTAAAAATACATAACTTTTTCTATACAAAATAAAGCTACAAACATAAATTTTGACAGCAAATCAAGAGACTGGAACACACACAGCACAATCGAATTGAAAGATTTACTAGTCAACATGAAAAATCAAAATCTTTTGATTTTTCTTCAACCAACTCGACAACTGCCAAAGTAATCAATTGACAAAGCCATACACGCTTTGATTTGGACAACAACCGACTCAATTGAAAATTGAATTGAATCGTGTATGGGCTGCTTTCAAGTTGAGCGTGTGTTTTAATCTGGAATGTAATTTGTTTAAAAATTTTTTTTTTTTTTAGAAAGATGGTTCACAAACGTGGAAGCAAACATAGCACCCAATGTGATATCTAGTTTTTTGAAATTTTCATATTTTTCTGTAACATGTTTACCTTAAAATGTTTCCTTGGATGCAGTCTTATACACTTGCAAGGAAATATTTTCTTGAAAGTCAATTACCTCCATTTGCATTAACGGCTTTGATAGAATGAACAGCTTATCAGCTAAGTCATTCCATTATGCTGCTACAGCAATTTCTTAAGGTGATTTAAGAAATTGAGACAGCTTCCCTATCTCTGCAGTCTACGAATCTTGCAGCAAAATTCCTTTCGAAACTTCACTGAAGGGTATCCTTCAACAATAGCGGAGTTCGATGTTTGATGCAAATTGTCTTGCGTAAGTGCAAATGCAAAATATCGTAGCTTTTCTTTGGATTGTGTGTGTATTTTGTTGTTGGATTTGAAATAAAAGCTACGGATATTTTGCATTTGCACATATGCAAGACAAGTTGCATCAAACATCTAACTCCGCTAATATATTTATATTCAAGCATTGTTGGAAAATTAGTAAATTCTTCAAAAAAAAAAAAAAACCACCAGCTTGCTAAAGAAGGCGGACACTTTGTATTAAATCACATATTAATTTTCCATTTCCCTGAAACTCATTCAAATATTATGAACTCCAGGTGCTTCCTTGCTTCATGTGTGTCCTACTTTTGCAAAAAGAAGGTTAATTGTACTTTTATTTGCCAGAAAAGTTCAACAATATGATCTTTACTTAACCAAACAATCTGCAATATCTGCAATAAGTCAGAATACTCCAAAACATATTCAGAAAGAAACTCATTGAACAGTCGATGCTGAAGACCAGAATGATACCTCATAAAATCTGTCAACTTGACCAAGCTGTCTATTAGATCTTGCAGATTAGAACTAAGTTTGCCACAAAAAGATTCCTGGAGAATTATGCACTGATATTAAGCGTTCATTTTTATCTCTGATTCTCTTTCCCTCTTATCTTTCTCAATCATTTAGTGGGGCCTCATCAGGGATAGAATTTTATCATAATCTAATTTTTGATTTTGTAATGAGCTCAAGAAAATTTTTAAAAATTATTGGGAGGCCAGAACATAGACGATTGTGTTAAATGGTGGCAATAATGAATATATAAATTATTTTTAAAATAAAAGAAAGAAGATAAAACCTAAAATGTTGAAAGATAGTTGTAGAAAAATTTACCGGTCCAACTTTGGAGCTATTACGGTTCGTATTTGAACCGCATCGAATGTTTTAGAATCATATATCTCTACTATAATAGAAACCCACAGATTTATACGCACAACACGTGCCTCATTAAGAACACGCCCATGTGTGGTCGATTGGTTAGCGATTCGCATTTTTTTTATCTACTTACAAATATCTTTCTTGTCACTTTCAATGCCCTCAGGGGATCTTTTAGAAGATTACGGGTGTGACAATCCCGGGGACCCTAGCCGGGTGAAAATGACATTTTACCCGACTGCGCGATGCAAAGAAGAATATTGCGTTTATCAGGCTTAGTATGTACGTGTGTTCCTTTGCGGCACTATATTAACTGAACGCGTGGACCGATTTTGATCTCTAACATTAATCGTTTTGTCTTAATCCTAGAATTGTCACTAAAGATATGTGGTCAAAACTCAATATGGTGGCTAACAGACGCCATTTGCAAATACGAAGAGAATAAAATGTCGGCGAACTATAACAAAATAGATATGATTCGACAGGTATTTTAAAATCATCTTTAGGTTTCCCTTATGATCTTTTATTTCGAATTACAATTTAGGTTACTTAACAGTTCAAAGTTGGTCGGAGTCGGGTTTCAATTTATTTTTTTAATTACTACTTGTTCCTCTTGGCGTAGCTTTGGATTATGCGTTGCTACCCAATCTCTGGAAGAACAGAGCAATGGATGTGTACATATTTATAAAAAGAACCAGCTTTGTGATATTGTTTTGCAGATAAGGCCTCAATTGGAACTGCCCAGAGTTCAAAATACGGTGAAGCTTTTCGGCTGGAACTTAGAGGTCTAACCAGTGGCTTAAAACTGGTACCACGATTGCCGGTGGTCCGACAGTAGAGCTGCTCTAGGAGTTGGATGGGTAGATTTCGTCTAAAGCCAAGGGACTTAATAGATGATGTTCACCAACTAAAGTAGTTACTGGGTTGTTTCCTACTCGGGCATTAATCTGGCTTCCATATGAGTGGCTACGCTGTGCCGATTGGAGAACCGGCCTGATCATTGAAGATCTTATGTGGTGGTTGAAATTGCTACTAAAAACGCTGAGAGAATAGTATTGGTTTCCCAGTATCAAATCAATGCCAGTGATTGATTTAATGTGGTCAACACTATTCCAGGTGCTGTGCTGTTGCCATACAACAGAAGCTGTTTTGAATACGGTCTTAGCAGCAAGAGTTTAGATAGCTCAAAGTACCTCACTAAGGTTCATGTTAATAGTGCAAATATGTTCAAAGGTTGTAACTTGTGTATGTATGTGTTCTTAGTAAGTCACATGGTGCTTTCTAAGGGTGCATGGGGCGATGGTTGAACGTTCACCATCACCCGGTGTTTAGACCACCGTGAGATTATTCCTTAAAGGCTCACGTTAATCTGAAACACATCTGTCACTTTCAATATGGAAAAGTTCAAATTGAATGTCCATCCCGCAACATATTTTCCAAGTTCAAGCACAATGGATTGCATGACTACGGTGCAGCACATAGTACCCTATTCATGCAATCCATTGTGCATTAAAAAAAAATATAACTGTGGGTGATTGTGAATCGACTCAATTGAGTGCTTGAGTGCTTCTTAAAGCCGTTTCAGACTATAATACAAGTATTAATACTTTTTTGGAAAATGAAACTCTGACATGTTGAGTTGTTATTGTTTTTTGAAATTTTTTAAACAGAAATTAGATCAGGGAAACATTTTCGTCAAAAGTATTAATACTTGTATTTATTATAGTCTGAAACCGTCTTTAGAAGCAATTTAATTTTGGATACAAACTGCAGAAGGTCTGTGTGAATTAGTATTATTTATTAGACGTAACGTATTATCAATTTTCAATTCAGGTAGATAATAAGCAAGCATTTGCATAAAAATAAATCCAAGGTCCAGTTGTTAAGGAAAATTTCTTAACAAATAGCGATTTTATAAAAATTTTGTTTGCTGTTTCAATAAGTAAGTAAGTAAGGAATACTAATAAATAACACAACCATCAGGTTACTTTTTATAATCTAAGATAAATCTACTTTTATTTTAAATATATTTTTTTTTATTCATTCACAAACTGTCTTTCGTGTGAGATCTCAATTTTCCTTGAAAATTATAATGTGCAATTAAAATTCATGATATTATGAAAATGCTGCTGTCATCGATCACTACTTTGTGTGTTGCTGGCTGGCAAAAGCTCTGCTTCCTTCGTGGCTCAACAAACAAAATAAAACGTGTTTTATTAATGAAAAAAAATAAATTTAAAAAAAAAAATAAACTGCATGACTCATGAATTTCTTAAAAGTAGAAAAATAAATAACAAAATATTTTTATGTGCATATACATACATATATCGTTTCAAACTCCCGCTTAACCTTGGTTTTATTTAAGAAATCATTGGCTTTTTAAACAAAACAACGGTCAATAACTTAAAAAAGTCAACACAGCACTGCGCACCAAACACAAAATTAACACTGTAGCCCCCTTTTTTTTCTTATGCATTCTACTTTCATACTCAACTTTAAACGGCAGACAACAGCAACTAAATAAACAAATCAGTCTCCACCAAACTCCCCTCCAGTTGTGCTCGTCAATGATTTTGTGGGACAGAAATTAACAGAAACAACATTGAGTCGAAATTACAAAAAAATGAAAACGCTCAACAAGTCACCATAAACATGGGGCTCAATGCAAAATAAAGGCATAAGAAAGAACCGTATTTTTGCAATTAATATAAATTAAACAAAAAAAAAAAAAAAGGAGTCATTAAGATTATCTTGGCGCAGCTTCACAAATTTCACAGTTTTCTTAATATTCTCCATGCATAAGTTGTCGGATTTTAGATTGCAGTTGTTTCTTAGCTTGCTGCAGTTGCTGGCGAAACCCTAATCACAACTAATTGTTGATTTGCTGTCATTCCATTTATTCATTATTTCTTGTGTGTGTGTGTGTCTGCTGCTTTTTACTCATTTGATGATCATTTAGAGCTCATAAAATTTAATATTTTAACATGACTTGAGGATCATTTTGGCTAATGATAATGTTTTCTGAAATCGTTTTGTATGTTCATAACAAATCACAAACAATTAGATTATTGACCTTATGGAAACTTAAAAAAAAAGTAATATCTATCTAAATGATAAAAGTTATTTGAATTATATCCCAAATGTAAATTTTCAAAAGCAAATTTTGGGATGTTTGCATTGTCAAATGCTAAACGAAGTTGCTTCGTAAGTCAAGCTTTTTATGGGATAAAGGTTTTATTTTGTCATGATGAATTGTGTAATCTATTGATAAGCAGTTATTGTTATGAGGTCTGACAGGAAGGTTTTAATTGGACTCATTATTTAGCTGTAAATTACACTCTATATGTCTGTTAAGTCCAAAAATACCTTAATTCCCATAATGTTTATTATTATTAAGTAATTCCCATAATACTTCAACTTCTGGAAGAAGCAATTTCTTAAATAGTCACAGAGAAAGTGCTTCGCATTTAAAGTACCTCATATTTCTAAAGATTTGCCACATTTTCGTAGTTATTAGAGTACAAACTTTAATTTATTTTGTCAACTCAACTCATTCCTGTGGATATATCCATAATGTTATTTAAGCATCAATGATTAAATGCATGTCTACATATCAACGCCGAGGAAGAAGAGGCCCTCTTAACTCTTCTAGAAGCTTCAATTATATTGCTGAACTTTGATTGCAGAAGTTGCGCAAGTCACGCGGTTTACCTGAGATGAAAAAATCCATCAATCCTTAGATTACTCCCCATACAGTGTGTATGTTACCTTATATTTCTAAATATTTGCCACACTTTCATATTTTTTACAGTCCAAACTTTAATTTATTTTGTCAACTCAACTCATTCTTGTGGATAGCTCCATAACCTGGCATCAAGTATGCCCTGATGTGATGTTGTTTAAAAATCAATGATTAAATGCATGTCTACATATCAATGCTGGGGAAGAAAAGGTCCTCTTAACTCTTCTAAACGCTTCAATTATATCGCTGAACTTTGATTGCAGAAGGTGCGCAAGTCACGCGGTTTACCTGAGATGAAAAAAATCCATCAATCCTTAGATTGCTCCCCATCCAGTGCGTATGTTTGAATGTGTGAATTAATTTATATTTTGCGAAAAAATGTATTGCATTCCTTGCCAGGTGGTACATCACCTCAACTGGACCTGTTCTCTTGAGAAGTATTAAGATTTGCTATTAGTTCTATTTGTTGGGTGTCATAAAGCTTCTGGAGTCTCATCACCATAATCGCGGAATCTGCAACGTTTTTTTTTTGTTCCCAATGTCAAGTCTATTGTGGTGCTTTCTCAACCTTCTATGGCCTTAAGAGAAAGCCGGTGAGAGATTATTTTTACCTAAGAATATGAGAAATTTAAAACGATTTTGGTTGTAGGTCCCAATAATTAGCTTTGCATACCTTAATCCAGGGAGACTGAGTGGGAGGTGTTCTCTGGTGGTCTTGAGATCCATTGATATTCTAATGTTCTATTCGGTCCGAATCCATAAAATGTTTCTGGTTCGACTATGGCTGTGGTAGCTCCCCTTCTGCTCAGTTGGTATAAATTTTTATATCCTTCCACTCCGACATGTCGGAGAACCCAGCAGAATGTGACTATTTTCATGCTGCTTAGCTGATTTAGCTTTAAGCGGCACTCCAAGATAACTTAAAGTTAAACTTATTTTAACTTAGTTCTTCAATGGCGGCCTAACTGTCCCCTGGAAGATGGCTATTGCTCTTTCTTGGTAGTCCTCGTCGAGATTAAATTATAAGCATCCCTCAATGTCATTAACTTCTGATTGGAAGATGAGAGGGGTTTTTCCGAAAGGTTCATGGTACTCGATTCTGTCTTACAAATCCCGCACCGCAACCTTACAGCGTTATTGAACAATTTGTGTATCAATTGATGGTACAATGTGTTAGGATGTATAATGGTTTTGGGAGGATAATTGCAATTATGCTTATTTGACAAGAACGAATTGAAAGGGGTTTTAAAAGTTTATTGGCTCGGAGGAAAACCAAACAGAAGTCTAATCTTCGATCATTTTTTACAGCAACGAACACCATATCGACGGCTCCATTGTAAAACATGCTAGTTTTGAGACAAACGCCTTCAAAGTTTATTGATGATATCTCGGTAATGTTATGAGATAGAAACTTGAGACTTTTTCTAATCATATAATAATTGCTATAGAATTTTTCTAGTTTATTTGAACTTTATAAATTTGTTGTAGATCATAGCTAAAAGTGCCTTAGAATATTTAAAACTTAGACTTGGCATCTTTCTGTTGGTGCTTTCTTACCTACAATGGTCATCAAAGCACATAAAACATGTTTTGGTTTGGAGAAAAATTTAAATTAATTTTTTTTTTTGACTACTTAATTTCAAACTAAATCGTGCTAAGTGTACTTAAAAAACATTTAAAGAGGGAGCTTTTTTAAACTTGAAAAATTATGCTAAGTGTAGCTTTGTTCATAACTTTTGATAATGGGTGTTTTTTATTGAGGTATAGAACTTTAAGTTGGCATCACTTTTTTAACTGGCGGCCATTTTGTCAGCTGTCAAGTGATTAATATTTTTGGTTTGGTTTGCCATTTCATCGTGAACAGGTTGACAAAAGAACAACGCTTGCAAATCGTGCAAATTTATTTCGAAAATAATGGTTCAGTTCGCGAAGCTTACCGCAAGCTCCGTCCATTTTATGGTCGACATAATCGTCCATCAGAGCAATTAATTCGGTTAACCATGGATCGTTTTCGCACTACGTTTACTCTATGTGATAATACGCATCCGCAGAGACGTCGAACAGTGCGCACCGAAGAAACAATTGCCGCTGTAGAGCAAAGTGTTGAAGAGGACCCGAATGAATCGATTCGCCACCGTGCACAGCAATTGGAGCTTTGTCCATCAACTTTATGGAAGATTTTGCGCAAAGATCTTGGCTTGCGACCTTACAAGATCCAGCTTGTGCAAGAATTAAAGCCGCGAGACCATGCAATGCGTCGTGATTTTGGTGTATGGGCCGAAAATGAGATTGATCTCGATGCTGATTTTCATCGCAAAATTTTGTTCAGTGATGAGGCTCATTTTTGGTTGAATGGCTACGTCAACAAGCAAAATTGCCGCATTTGGAGTGAAGAGAATCCACATGAGACCCTTGATACGCCATTACATCCACAAAAACTGACTGTTTGGTGTGCTCTATGGGCTGGTGGAGTCATTGGGCCATTGGGCATGAATGTGGATGAGTTGTGGTTCCAACAAGACGGCGCTACATGCCACACAGCGCACGTCACAATCAATTTATTGAAGGAAACATTCGATGAGCGCATAATTTCGCGGAATGGACCTGTCAATTGTCCACCAAGATCGTGTGATTTGACACCATTGGATTATTTTCTTTGGGGATATGTGAAGTCGCTCGTCTACGCCAACAAACCAGAAACGTTAGGGGACTTGGAAGCCAACATTCGTGGCGTTATTGCCAACATACGGCTCCATATGCTCGAAAAAGTGGTTGAAAATTGGACCTGTAGAATTGGCTTTATTCGAGCCAGCCGCGGCGGCCACATGCCCGAAATCATATTTAAACATTAATGGCATAAAATTATCCTTCCAATAAAGCCAAATTGATGAACATTAAAACGATTTTCTTGTGTTTTATTTCAATTCGAAGTTCTATACCTCTAAAAAAACACCCGTTAGAATAGTCCGATTACTATCAAAATTAAACAGAATCTAAGTTAATAAACAATGAATTCAGAAATGCTATTCCCAGCATAACATGTCATGTCGACTTAGCATGTTTTGGAATGGGATGATGAGCTGATTGCCATTTTCAAAGGTTTTAATCGTTGCGCTGAAATCACATGATCCTGTAGGTTAACCTAGGGCTGATTACACGAAATTATTATCGTTTCTTTTAATTTATCAATTGAGGCATGCGCTTTGTGTCATATTGCTCTGTCTTATTAAACTAAGTGATCTGTAGTGGGCACATATGCTTATACTATGCGCTATATTAACAACAGCTGTTTTGGAAACCATTATCCGACCACAAATTATTGAAAGAAAGCTTGAACTGAATCATGTTTTTCATAAAAAATAGTAATGAGGTGACTCGATATCTTGGAAACATTATTCTCACAACGACCCTAGTGGATGTTGCGGAAGATATTACACAGTTAGTTGATTGTGGCAATATTGCCTTAGTACTTCGTGATCATTTGAAAGCGGTTGGCACTATCGTTCATAACATTTTATGCATTGAAATTGAAATTTTTCCTTAAGTTTTTTTTTTCTGTTCAAATAATCCAATTTAAGCTAGGAATACAAATGGGACGAACGATGAATTTTGTCGATAAGAATTCGCTACGTAAATTCGTCGTGTGAAGCACAATCACGACAAATGTACTCAGCGAATTCAGATCTTATAATTGCTAAAAGGGCTATTAGACGGGCATACTTGTCTGCAGACATGTACGATGGCATACTTTGGGTTTTGCTATTACACTGTCGAACGCTGACGGCATACCTCAGTACACAGAAATTTTTTAAGCAAAAGCATGGCAATGAAGCGGAAAAAATTTTTCTTTTAATTTATTATATCCATTATTTTTCAATTTTTTGTTGTGGTACAGATCTTAATTTTTATTTATCACAATTTTGGCAAGCTTTTATATTCTTCAATGAACTCTTCCCAGCAAATAACATTAGCAAAAGAAATTTTTTTTTCCACAAATTTCCGATACGCACTCAGCAGCGTCAACAAGCGAACTGAATTTTTATATGAAAGTATGACGGACACGCTATTAGACGAGTATGTTGGTATGCGACAGACATCAGAAAATCAAAAATTTTTGAAAACCAACATACATGTCTAACGTACTCGACAAACATGCTATTAGACAGTGAGATTTGGTATGCCATCGTACATGTCTGCAGACAAGTATGCCTGTCTAATAGTCCTTTAAAGTTGGCTTTTGTGTGTGCACAGAGAGAGAGAGAGAGAGAGAGAGCGAAAATTGTTTTTTCGCCATTCGTTCGGGTACAAAACACAAAAATAAATCCATCTCAGAGTTCCTCACGCACAACGAATTTCGTTCTACGGCGGTGTTGTGTTAATTTTCATATTCACAAATATGTTTTATTTCTTATGACGAAAGATCGCACAGATCGTTCGACCCAGTTGTGTTCCTAGCATTATTCTTATCCGACTGACAGACATCAGTTTGTTGAATCAGGTGCCTCAAAAGCAAGCTATTTGCCTCTAAAGCGAGGTCTTCCATAGGGTTCAATAAATAAATATAACACCCTCACTTGGTCTTTATCAATTTTACTCTATGGGTTTGAATTTTTTTGCCAGTTGCGATAGTAATAGCTTATTGAATTTGCAATTAGCTTAAATTAATTCGCCTACTTAACACCAGAGGCGTTGCAACGATGCTAGAAAAAATAACAAAACGCACAATAGCAATGTTGTAAGAAACTAAAATATGAATTAAGCGCCTCTTCTCTCTATGTATCTATCACTTCGCCATCTGCACTTGCATTATCCCTTTATTACTATCAGGTAACAAAAAGGGAACAGTTATTTGAATCCCAATGGGCTGAAAACTTACCTTCTCTTCTCAGCAAACTGCCAACTTAACCTGTTAACTGTTGCTAGCTTGAATCATCTGATAAATAATTTGATCTGTTTCATTAAGATAAACTGAGTAATGTGCATTTCACCTTCCTTTTTGAAAATCTTTTACTTTCGTTTGAGGAAGCCATTATAATTTGATTCTCCACTTAAATCATTACTATGTATTTCTCATATTATTCTCAAATTTATTTTGTTCACTAATAAAAAAAAATGCGTTACAGTATACTTTTAAACCTGCTAATTAGTTAATATGCGCATGACCGCTTCACCACCAGCAGCTTTTATTGCATGAGGCAATAAACCAAAGAAAACGGAGTAGGCTGCTAGACGTGAGTTCTCTGCTGTACCACTAAGCACTCCTTCCAGCATCTCGGAACCATAGTAGGCAAAATAGGCTGCAAGAGCCATAATACCAGCTGGAAGATTGCTTTCATTAACCGCCAAAAACAACAAAGACACAATATTCCCCAGTATGGTGAGATCCTTAAGAACTGCCGTAGACTCCTCCTCACTACTCTCTGAATCACAACATTTATAAGCTAAATCAAAAGCGAGGGGTATAATAAAGAAACCATGACCCAAAGCCAAAGCATTGGTTTGTTGAGAGCATCTGTACAGGTCCATGTTTATCAAGGCTACCGATGTTAATTCCATGCAGCTGGCTATAAGTGTTTTCGCGAGCTCAATACATTTTCCTTGTCGATCTTCGGATTTTATAGAACTATCAAAGAAACGTATACAAATACCCGCACAGCCATGACAAAAGCCTACAGCACAGGAGGTGAAAGCGAATGGATGTTCCAGAGGATTAACAGAAAACATGGCGTAGCCAGAAGTGCCTATTAACAGGCCATTGAAAACAGCATCGAAAATAGTGTCCAGCATTTTTTTAGACAATAAAAGAAGCACGAAAAATTTAGGAAAGCTTAGCCGAAAAATATTTGTTTGTAATTTATTTATAATTTTTAATAGAAATTTTGAAGTTTTTCTCTTTGTATTTATAAACTCAAAGCTTGTTTTGTTTCCTGCTATTAATCAATTTTTTCATCTTTTGCTATATTCGGCACCGTAATGGCCATTGTTGTGGCAAAATAGAACATGGCATAGCAAGTGATATAGTTTAGATCCACCAGATATCCATGACATTTTCCTCCCATGAACATGCCCGCATGAGCTGTAAAATACGATAGTGCCACGCAACTAAACATATAATTGTCTTCCATATAAGAGAGATGCAATAGTGAGACCACATTTGCCAAATTGCTGACATGTTTTATGGTTTGCGTAGCCACATCATCGCATGCATCTCCAAATAATTTCGCAATAAGATCCAAAATCAGGGGTATTATAAACAGAATATGAACCAAGGCATAGGGCTGGTTTAATGTTTTAAATATCTCTATATTCACCATGGCCAGCGGGGCAAAATCCAAAAAATCATTTAGCACAGCTGTCACTATACTGTCCTCTATCTCTTGCCCTCCCACTAAACCGTGAACACCATAAATGATACCGATAGCACAGGCGGTAAAAGCATAAGGATTATTCTCCGGTGGCATATTATAGGCGGCGTAGCTGGCCATAACGGCCATCGCGTAATAAGGCAATCTCTTCACTAGCCACATCAATTCGAAATTGTGATCCATTGGATTTTTAGTTATTAGATACTTATTTGATTTTTTATGCTCTCTTTACAAATATTTTAAAATGTAATATGAAATTTTAAAATATTTTGCTTTTTTCGATTTAAAAATATAATGAAAGAAAAGCAGATGTTTAAAAGATTTTTTTTTCATATTTTTTCAAAAACAAAGTGGCATCACTGAAACAGCTCGTTAATGCCATGGTGTAATTATATACACCATGGTGTAATTATACAGGTGACTGCGTAAGGATTTGTTATACAAAAATACGGCAACCATAGCTGTGTAAATTACCGAAGAATGTCAAAGGCACAAAAATAGTTGTACTAAAACCAAAACAAAATCGAAGTTTTTGACATTCTTCAGCTACAAAGCACCTAGTTAGATACACCTTGATATACACCTTGGTGCATGGTGTAATTATATATATAGAAGCATATTTACACCATGATACAGAAGTTTGCATGGTTTAATTTAAGGTGTATAAAAGGTGAAGTAGCGCTGACACCTGTTGTCGGAAGTTTGTATACAAAAGTCAAGGTGTACAAAAATGGCAGCGCTGTCACTTCAGCTGATTTACGCAGTCACCTATATAATTACACTATAACAAAAATTATAATTGTGTCAACTTCAAATTGCACACAAAGGGTTTCCTACTGACACTACATATCCCCCAGGGGAGTCTGTAATGGACTACGGGTGTGGCAACCCCGGGGCCCCAGCTGGGGTGATGTGGCTTTTTCCATTGACGTACCTTTGGTACATTACCCATAGAACTTATGTGTTACTACCCAATCTCTGAATATAAACAGAGCAAAGGATGTGCACATATTTATAACAAAAGGAAGACAGGTCCTGTTGATGTCAGTTAGGTGCAGCGTCACCTAGAACTGCCCCTGAGTTCAAAAGACGATAGAGGTGATGCCCTTGTGGTGGAACTTCGAGGTCTAACCAGAGGCTACTTCTGGTGCCACGGGTGCCGGTTGCCCGACAGCCGAGCTGCTTTGAAGTTTTGAGTGCATGTAGCGGTCGTCAGTTTCCTTTGCTGAAATGCCGAGTTCGTCCTACCCCAAAGGGGTAGACCCCTAAGGGGTTAAAGGGATGATTTTGGTAAGTGTGGAGTAGGCACTGGTTATTTGGCGACACAGGCATGCGTTCTTTATGGATGAGTGGTTGAGCTGTGCCGGCAATGGTTGAGGAATTCTCTTGGGGACCTCGCTTAGGTGTATACACACCACCTTAGCGTGGAAGCCGGAGAATTATCGTGGTGGCTGTGGTTGCTACCAAAAACGCTGGGAGAATAGTCTTGGCTTCCCAGTGTGAAATCAATGCTAGTGATTGGTCTGACGCGGTCAGCCAGACACTATTCTAGGTGCTGTTGCCATTCAACAGAAGCTGCTATGGGCACGGACATAGCAGCAGAGTTTAGATAGCTCAAATTACCTCAGCAAGGTAATTGAATATAGTACAGGGATAACTATATTCAAAGATTGCAACCTATGTGCCCTATGGAATGGGCCATAGGTTCATTCTAAAAGGGTGCATGGGGGCGTTGGTCTGGCGTCTAACCCACACCCGGTGCTTTGGCACCCGTGAGATAAGGCCGTAATGGCAGGTGCTCACGGAAAGCTATCGCACATCTGACACTACATATCCCCCCAGGGGAGTCTGTTATGGACTACGGGTGTGGCAACCCCGGGGCCCCAGCTAGGTTAATGTAGCTTTTTCCGCTGGCGGACCTTTGGCTCATTAGCCGTAAAACTTATGTGTTACTACCCAATCTCTGAATATAAACAGAGTAACGGATGTGCACATATTTATAAAAGGAAAACAAATATTGTAAGCCCGTTGTTGTCAGCTAGGTGCAGCGTCACCTAGAACTGCCCCTGAGTTCAAAAGACGATAGAGGTGAAGCCCTTGTGGTGGAACTTCGAGGTCTAACCAGAGGCTACTTCTGGTACCACGGGTGCCGGTTGCCCGACAGCTGGGCTGCTTAGAGATAAATGCATTGCGGTTGTCAAAAATTCTGTGCTAAAATGGCTTTTCGTCCTGGATATGACCCCAGGACACTCTCACTTTTTAGTGTCGGGTCTTAGTAGGCGCAGAAGTTTTGGTGGCAAGCTTTCGTTCTTCTTGCGTGAGTGGTCCTCGCTGCTCTGAAGTTTTGAGTGCATGTAGCGGTCGTCAGTTTCCTTTGCTAAAATGCCGAGTTCGTCCTACCCCAAAGGGGTAGACCCCTAAAGGGTTAAAGGGATGATTTTGGTAAGTGTGGAGTAGGCACTGGTTATTTGGCGACACAGGCATGCGTTCTTTATGGATGAGTGGTTGAGCTGTGCCGGCAATGGTTGAGGAATTCTCTTGGGGACCTCGCTATGAGTGTATACACAACACCTTAGCGTGGAAGCCGGAGAATTATCGTGGTGGCTGTGGTTGCTACCAAAATCGCTGGGAGAATAGTCTTGGCTTCCCAGTGTGAAATCAATGCTAGTGATTGGTCTGACGCGGTCAGCCAGACACTATTCTAGGTGCTGTTGCCATTCAACAGAAGCTGCTATGGGCACGGACATAGCAGCAGAGTTTAGATAGCTCAAATTACCTCAGCAAGGTAATTGAATATAGTACAGGGATAACTATATTCAAAGATTGCAACCTATGTGCCTTATGGAGTGGGCCATAGGTTCATTCTAATAGGGTGCATGGGGGCGTAGGTCTGGCGTCTAACCCACACCCGGTGCTTTGGCACCCGTGAGATAAGGCCGTAATGGCAGGTGCTCACGGAAAGCTATCGCACATCTGACACTACATATCCCCCCAGGGGAGTCTGTTATGGACTACGGGTGTGGCAACCCCGGGGCCCCAGCTAGGTTAATGTAGCTTTTTCCGCTGGCGGACCTTTGGCTCATTAGCCGTAAAACTTATGTGTTACTACCCAATCTCTGAATATAAACAGAGTAACGGATGTGCACATATTTATAAAAGGAAAACAAATATTGTAAGCCCGTTGTTGTCAGCTAGGTGCAGCGTCACCTAGAACTGCCCCTGAGTTCAAAAGACGATAGAGGTGAAGCCCTTGTGGTGGAACTTCGAGGTCTAACCAGAGGCTACTTCTGGTACCACGGGTGCCGGTTGCCCGACAGCTGGGCTGCTTAGAGATAAATGCATTGCGGTTGTCAAAAATTCTGTGCTAAAATGGCTTTTCGTCCTGGATATGACCCCAGGACACTCTCACTTTTTAGTGTCGGGTCTTAGTAGGCGCAGAAGTTTTGGTGGCAAGCTTTCGTTCTTCTTGCGTGAGTGGTCCTCGCTGCTCTGAAGTTTTGAGTGCATGTAGCGGTCGTCAGTTTCCTTTGCTAAAATGCCGAGTTCGTCCTACCCCAAAGGAGTAGACCCCTAAAGGGTTAAAGGGATGATTTTGGTAAGTGTGGAGTAGGCACTGGTTATTTGGCGACACAGGCATGCGTTCTTTATGGATGAGTGGTTGAGCTGTGCCGGCAATGGTTGAGGAATTCTCTTGGGGACCTCGCTATGAGTGTATACACAACACCTAAGCGTGGAAGCCGGAGAATTATCGTGGTGGCTGTGGTTTGCTACCAAACATCGCTGGGAGAATAGTCTTGGCTTCCCAGTGTTAAACTAATGCTAGTGATTGGTGTGACGCGGTCAGCCAGACACTGTTCTAGGTGCTGTTGCCATTCAACAGAGCTGCTATGGGCACGGACATAGCAGCAGAGTTTAGATAGCTCAAATTACCTCAGCAAGGTAATTGAATATAATACAGGGATAACTATATTCAAAGATTGCAACCTATGTGCCTTATGGAGTGGGCCATAGGTTCATTCTAAAAGGGTGCATGCGGGCGTTGGTCTGGCGTCTAACCCACAACCAGTGCTTTGGCACACGTGAGATTAGGCCGTAATGACAGGTACTCACGTAAAGCAATTGCACATCTCACACTACATATCGCACATTCAGTTCAATAGTGACACAACTCAAAAAATTCGTTTTTTGAGTTAATAATGCAGAATAATAATGCATTTCGTATTTTATCTTGCATACAAATTTCATACAAATAGCTTTTACTATCTCCTCCTGAGAGAAGAATATTTGTTCATGCCTTCATTAAATTGAAAACTTTAAACGTGTTTTCTGCAAAACTAGTTTTTTTGAGTTATGACACTTTTGAACTGGATGTGCGATATGTCATATTACACGAAATTAATGGACATTTCGATCGATATCGAATGCAGTAATTTGCGTCCTGATGTAGACATTTTTTATTTATTTTTTTTTTTTGCTTTGGCTTTATATTGACGATCTTTTTATTTTTAGCGCTTTTTTGTCTAACTTGGCGATTTTTTTTTCGTTTTGGAGATATTTTCTGGCTTTTGGTGATTTTTTTTTTGGTTGGTTTTTAGTTTTTTCGCTTTGGTAATTTTATTTTGGTTTTTGGCGGTTTTTTTACAATACATATTTTCATTTTAAGCGATTTTTTTACTTGTGGCCCTTTTCTTCATTTTGGCGTTTTTTTTATATTTCTGGCGATTTTTTAGTTTTTTAGCGAAAATATCAAGAGTTCAATGTACGGTAAATATTTCTTTCGGCTCTTGGCGATTTATTTTTAGTTGCGGCGCTTTTTCTTAGTTTTGGCTCTTTTTTTTCGTTTCTTTTCAGTTTTTTGGCGATTTTATTTAGTTTTGGCGTTGTTTTTCTTTTTTTACGGCTTTTGGCGATTTATTTTGAATTAAGCGATTTTTTCAGTTTTGGAGCTTAATTGGTTTTGGAGCTTATTTAGTTTTGGCGATTTTTTTCGGTTTTTGGCCATTTTGGGATTTTTTTTAATTTCAATGTTAATTGGCGAAATTTAAAATTTCAAGTGTTTTTATATAATTGTCTGTATATTCCAGTAGGATTTCAACATATTCCGTTACTCGCTTTGGAACACCCTTTAATTTTTAACTGTCAAATATTTGTAGATGCAGCAGGCGAATTCATATCAGGTGGTCTCAAATGCCCAGCTGATTATATTCGCCGTTTGTAATTTGAATCTACCTTATTACAATAACATATTATTGTATAATGATGTATATTGTTACGTAAAAATATTCCTACTGGGTTAATGCAAAGAACTATGTAGAAGTATTTAACTAAAGCACCAAACGTACACACATACTAACGTGCAAGCGCTATAGCAACAACAATAATTGTGTATATAGCTATAGATGTACACATTAGAGAGCTGTGTAAACAGTCTTGAAATGTAAAAACGTCATGATTTTTAAATGTATTCACGTAGCATGTATTATACTAAACCAATAATAAATGCTGTCGTACTATAAGCGAAGCACGATGAATGTATTGGTGTATGTTAATATCAGTTGTAACAACCCTATCGGAAATTTGGCTAACTTTAAACTAACTTTAAGCTAACTATTTCGCAACTAGTACTGACTACACTTGGATTACTTTGCAATGTAATCAACTGACTATTTTAACATTGCGATATCCTAGGCGGTAGTCAATTGTCTCACTAGGCACTACTTTAAGCTAACTTAAAGTTGACTTTTTTAAATCACCTGGTAGTCAGTAAATTAAAAAAAAATTTCTGAGGCTCGAACATGTAACATCACACGTTGTGTACTCAACGCGCTACCACTCGGCTAAGCTGCCATCTAAAATAACAACAGCAAAATGTTAATATATATAAAACTGAAATGATTTTTAAAGTAGCTGAGAATAAATATGTTGGCTCTCACCAAATTCGATTACGTACTCAACCTTAGAATTCATTTTGGGTTTGTGCTGGATGACTGTGCAGCTAGCTTTTAGTCAGTCTAAGAAAAGCTAACTATAAGTTAACTATTTTTGTAGTCAACCACACATTCTTCTTCTCAAAAGAAGTACTGTTGATTAGTGTATGCTTGTTATTTTTCATATTGTACGTTTGAGTGTGTGTGTAATATGTAGATGGTAAGCTATTATGTGATTAACCGCATACAACTAATGTTAATGCATGTGTGTGCTTTGCATGTGCGCAGAAAAATAAAAGATCATACACACATACATGCATGACGTTTGTACACGCGCTTTTGCGTAGAAAGAAGCAAGTATCACAAATTCTTCCGTCACGAAGTGTTTTCTTCTTTACTCTTATACCTACAATACTCAAACAAATTTTTTGCAAACAGTGTTGTTAACGTTTGTTTTATAAGATTTCGCTGTAGTAAAGCATTTGAAAAATCACTCATGTCTTGAAAGTTCTTATAAGATGTCTTGTGCAGGAGACTAGTACACATACAAATAAAAGTGCGCGCACTTATGTTAACCACCCTGTACTATCAGTAGCACACCGCATTGCCAACATAAGAGTCGTTACTTTGAAATTCAAAAATAACGGCCAATCGAATTACCTACAAACGCCCAGAAGCAGCAACATGAATTTTCCCGATTGTGCTGGAGGACTGTTTGAACATCTGGCTACCAATAGTAAATGACAATACAGATGGCAACATGCATAGGTGCCATTACTAAGTACAGACATGTTATTACGCCATCTATCGGTCGAACATTCGAGAACCGGTTTCTGTACTATAAAAAGAGGCAGCATGTACGAGAACAGATCATTACTAACAGTATTGTCAGATATGGCGATATCTCGCCAAACGTGGCTAAAAAAACTTGTTTTTGGCGATGAAAACTCTGAAATGGCGATTGGCGATTTACTTGGCGATATTTGAACTCCTTGGCGATATTTTTGGCTATATTTTTATGATTTCAATAAAATAGAATATTGATAAAAAATATAAAAATTTTTACGTAAAAAATTTATTCTACAACATCAAATATTTCGTGCAAAAAATTCTAAATGTTGTAACTCTTTCCCTCAAGCAAAATTTACTGAATTCAAGTTAAAAAAAAAAAAAAATGATGGACCATAACATCTCATTTGGTGCTTATGAATGACATTGGAGAAAACTTTATAAATTAGAGCTAATATTTTGATAATAAAGCGCCAAAATCCCTGCAAAAGTGTATGATTACTTACGACGATGCTGCTGGTGAATACCACTTCAAGGATATGACATGTGTACTTAAGCAAATATTTATTTATTAATTCAGTTTAATTTAATTTAATTCAGTCTTATCACAAGATTTAAATAATGATTTCGAAGTTGGTGCTTAAGTTGATCTTTTGGAATGTTATTTTTAAGTATTGTCTTTAAGACTTCGCTTAATTTTTAGGTTTTACCATACCATTCCTACTAAATTTAGAATTTAACAATATTTGTGATGTAATTACAAAATAAAAATATTTTTTTTGTATTAAAATTTAATGTTTTATTATATTGGCGATATTTGGCGATATTCGAAAAGCCATTTGGCGAGGAGGCTCGAAATAAATCTGACAACACTGAGTACTAATCAGAAAGTAGTCGAGTTGATATCGTTGAGTCAGTGCTGATCAGAAATGAGTCGAGCCAGCTTTGTTGAAAGTGGATAATAACGATAAGAAGTAATTAAGTAAAGACAAGTTGTAATTTGCTTCGTTAAAAATAAAAGGAAAAACAGTAGCAAATAAAAATTGTGTGTTATTTATTTTTATTTTTGAGCAATCAAAAGAACTCACACGTTTAATAAAATTTAAACGTAACAATATTATAACTTGGCGTTAGTTAAAGGTAGGATTTTATCGGGCAGATATGTAAACATTTTTTCATTATTACAACTTCACTTTAAACTAAAAGTGAGCGGCAAGTTAAAGGCAAGTTCACTTTGCCACAATAGAATAATTGTATTATTTATTTTATCAGACAGTTGGAACAATGGAAAACTTTTTAAAGCCACTTTATAGTTCAGTTTTGCTAAAGTTAGGATTGACTATACGGAAGCTTAGCAACAATTTATAACAATGGCCCTAAAAGTGTATGTATGTATATAATTTTTATATGAAAATTAAAAACAACAAATTTTACACTAATATACTGCATGATATAAATATAATACTCGATGCAAGAACACAAGAGGTTTTGTGAATTAAGCACAAAAAAAATATGGGGTATATGTTGGAAAATTATACAATTAATTTATGTTTATTATTAATAGGTTTCTAGGAAAAAGTCTTTACACATTTCCCATATGTTTTCAAGTCTCTTATACACTTTAATGACGGCTGGCTCATTACTACATACTTACCAGCTTACAGATTTACAATTTCTTTTTAAATGCCCCATATTTATTTATCCAAAAAAAATTAATATTATTTTTACTTATTATTTTTTTATTGATATTCAATTGGATTTATATTGAACCACTCCCAACGTTTCATAAAATCATCATCGTAAATAGCAATTATTGCAAATATATAAAATAAAATGTAGCCAAACAATTTCACACATTTTCCCATAAAAATATTAGAGCCTTCGAAAAATAATCCACCATTGATTATCACTGTGGCCAGCCAAGTGCACATAAACCACATATTAAATTCATGCTTGGCCAGAGTACCAATCGACATGGAATGAATAAATATATTAAATCTTTTTATATACAATAACGTTATCTCGTCGGCAACATTAACATCGCTGCCATCGAACAGCCGTGACAATAGATCCAAAGCAAAAGGTATACAAAATGTGAAACTTATGTGAGAATATTGCGATGACACGGCATGTAGTTCCATATTGATCAAGCCCATGGGTAAATAATCATGGAAAGTTTCTATAACGGTGAGAATAATATTTTTCTTGTAAATAACTGTAATGAGTTCCGTGCTCTCTTGTAAGCTTGTGGAATTTTGAATGATTATAAGATTTAATAAGGCATAAGTGCAAGCAACGGCCAAACCGAGGAACCCATAAAAACACTGATCGATGGGTGTTACCACTAATCCCGTAAATGTTGTGCAAAGTTGCAGCACTTGTAGTATTTTGATAATCATTTTATATTAAATTTATAATAAAAAGTTTACAAGAAATTTTGAGAAAATTTTAATTTATAATTTTTGTGTTTACATAGTGACAAATATTTATTCCTTTTCGAAGTCATTCCGTTTTTAACAGGGTGTAAGAAAAAAAAAACAGAAAATGTTTATTTATTGGGACATATTCTATAAAGTAAATTTGCAGAATATGGTTGCACAAAAATGGACGGGGTGATTAAGACCATAGTCCATGATGTTATTAAAAGTATTCTTAAACATTTTGTTTGTGGCTGACTATACCCGACCTATGCCATCATATAGGAAGTAGCAACGTGGTTGTCAACGAAATTCCACAAAAGAACCGCAATACTATAGGGTTATCCGTGGCCAATTAGTCAACCAGTGCGAGCGAGACGAAAAACTCTCGAAGGCCAAACAACACACACAAGCCTGATCGCACTTAAGAAATAATTACGATGTCGCGAGACGCTGTTTTTCAGCAGAAAATATATTTTCATAAATTTTTTGGTAATTTTGTATAAATTTAACTATTAACTCTAATACCTGACGTCCTTTAGCAAAGTTTAGAGATGTAGGAAGTCCGGCTTCCAGTGGACTTAAGGGCTATGTTCAACTGTCAGACTAAAGGCAATAGGTGCATGGAACCATACACCATAAAGACGTGTTAAGCACCCCATACACGTTTCAATTCAATTGTGAATTGAGTCTTTCAATTGAATTGATTCTTGGCCACACACTTCATAAACTGAATTGAAAGATTTTCATTCAACTGTCAAATTTATATTTTTTTCACAATTACAAATTTAAAAATTTAAAACTTCTATTGCATTCATTCATTCATTTATATATTTTTTATTTAAAATTCAATGAAATTAAATACAATTTTAAAAATACTCAACTTTTTCTATACAAAATAAAGCTATAAAAATAAATTTTGACAACTAATCAAGAGACTCGAGCACACACAGCACAATCGAATTGAAAGATTTACTAGTCAACATGAAAAATCAAAATCTTTTGATTTTTCTTCAACCAACCCGACAACTGCCAAACTAATCAATTGACAAAGCCATACACGCTTTGATTTGGACAACAACCGACTCAATTGAAAATTGAATTGAATCGTGTATGGGGTGCTTTAGCAATACGTGCCTCGTTTCTGTGAATGTGAGAATTTTTCGAGTCCAACAGATTGTTATCATCCTGTGCAAAACAGGTTGGATAAGAAAAAAATTGTATTTGTTGATAATTTTTGCAAGTTGATTTAAGTTTTTATATGAATAACCCTGTGTAAAATAAAATGCGAGAACTTCTCGCAAGTTACAGAAACAGGGCCCTGATCTCATAGACTACTGCACTCCGAAACTTCACTTCAATAGGAATTTTAGAATTTCATTTGCAGAAAACTTTTCCCCACAGCATGGTGCCGTACAGGTGAGAGAGAGAGTTTGTGGTGGGCGTCTATATACGACTACCAATGTAATCAGTTAGTTTCGCGAGAACTTCTCTTAAGTTCGAGAAACGAGGCACTGGATTCCAGAGACAAACTTCAATAGGAAACTTCGAATTTCATTGACATAAGGCGCTTTTCCCCGCTATGGGTAGAGAGAGTTGGTGGGGTGGGGTTGGGGGCCTATTTTCCTAGATGCTGAATTGAAATCTCCTTCAGACTTACGGACGAATGTAGCATATTACAGTCAGAGATATCGGCCATTAAAAGAACAGCACTCTGGCTAAGGTTTTATCAGATACCAAATAGGGTTATTCATATCATAACTGACGGGCAGTCTGCAACATCTGTCCTTTATAAGCTTGAATCCTTCACATTAAAGTGGGTGACATGAGACCATTTTAGACAACATAGTTATGGATCACCGGGCAAAGACAGAAACACTAGTTAGGGAGCTCAACATCGATAATGTTTGTGGTAGGCCACTCTCATCCTAATAGAGATACTTCAGAGTTTGTTTTATCGAATTGCTTTAGGACAGATGGTACGGGAAGCTCCCGCCGGGAACCCTCTTTTTTTAATTATAGTTCACGAATCTTACAATTGTAAGAGCGTCACTGTAAATGGAACTTCCAGCTACTGAGAGCCAATTGGTTTTGCCCTTAAATCCGGTTCATTATTCAATATTATTTGTAGCATTTCTTTAATCAGTAGTAGTTAAAATGAGCGACTGATTAGGCCTCTGCATTCGATCATAGTATTGGGGCTACCAATAACCTCTACGACAAGTTGAATATAGCTTTAGTGACGGTATATCGTCGGATGTCACCTAATTACCTGAGACTCATCGATGTTTGCATGCCATTAAGCTACTCAATACTCAATATGGTTTGCCTTCTCAATTTAGCCACCTTACAAGGGGCTGCTTGAAATATATTAATAGGGAATACCTACTTTAAGACCGGAAGTTGTCAGCTGCTTGGGAATTTCTAACAGAGAAATCGCTTCTTACTATCTCAAGCGGAAAGCAGACAGAGAGCTTTGAACCTCCGAGGAAGACCCCATCTACCAGCGGGAACACTCTGGCCTCGCATAAACTCTCACAAAACTAAAGTCCTCATGGAATTTGCAAAGAAGTACTTGAGGAATCTCTTGGCCGCAAGTAAGACATTGCCAACAGTGTTGTTTAGCGTTTGTTTCAAAATATTTCGCCGTAGTAAAGCATTTGAAAAATCTCTCATGTCTTGAAAGGTCTTATAAATGGTCTTGTGCATTACATTAGCATCTATGCAGTCTCCCGCTCTGGAGGATCGGAGATGAGAGTCAAAAGCTTTAGCTATTACATTAGGAACAGCAGTTGATACCGCCGCTGACTCGCCTGTAACGTGTGTTCCCCCAGGAGGAATCTATTAGTAGATTACTGGTTGATAATCCAGGCCATCGTAAAATAACATTTTCTTAAGCGTTCCTTTGGCTATTTAACCGATCTCTGGAATAACAGAGCAATGGATGTGCAAAAATTTATAAAAGGATATAGTTTGTTATTTTGCCTTACAGGTGCAGCCCCACCTGAAATTGCCCTGAGTTCAAAAGACGACTTCAAGGTCTAACCAGTGGCTTAATACTGGCCCGACAGTCGAGCTGCTCAATGAATTCAATGCCAGTCATATTTCGACATGATCCTTTACTGGAAGGTATATTTCATATAATATCACTTGCTTAAATATATCATGTTCGCCAGTTTAATTAGATACTGGATTGTTTTTGATACGGGAATTCGTCTGGCTCCAACCGGAGTGGCTACGCTATGCCGGTAGGTGAGGATTTCTTTTGGAGTGCGTGATCACGGAGAATCTTACTTGATGGATGTTGTTGCTCCCAAAAAATCGCTGGGAGAATAGTGTTGACTTTCCAGTACAAAATCAATGCTAGTGATTGCTTTGACGCGATCAACTGGACACTATACTAGGTGCTGCTGCCATACAACAGAAGCTGTTGTAACTACGATCTTAGCAGCAAGAGTTTCGAGAGCTCAAGCACCTCAGCTAGGCACATGTTCATAGTCAGAGATAACAACTATGTTCGTACATAGTAACCTATGTGTTCTTGGTAAGTCATATGGTGCTTTCTAAGGGTGCATGGGAGCGATGGTCTTATTTCGCGGTGTTCAAACTACCGCGAAATAAGACCGTAAAGGCAAGTGCTGTCTTTAATCTGTAACACATAAGTGACGTGTGAGTACACATGATTTGATCCACTCTCCTCTAGCATCTATAATCCTGATAATATACTCTACTTAAAATCTATATTTGTGACCTTTCCCCCTTCACGTCTTCTTTCATTTCTTTCTACTCACAGTTAACACAAAATGATAATTTTATTGGACCCAAGTGGGCTGGATTGTCATTTTCCTTCTTACCAGCAACCTGCTTACCTAACCTAACTACATTTTTGACAAGCACTAGCAATTACAAAAACAAAAATTCGGTTTTAGTTAGTTTAATTATTATCGTTCGAAGTTTACCTTTTTCTTTATATTAATGATTTGATTACGCTAAAGTTGTTACCGCTCTGTAAGCCAAATTGCATGTGATAATTATTAATGAACAAATAACACCAAAGTTAATTGTAAGTATTCTGACAAACACTAGCAGAACGGAACAACTAGCTGTTCTCAAAGATTGCAAAACCTTCATCATCAGCGTTGTTTGTGTTTGGTACATCCACTGTGTGTGGTGTCAGCTGTCAGTTTGTTATTGCATATGTTGCATTTGTAGTTCTCCTGCTGTCACCTAGTCTTAGCTTAGGTCCTACTCTACAGTTGTTTTGCGTTTAAGCTTTTAGTTTAGAAGATACGCACAGACTTTACCACTAAAATTATTTTGTAAACGGCTCAATGTCAATTTCTAACAAACCCCCCTTATAAATAAATAACTATGTACCTTGTCGTCGTGTGTGCTTAATTGCTTAAATAGAAATTTTTTTCTAATAAATTATGAA
This sequence comes from Tachina grossa, assembly GCA_949987645.1. Taxonomy (NCBI): domain Eukaryota; kingdom Metazoa; phylum Arthropoda; class Insecta; order Diptera; family Tachinidae; genus Tachina; species Tachina grossa. Next base: position 26,511,636 of record OX465277.1, on the reverse strand, counting down.
AAATTTTAATCGAATACTTAAAAATGTTGCTACCCGAAAATTAAAAATAAATTAATTAAGAAATTTATATGCAAAAACATAAACCTTCTTTTTGCACTACTGTGTTTGTTGTTGTTGTTGTTATATTCGCTAAACTATTAAAAAATATGAAAAATCATGCTGAAATACATTTAAAAAAAATGCGTGTACGCATTCCATCGTTAGCAAATTTTTTTTTTGACTGAGTTTAAATTGAACGGAGTTGTTTTACGAGGTGGTTTTGTGTTTGCGTGTTGTTTGATTTAGACATTAAACCTGGTTAAAATATTTAATTTGATTGATTGATTGATGATGGTTTTTTGTTGTATGGGGTTTAATAAAAATTATTTATGATGTGAATTAAAATTTTATTTTCTGGAAAAGAAGCAATTTCGATTTCATTGAGTGCTTTGAAAAATTAGTTCTTGGGATGTCAAAAAATGTGTATTGTCATTTAGGGAAGATTTAAATTACAGACGGCGAAAATAGTCTTGAATTCGCCTGGATTTAGAGAATATATGTAGAAGTAACCCATTTTCGAAGAGCAACAGAAAGTTTGCTGTATCATTATCTTTCAAAATAAAGTTTTTGATTGATTATTATGAATGCTATTAAATTAAATGTCTTAACAAAATTTTACACTTCTGCGACCAAAAAATTACGCTTTCATTACTCAAAAATAAAGAGACGTAATAATTACAAGTGTGTTTATTTGATAAATGAAAAACGACGTAATTATATATATATTTTTTTTCCAACAAAATAAAGCGTGAGCAAATTTGAGAATAGGAAGTAAATTGGCTGCCAAATGATGAAATGTCAAGAATTGAGCTGTTATCTTTTGACATTTATTTAGTAAAAAATTGGGAAATTTTAACCACGGAACGCTGCACTCTGGAATGAAGAATTTTAATTATGAAAATTTACTATCAAAATGGTGAAAATTTTGCTATATCACTTTGTAAAATTCGATTAAGATACTGTTGCTGACAATAGGCCAAAATAATGCGTTCGTAGTGGACGTAGTGATGAAAACCTAGCCGCTGTACAGCAAAGTATTGATAATGAGCTGGGAACATAAACTCCGTGAATTCTCTGCGCTACCAACCCATGATAACTGATTTTTTGTGGCCACAATTGGCTAATGTTGACAACAGTGACCTGTGGTTTCAGCAAGACGGCGCCACAAATCACACAACCGTCCAAACAATTCAGTTTTTGTATGAGAAATTTCCTGGTCGCGTAATTTCTCGATTTGGCAGTGTCAATTGGCCGCCCAGCTCTTGTGATTTAACGGCGCTGGATTATTTTCTCTTGAGCCACTTGAAAGAGGGGGCTTACGCGAACAAACCACAAACAACTGTAGCTCTGAAAGAAAAAATTATAAATTAAGCGAAGCTTTGTCGCAACATGTGGTTCAAAATTTTGTGAAAAAAGCGGAGGTGGACATTTACCCGACGTGATATTCCATTATTAATTCCCATATTTCAACTTTACATTGTTATTAATAAAACTGAATTTGTCAAAAAAAAAAAGTGTGTTTCAAGCCAACTTACTTTCTAGTCTTAAATTTGTCCACCCTTTAAAATGAAATGGTTTTTTTTTTGAAATTTTTTTAAGAATTGCGGACGACTTAGTAGTCCGGGAACATATTGTTTTAATTTTACACAGCTTTTTCGTTCTCCTGTAAAATTATATTTTTGTTAGTTACGCCTTTTTGCCTTTTAGCTGATGGTAGGTACATATGATGGTACAATGAACACGTAATAATGAGACCCCTATTGTAACTATATAATATTTCCCTAGAACTTTTTTCCCTTTTTTGATTCCCCTTATCGTGAATAACATTTTTCACATGGACTTTTTCACTTTTCCCTTGGTTTTGTTCACTTTCCCCCATATACAAAAAAATAAAGTGTGCTTCAAGTGTACGTTAAAAGCGGTTTTTGCATAGAAATTTTGTTTTAACATACACTTCAAGCACACTTTATTTTTTTGCATATGGGGGTTTATTTTTGCAAACGAACTGAATTAATACATCGCGTAATTTCAATATTATAATTCAAATTATATTAAAAGTTATAAATAATTATTTTTAGTACAAGATTAAATAATTTTTTCCACGCCACCTAAAATATTCAAAAACACAATTTTACACTAAAACACATTGCCCCATATTCATAAAAAAAATACTCGTAAAATGATTTTAAAATCCATTTTAGGAAAATTTTGTATGAACATTTTTGAATAAAATACATTTCAAATTCATTTTAAATTTTATGAATAGGGGGGATTTAATAATTTAAAACTCAACATTTGTGTATTTATTAAGGGGGATTCACCCATTGCTTCGGAACAAAAATTTTTGACCGGAAATTTTTTTTTACTGAGAGTATTTTACCACAAGAACTATTTTTTTCCTGTTGCCACACATATTTTTTAATTATTTAATAAACAAATTATAAATAAAATAGGTCGCGCGGTATCATGGGATACCGGGTAGGAACGTAGATCCTTACGTTTTACTTAACATACAACATAACATACGAGTCTATAGCGTTTGTGTCCTTCCAGACTCAGATCTGTCTATGATTTGAATTTCATCAAAATCGGTTATATAGTTTCAAAGAGGTGGAAATCGGTCCCTACCCCCTCCCCGTGCTCTTATATTCCATAAAATGTATAGCCATATGCTTTTCTAGAGTCAAATTTATCTACTATTTTTCAAAAAACATATAACCTATGTGTCCATCTAGATTTAGATCTATCTATGTTCTAAATTTCATAAAACGGTTCCGTGGTTTAGCCGTTAAAGCAACAAACAAATAAGAAATTTACTTTTGCATTTATAATATTATATTATTATTATTATACATATATCACTATAGTTAGTAGAGACACCTTCAGCTTTCACTGCCACGAACATTTTAGCAAAGATACAATCCTTATTGGAGATTCCGAAAAACTATGCTAAAAATCCCCGCCAATACTGAATACGCCAGTATTTTTATATTTTCAAAAAAAAAGGTGTATCTAACTAGACGGCAGCGCTACTTCAGCTAATAATTTTTTGTTCTATGTGCTTTGTAGCTGAAGAATGTCGAAAACTTCGGTTTTGTTTTGGTTTAAGTGTATACAACTATGGTTGCCCTATTTTTGTATAAGAAATCCTGACGCAGTCACCTGTATAACTACACCATGGAACTTACGTTCTAAAAATAATAAATTAATAAATGTAAAATTTTTACTGCAATTATACTCTGTGCTTTTATCATACATATAATATGATGTGGCAGCTCAGTTCAACTTTGGCTGAAAAATTAAAATAGCTGGCAGCACAGTTCAATTTTGTACGGACAAAAATTAAAATTAAACCGATTCAAGCTGAGCGAAATTAGTCCTCTTCTCTCTCTATCTCTGTCTGCATGTCTCTCTCTCTCTCTCTCTCTCTCAAAAAGAGAAACGTCGAACTTCACAAAAAAATTTCTTGAGGCAAAAATTTTATTTCGAAACAATGTGTGAATCCACCATTACTAAGACTTAAATTTGTCTTTTTATCACTTAATTTTTAAGCTTAACAAATATTCTTCTCGTTTTTTACATTCACTATGCATTGATAGCGGACACCAGTGTTGCCATATTTATTTGTTTTAATCTTCAAGTCGAACAAAAAAAATTTTTTTTATTAAATTTTTTTTTGTTATTTTATTGAATGCAAATAAGTTACAGCCTTATTTATAAAACTTATTAAAGGTTTATAAAGGGGTTTTAAAACAAATTATCACATAAAATATTTCTTCTTAAGCCTTTATAAATAATAATAATAATAATAATAATTTTTATAAATAAGGCCGTTAAAATTTATTTTATTTCCAGTGAACTATCAAACATAAAGCTAAATAACACAATATATGTACAGCCTTATTTATAAAACTTAAAAATGCTTTATAAAGGTTTTTTAAGAAAAATTTTTTATGAAAATTTGTTTTAAAAAACTTTTATAAAGACTTTTTAAGTTTTATAAATAAGGCTGTTACTGTATAGAATATGTGCAAGATTGTTTTGAACCAAATCAGAAAATATGTAAGTAGTTAAGTCAAACGTCCCTTCAATAATATAATAAAAGTACCTAAAGTCATATTTTAAAAAATTTTATTTTTAGCTAACAAATCTTTTTCGTCAATTTAACATATCTAAAAACTTCAAAATTATAATAATTCTTCACATATGGTAACACTGGCGGGAACAAACGTTCCCATTAAATTCTCGACAGCAAATTTGCTTTCATGGGGAATGAAAATTTCCTGAAAGTAAAAGTTTCACCTTCTATACACGCTAGGCGTGAATATTTGCAAAAAGTAAACAGAAAACTTAAACACAAAAATGGTAATCAGCTGTTTTCTTGCTCTTAAATTGACATTTTCAAAGCAAGTTTGCCTCAACACTTAAAAAGTGTAAGTGTATTAGAAAGACTGTGTAATTGTATTCGAACTTTAAATCCAAAACTTGAATATGTAACCCAAAAAATAAAAAAATCACTTACATTTATATTTAATTAAATTTTGATTTAATTTTTAATTCACTTACCAAGTCTAAAATTGGGCATAAGCAATTTTTAAGCTCGTGTGTATTTAGCATTAAATATGTTTTACATGAACAACATATGTATGAATTTAAACATGTATGTATATATGTACATATGTGCAAACATACATTTGAGGCATATGCATACATACATATGTGCCCCAAAACGTGCCCTGTATTTTAAGATATGCTGTCATAAATTTCAAACTTAAAAAAAAGAAGCGAAAAAACAAACAAAAAAAAAACATTTCAAAAACTTCCTGTGTTCCCACACAATCATTAAATACGTGTTAAAAATCATTAATCATTAAAAATATTAGCATAATTTAATTATTTACAATGTACTCGTAATTTATTTAAAACAAATATGGAACCTTAATGCCAAACTTTTAGATAGAAAATCTTTTAGCACAATCCAAGTGTCCCATAGTGGTGGGTGGCACTAATTATTATATTGAATCTTTATTGTGGGACATTCTGGTAAGTGCCACAGATCCTATAGGCGGCGATGAGTTCAACCTGGTGCCATCAGTATCACCAACAGCCAAAGTCTTAGCAAACACTAATAGTAATGATGATGATGATGCCACAGTGTCTGGGAATGTAGAAAATGTAAGTATACTCTTTTTTTATGTTATTGAAAAGAAAAGAACCGTCTTCTTCATAAAGGCTTTTACTACTTTTTTATTTTTTATACCTTTATTATTTTTAGTTGTCATTCTTAACTGCTGAAAGAATGTGTACAATGTCATCGGAGTTGCTGCACAAGCATTTAAGCAACATTGATCCAGTAACAGCAAATCGTATACATCCAAATAATAAACGCAAAATAGTGAGGTAAGTTTTGAAAATTTAAAATCTTTCGAATACATTCCTGCTTTAGTATACTAAAGCAGGAATGTTTTTATGTTTGTAACTCAAATGTGCGAAAACCTATAAAGGGATTTTAATGAATTTTATACATTAACTGTTCCTGGTTTCTGTAACTTGTGAAAAATTATATAAGTCCTCGTCCAGACTTGCAATTTTTGTTGCTGCAATTTCTTAAAATTCTGCTCTCAAATTGCATAAGTGTCCACATTATGAAATTCTAATATTGCAATTATGCATTAAAAAAATTATTACACCACAAATTTCCTTGAAAAATTAACAATTCTATTTACTTTTTGTTATATTTTTTTTTTTTGCTTTTCATAAAGAAAGAAGAAATAAAATTATAAAAAACGTCAAATACAACTAACACGTAATTCACACGTTGATTTTTCAATGATTTTTTGAAACACGGTTTTTGGAGTTTGTAGGCGAACGGTATAGAAAAGCAAAAGGGGAAGAAAAAAATCACATTTTCCGTTCTACGAGTTTTTTTTTCAAGTTTTCTTTACACATATTTTATTTTTTTTATGTTGCTTATTTCATTTTTTCATTGAATGCGACAACAGCTTTTTTTAATACAAAACAGTGTTACCTGTAGATATTTTTGTCACTAATATATGAGTATAGGGAATATCGGAAAAATATTTTATATTGAACAAAATGTAGGTATTTTTTATTCTCATATTGCATTTTTTGTGCATAAATGTAAAAATAACTATACCAAAAATATATTTTTGCTCATAAACCGTTTCAAAATTAGTTTTTGCTCGAAATTACAATTAGTTTGGTGTCGCAGTGCCTGTCTTTGGTAATATTGCTGAGAGAATATTTATTTATATGTGAAAGGATAAGAAAAAAAGCTGTCAAAATAAAATAGATCTCTCGACTGCTTTCTGGCGCTACTATTTTGTGTCAATTTTTATGGAAAATTTGTTTATGTCGTAATTCTGTTTGATCATTAAGGCCTTAAATGTTTTTAATTTATCTTTCATTACATTAAATTACTAAAATTTTTAGATTTTCGTGCGGGGGAAATTTTTTAACACGTAGGGAAAGGAAAAAACGGGGATTTTCTAAGCTATTGGTAACACTGATACAATTTTTGGAAGAAAAAAAGTAAAAACTAGAAACATGGAAAAAATCATCGTATGAATGTAAAATGTTTTTGGAAGCAACTCTTAAAAGAGAATCAAAAATAAAACAAGATTTTTAAATCATCGTATGAATTGGGCCTAACAACTTGAAATTAACAGTTACGAATTTCAATTCAAAAGAGAATTGCCGAGCACATGAAACTGTGTACCCCTCCCCAATCTTCTCACCTCTCTCAGCAATGAACTCAAGAATTGCTGCAACAAAAATTGCAAGTCTGGACAGGAACTAAGTTCTCTCATTTTCCTCATTGTGATTTATATATATAAAAACTGAAAGTAACTTAAGAAAACATTAAAAAATTGGGCTTCTTCCTGCGTTTAATTTTTTTCGACTGAAAAACTTCGGTTTGACCTCACCATCTCTAAAAAACGAGTCACTTTATGCACCAGCCCTTTCATCTTTATATAATTTAGTACCTTGTCCTAAAACAATTATTATGAAACTTTAAACAATTTTCGATTTTCGACAGTAGTCTAAAATACTGATGGAATAAGTTTTCATATGACGCCCTTTAAACGAAGAATGTGTCTATTGTGAATTTCATTCATTGTGATTGTTAAAAATAGTGTTACAGCTGAGACTGAAAGCCGAGTCACATAGAATCCATAGAGGATGGCAATGGGCGTTGGGTTTGAACTCGGTCCCAGACAAAGTCATTAAATAACAATGCCAATTTTTCTGATATGCATTAGTCTTCCTTGGTGTCAGTTGTTGTAGGGAAGATCAAGTAATGAGGAGTTTATGACTTCAGCGGATACTAATCTTAATCCGCCCTTCTTTGTCGGTATCCTGTAGCAAAATCATCGGCGAAGTAAAATAACCAATGAAATGGTTACAGCTTCAACAATTTAATACGCCTCATTGACACCAGAGTTGCTGCAACACTGCCTTATTAAAAACTTAAAAGAATGAAACTTTCCTCTATCTCTTCCTTCACCAGCTGTCGCCTCTACCACTAGGTTTCCTTAAAAAGTTCCGATTGATCTTCCAACAGTAGAGTTTTTTTTTTTTTTTTGAAAGAGAAGTAACACTCAGGCTATGAATGCCGAATACTGTTAATAGGTGTTACCTTCTTTAGGAAAGGGGTAGGGATAGAGAAGACAGGTGGTGAAGGAACAGGTAGAGAAAAGCTTCATTCTTTTACAACTCTGCTGTTTTCACGTTTTTAATAATGCAGTGTTGCAGCGCTCTGGTGTTAAATGAGGCGCATTAAATTTTTTTGAAGCTGTGGGTAGTAGCCATTTTATCAGTTATTTTACTTCTCCGATGATTCTGCTACACAACGAAGGAGAGTATTCGCTTAAGGGGGTATAGTTCAGTGTCCCGTGACTATTCCTTCATCACTTGAACTTTCCTACAACAACTGACTTTGTCGGTGACCCGGTTTGAACCTATGATTTTCGGTTTTGAAGTCAGTGTGCTAACTGCTTCAGCCAACGCCATCCTTATATAATGTATGTAGTTTTAAGCAACACCTGTATGTGCTGGTCGAGAAATGTTCCGCACATCGATGATTATTAACTTGTTTTTGTCAGAATTGGATGATATGGACACCGACGACATGAGGTTGTAATAGAACTGGGTTATGTGCCTGAACGAGTAGCGCATGGTTATCTCACATGGAGGTGATGTGAACTTGACACTACGGTTGCGCGGTACTCAGCATCGATAAGGTTTCCAAGTGAGTCTATGTCTAGGTGCACCAATACCTACATCTTTGCCTGAAATTTGAAGACATGTTGGTTGGTTGTTTAGTTCGTTTAGGTGGCTGCTTTCTTCACGCAGTTATTTAAGTAGAATTTAGATTATTCCTTTTCGAAAAAAAACACTCCACTCGTCGGTGTCAACGTGAATAGAACCGTATCATAGTATTCGGTTACGGTGATAGGTACTAGATCCAATATTTCGCGTTGATATATATTATAAGGTCACTCAACCCAAGTTCAGATAATTTGAAATTAGATGACCTTATCTAGTACATGGCTGCTTAAAAACTTGGGTCTCGAGAGGTGGAAAGATTTATTCATAGCGAGCCAGCTCTAGCCTGCTTTCCCGCCCGTTCATTACCTGAAAGATTGAAGCAAACAATTTGAGCTGACTCTTTGTAGTCTGACCGGTGACTTAACGCACTGTTGCTTTGTGATTTGCTGGCTTCCCATTACGGGTGTAATGAATGATGTTGGGATTTAACAAAGATTCATTCAAGCTCAAAGTATAGGCTATTATTACTGTCATTGTTATTGAATTCCATTTCTTCCGATTTTTAGCTGTTGCCTTTACTTGAAACCAGGTTTGATTTTCATTCGTTAATGTTATGTCGTTTTCCAGGCTCCGTTGCCACGTACCTCTGGGATGCCCTCTACTTCCTTGTCTCCATGAATTCCAACCAAGAGCAGTCTGGCTTATTTCGGTTTGAGGTTTAAGTAGTGTATATCCTATTCATCTCAATTTTTGCTTTCGTATCTGCAAGTCAATTAGATTTTGCTTCAATCTGTTGTATAACTCTTGGTATGTCATCCAAATACCCGGCTACAAAGTCCGTGAATGTTTTTCATACACCACTTTATAAATGCTTGTATTTTGCTATTGACTTTATTTGACTCCAGCCATGTGCAAGGAACGTGGTTTTGTCCCCAAATAATATGTTGCATAGCAATATGAAATTGCCTTACGACATGTCTTTTAAATGGGTTCAGTTTTTTTAGTTAGGGCTTATGTGCACTCCAAGCGGTGGAATTTAGATATGCGCGGAAGGTGAGCTGCCAGTTACTGGACGGGTCACAGGTTGCTGATAGCCACACGGTCACATAGGGTAAGTTGCGAGTGTATTGAATAAGCACCCCAGACAAGCAGCGGTTGATGGATAAGATAAGGATAGGATAAGGTTGTGTAGTGGGTTCTACAGGGACAATTGTACGATAACAAAAGCTATATGTCCGAAACTTCATCAACGACAGGGTGAGTCGATGCCGCCCTCCCAAACAAGCTTCCAGGTTCATCTATTCCTGGTCCAGCTCGACTTATTCGGGGAATTTGGCCAGATAGATTATTGCTTGATAATGGCAGGATTACGCAAGAAAGATGGTAGCGGATGAACTATAAAAAGTCAACGGTAGCTCTGGCGTTGGCTGAATTAGTTAGCACTTTGATTACAAAACCGAATAAGGTCCTTGAATAACATTAGCACGCATTTTTCTGATGTGCTTTAGTGTCCTTTTGTATCAGTTGTTGTGGGAAAAGTTCTAGTGATAAAGGCATAAGGCACTGGTCACTAAAACTACACCGCATTCAGCGGATGCTGATCCTAATGTAACATCAGAGCGCCCTCCTTCGTCGGTATTGTGCAGCAGAATCATCGGCTAATGCCCGTTATTTCTACAAACAGGTAGTTTACCTAAGGCTTTTACCTACGAGTTTGCCTTATAAAATTTAACTTACACTATAGATACCTGTACACTAATAGATATCTATGGCTAAAAATAACGGGTATAAGTAAAGAACCCAATAAAATGGCTATTAACCACAACTTTGAAAATTTAATACGCCTCCTTGACACCAGAGGCACTGCAATACTGCCTTATTAAAAAAATTTGCAAAAAAGCAGAGATGTAAAATGAATGAAGCTTTGCTCTATTTCTTCCTTCATCACATGACTTCTCTATCGCTATCCCTTCCCTATTACCCTCTCTTACTATCTTGTCATCAACTCAAAGGTAGCACAAAGAGATCGTTGTATTGGACCCAAGTGAGCTGAACTCTAAATTTCAGCCTTTCTTTCCAGCACCCTGCTAACATAACCGAACCTAAACCACAAACTTCCAGGAAGTATACGCCTGTGCTGAGTCTGTAAAGAGTGCCAGGTTTTACTAAGCCTTCCATTGTGCTTCCAAGCCTTGAATGAATCCTGACAGACAGTCAAAAACAAACATAAATCAAATGCCAGAAAAGATAATTTATCTCCCAGGAGATCACGAACATTTACCAAATACTCCTGTTTCAGCGGCAAGCTCCGTGTGTCTAGTAGGAAACAATTCATGTTAAGATGGTATTACAGAAAACTCTAGAAAAAAGAGAGGCCCTATGCTCCGAGAGGACTTAAGCTGATAGAAAAAGAAGAAGAAGAATAAGGCTTATGTATACGGTCTGATTTTAGCCATACCTGTATGTATTGAACTGACCATACTATTAGAAAATAAAAATTATAGGAAGTTTTAGTGAAGAAGAAATTGTAACAAGAAAAAACTAATCTTAAATAGGTACATCAATCACAAATCAGTATATTTTACAGCAAGTAATTATATCATGAACTTTCGGCATGTGTTTTCGACTCACTGATAGCAAATGTCATTATCAATGTCGCACGTGACATCCAAATATGCGATTTTGCTTTGGCTTAGTTTCTCATGAATTATTTTTAGAATGCTTGCAAAAAAATACTATATTTTTTCAAGTTTACACTTACATTGTCGCACGTGACCACCACAAATATTTATATTTTTCAGCAATTTTTATATTGTATTAAATTTGTAGTAAATATTTGATGAAGTATGTATTTTCGACTTACTGATAACGAATTGTGTTTTTCAATGTTGCACGTGACATCGAAATATGCATTTTTGCAATCGCTTAGTTTCTTTTTTTAGGAATTTTTTTGGACTCTTTGTGCCTTCAGACAAAATTTAAGAGAGCAAACTTCAATGAATGATGCATCTCTTTAAGAAAACGAAAACGAGCATAAGAAATATTCGAATGAAAAAATTTCGCTTTTGTGACTGCATTCGATATTCGAATATCTTGATATGGCTAATGTACATACATATGAATGTAAAATAGTTCACATTTATGCTTCTGTGCCGATTTTAGTTGCAATTTATTTTATTAATACATTCAAATCAAAGAGCAGCAAATTAGTTTTTTAAATATAAGTTATATTATAAGATTGTATGACTTTTCGTTTAGACTTTGTTTTGTATATTATTTATTGGATATGGCTCGTAAAATAGCCAATGTTTCGTCTGCTGCAGTTCTTGAATCTATTTAGAAACTTTTAACTATTTTTTTCATTATTAATTAATTTCATTAACAAAGCAATAAGGTTGGCTTAAGGGTTCTTTTAAATACAAAATATGTATACATTTCATATATACATATAAATTCACTTTAAGCAATACAAGAAATAACTAAAATTTATTCCTCGAACGTGTTGCATATTAACGAAAAAAAATTTTTTTTCCCCTCAAATGAGGCTGCTGATTCTAGTTAGTTATTAATATTTAACTTGTACTTTATTTATTTTTTTTAGCAAAAAAAAAATATATATTGCATTTAATTGTCTGCCCCTTATTCTGTTATCCCCTTCAATTACGTTTATATTCTGATCATACATTAATGTTCGTTCCAGCAATAACAACAACAAAGCGAAAAAAAATAAATATATAAAAAAAGCATCTTAAACAGTGTAATGTAAAGATGTTACTACTGACGATGTTGGCGATGGTGATGGTGATAATCAGTCGTGCAAAAACTACTGACACGCCATTCCATACCAACACTGCCACTTGTTGGTTGTCAGAGTCTGATTGCAAAAAGACAGAACAATAGCTGCACTAACAGCAAGAGCAACAGCAATAGCTAGAAAATATAACTAAAGCTTAAGGTTACCTTTTGCTACGAGTACTTTTGATTAAAATATACATATATGGGCATTTCCACCGAAAGGTCCACCGATATGGAAAGTACTTTCTTTTAACCTAATTTCATAGCAAAACATTGAATTCTAAGTAATATAAAAGTATTTTACATTCATATGTCCCTTAGCCATTTCAAGATATTCGAATTTCGAATGCAGTCACAAAAGCCCAATTTTTTCTTTCGAATATTTATTATGCTCGTTTTCTTAAAGAGGGGCATCATTCATGGAATTTTTCTCTCTTAAATTTTTTCTGAGGGCACAAAGAGTCCAAAAAGAATGCATAAAAAAGAAACTAAGCGATTGCAAAAACTCATACTTCGATGTCACGTGCAACATAAAAAAAATTTGTTATCAGTAAGTAGAAAATACAAACTTCATCAAATATTCTCTACAAATTTAATACAATATAAATAAATAAAAATTGCTAAAAAAATATAAAGATTTGTGATCATGGTATCTATACAAACTTGGTCACGTGCGACATTGTAAGTGTAAACTTAAAAAAAATAATATATTATGATTTTTTGCAAACAGTAAAAAAAGAATTCATAAGAAACTAAGCGAAAGCAAAAACGCATATTTCGATGTCAAGTGCAACATAAAAAAATTTGCTATCAGTAAGTCGAAAATACATACTTCATCAAATAATCACTTCAAATTTAATATAATAAAAATAAATACAAATTGCTGAAAAATATAACGATTTGTGATCATGGTATCAATACAAAGTTGGTCACGTGCGACATTGTAAGTGTAATCTTAAAAAAATTCTATTAATTTTTTTTGCAATCAGCTTATAACTGCCATAAGAAACTAAGCAAACCAAAATCGCATATTTGTATTTCACGTGCGACTTTGAAATCCAAATATGTTATCAGTGCGTCGAAATCACTTGCAGAAAGTTCATCAAATGATTACTTGCTGTAAAATATACAGATTTGTGATTAATAAAATCAATTTAAAGTTAGTCACGTGCGATATCTTAAGTGTAAAATTAAAAAAAGAAATTTACTTTTCAATTATTTAAAGTTAGTTCAGCAAAATAGCTGAGAATATAAAAAGAGTGGCAAACGGTGGAGAAAAAAATTGAAGGGAGATTAAATATTATTATAAAACCATAAATTGAAAAACAAGGCAAGAATGTGGAATGTTAGGAACATGTAGAAAGAGTGGGCTGAGGAAAAAAATTAAATGATTGAAAGAAAAAAGGCGGAATGACTGCATACGTAGGACACAAAGTCAGTGGAATGTCATAATTCATAATTTCATATTTATAATTTCGTTAAAAGAGCAAACAGAAACAATACCAATATCATGGTGGGAGAAAAGGTCACGTGCGACATTTTACGTGTGAGCTAAAGAAATATAAAAATAACTTTTGGGTAAAATTAAAACCATTTTGAAGAAATGTCAGTGCACATTAATCCAAAATTAGTTAGATTAAAATATTGCTTCAGGTTTCGCTGAAATCAGAGTTGGCTGAACGAAAAAAATTAAATGATTGAAGAGAAAAGACGGAGTAACTGCAAACCTAAGAAATGAAGGCGATAAAAGTTCATAATTTATAACTTCATATGCATAATTTTGTAGAAAGATAATATAAACAATACAAATATGATGCTGGAAAAAATGTCACGTGCGACACGTCACGTGCGAATTAAAGAAATATAAAAAGCATTTTTGGATAACATCAAAACCATTTTAAAGAGACCTCAGTGCAAATTATTCTAAAATAAGTTAGACTAAAATATTGCTTCAGGTTTCGCTGAAATCAACGTTGGCTGAAGGAAAAAAATAAATGATTGAAGAGAAAAGACAAAATGACTGATAACGTAAAGCAAGCCACAGACCTTGTGACCATTGGTACAACATGAGCAGGTTGTGTATGAGATTGTAAAGTGTGTGGGGTCGTTGTATGAAGTTGTGTCTCGGTTGTATGAAAGATTAAAAAGATTTCATTTTTTTGGCAAGTTGTATAGACAGGTTGTATAATTTAAGAGTATGTTGTACAACTTCATTTAATTTTTTTTTTTATTTTCGTAGTGTCATATAAAAAAACATCACGTACGAATTTCAATGTGCGTTTAAAATGTTATGCAAATGTAATTTTTGCAGTCTTTTGGCTCACTTTCTTTTAGTGTTTTTAAAAGTTTGTTAGAATATGTTTTTTTATATAAATCAAGTTTTTATTTTACCAATTTTTTCTGCTCTTTTTTACATTCTTCTTCTTCGTTTTGCACGAAAAAAATCATCGACTACAATATGCGCAGTAGTACCTGATGTCATGTTTACTCAAAATTTTTTTTGTGGAATGAAGTTGTGCGCTAATGTTGCACACGTTGTTGTATAGTTTGTGTCCAAAACACACAACTTGTTGTTGTACCAACGGTCGCAAGGTCTGTGGCTTGCATAAGAAATAAAGTCGGCACAAGTTCGCAATTTATAACTTCATATGTATAATTTCGTAAAAAAAAGTAACAGAAACAATATAAATGTCATTATGGAAAAAACGCCACATGCGATATGTCACGTGCGAATTAAAGAAATATATAAAACATTTTTGGGTAAAATCAAAACCACTTCAAAGAGATCCAGTGCACATTATTGTTGTTTACTGTTTTTGTCACATGCGATTCCTTGATTCTTGGCAATTATCTGGAAAACGAAAAAATTTCCAAAATCAAACTTGACACTAAATAAAGGGCTAACTAATTTAATTAGTTTAGATTATGCTTATAGTTAAAATAAAAATATGTTTTATTTTAACTAATTTTTCACTGCAAATGTATACGACGGTCACGTTCGACATCATGGAAACGCCCATATACATATGTAAGTATGTATATGAAAGATTAATTTATATATATTTTTTTTTAAAATTTCTATGAAACTAAACTGAATTTATTTGTAAAAATTTATAATTCTTATCTGAATTGTTACAAAGAAAGAAGTTAAAAGGCAAACATAAATATAAGACGAACAAAAAACGGAAAGTTACGGAAGTTTGATTACAATTATGCCCCTCCAGTTGCATCATGTCGTCCTGACATTTTTTTTTGAAACATACATACAATTATTCCCCTTGTCGGTCCATTTAAGTAACCAGAAGTAATTCAATTGCCAGTGACCATTTAATTTTTGATTAAGTGCTTTTAAAAACGACTGCTCACGAGCAGGTAAATTGCAGCAGTGGGCATTTATTATGAATTTGTAGAAATAGTTAATAAATATGTATGTCTAGACATCTAGACATCGAAACGTTCTACTAGATAAAATAAAACGTTGTTTTTATTAGATTCTTATCTTTGAATATATTTAATTTTTTTTTTCAATAGAAGAATTCTAAGATGCCGTTAACAGACAAAAATAATTTTTGTAACTCTGTGAGGAATGTACATATGTATATATATAGATTGGATCGGTGTCTGAGAAGAGGGTTATAGCCGTTACATGTTAACTGTTATTGCGGTCCAAAGATTTCCAACGTCAATGCAGTCAATTGAGTTTTAGTGGTAACTGGAGAACTTTTCTTCTTTCATACTCAACCTGAGGTTGAGGTAATTGGTTGTGCCCTTAACTTTGCTAGTGCTCCCTAAGATATTTTGTTATTGAAGGTAAGGCGAGTACTGCTCTCTAAAGGGTGGTACTCACTAGCCTACACAATCGCACGACTTACGAAAAATACAACCCTGATCTGGCGAATCGTTATTGTCTTTTGAAAATCTTCATAAGCTCCATTATACCAGGGCTGTATTTTCTAAAAAGACTGACTCATGCGAGTAATAAGCAGGTGGTGTATAACCCTGAAACTTACTGGATTGATTGGAAATGGAAATTTTTGCGGTTAGCATTCAAGAAAAAATATTTGCCAATAAAATTCTACTATAAATTTCATAATACAGTAGAGCTCAAAAGTAAT
This sequence comes from Tachina grossa, assembly GCA_949987645.1. Lineage (NCBI taxonomy): Eukaryota > Metazoa > Arthropoda > Insecta > Diptera > Tachinidae > Tachina > Tachina grossa. Next base: position 26,495,395 of record OX465277.1, on the reverse strand, counting down.
CGTAAACATCAGAAATTCGACAGAATTTCAAATGGGTTAAAAGCTTAATACATATTTATTCATACTGGAGTTTTTTGTTAAAAAATGGTCTTAGCGATTTTACCTAAAGTCATATGAGAAAAATTTTTGCTTACCCCTTTTCATTATGGGTCTTTTTGCCTTTTTTTTGGAAAAAGTTCACACTTAAGGACTCCCAAACGGAGACATAATGGGTTAAAATGTTCTAAAAAAAATTATTCTCTTAACATTTTTTTAAGTATTTTATTACGTATTTTATGACGATTTACTATAACAAGCTGCATAAATTTTGGGTTTTAAGAGGCAGGGGCGTGTTTAAACTTCAATTTTCACTTTATAAAACTCTCCGAAGTAAACTTTTAAACCTGCTCAACTCGTATTCTTTTATTTCAATTTATCTGCCCTGCTAGGTTCTAATTTGCAAAATTTTTTTATTTCTTTGCACATTGTAACTAATTTTCATTAAATATAAGAGTACTTTTATTTGGTTTTATGTGCGAAATAAATTCATGTGACCTATAAAAATATTTAAAATGATAAAAATTGGCAAAAATCAATTTTTTGATAACATATTACTGTACGGAAAAATGTTGCAATATTTTTTATTTCTATTTAAATTTTTTTTTTTGCAATGATAAAATAGTTTGCGAAATGTAGACGCCAACAGCAGTGATTAGATTTCATGCTGTCCTTGGACTATTTTCTTTTGAATGTTTGTTGCTTTAAAACCATTCAAAGGTTAGAAATATTTGCGCAACGTGTTAAACTTTTTAAGATCGTGATAAAAGTCCCGCTAATATTATAAATATGAATATTTGTTACTCAATTATGAATGTACGTATGAATCGCATGTAAAAGTGGGCAATGCCACGCCTATAAAAATATAGTAAATAATGTATTTCAGTTACTTTTACTCAACTGTTCCTTAATGGTCTTGGGATACTAATAAAATTTATTAGACAAGGCAATGTTATGTATAGAAAAGTGAGCTGAGTCTCGGCCATCGAATTTAATACGAGAATGGGGTGAGTGGGTGGGTGGGCTGGTAGAATTACTCTTTGTGAAATCAAACGAAATTTAAAAATATTTAGAAATTTCTATCAGTATCGAATGCCGTAATTTGCCCCTGTATTTTACATACTTCTTTTGTATTACTATGGAACTTGAGACTCATCATATACAAATTATATTATGTCCTAACATATGTAAGCAAACGATTAGAAAAGTAGGCAGTCCACGTTTGCGTAACAAAAAATTAAAAACTCGATAGAAAAAATTTTAGATTATTTTTCTTCAAAACTGGTCCATTGCGCGCCGCACAGTTGTTCCGTATCGTTTTTCATCGGCTTAAACTCTATAACTTTTGAAATAATGAAGATTTTAAAAAAATTCAAAAAAATTTCTTTTTTTGAGGTTCTATCCAAATTTGGTTTCATTTGAATTAGTAGAGAGTTTGTTGAGAGATTTAAGGTTAAAGTTGACCTTTCGATATTTTTTTTTTAATTTTGCATAGAAAAAAAGCGAGCATTTTTTGTTATTTTTTTGTTTTTATTAAAAAATGCCTTATAATCAAAATAGTAATTTAAAACCTTTTTAAAACCAATGAAGTAGGTTTTTTTAAAATTTAATACTTAAGTCTAGTTTTCTCAGTCATTAATAGATTTTAGACTCCTTCGGATATATGTTAGTTATCGACAAGTTATAAGACATGTCCATAAATACATAATTGAACCGTTTCTACTAAATGCATGTCTACAAGACATTAAATTAAAATAATTCTGCCAAAAATCTAACTTCAATGCAAATATGTTATAGAATACTAGCTGAGCACGGCAAACGTTGCCGCATACACAAAAATTTATTCAGGTCGATCCAGCCGTTTAGTTGCAGTATAGATAAATAACCTAGATACCGAGTGCAGCGCCATCTGTCGGACTGATTTGTGAATCTTAACCCACCAGGGCGCCATCCCAACGTATCCAAACAAATTCATTAAAATCGGTCCAGCCGTTTAGAAGGAGTTCAGTGATATACACACGTACAGTAGAATTATATACATATGTATATTAGAGCTGTGTCGTTCATGAACGAACGAGTACAATTGAACGAATCAGTAAAATGAACGAAGTGAGCCGGTCACTTTACTGAGCTGTTTTGGCTCAGCAGTACTGATAAAAAGTACAATTGAACGAACGAACGAACGCACTTGTGTGTTTTTGTGTTGTTTTGTTTACTTTTTCTTTATTCATGAGAGATTTTTTGTCACATTCTGGTTTTCATTTGCCTTTTTGTTTGCTTTTAGTAACAATATGATCATTATGAAATTAATAAAATTGTAATTAATATTTGTTAAGGTTTTAGAACATATTAAGAGTTTTTTTAAACAAATTTGATATACATACATACGTAGATATTATAAACGTTATTAATGTTTATTCTTTATATGTGCCTCTTTTGGCAATATGAATCTTTTGATTTCTTATTCCTAAGAATATAAAATACTTTAATATTTTAAAAGTTTTTACTTCCTTATTTTTTTGATGCTTATATTTTCTATTTTTTGTTTTGCTTATTTTGCTAAACAATTCATAACAAACTCACTGCATTTGTCCCTTTTTATTTGACGAATCAACTGTTTGTTTGCTTTTATTTTCTTATATTCTTGAAAAGAGCGGATGAACGAAACGAACGAACTCGTTCTTTTTTAGTGAATGAACGAAAATGAGCGGTCACTTGAATGAACGATATGGAACAGCTCTAATGTATATGTGACTTTCTCCGAGAAAAGGGACATAGTGTGTCAAAAAATGGGTTTGGACTTAAGAGTGGATTCTGGTACCTAAAAGGGTGTAGAATAAGATGAAATGAGTTTTTCTCAAAACTTCATTTTCACACTTTAGCTCCATTTTCTCGGAGAAAGTCACATATAAAGATATTACAAAATGCTCCACAGATTTTCGTAAAAACATTTAAGGGCCTAAATAAAAAATATTTTGAAATACTCACATATGAGCTATGATTTTAAATGTGAGAGGAAGGAGTGTGGATAGGAGCCAATTTCCCCACCGATTTAAAAAAAAATTATGGATCCAAAATGCAGGCAAAAACAAAAAAAAAATATGTTGAAAATTACAAACGAAAAATTTATGTGTAATGGGAGGGGAAGAAAATTTTCCCACTGATTAAAACAAAAAAATTAGGACTAAACTGAAGCAAACACTTTCAAATAAAAAGTAATTGAAGCTTAGCCGCGAATAACGTTTTAAGTGACAAAATAATAATTTTTCAGGAGAGCCAAAAAAGATATTTTAAAGCAAAATTGTTTTTTCGTTAATTTTTTTCAGCTTGTCGAAAATAATGATATTTAGCATTAACGATTGTATCTCTTTGTATCTCTGTTACATTTATCAATTATTTTCGACAATTTCGTTTCATGATTTTGTTAGTTACTTACAAAGTTCTATCACTGACTGAATGTTTGAAATTGTATTTTGACGGCGATAAGATGCATAATTTTGAATAGTTTGATGTTTGAACAATGCAAGAGATCAAACAGTTGCTCAGCAGCAATACAATAAGGAATTGTTATTTGTTTTCAATTGTATTGTAATTTGGAAAAGCACACACACACAATAACTCTTATACTAGTTCTGTCGCTCACACTACAATTATATGGTACATACCATGGTATAATTGTTTTGGCTATACAAACGAGTATACAAATGCAACCCTTTAGGGTAAACATCTAGTAATGAAAATTTTTTTTTAAGTTGGAAGTACTTATGCTTTTAGTATCTTTTTTTAAATTAATTAATTAAAAGTATCAAAACTTTAAATATTGTAAATACATATGAATTTGTTGGTTTTTGTTTGTTTTATTAAACTTATTTGGTTAGTAAATCGGCACACTGCAGTATATGTATATGTACTGCATTCAAAAGCTAATGAAATTTAATTCGCATTACCAGTAAAATCGTAGGGCCGTAATCATAATAAAATTGTAGCAAGTGGCAAAGTTTTTTCATTCAAATTTTGAAACTTTCGTATGAAAAACATTTAGCCACTTGGTAGAATTTCATTATGAATACGGGCATTACTGATTACTGAAAATTCAATGCACCTCATCATATAACAAATCATTTAGGCAATTTATAAAAATTGTAGAAAAAAATTTTAGTAATCAGTAAAAATTTACTTGTTAAACATTTTTTATTGTTTTTACTGAAACTTTAGTGGTACTGCAGTGCTCATCTATGGTAAATGCCCTTACTTTTACTTTTTAATTTTTAATTCCTGTTGTTCATCGTTTAGTTGTTGCTGTTCTTGTTGTTGTGTACGCATTGCAATTAAAATAAATTTAGTAAAGTGCGACTTTGACTCGCGCACATTCGGTTTTGATCATTTTTTTTTTTTTGATTTAGCTTTCTTCCTTTTTTAAGTTTTTTCAGTTTAAACGATTTTTTTCAGTTTTATCGCTTTTTTCTCGTTTTGGCGTATTTTTTTTTTCTCTTTTTGAGTTTTTTTAATTTTCGCAATTTGTTTCATTTTGGCGATTTTTTCATTTTGGCGATTTTTTTTCTGTTTTTTGGGTTTTTTTTCATTTTGGGGATTTTTTTCTGTTTTTGGGTTTTTTTTAAGGCGAATTTTTCATATTGGCGATTTTTTTGTTTAAGAATTTTTTCATTTTGGCGATTTTTCCGGTTTTTCGCGATTTATTTTAGAGACTTTTTTTTTAATTTGGTGCTTTTTTTTCGTTTTGGCGATTTTTTTTTTGTTTTTGGCGATTTTTTTATATTTGGCGATTTTATATTTTTTTTATTTTTTAGTTTTACCGTTTTTGAAAATTTCAAGAGTTTTGCTCTTACAGTTTCCAAGATATAGCAAGTTGTCAAAATTACATAGTCAAAATTGCATTAACTGATGGAACACCCATTGATTTAAATTTTTTAAATTTAGTGTTAATTGTTGTAGTCTGTATAAAAATACACTAACTTTTAAAATTTCAAGTGTATATAGGTATTACAAACAATTGTATGTATATTACATGGGATTTTAAAATTTTTCGTTGATCGTTTTGGAACACCCTTTAGTTTTTAACTCTTATGTATTTGTTGTTGTAGTGGCCAAATGTCTACACATTTTGTCCAAATTTCAAGTCCGTAGATCTTACGGTTCATTTTCACCTTTGGTGTACGGAAATATACAGAAAAATAACCGGCGGCGGCGCACCGTCGGCTTTCAGCCGGTCGACTTGTTTCTCTGCTTGGTATTGCTTCTTTCAAACACTAATACACTCATACATAGCTCACACCGATTTGACAATGCTGTGAAAGAAAAGCAAAGAAATCTCAGCAAAGAAATCGCAGCAAAGAAATCTCAGCAAAGAAATCAAAGTCAAAAGATTTTTACCCCCTAGCGTATAGATGTTTACACATCAAAAATTATGGGAAACAACTGCGTACAAACACTTTCAAAGGAAAAGAGAATTTCGCAAATTGCCCTACAGGCAGAGTTTTACATAAGGGAAAAAAATTACCTCCTCCGATTTTCGAAAAAAAATATCATGGGGCCAACACCGGATAAAGCCTTTCAAACAGAAAAAGAAATTTGCAAAATGGTTTACAAATGGCAGAGTTATGCATAAGAGCAGTGAATTCCCCCTGCGATTTTTGAGCACCAAACCGCAGACAACCCCTTTCAGAAAAAAAATATATTTTGAAAATAGATTAACAAATGATATAAAATATATATAAAAAAAATCCTGGCAATTACTATAAATTTTGGTACAATTTTTTTTTGATAATTTCTAAGTATTTTCATTAAAACAAAAAAAGTGTTGCACAGGCCGGTCGTGACGGGTGCAAAATTTTACACGAGCTTATAGAAGACACTTTCAGCTTTCTCTGGATGGTTTTGCTTTTTTGATTCCTTTTGATCTTCAAAAGTTATACAGTACTAAAATTTGAATTTTATGAAAATATGGGTTTAAATTTTTTTTTAACTACAAACTTTAGATATAGGGTCTGCAGATACCATTCATTAAAAACATCTGTTTATCCAACATAAAAAAAAATACCGCAGCCCGTTATCGATAATATTTTTCGAGAATTCAAAATTTATTTCAAAGCAAATGTAAAAAATGTTAATTTTTTTAATTAACATTAATTCTTTTTGTTTTTAGCAGCTTGTCAAGCCCACTACTGCCAGTATTTTTACCAATTTTTTTGGCTACTTTAATTTTGATATGTTTGCTTTCTGATGGTGTAAAAATTTCAAGAATCTGTTTCAAGAAAAAAATTTAGGTTTTTGGCCAATGAAAATTGATGCTGAACCACCGTGTGCCGACTGGTTGATGATGGTTCCCGTCAGGTAATTGGGTCACAGCCTCTCCTCCATATTTTGTTATCTTAGTCTAGAAAGTCTCTGCCTGCTGCTAAGACGAATCAAACTAATATGCACTGTATTAAACTGCGATTATCGTTTTTTTAAAAGGACGCATTAAAAAAGGAGCATTTTGCATTAAAATTGTACCGTGTTACCCTTGGACCGTTTTATCCATAATAATGTGAAATTGTTTTAGGGGTTGGGCTTGAAACAATATTGAAACGGAAATAAGCCCAAATATATATATTTAATTAAATTCATAACATTAATTAAGGGATATTTTCTTATAATACGAGTATTTGTTGTACAATTATTTAAATTAAAATTTCGCCTTTTCCTGCCATAAGGTCTCATATTGTAACAATTTTTATGCGTTTATTTGAGGCTAAATCCTTAGTTGTTGCTAATTAAAACTAAGGGTCGGTCATTTAATTTACATACATTTTGCATTTAATGATGGGTTAAAAGAAATTCTTGGCAAGCTGATTAATTAATTGTAATTAAAAGCTTTCTTTTATAGAAATTTCTTTTTCTTATTTAACAAATAAAAATAATTTAATCTCATTTTTAATCAATCTACATGAAATTAAATTGATACATTTAGCACTCATTGGCAAATTCATGCTTGGATTTGGTCTGTTAAAGTACTTCCTGCTTAAACGCCAATTAAAGTAAACTTTGCTCAGACAAAACAACAACAAAAAATAAAAAAAAGAACAAGATCCCCCTTTTTAAATAACTTTTTTTGGCCTTTTTTTATTTTATTTAACAAATCTTATTAATTGGAAGCGGATTAAAGCAGGCAAAAAATAGTCATAAATCAACACCGCTTTCAAGACATTAAACATTTTTTTTTACAATAATAAAATGTAACTTTTAAATTAAAAAAAATAATAATAATATTAATAAAAAAAAAGGAGAAGAAGCAAAACTAGGCAACCATAAGAAATGCAACCAAGTGAAAATTTATTTAAAAAAAGAAGAAAAGAATTAATTCACTCAGACAGCTGGACAGACATTTAAACAAAATTACAAAAAAAAAAACGTAACGAAAAATTAATTCACTGTAAATGAATTTGTTCAAGTGCTAATTTTTATCAAGATTCTTTGCTACAGAATTTCATAGAAGACAAAAAAAAAAAAAAAGACACACACACACTGACCAATTGAACAATGGACCTCAATCGAAAACTCAAAACTACCAGTGATTTCAGTTTTATTTCTATTTCTTTATGACAAATTCCTAGAAAATTTTATATTTGAACCAAAAATATAAAAAGCAATCAAAATTTATTGTATCTATGTATGATATCCATACATATGTACATATCCATAGTGGATAATTATGCGAAATTGTTTGTTGTGTGCAAATACTTGAGCAGAGTCTCATACTTCAAACATTTGCAATAATCAATTTCTTGGAACTATTTTTAAATACTCGTATCATGCAAATAAGTTTGTTTGTTGTGCAATTTAAATAAATAAAATTATGATTGTTTAAATTTAGGCTGACCTCCTTTTTTCATGTCATATGTACGTATAATAAATTGGAAGAGAAATAAAAGATGCTAGTATAGGTATAGGGGAAATATTATAACATTCAACTGTCCCCTGTTTGTTCGCATTGTTCTGAGCTCTCTAGTATTAAAGACTTGTACACAAGGTCCAATTTTAACGTCTGTTTTAGTACTAGGAAGCATTGGGGTTTTTATAACGTGCCTAATTTAGACTTATCGAGTTACTTTAAGTTGGCTATAGTACTTGATATGTGTGTCATTTTGATTTGCTTTCAGTTTGGTTCTCAATTTCATTATGAATAAGACTGGCACCTGAAGAATACATACAATTTGTGCAGATAAACAGGGTTAGTCATTTAATGGTTTCAAAAGTGCGGTTCAAAAGCAGTGGCTACTCTTCGACACCAGGGTCCTTTAGTATCAGTTGTTAAAGGAAACTTAAGTAATTAAGGCACTGGATACTGAACTACACCGACTTCGGCGGATAATAATCCTAATGTAACATCAGAGTGCCCTCCTTCGTCGGTAAAATCACCTATAAAAGTGACTACTAAACACAGCCTTGAAAGTTTTATATGCCGCATTGACACCAGAGGCGCTGCAACACTGCATTATTGAAAACGTGCAAAAAAAGCAGAGTTGTAAAACAATGAATGAAGCTTTCATCTATCTCTTCCTTCACAGCCTGTCTTCTCTATCACTATCCTTTTCCTTTTCTCTTTAAAAAATAAAAAAAAAATTAAGAGGTTATTATGGTCTTCATAATAGACCTACTTTGCAAGGAATTGGCAAGATTATAAAAGAATTGAAAGGGACTGGAAGCATTACAGAAGTAATTATGCATTCTTTTTTACGTCTTTTTCAGCAATTAAGCCTCTCACGGTTCAATCCGACGTCTTTTGCATCCGGATTTACACCTCCAATTTATCTAATAATTAGAATCGGCCGACCATTCACAATGACGTAGATAGAAATGCTGATTGGTTGCTGGAGCAATAGGCTTTTAATGCTGAATTTTCGAAAAAAAAAATTTGTTCAGAGATGAATCTCATTTCTTACTCCGCAGTTATGTCAACAAGAAAATTTTTCACATATTGAACTCTGAGAAACCAGCAGTGATTGCAGAAAAGTTACAGCATCCGAGAAAAGTAACTATTTGGCGCGCATTATAGTCTGTACGATACATTAAAAAAAATTACGCTGGAAGAACTGCTAACGTCAATTCAGAGCGCTATGACCTCATGATAACCGAATGTTTTAAGGTGCGGTATTTGGTTTCAACAAGACGATGCCACAACCCAGCAAAAGCAATAATGCTTCTTAAAAGCACCAACGTAAGGCGGACTCTCACAAAAATTATATATTATTACTTTTGTGAAGCCTCCCTTACAAAAACGCTTCTTGGAAGCAGTAATTTTTGCTGGAAAGCCATTCAACCTGTTTGGTGACGTTGATTGGCCACCAAGATCATGCAATTCGATGCCGTTAAGCCTTTGTTTTTGTGAAGCGACGCCAAGGACCGTATCTACGGGAATAATCTTCTAAAGTTGGAGCTTTTTGAAAACAAACATTCGTCAAGTTATCGGGTTGTGAACCCGTAGTCAGACTACTTTATCGCAATATTTAGTTCAGTGATGAGGTGGGACAAAAAACTGGAGCACTAAGAATAATGAAAACTCCCCACGTTATCTTCAATTACATATTTATTTTAATTTTTATTCGAATGAGGTCTATCAAAACCTCACCTACAATATGTAAGCGGTATAGTAATGATTATCAATTATGTTTTAGCTCCCAATTCACTGGCATGGCAAATATCAGCGAAATGGTGCAACATGCCATATATTGTTCAAGAGAAAATCTTCAAATATGCCTTACTCTTCTAAATTGTGTTATAAACTGGCGACCAAGATCGTGGGATTTTTATTTTTTTAAATTATTATATATATATATATATATATATATATATATATATATATATATATATATATATATATATATAAAGGGTCCGCCATCTAACGTTTTTTTTCAACTAGTGCTTATTTCGTGAATGGTAACACTTAGCTCATGTCTGATTTGACAGATAATTAGTTTTATCCTTCCGCTGAACGAGCCAACTGAGCATCCAATGGGTTTTCGCTTCGCTAAGTGGGCCTGCGATGACTTACAGAAGATGCCGATTTTGCCAAAAAAAATCGTCTTTTCAGATGAAGCTCATTTTGATCTTGGCGGGTATGTAAACAAGCAAAATTGTCGCATTTGGGCACAGAAAACCCGCACGCATACATTGAAAAGCCGACGCACCCAAAACGAGTCACTGTTTGGTGCTAATTTTGGTCCAGAGGCATAATTTCGAAAATGAGCAAGGAGTGGCCGTTACAGTCAATGGCGATCGTTATCGGGCCATGTTGAATGAATTTTTGTTCACAAAAATTGAAGAGGAGGATATTGGCAACATTTGGTTTCAACAGGACGGCGCTACGTGCCACACAGCCGAAGCTTCAGTAGTTTTTTTATAGCATTTTCAAAAAAAAAAAAGTTATCTGGCGGACCCTTTATATGTATATTATTAATTGTCTACTTTTTGCTTTGTTATTGGTAAATTCTGAAAGCTCCAATTGGTTATTAAGTTTAAGAGTAACAACTCAAACAATTGTTGGTTTGTCAGATAAGATCGGCTCTTGACATAACCAAGATTTGACAGCGTGCCAAATCAAATGGAACAAAGTTAAGATGTATCTGCTAACAAGTACGCCAAGGGCAAGACATTATCCTATTTAGGTAGAATGGATAAATTAAGAAGATTTTCTTATGCAATAGCAGGAGAAGGATCGTAGTCGCATTTGCACATCGTATTACAAAGACCATAGTGAATATAGGACTGTTACAACTATGATCTTGATATATTACGCTTTAAATTAATGTGGAGTTGATAGTGGTCAAGAGCTATTCCACGTATCATAGATACAGAGCAACGAAATCCAACTGGTAAACTGTCTAAAATATTGCAGCCAAAGATGGAAGAAAATAATTATATACAATTTAGAGTATATTAATGTAATATGTTAGGTTATGTTAGGTGCTCGTAAGGAAGGGTGAAATTTAGAGTACAGTTCATTTTTATTTTTATTTACTTGTCTGCAGAAAACACCCAGGGTCTATGGTGGAATCGAATTTTTGAACTGAGAGGATATCATCGCTACCACTCAGCCACAGGGGCACCAATACAAAGATCCCTTTGCGCTACCTGTGAGTTGAAGAGAAGATAGTAAGAGAGGGATAGTGATAGAGAAGACAGATTATGATGATAGAGGAAAACTTCCTTCTTTTACAAGTCTGCTATATTTCACATTTTTAATAAAGCTGTGTTGCAGCGCCCCTGGTGTCAATGAGACGTATTAAACTTTGAACTTATTTGAAACTAAACGCAAAAAGAAATCGAAGACAAACAATTGGAGGCACTTTTCGAAATGAATCATTCATACATTTCGTGCGAACTGTACAGAAAAAGAAAATTACGAGAAAAAGAGGGAGGTCAGACTACACGGAAAGAAAAATGAGAATTGTTCAAATGGCATGCTCTACCGCATCCGCCGCCATGCTTGCAAAATGTGGGTTCTTCCGATTAGTGGCTTCTGCATTGTATGCAGCTCGATTTGGCGGGTTGCCATTCAATTAATCAGACACAATTGAAGAAGATTGCTTGCAAATGCATATCGCCTCAAAGGACGAAGCATTTTACGAAGGAATCTCTAAAATTTCCAATAGCGCCTCGTCCAACGATAAAAAATGACCTACCCTAATTTCCGTTAGCTTGTCAATTGAATTCTTTTCCATGAATCTGAGGTACAGTGGCGTTTTTTATAAATATTAGAGGCATTCTTTTACGCTTGTCAGACATAAGTATTCAATATTTTTTTTCTTTATTATTAAAAGGAAACATTATATACTCGACTTTTAGTCTGTGCAACCTTGAACTGTTTTTTTTTTTTGGTTGATAAAATTGTGGCACAAAACCAGCGTAACAAAGTGATGTAGTATACACACAGAAAAGCAGGGACACACACACTAAAGCTGAATATAAATAAATGAGCGTATGAATGTGAAATACTGGCAGGCGAACAAATTAAACCAATAGCTAGCTGCTCATTATCAAAGTTTCAGCCTTGAAAGGCCGACAAACTAATAAATCATATTAATTTTTATAAACGTATGGGGTTTTTATTTCTGCAAATTTGAATATGTATTTGACTTCAGTCATCTATGTATTTTCAAAATACGCATATTTGATTTTTGAGCACTCCGTTTGCCTGCTTTAATATAACGGGTGTTTTTTTTTAGAGGTATAGAACTTCGAATTGAAATAAAACACAAGAAAATGTCCATCAATTTGGCTTTATTGGAAGGATAATTTTATGCCATTAATGTTTAAATATGATTTTGGGCATGTGGCCGCCGCGGCTGGCTCGAATAAATCCAATTCTACAGGTCCAATTTTCAACCACTTTTTCGAGCATATGGGGCCGTATGTTGGCAATAACGCCACGAATGTTGGCTTCCAAGTCCCCTAACGTTTCTGGTTTGTTGGCGTAGACGAGCGACTTCACATATCCCCAAAGAAAATAATCCAATGGTGTCAAATCACACGATCTTGGTGGCCAATTGACAGGTCCATTCCGCGAAATTATGCGCTCATCGAATGTTTCCTTCAATAAATCGATTGTGACGTGCGCTGTGTGGCATGTAGCGCCGTCTTGTTGGAACCACAACTCATCCACATTCATGCCATCCAATTCGGGAACAAAATAGTCGGTTATCATGGCTCTATACCGGTCTCCATTAACGGTAACTGACTCTCCAGCATTATTTCGGAAGAAGTATGGCCCAATGACTCCACCAGCCCATAGAGCACACCAAACAGTCAGTTTTTGTGGATGTAATGGCGTCTCAAGGGTCTCATGTGGATTCTCTTCACTCCAAATGCGGCAATTTTGCTTGTTGACGTAGCCATTCAACCAAAAATGAGCCTCATCACTGAACAAAATTTTGCGATGAAAATCAGCATCGAGATCAATCTCATTTTCGGCCCATACACCAAAATCACGACGCATTGCATGGTCTCGCGGCTTTAATTCTTGCACAAGCTGGATCTTGTAAGGTCGCAAGCCAAGATCTTTGCGCAAAATCTTCCATAAAGTTGATGGACAAAGCTCCAATTGCTGTGCACGGTGGCGAATCGATTCATTCGGGTCCTCTTCAACACTTTGCTCTACAGCGGCAATTGTTTCTTCGGTGCGCACTGTTCGACGTCTCTGCGGATGCGTATTATCACATAGAGTAAACGTAGTGCGAAAACGATCCATGGTTAACCGAATTAATTGCTCTGATGGACGATTATGTCGACCATAAAATGGACGGAGCTTGCGGTAAACTTCGCGAACTGAACCATTATTTTCGAAATAAATTTGCACGATTTGCAAGCGTTGTTCTTTTGTCAACCTGTTCATGATGAAATGGCAAACCAAACTAAATATTAATCACTTGACAGCTGACAAAATGGCCGCCAGTTAAAAAAGTGATGCCAACTTAAAGTTCTATACCTCAATAAAAAACACCCATTACATAAACGCATACAGTGAATGTCACTGAAAACCGTGCAGCAAAACTTTCCAGGCAGTGATGCCAACTTTTTTGGCTCTAGAAGCACTAAAAAGCGTAATTTTGAAATCTAAAAAGCGTAAAAAGCACTAACGTGAAAAACGAGTGAAATTTAATAATGTTTTCTAAGCTTTTCTCTATTTCGGCAATGTTATCAATATTTTTAAAAAAATATATAAGACGAAAGAATGCCTTCTTTACACTAAACTAATAAATACACTAAGTTTTTATTAAAGTAGTTTTAAGAAATACACAAATTTCTTAAAAGCATTACTTAGTGCTTTTTCTTAGTTTGGCACTAGCGCTCAAAATTTGGCGTTTTGAGTCTTCAAAAAGCACTTAAAATAGTGCCAAAAGCACCAAGTTGGCATCGCTGTTTCCCGGGTGTAACTTTAAAAATCTTTTAGTTTTCTATTAGTTTATTATTTAGTTTTCTTATTTTCTTTTGAAATATAAAATTTAGTGCGAATTAAGGCAGAAATTTATTACGTATAATTGTATATTGGGGTATGAATGGAAATTTTAAAGAGATCAATGACTTTGAAAAGTTTATACAGGGCTATCCATTTAGTGGTTCCAAAATCGTTGGTCTGGCAATGCTACCAGCCATTAAATATCTGTCATCTAAAGTGTCATCTAAAGTCTATATTTTGATGTAAAAATTTAATGAAAACTTTGTGTAAAATATAAATGATCAAACAGAATAACTCTGCAACTTCAGAAAAAATCGCTGTCAAAGTAAAAAAGCCCATAATTAAATCTGCGGCAGTAAAGGCTCAATCAGACGTGACATAACCATAGCCATAGAGAACAGCCGTTCGAACCAAACTAATGGGCAACACTGTATTTGATTATAGGTGACTCGCCATAATGCCATAACTCTCACCATAGAAACCAATTGAATTTTGGTTTCTATGGTAAGAGTTATGGCTATGGCATTATGGCTATGTCACGTCTAATTTAAGCTTAACTTCAAATGCTCTCCAATTTTTTTGTAATTTTCTTTTGTGCTTACTTTTCTCTGTGTAGTTTCGTTCACAAAATGTATGAAATTTATTGAAAGTATGGCAGCAGTGTTGAGAGAGTGAGTATTTATATGCGAGAGCATAAGAAAAAACGCGTCAAAATAAACTATATTATATCTCTCGACTGATTTCTGGGGCTAATTGTTTGTGTCAATTTGTATGGAAAATGTGTCTGTGTCCACGTACAGGCCAAACGGCTGGACCGATTTCCATTTAGTTTTAGTTTTCTGTTTGAAAGATGACTTGATCGAGAGGGTTCTCAGCTATGTTTGAAAAAAATCGGTCCAGCCGTTTAGAAGATATAACATCTTTTCTGAAAAAAGTCGGGGGTTTTTAAAATTTTTAATTTTTGTTATTTACAAATTCATTTTTTTTTTTCAAAATATTTCGGATCCAAAGTCCTTATCTTCACCTGAATTTGGTGCTTGCTTTTCTCTTGTACCCTGAAGTTGAAGTTTCTCCTACTATAGACCGGCATTATTCTGCCAACATGCTAGCATTCGACTTTCTGGAAAATCTTTTCTAAACTGAGCGATGTCTTCATGAAATCGTTACCCTTGTTCATCAGAAATTGCTTCTAAATTTGCAGGAAATGCAAGCCAAGCTCGTTTTTTTTTTAGATTCAGGAGTTCAACAAACGTTGAGTCTTGCAAAAGTTGTCTGGCTTGGGATCCCACGAACACTGCATCTTTGATTTTAGCGACACTAAAACGAGGAAATTTAGTTTTTGAAAAATTTAAATCCATTATTCGCCTTGTCCATTGCTTTCACGAACTGCTTTATCAAACCGAGTTTGATGTGGAGTGGTGGCAAATAATATTTTTCCTACGGTACTAGAGGATCGTGGGCAATATTTTTTTTTTCCTGCAGAGGCCAGTTTCCGCATAATGCAATAATTGTCTCGGCCTTGGATGTCCCACTCACATAAAGAGCAGGAGTATTTTTTGTGAATTTTGATTGTAAGACCATAAGTAGAGCAACAACTTTTAAGTCAGCATACATTTTCCAATTATAATCACGATAATTGAAGTTCTTTATTAAGGATTCGTTTGATGTTTTCGAAGGTCTCTTTCATATCTACAGAATATGCAACTCGGAGTGATGATAACTGATTTCCATTGGTCAACATTACAACTTTCAAGCTCGTCTTTGATGAATCTATAAACAGTCTGCACTTGTCAGAGTCACAAAGTACCTTCAGTTATGTCCTTAATTTATTTGAATCAGGACAATACATACTTTCGTCCACCGAAATAAATAATTTCCAGGTTCACTGTCTGATAATCTGAGAAGAGATTTTTACTACCTTTTCTAGGAGATTTCACTGCTGAAGTCGTGACCCAAGCAGCTGAGATTTACTCAAATTCCGAAAGAGATCATTCAATTTCGACTGAGTGACGAAATGAAGTTGTTGATGGGCTAAATCAACTTGAAAATCCTCATAATCGTTGCACGTTTCATTTGAAGGTCTAAGCTGAAACTCAGAGTTTTAGAAATCTGTTTCTGGTTCTAGCTTATAGTTTTTTGGGGTCACTGGAATTGGCAAAGATTCGTTGTGAGGAGCTGGTCGTAGAACTGAAGGAATATTTTGGATATTGAATATTGTGTTTACTTCTTCCAGAGACCCCATTGATGGAAGTCATGCAATACTAACAATCCGTGAGATGACACATGGTCACAGCAAATGGGATTGATTTACAGGTCCCTTTAAACCATTCGGTCGATCTACTGTAACAAGTATTGCAGCCAATTTTACGGAGCCCAATGCTTGTCTTGATTGCCAAAGCAGATTTTAAAGGGTGGTTAAATTTTAAGGGCCGATGTTAATTTTGACTAAAACACAAATTATATAGGAAATTATTGTCATTTCTTTTTATTATGACAATATGGTATGATTCAATTATCTATGAAACAAAATATCGGGCAAATGGCAGCCGCGACCTCGGCGGCATACCTCTATCCAATGGTCCAAATTTTCGATGACGCTGAGGCATAATTGAGGTTTTATGTCGTTAATGTTGCGAATTATATCATCCTTTAGCTCTTAAAAAGTTGCTGGCTTATCGACGTACACCTTTTCTTTGAAATAACCCCAAAGAAATAATTCCAACGGTATCAAATTACATGATCTTGACACCCAATTGGCATCGCCACCACGTGAGATAACATGGCCATTAAATTTGTCACGCAAAAGTTCCATTGTTTCTTTAGCTGTGTGGCAAGTGACACCGTCGTGTTGAAACTACATATGGTCCACATCCATATCTTCCAATTCGGGCCATAAAAAGTTCGTTGTTATCTCACGATAGCGAACACTATTCACAGTAACTGCCTGACCGGCCTCCTTTTTGGAAAAAATACGGCCCGATGATGCCGCCAACTCATAAACCGCAATAAACATTCACACTTTGTAGGTGTACTTGTTGTTCCACAATCTCTTTTGGATTATCATTCGCCTAAATGAGGCAATTCTGCTTATTAACGAATCCACTGAGGTGAAAATGTGTCTCATCGCTGAAGATGATTTTCTAACGATATGCATTTTGATATGAACGCCCATTTTCATAATAAGCCTGAATAACTTTAATGCCTTGCTCGATTGTGTATCTTTCCATGGTTCAAATTGAGTTAGTCTGAAATTGAGAAATGTCAAATGAAATGCAGAAAAAAACTTGACGTTTGGGTATGATTCGCATTCAACATCGGCCCTTAAAATTTAACCACCCTCCATGTATAATAAATGTTTAACTACAAATATGTAGAGGCAAGGGTTATTAATTTTTAATTTTAATTACTTTAGATACTGCCCACTTTTTTTTAACAATAATTTTTATTGCATTACCATCGAAGGGTTTGTAAATTTTTTTTTGTACTTTCTTGCAAACTTGGCACCGCCCACTTTACTAACGGCTTTATGTTAATTCGACATCAAAATTATATTAAGACGTATTTATAGTTTTAACAAATTCTTTGGACATCAACTCATATGAGAATCGAATTAAGCAGACGAAATTTTTTATCGACAAACATTTTTTACGTGTAGTTGCTCTTTTCATTTCTCTCTTTCACTCAGCGAGACGTCGAACTGCATATAAAATTTTTTTGTACGAACAAGAATTGTTAGCTTAAGTGTTGCTATTTAATGTATAGCTTCCTTTTTGAAAAATATTTCTTGGTAATAACAGAAAAAAAAACACAACAACAGGAAATGTTGAGAATATTTAGTGTCAAAATTCTTACTTAAATAAGCTGCAGCAAATTGTTATGTGTTTGTTCTTCTTACTTGTTTCAAATTTCAAATGCTTGTTGTTCACACTCTTCTCAAATAGCCGTGGAATTTAAAGTTTGAATCCTTTTATTAGCAACCTCATTTGCATGCAACTCATTCAATTTAATGCATAACTTTTAATATCCATTTCAATTGATTGCGAATCAAAAAAGATACATTCCTACCATTTCAATAAACATGCCAAATTATAAATAAACTAAAAAAAATCGTTAAATTAGAGTCGAAAAAGGAAACCAAATACATTTGGCAGGTAAAAAAAGTAAATAAATTGTTCTTAAAAACTATAAAAACTTTAAGCTTATGTTCTCCAAATCAAATTCTTAAGCAATTACATATTAATGTTTTAAAATATCAAAAAAAAAAAAAAAAGAAAGAAACAAATTCGGTTAGTTACATCCGTTCTGTTTTGTTTATGTTTAAATATTTTAAAAATAATGACAGGTTTTTACAGCTTTGTTTGATTTACAATTTTGCCCGAACAAATATTAGTTGTTGTTCAAATTTATTTGCAAAATCATGTTGCCGTACAGGATCCTAACGACTCATTCGTTTAATCATAGCTTAGTTTTACATCACATGCACTTGAAATCGCAAAGTGGTCTTAAAGAGCACAACAACCAAGTGGTTATTGCTGCGTAGCCTGCTAGTGCAGCATCCAAATGAATCTACTCGTTATTGCGTGGATTGATTGGAGTCCATACACTTTAGGAGCTAGGAATTTATAAAATGTGATGTATAAGTAACTACATATATTCCCATAACGTATTTGGACAATATTGGATGGCGATCTTTTTTGACTCAACATAACCTCACCTCACCTAAACTAACCTCAACTTATCTAATCTTATTTCACTTTATCTCATCTTTATATAATTTAACCTCATCTGACCTAACCAAGCTTACGTAACCTAAAAACTCATCTCATCTCATCTCATTTAACCTAACCTAAGACTACATAACCTAAATTCATCTTGTCTCACCTTACCTCACATAACCTGATCTAACCTCACTTGACCTAATCTGTAATGCCCTTCTTGGTAAGTCCTCTTTCAGACACGTCAGGTTTACCTGATCAGTTTTTGTTCAATTTTCTTTTGAACCTGCATTTGCATTCATACATACCATCAAGCTTGTTTCATCAACTTTCATGAATTTTCGTTGTCGTAGAGTATTACGAATGACAAAACAAAACGAAAAAAACAAACTTGATTGGTACGGTAAAGTCTGTACATCCCTCCAATCTCCTTTCCTCTCTCTCTCTCTCTCTCTCTCTCCTAAAAACTCAAGACTTGACGAGTCAAACCTGACGTGTGTGAAAGAGGACTAACCGAAGTAAATTACGACTGCTTCATCTGACCTAACCTAAGCCTAAGTAACCTAAAAACTCTTCTCATTAAACCTAACCAAAGAATACGTAACCTAAACTCATCTCGTCTAACTTAACCTCACCTCAGCTAACCTAACCTGATCTAATCTCACCTGACCTAACCTGTAATGCCCTTTTTGGTTTGATCCATACTTTTGTTGAAAGACTTGGAAATTAATTGGAAGCCCTCTTACTATTTTGTCACGGTCATGAATCTCATTTTTGTGACTAAATAAAATGCTTCGTTTGGAGTGGAAAACCCCACAAGAGATTCACTCTCCTATGCTCAGCTTTATACACAAAAGTCACTGTAAGATAGTTTTATAAGCCGGTGGAATCATTGGACCCTACTTTTTTAAACACTTGCCAGAACCCTTTGTCAACTGTGAGCGGAATGGAAACAGTAGCTCGTTTCTATATTTCTCGCATCGTAAAATTTCCCGCATGGAACAAGGGAATGTAACAAAAACAGTGTAAATTGCGAGAACTATCTGTCATTTAAGTAAATTTCAATTATTGAAAGGATGTGAGAAAAAGTATTTGTGTAACAATATTTTGTGAAAAGTTTCTCGCAAGAACTATCGAAACAACTCGAATTTTAAATTGGTGCGAGAACGACCAAATCTGTACAAAAGCATGTGAACTTTTGAATTTGTGTGTAAAAATATAAAAAATTAACTAGTTGAAAATATATGCAACGAATTGTTAGTCTAAAATAACATTAAAAAATCGTTATGTTTACATTTATTTAGAATTTTTATTTTGTGCCAATGTCTTATGTAGAAAAAACTTCTTTTGGGGATTTTTCATTAATTTTATATTTTTGTTCATAATTTTATTTCCTCTTTCTTGTGAATTATTTCTTTTATTATTGAAATAATAGGTTTGTTCATTTACTAAAAATTGTTACGAATTTGTAACAATTATTACTGGAAAATGTTCATTAACTCAAACAGTTTGCAAGGAGAGAGCGTCAAAAGAGAGAAAAAATTTTTATAATAATTAATAATTTTGTTTATTTCTCATATATGATCAGAGATGGAAAGTCGCATTTTTTTATTTGTTAATGGAGTAAAATTTAAAAATTATGAAAAATGCACAAAAATAGTAAAAGTACATGAAACTGTGTAAAGAATTTCATATTAAATGTTAAATTGACAAAAAATTGCAATTTAGAATATTATCAAGCAAAATACATCAGAAAAAGTACAATTATATCTTGATTTCCATTCAAGGTTCTGATATGAATAAAATTTTCTTGCAAGTTTTTACAAGTAAAGCATTCATTTACTTTTTCATATTCAAGAGAGTAATTTTGTAAATTTCTGCTTTACTCTTTCGTTGCAAGTTTCTGCTGGGAAAATAATTGAATTCATTTGGCACTTGATTACTGGAAATATTCCAGTAAAAACAGAAACATTCAAATACAGAAACACTTTTTTCTCACAAATCGAGAAACGATAGAATTTTGTGTTTCACACTTCTTGTGAGAAATTTTACGATGCGAGAAATACAGAAACGAGCTACAGGATTACTAACCCTCATATTCATAAAATTTAAAATGAATTTGAAATGTATTTTATTTAAAATTTTTCATAAAAAATTTTTTTTATGAATATGGGGGTAAGTATTTGAGAGCTTCAGGGCTTTCGAGTTGGCAATCGGACAACAACAAAAGCAAATCGTACATCTCTTCGATTAACACCCTGTTTCCATAAGTCAGGCAGGTGACTAGTCTAGAAAAATTTGTATGAAAATTATTAAAAAAAAAAAATATTGCTTATCGTATACATTTTCTGATCAAGTCGACCATGTAAATTCTCGAAACAAGAGGTAAACTCTTGAGTATTTTGATAGTTTGTATTCAGAACTACTGCGTTAATGTTTCTCAGCCTCTGCTGAAATGATTTTTTTTAAATAAAACCAAGTACTCCGGAAACCGGTGAAGTACCCCTCTCACCTCTTCTATTAAATTATCCAGAAACGATTGATCACGATTCGAAGCACTATTGACAAAATACGAGTAAGACCGAGTATATTACAGTGCGCAATCGCGGAGTCTATATGCCAAAAATTATTTTTAAGCATTAACGATTTCTCTAGAAAAATTATTTCGTCACCTAAACTCCAAAATAAGTACACTTTTTATCGGCACATTGTGCCGATTTTCGTCGGCTCACTGAAATAAAGTTATAAGTATTGAGCTAAATTGGGCGTATTTTTCAACTGATGGAAATATAAGGACATATGTAATTGCCCCACCCTGCATTGGTAATAGAGCCATATAGACTTATTCCGGAATTAATTGAGAAATAAGGCAATTTTGGTTTATTACTGACGACTTTATTGCATTGAGCCGACGAAAATCGGTACGTTGTGCCGATAGTGGGATCCCGGCTTTACACTAAGTTTGTAGACAATTCGCTTGCTTGCATTGTGGAAAATATACATAAATGCCATGAAACTTGTGAGCTAATAAAGCCAAAATATTGGTCATTCCATTGAATTTATTGCGATTTGTTAAAAAAAATCTATGTCTTAAAAAAAAGCATCCATTACTAAAGGGGCCCATACACTACAACAGCATGCATGCGCAATCAAGTATTTATGCCAGCTGTTTGGTCGTGTATGGGCGTTTTGTGCGATTGTACGGTTTGCTGTAGCGATGTCAAACAGAGTTTGATATTTTGCTGATGGTACCAGCTTGCTGGTGTGGTATTTGGTGAAATTAGCTCAGTTTAGCAAAGTTGTCATGGAGTAAACATGCATTTAAGAAATATAATTTGTTCAAACATAATTTGTTTCAACGGAAAACAGAATTTTAGGACTTTAGTTATAAAGGGTGTTTTCTATTGAGGTATAGAACTTTAAGTTGGCATCACTTTTTTTAACTGGCGGCCATTTTGTCAGCTGTCAAGTGATTAATATTTAGTTTGGTTTGCCATTTCATCATGAACAGGTTGACAAAAGAACAACGCTTGCAAATCGTGCAAATTTATTTCGAAAATAATGGTTCAGTTCGCGAAGTTTACAATTGTCTACGCCAACAAACCAGAAACGTTAGGGGACTTGGAAGCCAACATTCGTGGCGTTATTGCCAACATACGGCCCCATATGCTCGAAAAAGTGGTTGAAAATTGGACCTGTAGAATTGGCTTTATTCGAGCCAGCCGCGGCGGCCACATGCCCGAAATCATATTTAAACATTAATGGCATAAAATTATCCTTAAAATAAAGCCAAATTGATGGACATTAAAATTTTCTTGTGTTTTATTTCAATTCGAAGTTCTATACCTCTAAAAAAACACCCTATACATAGCTGCTAATTTTAACAAAATACCTATAATAATTGCAACAAAAACTGTGTCACTATACATAACCACCCTTCCCACAATTTTTTAAGAAATGAATATTGTACCAGCTTGCTGGTATGTTGTGTGGTTCGAGCATGAATGCTCAATCGCTTGATTGTGCGTGCATGCTGTTGTAGTGTATGGGCCGCTTAAGGATTAAATTTATTGTTTGACAAAGAGAAATAAATGCTTCTCTCCTCATATACACACATGCATACATATGTGCATAATATTACATATAATACTTAAGAAAGCCAAATTGAAAGACATCATAGGTACAGCTGCTGTCAATTTTATTTGAAAAAAAAAAAAGAAATGTAAAAGTTTGGAAAAATTAAAAGCGAGCAACACATTTTGCATAACCAAATGTCTTATAAGCATTGCATAAGCACAAAAGTGATAAGGTCAATATTTATAAATTGACACTTACCGCGAGAAAACAACTTCAAAAATGATCATATAAAAAAAAAGCAATGTGAGTCCGATCACAGAGGAGATGTGTAAACATCTAGTAATGAAATTTTTTTTTAAGTTGGAAGTACTTATGCTTTTAGTATCTTTTTTTAAATTAATTAATTAAAAGTATCAAAACTTTTAATGTAGTAAATACATATGAATTTGTTGGTTTTTGTTAGTTTTATTATTATTTATTAACTTATTTGGGTAGTAAATTGGCACACTGCAGTATATACATATGTACTGCATTAAAAATTGCAACAAGCAGTAAATTTACTGATTACTGAAAAAATTCAGTAAATTTTTACTGCTAATCAAATTTAGTTGCCATTACCGGTAAAATCGCAAAGCCGTATTCATAATAAAATTGAAGCAAGTGGCAAAGTTTTTTCATTCAAATTTTTAAACTTTTGTATGAAAAACATTTAGCCACTTGGTAGAATTTCATTATGAATACGGGCATTACTGATTACTGAAAATTCAATGCACCTCATCATATAACAAATCATTTAGGCAATTTATAAAAATTTTAGAAAAAAATTTAGTAATCAGTAAAAATTTACTTGCTAAACATTTTTTATTGTTTTTACTGAAACTTTAGTGGTACTGCAGTGCTCATCTATGGTAAATGCCTTTACTTTTTAATTTTTAATTCCTGTTGTTCATCGTTTAGTTGCTGCTGTTCTTGTTGTTGTGTACGCATTGCAATTAAAATAAATTAAGTAAAGTGCGACTTTGACTCGCGCACATTCGGTTTTGATAATTTTTTTTGAATTAGCTTTCTTCCTTTTTTAAGTTTTTTCAGTTTAAACGATTTTTTTTTCAGTTTTATCGCTTTTTTCTCGTTTTGGCGTATTTTTTTTCTATTTTTGGGTTTTTTTAATTTTCGCAATTTTTTTTATTTTGGCGATTTTTTCATTTTGGCGATTTTTTCATATTGGCGATTTTTTGTTTAAGGATCTTTTTCATTTTGGCGATTTTACCGGTTTTTCGCGATTTATTTTAGTCCTAGAGATTTTTTTTAATTTGGTGCTTTTTTCGTTTTGGCGATTTTTTTTGTTTTTGGCGATTTTTTTATATTTGGCGATTTTATATTTTTTTGATTTTTTAGTTTTACCATTTTTGAAAATTTCAAGAGTTTTGCTCTTACGGTTTCCAAGATACAGCAAGTTGTCCAAATTACAAAGTCAAAATTGCATTAACTGATGGAACACCCATTGATTTAAATTTTTTAAATTTAGTGTTAATTGTTGTAGTCTGTATAAAAATACACTAACTTTTAAAATTTCAAGTGTATATATGTACATACAATTGTACAGGGTGGGCCAAAAGAAACCAAGGGGTGTAAAAGTTTAATAACTTTTTTGTTTATTAATTTTTTTTTATTTTTTCTTTCAGATTATATAGACAACACTTGGAGAATTTATAATGGAGAGGTTCACAACTGAACAGAGAACCAGAACAATAGAATTTTATTATTTAAACCAGAGATCAATTATTTTAACGCAAAGAGCATATCGTCGACTTTGTTAATAAGCAGAGCTGTAGGTTCTGGGGTTCTCAAAATCCAAGAGCCATTCATCAACGCCAATTGCACCCCATCAGGTGTACAGTATGGTGTGGGATCACATCTGAAAATGTCATTGGGCCCTACTTCTTCGAGAATGAAGATGGAAGTGCTGTAACCGTAAATGGAGAGCGGTATCGGTTTATGATAGAAATTTTTTTACGTCCTGCTCTTGAAAACAGACCTGGTATGTGGTTTCAGCAGGACGGAGCCACTGCCCATACTGCCCGAGACACAATGGCACTTTTAAGTCAAATTTTTGGAGAGCGAATAATTTCTCGAAATTCGGAAATTATTTGGCCAGCGCGATCGCCAGATTTGACAGCACCCGACTATTTTCTTTGGGGTTTTTTGAAGGAGCGAGTGTATGTGAACAAGCCAAAGACAATCCTTGAACTCAAGGCAAACATTGTTGCAGAAATTCGAACGCTACAGCCACTAGTTTTGAAAGATGTTATGGAAAATGCTCTAAAAAGAGCCCATCAGTGCGAAGCTGAAAACGGTGGTCATTTAGAGACATCATTTTTCATACTTAGTGTAAAAAAATTTCCATTTTGTATATTATATAATCTGAAAGAAAAAATAAAAAAAAGTTAATAAACAAAAAAGTTATTAAACTTTTACACCCCTTGGTTTCTTTTGGCCCACCCTGTATGTATATTACATGGGATTTTAAAAATTTTCGTTGCTCGTTTTGGAACACCCTTTACTTTTTAACTCTCATGTATTTGTTGTTGTAGTGGCCAAATGTCCACACATTGTGTCCAAATTTCAAGTCCGTAGCTCTTACGGTTCATTTTCACCTTTGGTGTACGGAAATATACAGAAAAATAAACGGCGGCGGCGCACCGTCGGCTTCGAGCCGGTCGACTTGTTTCTCTGCTTGGTATTGCTTCTTTCAAGCACTAATACACATAGCTCACACCGATTTGACAACGCTGTGTGCAAAGAAATCTCAGCAAAGAAATCTCAGCAATGAAATCAAAGTCAAAAGATTTTTGCCCCCTAGCGTATAGATGTTTACACATCAAAAACATTTCTTCAATCAACACCTTTAGAGGGGATCATAGACGACATATCGTGCCACAGCTGCCAAAAAGCACCTCTCCTCCTCCCGTAATATGTTAACAGCCTAACCTGCACACATTGGCATATATAGAAATTTTTTTTCTGAGGGAACGTTATTAGTAGAGATTTTTAAGAATAATAATTTCAGGCAGTTTTTAATAATTCCTGTGGGAATTACTTCCCCACCCCCTAATGCCTATGTCTGCACAACCCTCAGACTCGTTCCGTTCACGCGGTCAGCTAAACAAATATAAAATTTATTTTCCGGCAACTTGTACAAACTTACTCCACGTAACTTTTTAGCAACAATATGTACTAAATACCTTAAACGTATTTAAATTTTTGGCTTATTTCTGGTGTTTAAGTGACATTTGAGGCCTCGGTGTATTCAGTGATATTTAATAATGTCTTTTCAAGTGCATTTTTTGTACTTTTTTTACGAAAGAAACGAAAAAGGTATACATGGAAAAGAGTTAGAGTATTAAAATATTATACAAAAGTCTTCCACTTCGGGTTTTATAAAATCTTTCTTCCTATACCTAAATTGCAAACTGTAATAATTATAAAATTAATACTTAAGGCCATGATACATTATCATACAAAGTCGTGCGTTATTCCCCCCTATTGTGAATGTCGTCGACGACGTCACAACAAGACGACAGTAAATATTGTTACTTGCCTACTCTTTATCGGCAACAATTGGCTCTTATTCACAATCTCTTACTAATTTCTAAGGCTTTGTACATTAATGTAAGAGTAGACAAGTAACAGTTTTTACTGTCGTCTTGATGTGACGTCGACGACGACATTCACAATAAGGGGTATTGTCTTTTGAAAATGTTCCTAAATTTCATCATACCAGGGTTGTATTTTTTCGTAGATCGCTCGACTTTGTATGATAGTGTGTCATGGTCTTTAATAACGGGTGTTTTTTTTAGAGGTATAGAATTTCGAATTGAAATAAAACACAAGAAAATCGTTTTAATGTCCATCAATTTGGCTTTATTGGAAGGATAATTTTATGCCATTAATGTTTAAATATGATTTCGGGCATGTGGCCGCCGCGGCTGGCTCGAATAAAGCCAATTCTACAGGTCCAATTTTCAACCACTTTTTCGAGCATATGGGGCCGTATGTTGGCAATAACGCCACGAATATTGGCTTCCAAGTCCCCTAACGTTTCTGGTTTGTTGGCGTAGACGAGCGACTTCACATATCCCCAAAGAAAATAATCCAATGGTGTCAAATCACACGATCTTGGTGGCCAATTGACAGGTCCATTCCGCGAAATTATGCGCTCATCGAATGTTTCCTTCAATAAATCGATTGTGACGTGCGCTGTGTGGCATGTAGCGCCGTCTTGTTGGAACCACAACTCATCCACATTCATGCCATCCAATTCGGGAACAAAATAGTCGGTTAGTCGGCTCCAATTGCTGTGCACGGTGGCGAATCGATTCATTCGGGTCCTCT
This sequence comes from Tachina grossa, assembly GCA_949987645.1. NCBI lineage: Eukaryota > Metazoa > Arthropoda > Insecta > Diptera > Tachinidae > Tachina > Tachina grossa. The sequence goes on along the minus strand of OX465277.1, from coordinate 26,468,221 downwards.
TCAACACTTTGCTCTACAGCGGCAATTGTTTCTTCGGTGCGCACTGTTCGACGTCTCTGCGGATGCGTATTATCACATAGAGTAAACGTAGTGCGAAAACGATCCATGGTTAACCGAATTAATTGCTCTGATGGACGATTATGTCGACCATAAAATGGACGGAGCTTGCGGTAAACTTCGCGAACTGAACCATTATTTTCGAAATAAATTTGCACGATTTGCAAGCGTTGTTATTTTGTCAACCTGTTCATGATGAAATGGCAAACCAAACTAAATATTAATCACTTAACAGCTGACAAAATGGCCGCCAGTTAAAAAAGTGATGCCAACTTAAAGTTCTATACCTCAATAAAAAACACCCATTAGCATATTGATTCATAATGTTGAAATTATGTATCGAGTGTTGCTGTATTCAGAGACTTATAATTATTAGAATTCAATTTAATGGTTTAAGGGTACTTAATTGAGTTAATTCTAAGAAACGATGAAAAAGACCCATTTGAAGAAGATTTAAAGCGTTCGAATATTCTGCTAAAATTTTCGTTATGGGGTTTTACATGAAACTTCCCAAAACATATTTTTATTAAAATGCAAATTTGAGTAAATGTACCCAATTCCAATATTATTGTACAATAATTGATATTGTACAATAATATTGCCTGTATGCCAATACATATTATTACTAAAATGCAAATTTGAGTAAACATATCCACACATTTGCAATATTATTGCGCAATAACTGATATTGTACAATAATATTGCCTGTATGCCCATATATATTTTTACTTAATTGCAAATTTGAGTAAATGTACCCACACATTTGTAATATTATTGTGCAATAACTGATATTATACAATAATATTGCCTGTATGCCAGTACATATTATTGCTAAAATGCAAATTTGAGTAAACTTACCCACAGATTTGCAATATTATTGTGCATTAACTGATATTGTACAATAATATTGCTTGTATGCGAATATATATTATTACTAAAGTGCAAATTTGAATAAAGGTACCATCACATCTGTCATATTATTGTGCAATAATTGATATTGTACAATAATATTGCCTATATACCAATACATTTGATTACTAAAATGCAAATTTGAGTAAACATATCCACACATTTACAATATTATTGTGCAATAATTGATATTGTACAATAATATTGCCCGCATGCCCAAATATATTTTTACATAATTGCAAAATATAAGTAAATGTACCCACACATTTGTAATATTATTGTGCAATAATTGATATTGTACAATAATATTGCATGTGTGTATATTATATTGGTATATGGCACAATATATTCTTTTGATTTATTATTTGATTTATTTGGTTATTTTATTTGTTTATAATTTTGTGGGTATCTAATATGTATCACCAAAAATTAATTTTAAAATTTTTAAAGCGCGCATGTGTCTATTTAAAAAAATCGGCCATATATTTTTTTATTATTGTGCAATTTATTGAAAAGTATGAAGCAAAAGGACAATTGTAATAGCAATAAATTATTCAATAATATTGCATAGACTATGGCTTACCTTAACTATAAATATTACCTTAAAAGACATTTCAGGTTTTGACCAATTTTTTATGTTCAATTAAAATTTTGAGCTCTGCTGTATCGCATAATTTTGTGTCGTTACAATCTTTATGTTTTAGAAAAGTTCGATTTTATTGGACAATGTTTTCTGGTCTTATAATATCAGACAAAACAAATCAAGTAAACCTTAGCCATTCGACGCTCACTTGTGCCGCAGTTGTATCTCTGCAAGCAATTATAATAGAGAAACATTTTGCTAATAAAAAAATATAAAAAGTATTAACCCTATTTATTTACTTAACTGTTTGTTTTTTGTTGTTGGAACAATACATTTGTTATCAAATAAAATAAAATAAAACATTGTCTATTGTTGCAGACGGTTTTATTTAAAAAAGAGTGCTTGGAATATTTTATTATATATTTACATACATATATACATACATAAAAAGTATGTATACTTGTATATAAAAAAATTATATTAATATGCTAATGACACGTTTTGATTGAAGTCTGGCAACTTTTTGTTTAATTTTTTGTTTTGAGAAAACTTTTATTGAATGCGATTGAGCTTGAAATGTCATTTCGTCAAGGTTTCGAAGAAGAATGATGTTATTTTACGTGATTAGATAGAAATGAAATTCGGTTGCAAATTTAAAATTAATTTTTGATACACATGTACATATGTATGTATGTATGTATTTAAATTTAATTGAACAAGAATGAATTTTAATCATGAATTTCTAATGAAATGGAATATGAGAAATGATTTTATTGTGTATAGAATTATTATGTAATATTAACTCAAATAGATAGACATGGGTGCTGACGAAGTGCGTAGCGGCTGAAAATCTAGTTTAATTGCTCTTCTCTTCTTTAGATAATTAATAAAAATATTTCATTCTAAGAGAATTAAACTTAAGCACAATTAAGAAATTAACCCTGTTAAAGTTAATTTATTTTCATAATGATGTGTATTTAAATTGATAAGAACTGCTTGTGTATTAAAAGCAAATTCTTTTAAAATTGGTATGATACTCGTAATTTAAAAAAAGGTTAGATTTACCCATACAAGCGCAAAATCCCTGTTTAAAAGTTATGCTAGTGAGACATTTACTGCAGAAAAGGACGTTTGACCGTCAGATGAGTTTCTTCGTTAAGGGCCAATTTCATCAACTCTATTTAAATATGGAAAAATTACTTTTAAATATGAATTGGTTTTTAAGTAAGCTGGTGAAATAGGATCTAAATGTTTCTTAACTTTAAATTTATATAAAGCAACGTGTGTGCGAGACATCATCAAAATTTTCTATTCATTTCAAATATCTCAATGTCTTTCTGTATGTAATATAAAATCGCGCAAATGTCTTCCGCTTCCTGCCCTCGTATTCTGTAACTTGCTAAACCTAAATCTCTATCGCTAAAATTCTATAAAGTCTAAAATTTTATAAATTTCAAACGTATATTGCTTAATCAGGCATTGGCTCAAAAATTTAATCCACTGAAATTGTAGTGTTTTGTGCCATCGCCAAAAATTTTTAATTTTCTATTTTTTCTGCATTTTAGCGATTGAATTTAGCTTAAGCTTTAGCGAGTTACAGAATACGGGGGCTGGTTGCATGATATGCACCCGATATGTCCAATGTCTCATGACCTCTAAGTGAGATGACCAGAAGGCCTACTCTGCAATACGAAACGAAAAATATGCTTTCGAATTTCGTTTCGAATTGCTAAGTAGACCCTCACGTCCTCAGATCGCTAGGGCAGATTGTCCTATAAGGCACGAGCTGTGTAGCACATAACGGCGTTTGGTGAATCCACGTGTAGTTGTTGTCGATATTATCCAATTCTGTGTAAAAAAAGTTGGTAAAAAAATAAGTTGGTATAGTGCTTACAATTGGCCAATGTCATTCTCAAACATATATGAACCAATGACTCCCAGACTATACACCTTATATTGATTTTTCTTGGATGCATTGAACGCTCTTGGATCTCAAATTTGACAATTCCACTCATGCAGAAATGGACTTCATTGCTGAAGATGATTTATTGTTGAGAGCTGAGTCAGTTTCTAACTGCTCCGTGGCCCATTTTTTTTTACCGTTTACCTTTAACTCCTGTATCAGTTGATACGTCACGTCGCAAAATTTTCTATGTTGTGATTTGTGAAAGGCAAAAGTTGCTTCGACGCGAAATCGACTGCCTTGGATACTGGTACTCTCACGAACAGCGGCGATGATTACGGCAAAATTTGGGATCTGTCGACGGACGGGATGTTGGTTGGCGGATCTTGGTTGATGGATCTCTCTCTCTCTCTCTCTTGATAGGACAATTATTTCGACCGTAAAATGTGTGAGATTTTGATAAAGAAATTTTATCATTTGCTCGTTGATGAACATTATAGTCGTCCATAGTGATTTGGCAAAACAGATATTAATAACTGACAACCAATTCGACGGACTAGCTGCAACAGTATGAACTTTCAAACTTTGAAAGTTTTTATTGGAATACCCTATATAAAATGTAGTGAAAAAGTAATACCTTGTGTCCGACATTAAGCATTTAAGAGGCTTTTTAATAGTTGTGTTTCTGGATTCAGCACACACAAAATTTTTTTTTCCTGAAATAAACACGTTCAATTGAAAAAAAAAAATCAATTAAAAAGTTTATTGAGTCAATTAAACTTTGAACTAAATTAAATTTTTAAAAAAAGTTTAATTGACTCAATTACTTCTTGAATTGACTTTTATTTTTTTTTTTAATTAAACTTATTTATTGTAGGATTTTTTTTTCTGTGTTGCCAATAGCCTCAAGCTCTTGTAATAATTTCCATTAATGTTCTACACATCAACTTATTTTATTTATTTATTTTTTTGGTATATAGCAACTATTAATTTTTTCTGTGCGCTTTACTTCTAGGAAATTCGCAAATTGTCATATTAAAATAACTTTTTGTTGCTGTGAATTTTGAAAAAAAAACATGAGATTTATATTATCTTGACGTGACGTAAAACAATATTTTAGTAATTTCTAAATCTTTATTAATTATAGTTTATTAATTTGTTTAGAATTTTCCTGCTTATTATTGGTGCCATATTGTATGAAAGCAAAATATTAAAAATGAAAAATGCAATAAGCAAGTTTTTCTCTTATACAAATAATAAAAGTGATTTGCACAACATAGTGAAAGTTAGCAAAACGCCTACAACATTTCTGTTACATATGTATTGTATATTTTCAACACACGCAAAAATATTCTTCAATCTCTCGCTCTATTCTGCGAAAATGAAGCATGCATGAATATCGTGCGTTTACTTGAACAGCGTTGTAACTCAGAAAATGCAAAAATTTTCTTGTACTTGTCTAGTACAATCAACTCGTGCGAGAAGAATTTTTTTTTATATCTTCACTTACTTGTTGGTAAATTAAATTTTAAGAATTTAAGCTCGTTTTCTCCGAACGCATTTTTTTAAGTTATGGCGTTATTGAAGTAAATGAGCCATATATAAGTATGTATGTTAGTATGTTGAATTCACCCATTTGCTTCAAACGGAATGTTTGTCTCCGGATTGAATAACTTTTTAGATGACTTTTGACCAAATTTTTACCATGTATAATTATTTAGGAAAAAATTACTTTAAAAAAAAAGCAATGTGAGTCCGATCACAGAGGAGATGTGTAAACATCTAGTAATGAAATTTTGTTTAAGTTGGAAGTACTTATGCTTTTAGTATCTTTTTTTAAATTAATTAATTACAAGTATCAAAACTTTAAATATTGTAAATACATATGAATTTGTTGGTTTTTGTTTGTTTTATTAAACTTATTTGGTTAGTAAATCGGCACACTGCAGTATATGTATGTATGTATATGTACTGCATTAAAAATTGCAGTAGGCAGTAAATTTACTGATTACTAAAAAAAAATCAGTAAATTTTTACTGCTAATGAAATTTAATTTGCATTACCAGTAAAATCGTAGGGCCGTAATCATAATAAAATTGTAGCAAGTGGCAAAGTTTTTTCATTCAAATTTTGAAACTTTTGTATGAAAAACATTTAGCCACTTGGTAGAATTTCATTATGAATACAAGCTTTACTGATTACTGAAAATTCAATGCACCTCATCATATAACAAATTATTTAGGCAATTTATAAAAATTGTAGAAAAAAATTTTAGTAATCAGTAAAAATTTACTTGTTAAACATTTTTTATTGTTTTTACTGAAACTTTAGTGGTACTGCAGTGCTCATCTATGGTAAATGCCTTTACTTTTACTTTTTAATTTTTAATTCCTGTTGTTCATCGTTTAGTTGTTGCTGTTCTTGTTGTTGTGTACGCATTGCAATTAAAATAAATTCAGTAAAGTGCGACTTTGACTCGCGCACATTCGGTTTTGATCATTTTTTTTTTTTTTTTGATTTAGCTTTCTTAATTTTTTAAGTTTTTTCAGTTTAAACGATTTTTTTCAGTTTTATCGCTTTTTTCTCGTTTTCTATTTTTGGGTTTTTTGAATTTTCGCAATTTTTTTTTTCATTTTGGCGATTTTTTTCTATGTTTTGGGGTTTTTTTCATTTTGGCGATTTTTTTTTCTCTTTTTGGGTTTTTTTATTTATGCGATTTTTTCATTTAGGCGATTTTTTCATATTGGCGATTTTTTTGTTTAAGGATTTTTTTAATTTTGGCAATTTTTGCGGTTTTTCGCGATTTATTTTAGTCCTAGAGATTTTTTTAATTGGATGCTTTTTTTTGTTTTTGGCGATTTTTTTATATTTGGCGATTTTATATTTTTTTGATTTTTTAGTTTTACCGTTTTTGAAAATTTCAAGAGTTTTGCTCTTACGGTTTCCAAGATACAGCAAGTTGTCAAAATTACAAAGTGAAAATTGCATTAACTGATGGAACGAACAACCATTGATTTAAATTTTTTAAATTTAGCGTTAATTGTTGTAGTCTGTATAAAAATACACTAACTTTTAAAATTTCAAGTGTATATATGTGCATACAATTGTATGTATATTACATGGGATTTTAAAATTTTTCGTTGCTCGTTTTGGAACACCCTTTAGTTTTTAACTCTCATATATTTGTTGTTGTAGTGGCCAAATGTCTACATATTGTGTCCAAATTTCAAGTGCGTAGCTCTTACGGTTCATTTTCACCTTTGGTGTACGGAAATATACAGAAAAATAACCGGCGGCGGCGCACCGTCGGCTTCGAGCCGGTTGACTTGTTTCTCTGCTTGGTATTGCTTCTTTCAAACACTAATACACTCATACATAGCTCACACCGATTTGACAATGCAAAGCAGAAACAAAAAGCAAAGAAATCTCAGCAAAGAAATCAAAGTCAAAAGATTTTTACCCCCTAGCGTATAGATGTTTACACATCAAAAATTTGTTCGAATATAATTAAATAAAACACCAGTTGAGATTCTTGTAATTACATTAACAAAAATTTAACCCGTATTGTACCTAGAAAAATCCTTATATACTCATTAAGTCACTGAATTTTTATGATGTAGCCCCTGATATCCTCCAGTTTGCACTTTGCAATATCACTAATGCTCTATCAACGTCCATCTAAGCCTATTGTCTGCAGCTTCATATAATGTCAGATAATATGCTCAATGGTTTCTAATTCCTCTTCATCCTGGCACATCCTACAAAAATTTAGAGTTTGAGTTTCCCAAATAGTGGTCCTTGCTCTAACCGAGCAGCTACCAGCAAAACCTGCATCAGCTTACAGTTCTTATCCAGTAGCAGTTTGTATCTTCCTGAGCCAAGTTTTGGGTTCAATCTGTCGAAGATCTACAATCTTCCTTACCTTCCATATACGATTGGCTCTGCCCATCATCCAATTACAGAGTTTCCTATAGTAACGACTAATTGGATATTTTATCGATCACTCATACATTCTCTGAGATAACACCGATTCTGTTCTTGCCAGCTCTTTGACAAAAATATATATTGGGCTAGTTAAGGATTATCTTCATATAAATCTTGTTTACATAAATCTTAATTGATCCAATATGATGCATAGACCATCACTTACGGCCTGCACTTTCACAATGTCCTCCAGAACCTTTCATTAAGCCGTACCGGTCACTTAGTTATTGTACATTTTTTTTCAGATCATCTAAAAAATTATACTTCTAAAATGTCTGCTCTCCCTCATGTCTATTCAATGAGGTTCAAAAGCTCCAAGTATTCGGCTCTAGAATCTTTGTGAGTTTTTTTTCGAGTTTCTTTAAAACATTTTTGTACTAACCGTCACTTGCATTCATTATAATCCTACTCTAATCCACTTCACTTGAATGATTCTTAACAGGCTGGATAATGTATTATACATTCCTTCCTTTGGTTTTGAAGTGATGTTAGGGGTTTCTTGTATGTGTGGCCTTCCGATGCGTTCAATGTCTGTGGCCTAGAGACCTATTACAGAACTTTACATAAAATAGTGTAGCATGGATAAATCACATGATCTTAGAGATTCATTTATATGTCTATTACTTGAAATTATTCGTTCGTTTGTGGTTCGGCGTGTGGTGCATGTTTCATCGTTTTAGTGAAACCACAGGTCCCCTACATTACCTTATATATTATACATTATTAAAACAAAAGTCGGTGATAATGTTTCTACAGCGGTCACCATTAAGTGTAACATTCTGGTCGGCTCGGTATCAGGTTTCTTTGAACGATGACATCCACTCATAAAACGCACCAAACAGAGACTTTTTCAGAATATAGCGATATTTTCACTATCAGATAAGGATTCTGTCCACTCTAAATGCTGAAGTCTTGTTTATTAACATATCAGTTCAACCCAAAATGATGAATGTCCCGAATTGTGGTGTGCTAAGTTAGAATAGGTTAGGTTAGCAGGTTGCTGATAAGGAAGAGTGAAAAATTAGTGTGTAGTTCATTTGGGTCCGTTACAATAATCAATTTGTGCTACCTGTAAGTTGAAGAGTAGTTAGAGAGAGAGAGAGAGTGATAGGGGAAAGGGTGAGCTAATAGTTGTTTAGAAGAGTTGAGAGCGGGTCAAGAATTGGATAGTGATGTGTCAGCCACTGTTTATAATATAAAGGCTGAAATTTTTGAGTTCAATTTTCGTTAACTCGGAAAGGCTGCTGAATCATATTCTGCCAAAAGAGGTACAAACAGAGATTCTCCAGAGCGGGACAAAAGCAAACGATATTTAAGATACTTTCCTGATTTAAGATACTTTCCTCCTCTTCGTCATCACTGCCACTGAAGCAGTAGTCATTTTACGGGAGACCCATACGTTTAGCATGGGTTCCGAAAACACAGTGGCCGGTCCGGCCACGAAGTTTCTCAAGTGCTTCTTAGCAAAGTTCATGAGATTTTTCGTTCTATGGGATCTTACGCGAGGCCAGAGGACTCTCGCTATTGCGCAGGTATTCCCATTGCGCCGTCTGGCTAGAGCTAATTAAAAAAAGGCAACATCGAAGCGTCTCCAGCAGGATGGTTGCTGTTTGCAAATTTTTTTTTAATTTTTTTTTATAACGCATTTACCATCCTGCCAAAATTTCTTTCGTCTGTGCAGAACATTGTATACATGGATAAAACGTGTTTATATATTATGTTATTCATTAAGAATTCGTAGTTTAAGTTGCAGTGTTATTTATTTTCTTGTTTCATAATTAATTTTTTTCCCATCTCTACTTCTGTGACAAGAGCTTTCTTTTAGAATTTGATACTTTTCGGTACTGTTAGTTAAGTTTCCTTAATTTAAGCGCCGTCACAGTGGCAACAGTTTCTTTTAAAGAAAACTTCAAACTTCTATGCAAAGCGTACACTCAATCACTCACTCAGACACTTATTCAAGCATACTGACGTCAAAAGATTTCCGACTAGGATTTCCGTAATAGATTCGCTACAGTCAACTACACATATGTACAAACATACATATATTTACACCCTTCAGCATAAAATGGTAAGTGTATATATACATACATAGCTTTGTCATTCTGCGTGAAACTTCTACAAATTTAATGTGCGACCCTATAAAGTATATTTATTCTGCGAACTTATGAAGAGTTTAGTCGAATAAGGGCTGACACTGTCTGTCCCTCTGTCTCTAAGCGAAATCGATTTTCCGCAGACCCAGAAAAGCTAGACTTCAGTCTTGGACTGATGATATTGAAAAACATTAAAATCAAAAAGACGGTGCCAGGGCTGGAAAATTTTATTTATTTTTTGTTATATAAAAGTAACTTAGTACAACTATGTATGTTTTTCTTTATTAATTAAATATATTTTATGTATTTGAAAAAAAAATTAATTTGCATTGAAAGTAAGCAAAATTAAAAAGACGGTTCCAGGGGTGGAAAATTTATTATTTTTGTATGTAAAAAAAAGTAGCGTAATAAAACTATTTTTTGGATTTTTTAATTAAATATACATATTTTATATTTTAGAAAAAAAAAATTCATTTGCATTAAGAGTCAGCAAAATCAAAAAGACGGCTCCAGGGCTGGAAAGCTTAAACTTTTTTTTGATTATTACAAAGTTACTAACGAAAAAGCAGAAGCATGTGAAATATAATATTAAATTTTAATGGGCGTGGCTCCGCCCACTTTTTTGAATGCAAAATGTCTTTAAGAGCTTCAGGTGTGTGCCAAGTTTCGTAAAAATCGGTTTAGCATAAGCTTGTGAAATACAATGTTAAGTAAAATATTATAAAATAAAAAAAATAAAAAATAAAAAATTAGTGGGAGTGTACCCAGCCAATTTTTAGCAATGGGACCAAACAGAATCTGTAACCTTTTAAACAAATTTTTTTTTTATTCGGTCCTAAAAGTACCGAGTTATGAAGTAACATAACCAAAAAAAAACAGACAAATTAATAACCTCCACCTTTTTTAAAAGTCGGTTAAAAATCTAAAATATTAGTAATGTAAAATTTGTTTTTAAATGCAGAGCGCAGAATAAAATATTCAACTGTTTTTTATATCGAAAATAAAACCTTTGAACCAAATTCTTTGGTCGAAAAATATCCATATCCATATCCAATTTTTCTTTCACAAAACAAATATGTGACCTTCTCCGAGAAAAGTGACCTATAGTGTGAAAGAAAAAATCGAACTCATTTCATCTTACTCTACACCCTTTTAGGTACCATAATCCACTCTTAAGTCCAAACCCCTTTTTTTGACACACTAGGTCCCTTTTCTCGGAAAAGGTCACATATATACATACATACATATGTATGTATGTACATATGTCTATACTCCCGACATAGGTCGGGCAAGGGTATATAAGATTCGGCCTAACCGTACATGGCACTCTTACTTTGTTTTCTACTTAAATCTTCATCTCCCACCAACAAAAATAGCAATTGAACAAAAAAAGTTTATTTTCTTTGTTCTAAGAATTTTCAATAAAACAAATTTGTGTCCTACTTTTGTAACACGAAAAAAGAGAACATAAATTGTCAAAGAGCCGAAGCAACAAAAAAAAAAAAAAAGAAATAATGTTTTTGAATTATTTTTAACAGTATAAAATGGAAAGAAAACACTTAAAAATTTGCTTAAAGAAGTATAAATTTCAATTTTTTGTTTCACCGCAGGGTGAGAGTTGGAGAAAATGGGAAAAATAATTATTTTTAACACTTAACAAAGGTATTCTTAAATGTTCAGGCAAAAATAAAAACATTACTTATAAGTACGGTGACCATAATTTTTAAATCAAAATACAGAACAAGGAAATATTTAGTAAACAGCAACTAAAGTACAAACAACCTTATAGACATATTAGATATATTGAATTTAATGGATTTATTAAATTTTTATTTTTTGACAAAGGCAAAATTTCAAAAAAAAAAAAAAATTAAAAGTAACATAACAATGTAATTACATACGCTACGTATATCAGGCGGTCAACTCTGTAATTGGAAAGGAAAGAAAATGCTGTTGAATTTACACGTTATAAGCAAACAAAGTATTTTCTTTCGTTTCGAATTACACGGTAGACCCCCAGTACAAAAAATTAATAGCTACATACATAGTTTTAATTTTGGTATTTTTCTGTGAAATAAATTTGTTTTACCAAGTATTGATTTCCTTTTATATATTCTTTAAACTCATTCATTTAAGATTTTTTACTGGTCCATATATTATTTGAAACAGAAAATACTCTTTCTGTTGGGGCATTAGAACCAGATAAAAATAAACTGAATTCGGCAACTTTCAAACTATTTTGGAAACTTATGTCTCCTTATTTAAAATGTTTAAACATTTTTACCCATCGCTCTTCTGCAGATTTTTTATTCTCATTCTATTTATTTAATTTATCTAAAGAGGTTTATCTTTTAGCAAGAGTTAATTCATCATATAATTCGGTGTCATTTATGTTTAACTCATTTATTTTATCCATAATGAAAAACAAAACTGGATTTAACATCTTTCCACGTAGGAGTTTCAACTTCTTGGTAGGCAGTATCCCATTAATTTAAGTATTCAATCAATCTGTATAAAATCAGCGTTCATTAGCTTTAAACTAATCCATATCAATTATATTTTTCTGGCTTAGCTCAATTACGATGTTTTTTTTTAACAGCAATAGGCAAAAATTTTTCCTCTTTACGTTGTGTGATTTTGAACTTAAGTTCATTAATAATGAGAAAGACCTCAGTCATACATATTTTTGGGACTCAGTCTGCGTTATATAATCATAAAATAAAGTATCTTGACAAAGCCAGGCTCCTGAAGCGGGATCATCAAAAATAAGATTTAAAACATAAGATGTCAATAAAACAGACAAATTTTATATACACGCTCTCAAAGAAAAAATTAAGGAAACAAAAATCATTTTGTTTCTGTATTTTTATAGAACTGCGGCATTTGTATAGTTCACTTTTACAATGTTGATTAAAACAGTGTTGTGCAGAAACTGCGTTACGTTTTGAAATGCAGTTTGAGCCATGATAATACAGAACAAATACTGAACAGTAAATAAAATACAGAACATTTGCACGTTATTTCCCAATGAATAATTTATACAGAACACGACTCTCAAATACAGTACTGTTCTGTATAATACAGAACGGATGGTCACCGTACTTATAAGACTGTGTGCAGGTGAAATTTTGATATTAATAAATTTTTTGGAAAAAATAAAATAAAAGGTATTTTTTTAGGGTATTCAATTTTAAATTGCAATATCTGTGGCAATGGGGAAAAAAGTGCTCTAGTAATATTTTACTGTTTTGTAGGAGAACTCGATTTCAGAAATATATTTTCTTTACAGTAAAATTAGGAAATTCGTTGTTCACTATTATTTTATTAAAAAAAAAACATCATACTACACACTTTAACCACCCTTGTGTGTTGAATACCGAAATCGGCCCTTAAAATTTAACCACCTTTTACATTCAATTTGAAATATACTAAAATGTAAGCTAAACTAAATTATTATTTCATATGAGATTATAAGCAGCATTTCATTGCGCTATAATTTCCTGAAAAATCGCACAAAATAATTGCGATTGGGTAACTTTTGAATAGAAAGATTACGAGGATGCCATTAACTCAAAACTAACTTCTCTCGCCTTAAACACTTTTTCCTATTTGCACCAGTTATAATAATATCGACCTGTCCGACGATGTCACCAGAAATCGTTCTATCGACAACTTGTATTGTTTTCAATATAAGTTGTCGATGGAACGACTTCTGGTGACATCGTGGGACAGGCCGCATATATAAAGACATTGGCTTTGTTTGAAAATATAGCTTTATGTTTTCAGTGTTTGAATATGATTGCGTTGGAATTATATAAAGTGTATTTCGTAAGCCAGTTTTTCGGTTATTATTGAAGCGCTTTAGGAAGTTTCGTTTAAATGGAGTATTTCGAGAAATAACGCAAAACATTCCGCTTAGAAAATTTATTGTGGATCTTTACCACGTTTACGTTTTTCTCGAATTCCCGGCTTCTAACACTACTCAATAAGCATTTCTTGTAGCTGTAGCGGTGTGCAGTGTCTCTAGTAGATTGTAATTACTCCAATGGGGAAAAAAAAGGGAGGCGTGCCTTGAAGAAGATGCAGAAGCGCACATATTATATGCCAGTGTATTGTTCTAAGTAATAGCAGAGGGAATGTTTCTCATTCCAATTTATATTAGACAGAATTCTCCCTCCTCAGCAATCACGTTCTTTGGGAAAGTCATACAGAGTATATCGAAAGCAAAAGAATATGCTTTTGCTAAGGTAGCGTAATTCATGAGCCCTGGCAGTATGTATCTTTTTCAATTAAAATTTTCACTCGAGTTACGTAAATGTTTCCTAAGTTATACGCGTGTTTTAATGAACAGTCGACGACCAAAGGATGTGTTTTTAATTATCACTTTATCTGTAAGAGCATCAATGGCAAGCTGCTTGCGCCATTTTGCATAGCAGAGAGGAACGGTGACTGAATTAGGTCTACACGATCCCTCTCTGTGACTACACCTTGTTGGTGTTCTTAGGTATAGAGGAGGCCTTTAACATTCTTTCTTCCGTTGCTATAATTTGAATTTGGAGGTCAATATAGGAAAATGCGAGTGGAGTCAAAATCTAATATTTTACCTTAGAATAGCCCTGGTTCTAGGATTTTCTAGGACTGTCCGTTTTATAAATAAAGCTACACTACAGAGAGGAGTTTTTTCTCAATTTTAAGGCATCTGTTATCTGCCAAGCTGTTATTTTTAGAATCGCGTGGGTGCAAAGTTATTGCTCACGTTGATGATGTCACAATAGTGTTTAGAGGAAAATTCCTCTCTTCTCTGAAGTAAATTGTACAAGACGATCTGTTGTCCATCAAGATGGGCAGAGAAACGACACCTTGCCGTTAAGCCTTACAAAATGGTACTAGTTTTCGTTTTGAGAAAGTACAAAATACCTGATTTCGAATCCATTGCTCTATACAATATGTATATAAAATTGTTTGATAATACAAAATATCTAGGTGACATTCTGGTGTCTAAATTAAAATTTTAAGATAGTGCGAAGAGAGCAGCAATTTCATTTTATCTCTGCAAAAAATCTATTTGAGAAAGTTTAGGTGTCGCCGCCCTGAGAAATTGTTTACTGCATCTATACGGCCATTGAACATCCAATCCTCATGTGTGGGGTTATCGTGTGATAGCTTTTCCTGGAGAAGAAGACGTATCTATGTATATAATATATACTTAAATTTAGGTCGTTATTTTTCTATTAGCGTTTATATGTTACTCGAGGTTTAAAGACTTGTCTCATTGGATGTAACTGGGGCTCTTTGCATTAATCGTACAGATGCATTGGGTACGTTTCTGTACCTGCTACTATTGAACTTAGTGGGCAAAAATATAGCAGCAATCTCTGCAATTTGTATTCGTTGCATTTCTTTATAGAGCGGAAACGACATCGACCACTGCAGACCATTATACCCCGAAGCTTGGCATGAAATGTGGACGAAACCTTCCTGCTCTACTTTATAAACGCTTCCACAAGACGTAGATGGCATACACAGAAGCATAGAAAAATGTTTCTACATATAATGGGTGTTTTTTATTGAGGTATAGAACTTTAAGTTGGCATCACTTTTTTAACTGGCGGCCATTTTGTCAGCTGTCAAGTGATTAATATTTAGTTTGGTTTGCCATTTCATCATGAACAGGTTGACAAAAGAACAACGCTTGCAAATCGTGCAAATTTATTTCGAAAATAATGGTTCAGTTCGCGAAGTTTACCGCAACCTCCGTCCATTTTATGGTCGACATAATCGTCCATCAGAGCAATTAATTATGTTAACCATGGATCCTTTTCGCACTACGTTTACTCTATGTGATAATACGCCTCCGCAGAGACGTCGAACAGTGCGCACCGAATAAACAATTGCCGCTGTAGAGCAAAGTGTTGAAGAGGACCCGAATGAATCGATTCGCCACCGTGCACAGCAATTGGAGCTTTGTCCATCAACTTTATGGAAGATTTTGCGCAAAGATCTTGGCTTGCGACCTTACAAGATCCAGCTTGTGCAAGAATTAAAGCCGCGAGACCATGCAATGCGTCGTGATTTTGGTGTATGGGCCGAAAATGAGATTGATCTCGATGCTGATTTTCATCGCAAAATTTTGTTCAGTGATGAGGCTCATTTTTGGTTGAATGGCTACGTCAACAAGCAAAATTGCCGCATTTGGAGTGAAGAGAATCCACATGAGACCCTTGAGACGCCATTACATCCACAAAAACTGACTGTTTGGTGTGCTCTATGGGCTGGTGGAGTCATTGGGCCATACTTCTTCCGAAATAATGCTGGAGAGTCAGTTACCGTTAATGGAGACCGGTATAGAGCCATGATAACCGACTATTTTGTTCCCGAATTGGATGGCATGAATGTGGATGAGTTGTGGTTCCAACAAGACGGCGCTACATGCCACACAGCGCACGTCACAATCGATTTATTGAAGGAAACATTCGATGAGCGCATAATTTCGCGGAATGGACCTGTCAATTGGCCACCAAGATCGTGTGATTTGACACCATTGGATTATTTTCTTTGGGGATATGTGAAGTCGCTCGTCTACGCCAACAAACCAGAAACGTTAGGGGACTTGGAAGCCAACATTCGTGGCGTTATTGCCAACATACGGCCCCATATGCTCGAAAAAGTGGTTGAAAATTGGACCTGTAGAATTGGCTTTATTCGAGCCAGCCGCGGCGGCCACATGCCCGAAATCATATTTAAACATTAATGGCATAAAATTCCTTCCAATAAAGCCAAATTGATGGACATTAAAACGATTTTCTTGTGTTTTATTTCAATTCGAAGTTCTATACCTATAAAAAAACACCCGTTACAAGAAGGAGTGTTAAATTTCTTACGGGTGGCTCCAAAACTCAATAAGGTTCGTGTTACAAAGGTTACTAAAAGATATTAGGTCTTCGTATTTCTAAGCGACTTCCATATCACTGTAGTGTTTACCTAGCAAAGACCCTTGCTATCAAGGAAGTTGCGGATTAGTTGAAAGTGAATGACACATCAGAATGCCTGCTTCTAAGAAGAACAACAGCCCTTAGCTGCTTATCATCTCTAATTGGTTTGCAGTTTAATATTAGGATTAAGGAGAATAGAGCTCTAGGGCTGATGAGCTTGCAAGAATCAGGATAACCTTACAGGTTTCACTGGATAGAGAATATGCAGGCTTGCCTCTACTTTCGTGCCAGCTCAAACTATGGACCAAGACTGACAAAGAAACAAATAGAAGATAGGCCGCTAGGAAGAGCTGTATAATTAGCAGGCAGTTATAGACTCACCTACAGAAGAAAAATATGGCTTCTTTTATCTCTTGATTTTAGCGTCCGTGTTGATTAGACTCTGTCTTAATCGCGGGCATGCGTGAAGATTAAAGGTTGAATAAAAAGACTTTCACGGCAGTTATGAAGATATTAACGAAGTATAAAACCTAGGATGATAAAATATATTACAATTTATTATATTGTATAATTTCCTCCTATTAGCAAGAAAGAAAATGGCCACCAAGGGTGCTCTTGAAAATTTATGACGTTGCCAGGCTTGAACTGCAATGTGTTATTAGCTTTATATTAAGCTCAGATAGGGTCGACAGTGGCTATTCCGTTTAAGGAGAATCACTGGACCAGAAGAGTTTAAGTGAGTTCGAGATTCTGACTGCCAGTTTTACCTAATCTCTTTGTATGTAATTTCTTGACCTTATTTTTAATATGAATTAGTGTGGTTTTATAGATATTGTGCCTATTTAATCTTTCAAGGTCATTCAATTTCTTTAAAATGTAAATAAAATACTTTTTTTCATTTCATTTTTAATGTATCCGACGTTTTGTTGTTATTTTCCAATATCTTTAGGGATAGTTGTTTTTATTGAAATGTATTTTATCTTTATTCCAATTTCTGAAATGTATTTTGATGAGACATAAATTGTACGATATAAAAATGAAATTAATTATCACAGCCTTTCCTTAACTTCTAATATCATTGCTGAAATTACACTCTAATCTATCTTAATGAAGAATGTAGTTCGCGTAAAAATTTACAGATTGATGTCGTAGGTGTTGTATTGCATTTTAGGTCAGATATATTTACATTACCCATAGTCGCAGCATTAATGGGCTTTCTTCTCTATTAAACGGATTATATTACAAACGATGATTTTTCCCCTTAAGATTTTATATGGTCAAGCCCCAAAATTGTACTTAAAGTTTTTAACAAAGTGGGTGAACATACCACCAACTGGTGAAAGCGATAGCGAATCGACTCACTGCAATTTTTCTAAATTTTTAGTCCTAAGAAATAAATACTGTCTGTGGTCAGGTATTATTATGTAGGGAAATTGCAGTCCTTAAAATTAATTTAGTTGATCGGATGGACGATTTGTTTCAAGAGTAAAATAGACGTTGCGCTTGAAAAGACCTCTGACTTGAGATAATGTTTTCGATATTAATTTGTATCAATTAAGTTAATCGGATGAAAGATTTGTATCAAATGCAAGACAGACATTGGGCATGGTAAGACTCCCGACTTGACATAATGTTTTCGATATAAATTTGCAGTAATTTGAAGAACTTTTCTGGCGTTAGTCTCTGGCAAACCAAAGTGATAGCAAATAATAATGGATTTGAGAACTTGACGATTTTTTAATACATGTAACCTTAAGAAACTATCCTACTCGTAATTACGGACATCGAAAAGCCTCTTCTTTTTGGAAAATATTAATTATTATTATTATTATGATTATTTTTTGCACTTGTTACTAACTAAGAACAATGCAAAATTTAATATGAAATGAATTTCCTGTTGTCTTACTTCAACCACTAAAACCATTCATTCTTGTCATATTAAATGGAAGTAGATGAATGAAAGCAATTAAAAATAAAAATTAAAAAAATCATTTAAAAATAGAAAACAACAAACAAACAAAAGTATGACAATTATAGATTTGAATTTGGACGAAAATGTGTGTCAAACTAAAATATAAAACATAAAAAAAAATATTAATATTATTTTTGTTTGATATGAATAATCTAGTTTTAATTTGGGTCACACGCGCTTGTTTGTTGAAACATTTCTTTTTAAGCGATATGCGATATTTTGGCACGTCTCAATCGTCTTATTCACAGGCCTATTAATCATGTCACCGTAGCTGCTTGCGTTTTTAGTTTGATGCTAAAATAAAAGTGTAGAGAGAATAATAAAAATAATGTTTTTTTTTTTGTTCTTTCTAATTGACCCATATATCTTTTTGTTTTTGCTTCAAAATTGTGTCAAACAAAATGAACTAATCTCAAACAAAATAAACTAATCTCTTTGTAGTTAATACTTTCTTGATATGATTGAGCTTTTTATATAAAGAGCAAACTCTATAAGTGACGTGAGTGACGACCTACTTTCTATCATGGCCTTGGAATCTTTGGTGAAAAGAAAGGGAAATTAAATTAAATATTATCAAAAAGTGTATTATAGTAATTAATCATCTAAACTGCGAATTTGATAGTAGCAATAGTAGAAGAGAGCCAAAGACTTGAAAATAATCCAGCTGTTGAACACCCTGTCCCGAAACCAGTTTCCCCTGGCCTCGAGCCGGTATAAGTTCTTAAAAATATTTCATCTATTCCATAGTGATACATAGTTTCTACAGTTGCCAGAAAGAAGTCGTTCAGTGACAATTCCCTGATATATTTCAAATTCTGAATTAAGAGATTAAATGGACATTTAAATTGTGTTGGACTGACTCTTTTTCATCACTTTTTGAGAAATCCTAAATGTGCCGGTTTTCTTACAAAGCTTAAACAATTCTTCTATTTAAGAAGACACAAAGAATATTCTGAAAGTGAGTTTTGTCTTCTTTATCTCTTAACGTTTATATAGTCCCTTATTATGGTTGGCGAATTTCGACTCTGTCTAATATATTAGAGAATAGCGCAATATTTGTTCTTTAATCTAGTACCAAAATGTTGTACGTAAAGTTGAAATACAACAACCACGATGGGGGGATTATTTGACAGGTAGACCAATATTGCCATGTTAATTTTCCAATTTCAAGACGATAATTCATCTCTTAAGGATTCATCGGTTATATCTTTTGCTTGTTGAGATTAAATTAGGTTAGCAGGTCGCCGAAGAATGAAAAACAGAGTCCTGGGCTCACTTGGGCCCAATTACCTAGGTCCCTTCTTTATTTTACCTGCTGGAAAAGGGAGAAGTTGAAGTAATGGGTGTTTTTTATTGAGTTATAGAACTTTAAGTTGGCATCACTTTTTTAACTGGCGGCCATTTTGTCAGCTGTCAAGTGATTAATA
Organism: Tachina grossa; assembly: GCA_949987645.1. Taxonomy (NCBI): domain Eukaryota; kingdom Metazoa; phylum Arthropoda; class Insecta; order Diptera; family Tachinidae; genus Tachina; species Tachina grossa. Next base: position 26,448,358 of record OX465277.1, on the reverse strand, counting down.
TTTAGTTTGGTTTGCCATTTCATCATTAACAGGTTGACAAAAGAACAACGCTTGCAAATTTATTTCGAAAATAATGGTTCAGTTCGCGAAGTTTACCGCAAGCTCCGTCCATTTTATGGTCGACATAATCGTCCATCAGAGCAATTAATTCGGTTAACCATGGATCGTTTTCGCACTACGTTTACTCTATGTGATAATACGTATCCGCAGAGACGTCGAACAGTGCGCACCGAAGAAACAATTGCCGCTGTAGAGCAAAGTGTTGAAGAGGACCCGAATGAATCGATTCGCAACCGTGCACAGCAATTGGAGCTTTGTCCATCAACTTTATGGAAGATTTTGCGCAAAGATCGTGGCTTGCGACCTTACAAGATCCAGCTTGTGCAAGAATTAAAGCCGCGAGACCATGCAATGCGTCGTGATTTTGGTGTATGGGCCGAAAATGAGATTGATCTCGATGCTGATTTTCATCGCAAAATTTTGTTCAGTGATGAGGCTCATTTTTGGTTGAATGGCTACGTCAACAAGCAAAATTGCCGCATTTGGAGTGAAGAGAATCCACATGAGACCCTTGAGACGCCATTACATCCACAAAAACTGACTGTTTGGTGTGCTCTATGGGCTGGTGGAGTCATTGGGCCATACTTCTTCCGAAATAATGCTGGAGAGTCAGTTACCGTTAATGGAGACCGGTATAGAGCCATGATAACCGACTATTTTGTTCCCGAATTGGATGGCATGAATGTGGATAAGTTGTGGTTCCAACAAGATGGCGCTACATGCCTCACAGCGCACGTCACAATCGATTTATTGAAGGAAACATTCGATGAGCGCATTATTTCGCGGAATGGACCTGTCAATTGGCCACCAAGATCGTGTGATTTGACACCATTGGATTATTTTCTTTGGGGATATGTGAAGTCGCTCGTCTACGCCAACAAACCAGAAACGTTAGGGGACTTGGAAGCCAACATTCGTGGCGTTATTGCCAACATACGGCCCCATATGCTCGAAAAAGTGGTTGAAAATTGGACCTGTAGAATTGGCTTTATTCGAGACTGCCGCGACGGCCACATGCCCGAAATCATATTTAAACATTAATGGCATAAAATTATCCTTCCAATAAAGCCAAATTGATGGACATTAAAACGATTTTCTTGTGTTTTATTTCAATTCGAAGTTCTATACCTCTAAAAAAAACACCCGTTAGAATAGAAAGAAAGAGAATAATTTAGAGAAAGGGAGAAATTTAGATGATCAGCTTCTGGACGTTGATAAAAAAAATACCTATAGTTGGAGCCAGCGATTTAACCATCCGCCCTTTCTAATAAAGGCTTGCTGGTCCATAATGGTCCGCTGTTAGTTCCGAAAGGTCATGAAAACCTTTCTTCTTAAACTGGGAAGGCGGGAAGAGCTTGGTTTTCAAGTCAAGGGCGGGTGTATATAAGATGAGTTATTGTCTCCATTGACCATTGATCATTGTGTTCGCGAGAGGTCCTTTTTATTGATACAAGTTTATAGTGTTCCTGTGTAGAACTTATATACACATTTTGCCACCTTTTTTTAGCTATTCCTTAAAGTATATTATTAAGGCGCTTCTAGCAGGAATTTAGAGCAAGCAACTTCCTGGAAATTGTTAATGCCTACGTCCGGAAGCATACTTTCTCTCTAGGCTAGTTTGTTTGCTGTTGCATTTCGTAGTCATATGTCCTTACACTCAATGTAGGGTGTTATTGGAATGATCTGCCATTCCAGGGACCAACGGCACTTACTCATGATGCTCAGTGTCGTATACATAAACGCTCGTTAGGGATCTGGTAGGTTTGATATTAGTTACGAATCGAATATCTATATCAGAGACTATAGCCAGTTTGATTTTTGACATGTTTCTGCTTGAAGTATACAACAATCATTCGTTAAACGCAAGAGTACTTTTATCTCGAATTATTTAATAATGATCCCTCCACCGACCACCTCACTATCATGGAGCCAGCTTCAGGTTATATGGGAGTTTTATCTTTAAGAGTGTAGCAAAATTTCCACTAGAATTTAGGAAGTGGAGTGCAACATTCAATTGAGTTTAATATTAAATTCATATTCTACAGAAGGTTAGCATGTCCCCGGTTCTTCAGGTTCTAGGTACTTGTAACATTTATTCTAATAGCAGAGCATGTTGTTAGCTTCCTCGGTAGTAAATCTCTTGAGATCCAATCTAGCATCAGGAATAATGCTTTGGTTGGTATTGATTTAATAGCACTGTCTAATCAGTATTCTTGTCAAATTGTGAAATATTAGTCGCTAACTCTAAAGCCTTCCACTTAATTATAGTACCAGAAAAGATTAGGGGGTTGATGGTTGTTCTTAGTAGCCGTTCAACCTTTTTAGAGTTTATGCGCCGATTTGAGACTGTGGCATTTTTGCAAACGTATACCAAGAAATGTAAGAGTAGCCCTCTTAAAATGCTGCTTAAAAATGTTATTCATTAGATTTTGTATAAAAGTGCTAAACACTTAAAGTTAGGTGGCAATGTAGATAACGAATGACAATTTATTACAATAATATGGAAAATAAAGAAACAATTTTAATATAAAGACAGATAATAAGCATTAAAACATTTGCAATAAACTTCTCAAAATGTTCTAAAATATGCAAATAAACTAAATTTATTTAAAAAAATTCATTATTGTAATTATTATGAATTTTATTGAATTTGTATTAATATATTTCTATTCTTGTCCTCTCTTTTCAGGTAAGTCATACAAAAATGTATGAAATTTTAGGTCCAAATTCCTAGACATCAATTTATTTATCATAAGCAAAAGTTATGTAAGTTCTTCTTTTATTTAAACACTTGATAAAAAAAATAGTTTCCATAATTGCTTAGTTTTTAAGAGTTGTGGAACTACACAAATGAGGATACAATCCTCCGTTAGGTAATCTTACATATTAATAATGTAACGAGCACTTGATGTTACAAGTATCCTAATTCTTAATATTTATTTGTGTATATTGAGTTTCCCTAAAGCCAATGCTGAATTTTAAGTCATCTTATCATGTGATTAATGATAATAACAAAGTTCTATCAACATGGAATATTCAGTCAATGATAGAATATCTGAACCTTCCTTTGATGCAGCTTTTGGGACGAGCATACCTCACCGGGGAACCCTAAGTAAGCTCTCCCTACCCATCGTATCCGATGCTTTTTTAATCATATTTTACAGACTTTCCCTCACCTGAAAATCAACTTCCATGTCGTCTGAAAAATTTGTTTTCCTCAATACCTTTTAGAGGGTGGCGTTGGCAGAGTTAGTTAGCACTTTAAGTATAAAATCGAAGGTCCTGGGTTCGAGCCGTGTCCTCGACAGTCATTAAGAACAACAACACGCATTTTTATGATGTGCATTACTGTCCCCTTGTATCAGTTGTTGTAGTAAAGTTCAAGTGATGAAGTCATATTTACTGGTCAGTAAACTACACCGGCTTCAGCGGATACTAATCCCAATGCAATATCAGAGCGCCCTCCTGCGTCGGTATTGTGTAGCAGAATCAACGGCGAAGTAAAATAAACAATAAAATGGCCAAACTAAAAACACTTTTGAAAGTTTAATGCGTCTCGTTGACACCAGAGGCGCTGCAATATTGCATTATTAAAAAAAAACGTGAAAAAAGCAGAGTTGCAAAAGAATGAAGCTTTTCTCTATCTCTTCCTGCACCACCTGTCTTCTCTTTCACTATCACTAGTAAGCATTCATTGCATTCTTTAAAAAAAATACCTTGAAGATACCTTGAGTGTTAATGATTCAAGATCTGTCGGCTTTTTAACAACAAGAACTTAGTTAGCAATAGAATTTGCAAAAAGTATTCCCATTGACTGCACTTCATCTAAAGAAGAAAAATCATCTACTGTTTAGTTGCATGATTTTCATCAACTGTATTGCAACCATCCCATGTGCATTGGGCTTTTGTTTGAAGTTTGCAAAGCATCCCTTAAACGTGCCCAACCTTTTCCATTTCGCAGTCTCTGCTGAATGTTAAAAAAAAGCGCACTTCCAAATAAACAGCTCAGCGATGTTTATAATCTGATTCGAAATGTCATTGAAAATAAGTATATTTCGCATTGTATATTTGCCAAGTTTTTATAGTTATTGCATAATTTATATTTAATAAAAATTTATTATCAACAAAATAATTTATTTATATAATTTTTATGGAAGAATTATACGAGTATTTTTCTGTATTATTTAATATGTTATGACTGACGCGCTATTTAGTAATACTTTTATACAGTTTTCAGTTTCGAAATGACATTTATTGTTTTGTTGTATTCGATTTTTCATTTAATGTGCAACACGTGCATCTACAAAAAAAAAATATTAAAATTATTTTTTAAAAGCAAAAACGAAAAAAATTCTAGCAATAATAAATTTTTAGCCCACGCTTACGCATTCTTAGACATGTTCAATTTAAAATGATTCTATTTTTCTTCCCATTTCCTTGTGACGATTAAAGAGTTTCAGTTGCTGATTTGTGCGATTCATTTGGTTGGATTTTGTGTGTGTGCATATACGAGTAAGAGATTGCAGTTTTTTCATGCGAAATGGGGAAATTTTTGGGAGTTGTTGGCACTTTTCTACAACCTTAAGTTTTATTGACTCTATAAGCATCTTTGAATTGGACCAACCAAGGCTTAGTCGCTTGGATAGGTCATGTGCTTGAAAATATGTCAATAAACTGTGAGGCAAATGATACGAACATAAGGCACAGAGAACGCTAGGGCACCCCGTACGGTAGTATTTTATCCCGTTACTATGAGTGGCAACCATGCATAGTCTACTGAGGACTCTAACTGATGAAAGATTCCAAACCGTCTGCTATGAAGATGACGCGGCGATATTGGGCGCATTCATAAGACGTAGCAGTTGAGCACAAGAGTTGTGAAACTGTTGGCAACTGTTGGCCCTAACAGTTACGTCTTAGAAACGGCTTGATGGATATAATTTAATTTTATATCTTTATTTTGTTACTTCATCGCATTTGTAATATAAAGTTTAACAAATACTTGCTCCTTCCACCTAACAAAGCATATAACAGGCATAACTCTATTCGAGCAGCTGTTTAGGCTGAGCACAACACGTTGACTATAGGTAGCGAAAAAATTTTATGATGGAAAATTACTCAACTGTTGAGTGGAGCGGAATTACTCAACTATGCGTTTCTAAACGCTCAACGGTGTCGCAACAGCTACGTCTTATGAATGCACCCATTATCGCTCTTTTTCCAGTTGTCAACATCGACGTCACCTCAATACAATATCATCATTATGGTCGAAAACAACTGACTGATATCAACACTCATGCTATTCTGTAGACCTTAGGGAACAGTAATGGACTAACAATAGCTCAAAATTGTTTTTGAGAGTGATATTGTGATATGAAAATTGACGTAATGTCGATCTTGTCAACTGGAATAAGAGAGTACCACCCTAGAATGATATTTGAAAGAATAAAGGATTCATTCAACATTTCATATCAATTCAACGAGAAAAAAAAGCACAAATTTGCTTGTTTACAAGAAAGCGGAAGACTTATGTATTTAAATCCCGGCTTTGCAAGACAGAACGGTACAAATCACTAAAATAGTAAAATATCGGGGAGTCATACTTGATTATACACTGTCTTGGAAAGACCATTTAGAACGTAGAGTAAGAACAGCCCAAAGTGTCTTCTACAGGAAACCAATTGGTACGAAATGATATAACCCCGAAGAACACACTAGAACCAAGCGCGTGAGGCTACTCCTTACCTACGCTAGTAGACGCCATAGAAATGTGTGATAGAAACCCAAACAGATATTTATATATACATATATATACATATATATATATATATATATATATATATATATATATATATATATATATATATATATATCATATCATTGAAATAGGATGCAATGAACAAAGCAAGTAATAATCTAAGAACCGATGTGTAAACAGACAGTCCAAAAAAAAATGGCGACCGAACGCCAAGTAAGCCTAATGAGAAGAGTCGAGCTTTTCAGACTGATATCATATCCGTTATGGAAAACATTCAATGTAAAGATGTCAACGAAGCCTTTACAAAGGAGGAACTTAAATCTCAACGTTCTTTTATGTAATAATGACTTAAGCTCATACGCATACTGATCAGATCTAAAGGAAATATGAATTCCGGGACATCAAAGTATAACAGGAAAGACAGAGGCTGATAGGATTTCCAGAATGGGAACATCTTTGAATGACCTAACTCTGCAGAACGCTGGATAGCTAGCGATTGGAGAATATGATAGAGTTTAGCAAAATTCTACTGTGGGAATAGTAACCAGAAACCTATGGGGTAATCCGAGTCAAGAGAAGTCAAAAGAGATTTTAAGAATGAAGATGAGTTCTCATCTTGATCGCATGGGACTGATAGAGGATATCATATGAAGAGTATGAAAGTAGGAGGACAAAGTATAAGAACACTACCTTGGCATTGTCCAGCTTTCATTGTTTCGTCAGCTGAGAAGACAAATTTTCCAAAGGAACCAGTTAATGGACTGAATATCCCAGGAACTTCGATTCATAGAATAGACTGAATTCTTGGCGTGACCGGTTTATGGAATAGGTTTCTCTGGGAAGATAGGTATATTTGGTTTACCCTGCATCTTCGGATAGAGTACTCTTCATGCCGCATTAGGCGTAGTATAAGCCCATCTTGGATTGGTTTAAAGTACTTATCTGTCGTTTCATCTTAACCTAACTAACCACTTTTCTGAAAATTGAAACGAATTCTCGCAACTGAGCTATTGTGATTTTCTTACCTTCTCTTAAGGTGTTTTATATAAAAAAATTTGGCAGGTTTAGCAGGCTGTGTTCGTGACTGACTGACAAGATAAAGAAAATGTTCAGTTCATTTATATCAAAAAGCTGACGTTAGCTTTGTTATATATGGATAAGAAGAAAGAAAATAAAACAAATAAAGTTTTAACTCAAGGCTGCGGAAGAGATAACATAATGGAGAGCTGTAAAAAAGAGATCGCGAATGTCAGTTAAAAAGGGACACAAGTGTGAAGCCAGTGACTAAAGGTACGGTCACACTTGTCAAAAATTTGCCCAAAAAAGCGTAACCAACAAACACAAATGAAAAAAGTTTTGATCCAGACACTTGTTTATCAAATTAAACATTTTCGAACACAACTAATAGACAATGTTATAGAATCCAACATTATTGGATACTCTTTAACTTGTCAAACTTTTATCCGAATTGAAAGATTTTTCATTAGCAATTAGTGGTTACGCTTTTTCGGGCAAACGTTTGACAAGTGTGGCCGTAGCTTCACTTCAATGAAAGAGTTTGTGGTTTTAAGACCTAAAACTAATTATGTGGAGAGGAAATACTTTACAGTGATGTCTTCGAAAGAGGATAATGGTTGTGACAATCTCTTAAGCGTTAATCGGGAGAGTAGCTGCAGCTCTGGCTTGTTAAAGCTCAAAGTTGGATAAGAATTGAATGTATTGACTTCCAAACTGATCCTACAGAAAGTGGTAGCATAGCGGATAAAAATCTTTCTTGGTATATATTGGAAAAAAGATGCTCATAAGGACCTGCATGAAAAGTGCTTGCCGTGTAATTGAATCGCAAGAAATTTGGACATATCCTCTAATTTAGGAATCCATCGCCGATGTTATGTTACCTAGCAATAGGAAGCAGTTTGTCAGCTCCTGAAGTACATGGACACGCAAGTATATATCAGATTCTCACCTCAGTCCTAGACATAATCTGTCTAAAAGATTTTAATAAATAACGATTGCACAGAATCGAATCCTCGTCATATATAAATATTCTTAAATCAGCAATTGCTAATTAAAGAAATTTTAAAAACTGGCCTCCAGTTTCCTAATTTTTTATAAATTACTTACGTCTTCCTTAAGTGTCAACAGCTGTTCCTGTTACAATTAAACATTTTGCAGGATAACAAAAAAATCCCTCTTAAATCTCCTCAGTTATTAACCCTAAAGGCAATCCCTTGCCTTGCACTATTTGAACTTTTTTGTTTATTTTTTTTTTCTAGCACAAATCAGCCAACAACAAAAATCGCATCTGGCAGTTTGATATGGCAGAAACTATAACAAAGAATTTTCTTAAATTAATACTCGAGTGGCATTTGAAAATGACAACACTTTGTTGTGATGCAACAAATACTCGTGGGGAATTTTAACAAAATTTCTGCAAGTAAAATATAAATTTACGAGTATTACAGGAGAGGAAGTATTGGTTGCCTTAGCGGGGAATCGAAATATTTAGAAATGGGGTCGATTCATAAATTAAAATAGCTGGTGTTTTACAAGAATTATTTCTTTAATTAAAACATTAATCGAGAAGAGGAAAAAATGGTTTGTGGAGAGGCACTAAAGCTTTTTTTTTTAAACCAGGCAATGTAAGGAGTGCTTTAATTTAAAAAATATATAATGAGATTATACTGGTATAATTTAGTATTTAAATACGATTTCGTGGATTTGTAACAATACCCGGGGAAAGGGCGTCTTGAAATGCATCAAAAGACGCTTATTTAGTCGCATAAGTCCAGTGTGTTGTCCAAAACCCGAATATCTTTTCTATAAGAAAAGTGTGTTCTGTAACACATTGGACTTTTCTATAAGAAAGGTGTGCTATGTGACACAGTGGACTTTTCTATAAGAAAAGTGTGTTCTGTGACACAGTGGACTTTTCTATAAGAAAAGTGTGTTCTGTGACACAGTGGAGCGTTTTATAAGAAAGGTGTGTTCTGTGACACAGTGGAGCGTTTTATAAGAAAAGTGTGTTCTGTGACACAGTGGACTTTACTATAAGAAAATTGTGTTCTCTGATACAGTGGACTTTTCTATAAGAAAATTGTGTTCTGTGACACAGTGGACTTTTCTATAAGAAAAATGTGTTCTGTGACACAGTGGACTTTTCTATAAGAAATTGTGTTCTGTGACACGGTGGACTTTTCTATAAGAAAATTGTGTTCTGTGACACAGTGGACTTTTCTATAAGAAAATTGTGTTTGTGACACAGTGGACTTTTCTATAAGAAAAATGTGTTCTGTGACACAGTGGACTTTTCTATAAGAAAATTGTGTTCTGTGACACAGTGGACTTTTTCTATAAGACAAGTGTGTTCTGTGACACAGTGGACTTTTCTATAAGAAAATTGTGTTCTGTGACACAGTGGACTTTTCTATAAGAAAATTGTGTTTGTGACACAGTGGACTTTTCTTTAAGAAAAGTGTGTTATGTGACACAGTGGACTTTTCTATAAGAAAAGTGTGTTCTGTGACACAGTGGAGTTTTTTATAAGAAAAGTGTGTTCTGTGACACAGTGGAGTTATTTTTTATAAGAAAAGTGTGTTCTGTAACACTTTTCTATAAGAAAAAACTTAAACCGTACTTAAGCAAAGCTCGAATTTAAATGAAAATTCACTAAATAGGGTTTTAAATACGAAGTCAAAAACCGGCCATAAAGAAAGGAATCAGTGAGCAACAATCAGTTAAACTTCCTTTCTTTTAATCCATAAGATTGCTTGGCCTTTGGAAAACTCTTAAAAAACATATTAACACTAATTTTCTGCCTTGTATGTACATATATGGGCATAAACTTATTTCTAATTGTTGTAAAAAAATCTAAAGATTTAAAATAATTTAAAATTTATTAATAATTTTCTTGCCTTTGTTTGAATTTAAACATATTAAAAAATTATTTATAATAATGTCTTAAATGAACTTACTTGTTTTAATAATTTGTAATTAATTAATACTTTTTACTTGTTTTATTAATTTCATACAAAGTGTTATCTTCTTTTTTTTATTAACAGCACATTAACATTATCAGTAGAATTTAATTTTTTTTATAATAAAAAATAACTGCAAACATGACATTATAAATTCTTTCCTAGTGTGGCAGTAAAAACAATTAAAAATATAAATTATTTACTTAGAACTAAAACTGTTGCTTAGTTTTTCGCTTTTTCAGTTACTAAGCGACTGAATGCTTCAGTGTACTTTGTTTTCTAGAGTCTTTCATTTTTATTTTGAAATGTTAAGAATTTTTCGTTCTATTATATATAATTGATTTGCATTTCATTTGAGGTTTTCATTTTGTTTAAGTATTTAATTAATAATAAAAGCTAGACACAGAGATCTGTATAGAATCTGGGATACGCTGCTTATGTTTTGGACAAAAAATCATTTCAGGTTGCTGGAAAATTTTAATTATTATTTAAGATGGGAATCTTATGTAAGGTTTTAGCAATTCTTAACTATTTGTGTAGGACGTATCCTATGTAGTTCCCTTTGAGCTGAAGTAATTTTTAACAGTTTTAACCTGAATTAAAATTTTGTGTGGCTTTTTTCAAGCAATTAAAAAAAAAATAAATATTTTATTATGTTTTTTTCTTTCCAAATCCAGCTGTGATAAAAGCTTTTGTAAATGAAACAATTTCAAGTTTAGGTTAGGTTAGGTTAGGTTAGGAAGGGTTGTAATATACTGCACCTCCGCTCAGAGACCCAATTGTGTCTATTGTGATTCCCTTCTGTTGCCCAAAAAGTAATATTTACCCTCTTATTTGCAGCCAGAAGTGACCATATTATCCATCACTAAGCCACCGAATTCCCATGATGAAGCCCCTGATATCCTCTAGCTTACACTTCCCGACATCAGTAATGCTTTCATGGAAACGTCTGCTCAGCCATCTAAGCCTGTGACGTTGCAGCTTTGGGCAATGACATATAATATGTTCAATGGTTTCTGGTTCCTCTTCATCCCCGCACATCCTACAAAAATCTGGATTGCCAGTCTCCCAAATGCTGGTTCTTGCTCTGACCGAGCAGTGACCTCTCAACACGTCTATCATGATTCGCATCGCCTTCCTATTCATGTCCAGTAATAGTTTAGATTTTCCTGAGTCAAGTTTTGGCCAAAAATTCCTTGAGACTCGGTAGAGCATGATTTCAAGTTTACTTTCATGAATTTTTTTTTATTGATTTTACTGCAAAAGTTGTGGCGATTTCATCTCTAAAGCAAAAAGAAAATTAGGTTGTAGGGTATAATAACTGGAATTAGGGAATTTTTGTTTTGATTTCTAAGGACTATTATAGTTGATTTTCATGAGCAAACACAACACTTGCTTCAACTAGCAATAATTATAATTAATATTCTAATAAGCCGGCATATAAATAATTAAATTGCATCTCATTTGCACACACACGACATTACACGATTGCATTTTAAATTTCAATGGAAATATTTATTTGCTATAATATATTTAGGGGAATAAAAATATATAATTGTTAGGTAATTCGAATTAAAAATAACTCGTTATTATGGCGAATGCTTTTATAAAATTCTATTAAAAAACAAACAACACACAAAATATTGTAGCTAGAAAAATAAATTTCTATTTTGTATGCCCAACATTAAATTGATAAAGTGTGAAAATAAAATATTGGCAACACTAGTGATTTCTGCAAAATCTCATACTGTATGTCTGCAAATCCTCCTAGAAATCGTTTAGCTAGAGCGACATGAGATATAATGTTAATTTTTAATGGGCATGGCCCGCTCGCTTTTCAAAATATAAGATTATGTCATTACAAAAGCTCAAGGCGTATACAAGGATTCGATTAGGTATTTTTTTAATTCACAATGGAACCAATAGGCAGCTATGATTGATTTACGTGACTGCTTGCTACGTACAAGCGATCGGATGGAGTCGTGAGATTTCGTTTTGCAAGATACCACTCTACTCGTGCGCGTCCTCACCTCACCTATGAAAAAGATTTAGATCCACTGAGCAGTCCTCTAGTCTGTTGCATTGAGATACCTCATGAGGTGTTCCATACCAATCTGTGATACCTCCTATAGGTTGCCCAGCATGCTATATCCGGTTTGAAATGCCGGGAAATGTCAGAAGAGGTGAGAAACTGTTTCTTCTCTGACCTGTTCTTGACAGCTGTGACAGAATGTATTATCGAGAAGACCTAGCCTATTTGCTCTGAGAGTTTCGTGGAAGTATGACCACATTTTCTTTGCTACCTTATATTTGCCATAGCCATATCCTCAGCATTTTTCCTAGCGTGTTAAGCATATTTTTCACACCCAAGGCTCAAGTAGCCAAGTCTCGAGTTTGTAGGGGAGAAGGGAAAAGAAAATCGGAGCTATTTCTTCTGCTTCTCTACAACAAACTCAAGATTTTCCAAAGTAAACAACATACTTCAAGAATACAAATCCTCCGGAATTATTAGTATATATTGCAATGGAATAAGAGACGTTATCCCATACGATGTGAACATTAACTTAATGATGGATGCCATCAACTACCGCCACCAAAATATGATCTCAAAAATTTTAGATGGTTATAGGCCTGACAAAGTCCTTACTACCCGGCAGACAGTAAGATGCTACATCCGAGATAAACTCGTAATACTCTGGTGCAGCTAAAATCGAGATATAGTAGTATGTTAAACTACCGCCAAGATCGCAAATAGCCCTAACGATATTGTGCACTCATTCAACTGTACGAGAAGAATCGAATCACGTCTCTAGTTAGAGTTGACTTATGAAACAGATGGACTGAGATGGCGCGTTTTCTTCGTCTGTGACTGCCATCAAGTAATTATTCACGTTCAATTTACAGGGATGGACATTTGGACACAACAACAGCAGCAAAAAGCTCATTTTGAAAAATATTTCCTTTCTATAAGTTTCATGTTGCTTCAATTTGCACAATAATATCTCTTTAAAAAAAACATAAAAATTTTGTGAATAATGTGCATTGGTAAAATTTAGAATAAGACATAACTTGTTTGCCTAAATGCTCTTCTAAAAGGATGTTAAATTAAAACCACGCTTTGGGACCTTCGGAATACTGGTTCAATTGAATGCCACATACATCGACGTGATCTACAATCACTGTCCTCTGTAGGTTAGATTGAAAGAAAAGGTTCACTCAATATTGCCTCAATCCATTACGGATTACACTTATGCTCTTAGAACAGAGAGAGAGAGAGAGAGAGATGTTCCTAATAAACAAACCGAAAGCCTATCTAACTTGGCTATGTTAAAAAATCTAGTTTCCTCAATGTATTTTCTTAGGTTATTTTTTTGTTTTTTTTTTATTTTTTAAAGAGGTAATGTAATGAAAGAGAAGACAGGTGGTGAAAGAAGAGGTAGAGAAAAGCTTCATTCTTTGTTGCAGCGCCTCTGGTGTCAATGAGGCCTATTAAATGTTCAAAGCTGTGTTATTAGTTATTTTACTTCGCCGATAATTCTGCTACATAATACCGACGAAGGAGGGCGCTTTGATGATGCCGGTGTAGTTCAGTGACTAGTGTCTATGCTTTCATCACTTGAACTTTTTATTTATATGACCGTCAGAACTGGGCTCGAACCCAAGACCTTCGGTTTCGTAGTCAAAGTGCTAACCAACGCCACCCAATCTGAATACCTATATGTATTTTTCAAAAAGAAGATTTGTCTGCTGAGTTGACTGAGTGTTAGACAGTTACAAAAGTAGGCTTAGAGAGTATCGTCATCTTCTTCGCAAATTGCGCATGTTGTATCATTAACAACACACATTCGTGTGTGTGCTGTTTGTCTTTTTTCACTATTTGGGTCACTCTTCCCACAGTAGAGTTCAACCAATGTCTGATGTGTTGTTCTATAGCCCATTATTTCGGTTTGTTCTTGAATTTTTTAAAAGGTTAGGCTTTTTTAAAGTGATCAGTAATGATCTCATCTTTGTTCTCAGTAAACCTTAAATTACTTTATTTTATGTAAAGGTACTTGTTGTTGACTGCACTGCTATTCACAATTGATAATTAAAGAAAAAGGATTCCTTATGCTCTCACCTTGCAAGATTATATCATCCTTGGCTATCAGTTACGGGAACAACACATAAATACATATTTCTTTTTTTTCTAATAGATTTGATGCTCTGATTCGTATCTAATTCCCTCAAAATTTGCTGCTAATCCGTATTTTCAAAAGCATTTAAAAATTTTCGCATATGCAATTTGAATATATAATTGACGGGATTTGATACCCCTATTTATTGTGCTGATCAGTATGCAAATATCTCAAGGAATGAAAAAGGCATAAATTCAAGGCAAGGCATAAGTTCATAAAGGCAAGTGCATTAGTTCTACTTCAGAAATAGATGCTTTTTGTTAAATCAATCAGTTAATCAAATCAGCCTCTATTTCAGCAATGATAATTTTTTTCGATTTTGTGCCGGAGTAAATCATATGTATATACATATGCACATGTTTATCGTGTACATTGTGCACGTTGACACTGGCCTAATGACTGCACACGTCTGTAATATTAATGAGGCCTAACAAAACTTATTAGTCTTGCCGGTGTAACGTTGTTCACCGTCGACTATAGCATTCTGGCCACAATAATTTATGAAAATCTATTTAGCAACAAGACACTAAAGGCACTTAAAACTTATAGTTTATGGATTATTATGGCTAATAAGCCTAAAATTTCGCTTATGAGTTAAAAAAATTGTTTGACAGTAGAAAAAAAAATTGTATAAAATTCTAATACGGGGTAGAAAAATTGTTTAAACTTAAAATGTAAATAAGTATGTTTACATATCTGTGTTTATTTAATATTCATCTGCTAGGAAAAAATTAATAAAATTACCCAGCGAACAATTTTGCAGAACTCGGTATGAGATGCCGAATTTGCATCCGGCTAGAAAACGTACGGAAAATTGTATGAGTTGCCCCATGAATGGGGAAATTTCTAAAACTTTTACCATATACATACATATATGAGAAAATTGTGTTAGAATTCTGAGTGAGTTTTTTAGGGAAATTCTAAACAAATTTTCAACATGTCTGAACGATATTGTAAAAATATCGGACACCTTTTGATAATATTAATCGCATTATTTTTTAAAAACTGCACAATTAGCACACCAAAAACATTTCAAACATTCGGCTAAATGTCTGAAGAGCTTCCAGAGTTTTTCTGACATCAGACATGTCGTCCACAAAATGTTTACTGGGTATCTATTAAAACAGTATGCACGTCGTCAAAATATATAAAATAATAAAAATACATATGTACGTATTTATGTACATGCATACATATGTATTTGCGGTTTTCATTAATAACAGCATATGTCCAAAAATCAAATTTCTTCAGTAGAGCCAGAAAAAGTTCTTTTTCAAACTTATTTAAAAACAAAATTTAGAAGTTTTGTTGTTGTTTTACAAAAATATGATGCACATGCATCCATATTTTTAAAAAAAATTCTTAGAACTTACTAAAAAGCATTTAAAAAATAACAATTTGATATCATAAACTCAAAAGGAGAAATATATAACATACGTTGTCATTAATGAAAACCACAGATATAACATTTGTGTCAAGATAAATAAATTGCATTGTATATATGCGTGATGACAAATTTAATTAAAAATTCTTTATGTTTTGACGCACAAAGCAGACTCATGTTTGTCGAATATTTTTTTTTTTTTTTTGTCTAAAATTTGTGAAAGTAAACTTAAATTAATACAAAATTGTATCTAATGGCTTTATATCAAGAGTGAGTTGGTATTTTCCCTCTCTGCATAAATGTTTAATAGAAGAAAATGCCAAGAGGAGGGAATTCGAATTCTAAGAGGAGATATTTCTAATTCCTTTAAGAGGAACTTCAAATTCCAGCGCTTGCTAGACTGAACTTTAAATTGCAAAGGTATCTACTCTGTCAATCGAAACTAAAGAAAATGCTTTCGAATTTTTACGTTAAGGGCAAAGCAAATTTGAAAGCATTTTCTTTCGTTTCGAATTAAATCATAGACCACTAGGTATATCGGAATGGCATGACGATCCAAGGACAGTATCGAAACGACAAAGCTAGGAGGAGGGTTTTGGAATTTCAAGAATAGATGTTTTAAATTCCGGGCGCAGGCATTTCTAATTCGTGCACTTCCTGACATGATAGATGACGATCAGAAGATAATTTAAAAATTATCTACCTAGAAGGAGGGTTGTTAAATTCTAAGAGGAGATATTTTTAATTCTGGAAGGAAGCATTTCAAATTAAAGTAGTTGCTGGACTGAACTTCAAATTCTAATTAAAACTGACATGACAGAATAATATCAAAATTACTTAAGCAGTATGAAGGACTTCCAATTCTAAGAGAAAGAGGAAGTTCAAATTCCAGACACTTACTAGACTGAGCTTCGAATTTCAGGTGTATACTGGATAACAGACAACGACCCTGCGATAATTTCAAAATCATCTATCGAGAAAAAAATACGTTAAATTCTAAGATGAGGAATTTTTAATTCCAGGATGAGGCATTTCTAATTCGTAAACTTTTTCAACTGAAGTTCGAATTCCAGGTTTATAAAACGGTATATCTAGAATCTATCTAGAAGAAGAGTTTTTTAATTCTAGGAGGAGTATTTCTGATTCCAAAAGGAGGTACTTAAAATTCCAGCACTTGCTAAAGTGAGCTTAGGATTCCAGGTATATGCAGGATGACAGATGACGACCTGCTCTATGTAGAAGGCTAGATTTTAAGATAAGTTATTTCTAATTGCGGATGGAGGAACTTCACACAACGATTCGAGGATAATTTCAAAACGATAAACACAGGAGGAAAGTTTTTAAATTTTAAGAGTAGGTATTTAGACTTCCGGTAGGAGGCATTTTGACTTCTACCACTTTATGGACTGAACTTCAAATTCCAATCGTATATGGGATGATAAATGACGGTCGAAGGATAATTTCAGAATGATCTGCTCAGGAAGAGTATCCTTGAATTTTAATAGGAGACATTTCGAATTGCAGGACTTGCTGTACTGAACTTCACTTCAAACTTTTCGTATATCTGGCATGAGAGATGATGACCACAAGAAAATTTTAAACTCATCTATCCAGAAGGAGATACGTTGAATTGTAAGAGGAGGAATTTCTGATTCCGGAAGGAAGAACTTCAAATTCCAGCACTTGCTTGACTGAGCTTCGAACTCAAGGTATATCGAGGATGACGGATGATGATCCCAGGGTAATTTCAAAATGACTTATCTAACATGAGCAACTTCAAATTCTAAGATGAGGTGTGTCTAATGGCGATAGGAGGAACTTTAAATTCCAGCACTGGCTAGATTGAGCTTCGAATTCCACGTATATCCGGCAAAATATATGACTATCCGAGGATGGTTTTTTAACGATCTGTCCAGGAAGAGGCTCTTTGAATTCTAAGAGGAGTTGGTTTAGATTATAGGAAGAGATATTTTAAATCCGAGCACTTGCTGGACTGAACTTCAAATTCCAAGCATATTCGGCATGACAGATAATGGCCCTAGAAAATTTTTAAATTGGTCTATCCAAAAGGAGATACTTTGAATTCTAAGAGAAGGAATTTTGAACTCCAGAAGGAGGGTCTTTGAATTCGAACTCACAGTGTATCTAACATGAGAGATGATGATCGCATGATCATTTCAAAATGCTCTATCCAGAGAGAGAAATATTTTGAATTCTTAGAGGAGGTACATTGAATTCAAGGAGGAGAAATTTCAGATTCCAGCAGTCGCTGTATTGACGTTGAAATTCCAAGTTTATCTGGGACGAGGTACTTGAAACTCCTGAGCTTCGAATTCCAGGTGAACTCGGCATGGCCGATGATGATACCAAGAAAATTAAGAAATGATGTAGATATCAGAGTATCTGATCAAATGCAGTGGATGGTAGTGTCTTTACAGGAGAGACAGGAAGATGATAATAAGTTCCGATACACTGACTGCTCCAAATACCAGAACGTATGTGTTTGCAAGACGGACATCTCTGCTTCTAAACTTTGATGGCTTTTCCAATAGATATCTTCTCCATCTTGGATACGTAAGGTAATGTTTGAGGAGAGAGACAAGCAGTGGATAACCTCATATGAAACTATGCTGAGAATCGATATGGACTGATATATTTCCCTCAGTAATTTCGACACCTCATACAGGGTACTGGGCCACGATCAGCAGGAGATCTCTGAAAAGTTCTAGCGTAATAAAAGAGTGGTTCTTTAGACTCTATCTCACTACCTTTTTAGCCTTAGGTAATCGCAAATTTATTACGCTATTTCCGAACTTATCCCAAGGGATAATTCCATTTTATTATGGAACATGAATATAATAGACTATAATGTTTTACTAAATTGTGTTTCTTTTAAGTTACAGAATACAGCAAAGAACTTAAGTTAAATGATAAAATTCGCAATATGCTCAATATAAGTTCTTGCTGACATATTTCTGCTTTTTTTTTACTTAAACTTGGTGCTTTGGACTTTTAAAAGAAGAGTGTGAAATTTTTTCGAATTCATAACCTTTTATAGGTTATAGTCAAGGTTACTTTTTTGAACCCTTTTTACGAAAATGACATAAACGAATCATACGGAAAATAGCCAGAGGATAAACATTTTTTTCAACATTTTTTTTCGCAATTTCTCCCCTAAAATGCAAGAGTTTCCCTTTGGCGATTAATATTGATAATGTTCAAAAGTAAAGGGCCTTCAAGTGCTACTTTTTGAATAAGTGCAAAAGTGAACTTTGTACGACCAACATGCATATTTTGGACTTGAGTCACTTCTTTCAGAATCAGTCATTAGATACGTGTTATATTTTTTTATATAGTGTAATAAAGGCAAGAAGTCAGAAGTTGTAAAAAATTTCGATAGGTCAAAAGGTTTTTAGATGTATTGACCCAGTTTGATTTGTAAATCTGTGGAGCTTTTTATGGTTAAAGTGCTTAAACAATCACAAGCAACACTTCTTAAAATTTCATAACAAGTTATTTATAATATAAAAAAAAAATAGAAAAATTGTGCCGACACCAATTCCCACCTAAATTCCTTTCCAAAAACTAAAGGAAATGGAAAGCGAAAAGAATTGCAGTTGTTACATGTGTTTAATTTCACAACACTTTTCCGCTTTTCCGTATTTTCCAACAAAAAATTCTATTAAATTTAATTTTTTTTCCTCTAAAATTCTTTTAATGTTAATGATGGTGTGTGAGTGTGTGCGTTCGTTCGTGCGTACGTGCTTGTGCGTGTGTATGGCGGTGTTCATTGCCCGCCGCTATTTTTAGTGTGTCTCGGTGACAAATTTAGTTTAATGTGAGTGACTGAAATAAAATTTTATAGAAAAAAAAAACTAAAACACAATCTTTTCGTTAGAAAATTATATCTTGGCGAATGATGAGGTACAAATGATGTTGCTTTTGCTGCTATTTTGTTGTCAACTGATGAGCCCAAAGGCCGATCGGCCGACTTTCTGCCTGCCTGCTTGCCTGGCTGCCTGCCCGTGAGTGTTTTGTGTGCCCTGATGTTTTAAAATATTTATCAACGTTTTTTTTTTTTTAATTTTTCTTTGAAAATTTATTTTTAAATAAAATTTCAATGGGTTTTTCTTAAGAGTTTTTGTTTAAATTTTTTTTTTTTTACTTTAAATCCAAACTAGATATTTTGTTTTAGATTTTAATTTAAATTACATAAATATTTTGTAAGTTTAAATTGCTGTGGATTTTGTTGATTATGTGTGTTGGTGGTGGTAGTTGTTGTCTTCATTTGGTTGTAGTTTTGTTGGCAGACAATGCTTGTAGTTCATTGTACTTTTTTTGTTTTATTTTTCATTTTATTACGAAAATACATTAAAATGAATAAAAATATATAAAATATAAAGCTCCCAAGGCACTGGACAAATTTATGAATATGTTAGTATATAAAACACTTGCACTTCTTTAAGAATTTTGAGGAAAACAAAAACAAAAATTTGACAGACAGTTGATTTGTTTAAGAAAATTGTGAGTAAATTTAAAATTGGCAATCAAACATTTATAAAGGAAAATTTAGCAGTTTAGATTTTGCTAATAACCTGTTTACGTTTTGAGACGGATTTTTTCGCTTTTACAAAAGGTTGCGGTGATCTAGACCTCCCCCCCCCCCCTTGATCATCTATGCTTTCTGACTATTACATTAATAACATGCAAATTCAAAATCATTTTCTTTTCTTTTGAATTACGGAGTATATCCCCAGTAAAATCAAAAACGTTAACACGGGTGTTTTTTTTAGAGGTATAGAACTTCGAATTGAATTGGAAGGATAATTTTATGCCATTAATGTTTAAATATGATTTCGGGCATGTGGCCGCCGCGGCTGGCTCGAATAAAGCCAATTCTGCAGGTCCAATTTTCAACCACTTTTTCGACCATATGGGGCCGTATGTTGGCAATAACGCCACGAATGTTGGCTTCCAAGTCCCCTAACGTTTCTGGTTTGTTGGCGTAGATGAGCGACTTCACATATCCCCAAAGAAAATAATCCAATGGTGTCAAATCAGACGATCTTGGTGGCCAATTGACAGGTCCATTCCGCGAAATTATGCGCTCATCGAATGTTTCCTTCAATAAATCGATTGTGACGTGCGCTGTGTGGCATGTAGCGCCGTCTTGTTGGAACCACAACTCATCCACATTCATGCTATCCAATTCGGGAACAAAATAGTCGGTTATCATGGCTCTATACCGGTCTCCATTAACGAATCGATTCATTCGGGTCCTCTTCAACACTTTGCTCTACAGCGGCAATTGTTTCTTCGGTGCGCACTGTTCGACGTCTCTGCGGATGCGTATTATCACATAGAGTAAACGTAGTGCGAAAACGATCCATGGTTAACCGAATTAATTGCTCTGATGGACGATTATGTCGACCATAAAATGGACGGAGCTTGCGGTAAACTTCGCGAACTGAACCATTATTTTCGAAATAAATTTGCACGATTTGCAAGCGTTGTTCTTTTGTCAACCTGTTCATGATGAAATGGCAAACCAAACTAAATATTAATCACTTGACAGCTGACAAAATGGCCGCCAGTTAAAAAAGTGATGCCAACTTAAAGTTCTATACCTCAATAAAAAACACCCATTACATACATTGACCAACAAAATTCTACGGTTTTAATTTTTAATTTTTATTTGTGATTTTCTTTTTGAACAAAATATGGTTACGGATTTTTTGATATCTAAAAACTCTGCCATTCTTTTAAAACGAGTTGTCATACGAACTAAAGCCTACAGACGTCGAAAGTCTATTTCTTTATTTATTATGTTTTAGTACCGTGAAAAGTGTTCGTTTCTTCGCTAAGTTATTAAACGCAATAAATAACAAAAATTACAAATTCTAAAAACCCCTGAATGTATCTAGAGAAGATGAGATATCTTCTAAACGTCTAGACCGATTTTTATTAAAAATGAACAAGAACCCTCTCAATCAAGTCACTTTTCAAACAGAAAAAACTAAATTCAAATCGGTCCAGCCGTTTGGTCTGTACGTGGACTCGTACAGACACACAGGTACACAGACACACATAACAAACTTATAACACCCCTTCTATTTGGTCGGGGGTTAAAATAGATCTATTGTTATACTTCAAAGCATAAAGATATCGTGTGAGGTCCTACTTTTTAATTTCGTTTGTTTGGAAATTTTTCACTTTTGCGGCTACTTAAGCGCTACCTGAGCGGTGTTAAGAGCCATTTCTAGCAAGTTCATATGTTTTAGAAAGTTGTTTATTGAGATCTGAGATACATTTTTGCAGTTGATTGTTTCCTTGAATTTTGAACGGTTTGCTACCTATGGACCTGAAGAGGGGAAAAAATTTACAAAAAAAATCGAATTTTTTGAAAATTTTTGCGATTTTGATCTTGAAGATGAAGTTTTTTTGATTTTATATGTTCACTATTTTTGTTCTTTATGACAAGAGCTACAACTTTGTCTCAGAGAGTAAATCAAAATTCCGAACGATTTGCAAGATATGAGCTTGAAAAAATTCAAATATTACACCGAAGCTTCAAATCTTTGGGGGCCATAAAAGAAGTAGATGACTTGGGGGTATTTTTTTGATCTTCTATTAAGTAGTGGTATCCGTATATGGTTATATTCCCATGACTTAAAAAATTACATGCAGTGTAATTAGACAGTTTATACCTGCGTTTCTTACCACGGTTAGAGTTCATGGATGGAACTTGTATTATAAAGAAAGTTGTGATGTAACCATGCTCTGATAAGCCATGCATTAATAACATTTAACCTCAAGTCAGACGGTATTGATAACTTTTTAGCCAACATTGTTTCGCGAAAAACGCTTTAGTTGGCGTTAATTTTATAACACCAGTTATCAGTATATACGAGGGAGGATCAATAACTCCATGACTTTTTGAATAAAACACATTTTTTTTTTACAAAACAAAAATTTATTTTTCAATATAATCTCCTTTTAACTGAACGTACTTAGTCCAACGTTTCTCCAGTTTTTGTGTCCCTTACATAAAATAAGATTTTTGCATTTATTTGTTTGTTCAGTAATTTCATCGTTGGAGCTAAATCTCTTTCCACCGAGCCATTTCTTAAGGTTTGGAAATAGGAAGTAGTCAGTAGAAGCTAAACCCGGAGAATATGGCGGATGGGGTACCAATTCGTAGCCCAATTCATAGAGTTTTGGAATTGAGACTTGTGTACTCGTGCATTATCTTGATGAAAATGAACTTTCTTCTTGGCCATATGGGGTCGTTTTCTTTTTAAATTCTCATTAAATCGGTCTAATAAGTTGGCATAACATTCGCCGTTTATTTTTTTCCCCCTT
Organism: Tachina grossa; assembly: GCA_949987645.1. Classification (NCBI taxonomy): domain Eukaryota; kingdom Metazoa; phylum Arthropoda; class Insecta; order Diptera; family Tachinidae; genus Tachina; species Tachina grossa. The sequence goes on along the minus strand of OX465277.1, from coordinate 26,425,642 downwards.
TGAAGGTAATCGATGTGGATTATCCCGCGTGCATCCCAAAAAAAAACTGTTGCCATTACCTTATTGGCCGAGAAACTCACCTTGGCCTTCTTCGCAGCAGGTTTAGACTGCTGATAGGGGTCCGGAGTACAGTAGTGGATCCATGTTTCATCCACAGTTACAAAACGCCGCAAAAACTCATTCGGATTGCGGTTAAACAACTCCAAACAATCCTTTGAAGTTGTCACACGTTTACGTTTAAGGTCAAATGAGAGCAAACGCGCCACCCATTTTGCAGAACAATTTCTTAAACCCAGCTGATCATTTAAAATCGAAACCATACTGTCAAATGAAATGCCTATGACATCAACAATCTCACGCACTTTTATTTTTCGATTGGCCCACACCATACTGTGGATTTTTTCAACATTTTCTGGTGTACTAACCTCAATTGGCCGTCCAGAACGTTCTGCGTCATTTGCATTTGTGCGACCACAACGAAAGTCAGTAAACCACTTTTTTTATCATGGAAATCGATGGTGCAGAGTCCCCATAGTATTTATCGAGCTTTTCCATGGTTTGATTGGCGGTTTTTTTTTTTTTTTGCCAAAAAATAATGTTTAATGAGCACACGAAATTCACTTTTTTCCATTTTCTTTTCAAAAAGCGAGGTAGTCTGTTATCAATGGCTGCCAAACAAAAACTAAATGAGCTGTGTCATTTCAAATTTAGACAGGAGTCAACTGACAGTTGCCTTGTCAGTGTTCCCATTTCAATCAAGGGGTGGGAAATTAAAAAAGACACTGAGTTAATGATCAACCCCCGTATATTGCGAGAAAAATCTTTCCTATTTGTTTCAGTGATCATTCTTAAAAAAAAAATTAGTTTTAAGATTGAGTCCAAAAATTACCTGTGAGAGATGGGAATAGAGTACCTTACCTGGATGTGTCATTCTAAGTATAGTAACGCAAATATCGTTTGTGTTATTACAAATCACAAAATAAAGATCAATAGCTTATTTATTGCGTAAACAATGCAATAATTGTATTTTTATTTTTCTAATCAGTTAGTTATGACCAGGGACAAGGACTTCATGCATTTAAAAAAGGTATTTTAGGCGCCTAAAACATGACATCAAAAACGCAAAATATGCACTAAAAACAATAAAATATGCACATATTTTAAAAAATTTTATCAAAAAGAAATGTTTTCAATGTACATGCAACTAAATAAAGTTATATAAATATTTTATTTTCTCAAAAGATGCGTGTACAAGTCTTTTACATTAAATTTTTACACAAGATTAGAAATGATAAGGATTTTTTCTGCATTATTAACACCAAACAGGCATTTTTCGCGATATATTTATATTGCAATAAAAGAGCAATACACAAATAGAAAGATGAAAGTGTTGTTATTAATTTATTTTCACTGACAAATTTTATATTTTTAATATTTTCGAATATAACGTCTATAGATGTAATCGGCTCAAATTTAAATGATTCTTTTTATATAATTTTATATATATATATATTTAACTCAACCTTTAAAATTAATTGAATACTATGTTAGATTTGTTTTTTAAATCCGTTACCATTTTTAAAAACAGTATCAAGTTCCCGCAGAATGGTTTCACTACTTTCGGCTTTAATAGCAGACAATTTCCACTTGAAATCATCAAAATGACAATTTCGATTAAATTTTTTAGGTGGTTGTGCTTGTATAATCGTTCTACAATTAAAGAGCTGGCGAACAAAACTAGACATGTCCTCAGTAAATGATTTTTTTAATTTTTTTTCGGGCTCCGCAAATGCACATATAGGGTGTTTTTTTTAGAGGTATAGAACTTCGAATTGAAATAAAACACAAGAAAATCGTTTTAATGTCCATCAATTTGACTTTATTGGAAGGATAATTTTATGCCATTAATGTTTAAATATGATTTCGGGCATGTGGCCGCCGCGGCTGGCTCGAATAAAGCCAATTCTACAGGTCCAATTTTCAACCACTTTTTCGAGCATATGGGGCCGTATGTTGGCAATAACGCCACGAATGTTGGCTTCCAAGTCCCCTAACGTTTCTGGTTTGTTGGCGTAGACGAGCGACTTCACATATCCCCAAAGAAAATAATCCAATGGTGTCAAATCACACGATCTTGGTGGCCAATTGACAGGTCCATTCCGCGAAATTATGCGCTCATCGAATGTTTCCTTCAATAAATCGATTGTGACGTGCGCTGTGTGGCATGTAGCGCCGTCTTGTTGGAACCACAACTCATCCACATTCATGCCATCCAATTCGGCAACAAAATAGTCGGTTAGTCGGCTCCAATTGCTGTGCACGGTGGCGAATCGATTCATTCGGGTCCTCTTCAACACTTTGCTCTACAGCGGCAATTGTTTCTTCGGTGCGCACTGTTCGACGTCTCTGCGGATGCGTATTATCACATAGAGTAAACGTAGTGCGAAAACGATCCATGGTTGACCGAATTAATTGCTCTGATGGACGATTATGTCGACCATAAAATGGACGGAGCTTGCGGTAAACTTCGCGAACTGAACCATTATTTTCGAAATAAATTTGCACGATTTGCAAGCGTTGTTCTTTTGTCAACCTATTCATAATGAAATGGCAAACCAAACTAAATATTAATCACTTGACAACTGACAAAATGGCCGCCAGTTAAAAAAGTGATGCCAACTTAAAGTTCTATACCTCAATAAAAAACACCTTTATATGCAGTTACGAAATATTTTCATCCAAAGCCAGTTCAATCCTGCTTAAAAAAAAAATAACAAAACTGACTTGTCCTTGCTAGTCTCTAGCTAGGTAGCTCAGTTATTTGCCTACGCTGTAAAACAGTTAACGGGACTAGTCTGGTTTTGTTCGTCAGTTCGTCAATTCTAAAACAATGCAAGCGAATAAGTTTGCAAAAAACTCAGTTTTGCATTAATAATTTGTCAAAATTTTTTTTTAGAAATTTGAATTTTTGAAAGAACATGACACAAAACAATAGATTTGTACCAAAATATGAGACGAAAATATGCATTCATGACCAAATTATGCAAAAATATGCATTTTCAGCAAAATATGCAAAAATATGCACTAACAAATCGATGCCATTTTAACGCAAATTCATTGTTTCGTAAAGATATTTCGTTCTTGCGATTATAAGGGTTAAGGGAAAAAACATGCATTTGCATGAAACCCCTGTCCCTGGTTATGACTAACAATTATCACGTAAATTGCTTCCAAGTATTCAAAACTATTCATAAGGTTCAATAAATTTTATTTTTTTTATTTTTATTTTCAATCATATCACATGAGTGCAGGTGAAGCAGTTCTAATTAATCAAATCAATATTTGTCCGAAGAACTAACAAACTATTGTGAAATTATTAAACAATTTTATTTTTAAAATAGAAATATGTATTTGCGTCCATGTTCATGTGTGTTTACTCGTATGTATCGAAAACGCCCTCTTTACAGATCAACAATTTATACACACATTACCGCAAAATAATGTCTGATAAAATAATAAAAAATGTTTGCAAAAAAAGTGCTCAAAAATTTTTGCAACAAATTTAATAATTTTGCGCGTTTTTTTTTTCATTTCATATTTTTTTTTTCCAAACAATTATTGTAATTATCATATATTTTTTCACATTTTATTAGCTAAGAAAAGTTAGGGAGAAAAAAGAAGAATTAAATTGTGAAATTTAAACATTTGGCGCCGGAGTTCTTATCAAAATAGTAAAAACGTGTTTCAATTATACAACAAATAAAGAGTAAAATTATAAATTTTGTTGTCTATACTAAGGATGATTTGAATAGGGCGAGTGTTAACAAATAAGTTTGTGTATAAATATTTTTACAAAATACAATAACACTGAAGTTATTTTGGCAAGAGATAAGCTGAGTCTTATTTGGAAATTGTTGAGAAAATTAAGTTACACAAATCTGAATAGGTTAAATTTAACAGTCTGTAGCCCAGTGTGTTGGCTGGTTACATTAAGCAGAAGCTTAGATTTTCTCCTGCATTTTGTTCGAAAACTACTTTGCACTCGGATCAGGGGTCTAATCAGTTTGAGATTATGGCATTTGCTATCGAACAATGTAATAATATGATTCGATATCGAATGCCATAATCTTAAACTGAAAAAACGTGATAGAATCAGCTCAGCGGCGATTAGACCCCAGCAGTTTGGAAGATACAGGGGTATTATTGTTGCTTTCGATAACGAGCTGCTTCTAGTATGTTTTTTCAGTTTGAGTTTACAGCATTCGCTATCGAACAGTGTAATAATATGATTCGATATCGAATGCCATAATCTCAAACTGAAGAAACGTGATCACATCAGCTCGCTATGGAAAGCGACGATTAGATTTTAAATTCATTAATAAAATATATCAGCACTAATGGACATCAGAAAAATGCGTGGTGTTGTTCTTTACTGACTCTTAGATACCGGGCTCGAATGCAGGACCTTCGATTTTGTTGTCAACGAGCTTACTACTTCAGCCAACGCCACCCTCAGCATATACTAATCCTAATGTAACATCAGAGCGCCCTCCTTCCTTGCATAGCAGAATCATCGGCGAAGTAAAATAACCAATAAAATAGCTTCAAAAAAAAATTGAATACTCCTTATTTAACACCAGAGGCGCTGCAATACTGCATTATTAAAAAAACGTGCAAAAAGCAGAGTTGTAAAAGAATGAAGCTTTTCTCTGTCTCTTCCTTCATCAGCTGTTTTCTCTATCACTATTCTTTTCCTAAAGAAGATAACACCTAGTAATAGCAGTAGGCATTCATTGCCTGAGTGTTACTTCTCTTAAAAATATATATATATATATATATATCAGCAACTCACATGTTATAAAAGGCATTGCTTCAAAATTTTCTAGTTTTAATCTTTAATTTGTTTATTTGTACTCAATAGCTTTTAAATAGGAACTTAGCATGGACAATAAGCTCAGTTTTGCACAAGAAGTAACCTGATGGAGAAGAGCAATCTTTAAGATATTTTCGGCCAACTTGAGCTAATGCCTAGCGCTGCAACTCTTCCATGCCTCTTTTTTCCCTATTCCTTTGACTTGTAGTTTTCATTTAACAAAACATTAGCGTCAAGTGTTGAAGTATTGAGAGTGAAAAATAAAAGACAACTGCTTGCAAATAAGATACTGTTAAAAAAATTTTTTTTTGAAGCATTTTTTTCTTCTATTTGTTAAATTAGCAGCAACTAAAGCTACGGTCACACTTATCAAACATTTGCCCCAAAACGCATAACCAACAAACACTAAAGAAAAAAGTTTTGATCTAGACACTTGTTTATCATATAAAACAGTTTCGAACTCAACTAATAGACAATGTCATAGAATCCAACAATATTGGATACTCCTTAACTTTGCGAATTTTTGTCTGAATTGAAAGACTTTTCATTGGCATTTAGTGGTTACGCTTTTTTGGGCAAATGTTTGACAAGTGTGACCGTAGCTTAAGTAAATTATTTGTACACTTATAATCTTTTATTAAAAAGCAAAGGAAAAATACATTATACATACTTATGTACATAAATTTCTTATTTGATTTTGTTCATAATTTCTGCTATTTAAACATTGATAACAAAAGTGATGGACCTGCATATACTAAAATAATATATAATAGTAATAAAAAATTAAAAAAAAAAAAATTCAGTAAAATATTTTTTTTTTAAATATTTAGCAGCGATGTGGCTTTTGTCAAGAAATATGAAATGATGACGTTGAATGTGTGCTCGGAAATATTCGAGTATATCACCTTTTTGTGTTTCTTGATTAAATATTGGCTTTTTAATTTGCTTAAACCAGAAATGATAAGTGAAAATTGCAGAATAATTTCTTTAGGAAACAGTGAAGCGCTTTATTCATTAAAAAAAAAATGCTAAAGTATGAAGGCGCCAAAAAGCTTCGTATGTATGTCTTGTCTCGGTATCAAGTGTTTCCCATCGTTAGAAATATATAATTTGCTGAGAAAATATGACAAAATAATAAATTAAACAATTGAAAATTTTGTTTTCGCATACACACGCAAAAAACACTGGTTAACATTTTGCTAAAATTCTTCGCAGCAATATACAAACACGGTATTGGTAACGATATTTCTAACGGTTCTTCGGACCGATTTACTTTGCCTATTTGCATCATAACTTGCGCTAATGCTCAAACTACCTTGTTATTTTTCATTCTCAAGTATGCTACAAACTCACAAATGATCTTGCTCATGGTCCTTCGAACCGATCTACTTTACTTATTTGCGGAACAATATTAACTCACAAACCCTGACTTGAAACCATAATGCCAACACTACCTCGAAATGAAATAATTTGCCTCTTTTCAAGATATTACAAACTCTATAACTACCTCGATAACTTCTTAACATAACCCTTTTTAAGACTCTACAATTTGACAGATTCTGCTTTGGTATCAATCTTGTTGATTTATAATTTGACGTGTCACACGTTGGCCTAGTGAGTAATGTTCTAGTTCAAACACTCTGTATTGTTTCAATACTGTTACTATGTTCGTCAAAATAAGTTACTGTATACTTTATATTTGTCGTTAATAACGATTTAAAGAATAATTAAAACGGCTGTGATATTTTTTAGTTTGTAATTTTACATCTTTTAATTTATAAGATCATGTAATTGTGATTCTTAACCTCTACATATAAATATCTGTGATATTTTTTAAAACGTAAAATAGTTTTATAAAAAAAAAAATCATGAAAAAGGTGGAAAATACCAACGAAATGTATGATTTAAAAATGTATCAATAATCTTTTATTTACATGGAAGAAGTCGCGAATGTCCTTGAAACCTCGAAAATTATATAGGATAAATAGAAAATAAGAACTTTACATAAATAAAGAAGGTCAATTTATTAATGAAATTGTACAAAAAAAAAAAAACTATTAAGTACCGTTATTGCTAATGGTCATTCGAACAAGATGTCTGTAGTCCTTTTGAAGAAATATGTAATTGCAAAAATTTGGAATTGTTATCGACTTCGCTAGTGAATTGTTTTGTGCCCCTCCAAGACAAAACAAAATAAAAAGATACGCATTGTTATTATCCGACGCTGGAAGTTCACTAACTGTACTTACAGCCATCCCGCTTATGGTCCTTCGAACACCATTGGTGATTTTCAAGCTGCCGCAAATTTGTGCTGGTAAAACAAGCTTTTCTAAGTTATGTGAAATGGATGGTATTGAATTGCTTTCTGCCGTTCCAAGATACGAGTACAAAAAAGAGTTAAAAAATCCGCTTTGTTATCGTCCGGAGCTACTCACTAAAGGTGCCTATACACTACATGTTTTTTACATTGCACCTGTCAAATTTTAGATAATTCGGTAAAAACATGTAGTTGGTGACCTCAAAAACTTTGCTTGTGTAAAAATACACAAGCAAAAACATAAGACAAATTTTCAATTAGAGCATGTTCTATTTTCTTATGTTCACACGTGTGTTTTCAAATGTCTATGCCATGTGAAAACATTTATCGACGGTTGAATGTCTCCGATATCATTAGCCGTCCGTTAAAAGTATTTGCATTAGTGATAAATTAATTATTTTTTATCTCATTTTAAAATTTAAATAACAATGATATAAAGTATATAACAAGTGTTGATACAAGCTCCATATTTTGCAGATTAAAAAGAAAAAAACTTAAATAAATATTTGTGACGCCGGCACTTCAGCAACGCTACCAAAGAAATTTCCAGCGGCTTTAATGTTATAATAAAATCTGTTGTAAACAATCATGGCCGATGTCACGTATAATTGTACATACAAGTTGGTGACCAAAAATTAAAAACCGTATGTAAATTAATCAAGTTTGACAGACACAAAAAAAACATGTGAATTGTAAACTTGAAAAAAACACAAGCAAAAACATGTAGTGTATTGGTACCTCAACTCTGCGCTTATAGCCATCTTACTAATGGTTTTTCAAACCCTAATTCTTAATTTTCATGCTGCTACAAATTCGTGTTGGCAAAACTAGTTTTTCTAGGGTGTGTGAAATAGCTGGTATTGAATTGCTTTCTGCCCTTTCAAGATTTAAAAAAAAATCCGCTTTCTCATCGTCCGTTGTTAACAAGTCACTAACTCTCTCGGACCCCATTGCTAATTTTCGAGCTGCTGCAAGTTCGTGTTGGTAAAACATATATTTTTACGATATGTGAAATGGAAGGTATGTCTTTTAAAATGTCATCAGGGTCTTGCTATAGAGGCTTTATTTTGAAATGTATTTTCAGGCGAAATCATGGGATGTTTATGTAATTTTAAAGAGGAGACTATGGCATTAAGAATGGAAAATAATATCATCTGAATGGCCAGCACAATGACGTTTGCAAGACCATATTCTTTTCAAGAAATTTTGCATTATCAATTCGAATTTGAGCTCGACATCTTTACGAATTCCAAAATTAAAGTATTAGATCCATTATCGAAGACCTTACCTCTCACATAGCCCTAAACCTTTGAGGTCTTGAATTGATTATTTGCAATTGACATAGACTTTATCATTCACCTAGGCCTAAATGTAAAAGTCTAAAAGTGTTGAATTCCAAGATCTCGGTACCCAATTAGCAAAGAAACGGCGTTGGTGATGGTTGGTTGGCGTGAGTTCTTGTCTTGTCTTGTCTTGTCTTGTCTTGTCTTGTCTTGTCTTGTCTTGTCTTGTCTTGTCTTGTCTTGTCTTGTCTTGTCTTGTCTTGTCTTGTCTTGTCTTGTCTTGTCTTGTCTTGTCTTGTCTTGTCTTGTCTTGTCTTGTCTTGTCTTGTCTTGTCTTGTCTTGTCTTGTCTTGTCTTGTCTTGTCTTGTCTTGTCTTGTCTTGTCTTGTCTTGTCTTGTCTTGTCTTGTCTTGTCTTGTCTTGTCTTGTCTTGTCTTGTCTTGTCTTGTCTTGTCTTGTCTTGTCTTGTCTTGTCTTGTCTTGTCTTGTCTTGTCTTGTCTTGTCTTGTCTTGTCTTGTCTTGTCTTGTCTTGTCTTGTCTTGTCTTGTCTTGTCTTGTCTTGTCTTGTCTTGTCTTGTCTTGTCTTGTCTTGTCTTGTCTTGTCTTGTCTTGTCTTGTCTTGTCTTGTCTTGTCTTGTCTTGTCTTGTCTTGTCTTGTCTTGTCTTGTCTTGTCTTGTCTTGTCTTGTCTTGTCTTGTCTTGTCTTGTCTTGTCTTGTCTTGTCTTGTCTTGTCTTGTCTTGTCTTGTCTTGTCTTGTCTTGTCTTGTCTTGTCTTGTCTTGTCTTGTCTTGTCTTGTCTTGTCTTGTCTTGTCTTGTCTTGTCTTGTCTTGTCTTGTCTTGTCTTGTCTTGTCTTGTCTTGTCTTGTCTTGTCTTGTCTTGTCTTGTCTTGTCTTGTCTTGTCTTGTCTTGTCTTGTCTTGTCTTGTCTTGTCTTGTCTTGTCTTGTCTTGTCTTGTCTTGTCTTGTCTTGTCTTGTCTTGTCTTGTCTTGTCTTGTCTTGTCTTGTCTTGTCTTGTCTTGTCTTGTCTTGTCTTGTCTTGTCTTGTCTTGTCTTGTCTTGTCTTGTCTTGTCTTGTCTTGTCTTGTCTTGTCTTGTCTTGTCTTGTCTTGTCTTGTCTTGTCTTGTCTTGTCTTGTCTTGTCTTGTCTTGTCTTGTCTTGTCTTGTCTTGTCTTGTCTTGTCTTGTCTTGTCTTGTCTTGTCTTGTCTTGTCTTGTCTTGTCTTGTCTTGTCTTGTCTTGTCTTGTCTTGTCTTGTCTTGTCTTGTCTTGTCTTGTCTTGTCTTGTCTTGTCTTGTCTTGTCTTGTCTTGTCTTGTCTTGTCTTGTCTTGTCTTGTCTTGTCTTGTCTTGTCTTGTCTTGTCTTGACATTGTAATGTCGTTTATGGAATGCGTAATATGATCAATGGTAAATCGAGAAAACCGTGTTTCTTTCAACACACTGGGCTATAAAAAAGCAATATTCGCAATTCTTCTTGAGCGACTTGAGCACGAGTTCGATGCTTGGCATCACTAACTTATTCCAACAGCTCAAATTTTTTCATCGGTTTGTCAATTGCTGGCGTAGAAAGTGCTTCAAAAATGCTTACGTTTTGCTAACTGTAACCACGAAAATTTCATAATTTTCATAATGACTTTTAATAGTTTCAATGTGTTGTTGAAGCGTATATCTTCTTATTTATGTATATTAATGGCATTATTTTGACTTTTTACGTATCAATTAGTTACAGCTGGAGTCATGACAGCTGTTAAATTGGCTGACTATTCAAAAAGGAAACGTCTTATTGGAACACCCGTCATAATAAGTTTCAAAAAGTATACTCTAGAAGAGGAAAGAAAAAAATATATCCATCGAAACCTATTACTGAAGTAGTGTTGAGTCTCCTCCCCCACCCCCTATAAATCTATTTTGAATACTGAATACCTCACAGCTCGAAATAATGCCTTGATATATGCTAACATCTAACAGGGAACCTCAAACTACTATTATTAAGTGTGACCTTCTTTAGAGAAGGCAGGTGGTGAAGCAAGAGATAGAGGGAAGCTTCATTGTTGTACAACTCTTCTTTTTGCACATTTTTTTTAATAATGTATTGTTGCATGTTGAGGCGCATTAAATTTTCGAAGCTGCGCTTATTAGCTATATTAATGGTTATTTTACTTCGCCGATAATCATGCTACGCAATACCGTCGAAGGAGGGCGCTCTGATATTACAATGGGATTAGTATCCGTTGAAGGCGGCATATTTCAGTGACTCTATCTATACCTTAATAACTTTAATTTTCTTACAACAACTTACACAAAGGCACGCCAGTGAACATCCAAAAAATTTGTGTTGTTGTTATTAAATGACTTTGTCGGTGACCGGCCTCGACCCTAGGACCTCCGGTTTAATAGTCAAAATGCTAACTACTGCAGCCAATACCATATCCTTACCAAAAACGGAGGTTTGCGGTTTGGTTAGGTCTTACAGCCTGCCAGTTTCATGAGAGACCGGCTCACTTGGGTCCTGATTAGTTCCTAATTGTGCTGCTGGGGTAGGTGAGAAAGACATAAAACTTTTTTTTGTTGGTACCATTGTGATCACTACTCGGCATTAAATTAACCCGATTTTTGTACGAATGTATTTATTCTCCTAATGAATAGAATTACGATATCCTTGCAAGGTCCTGTAAAGATGTGATGCCGTCTGCAGTCGCTCTTTTATTGGCGAGGCTGTGACAGAGTAGGTGAGCGACAATTTCCTTCTCTTCTACTTTATAAGAACTTCTAAAGAAAACGTTATATCAAAGATTTAATCTTCTGGCGTGTGTTTCTACGTGATAATATCCTGTAAATACTGATTTCTCAGTATTATATCCATGATGGTAGAGTACGTAACCTCATGCGACCATCTGGTTTGTGAAATTGTAAAGAGCCGGTTCTCTATTTTTAATTTGGAATAATAATAAAGGCGTACCAAACAATTGATCAGTATGCCGATTTGGAAGTTAGGGTACCGTACCCTGGTACCCAGAGTAACTGTAGGTTAGAATTTCGCGCCATATCATTAAGAGACATCCGACATTCTTGAACCCAAATAAATATTGTCTCTACACCTGGTGGAGATTTGATTGCAGTTTTGCTGTCGTTATATATATGAATATCAAAATGTGAAGACCCTTTTGCCGTTTTCAACTCAACTTGGTATGGTTGTGTGAGAGTCAAGCCAATGAATACATTGGTGTTGCTATTCAAAACTTAAATAATGGTTGAGTTTGTAGTTGTCCTGTGACAAATCATTTTCAATTAAATATTAGTTGTGGTTCAAAATACTAAAATATAATTGGATTGACTCTCAAACAACCAAACTGTATTGAGTTGTGAACTGCAGTAGGGGCATTAATTAATCATATATGAAATTAAACGTGGAAAAAAGAACCTTATTGAGATATCAAACTATCTCAACTAAAACAGCTTCTTGAAACTAAGTAAACTACTTTCACTTTCACATTTGCTTATCAAAAATTTGCTTATTCTAACGTCTATTTTGTCACTGTATTCATCTCAATAAAACAAATACTCGTAAATATACGCAATTGTTTAAAAAATGCTTTCAAACTGTAGCGAAACTTAAACTTACTATAGAAACTTTTGAAATCTTATCAACAAATTATAATTTTTAATATTGTTTGGCTTTTTTTTGTCTTCTAAATCTGAGTTGTAAAATCAGTTTATATTGTTGTTATGATTTTTCTGGCTTTTCTGAAATCTTTTGCTTGTATTTGATTTAATTTTTGTGTTGTTAATTACCATCTTAAAGAAGATATAATATATGTATTATTAGAATTTTATTTCAGCTGCTGATAAAAAGTCATAACGTTTATTTTCTGCTCATATAAAAATTTTCTGGGACAGGGTGTTGTAATAGGAGTTGCTTGTAGAAAAGAAAATACGTATGTATTTTATATTAAAATATATAAATATATGTATTTAAATATAAAATATGATTTGACAAGTGCTTAGGTTAGGTTAGGAAGGGTGGTGCTATAACGCTCATCCACTTGGACACCCAGTTGGATTCATTGTGATTCCCTTGTATTGCCCGTTAACAGTACTATTTATCCAACATTTATACCCAGAAGTGTACCTAGTATTCATCACTAACCCACTGAATTCTCATGGTGAAGGCCTTGATATTCCCCAGTTTACACCACTTGTCGATATCACTAATGCTCTCATGGTAACGTCTGCTCAGCCATCTAAGCCTATGACGTTGCAGCTTCGGGCAGTGGCAGATAATATGTTCAATGATTCAGTGTTCATCCCCGCACATCTTACAGAAATCTGGAGTGCCAGTTTCCCAGTGCAGTGACCAGTCAACACTTCTATCACGACTCGCATAGCCTTCCTATTTATATTCAGTAGCAGTTTGGATCTTCCTGAGTCAAGTTTGGGCCACATAGCCCTTAGAGACTCTGCAATCCTTCCTATTTCGCCATGAACTGTTGGTCCTGTTGTCTACCCAATTACTGAGTTCCCTGTAGTAATGACTTATCGGTAGTTTCACTGACCTATCAGACTTAACTCACTAGACTGCTAAATTGCATTTAAATATTTTAAGCATCACAATTATAGTCACTTTGTTTATTGTCCATATTCAATGCCAGCTGAGTTTGCCTTATCTTGAAAATTGGCACACAGATTCTGGTTCGAAGAATTCCTACCATACTGAGGTAAAGCTTGCGAAAGCTTGTATAGCCATGGAGTGGCAGAAAAAATATCGGTTCGGAGGACTATGTTCAGCCTAAGTTCGCCGGCAGTGTTCCATATTACGATTATATATATGTATATATTTAATTAAATAAAAAAAAGCAAAATGCAACATTTTATTTTAACTGGTATAAATTCTTCAAGGACTAATGGTCACACCCTTAGAAGTTCACGTAACGACATTAGAAGAAATGCCATAGATTGGAAATACAACTACAAGAGAGAGGACGTCCTACTCTCACTTAGAGAGGACAACTTGCCGCAACATTAGCCGTCTTCATTAAGAGCTAGAGTGAATTCAAACCGATGGCGTAAGAAAGGAACACATTCAGCCAATTTATTCAGGCCCAACGCTTCTTATAGGATCGATGATAACGCAGAGCATTTAAAGCGTCTAGGAGAGGCCTAATACCCAGAAAAAAAATAAAAATTATTAGTTCCAAGTAGTTCTATTTCTGGTGAAACATCAATGAACTTAACTAACATACGTTTTACTTTTCGGAAGAGTTCAATTACGATGAAAAAAATGTTGCGTCACCCTTTCTCTCGTCTTATTACAACAGCCATTAACAAATTTTGATTCCAACTATTAGATTAGAATAGAAATATTGCTTGCTATCTGCCATCTAAGAAAAATATGGCGAATTTAAAATATGATAATATAATAACCATAAGTCATTGACTTATCTGGGCAAAATAATATATGTTTTTCTTTTAGCAACACTGTCGCAGTTTACAATCCGCTTCTTCTAAATGTAAATTTTTTCCTCTTTATTCCTTAAAAAATTAACATCCATTTGAGTTTCTCCACTTTCGTTAGCAACTCCGCAGCAGTATAAAATAAAATAAATATAATTCATCTGTCTGCGCGCTAAAACAAAATCACGAGATAGTAACGTTAATGTCTTTATCGCACTAGAGTTAGTTTCCAACTATTACCGGTTTAAAGAACTGCTGATATCATCAGTTAACGCCAATTTGCAGTAGATAGTGGAGAAAGACGTTAATTGATTATTTGCTTCAGTTTGTTTTCATTTTACAAATGTTAACAAATTAAAATTGATTATTACATAATTCATTAGCAATAGTTTTTAATTGTATACCACAACAAAGGGGAGAGTTCAAACTCTCTTGGTTGCCGTGGCTAAATATGGAAAAGGTGTGCCAATAAAATGTTTTATTTTGCATAGCTCGGCATATTAGCTATTGTCATGACTTCAGCTGTTACTACTTGGCACATGACAAGTAGGAACTACGTCATTAAATTTGCTATAAAAAAAAAAATTTTAAATTTTGCGGTCACAGTTGCCAAAACTAAAGCATTTTTGGGCCGGCATGAAGCATCTTGTCGGCTAGGAATTGAGTAAATGATGGAAAATTTTGAGCTGTTGGGTTGAGTTGGTGATTTGAAGAAGCGAACTCGTGTCCAAGTTGGTCAGAAATAACTGAGAATATCATTATTGTAGCCTATAGTGCTGAAAGTATCTCAGGTTTGTTCATTTTTCCTCAATGTTTAGAATTGGGCATTCCACAAACGACATTACGCCGTATATTGCATAAAGATTAAGATCTAAAGGCTTTTAAAGTTCAGTTGATATAAAGCTCCATTTTCACCGACCAATAACAATGGCCTGTCTTTGCTGATTGGGTTCTTGAAATTCATCAAAATGATCCAGAATTTCCTATTAAAATTACCTCGAAGGCGTTGGGTGATGTAGCTCACATGTTGACTATAAAACCGAAGGTCCTGTTTTGATTCTGGTCAATAACAAAGTCATTAATTAACAACACCACACATTTTTCTGATATACATTACTGTCCCTTTGTGTTCCCCCAGGGCAGTCTGTTATGGACTACGGGTGTGGCAACCCCGGGGCCCCAGCTGGGGTGATGTGGCTTTTTCCATTGACGTACCTTTGGTACATTACCCATAGAACTTATGTGTTACTACCCAATCTCTGAATATAAACAGAGCAAAGGATGTGCACATACTTATAACAAAAGGAAGACAGGTCCTGTTGATGTCAATTAGGTGCAGCGTCACCTAGAACTGCCCCTGAGTTCAAAAGACGATAGAGGTGAAGCCCTTGTGGTGGAACTTCGAGGTCTAACCAGAGGCTACTTCTGGTGCCACGGGTGCCGGTGGCCCGACAGCCGAGCTGCTTAGAGTTGAGTGCATGTAGCGGTCGTCAGTTTCCTTTGCTAAAATGCCGAGTTCGTCCTACCTCACGAGGTTAAAAGGATGATTTTGGTATGTGTGGAGTGGGCACTGGTTATTTGGCGACACAGGCATGGGTTTATCTCGGACGAGTGGTTGAGCTGTGCCGGCAATGGTTGAGGAATTCTCATGGGGACCTCGCTATGGGTGTATACACAACACCTTAGCGTGGAAACCGGAGAATTATCGTGGTGGCTATGGTTGCTACCAAAATCGCTGTTAGAATAGTCTTGGCTTCCCAGTGTGAAATCAATTCTAGTGGTTGGTCTGACGCGGTCAGCCAGACACTATTCTAGGTGCTGTTGCCATTCAACAGAAGCTGCTATGGGCACGGACATAGCAGCAGAGTTTAGATAGCTCAAATTACCTCAGCAAGGTAATTGAATATAGTACAGGGATAACTATATCAAAGATTGAAACCTATGTGCCTTGAGGAGTGGGCCTTAGGTTCATTCTGAAGGATGCATGGGGGCGATGGTCTGGCGTCTTACCTGCACCCGGTGCTTTGGCATCCGTGAGATTAGGCCGCAATGGCAGGTGCTCACGGAAAGCTATTGCATATCTGTCCCTTTGTGTCAGTTGTATGAAATCTAAAGTGATGAAGGCATAGTCACTGGTCACTGAACTAACTATACCGATTTGAACGGATACTAATCATTATGTAACATCACTTCGCCCTCCTTCTGCTACAAATCATCGGTGAAGTCAAATAACAAATAAAATGGCTTCTAAACGTTAAATCGAAGATCTAATACGCCTTATTGACACCAGAGGTGCTGCAACACTGCCTTATAAAAAAAATCAGAGTTGTAAAAGAATGAAGCTTGCCTTTATATTTTCCTTTCTATCACTATCTTTTTCCTAAAGAAGGCAACACCTAGTAAAAATTCATTGTCTCAGTGATATATAAATATATCTTATTTTGGCTCGGAAAACCCAAAAATGCTCGTAAAAGAGTATTCGACGTAACATATGCAGCACGGATGATATTTTAATATCCTTTTCACCCTCAACTTGTGACTGTTTAGTGCCCTTTTTGATCTGTCGGGGACAAAGGACCTTAATTTGTCAAAAATGTGGCTGTATTAAATGTTACTGTGAATGACTGATGATTTTGTATGACCGGAATTGAAAAGCATTGATATAAACGACGTTTATTTTCAACAAGACGGCACTAAGTGCCACACATCGTTTAATTACCGTGTGATTAATCGATGAGGCAGGCGATCACAATTGATGAGCGAGGTTTTTTGAGTCTATATGGAACATAAACCCTACTACTCAAGACCTGAAATATGGAAGATGAAGATGAGCTATCGTAGCCGCAAATGTGCTAATTGTTGAAAGAAAATTTCAGGTAAAGTACAGCGTAACACGAAAAAATATAAGCATAAACGGACGCCACTACGTAAGAAAAGACAAAAAAAAAGACCTATGTGTCCCAGTTTTTTTATGGGCCCCCAAAATATCATGGAAACCATCAACTACAAAAATGTACCCATTATCTCAATAAACAAGTTTCTAGAACATGTGAACTTCCTAGGAATGATTCTTAACACCGTTTAGGTAGCGCTTAGATAGCCGCAAAAGTGAAAAATTTCCCGAAAATTTTTTAATTTGAGACATTTTTAGATTTTAATTGAACTATAGTGAGTTTTTAATCAGAAATAATTTTTAGTCAGGCTTAAGTTCAGTAATTTCAATTCTTTTATTGAATGAAATATTTGTATTAATTAATGTGAGTTTCTAAAGAAGAGAAGAAAAATTAAATTAGACTGTTAAGCTGGGGGAAATAACGATATTTTTCTGTGCAGCAACGCACTTCATCAGCACCCTAGTCTATCTACTTGGGTAGAGATTGTTAAGCCTGACTGAAAATTATTTCTGATTAAAAACTTGTTAATTTAAATTGTTTGGAAATTTTTCACTTTTCCGGCTACCTAAGCGCTGTTAAGAATCATTCCTAGGAAGTTCATATAATCTAGAAAGTTGTTTATTGAGATCGTAGGTACATTTTTGTAGTTGATTGTTTCCTTGAATTTTGAACGGTTTGCTACCTATGGACTTGAATAGGGAAAGAAATGTAGAAAAATCGAATTTTTTAAAAAATTTTGCGATTTTGATCTTGAACATGAAGATTTTTTAAATTTTAATATGCTCACAATTTTTGTTCTCTATAACAAGAGAGAGTACATCAAAATTAAGAACGGTTTGCAAGATATGAGCCTGAGAAAATGCAAAAATTACACCAAGGCCCAAAATATTTTGGGGTCCAAAAAAAAGTAGATGACTTGGGGAAAAACTGGAAGACACTGGTATTTTTTTTGGTGTTTTATAACTTAGTGGTATTCGTATATGGTTATATTTCCAAGACTTTAAAAATAACATTATAATGAAATATCCTACCTGCTGCAGAAATTAAAAAAAAATGTAAGTTCCTGTTAAAATTTTTTCGGTTTCTTAGCGTTGGCCCCTATTTTTAGTTTATGTGATTTTTTTCGGTGCTTGACATTTTTTAGTTTTGTCTTTTTATTTTGATTTTTTTAAATTTCAGTGTTAATTGGTATAGTCTGCATAAAAATGCACTTAGATTGTCTATATATTACAAGGATTTCAATATGTTACATTGCTCGTTTTAGAACACCCTATAATTTTTAGCTGTCATATATTTGTTGCAGCAGCCCCACTTTTACTTGTTCTGCAAAAATTTTTGGTCCGCAGAACCTGAGAGTTTTCTTTCCAACTTTGGTTTACGGAACCCTAAAAACACGAATAATCAAACTTTATTACTTCAATTAAACTTTTGTTTCAAAATTTAATTAACTAAAAATAAAATTGATTGATTGATTGATTTATTTAATTAAAAATTTAATTGATACAATTGTTAATTGTATCAATTAAATTTTTAATTGATTTTTTTTTTTCAATTAATGGTTTTGATTGCAGAAATATTTTTTTCTGCATAGAAATTCAATTAGTATCCCAAAGTCCGTTAAGAAACGGTTGGATAGAAGTACTTAAAAAACATTATTGTGTTTTATAGGCGTGGCATTAATCACTTTTACAACCCCCTTATATTAAACGAAACCATTCATGCGTATATTCATAATTGAATAAAAAATTACTCGTATATAATTATTTGCACTTAAAATATTGGCGGCTTTTTTATCTTGAAAAATTTGGCAAAATTTAATACGTTTCCGCAATGTGTCTAACCTTTGAATTGTTTGAAAACCAACAAAAAATTCCAAAGAAAATAGTCCAAGGACAACATAAAATCTAATCACTGCAGTTGGCGTCTACAATTCGCAAAATATTTTATCAATGCAAAAAAAAATTAAAAATAAAAAATATTGCAAATTTTTTGTATACTATAAGTAAGCTGTTATCAAAAAATTGATTTTCGCCAATTATTATCACTTCAAATACTCGTATTTTTATAGGTCGTATGCATTTATTTCGCAAATAAAATAAAATAGAAGTACTATTATATTTTTTTAATGATAATTAGTTACACTGTACAACGAAATAAATTTTTTTTGCAAATTAGATTCCGGCAGGCGAGACAAAAAATAAAACGTATGAGTTGTGAAGCTTTAAAAGCTTACTTCTGAATTTATTATTAAATGGGAATTGAAGTTTAATCATAACACTTTTCTTACAACTCAAAATTTATGCAGCTGGTTATAGTAAGCCGCCGTAGAACAGGGGTGCTGTTAACGCAAATTAAAAATAAAATTATGGGACCAAATTGCAGACCAATCCGTTCAGAGAAAAAAAAATTATTTTTGAAAATTGCATAAAAAGCTAAAAAAATACCAGCAATTTTGGTACAAATTTTTTTTATAACTTTTGAGTATTTTCATTAAATAAAAAAAATATATATACATGCAGCGATGTCAACTTGGTGCTTTTGGCACTATTTGTAGTGCTTTTAGACGACCCAAAACTCCAAATTTTTAGTGTTAGTGCACTAAGTAGTGCTTTTAAGAAATTTGTATATTTCTTAAAATTACTTTAATAAAAACTTGGTGTATTTATACTTTCAGTGTAAAGAATACCTTTTTCGTCAGATATATTTAATTAAAAAGCTTCGAAAATATTAACAATTATTAAACTGTAATCGTTTGGATTTTTACCTCTTTTTCACGTTAGTGCTTTTTACGCTTTTTAGATTTCAAAATTGCGCTTTTTGTGCTTTTTTAAATTTTGATGTGCTTTTGGAGCCAAAAAAAATTGGCATCACTGTATATATGGGCTTAAAGAAGACACTTTCATCTTTGTCTTCATGATTTCGTTTCGTTTCTTTGATCCCTTTTGATCTTCAAAAGCAATACACTACTAAAATTCAAATTTTACGAATATATGAGTGTTTAAAATTTATTACATAGCACCTTAACTACAAATTGTAAGGAGTTCGCTTATATCATTTATTTAAAACAACATTTTACCTAATATAACAAAAAACCTCCAGTCCGCTATTGATAACAGTTTTCGGGGAATCATAATGTAGTTAAAATTTTTATATTATTTCTTCCAATGGGCATAAATGCCTTGTTTTTAACAGCATGCCACGCCCACTACAGCGAATATTTTGTCCTAATTTCTTGGCTACCTTAGTTTTGATATGATTACTCTTTTTTTTATTTATATTTTTTTTTTAAAGAGAAGTAACACTCAGGCAATTAATGCCTATTTCTATTACTAGGTGTTACCTTCTTTAGGAAAGGGATAGTGATAGAAGACAGGTGGTGAAGGAAGAGATAGAAGAAAGTTTCATTCTTTTACAACTCTGCTTTTTGCACGCTTTTTTTAATAATGCAGTGTTGCAGCGCCTTCTGGTGTTAATTGAGGCGTATTAATTTTTGAAGCTGTGTTTAGTAGCCATTTTATTGGTTATTTTACTTCGCCGATGATTTTTGCTACACAATACCGACGAAGGAGGGCGCTCTGATGTTACATTAGGATTAGCATCTGCTGAAGTCGGTATAGTGCAGTGATCAGTGACTATGCCTTCATCACTTGAACTTTTCCCACAATAACTGATACAAAGGACACTAATGCACATAAGAAAAATGCGTGGTGTTGTTATTTTGATGACTGTCAGATACAGGGATTGAACCCAGGATCTTCAGTTTTGTAGTCAACGTGCTAACTACTTCAGCCAACGCCACCCTTCTGATGGCGGAAAACTTCTAAGAATATATTTCAAGAAAAAATTTTGTTTTTGTCCAAAGGAAAGTTATTCTGAACCACTGTGCATATATACATTAGTTTTTAGTCTCATCTACCAGAATTCATTGTCATACTGCTGAGGAAGCTACACAAAGTTTAAGTGAAATATCGATAAACAAATGAATAAAATTGCAAATTGATTACAAAAGACCTTAAGTTTTAATCAAATTTGTATCTAATTAACAAAAAAAGGTCGAATACATTATTATACTACTCCCGTAATTTAGGAAAAAGCTCGAAATTGTTGTACAAAGTTAAAGTTAAAGTTTAATATATATGTAATATATATAGGTATTTCCACAGGAATGTGAACTTTTTGTCGCGTGCGACACCAAACAAATATGCCTGTTTTTTATTTTTATCAAAGAAAACTAGTTTTTTTTTTTACTTTCTTATATATTTGTATAGGCAATCAACACCTCCACATTAGTCACATTTTTCTGAAATACAAGCATAATTGCTTGCTGTCGCACGTGACAAAAAAGTAGATTTTAGTGGAAATTGCTCATATGGCATATTTTTGTTTGGTTTACCCTGCCAGAATATGAACTTGTTTTTTATGTTATACAGTGTTTTTTATATTTTAACAGCTTCTACATGCCCTCTTTAACTTAACTAAATGGAATAATTTTATGTTCAACATTTAATTTTCATTTTCATTGTTATTATTCTATTATTAGTATAGCTGTGGCCCTGGTCTTTATTACTGTCATACCTGTCCCATGTTTACTTACTGTTTGCAAAATTTTGCATCGCACTCTGTATCTTGACTACTGAATACGCAATTCAGCGTTGAAATAACACAACTCGACAGTGCAAATAAATTAAATTGTCTAAATAACTCAATATAAGCACAATATATAAACATTAATAACTTAAAAACAAAATCATAATAATGGTAAAACACTAGCAATAATTATTAAAGAAAATGTGTATTTAAACTAATTTATATATCTTTTATATGAAAAAAAATATATATCATTGTAAAATCTAAGAAAACAAGCTTCATTTAAAAATCATCGTCAATTTCGTTTTACTTCATATGTGTTTCGTGTTAATTTAACATGATTTACAGTAGCTATGTATAAAGCAAATACACACCAACACACGTAAGCAACATATTACTTCTTATAAATTTTAATCAGGTGGTATACTCTGTAATTCGAAACGAAAGCAAATGCTTTCGAATTGTAATGTTAATAAGATACAAGTTCGAAAGCTTTTTCTTTCGTTTCGAAATACAGAGTAGACCCCCAAGATTAATATGTATATAATAATATGTATTATTTCTTATAAATTAATAAATTAATAAATATAACTTGCAATCAAAATTTTTTCATGGTGATTTTACATTGATATTTTTTTTGTTTGCTTTTCATTATTTCGCTTTAGCGCACCGATCACACTTTTCTCTTAGATATTTAAAATTTTGTCGAGCAGTGTAATTTATATTTCATTACTTTACAAGTTCAAATTTGTTTTTATGCTCAATTACTCATGTTTCAGTGAAATAGATTTTAAATTTTATGTTTTGAAAAAATGCATTTAATTTCAGAATTGAAAATTATTTCTAACAATACGAGTTGCATGATTTCTATAAATAATGTCATTACGCCTGTCTGCCACTGACAATTATGATTCATAAAAATTTACACAAGAAGGCAGATTGTAAAAACAAAATTTACGATTTTTTTGTTGTCAGTATTTTTTTATGATTTTGCACTGGGTCATTAAATTTCAAAGTTAATCAATTTTAATTTCAAATGTTTGCAGTATTTACGAGTATACACAGCAACAAAAAAAAAAAAAAACAGTAGAAGTTATTTTTGAAGGCATATTTTCGACTTCTCTAGAAGCCGCACCACTATCACTATATTACAATTCTCATTTGTTTAATGCTGAAATTGCCATAAGTAAGATTTCGCCACGGGTTGCAACAAAACTTTCTGTCAGGTTTTGCTCAGACTATTATGAATTTAATTATGAAAATTATTTCCACAACGACCAGATCAGTGATGCATTTTGAGTTTTTTGGTTTAGGGCCAAATTAACGATTTAAAAGGGCCAAAATACCTTTCATAGGGCCAAAAAAGTTTTTTAATATACTTGAATATAGCCTTCTAATTTAAATAAAAATAAAGTATGTGTTAATAATATAATACGTGTGATTTATGTTGTTTAGAGCAAAAACAGAAATTAGCGAAAAAAAAATTAAAATTCTTGACAGTAGTATTTTTAAATTAAATTATATGCATGCATGTATGTTGCTTAAAAAATTCTATTTTTTAGCTAAAAAACAGTTTATATATAACTCCAATTTTATTACACATAATCTCTAAATTCGTAGTCCAATAGTTCCTAAATTTACTCCCGTTCACAACATTTTTTCATCATAACAATTATTATTATTATAATTCATTAAATCTTTTAATTGTATTAAATACATGAAGACGATTTCTTTTATTATGGCCTGTTTCACTATATCGCAAGAAAATTGAAAATTTCTATCGAAAACAAAAGCGAATTTATAGTCGAAAGAAAAAACTCTTTCCACACATGCTGAGGAATGTGGAAAACAAAGAGTTCCTTGAATAATTCTGCATAAATTTACATGCAGATACATGATTTAGAAATCCTTTTGCAAAATTTACTGCCACTTAAATCCTTGAGCCTTTTAAATTCTGGAACTTACGATACTCCTCTATGTTCATTATTTAATAGAAAATGGTACAATAATATTGGCTTCTCCACTCAAAACATGATCTGGCGGAGATTTCGGAAACCAGTTTAAATAAAATTCTACAAAAATATAAATAAAAATTTTACTCAAAGGTTTTGGAGTTGAATTTTGAACTGAAAGGGCCAAAACAGCCTAGAGAGTGCCACAGGGCCATCAAACATCCAAAAGTGCCACAAATGGCCCAATTGTGCCACATTTTGCATCACTGGACCAGATCATACACATCAGTTTTAAATCGCAATACTCGGACTTTTTCATTTATGTCTTAGAACCCATACTATGAAGTTAATATCTGTGGTTTTCATAAATAACTGCATATTGCATTAAACACATTTACCACAGCAGGCTACACGAACACACGACTTCAAATGTCGCAAGCTGAATTTGTCGTCTTGTAGCCAGCTAGCTAATTAATTCTTTTGGAGATGGCAGCAGCACCATCTGCAGTTGATATTCAAGTACAAATACATAGTTCAGTATTGCCACTTTTATATGTTTTGCATTTATAAAAATTAGTCACTCTTTTAAAATGTACTTATTTCACGTAAAAGTCCAAACATGAATCAATTTATTCTTTACATCAATTTTTGTATATTGTTTCTGGTAAATAATAAGAAATAATTGTACGATATCATTCATTCAACATTTTGTATTATAATGGCAACACTGCATTTAATCGTTGTAGCCTAATAAGTTGAAATTAGTTTAATTGAAGTAAAACGATAAAATCAGCATAGACAACTACCTGTCGCCCTGTTGCCTTGATGTCTTGAAAAGAATCATTCTCATATAAACATGTCGCTCATTTACTTCATTAGTGGCATAACTCAAAAAATGAGTTTTTTGAGTTAATAATGCAGAAAGATGCGGCATTTCGTATTTTATCTTGTGTAAAAATTTCAGATAAATAGCTTGCGCCATCACCTCCTGAGAGAAGAGTTTTTTTTTAATTTCTCCATTGAGTTGTATGCAAATTGAAAACTTAAAACGCGTTTTCGGCAAAACTGGTTTTTTTGAGTTGTGCCACTATTGAAGTAAATGAGCGATGTGTATTCTATCCTTGACATTTTGTAGTAGTCGGTAGCCTGCTGTGGTGAATGTGTTTAAAGCATATGTCTTAAAATCATTGAATCTGCAGTGCAAAATAAGCTTCCATTTGAAACTATAGACTATTTAGAAAATTAAAGATACTATATAATGCAGCCAAATACTAAACCTAAAATTCTTTAAAAAGTTCCAATTAAATATATAAGATTAAATTGTTGCCTAACTTTTTAATAGTAATTTTAGGTCAGCCATAAATAATACGAGTAGTGTCCCGGAAAAGAAAACTTAAGTTTATCAAATTGATAAAATTGATAAATATTGATTCACTTTTACTTAAACTTCCGTGCAATTTATATTACAATAGAGTTTCTTTGAACAGATAAACAAATATTCAATGAAAATCAAATAATAAATATTACAACTAAACATCAACAATAAAGTAAATAATTTATGAAATTGTTATACATACTTATATATTTTACCTTTTGCTCTTAACACGTTTCTAAATAGGAAACACCATTAAATATCAAGGTACGAGTATCACTAAATAAATACCAGAACAGTTGCTGCCACAAAAACAATACAACAGTGACAGTGG
Source organism: Tachina grossa (assembly GCA_949987645.1). Classification (NCBI taxonomy): domain Eukaryota; kingdom Metazoa; phylum Arthropoda; class Insecta; order Diptera; family Tachinidae; genus Tachina; species Tachina grossa. Next base: position 26,400,577 of record OX465277.1, on the reverse strand, counting down.
TCTACTATGATACTATGCCCTGCTACAATTTACAATAATGTGTATAGGTACATTGACTTAAAATGCAACAACAATAACATTAACGCAAGACAGAGTCATAAATTTAAGAGTACATACTCGCCTGTATCGGCAAAACATTTAACACTTCAATGTAATATTTCACAGTAAAATGTTAGTTGTTTATACATAAGTAGTTGTTGCGGTTTTTCTGCTGCTATTGCTGCTAATTTGCAATATTTGTTGTTGCAAAAATTTCAAAGAATTTCAATGCATTGTGTCCACTGGCCAACGTATACATCTGGGAATTTTTGCGGTCAAGATTTTTGCTTGGATATTACAGCACGAAACAGGAGAGGAATTCTTGCAGTCAGCATTTCAAAGGAGTAATTTCATTTGCGAAGCATATTTTCATTCTATGAATGTACATTGGCAGAGTTACGTTGTACTAAAATACATCCAAAGGTAGAGCCCTCGATTTGGTTGGATTGGGTTACATTCTGTTGTACCATTTTATTCTCAAACCCATCTGCTAGCGTCCACAGGGCTGTCTAGAATTCTCGGGCCATAGTGACAGCAACAAAAAAAATCTTCACTCAAGCCGCAGACAATCACCTAGGATATAAGGAAAATTTTAGTAAAGAGTGGATTAGCGATGCAACTTGGAGACTGATATTGAAGGGAAAGCAAGCTGAGGCTGCAATCAACTCTAGCAGAGCGTGCTTGACCAAAACAGCGCAACAGCAGTTGCATAATCGTCTCGTAAAAATTAACCGGAAACACAAAACCCTCAGGAAAACCATTAAAAACCGATGCTGGAGAACTTATAACATCTAAACAACAACAATTAAAACTTTGGGAAGATTTATATGGTAAAATGTTATGTTCATCAGTTTCCACACAAGAACCGATATGCTGCTGTGAATCCCATCCGACACACACAAATATCGCCATCAATTGCCCAGATATTTCTGAGATATGCGAATCCATCAAATCGCTTAAGAAAAACAAATCGCCTGGTATAGAGAATATTTTTCCAGAGATGCTAACAACTGAGGCAACAATCAGTGCTCGGCTACACCTGCCTATTGTGAGAAAATTTTGGTGTACGGAACTGCTTCCTGATGAAATTGATGAAGGCGTAATAGTAAACTTACCAAAAAAAAGGCGACCTCACAGATCGTAAAAACTAGAGATGCATTACACTTTTAAGTATGATTAACAAGGTGATTGCGCACATACTTAATAAAAGGCAATGAACTGCGCTTCTTCCTGAGCTTAGAAAGGAGCAAGCTGGTTTCCGTGCCTACAAATCCTGTGTCCACCATGTAAATAGCCTCAGAGTAATCGTAGAGCAGTCTGTGGAATGGAGATCACCTCTGTAACTCACTTGCATAGACTTTGAAAAAGCACTTGCCACATTGAGCCACTCAACGATATCGAATGCATTAGAATGCAAAGGGAATGTAAAGGTGTGCTTGCTAAGTTAATAAGACTCATAAAAGGTCTATATGCTAACGCAACCTGCCGAGTTCTGCATGAAAGGCAACTAGGTAACAACAAAATTAGCATTAATTCTGGTGTGTTCTATCTCCTCTTCTTTTTAATTGCGTACTTGACGTTGTCATGAATAATGCGATTTGCCAAAGAAGGGGAATCACTTGGGATCTCCAAGATAGATTGTAGGATCTCGACTACGCCGATGATATCTGTTTACTCACGCACACATTTTTAGACATGCAGATCAAGCTGTCATTAGTCCAAGAAATTGCATCAGATGCTGGCCTGAAAATTAACATTGGCAAAACTAAAACAATGAGAATAAACTCTAATAATGATTAGAGGCTGTCAGTGCAGAATCAATGGCTTGAGGAGGTAGAATCATTCTGTTATCTGAGAAGCATACTAGACAAAAGTGGTGATTCTAGAGCTGACATCGCAAGCTGCATAAACAAGACAAGGCAGTCATTCGGATAACTGAAGCCGGTGTGGACGTAACAAAGCTAAATCTGTTACGACCAGACCTAAAATCCACACTGTTATACGGATGTGAAACTTGGAATGCAGCATCACGAGACATACAATCCACACAAATTTTTGTAAACGAATGCTTGAGGAAGATTCTAAATATATATTGGCCAAAAACAATTTCGAATAATGAGCTATGGCCAGAAACCAGACAACAATCGATCCATCTGGAAATTCGAAAACGTAAAGGGTGTTGGATGGCGAAAACCATCGACAAATATTGCAAAACAAGCCATAGACTGGAATCCGCATGGCAGTCGTCGAATAAGAAGACCATCACATACTTGGAAACGACAATCGAAATAGAAACATCCAACTTTCATCTATGTTGGAATGATGAATGCATCAGATCGATTTTAATGAAATAATCTTGTTACGGCCCTATGCTCCTTGTAGCTTCTCAGGCTTTTTAGAGCTCGGTGTGGGAAAAGGATTAAACCATTTGAGATCTGATGATACATTTTGAATATTTTTTACACACCAGTGTATCCTTGCGTCGTGTACGAAACACGCCGTCGGTTTTGGTATAAAACGAACTGCTAACATTCTATATCTGAAATTTTTTCCATATATATAGAATATTTGTCGTCTGATCTACGTGCTGGACAGTGGCATAAATATTGTACCAGTGTTTCATCATCTTCCTAACAAAAACTCTACATTTTATATCACCAAGAAGCCCCAAACGATTCAGGTGAAGCCTTGACCTTTTTAGTCTCACAATCTCTTTAGTATTTGGGCTCCGCCAGAGTATTTTTTTTTTGTCTCACTCCTCGAACAGAGAAGTTCTTCCCATCTCTAATTTGTTGTTCTAAAGCCCATTTTTTTTTTGATTTTTGAAAAGGTTTGGCCCTTTCCAGCGTGATAACCACATTTGCGCTTGCTAGTTTCTAGCGATACCTTGATATCATCGATTCCAATGAAAGATATTAGGACATTGGACTTTTAATATTGTTAAGGCTTCGATAACTTCTTTACTATCTATAAAGATATGGATAAATACTCTGTTGTCAATTTCCTTCAGTCTTTGATACTGTATTATAATCTGTTATAGGATTTTGTTTATCTATATTTTAAATCGTATTCCACTGATTTCCAATCGGTTACAAATATTCCACTCGTAGGAAATTCAACAGCAGATAAACTAGCAAAGAGAAGAACTATGATGCTTCAGGATGGGTATATTACAAATTCTGTGGTATCTCTTCAAATTTCTGCTGAAAGCGTCTAAACGAGGCACTTTCGAAAATGGCCTAAACAGGTAGGATAGTGAGGACATGTGCTCTACAGCAAGAACATTGTGGCCTTGTATTACAACAACAAAAAATACTTCACTGCTACTTAGTACCCCTCGAAAAAAAAACAAAGTGACATAGTTTGAGTTATTACGTTACTGTCGTTAGGCAACCATGTTAAAAGGATGAAACTTGCATATAACGACTTCTGTTGAAGTTATCTCTATATTAAGGACTAAGAGATAATAACTCTTCTATATTCCGGCCTTGAAGTTGAAACCCAATGCTTTTGTGCCTTAGGAAGATGAGGTTTTTGTGGCATTTTGTGGAAGTATCCGCAGTTGATCGCTTATTCCAGCTACAGAAATTTTAAGCACACCCATGAGCTGACATTTTTAAATCCCTTTGTTTGTCCTTTATCATTATTCTTTTTCTATCTTGTTCCTCAAAGTAACATTAACTGCCACTTCCACAATGTCGAAAGAAAATCTATGCGAAGGAAACCTAGTCGCTCGAATTCTAATACAGTTTCATTTCACAATGTCGTCAGCTTTCTTTCGCTTGTGATTACGTATGTCATTTTTTTTTTTGTTTGTTTTACGTGTTTATAAATTAAAGTACTGCCAATTTGTATATTTCAAGTATTTCTAGCGATTTTTTAAACTTACTAACATTTACATGAAAATAAATAAAACCATATTGAACAACGAAAAAGAATTCAACAAAATAGTCGCACAACAACAGCCTGTTATTACTGTTTTGCTTTACAACTACATTCGTTTTGTTTAAAATGTGCGAGTACTTTTTATAATGAACATAAAACAATAATCAAAACAAAAGTGTTCAATAATATTTTGATGAATATCCTATGACTTTTCACTACAAATTAAAAATAAATTGAAGAAATGTGAATAAAAAAAATAATAATTTTACAAACTTTACTGAATTATTTGCAAATAAATTTTACTACACGAAAGCAAAATAGCAAGTGAGTGATTTTGAAATAGTGTTCGCTTTGTGGACGACTCATTCGAATTAGTTGTATGAAAATCTGTATGAAAACACTTACGTTTTCTTGCGACTTGTCGTTCGAGTCAATGTTCGTACAGAAATAAGATAGAGAAATGGAAATCAGTTTTCTTTCGCTTAGAATGCGAATGAAGACCTTCTTTCGAAATAGTGGAAGAGGCAGTAAGGAACGTAATTTAAATGGACACAAGTGAGTCGAACACTTTTATTTTACTCTGCAACCTGTTAACCTAACCTAATATATCGGAAAACTATTCTTCATATTATAGCTGTTTATCCATTGGCACGATTGCTAGAAGGTTTTTCGCTGCCTTAGTTGTCGAATGTCTCTGTATTTTTGAAGGTACATACTTTTATTTGAACTTTTTCGTTATTTGTACATATTTTTAAATTGTGCGAAAGATTCAAAACTAGGAATTTACCGCTTTCTCGTGAACGAAAAATTGTCTGTTTATTCACAGTTAATAGCTCGACCCTGTTGTGAGATATGTTGCTATCTAAACAGATCTGCTTCTAATGTAGTACAAATTTTCTTTTCAAGTTTTTAGGCAGTTATGTACTAGATGACCTTACAGATTTATATGAGATTGGATCAGATATCTCAACGAGACGGGTTGTATCTAGTACCCATCACTATATCCGAATACTTGGATACGATTCTACATAGGTTGACATCGATGAGTCTAGTGGTTCTTTCTTTAGATTCTGCGTGAAGACTGCAGCCATATATTTTGCTATAAAATCTAGTATTCTCTACTTCAACATTGCGTCCACATTTCGTTCCATTTAGTTTCATTAAGAATGAGATGAAGCTTATTGATCTTTTTGCTTTTAGTAGTTAGTGCTCAACACAGTTTCAAGAGTTCATCGTGGACTTTTCTTTAAATTGAAATTTAGAAACAAGTTTCTGAAATGATTCTTGAGCATTATATTTTCTTTTCTGTGAAATAATGCAGGGAACATGGTGCCCACTATTTTAGTGACATCTCTAATTTATAAAAGGCTAAGTTCAATAGCATGTCGATTTGATGTGAAAGAAACTTTCAGTTAAATTTTGAAGAAAAAAAAAACAATAAATAAATTCAGTAAAGTGCGACTCTTACTCGCGCACGAAGGGTTCCGTACGAACACTAGATATGTAATTTAATACAAACTTCATCCTATATAATATATATTTTTGGCATTTTTTTAGTTTTTGGGGTCTTTTCGGTTTTTTTGTTTTGGCGTTTTTAGCGTTTTTTCGGTTTTGGCGATTTTTTTAAGCTTTGGCTCTTTTTTTAGTTTTGACACTTTATTTTCCTGTTTTGGCGATTTAGTTCGGTTTTTGGGGTTTTTTTATTTTTGGCGATTTTTTTTCATTTTTGGCGACTTTTTTTCATTTTTGCGATTTTTTTTTATTTAAAAATTTTTTTTAGTTTTGGCGCTATTTTCGCGATTTTACGATTTTTTCGATTTTTGGCGTTTTTTTTCATTTTGGCGTTTTTTCATTTTGGCGATTTTTTCGAATTTGGCGATTTATTTTAATGTTAGAATTTTTTATTTAATTTCGGCGATTTTTTTTCGTCTTGGCGATTTTTTTTTAATTTTGGCGATTTTTTATTTTTTATTTTTTTTTTTTTTTGGTTTGGCGATTTTATAATTTTCGGTTTTTTTAGTTTTACCGTTTTTGAAAATTTCAAGTGTTTGCCTCTTACGGTTTCCAAGATATAGCAAATTGTCAAAATTACATAGTCAAAATTGCATTAACTGATGGACCACCATTTAATTTAATTTTTTTTTAATTGTAGTGTTAATTGTTGTAGTCTGTATAAAAATACACTAATTTTAGAAATTTCAAGTTTAAATATACATATGTTCATTAGAGCGACTCAAGATGATGTATTTGGCAAAAGAAAAAATTCGATACCCATATTGCCCTATTTAAAAGGAAGGGTTACCACTCCATTGCATTTTTGTCAAAACGCGAACTAGCGCGAATTTCAAAAAAAGCTGAGACCCGTATTTAATTAAATCGACCAAAGATAAAAATATGTTAATTTGGCATTTTTATTACAAACAACCCCGAACAAAAAATTCAAAAACCGTTTTTTTTAACAGAATATCCTTAAAAAAGTTGGATGCGCCTTAAAAAAACCTTTCTTATGATATATATATGATTTTCAAATTGACAAAACATGAAAAAATATACCCTTTTTCAAAATGGTCCAGCTCACGAGAGGTCAAAGCTGGAGCCGAAATATTTTAAATGTCATCTTAAAACAGTCCAAGGTTCATTTTTAGGAGGGTACATCGAGCACTTTTTTGGTGATCGCTCTAATGTTCATACAATTGTATGTATATTATATGGGATTTTAACATTTTTCGTTGCTCGTTTTGGAACACCCTTTAATTTTTAATTCGCATGTATTTGTTGTTGTAGCGGCCAAGGTTCTACATACTGTGTCCAAATTTCAGATCCGTAGCTCTTACGGTTAATGAGAAAATACCGTGTGACGGACAGACGGACAGCGTAGCGAAAACAATAGGGTTCCTTTTCACCTTTGGTGTACGGAACCCTAAAAAGCAATTATTTCACTTCCTCGTTTTGCTTAATACTCAGCCAATTTCACATTTTTCACATCTTGGTGGGTTTATGCAAGGCTCCATAAGCAAAGAAATTGCTTTCTCTTGAGCGGACAGTCGCCTTGTGCGGACACATTTCAATTGTGCCTTCAATGCCCGCTCAAGAGAGATTCCACCACGTACTGACAGAAGTTGTGCAACGGAAAGTATATGAACTAGATGTTACACAGCCATACCAATCTATAGTCTTGTAAGGTTTATAAAAGTCTGCCTACCCGGTTATGCCGGCGCTAATGAACGCCACTGGCTCTATTAAAACTAAAAAAAAGACTTAGGCAGATTTTATGCCTGAGCAGATGTATGCTCTTAGATTTAATTCAAGCAGTTGAATGCTTTTAAATAAAACAGCCGATTTAAAGGCTAAGCAAAAAAAAATTGATTTTTATTCCAAAAATTTCTTTCTTTTATACTTAACTAACGGTATCCTTAAAACTAGAATAATACAATAATATTTAATAATTGTTGCTTTACAAAACGGATAGTTATTTGTTGTAACAAGTATTATTTATTATTATTATTGTTTTGAGTTAAAATTGAGTGACATTCCTATGGGAAAGTGCACATACTAAATTGTGATATTAGGGGTGACTATAGGGGTACACTACACCCTACCCCTTAAGAAAAATTTTACAATTTTATGTTTCTTAAAATTCAAAATTTTTTTTTTTTTTTTTTTTTTTTTTTTTTTTTTTTTTTATATATATATATATATAATTTTACAATTATAACATATTACTAATATTTTTATAAATTATTATTATGTATTTCTTTTAACTTACTTCCTAGATCTATGACAGAGTTTACTCCTTTAGTTTGTACTATTCTATATGGACCATGGTATGGTGGTTGATTCTTTTTCCTATTAAAGGTTTTTACTAAGACCATATCTCCTACATTCAAATTTAACGGATTAAATTTTACACATTGTTCAATGCGTTTCTTTTTTGATATCTCCAGTAACTCTTTTGCTTTTTGCAACGAAAATTTTAATCTAGCTTTCAATTCTTTCGAATAATTATCTATATTATAGATTGGTTCAAAATTCAATAAGTTTTCATTAGGCAAGTTTGGTAATCTACCGAATATTAACTCGTATGGAGTGTAGTTTGTGTCTATATGCGGTGTTGTGTTATACGCAAAACAGAAATAAGGTATCCAATGGTCCCATTCATTATCTTTACAGAAGCCTAAGAGAAATTCATTCAGTACTCTATGACTTCTTTCAACTGATCCAAGAGTTTCATGGTGGTATGGAGTGCTGAAAATCTGTTTTATTTCCAGTAGCTTACATACTTCCGCCATTAACTCGTTTACGAACTCGGTACCTCTATCTGACTTAAGAACTTTGAAGTGCCCGTATCTTAAAATCAAGTTTTCTACAAGAGCCTTTGCAACGGTCTTAGCATCCTTCGTCTCAATGGGGCATGCAATAATATACTTTGTTAAATCGCACTGTATTGTTAGTATGTATCTAAAATTATTTGAGAATCTAAGGGGACCCACCGTGTCTATTGACACTGTTTCGAAACTAGTCCCTGGCGTATCGGTTAGTGTTAGCTTTTCTTTGGTGTGTTTCGTTTGCTTGTTAATTTTGCATTCTTTACAATTTAATATATGCTGCTTAATCATCCTACCCATATTCTTCCATATGTATTTTTGTTTAAGTTTTAGCGTCGTTTTCCTGACACCTAAGTGTCCTCCTATAGTTGAACTATGGTACTCATTAATGAGAGTATCCTGTACTTTCCTATCATATATCCTTACTGGTTCTTTATATATTAGTATTCTTAAATTTGCTTTATTTTTACCTCTTAATGCGTTGAACGTGTCTTTAAACTGTTCCTTTGTTACTAATTTGAAAATTTCATCATGAGCATTTAATGCTAGCTCTTTTACATTTATTGATAGTAATTTCAATAGTAGCTTCTCCAAATACAGCTTTGTGTTTATTGGATTATCACCACATCTCACTACAACTTCTAAATCACTTGCTACAATTTGAGGTGTTTTAATTTTACTCATTATTTCAAACCTAAGTTTTTTCATCGATTTAATGTCTGAGATTGAAGTACATTCCCAAATAAAAAGTTGATCAGGCTCTTTACTGGAGATGCCACCTCTATGCTCGACATCTTTTTGTGCATCATGTTTATTTTTCATGTTTCTAGTCATCACTAATATATCATTACGCTTTTGTAAATTTTCGGTAGGGGTTAACGTTTTTAATGCTTCGCTGTCCAATACTATCCTTGACAACGCATCTGCATTGCTATTCATCTTACCTTTCTTATACGATATTTCGAAATCGTAGTCACATAAATCCAACCTAATTCTAGTCATTTTTGATGATGGATTTTTGTGAGAAAATAACGATACCAAGGGTCTATGGTCTGTCACTACGTAGAATTTTCTACCATAAAGGTACGGACGGAAAAAGTTTATAGCCCAATGTATAGCTAACAGCTCTTTTTCTATAACTGGCTTGTTTATATCATGCTTACTCAACGATTTGCTCGCATACGATATGGGCATATCTGACCCAATTTCACCTTGTGATAGGACTGCTCCAAGTGCATAATTAGATGCATCGGTAGTTAATATAAACGGTTTCCTAAAATCAGGATATTGGAGTATTGGTGGATTGATTAATTTTGATTTTAATGTTTCAAAAGACTTTTGACAACCTTCGTCCCACCTAAAAACAGTATTTTTTTTTAACAGTTTATTTAAATTTCTAGCTATTTCAGCAAAGTTTTTAACGAAACGCCTGTAGTAATTACAGAACGCTACGAAACGTCTGACTTCATCTACATTTTTGGGAACTGGATAGTTTTCTATTACTTCGTGTTTAGCAGGGTCGGTACGTATACCCTTATCAGTTATAAGGTGACCTAGATAAACTACTTCTGTTTTCAAAAAACGACATTTACACGTATTCAGTTTTAAATTATACTGCCTCAATTTTTCAAAGACTTTTATCAAGTTCTCGTGATGGTGTTGAATACTACAACCAAAAACAATAATGTCATCGACATACAAAAACGCTTCTGCATCTAAGCCGCTCAATGCAATTGTAAGCATCCCTTGAAAACTATTTGACGATATCTTCAGTCCAAAGGGTAACCGAGTAAATTGAAAATGACCATTCCTGGTAGAAAACGATGTAATCGGTCTTGATTCTTTATCCAAACCGATTTGATGAAATGAACTGGTCATATCCAGTGTAGAAAAATATTTTGCCCTACCTAATTTGTCTAGGACATCTTCGATTCTTGTTAGAGGAAACTTGTCGCTTACTATTTTTTCATTTACTTTCCGGAAATCAACTACTAATCTCCATTTCTTCGTGTCATTTGCTGATTTTTTCGGTATTACCAATAATGGAGAATTGTAAGGACTCACAGATGGTTCAATGATACCATCTTCTAACAATTTATTTACCTGTTTGTTTATTTCGCTCATTTGTGACTCAGGTAGTCTATAAGGTTTTATGTAAACAGGTGAAGAATCTGTCATCTGAATGTTTTGACTATAAAAATTATTTGTTGTTAATTTGTCACCATCAAGGTGGAATACATCATTATATTCTGTAACTATGTTTTTTAAGGACTGCCTAGCTAATGGATCTATAGATTCGATATTTAAATCTTCTAAAACTTTTTGTACTCTGCCTTTACTTGTATTGATATTGTTGCCGCAATTATATATATTGTAATTTGATAATGGCTTCGTTTCTAACTTCAAATCTTTCAAAACTACATCTTTGTCAGTTGTATTCAACAATTTTATGTGTTGTAGTCCTATTGATGGTATAATGCTATTCCCTACAAAAATTCCCGGACATAATTCTTTGTTCAAAACAATGCTTTCCTGACTTATACATATGTTGACTGGTGTTATCAGTTCTGAGCGTGCTGGTATACATATTTCAGTTTTATAAACGCGTTTTGGGGTAATCGGTAAAATAACTTCTTCATCAGCTATATTGAAGGTTAACGTGTATGTTTCAAAATCAATTTTGCATTTATATCTTTCTAAAGAGTCTCTATCAATGATTCCATTAGTATTGATTGGAAAATTATCTTCAACTATGTGAAATTTGTGTGTTATCGGCTTATTATCGAATTCTAAAGTTAGATATGCGGTGCCAAGACTTTCAATCGTATCTAAAGTAATACCACTTAGTGATGATATGTTACGTTCATTTATGTTTTCTATATTACCTCGCTTGCAAATAGAAATATCTGCTCCAGTGTCTACCAAAAACTTAAGCTCTTTATTTATGGTACTGCAAGTTATTGTTATCGAATTATCAGTGTTATTTGAAATTTTGAAACATTTTTGCCCTCCTGGATAACAATCTTTGCTATCCGGCGCTATTAGTTTCCCTGGTTATGTCTGCCATTACTGGGTCTATACGACGAATTGTTCCTGTTATTATTATTTCTATATGAGGAATTCATATTATTATCATTACTTCTTGTTGCAAAGTTTCTATTCGCATTATTACCACTATTTCTGTACCTATTATTGCTATTGTTACTATTGCTGTCGCCATATCTATTGCGATTGTAATTAGCATTATTATTATACAATCCATTATTATAATTGTTGCTATTTCTGTTACTATTTTGGTTTGGGTATCCCTGACCTCTGTACCCTGTATAATCCCCATACACTCTTTGCGAATTGTACATACGTTCATTATCACGCCTATTAATTCTAAAAATACTATTATCATTTGTTTGCATATTTCTTTCCACTGTAATACATTTCTCTACAGCTTCACTGAGAGTTTTTGGACTACTTGCTACCAATATATTTTTATATTCCACATTAACACCTTTTATAAACACATTTAAGGCCATATTTTCACTCATTTTAGATATTGCGTTTTTTGTTTCCTGCGATGGATTTGCTATTGCCTTAAGTTCAAAATTGCTCAATTGTTCTGACAATAATGCAACTTTCTCTCTAAAGGCTGATATACTCAAATTTCCTTGCCTTATTGATCCTAATTCACTTAAGACTTGTTGCAGAGTTCTTGGGTTCGGGTACGCATCAACCAACAACTTCTTCAATTCATTAAACGTAGTAGGTCTGTTGGAACGTCCCAAAACACTCCTGACATTTGCAGCTAATTTAAAGTTATAGACATACTTTATGAATATCTCTCGGTCTTCTGTTCTTAAAATATCATGCAATAACTCTGTTTGCACTATAAAGTCTTCTAACACCTCATATGAACCTTTAAAAACGTTAAGGTTTTTGCCCACAACTCCAATATCGAATTGTGCCATATTAATAATTTCCCTTGCAACACTTGCGTCCGAATTATCTGTTAAATCTGTACTTTCTTTAGTACTTATATTTTTCACTAAGTTCAACACTATTGTGTATAATTCATTAAATTTGATTATAAACGATTTGGTCCCTTCTTCCTGCAAACGACTACAAATATTGTCAATTTCTAATTTAATTTCATTTAAGCGCGATAATTTTTCAATTTTATAGTTAGAGGAGTAAATTCTGTCTTTGCTCTTTTTTATGTTCTTTTCTAATTCCATATAATATTGTTTTAATTCTTCCATCTAAAATTATATTAATTTATGTCTATTAAAAGTTAAGCAGTTGTGCGATTTCAAATCATAACTTATGTTATAACATATATTATGGCAAAAATATGTGAATCAAATAGGTAACACTGAACTTTTTTTTTTTGGGTAAACTTTACAACACTACCAATTCTTCTAATTTGGTAGCACTTATTTCTCAACATCTGTGATTGACATTTGTGTTCTTATTAATGCTTCTTCGCGTTATCTTTTATTACATTAGTAATTTTGTTATAGTTTTCTTCAAATGTGTAATTTTGTTATATTATTTTTAATTAAAATAGATGTAATATAAATTAAGCTGTGTGTTTATTTATAAGAAAATTTATATATTCATTTTATAATAAAATGAAATTAAATATAAAAATGAAAAAATAATAGTGTTTTATTATTTTGGTTTGCGGTGTTCCGCCATCTGCTCCTCCAGTGCAATAATCTGCCGCCAAATTTCTGACGCACGTTGCCAAGATGGTGGTGGATCGGCCTCCACAACAGCTCTGAGTGCGGCCAGCTTCTTCCGCAAGCGGACAATTTTACCACCTCTTCGGTGCCGTGGCCTTTGAATACGGGGAATCGCAGTAAGTGCCTCTTCTTTTTTTTGTACTTGCCTTCTGCGGTATTCCTCTATCGTCAGTGGCTTTGGGCCTGCCTTCAACGGTGTAGCCGTATATGAGGGAGCTTGTTGGTCCTTGCCTGCAGGTTTGTATTCCTCTACAGGGACATCTTTGTTATTATTTGGCAGGATCGCCATGTAAGGTTTATAAAAGTCTGCCTACCCGGTTATGCCGGCGCTAATGAACGCCACTGGCTCTATTAAAACTAAAAAAAGACTTAGGCAGATTTTATGCCTGAGCAGATGTATGCTCTTAGATTTAATTCAAGCAGTTGAATGCTTTTAAATAAAACAGCCGATTTAAAGGCTAAGCAAAAAAAAATTGATTTTTATTCCAAAAATTTCTTTCTTTTATACTTAACTAACGGTATCCTTAAAACTAGAATAATACAATAATATTTAATAATTGTTGCTTTACAAAACGGATAGTTATTTGTTGTAACAAGTATTATTTATTATTATTATTGTTTTGAGTTAAAATTGAGTGACATTCCTATGGGAAAGTGCACATACTAAATTGTGATATTAGGGGTGACTATAGGGGTACACTACAGTCTCATGTCTCGTCGATTTGAAAAGTCTGCTATCGAACTTAGTGCACTTTAATGGGACACCAGCTATTCGGAAGATACATCCATCATTCAATAGATAAGATTGGATGTCGTGGTATATATTAGAGCTGCAAAACTATCGATAGTACTATCGATAGTATCGATAGTTTTGTTGTAAATGAAATATCGATAGTTTTTTCCACTATCGATACTATCGGCAAAAAAATAACAAGTAATTAAAAGAGTAAAAATAATCGAAGTCAGTAAACAGTAGCCGGCAGCTTTGAAGCAAATTATCCGTAGTTGATTTATGCTTTTGTACAGCGATGGAAAAGTTGGTACAATTGTATAATTTTAGAGCTATTTGAATGCCAAAAGTACCGTAGCACCGCAATTACCCATTTAGCACTACTGGAATCTCTTTATATTATATTACATGCCAAAAATAGCATTAAAATATATTAACCCCCTTATGCAAAAAATAATGCGTGCTTGAAGTGTACATTAAAAAAAAATTCCATAGAAAAACCGGTTTTAACTTTCACTTATTTTTTTTGCACAAGGGGGTTAATCTTTAGCTCGTATTAGAAAATTAAGTAAATCAAACGATGTTTTCCGGTACTTAAAGAATTGCTGGAGGAATGTTATTTATTCCAAATTCATCTGCAAATGTGGAAATTTTATTTTCCTACCAAGGAGAGAAGCCGACTATTTGCATCGACTGTGAACAATCGAATAAAAAAAAGGTTATAAGCGTAGTATATCGTAAATGTTACTTTTATATTCAGATCCCAGCAACTAATATTCTTTGAGCTAGTTTTTCACATAAAGATAAACTCTACTTGTCAGTTAACTGCAGTTTAAACTTAAAACTTTGTTTTTCAGATAAAGATTATCTAGTTAAAAATCTAGGTTTAACCGGGCAACATTGCGCAGTTAAACTCAAGTTAGAACTATCAAATGATAAATATACATACATACATTTATAGACATGTATAAAATAAATACTACGCAATTGAAAAAAAAACAGTTTTACTGAAAAGTTCAATAAATAAATAAAATGGATGCTTCTTATGACGACGAAGATTTTAGCAATTATTAAACCTATAACAACTTGGATAGGACAATTGTGAGAAATGTAAAGGAGATACGAACACGCCAAAATGATTTTTATGTGTGTAATGAATTGGAATTCTTTCAAATATTTCGTTGGATTTAAAATTTTATGTTCTTTTGTAGTTTATTTTTGGAGCGACACTATTTTTAAGTCCATATTACTTATTTTTAAATTCTTAAAAATTTTAAAAAACTTATAGAAGTTTTTTAACATAAATTTAAAGAATTGTCATATCGCTTTTTAAGTGTTGCCCTATTTGTATAAAATATTTTCAAGAATGCCATATCTATATTGAAAGCAAAGTATGGCATTTCTAGCTAAATTGACAAATTTAAACCATCACTGAAAAACAGAATGGGCGGTTAAAACCCGTTTAACTTTGTTTCTTGGTTAACTCAAACGTATGTTAAACTAGGTTTAACTAATTAGTAAAAAACTGGCCCTTTGTGCATCTTCTGGCGTTTTGTTAATTAATTTTTAGTTAATTAAAAAGTACAAGTATTAAAAAAATATAAATAAAGAATTGGGTACAATCGTACTGAAAAAATTAAAATTTTTTTTGAAAGTTAGTACAATTTGTAAATATGACATCGCATCCCTGCTTCTGTATACATAAGTACTTAAATACATATGTATGTATATGAATTTATTTATAAATCCAAGTGTTATTCGACAAATAGTAGTCACAAGTATCTTAATAAATTCAACATCGTCGACACAAAGATAAATTTTGGTGGTACTGATATCGCGACGGCCGCTAATCGTCTCTTACGATAAAACTTTACAGTTAGTGTCTTAAAAGTTATTAACAATTTTCGCAATTTTGATAATTCTAAACCATGGGTAGGCCCATAAAATTTTAGGTTCAATAAAAAAGTATATTTTCGATAATATGCCGCTTACGATAAAATCGAAAAAAGGCTTTATATATTTTTATATACTAATGAAAATGTTGAGGACTCTGAATTTTTTTTTCGAGTCAAATGTAGTTTATGTGGCAACTTTTATAAAACTATTCGATACTATCGATAGTATCGATAGTTTTACATAAAACTATCGAAACTATCGAGTGGAGCGACTATCGATAGTTTTGCAGCTCTAGTATATATCGTCCCTACCACGTCAAACTATCCAATATGCAAATTTGAACTACTTAGAAGAGCGCGAAGACCGTTAATTTGGAATTTAAAGTCATCGTATTCCTAAAAGTGCCAGGCCTAAAATATTTATTATTGAGTTATCTATCGTCTGTGAGAATTTCAGCACTTTGAAACGAGACATATCGTTAAAATTAGGGTACCAAGATAATAAATCTAAAAAACCACTTTAGCATATTGGATATTTTGATATAACCGAGAAATAGTTTTCCGCAGCTTTGACAATGGTAAATGTACAATAAAAGGCAACTCTCCACTTTATCATTGCTGTCTCAGTCTGTAACACATTCTGCTGGAATTGATTCTATAGAAGCAATGAAAAAATAATTCTTTAATTACATATATTTTTCTTGCAAGAAATGATCACGTTCTTTTAAATCTCAATTAATTTTTTTCCTGTTCGGTTTTTTGCTATTAACAAGTAACTTTTTTTTTAAATTTTTGTGTAAAGCAATCTCCTCTACTTCTCTATTGAAATATTTTTGCAGCCAGTTTCGAACTGCATGAAATCGAATAAGAAAGTTGACGTCAATAGAAAGGTGTTTTATCACTAATAGGTTTTTTTTTCATTGAATATTAAGGTACTCGCAATTTTAACTACTAACAATGTTTATTTGTTTTAATTTACTGAATCACACCTTCATTTTATCTATTTAAATACAAATTGCATTCGATTTTTTGTTGTTGTTGTCATAAGTGTTGCGATCGAAAAATAAACTCACATTGATTGCTTGAGGGGGATTTTTTACACTGTGTCTCTTTTTGTTTTTAAACCACAATCTCATGCCAAAATCGTGAACAGTAAATGAATTTAGTATTTCTGTGAAGTCATAAATAGTTGTACTTACATTGATTGCATTTGTAAATATTTAATAACAGAAAATGAAATTTCTTTCTTTAGTTTTTAAAGGGTGATATTTTTTCGAAAGCAATTGAAAACTTTATAACGACAGTATATTTTGCAAGGCTTAGGAAATTGTGGTAATTTAATGCAAAAGTGTGCTTATGTGTAAAAGTATAACAAATTCTTTACTCACACTTGACTTAAAAATTAAATCTAGGCGCACGGCAGTGCGCCAGGCCAAGTTCTGGCCAATGCATGTAGTGTGTATATTTACACGAAGCAATCGTAAAATTATGACATTTAAACCGTAATTACAATAAATTCATATAACCTCATGTGCGAAGTTTGAAAGTTTTACAATGAAAGCTTGCGGAGATATAGAGGTGCAAAAAGTGCATATTTTAAGACATACTCACTGACCACTGACCACTGACACACTCATCAAATTGATGAAGCACTTCCGCTATAGGTAGAGAGCTAAAATTTGGTACACGAGAAGATCTAGGTGAGCAATGAACCAGAAAAATCTGAAAACCTGAAAATTTTAACCAGGAGGGCGGGGCTACGCCCATAAAAATTAAAACTTGTGCTATTGAGCTGAAGTTCAATACATAGTTAGGTCTAGGTGAGAAATAAAATAAAGAAATCTGAAAACCCGGAAATTTTAGTCAGGAGGGTGGGGCTACGCCCATAAAGGTCAGAATTAAAAATGCTAATCTAAGGCGCTTTATGGAAGCTATTTTATTGAAATTCGGCATATATACAGCGGTAATGCAAGGCTATAAATGTTTTTTAAGTGGGCGTTAACGCGCCCATACAATTTAAACCTCATTTTAATGCTCTGCGGCTCAGCATATTTAGATATACTATTTATCTAACTATTATTATCCGTTTGTAACGAAACTAGACACGAATAATAAGCACTGACCCAAAAAAATTTGACTTTGGAAAAGTGGGCGGGGTTACGTCCATAAAAATTAAAAGTTAAAAGTTGCGCTAAGGAGCTGAAGTTTGATATACAAGTAGGTCTAGGTGAGAAACCAACTAGAAAAATCTAAAAACCCGAAAATTTTAGTTAGAGGGGCGGGGCTGCGCCCATAAAACTTAAAAGTTAAAAGTTGCGCTAAGGAGCTGAAATTTGATATACAAGTAGGTCTAGGTGAGAAACCAACTAGAAAAATCTAAAAACCCGAAAATTGTAGTTAGATGGGCGGGGCTGCGCCCATAAAACTGAAAAATTAAAAGTTGCGCTAAGGAGCTGAAATTTGATATACAAGTATTTCTAAGTGAATAATATTAATATTAATAATAATATTCTTTTGAACTAAATACTTAATATACAGCTTTTAATTCAAGCCAATTTAGTGAAATCTTGCATCACCTTAAAAATTGGGCGTAATCACTCCCATAAAATGTTAGCCTTGTCTCTAATATACATCGGTCTAGCATATTTTAGAAGAAAATTAGCACGAATTGTAAGCGCTGCTCACAACAAAATTTTGAGTTAGGAATAGTGGGGAGAGGTAATGCTGATAAAATCTTAAGATATAATTCCCGCTAGAGAGCTGACATTTTTTTTTCATATAAAAGAGAAGTAACACTCAGGCAATTAATGCCTACTACAATTACTAGGTGTTACCTTCTTCAGGAAAGGGATAGTGATAGAAGACAGGTGGTGAAGGAAGAGATAGAAGAAAGTTTCATTCTTTTTACAACTGCTTTTTGCACGCTTTTTTTTAATAATGCAGTGTGGCAGCGCCTTCTGGTGTTAAAAGAGGCGTATTAAATTTTGAAGCTGTGTTTTTAGTAGCTATTTTATTGGTTATTTTACTTCGCCGATGATTTTGCTACACAATACCGACGAAGGAGGGCGCTCTGATGTAACGTTAGGATTAGCAACTGCTGAAGTCGGTATACAGCGTTGTCAACTTTTAAATTTCAAAAAGCACCGAAACCAGGAAAAAAAGCGCGTAATTTAAGTAAAATAGCACTAAATTTATAATTTTATTGTTTTATTAAAAAAAAATTTACACATGGTCGATTGGTTATTGGTTTGCTGCAAACATGTATAATGTATTTTGAATATACTGTACCGCAAACGACGGCATGTACATAAAAAATATAGGAATCGGTTGACCTTGCATTCTATTCCTAAAATTTCGAATTTGAGGCATCCGATACACATTTTATTTCTATAAGAATAAGTGAATTCTTAAATCAATTTTCAAGTAATTATAAAAAAAAAATTTAATTTTTTTTCGCCAATGAACAAACGAATCTCTCGAATCAGATGAACTATGTGACAAAGATGATAAATTTTGATCGAAATTAAAATAGTGTCAAAAGCGTTGTGCAGCAAACACAATATAAATAACAAAGTTAATAATTAAAAAAAAGATTATTTCCAATTTTATCAAGTTATATATAAAAAAAAAATTATTCATATCGATTCATTCGATAGACTTCTGCGTTTCAATTTGGAAGTAACAGAAGTTTGATGGAAATGCAAGTTTTCATAATTGCATCAAGTCAATCAATCTTTCTTCATTGTCTCTACTTGACAAAATATCGCTATTAGACTATATTTGAGTAAATACTTGTATTATGTCTTCTTTGTTGTATGGCAAAACACTGTTTACATGAATTATGCTTAAAATGTTAAAGTTTAACTTCAGAGCTTATGTTTTTGAATGAAAGACTTCCTCGACAAAAAAAATATGTAAGGAACTTTTTCTATGAATTTTTCGTTTAGTGTCACCGCCTCGAAACAAAAAGCACTGAATATGAATTAAAAAAAGCACTGAGCACTAAATTCAAAATTTGTCGCGTCTAAAATTTCAAAAAGCACTAAAAACGGTGGGAAAAGCACCGAGTTGACAACCCTGTCGGTATAGTTCAGTGACCAGTGACTATGCCTTCATCACTTGAACTTTCCAACAACAACTGATGCAAAGGGACTCTAATGCACATCAGAAAAATACGTGGTGTTGTTATTTGAATGAGTGTCGGATACAGGGATTGAACCTAGGATCTTCAGTTTTGTAGTCGACGTGCTAACTACTTCAGCCAATGCCACCCTCAATATATACACTAGTAAGTGTAGCTGCGTAAGCCAATGGGAAAATCTTAAAACCAAAAAGTTTTACCCGGTATGCGGTAGAGCTGCAAAACTATCGATAGTCGCTCCACTCGATAGTTTCGATAGTTTTATGTAAAACTATCTATAGTATCGAATAGTTTTATAAAAGTTGCCACATAAACTACATTTGACTCGAAAAAAAATCCAGAGTCCTCAACATTTTCATTAGTATATAAAAATATATAAAGCCTTTTTTCGATTTTATCGTAAGCGGCATATTATCGAAAATATACTTTTTTATTGAACTTAAAATTTTATGGACCTACCCATGGTTTAGAATTATCAAAATTGCGAAAATTGTTAATAACTTTTAAGACACTAACTGTAAAGTTTTATCGTAAGAGACGATTAGCGGCCGTCGCGATATCAGTACCACCAAAATTTATCTTTGTGTCGACGATGTTGAATTTATTAAGATACTTGTGACTACTATTTGTCGAATAACACTTGGATTTATAAATAAATTCATATACATACATATGTATTTAAGTACTTATGTATACAGAAGCAGGGATGTGATGTCATATTTACAAATTGTACTAACTTTCAAAAAAAAATTTTAATTTTTTCAGTACGATTGTACCTAATTCTTTATTTATATTTTTTTAATACTTGTACTTTTTAATTAACTAAAAATCAATTAACAAAACGCCAGAAGGTGCACAAAGGGCTAGTTTTTTACTAATTAGTTAAACCTAGTTTAACATACGTTTGAGTTAACCAAGAAACAAAGTTAAACGGGTTTTAACCGCCCATTCTGTTTTTCAGTGATGGTTTAAATTTGTCAATTTAGCTAGAAATGCCATACTTTGCTTTCAATATAGATATGGCATTCTTGAAAATATTTTATATAAGTAGGGCAACACTTAAAAAGCGATATGACAATTCTTTAAATTTATATTAAAAAACTTCTATAAGTTTTTTAAAATTTTTAAGAATTTAAAAATAAGTAATATGGACTTAAAAATAGTGTCGCTCCAAAAATAAACTACAAAAGAACATAAAGTTTTAAATCCAACGAAATATTTGAAAGAATTCCAATTCATTACACACATAAAAATCATTTTGGCGTGTTCGTATCTCCTTTATATTTCTCACAATTGTCCTATCCAAGTTATTATAGGTTTAATAATCGCTAAAATCTTCGTCGTCATAAGAAGCATCAATTTTATTTATTTATTGAACTTTTCAGTAAAACTGGTTTTTTTCAATTGCGTAGTATTTATTTTATACATGTCTATAAATGTATGTATGTATATTTATCATTTGATAGTTCTAACTTGAGTTTAACTGCGCAATGTTGCCCGGTTAAACCTAGATTTTTAACTAGATAATCTTTATCTGAAAAACAAAGTTTTAAGTTTAAACTGCAGTTAACTGACAAGTAGAGTTTATCTTTATGTGAAAAACTAGCTCAAAGAATATTAGTTGCTGGGATCTGAATATAAAAGTAACATTTACGATATACTACGCTTATAACCTTTTTTTTATTCGATTGTTCACAGTCGATGCAAATAGTCGGCTTCTCTCCTTGGTAGGAAAATAAAATTTCCACATTTGCAGATGAATTTGGAATAAATAACATTCCTCCAGCAATTCTTTAAGTACCGGAAAACATCGTTTGATTTACTTAATTTTCTAATACGAGCTAAAGATTAACCCCCTTGTGCAAAAAAAATAAGTGAACGTTAAAACCGGTTTTTCTATGGAATTTTTTTTAATGTACACTTCAAGCACGCATTATTTTTTGCATAAGGGGGTTAATATATTTTAATGCAATTTTTGGCATGTAATATAATATAAAGAGATTCCAGTAGTGCTAAATGGGTCATTGCGGTGCTACGGTACTTTTGGCATTCAAATAGCGCTAAAATTATACAATTGTACCAACTTTTCCATCGCTGTAAAAAAGCTTAAATCAACTACGAATAATTTGCTTCAAAGCTGCCGGCTACTGTTTACTGACTTCGATTATTTTTACTCTTTTAATTACTTGTTATTTTTTTGCCGATAGTATCGATAGTGGAAAAAACTATCGATATTTCATTTACAACAATCGATTTATTGAAGGAAACATTCGATGAGCGCATAATTTCGCGGAATGGACCTGTCAATTGGCCACCAAGATCGTGTGATTTGACACCATTGGATTATTTTCTTTGGGGATATGTGAAATCGCTCGTCTACGCCAACAAACCAGAAACGTTAGGGGACTTGGAAGCCAACATTCGTGGCGTTATTGCCAACATACGGCCCCATATGCTTGAAAAAGTGGTTGAAAATTGGACCTGTAGAATTGGCTTTATTCGAGCCAGCCGCGGCGGCCACATGCCCGAAATCATATTTAAACATTAATGGCATAAAATTATCCTTCCAATAAAGCCAAATTGATGGACATTAAAACGATTTTCTTGTGTTTTATTTCAATTCGAAGTTCTATACCCCTAAAAAAACACCCTATATATTTCTGTGTTAGGTATTGTGGCAAAGAAGAACTCGGTCAAAATTTATATCTCACAACTTTTAATGGCCGAAATTTTGGATAGGAACTTGGCCGTTTTTCACATTTATGTTTTTGTGAGGATACATATTTACAAAAATTTACAGAGTTTACGATTTTTTATGATGTATGCATATGATGGAGTATCAGAAACTAATAATTGCCAATGAAAAATGACATGACGAGCGACAATAAAAAATTCTTGTTTTACCAAAAATCATTAATCACCCTTATTCTATTTGGCGTCGGCAACATAACACGACGTCGTTTTTGATGTTTTTTTTTAGCAAATCGGTATTCCCGTAGATAGTATTGCCATTTATCGATGACTGTCAGCATATGTTTGGTATTCTGAAAGAAACATTGATGTTGATGTTGCCGTTCATTTTGTCGTCAGTGTTTTTGATGTCGTGTTCTGTTGTGTGCATCCCTCAACTAATTTGAAAATTAATTTAAATGGTAAAAAAAGAGAAATATAAGTAGATATAAAAATGTACATATTTATTTGAAAAAAGTTCTTAAAAAAAGTGAAAAATATAATATGAACAAAATTAAAATTAGCAACCCCAACCAACTTGTAATTAGAAGAGTTGGAAAAGTGCTTCTTTTGCTAGAGTATTCCGCAGGGGTAGTGTTCCTAATAATTTCAAGGTGCAGTGGGAAAGTGAGACTGCACTAAATTCCCTCGGTCCACCAATTAGAACTAGTGGTGGATGGCAAAATGTAAGGTAAATAGTGTGTTGGGAAAGTATACTGTATGATAAAATTTTTTTGTACAGGTCTGGCGCGACTTGAGGCTTAAATTAAAAAAAAAGGTTGCAAACAACAACAGCAAAGCAACTGAAGGCGGGGTATATAAACAATTAGCACTGAGTACCTTTGGAGGAAGCTCCAAGCTCCAATAAACGTTGATCTGATCCCTTTTGTTTCAAAAGTTAGGCTCTATTGTATCCAATACATTCCTAAATGATGTTTTGTTCAGCCGAAAATATTTGTAACATATTAAAAGGATGAACATTACCCATTATTTTCCAAAAACATGAGAGAACTTATCACTTACTTTTCCTTGGGTAACTGGCAAATGCATGACTTTTGTCTGAGAAATCTTATTTTCACTATTATTTTTTTTTTATTTTCATCGTCTCAATAGGAAAGAAAAACATTTTATTTTAATTTATTTACAAAGCTTTTACTTATACAAAAATACTTTTACCAAAAATAGTAAACAAAATGAACCAGCTGACTCAAATATTAGATATGTGTATTGTATTTATCGATAAACAGGCAACGTCGTCATAACACTGTTAGGGAATACAAAGTTAGCATTGATGTTGTGTTATATTGATGTTGTTTCAAAATTGACGACGATGTTGCCGACGCCAAATAGAATAAGGGTGAATGATCTATTGAAAACTGACAGCTGTTATTTACCATCTGTTGCCGGTAACACAGTTTTCTGCAATTGGCAACGCAACTAAAGTTACATAAGTTACTAGCCACAATCTAATCTATAAATCACTTTGATAAAACACCCTGTACTAAAAATCTTTACTTATAAATTGTGTTTTCAAAATACCTTAAATAAAGCGCCAGTGATTCACATTAATTCGACCGGTGTGCCGCAACAACAAAAATCCCCCACATTTACGTTAACCCCGTTTTCTTCCAAACACATACATACAATCGAGTACGAGTACATATTTCAAAACTAATGTGTCTTAATATTTATTAATTAACAAGAATTATAAATGAAATTATCTTTAAGTATAATCTACAACTTTTCCTAAAAGTAATAAAAAGTCAAGCAAGTCTATTAGATAATTTTTTCCCCCTTAAGAATTGAAAGTTTGGAATCTAGTTGTGAGCGGTAAGGCGTAGTAGGCATAAATGTATATTAATTAAACACGATTATTTATATGACTTTTTTTTCGGTAACTGTGACGTAAGATAACTGAGATACAAGAAAAGTAGAAAGTAGAGTAGGTAATCTCTAGGGAAAAAGATTTTATGTTACTGTTACGGCCTTATTTAGAAAACTTATTAAGGCTTTATAAAGAGTTTTTAAAACAAATTTTCATAAAATTTTTTTTAAAAGCCTTACTAATTTTTATAAATAAGGCTGTTAAAGATCAGAAAGAAATTTTTTTTTCGAAAATAACACTTTAAATAATATAATTAAAAATGTAGGTATTATTAGGTGTGTTGCATTAAAGTTCCATTTTCAATCAAACTGTCAAATGATTTGCTAATCTGGCAAGTCTATCTATTAAGCTTACTTTGCCATCTTATCGTATATACTAATTGTAAAAAATCAATATCGAAAACCTGCATTTTTATATAATTTAAAGATACAAATTTATTGCAAATATTTTTGCAAAATGCTGCCACTGAAACCATCATTCAAATTATTTTTGGGAACTTTGGACTTAAAATTCTTAGTTTTATTTTACTTTTAGATCAGCTTGCTCTAATCGCTAAAATACACGAGCAAGCTAATAATTTTCTTGGAAATAATATACAGATTTAGACGATTTATAAGAATAACCTGGATAACTTTATTTTTAGCAAAATTATTTTATAGGTATGTGAATAGCAACAATTGGCTGAAAGATTTAAAAGAACGACAATCTAAATAGATAAGGCAAAAACATTATATAAGGAATTTAGAATATTTAACAAAAATTCGCTCAAATATAAACTAATGCTGTTGTTTTGTGGTTGACAGTAATGGGTCTTAAATACGAATACCCTACGGAATAATCACAGAGCTGAAGTCAATTATTGGGCGCTGTCCAAGGCTCAATACGGAGTGACTGCCTTCGTGATCAAGGTAACCCGCACCAGTTTTATCTTGGCTCCTGTTCATAGTAACCATGCTTTAATTGGTTTGTATGCACACAGGCACGTACAAATTTTAAGCAAAAATGGAGGTAGATTCCCTCGGCTCGTTATATTTGTATGGCTACCTCTGCTTCAGGCCTTTTTTCTGCCCCTGTTCATTTAAAACTAAGATTTTATAGACTGAAGAGATGTAAATGGCTACAGAGAAATTTTTAAAATTTTAGTCTAAAGCCAAATTAGTATGTAAAATTTTAAACATATAACCTTTTTTTTGAATTGTGGTTGAAGTCTACTGATGTGTTGCTGGAGTAGCAATGAAATGCACTTAGACGTGCTTAACCAGCAACAAATACAGATTTTATATACAATATAAAAATATAAAAGTATTTTTTTATGGTCCCCAACTACTCGTACCTAATGAGAGTTGATAACCAGAAGTAGGAATTTTATTATCAAAACGAGCGCATACAAAAATACTTTAAAATGTTTGTCCTAATTTTGATAAGATTCATTATTTTGAATGCTTAGAAACATTTGTACTACTTTTATATAATAAAATAAAATAAAATAAAATTGGGTCTTTCATATACTCGTGGCAGTAATCATTTTTATATGTACATATATGAATGAGTACGTTGACAAAAAGTTTTGCACACGAATCTTAATTTATTTTTTATTTGAAGCTTTATAACTTACTTTAAAGATTCAAGGCCAAGATAAACATTCATCTCATTTAAATTTTTAAATATTATTTAAATATAAAACTGATTGCTTAAACCAAAAGCTTACTCCCTAGTTTAGAGTGCAGGTCGATGCAGGACTATTGCAATTTATTCCTTTTCTTCTGTTTATGTTACTTGTAATGAGAGAAATAAAAAGGTGCTAACTATATCGCTCCATAAGTTTAAGTGCAATACAGTTTATCTTACCAATAGCGCAGCATGACGGTGCCTACATCAACAGTACCACTTTTACTGTCAGCTCGAAGTACACTCCTCATTTTGAAAACTCTTGCAAAATATATCAATGAGGCCTTTCTTAATAGATTTAGTCCAAGATATGTATGAAAGACAGTTGCTGAAAAATATAAATATGTAATTATTCTCGACGTTCCAATGTAAATCATATGGCCGTAACAAATGCATTCCAGTGAGGTCTATTATGTGCAGCAGGTCTTGTGAGTTATTTCCACCTCTTTGAACAATTGTCTTCTCCATGTATGAGCTGGGATTCCAAGCGATGGTCATTTGCTAGTTTGCGTAACGTATGACCTAGTCAGTTCCATTTGCATTTAAGAATTTCGGGCGGCCACATTCCAGGTCTCGAATACATATAATAGGATTGACATCACATTGGAGTTGAAAAATTTGATTTTTGTGTTTCTGGATATATGCGAAGCCTTCCATACTGGAGCGCCTAGCACAATTGCTTCGATTTGCGATGTCCGCACTTGATCCACCTGTTTTGTTAATTATGCTTCCAAGATAGCAGAAGCTGTTAACATCTTCTAGAGCCGTATTATTTATTTAGAGTTCTACACTGCTGTTTGATTTTAAATGCATGAACTTAGTATTTCCCAAGTTGATCTTCAAACCTGCTCTCGCGGTTGCCCCATCTAGCAGTCGTAGTTTACAAGAAATGTCGTTGAACGTATGCCACAGGAGGTAGATATAATCGGCGTAGTCTAGGTCTTCCAATCAGCTCTAAAGGCTCCATTGTATTCCAGTGGAGTTTTCAGAATGTTTTTGAATGAAAGAGGTGACATAACGCATCCTTTTCTTACCCCCAATTTGACTACTATCCTCGCGCTTAATTTGTTGTCATGCAGTACTGAGCAAGTCAAGCAGTTATATAGACTTTTGATTAATGACATTAACTTTGGTGGGATTAATTTCTACAAGTACTTTTAAAATTGTGCTATGAAGTAGTTTGTCAAAAGCTTTTTCGTAAGTTTATAAATACCAGATATAGGGGGTATCTCCACTCCACAGACTGTTCTGCAATAACACTCAATGTTTTCACCTGATCACCACATCATTTACTTGGTCGAAAGCCAGCTTGATCAGGGCGGAGCTCAGTCTCTATGGCAGATGTGGGTCGGGGTGTTATTATATGAGCTATCACTTTATTCGCCATGCTCAGAAGTGTAGTTCCCCTCCAGTTAGTGCACTCCGACAGATTTACTTGTTTTTAGGTATTTCCAAAAGATCATCAGGCACCTGTTCTGTTCTCCAAAACTCTTCGATTATAGGAAGGATTAATAGCGCGTTGATGTTAGGATCTGCTTTTGTCGACTATTGATGCCTTGTGGGGTTTCATTTACAACATCCATCCCTGATGGACTGTTGATTAATTTATCAGTCCTAATTAGGTGATAGGCATAATTACAAAAATTTGGCGCGGTGTGAGTTAGTGTTTGAAGCAGTTCCTTATAGTGGTTTGTCCATATATTCTATTGCTCGGTTTTCGAGGTAACAGGTTCACCCATTCCTATATTTTAGTGGTCTCTAAGTTTCTTGATTAATTTTTTACTCAGCCATATAGATCTCTGGTGCGATTTGCAGCAGCTATTGCTTGTGCTTCGTTCGTTCTTTTACCAAATCGCGAACTTCGTTTGAGTTACTTGTGGAGGTCACTGTGCGCTCTCGCAAACCGAGTTTTTTTACTAAGTGATTTTGCACTATTTTAATAATCCCTCTACTGATTTACTACGTTCGATCAGCAGCCATGTTGATGGCGCAGATGTGTGTTGGGGGGCGATCTGAAACATGGTTCTCAAACATTTTCTGTACTGCGTTCATTAAGTGCTGATTTACGAAAATCAACGTATTGTGCTGTTACAGGTATCTATGTTAGTTTAGCCATATTGCATATGCGTGCTATTGTCCGACCAGGGTGTTTTATGGCCGCCAGCTTAATATGCAACTTCCCTACGAGGCGATGATGATCCCTGCCAATAACTTCGCTTCTGGCTCCACACAATATCAAACACAAAATTTTGTCAAACAGCAAACCATATCCCAGTTCATAAAAAAATCAAAACTAAAATATGCGGTTGGATAGCCCACACATTAAGGTCGACAAACACCATAATTATGGCGTTCTCTAATCAACAGCCCTCAAGGCAATTGACGCAGAAGTAGGAGGAATGGCGTTGCACAATAATAAAGAAACCAGAAATAGCCGGCTATACATGGAACGAGGAGACGAAAACTGTCCCAAATAGAGTTCTTTGGAAATCTTTAATTGAGACCGTTTGCTCCTTGGATAGATAATAGCGGAACATCATCATATTTTTCATTTTATTTAAATTTAAAGTTTTATATCTAACAAGATGCACTTATGGATATAATTCGACAGGATTACGACTGCAAACAGTTGTTTAAGAAAAGTTTCAGAAAACTATTTGTAAAATTTACGGACGTTAATATTGCAGGATTAGATGAGATCTATGATTATCTTTTAATTACTTTAGCGTTTTTTCTGGTGTGAAGAAAAAGATTTAGCATTATATTGTATGGGTTATAGTCATTCGAGAAATATAATGTACAAAGTATCTCAAAGTAAACTGTATACTTGTCTAGTTTACTGCATGAATGCAACGAACTTGAAACTGCATACATATATGTCAATCGATACCTTTGCTCTTGCGATTTCAGTCGCCATGGAACGTTTTGTTTTTTGGTAAAGATTTTTACTGCTCAAATGCTGCGTCAAGCACACCTCTCATTTTAAAATGTAAATTGGAAAAACCAAAACTGGTATCTTAAAGAATGGTAAGAAACCTGGAATTAGTAATTAGTCTACACGTTATGATGGTAACCTTTCAATTAGAAGGTAAGCAAGTTCTTTAAATGTGTATAAATCATCATTAACACGCATTTTACTTAAATACCTAAATCATTATTCCTACAAAATTCAATTGATGCAAGACTTGAACCTCTAGGATGACAGTCAGAAGATTGACTTCCCTGACAGGCGTGTAGAGAATAGTTAACATGGTTTTGCCAAAAACACAAATGAGTATAAAAGAAGAAAGCTTCCAAATAGCTTAGATATAACTATAGTGATGCTGGCTTCAACTTTTTCACTGATGTCTCAATGATGGATGAAGGGCTGCGGTTATTATTATGTTCCTGATTACTGTAGTACCTTACAAGCGGAAATCTATGCAGTCTCCTCAAACCTTGAATGCGCGTATAAATATGTAGCAATTAAGCCAATTGCAGCAAACTTCAACTACTCCTCGACTGTCTCCATGTGCAAGATTGCCCTCAGTATACCTAAATATATTATGTGCTGGTACAAAATATGTATTTTTTGGGTTCGTGGACATATGGACATTAAGGGAACTGAAATGGCCCATACGCTGGCTAAAAGGGAAATTCCATTACCGATAGAGGAAATGTTACACGCTCGAATACCAATTCAACATATGACATATAGACTCTTACGGTCAAAGATGAGGCGGAGAAGTGTTTGGCGTGAGACGAAAATTTGCAAAACTTTAGAAATCATGTGGAACTGCTATGATCCCAAATTGACTAAATTCCTTTTTATCTCTAACTGTAGGCAACTGTAGACTTGTATCGGGGGTATTAAATAGACACTACAAAGCTTCTTCGGATGCGGTGAAAATAGGACAAATACTTGATGGTACCTGCGGGAAATGTAAGGAACCTGTGGTAATTGAGACATTGGAACATCTACTGTGCTACTGTTCGGCTCTAGGCCGCACTAAATATGACTATATTGGTGCTAATATTTTTCGTAGTCTTTAACTTGTATATAAAGTGGAACTGTGTAGACTGCTAATCTGTGTAGACTGGTAGTCATTTGCAATGAGCACCATAAACTAGGCTGCCATACTTACGTATGTGGCTCTTTTCATCTGCTGCTATCGCTAACGGTCAATCCCGGTCTATGCGAGGTCTTTTAATCACCCAGATGAACCTTATCTAACCTAACCCATATAGATCTTAGCCTGTTTGGTTATCTCAAATCTAAGGTATGCGCCAATAAGCAAAAATAGTAATAACGTATGGTGAATGCAATCCGAACAAGTGCAACGCTGTTGTTAAAAAATCATACATTGAGCTTACAATAAAAATATATACTGCAAATTTAACTATACTATCTAATCATGAAAAAAAAACTAAAGCTATGTACAGACGATTGTCAGATCTTACAATATTGTCAGATCTGGCAATGTGCTGACAATGTACTGGCAATCGAAAATTGCCAGCACAATATTTCTTGTCAGTTCACACGGTTGTCAGAAAATCTTACAATTTATTGCCAGACGGTTGTATGACAATAAATTCATCTGACAAAATCGTCAGTAGAAAAATTGTCAGTTCACACGGTTGTCATATGCACAAATTGTTAGATCTGTTGTTATGCGTTACCAGACTTAAACCATTTGTTGGAAATTGTTAAATATTTATCGTTTGTGTTTGTGTTTAATGTAAAAAGTGAAAGTATAAAT
The DNA here is from genome assembly GCA_949987645.1 of Tachina grossa. NCBI lineage: Eukaryota > Metazoa > Arthropoda > Insecta > Diptera > Tachinidae > Tachina > Tachina grossa. The sequence goes on along the minus strand of OX465277.1, from coordinate 26,369,801 downwards.
TATTATGGACCATAAAGAAGCAATTGCAATGATTTTGTCTGCATATATTTTATTATAAATTTTTTATTTAAAATCAAGCGTGTGCAGTGTTGCCCATAGAAAGAATTATCTTACAATGACGCCATTGTCAGATGCATGAACTTCGCACATCTGACAATATTAAAATGTCTGACAAATATCTGGCAATAATTTTACAATGTGTTCACACGATTGTAAGATGTCTGACAATTTGTTGTCAGTTGCTAGTCTTGCAATGGACTGACAATGCTTTTTCTAGCAACGGCGTCTGACAAAAATTGCCAGTTCACACGGTTGTAAGAAATTTTTAGCACATTTTACTGGCAAATTGTAAGATCTGAAAACCGTCTGTACATAGCTTAAGAATGCACTGATCAGTTATAAATAGTTTTAAAAATTTCACTAAACTAGTTGAACCGTCGCAAAATAAATTGTAAATTTTGTGAAGAAAATCCACAGAAGAATAAAAGTGAGGTTTTTAAACATTTTAGAAACATGGGTTTCAAAAAAAAAAAACCTATATTTATAGTAAAATAAACTTATTTATTTATAATAAATCAATTAAAAGAAAATGTGGACCTGATCGGAAATGTAGCTTACAAGACGTCAAAGTTAGATCAAAACTGAGTCTAAAATAGTAGGTTATATTGCAAAATCGTATCGTCAATTAGGTAAAAAATGTAATTGTGACAAAAATACAGTTAATAAATATTTAGAATCTATGGGCGTTCAGGAAAAAAAGCTTAAAAGAAGACCGTAAAGTGCAGGTTAAGCGTACTCTCCAAAAATTATTTTTCTTGCTCATCAGAGTACAAATGCGTGATGGATGACGATATATATTTCACCATCGAAGGTAAGGAATGACAGCCAAAATATTGCTTTGAGTCTTCCAATTACAAAGCACGTGAAAAAGCAAACTTTATCCGAAAGACAAAGTTTCCAGGAGAAGTTTTGTTGTGGTTAGCCATAGGCAAAAGTGGTATCAGTGAGCCAGTTTTTTGAAAGGTGGTTTAGCGGTGAATACCCAAGTTTATAGTGAAAAATGTGTACCAGCTCTTAGCGACTTTATCCAAAAATATACTGGAAAAGAAAAAAAAACAGTATTTTGGCCAGATTTGGAATTCTCACATTACGCGAAGAGAATTTGAAGAAAAAAAAATAAAATTTGTGCCTAAGCAAATGAATCCCCTAAATGTTCCACAAGTGCTGCCTATTGAAACTTTTTGTGCCGATTTGAATAGAAATGTGTGCAAAAACGCATACAGAGCCAAAAATGTTGACTCCTTAATTATAAAAATAAAAAAGGAGTTAATAACTATAAAACATGTGGCATTCAGATGTCAATGAGAGAACTACCACAAAAAATTAGGAAAGCAAACTCTGCCGGAACCATTTTTTTTTTAAATAAATTTTCTTTAGAATTAATAATAAAAAAATAAATAAATCGCAAATTAAAATAAGTTAAGTATTAGTGCGTTTAAAAATTTTAAACTTAAATTGTAACAATTCCCATAAAAAACACTAATTATTAACTTGACTGCACCCGGTCAAAAAAATACTTGTGTGGCAACACTCTATTCTTAAATAGCTGTTGTTGTTATTTACATTTATTTTCTTTTACATACTCTTACCGACTACAATTTGAAGCTGAAAAAAAGTCAGCCAATGTAGCAATAGTAAAGTAAGAAAATAAAAAACATGTTGATTATTGAGTTCTTGTTTCAACTTTGTTATTTGTTATTGAGCTTCTCATTTGTTTAAACGAAAGTTTATAATATAATAACTCTAGTTGGTCTAAGAAGCTTTGGGTAAAGGTTCCCTGATGATCTGCATTAGCAACAGTGAAATGCGCATAGGATCCAGCTAAACCCCTCAATAATCAATTTCAATGTATTTTTAATAAAAAAAAAATATTTTACTTAATAAGTAAAATATTAATTTGGGATTATTAGTGCGTTTAAAAATTTTAAACTTAAAATAAGTTTTATTACACTTGTTTTTTGTTAATTTTAAGTTTGTTCGGATTTCATTCACCATACGTTAGTATCTCGTGGTTAGTTGCGGTATTGACGATTCCAGGGACCATCGTCAGATATGCTGGTAGACTAGGTCTTCCTCATAATACATTCTATCGCAGGTGTCTAGAACAGGACAAAGAAGAAACAGTTTCTCACCTACTCTGCGAGAGACCGGTATTGAATACTACGCGATAGAAATTTCTAGTAAGATAAATGCTACACGACTTTTCGGAAGTATAACAGACTGACATAGAGGACCTTATACCGTTGCCCAACGCAGCGAAGTGGATTAAGTACGACTGATCACTAGATCTAGCATTGAATCTAGATCTTTTCTATGGATTGGAAATCGGACGAGTCGAGTGTTATATATAAAAACGGAATCTCATAATTATATAATTATATGTATATGGTATAGGAAATCTCATGCGATACCCCAACGCAACGGAGTGAATTTAGTACGACCGAGCACTGGATCTAGCATTGAATGTAGACCTTTTTCATAGGTTAGGACTCGGAAGAGAAGAGTGGTATCTATCAAAATGGAATCTCATAATAAATATGACTGCTTTTGGGTATCAAGCAGGCATGAAAACCAACCAACCAACCCAAGGCGAATAAACCGATTTTCTTGATGGTTTTAAAAGAAAATGTCCGCCACAAAATGGCAGGTATCACACAGTGTATCTGCCGAGAAATTTTATCACTCGATTAAATAAGTGAAACCTATGTCAGGGCTTACGTTTGGTTGGTATTTTTGCAATGTTTTTTTTAATAAATTCCCAGATCATATTTCTGATGTTTTCATAGGGTATATAAAAGCATATTTGCCCTGAAGCAAACGATCTCCACGATAGTATAACAATGATCTAATTTTTTTATCGCTTTTAAGTTTTCGATTTTTTCTTATTATTAATGGCAACTAGTGTGTGATAATGACCGTTAATTATTCGCAATGAAATCAAAATATAAATTTTTTTTATTAATACAGTAAACAACAAAAGTGCACAAACCTGCAAACAAACACTGATAAAATATAAAAAAAAAATACAATGTATTTATGAGCTAGAAATTTTATGTCTTTAGTTTTTTGTTTTAATAGATTAGAAATAGCATTAGTGTTAATGCCATTCAAGAAATAATTTCTGTGGACATAAAAATGCAAATTTTGTTGCGAGATAAGCTGTAGAGCAATTAAAAATAATTATTGATTTTTTTTTTTGGCAATTTTTTGTTGCAAGTTCTTTCTTGTCTATTAAGGAAATGTTTCAAGAGTAGAGTGTGTTTTTTGCTGTTGTGTTCATAATTTTTTTTTTACTTAATTAAGATTAAATTCATTTAGATTTTGCATATTGCAAGGTAACTGAAAACTTTCTGTATAACGGCGAGAAGAGAGAGATTATCGCTCGTCACCTTCAACTGTGCCATTAGAAAAGTTTTTTTTGTAGAAGAAGAATTCGCATATACAAAGAAGCCAAATTCAGTTTTAATAAAGTAGAACGCGGGTCAGAAATAATTGCTTGAGGTTAATGCATCTTGTCAATGAGACTTTCCTGGTCTTGCATTATCTTGTATATAAATAAATTTATGTATACAAGCTCTATAATTTAAAAAGCTTATTACCGATAACAGATGATGTAGTCTGGTTCAAGTGTAGTTTTTCAGTTTATTAAAGCCTTGATATCAATTTTTCTGGTTTTCGTTTTAACTAATAAATATATCAGCTATTTATCAAGTTTCTAATTAGTTTCATTTAATACGTACATTTTTATTTTGTGATATGTTTTTCTACGCTGGTTGTTAGCCAGCCGAATTTGGACTTCTTTATCACAAAAACTAGCTCTGCTTGACCTTATTTGGCTGCTTTTTAGCTCTCTATAAGCTTTAGATAATATGAAACCAATTTTTTATGTAAAAAAGCTCCAATTTAGATGATAAAGTTTTTCTTGCCCAAAAAAGTCCTAGTTTTTGGGCGAGAGGGGCAAAGAAGTATAGAAAGCGTTACATATATTTATATATTTGAAACACGTTTTGTAATCCCTTTAATTGTATCCACCATCAAAACAAATTCAACAAGCTTTCGTTACGACGCACCTGAAGTCTTAAAGAACTAAATATAAAATTGCTGCCAGAAAACTTTCATCATCTAAACTGGCATTTTAACAGAAGATATCACAATCACAAGATGCGCTTTTGAATCGAGCGCAAATATTCAACAATTCGGGTTCATAGAACCCGTTGCTTAATTTTCGTTTGTTTTACGTTGCACAGTGGGGTATTTTGGCAAAAATAAAAAATAATACAATTCTGTAGTTTTTAAAAGAGCCTTCCGATTATTATAAAATTTTATACAACATCTGAGGAGGTGTTGCCAAACTTAAGTTTAGACTTTGGATTTTATATATTCAAAAAGGGCAGACCCACAAAACCCCAAACCAAGGGTTATTGAAAAATTCCAACATATTTCAAGCTAATGTTTTTTATGTGATAAAAAAGATTTTTTTGCAAGCATTATTTGTTAGCTTTTTATTAAGAAAAATTAAATTTAGCGTTTGTTTAAAGTAAAATTTCACGCTCGCAAGGGATGATACAATTTGCCTTATCGTGGTTGGCGTATTTCAAATACGACTACGACTGTTTGGTATTATATTAAAGAAAAACTGTTGAAGTCTTTTTTAATCTATTGCCAAACAGATGTAGTCAGAATAACTTGTAATAAAAATGTCTATTAAAAACATTTTATTGCGCAATTTCATTAAAAAGTGCAGTAAATGATGTTTTTTTTTTTTTGAGTAATAGCCCTAACTGTTGTTTATAGATCCTAAAGTTTTGAAGGAAGTGTTTTTTTTTTATTTTTTAAGATATTACTTTTTCCTTTCACAACCTTTAATAGAAATGAAAAAATTTTACATTTTGTAATTTTGAGCAAAAAGTATTAAATTTAATTTATTTATATAGGTTTTTGAAAATTTCAAAACTTTGCAGATACTACATTTTTTCACAAAAATAAAAATTCTTCAAACATTTTTTGTAGCTGCAAATATTCTTTTGTAAATGTCATAAGCAGGGACAAGGACTTCATGCACTTAAAAAAGGTATTTTAGGCGCTTAAAATATGACATTAAAAACGCAAAATATGCACGAAAAACAATAAAATATGCACATGTTTTAAACATTTTTTGTTCAAAAGCAAAGTTTTAAGTTCACATACAACTAATTAAAGACACAAAAATGTTTTATTTTCTCAAGAGGTGCGTGTACAAGCCTTTTATATTAAGTTTGTATACCATATTATAAATGAATGATATAACGATTATTTCTGCCTTATTAGCTCCGAACACGAATTTTTAAAACTTGTATTTTTTATATATTTGAAATGTGAAGTTCTATCTAGTTTTTTTAGAAAGCTTTTGTGCATTGAATAAAGGCTCAAATTTAAATAATTTTTTTTATATAATGTTACATATTTAGTTAACTCAACCATTACAATGGATTGAATTCTAGCTATTAGATTTTTTTAAATCTGTCATTTTTAAAAACAATATCAAGTTTCCGCAGAATTGTTTAACTACTTTCGGTTTTAATAGCAGACGATTTCCTCTTGAAAAATGACAATATTTATTATATTTGGTAGGCGTGTGTGGCTGTGCTTTCCTTCTACAATTCTAAAACAATGCAAGCGAATGAATTTGCCAATTGTCTTGCATTAATAATTTGCCAATATATTTTTTTTTTTTTTTTTGAAATTTTAAGTTTTGAGCAAATATGACACAAAAACCATGAAATTATACCAAAATATGAGACAAAAACATGCATATATGACCAAATTATGCAAAAATATGAATTTTCAATAAAATATGCAAAAATATGCACTAACAAATCGATACCATTTTCACGAAAATTCAATGTTTCGTAAAGATATTTCGTTCTTGCCACTATCAGGTATAAGGGAAAAAACATGCATTTGCATGAAACCCCTGTCCTTGGTCGTAAGGATCATCTTCCTATATGGTTTTTGAGATATTAAAAAAAATAAACTGAAGACTTTCGGCAAATTCTGCGAAATTATCAATTTTTGAATATGACATAACTTTTGAAAAAAAATGTTTTTTCTGTTGTTATATATATGTATGCTATAGGATGAAAGAGGGCCTCAGACCAAATTTCATCTAAATCGAAAGGGTTCGGGTCTAACTCTTAATCGATTTGACATAGAATTACCCATATGCAATTTAAATTAATATTTTGAAAAGAAAGTAGATTTTCCTCCGTTTTTATTTTGTAATAATACCAACCCTATATTTATTTATTATTATAGGAAATATTTCAAATAAATTAATAAATAATAATAATAAATTAATCAATAAAAATATTTCATTCAATAAGAATTGAAATTACTGAACTTAAGCCCGAATAAGAAATTATTTCTGATTAAAAAGCAAATAAATTTTTTGTTTTAAATTTTCATTACTTCAATTTTTACCTTTCAATTCTATTCAATTTCCAAAACACTTACACCTAATTCACACGAAGACTTTTATGAAGTCTATTTTTCGACGTCACTTTTTGTTTGTCAGCGAACGGTGTAGAGAAGAAAGAGGGGTAGAAAAAATGACTTGATTTCTGTTTTCCATGGTTTTTTTCATATTTCTCATTACATTGCTCTTGTTGTTATTGTTGTTACGTTTTAACGTTACTTTTCTATCTTGTTGTATTTTTTTATTCTTGCTCTTCTAACTTATTGGCTATATGGGTGAAGAGAAGTAAAATTAGACGTCAAAAAAAAAAAACATCGTATGAATGCAAGGAATTTTTGGTAGCAACTTCAAAAGAGAATTAAGAAAAATAGACGTCCTAAATTTCACCGTGTGAATTAGCACTTACATTTTTTTACTAAGTGCCCTTTTACATTTGGGAAATTGAAAGACAGACAGACGAAGTTTGTAGAAGAAGGGGCGAAGATGCAGAGTGTGTAGTACACGACCCTCTGTACCGGACATTTTTTGTTTCTCTTTTCTACTTTTCGCAATTTATTCTTGTTGCTTCACATGATTTTTCTCATTTCAACGGCTGTATGGATACTTGATGTGTACTATCAAGGCATATGGTATGTATATGTGTGTGTGTAAGTACCAAACGCGAAGAAGAAGTAAACAAACTACAAAATTTCTGTCTGTCTATTAATTTCCAATATGTAAAAGCTTCGGGCATGAACAAAAGAGAATTGAAAAAATGTCCGGCAAGAAATGTCTCAAATGTAAAAGAGGACTAATACAATCAAACTTTTTGAATTGAAAACTAGATTGCTTTCAAATTCACCTATCCATTTATATGGCAAATTTAATTTTCAATTTGAACAGCTAGTCAGAGCACACATTGATTGAAGTTACAAATTTAAGTTGTTTCGTCGTCGGTGGCATTTATAAAATGAAATTTACTATCAATTTGTGTCACAGCTATCAATTTCAAAGAATTTTGACACACAGTATGTGTAATGAAATTCAAAGCGATTTATTCAACGTGTGGCTGCAGCGTTATTGAAGGAACCACATCTTTTCGAGATAGACCTCTTTTTGGTATAAACATGGAAACCGCAAATATGCAATTGCATGTTTTTTTTTGTGGGACGTATTAGTGCGACGATAAGATGTTTATCCGTTTCAGAATTTTTTGCGAATTTTGGCATCGATTTGTTAGTGCATATTTTTGCATATTTTACCCTTTAAAGCATGTTTTTGCATATATAGTCTTATACGCATAGAATTTTTAGAATTTTTTCGAGTTTTTTTAAGAGCATATTTGACGTTTTTAGAGCATATTTTGATACCTTATATAATTTTTTTATTTTAATATGCTTACAAAATTTTAATTTTTTGCCATCAAAATCTCATTTCCAATAGAACATAAGCAGTTATTACGGACGTTAGTTTCAATAAAAATTTGCTTTTGGTATTTCTGACAGGCTCTGTCCCAATTGCATCAGTGTAAACGTTGAAGGAATATTAGATGTTAAAATATATATCAATATTTTGTTGTTTATTGCAATAACAATTATAAGCAAAAATCTTGTCTTATTTGTCCAAAACATAGTTCCAAAGTTTTTATTCTCTTTTTAATTTTAAGCTAAATTTTTACGGCCGTATCAAAGAAAAAATAATAGTCAAAAATTGTATTGCAATTTTGTTTTAACGTACACTTCAACCCAAAGGATTGTTTCCTTTTCTTGTTTATTTTATTTTTGTCTTATTTTAAATATAAGCAAATGTTTATATAGTTATATAAATAATTGTTCGACCTTTTTGTTTAAATTATAATGCGTTTTTTATAGAATTACTCTATTCAGGCTTCCAAGGTCATTCAAATTGATTCAAATGCAAATAAAAGACAATTTTATTTCATTTTTTTATATCCGACGTTTCGTTGGGATTTTCCAACATCTTCAGGAATACTATTTTTATTGAAATCTGGTAACATTAATAAATAAAAGAACAAATTTAATGCAATCAATAACAACAATAATAATAAAACAATTAATGTTTTGCTTTAACTTACATATACTATCTTCTAATAAAATTTGCATTTAAGTTTTTAAAAATGTCATTTTACGCGACGTGACAACATACAATATAAAACACATAATTTAAAAATAATTGCAAAAATAATCAAAAAATTGTAAATATCACAGTATAAAGCAAATGTTGTTTGATTAAAAATATGTTTTCATTAATAAATAAACCAATTAATTTATGTATTTGTAAGAGCATATTTTTGAGTTTATAGTGCATATTTGCAAGTTTTTAGTGCATATTGAATGCGCATAAAACTCTTTTTTTAGAGTATATTTCTGGGGGTCTACTGTGTAATTCGAAACGAAAGAAAACATTTTCGAATTTGTATGCCTATAACGTGTAAATTCAAAAGCATTCTCTTTCGTTTCGTATTACAGAGTTGGCCGCCTGGGTTCCCTGGTTATAAATATTGAGTTTTTTTTTTCAAATTATTAAGCCACCTTAAAACATAATATGTTTTTAAATATTACCAAAAATATTATCTGCGCACCGCCAAAAATAACATAAATACAGCAAAAATACTGAAAAATTTATTTGGGAATTGCAGGGACAAGCTCCGAAGCAAATATAATCTGTTTTTATTTTATTTGCATTAACTCCTCATATATGTGACAGCGCATAGAGAAAGGGACCTAGGGTAAAAAAAATCCATTTTCACTTTTTTTTTTATGTGGACAACATCTGAGCATCGAATGAGACCGATCTCATGCCCCAAAAGTGTTCCCTCCCAGAGATATGCGCGTTTTATTCAGTGATGGTACACCAAAGATACGCGTATTTAAATCTTTAAAATGGCTCTCCTGAATAAAACCGGGTTTTACCCTTAGGCCCCTTTCTATTTTGCGCGTCACATATAATTTTAAATGCAAGTGAACATTTTCAGCCGAAAATATTGTTAAATAAAATTTTTATTTCACACATCATTGTGCTTTGTTAAAACGGCATAAAGACCAATTTCGACTGCAAAACGATTTTTGTTTTGCTCAAGCTTTTACATCCCTACTTTTTCTTGGTATCCTAACAAAATATTAAACGGCCATTTTTTTAATATTTCCCCTAAATAATTTCAACAATTTCCGTTTTCGACGCTTCAAATAAATAATACAGCAGCAGTATGCTTAAAAGCCACTTAATTGAAATCATCAAAAAGCTACAAAAAAAAAACAGCCAGAATTGTTGCCATTATAAAATCATAAATTATTTTTGAACGACAGGCCGCATAAAAAAGCTGTAAACCAAAAAATTCACTAAAATAAAAGAAAGTCCTATACTTGCTCTAAGTTTTTTTTTTTTTTTTTGTTTTTAATGCCAGGCGTCAAGTTAATTTTGAAAACTTATTTATTGAAAAATAAATTTATTTTGTGGTTTGTCTCTTCTTGTATTGCAGAAATTGTTTGGCTGTTTAACAACTTGTTGTTCATATCCCTACGCTTTAAGAAAAAAGTTGTAGGTATTTTTTTTTTTTAAGTCATATGTCCCTTGATTTATTAACCCCTCCACACACAATTTGAATCTTAAATGAAAAAAAAAATACATTTAAAATATTCGTGACAAGTTTTATACTCATGTAAAAAAGAACTTTTTTAAATATTACAGTCACTATCAATTAATTGCATTGTATACTTAACTTATCATGTGATTATTAAAATAAAATTTTTAACAATTTTTTTTTTTTTAATTTTCGAGCAACTAAAATTAGAAACGATGTTATTAAAAAAAATTTGATGAATATAAATAATGATTTTCTAAACAGAATTGAAATGACTTCGACTTGCTCTTTGTAGGAACAAAGAGAAAGTTTATACAGGGTGGGCCAAAAGAAACCAAGGGGTGTAAAAGTTTAATAACTTTTTTGTTTATTAACTTTTTTTTATTTTTTCTTTCATATTATATAATATACAAAATGGAAATTTTTTTACACTAAGTATGAAAAATGATGTCTCTTAAATGACCACCGTTTTCAGCTTCGCACTGATGGGCTCTTTTTAGAGCATTTTCCATAACATCTTTCAAAACTTGTGGCTGTAGCGTTCGAATTTCTGCAACAATGTTTGCCTTGAGTTCAAGGATTGTCTCTGGCTTGTTCACATACACTCGCTCCTTCAAAAAACCCCAAAGAAAATAGTCGGGTGCAGTCAAATCTGGCGATCGCGCTGGCCAAATAATTTCCGAATTTCGAGAAATTATTCGCTATCCAAAAATTTGACTTAAAAGTGCCATTGTGTCTCGGGCAATATGGGCAGTGGCTCCGTCCTGCTGAAACCACATACCAGGTCTGTTTTCAAGAGCAGGACGTAAAAAATTGTCTATCATAAACCGATACCGCTCTCCATTTACGGTTACAGCACTTCCATCTTCATTCTCGAAGAAGTAGGGCCCAATGACATTTTCAGATGTGATCCCACACCATACTGTACACCTGATGGGGTGCAATTGGCGTTGATGAATGTCTCTTGGATTTTGAGAAGCCCGGAACCTACAGTTCTGCTTATTAACAAAGCCATTCAAATGAAAATGAGCTTCATCACTCATAATCAAATTTTCAATAAAGTTGATTTCATTTCTGGCCAACTCTTGAAATTTAACTGCAAAATTTAGACGTTGCCGATGATCTGCGGGTTTTAATTCTTGGACTAATTGCACCTTATGTGGGTATAACTGTAAATCTTTTTTTAAAATGCGCCGTAGTGACGTACGAGACATTTCTAGCTGAGCAGAACGCCTTCTGCCAGATGTTTCTGGTGCTTCGTTAGCACTTTGCTGTACTCGTTCAATATTTTCCGCAGTGCGACTTAAACGTGGTCTACCGGTTCGAGGCAAATCTCTTACGCTGCCATGTTGGTGATGACGATTAACTAAGCAACGAATCATCGCTTCAGAGGGCGAAATTCTGACGTTAAAATGTCGACGATATGCTCCTTGCGTTAAAATAATTGATCTCTGGTTTAAAAAATAAAATTCTATTGTTCTGGTTCTCTGTTCAGTTGTGAACCTCTCCATTATAAATTCTCCAAGTGTTGTCTATATAATCTGAAAGAAAAAATAAAAAAAAATTAATAATTAAACTTTTACACCCCTTGGTTTCTTTTGGTTTTTGTTTGTTTTATTAAACTTATTTGGTTAGTAAATGGGCACAATGCAGTATATGTATATGTACTGCATTCAAAATTGCAATAAGCAGTAAATTTACTGATTACTAAAAAAATTCAGTAAATTTTTACTGCTAATGAAATTTAATTTGCATTACCAGTAAAATCGTAGGGCCGTAATCATAATAAAATTGTAGCAAGTGGCAAAATTTTTTCATTCAAATTTTGAAACTTTTGTATGAAAAACATTTAGCCACTTGGTAGAATTTCATTATGAATACAAGCATAACTGATTACTGAAAATTCAATGCACCTCATCATATAACAAATCATTTAAGCAATTTATAAAAATTGTAGAAAAAAATTTTAGTAATCAGTAAAAATTTACTTGTTAAACATTTTTTATTGTTTTTACTGAAACTTTAGTGGTACTGCAGTGCTCATCTATGGTAAATGCTTTTACTTTTACTTTTTAATTTTAATTCCTGTTGTTCATCGTTTAGTTGTTGCTGTTCTTGTTGTTATGTACGCATTGCAATTAAAATAAATTAAGTAAAGTGCGACTTTGACTCGCGCACATTCGGTTTTGATAATTTTTTTTTGAATTAGCTTTCTTCCTTTTTTAAGTTTTTTCAGTTTAAACGATTTTTTCAGTTTTATCGCTTTTTTCTCGTTTTGGCGTTTTTTTTCTCTTTTTGGGTTTTTTTAATTTTCGCAACTTTTTTTATTTTGGCGATTTTTTTCTGTTTTTTTTTGGTTTTTTCCATTTTGGCGATTTTTTTCTGTTTTTGGAGTTTTTTTATTTAGGCGATTTTTTCATATTGGCGATATTTTTGTTTAATGATTTTTTTCATTTTGGCGATTTTTCCGGTTTTTGCGATTTATTTTAGGCCTAGATTTTTTTTTAATTTGGTGTTTTTTTCGTTTTGGCGATTTTTTTTCTTTTGGCGATTTTTTTATATTTGGCGATTTTATATTTTTTTGATTTTTTAGTTTTACCGTTTTTGAAAATTTCAAGAGTTTTGCTCTTACGGTTTCCAAGATACAGCAAGTTGTCAAAATTACAAAGTGAAAATTGCATTAACTGATGGAACACCCATTGATTTAAATTTTTTAAATTTAGTGTTAATTGTTGTAGTCTGTATAAAAATACACTAACTTTTAAAATTTCAAGTGTATGTATGTACATACAATTGTATGTATATTACATGGGATTTTAACATTTTTCGTTGTTCGTTTTGGAACACCCTTTAGCTTTTATGTATTTGTTGTTATAGTGGCCAAATGTCTACACATTGTGTCCAAATTTCAAGTCCGTAGCTCTTACGGTTCATTTTCACCTTTGGTGTACGGAAATATACAGAAAAATAACCGGCGGCGGCGCACCGTCGGCTTCGAGCCGGTAGACTTGTTTCTCTGCTTGGTATTGCTTCTTTCAAACACTAATACACTCATACATAGCTCACACCGATTTGACAACGCAAAGCAAAAGCAAAAAGCAAAGAAATCTCAGCAAAGAAATCAAAGTCAAAAGATTTTTACCCCCTAGCGTATAGATGTTTACACATCAAAAACGTGCAAAAAAGCAGAGTTGTAAAAGAATGAAGCTTTCCTCTATGTCTTCCTTCATCTTCCTATTTTTCTATCGCATCCCTTTCCTATCACCCTCTCTCACTATTTTCTCTTCAACACACAGGTAGCATAAAGGGATTATTGTATCAGACCCAAGTTATCTGGACTCTAAATTTCCTTAACGATATCCTGCTTACCTAACCTAACCTAACCTAATCTATCTTTCACCTAAACTAACCATTTGTCATAGCAGTTTTTCCATTCCTCTTGAGACACCTCCAATACATGGTTTTTGAACGCTTCAACTGCTTCTTCGGTGCTCGTAAATCGTTGACCTCATAGTATACCTTTGGTATTCGGGAACAAGAAGAAGAAGTCATTGGCTGCCAAGTCAGGACTATACGTTGCTTAAAAATTCACTTGTTTGACGAGATGTGTGAGAGCTCGCTTTGTCATGTTGAATAATGATTTGTTTTCGGGAGTTAGTTTTACGAATTTTTCCGAAAGAAAACTTCCGGCAAACAAATGGTCGTGTGCCACTTAAAATTTACAGTTGTATGTCGCTCAAACGGAACAGTGACTGCATGGCCCATTCGGCCCAAGAAACAGGCGACCATTTGATTCGCTGTGCTTCTTTCACGAACAAATTTTGTTGTTAGTTCGTCTTGGAATACACAAACGGTCGATTGCTGGTTTGTTTTCGGCTCATAAGCATATAGCCATGATTTTTACGTCACCTGTCACGATTTCATACACATCTTTTGAAGCACCAAGGTTGAAATTTTTAATAATTTCCTTACACCACTTGACGCGAGTACCCTTTTTTGAGCGATTGGTAACAAATTTTTTTTACAACTAAATGCTCATGCAAAATCGAATGTATTGAAGTGGAAATTATGTGCCCCTATTTGACAATATGTCTTATGACGTATTTGAATTATCAGTTCACGCACTGCATCGATGTTTTGTGGTACAACAATCGATTTTGGACGACCTTCACGGAAAATGTCGGTGGACGGAACTATAACCACGATTTAATTCATTACAGCAGCGATATACTGTGGTTTTGATTCTGTTTTATCGCCATACAAAGAACTGAGTTCATGGATACATTCCTGTTGAAGTAATCTACTTGGAAAGTTGTGAAAAATAGCTCAAGGAAAACCAGGGGCAAATTACGGCACTCGTTATCGAACGAAATTACGAAATATTTCCATATAAACTCTATTGAAATACTTCATAATTTCGTTCGATAACGAGTGCCGTAATTTGCCCCCTGCTCTTGAAATGTCCATTTTTTTTTGTCAAATTCATTTTCTGAACTCACTGTAAACAAAACTAACAGAACTTGTACTTCAAAACATTGTGAGTACGTTTATGGTGGTGTTGCCAGAATCAAGCTATTATTATTAGTGTTGCCAGTTCCCGAAATATAAATAGTTCCCTTCGTACGATGCGACAAGCCGATTTATGCTGCATTATTAACTCTCAAAAACAAAATTTTTTGACATACTACTTTATTGCAATAAAGCAGTGGTATGTAAGTATGTATGTATATTATATCTTTGGTTTAACTCTTGTTATCATTATATTAATAGTGACATTTGATTAATTGTATACAAGTACTTACATAACTATTTTTTACGATAAATATGTTTTACATTTGCCTTACGCTGCGCCTACAAATCATTTACAATATTTGATTCATTAGAAATTTCCTGGAACACTTGGTAAAATTCTCATAAAAAAGTGACAACAACAACTAAAAATAAACAAATTTATCACAAATTAAATTTACCCTGTATGATTCATTTCATTTACATTCACTCATTAATTAACACAACGAGTGCATTCATTCTTGCTCTTCTCAACAAATTGTTTATTTGTTGCCAAATACGGCGAAAGAAAATAAAAGCTTAAAATTATTAAGAATTTATCGAATGCACTTCAAGAACCGAGCGATAAAAATGTGTGAAATAGCTTGTTTGTTTTTACAAAATGAAGAATATATGCATTTGTTTGGAATTATGACGTCAAATTGAACCAAAATGACTTGCAATATATTCATATGTAAATTTGCCAAACAATATAACCATTAATGATTTATTTTTATTAAGAAATTTTTCTGGGAATTTCCCATTTCTAATCCAAGTCATGTTTTGAAAGTATTTACTAAGATTTCTATTAAGCAACCCTAGGCGTAATGTTGTGCCAATTGTATTCAGCATACCTGTCCCATGACTAGTGAAAATGCGGATCGTATGAAACAAAACTTAGGCGTGACTTGTAAAAAGAGGACATATCACAAAACGAGAACAAAAGTGCTAAGAAAATTTCTTCACTCAGAGCCTATTTCGCAAATTCTATTTAAATATGTATTGATATTTAATTAGAATTAGGTTAGAAATAGGTTCTCATTGTCACATCAGAAGATTCATGCACGATCGAGGGAAACTTTCCTCTTTAATAAAGAATTTTTGTGTAAATAAAGTCATATATAGAAGTTATATCGCTACCTTAATATAAAAAGGCCCTATCTCGTTATTTATTTGAAATCGAGTTTTTGGTATATTTCGATGGAAGAACATCTAATGTATCGAAAAATGCAAAAAATCTCCATTTCCAAAAAATATTGAGTTAAGGCCTTTCTATATTAATGGCCTGCCCCACGATGTCGATAAAAAACTTTCTGTCGCTTACTTACATTGAAAACAAAAATAAATTTTCTCATTTTATTGTTGTTTTCCATACAACTTGTCGATCGAAATTTTCTTGCCGACATCGCGGGCCAGGCTGTAAGGCACCGGTTATGGTGCCATAACCGCCAAAAAAGCTTAAGCAGCATAATTTTATGGACTAAAATAAATTTTCTTCAAAAAAAAAAAAAAATGTGTCGTTTACAATACATATTTTTTGCATTGGATCAGCTGTTTTACAATACAATTTATTTTAACTTAAATATTTCAACTCCACTGAATCACTGTATGAAGAATTGTGGCATTAGATAGCTTTAAATTTTGCATTTGAATTCTATTTAAATTTCGTTCGGTAGCGTATGACCCTGTTTTGTAACTATTACACATTAATTTTAAATTTTTTATTATCAAACTAAAAAAACTAACGTAAAGTATTTATTAATAGAAATTTATTACATACAAACACCTCAACATGACATCAGCTGTGACTGGAGCAAATTAGTGTTCACAAATTGCATTTAATAACGATCACAAAATAAAAACACAAAAATTTTCAACTGCTGAATAAATTAGTGTTTCGTTACCTTAATATATAGAAAGGCCCTAACTCATTCCTTTTTTAAATCGAGATTTTTGTATTTTTTGATACATTAAATGTTCTTCTTTAGAAATATACAAAAAACTCGAAATCAAAAAAATAATGAGTTAGGGCATTTCTGTATTAAAGTAAAGTAGCATTTAGAATTAGTTACAATGTTTTTTATAATGTAAATGGGAGGCCAAGAAAAATAAAATATCTGCCCCCTTAAGGCAACACAGTCGGAGAAATCTTTTTAACACACTTCCGATAACTTCCAAATCATGCAAAGCGTTGCTATGTGTAACTTAGATCGGTAATAATTTAGATAAACTTACACTGAAAAAAAAATAACAATGAAATTAGCATGATTCTTTTTTGTTTAAATGAATAAAATTATATACTAATTTGGAGTTAAATTTAAAAGATTTTTTCAATAAAAGCGATCTTACTAACTATCGCTTATATTCCCACTATCATAATTCACATAAATCGTTATCTCTTTCACAAACGCAAGAAGGTCAGACACCCTAATGGCATGGAGCGAAATAAGAGTTGTCTGCAAACCAATTCTAGGCAAGGAAAGTTATGCAAATCCAAAAGCTCTACGCTTTTAATAATAATAAGCTCATTCATACTGAAAACATTGTAAAGAATAGTGGACAAAATATAGAAGGAGAGAATATCATATGATATATAACAAAATTTAAATAACACACCTATATTAGAGACAGATCTGTTGAGGCAGCCGTGCAGGAAGGGTTGTATCAAATTGAAAGAACTTAATTAAACATTTATACCCTAGCTACATATATTGAATGATATAGGAGGATCTCTAAATAATATTTCCATTTCAAGTCTTATCGAATCCTTCATCATCTTTAACGTAGATCAAGGGATAACAATTAGTCATATGTAGGTGGATAAGTTGAGAGGCAAACCTTAACAAAATAAGAGATCAAGTATGTCCCAGAACATCACAAGAAGGTATATTATCTCCTTTATTAGGGATTACGCGGCCTTTTAAGGATTCTATTCGAATAAGGATTTAAGCCCGTCTGTTATGCTGGAGAAGTAGCGATATTAATAAAGGGAAACCACTGTAGAATATTATGTGGAAATGCTAAATAAGTTAGGGTATAATCGTCCTTTCGATAGTGAGCTGATTCGATCACTTTTTTTCAGTTTGAGATTATCGCATTCGATATCTAACCATATTATTACATTGTTCGATAGTGAATGTCATAATTTCAAACCAAAAAAACCAAGCTCAAAGCAGTTCGTTATCGAAAACGACAATTATGCCCTTGAACACTTATCTTAGAACTGAGCCAGAGGGCGAAATCTTTGCGTTATGCCGAAAAAATAAAATTGTTTCAGAAAAATTTAAAAATTCTAAGTTTTAAATTTCGCGTATTTCAAAATAAAATAATACAAATTAAAAAAAGGGCGAAAAATCTAGGGCTGATACTTGAGTGGATATTAACCAATAGCAATTAAAGATTAAAGAGTGTGAAAATGTTGTAAAAGAGCAAGTCCCGCCAAATGGGAAATAAATCCCAAAATAACACACTGGCCTCACATGAATGTCATACTGGACATCTCTGTAAAAGAAGTTCAATGGAAAACTCCTTCAAAAAGTACAGAACCACAGTATAATACAGTCTTTCATTTTGAGGTCACGGTTATTACGAAAGGTATTAAATGGAAATTGACAACAGACTTCCAATCCCTGTCTTAACGGATATTGAAGAAGCTATCAATGCCATAAGAAGCCATAAGGTTGAATCTTCAAGTGTCATTCAATACTAAGATAAACTCGCACAGGGTTTGTAGGAACATCGAGATAATATGAATTTCAGCATACCATGGTATCGTTGGAAATGAGGTGACAGATAAGAAGGATAGGATGGGATCATCACCGGATGTAAAGAATTAAAGAATCATATGTCGCATGGTTGATGATATAACATATAGAGCTTGTCTAGGTTAGGTTAGGTTAGGAAGGATGGTTCTATAACGCACCTCCACTCAGAAACCCAGTTGGGTGCATTGTGATTCCCTTTTAGTGCCCGTTAAAAGTAATATTTACCCCCATTTGTACCCTGAACTGCACCTATTATCCGTCATTAAGCCACTGATATCCTCCAGTTTACACTTACCGATATCACGTCTGCCCAGCCATCTAAGCCTACGGCGTTACAGCTTCGGTTAGTGACAGATAATATGCTCAATGGTTTTTGGTTCCTTTTTTTTTTTTTTTGATCCCTGCACATCCTACAGAAGTCTGGAGTGACAGTTTTCCAAAGTTTTTCTGACCAAGCATTGACCACTAAGCCATTTAAAATAACAAAAGTATACTTTAATTAGATGCAGTTCACAAAAAATTGTAAGTTGCTTTAAAGGAACGACATACTGCTTGCTTTCAAAATATCTCTAAGTTCATATTTTCTACTTCCCAGCTAAAAAAAATATGTATGGAGCATATATGATACCCCATATATGGTTCGGATCCGAAACATGAGGGTATATGGGCATATATGATTATATATATTCATACATTTTCATACATCTGTGTGTAAATATTTCCTCTACAGTTCATATTCAAGCGCACTGCTGTGCAATAAATTAAATTACTAAAATTACTTTTTTTTTATTTTGAACAGGGAGGTTGTATTTAATGAAACATTTGTAATGAAAGGCCAACTAAAAGTCATTTCATTCATCACTTTAAGTCAAAAGTCGATTATTTAAAAAACACAAAACTCATATTCGTACATAAAATTTAATTTAAGAAATCATATTAAAAACTAATGCAATTAATTATAAAAGAAAAAAAAAGCAATGTGAGTATGATCACAGAGGAAATGTGTAAACATCTAGTAATGAAATTTTTTTTTTAAGTTGGAAGTACTTATGCTTTTAGTATCTTTTTTTAAATTAATTAATTAATTTTAATTAATTAATTAACATTGTAAATAAAGGGTGTTTTTTATTGAGGTATAGAACTTTAAGTTGGCATCACTTTTTTAACTGGCGGCCATTTTGTCAGCTGTCAAGTGATTAATATTTAGTTTGGTTTGCCATTTCATCATGAACAGGTTGACAAAAGAACAACGCTTGCAAATCGTGCAAATTTATTTCGAAAATAATGGTTCAGTTCGCGAAGTTTACCGCAAGCTCCGTCCATTTTATGGTCGACATAATCGTCCATCAGAGCAATTAATTCGGTTAACCATGGATCGTTTTCGCACTACGTTTACTCTATGTGATAATACGCATCCGCAGAGACGTCGAACAGTGCGCACCGAAGAAACAATTGCCGCTGTAGAGCAAAGTGTTGAAGAGGACCCGAATGAATCGATTTGCCACCGTGCACGGTATAGAGCCATGATAACCGACTATTTTGTTCCCGAATTGGATGGCATGAATGTGGATGAGTTGTGGTTCCAACAAGACGGCGCTACATGCCACACAGCGCACGTCACAATCGATTTATTGAAGGAAACATTCGATGAGCGCATAATTTCGCGGAATGGACCTGTCAATCGGCCACCAAGATCGTGTGATTTGACACCATTGGATTATTTTCTTTGGGGATATGTGAAGTCGCTCGTCTACGCCAACAAACCAGAAACGTTAGGGGACTTGGAAGCCAACATTCGTGGCGTTATTGCTAACATACGGCCCCATATGCTCGAAAAAGTGGTTGAAAATTGGACCTGTAGAATTGGCTTTATTCGAGCCAGCCGCGGCGGCCACATGCCCGAAATCATATTTAAACATTAATGGCATAAAATTATCCTTCCAATAAAGCCAAATTGATGGACATTAAAACGATTTTCTTGTGTTTTATTTCAATTCGAAGTTCTATACCTCTTAAAAAATTTGTTGGTTTTTGTTTGTTTTATTAAACTTATTTGGTTAGTAAATGGGCACACTGCAGTATATATGTATTGCATTAAAAATTGCAATAAGCAGTAAATTTACTGATTACTAAAAAAAAAATTCAGTAAATTTTTACTGCTAATGAAATAATAATAATAAAATAATAATAAAATCATAATAAAATTGTAGCAAGTGGCAAAGTTTTTTCATTCAAATTTTGAAACTTTTGTATGAAAAACATTTAGCCACTTGGTAGAATTTCATTATGAATACGGGCATTACTGATTACTGAAAATTCAATGCACCTCATCATATAACAAATCATTTAGGCAATTTATAAGAATTGTAGAAAAAAATTTTAGTAATCAGTAAAAATTTACTTGTTAAACATTTTTTATTGTTTTTACTGAAACTTTAGTGGTACTGCAGTGCTCATCTATGGTAAATGCCTTTACTTTTACTTTTTAGTCCCTGTTGTTCATCGTTTAGTTGTTGCTGTTCTTGTTGTTGTGTACGCATTGCAATTAAAGTAAATTAAGTAAAGTGCGACTTTGACTCGCGCACATTCGGTTTTGATCATTTTTTTTTATTTAGCTTTCTTCCTTTTTTAAGTTTTTTCAGTTTAAACGATTTTTCAGTTTTATCGCTTTTTTCTCGTTTTGGTGTTTTTTTTCTCTTTTTGGGCTTTTTTAATTTTCGCAATTTTTTTCATTTTGGCGATTTTTTTCTGTTTTTTGGGGTTTTTTTCATTTTGGCGATTTTTTTCTGTTTTTGGGGTTTGTTATTTAGGCGATTTTTTCATATTGGCGATTTTTTCATATTGGCGATTTTTTTGTTTAAGGATTTTTTTCATTTTTGCGATTTTTCCGGTTTTTTGCGATTTATTTTAGGCCTAGAGTTTTTTTTAATTTGGTGCTTTTTTTTGTTTTGGCGATTTTTTTTGTTTTTGGCGATTTTTTTATATTTGGCGATTTTATATTTTTTTGATTTTTTAGTTTTACCGTTTTTGAAAATTTCAAGAGTTTTGCTCTTACGGTTTCCAAGATACAGCAAGTTGTCAAAATTACGAAGTAATAATTGCATTAACTGATGGAACACCCATTGATTTAAATTTTTTAAATTTAGTGTTAATTGTTGTAGTCTGTATAAAAATACACTAACTTTTAAAATTTCAAGTGTATATATGTACATACAATTGTATGTATGTATATTACATGGGATTTTAACATTTTTCGTTGTTCGTTTTGGAACACCCTTTAGTTTTTAACTCTCATGTATTTGTTGTTGTAGTGGCCAAATGTCTACACATTGTGTCCAAATTTCAAGTCCGTAGCTCTTACCGTTCATTTTCACCTTTGGTGTACGGAAATATACAGAAAAATAACCGGCGGCGGCGCACCGTCGGTCGACTTGTTTCTCTGCTTGGTATTGCTTCTTTCAAACACTAATACACTCATACATAGCTCACACCGATTTGACAATGCTGTGAAAGAAAAGCAAAGAAATCTCAGTAAAGAAATCTCAATCTCACATCAATAATCCGTCTAACAATAGTTATCAATATAATTTTTGCAGTTCAAAGTTCATATAACTTTGTTTCTTATCTAGAGAATTTTGTTATTTTCTATAAAATTAATGACTGGATTATCCTTTTGATTATTTGATATATTGAATGGGGCCACAATGTATAAAATCATACAAGAATGGGTTTTTTTTTGTAACACAAGTTTTTATTTTTTTAACGTTGAGGGTACACATATAAACTTTGCATACCGTATGTATTTTCTAATGGATTTACAATTCACCAGTGATAAAATCCGAGCTTTTTTGATTGCAAAAACGATATTATGTGAGATATCATGTATGCATACAATCTTATATGGCTCCATATATTAAATCTTATTTCTATATATGGATCCACATATGAAGAACTTCATAATTAAATTTCCATATATGGGCTCCCATGTTATAATGCATTTCATATATTAGTCCATATATTAATTCGTAGTTTTGCCATGTATAATCCCATATATTTCCATACATCAATTCATACATACTCATATATAGTTATATACATTCATATATTTAAAATATATGGACCAGATATAATTTTTTTAGCTGGGTTCTTAGGAAGTTATATTGGGGCCAATTGTGAATGAAATTCCGCGAGAAGTTTTTTCCGGGGAACAATGCCTAGTAATAGGGAAAAACAAAAGAACTCTAATTGGAAAAGGACATTTTAATAATATGACTGGGGTCAGTCAGATGGCGGCAATTTGAGTTGAGCAAGATTTTGTTTCATGGGCGAGAGAGGAAAATAACAAGGCTCTTCATTTCATTATATTCTTCTTTCTCCCTTCCACTTCCCATTTGCTAAACTAAAATTGCTGTGTGGGAACCCAGTCTATATATAAATGCTATAAATAAATTTTTTTCTCTCAGTGTAGCAAACATAAAAACTAAATTTGGTTTTCTCGTGCTGTTTTGAAATTTTTTATATCGAATACAGGGTTACCGTTCATCCGACTAAAGTCGCAATTTGACACTTTTTTAGCTGTGTGCGACTTTTTGTGAGACTTTTTTTGATCACCGACTTTTGCGACTTTTTTAATTTTGTTGGAACTTTTTACCCTTTTTTGTTAGGATTCTCACAGAAAATATTTAAATTGCAATATATTAAAAATTTCCTTATTATTTTTATAAAAAAAAATCGTCAAAATTAAAAAGTAATTCACAGATTATTATTCATTTGGAAGCACTTATTAATTGCAACCTTAACCGAAACAAACCTCAAAAATCGTTAAGAAATGTCTGACTGGGAAAAATTTTCAATTGATGCATTAGCCTCCACAAAGTACCGACCTCAATCCAATTGAGAATTTGTGGTCAATTGTGAAAATATGGTCGGCACAATATCGAACGGCTCCATCTATCTGAATCGAGCTGTGGTAATGTGTGCAGCTGAAGTGGCGGAAAATTCCAGGCGAAATTATCCAAAAATTTATTAACCCTGCACTATCATACTTCGTCGAAATGACGACGCGCGATTTTATTTTCGATTTAAAACATATTTTTTGTGATTGTTTTTGTTTCGTTTTTCGTATAGCGTTAGCCGCTAATATCAGCTACTCGAAACTAATGTTGCTTTTTTAGTTTAATAAATTTATTATAAGAAATTACAAGACTTAATGGAAAAAAATGTGTAATATTTCATACAATTGATGCTATAAATGCTATGTTTTAAGAAAAAAATGCCAATTGATAGAAGTCTGTGAAATGTTAATTTTACGTTAAACGATTAAAAGAAATATATGAATTTCGTTATAATGGGTGTTTTTTATTGAGGTATAGAACTTTAAGTTGGCATCACTTTTTTAACTGGCGGCCATTTTGTCAGCTGTCAAGTGATTAATATTTAGTTTGGTTTGTCATTTCATCATGAACAAAAGAACAACGCTTGCAAATCGTGCAAATTTATTTCGAAAATAATGGTTCAGTTCGCGAAGTTTACCGCAAGCTCCGTCCATTTTATGGTCGACATAATCGTCCATCAGAGCAATTAATTCGGTTAACCATGGATCGTTTTCGCACTACGTTTACTCTATGTGATAATACGCATCCGCAGAGACGTCGAACAGTGCGCACCGAAGAAACAATTGCCGCTGTAGAGCAAAGTGTTGAAGAGGACCCGAATGAATCGATTCGCCACCGTGCACAGCAATTGGAGCTTTGTCCATCAACTTTATGGAAGATTTTGCGCAAAGATCTTGGCTTGCGACCTTACAAGATCCAGCTTGTGCAAGAATTAAAGCCGCGAGACCATGCAATGCGTCGTGATTTTGGTGTATGGGCCGAAAATGAGATTGATCTCGATGCTGATTTTCATCGCAAAATTTTGTTCAGTGATGAGGCTCATTTTTGGTTGAATGGCTACGTCAACAAGCAAAATTGCCGCATTTGGAGTGAAGAGAATCCACATGAGACCCTTGAGACGCCATTACATCCACAAAAACTGACTGTTTGGTGTGCTCTATGGGCTGGTGGAGTCATTGGGCCATACTTCTTCCGAAATAATGCTGGAGAGTCAGTTACCGTTAATGGAGACCGGTATAGAGCCATGATAACCGACTATTTTGTTCCCGAATTGGATGGCATGAATGTGGATGAGTTGTGGTTCCAACAAGACGGCGCTACATGCCACACAGCGCACGTCACAATCGATTTATTGAAGGAAACATTCGATGAGCGCATAATTTCGCGGAATGGACCTGTCAATTGGCCACCAAGATCGTGTGATTTGACACCATTGGATTATTTTCTTTGGGGATATGTGAAGTCGCTCGTCTACGCCAACAAACCAGAAACGTTAGGGGACTTGGAAGCCAACATTCGTGGCGTTATTGCCAACATACGGCCCCATATGCTCGAAAAAGTGGTTGAAAATTGGACCTGTAGAATTGGCTTTATTCGAGCCAGCCGCGGCGGCCACATGCCCGAAATCATATTTAAACATTAATGGCATAAAATTATCCTTCCAATAAAGCCAAATTGATGGACATTAAAACGATTTTCTTGTGTTTTATTTCAATTCGAAGTTCTATACCTCTAAAAAAACACCCGTTATGATAATTAAAAACTAGCTAAATATCAATAATAAATCTATTTTCGTACTTATTTTTGCTCAAGACGTTTTTTATTGGCTCTTGAAATAGGTCGTAGTCGATTCGACGAAGTATGACGTTTGCGATATAAAAATAAGTATGATATTCTAGGGTTAAAAGTATGCCCAACTGCATAAATAGTGCATTCCAAAATAAAGGGCTATGGATCAAGTACTAAAAATACATCATATTTTAAATGTTGCCTGAAGGTGCAAAAGTGAGTACATGTGAGTTATTTGAATTTTATTTGATTTTTTCTTTGAATGTGTAGTTTTTTGTTTTGTTTTAAAAGCACTTATGTCAGCAACTAAATAATAAATATAATTCAAAAAACAAAAATTAAATCGCTTCATTATTACTATTTTTATGCGCCTTCAAATGCAGAAGATACAAACATGTACTCACCACTGCTCCCCACTGTATGTACAGAAAAAGAAGAAGTGATACTACATGTACTTTTGTGACCAAAAATTATAAACCTTATGTAAATTAACCAATATTGACAAGCATAAAGAAAAACATACGAGTCGAAAATTAAAAAAACACATGTAAAAAACATGTCGTCTGTTGGTACCTTAAGTTCAGTATACACACATGAAAACATGTATAGAAGCACATATAATGGAACTGTTATGGAATATGCACTGTTTCAACTGTGTTACGCTTTTTATTAATTAAAAAAAAAAAACGTTAAAAAATGATATGCAACTTTTATTTTCTCAAACAACTTTTTTGTGCGACTTTATTTTCATAAAACGACCTTTTGTACGACTTTTCAAAAATTCCTAACGGTAACCCTGATCGAATATACTCGTAAAATGGGTGCATAAAAGCAAATAGATTTCAGTGCAGCACACGCGAAAAACAAAAATTTACAGTATTTTTGCGTAAGACGTTGACTTTAAAAATCTTGTTGTTTTTGTAATAAATCTCCAACGTCTACGTCTTGGGGTAGTTCTCGAATTTTTGTATTGAATGGTGCCTGCATAGAAGCAGATTAATTTAGTGCAACATAAAATTAGCTCGTAAAATAATTTACTTAGTAAAATGGCCAACAATAAAAAGAAATATTATTTGCATTTGGTGTTCTTGAAATAATTTCATATATATATATATGTGTGTGTGTGTTTTTTTTTGTTTTTATTCTATTTAATTTGATAGCTCATTAAATGTTTTACGATCACTGTACTAAAAATAAAAATGGGACACATTAAAAAAATGTCAGCACCGGCGTAGAAATTTCATAAGTTCTATGCCAGCAAAAATTAATTTGGTACAAGTAAGAAGTAAAACAAAAAAGAAGCGCTTCGGAGATGCAGAAAAGCACACAGTGCATCCCTTGTACCTTACGAGGATGCAATAACGTAAGCGAATGATGAAATTTAACACAAATACTACGAAGTTTGTCGGCTGTTTAAAAATTTTTTTGCAGTGCATCCTCTCTCGCTTACCTGGTTACAAATTTGGATGCGAATGAGAATTTTACTTCGTAATTTAATTTTTTATAATTTCCCAGCTAAAAAAAATATGTATGGAGCATATATGATATCCCATATATGGTTCGGATCCGAAAAATGAGGGTATATGGCCATATATGATAATATATATATATATACATACATTTTCATACATGAATGTGCATTCCCTACACACAGAAAAAAACCGGTAGAAAAACACCGAAATCGACATCATCCGTTGACAAAAGTGGCACGACCACGTTTGTTCTCACTTTGACAACGGATGTTGTCAAGTTATTAAGAACAACTCGTTCTCTATTTGTTACCATTTGTTGTCATTCCGACAACGAATTGTTCTCATTTCGACAACGTTCCATTCTCACTTTGACAACAAACAGTTCTTATTTTGATAACATCTGTTCTCACTTTGGCAACAAATCGTTCTTAGTTTGACAACGTCTCGTTCTCATTTTGACAACAATCAGTTCTCAGTTTGACAACGTCTTGTTCTTTCTTAAATAACCCACTGTGAACCAAGATTTTAAAAATAATGACAGTCTTTGAATACACTTTTCGCAAATTAACAGCTTTATTAAATCCATTTGTTACACGAATTATACATACTTAATTCTAAAATAAGTTTTAGCATTATTTGTTGAATATAAATGAAAAGGAAGACTTACAAATTCAGTAATTAGTTTTAAGTAAATGCTTTCATTTAAAGTACCAACTTCGTACGACTGAAGATGAGAATCAAAACATTTTATATTAATGGAATAACATAATACATAAATTAACTGATTTTCAATCAAAAAACCTTTAATCTTAAACAATTGAAAACAATTTAAACTTGAAGCCAAATAGTAGTTTTGTTTATAGCAAGTCCCCTTAAAAGTAATTTCATTACAAATTTCGCAACTTTCAAAATTAATAGTATTAATTCTAATAATTTGGTGGAAATAATCCTCTTAAATAATTCCTCTTTTTTAACTATAATTTTGGATGAATTATAACTAAAAATAGGTTCCAAAAAATTTTCATGTCTAAACAAAAAATCTGAAAATTTCAGACCAATCTTTAAGGATAAAGATGAGCTGATAATCTCATCCCTTTGCTCACACGTTAATTGGGGGTTCTCATTTGCATATTTGAGAATAGCACTTCCTCTTGCAGATTCGTTTAACAAAGATTTTAAATCCTATTATAATTATTATATGTACGTTTATTATTTAAAAGACTCAATTTAATTTGTCCGTGAGCTGAACAATATTAAATGCATAAATAATAATGTTATTGAAATTATATATGTAATTTACCTTATTTATAACTTTTCCATTAACAGAACAACTTGGAGACATAGTATTGCTGCAAATTTTATTGAGCCACTGCTCCACTTTTGACGGAACTGATATTGTTTCATCGTCGATTCCCAACTAAGTAAAAATTTGTTAAATTACTATAAAAATAATATAAATACAAGAATTATTACCTCCGCTTTCTTCCATGCGAACAATTTTTCTCTAAACTCAACGCGGAGCCCTAAGTGTGGCACTGCGTCTTTCAGGTCATCTTTTTTTAAAAACTTCAAACATCTGTAAGTGACGTTGGCAGCTTCAAAAAAGTAACCATTAAACTTATTGTTTAAAATTTTACGCTTATCAATAACTTACCTTTTAATATATCAAAAAGACATTCCATGTCAATTGATTTTAAGAAACTTTTAAGTTTCTCATCATCACTATTAAGGTCTGTGGGCGTGCTTAAAACTTGCGAACTTATAATGGGGGTTTTTTATTGAGGTATAGAACTTTAAGTTGGCATCACTTTTTTAACTGGCGGCCATTTTGTCAGCTGTCAAGTGATTAATATTTAGTTTGGTTTGCCATTTCATCATGAACAGGTTGACAAAAGAACAACGCTTGCAAATCGTGCAAATTTATTTCGAAAATAATGGTTCAGTTCGCGAAGTTTACCGCAAGCTCCGTCCATTTTATGGTCGACATAATTGTCCATCAGAGCAATTAATTCGGTTAACCATGGATCGTTTTCGCACTACGTTTACTCTATGTGATAATACGCATCCGCAGAGACGTCGAACAGTGCGCACCGAAGAAACAATTGCCGCTGTAGAGCAAAGTGTTGAAGAGGACCCGAATGAATCGATTCGCCACCGTGCACAGCAATTGAAGCTTTGTCCATCAACTTTATGGAAGATTTTGCGCAAAGATCTTGGCTTGCGACCTTACAAGATCCAGCTTGTGCAAGAATTAAAGCCGCGAGACCATGCAATGCGTCGTGATTTTGGTGTATGGTGTATGTAATTAAAAACTAGCTAAATATCAATAATAAATCTATTTTCGTACTTATTTTTGCTCAAGACGTTTTTTATTGGCTCTTGAAATAGGTCGTAGTCGATTCGACGAAGTATGACGTTTGCGATATAAAAATAAGTATGATATTCTAGGGTTAAAAGTATGCCCAACTGCATAAATAGTGCATTCCAAAATAAAGGGCTATGGATCAAGTACTAAAAATACATCATATTTTAAATGTTGCCTGAAGGTGCAAAAGTGAGTACATGTGAGTTATTTGAATTTTATTTGATTTTTTCTTTGAATGTGTAGTTTTTTGTTTTGTTTTAAAAGCACTTATGTCAGCATATTATTTATACATTTATATATTATTTTAAATCACTCAAGTTTTGTTTATAAAGAAAGGCATCTTTTGTTGTTGATACGTCAATGTAATGGTGAGTAAAAATGTAGACAATTTTCTTAAAATAATTTAAATATATGATTGAAAATGCCGTTTTCTCATGCATGACTACGCACGTTGACAAACGGCTCCATGAAAAATCGCGCAAAACCAAATCGCCCAAAAATGAAAATTAAAAATCGCCCAAAATTTTTCCATACAAAATTTGGGTGATTTTTCATATGAAAAAACGCCCAAAAATGTTGGGGAATTTTTCATTTTTTTTTTTGGCTGATTTTTCATTTTGAAATTTTGGGCGATTTTTCATATGAAAAATTTTTCCATGAAAAATCACCCAAAACCAAAGCGCCCAAAATTAAAAATGAAAAATCGCCCAAAAATTTTTTCATACAAATTTTAAGTAATTTTTCATATGAAAAATCGCCCAAAATTGTTCAAACATTTAAAAATTAAAGGGAAAAATACACCCAAATACCATGGTGGAGAAAATTCTTAAGGCCGGCAGTGCAGGAAAATGTTATTAAACAAAAAAACTTGGCAAAGCAGAAAATCTTTATTAATCAGCGCCGTGTGGGGAAATACCATGGTGGAGAAAATCCTTAAGCCCGGCCGAAGTCCGGTAGTGCAAGAAAACGTTCTTACGCAGGAACACTTTGCAAGCAGAAAATATTTTAGGCAGTGCCGTGTCGGAATACAACATGGTGGGGAAAATTTTTAAGCCCGGCCGAAGGCCGGCAGTGCAAAAAAACGTTCTTAGCAGGAAAACTCTGCAAGGCAGAAAATTTTTATTGGGCAGCGCCGTGTCGAAGAACGATATGGTGTAGAAAATTCGGGAACGAACGAACATTTTTTACGCTTCTCTATAACTTTTCTTTTTTCATTTTAATATAAAAATGAAATTACTATAATTTTAATTTTTTTCTGGTGTTTTTTATAATTTTGGGCGATATTTAATTTTTAATTTTTTTTTTGTGATTTTTCATATTGAAAATTTTGGGCGATTTTTAATTTTTTTGGGTGATTTTTCATTTTGAAATTTTGGGCGATTTTTTTGACAAACCGAACCTGATGTTCCATAATAATTTTCTGAAAATAAAAATTTAGTAAACATATTTTCTTATTGTTGGGAAAAAATTTTCTCTGGCAACGCTGATTATTAAGTGTATGAGATACTCACAACTTGTTCTCAACAATGCGTGTGTACAAATACGTAGTAAAAAAGTATATTAAAAGGCGCGGCACCCTTATTTTGCCGACCACGGTTTATTTTCAACGTACCTATACACAAACCAAGAGAACGAATACATGAACGAATGACGTACTCGAAAGCTCGTGTTGAGAAGTTGTTGAATGTGCTCAGATTTGTCGTATATTGTTATTTTTCTTTTGAAGCTTTATTGTTAAAAACAAAATAAACTATGCATCTGCGCAGCAGTCAATTTGTCAGAAAAACATTGGAGTGTAGTTTTGTTAACATTGTAGTATTCTTTTGTGAATAATTTAACATTGTGTGTGTTTTTAAAGCTCTCAATATCTGTATCAACTAAATAAAGTGTCTGATTTGTACTTGTTTTTTTATTAGAAATCTTAGAGCCTACAAAAACATAATTTTTAAAAGGTAAAACCATAACAACACAATAGTTAACTTGCGTTTGCAGTTTTAATAATTTAAATAATTACCTCCTTGCAATATTTTATTAATTTTTGAACTGCCAAATTATATCTTTACACAGTTGTGAACTAATCTAAAAATCTAAATTTTCCATTAACATATTAAACCAAACAGTTTTAGAAAATATTTTTTTTTTAATGTATTTTAATTAGTTTTGTAAACTATTCCACTGTGCAATATCAATACTGATAGTGTGAAGTGCTCTACACGTAATGACATTGAAAGTTTTTGAATTATTATTTAATTTTATTTTTTATTATTGTTATTATTTAGATAGCAATAATAGACGTTTTCCCTTTTTTTCAATTTCAAGGTTTATTTTTTACGACTTTCAGCAGTTGCGTAATAAAATATATTAATATAAAAAAAATTTTAAAAATAGTGTTGCCTTGTTCTGGTGAGAAAAGTCTAGATCCCAATAGAAACGAAATTTTAAACAAATATCTTGAGTTAGTAATTACTGAAGCTGCTCGATGAAGATCTAAAGTACCAAAAATAGTAAAGATATATACATAGGTTTGTCATTCCGTGTGTAATTTCCACAATATCAATGTTTGACCCATAAAGTATACATATACATATATTCTGCGTCCTTAAGAATAAGGACGACGAATAAGCGATATCCGTCTGTACGTCCGTCTGCTTGTACGTGAAATCGGTTTTCCGAAGCACCCAGAAAAGCTAAAGAATTGGATCTTAGATTGCTGTGTCTGAAATGTTCCAAAATAAATTGTTCTGGAAAATCAGACGGTTTCAGGGCTGGAAAACTTGAACTTTTTTTGCCATATAAAATTAACCAATTTTTTTTTTTTTTTTTAATAAACCAATGTTAATGTCAGTACGAATTAAATTGGTATTAAAATCTGAAAAATCAAATATACAATTCCAGAGTTGGAAAATTTTTATCATTTTTTTTTGTTAGATAAAAGTAACCTACCAAAAAAAATTTTGTATTTTTCTCTATAAAATACGAATACAATATATGCTTGTTGTATTTTAGGAAAAAAAATATATTTGTATAAGAAATCAGAAAATTGTGAAAGGCTGATTCCAGGGTTGGAAATATATTTTTTTTTTTTTTGGCAACTAGATCAAATTATTTTTTTCTTTTTCTCTATAAATCAAATAAGAAAGTATATATCATAAAATAATTGATTAGTAGTAAAAATCAGGTT
Source organism: Tachina grossa (assembly GCA_949987645.1). NCBI lineage: Eukaryota > Metazoa > Arthropoda > Insecta > Diptera > Tachinidae > Tachina > Tachina grossa. The sequence continues at coordinate 26,337,694 of OX465277.1, read as the reverse complement.
TAGCAAAACACAGATCCAGAGCTGGAAAATTTTAAATACTTATTTAATATATAAAAAAAACTAATTTAAACTTATGTGTTTCCTTTGTTAATTAAATATATTCTATATTTTGGAAATAAATAAATTAGTATTAAAAATCAGAAAAATCATAAATGTAATTCCAGGGTTGGGAAAATGAAACTTTTTTTGGTATATAAAAGTATATTACTAAAACAAATTTTTTATTTTTCTCTATAAAATAAACATATTTTGTATTTTAGAAAGAAATATATTTGTATAAGAAATCAGAAAATTGTGAAAGGATGATTCCAGGGTTGGAAAATTTTAACTTATTTTTTGGCAACTAGATCAAATTAATGTATTATTTTTCTCTATAAATCAAATAAGAAAGTATATAACATAAAAAAATAGATGAGGAGTAAAAATCAGGTAAAGCAAAACACAGATCCAGAGCTGGAAAATTTTAAATACTTTTTTAATATACAAAAAAAAAATAAATTAAACTTATTTGTTTCCTTTGTTAATAAAATAAATTTTATATTTTGGAAATAAATAAATTAGTATTAGGAATCAGAAAAATCAAAAATTTGCTTTCAGGGTTGGGAAAATGAAACTTTTTTGGTATATAAAAGAATATTAGGAAGACCTTTACTCAAGAGTTTTTTTATATTTTTTAAATATTTTTATGAAAATCTACTTTAAGTGTATATAAAATTCGGCACAGCTGCTTCCAGATCGGAGGACATTTTTGTTGGATTTGTTCTAGTATTTAGCAGCAATTGTAAAAGGAAATTAACTCTTAAAAGTACATTAAGTTTTGAGTTCTTCCTGGTGCTTTAAATGATTTGCGAGTTCGTATACTATGAGAATTATAGTAGAATTTTATGGCAAATATTTTCTGCAAAACATTTTAATCCGTTCTGATAAGATTTTACATGTAAGTGCAGCACGCATTTTATACTTAAAATAATTTCCTAAGATTGGCCATAGTGCAAAGGAAAATTGTGTATTTTTAGAAAATTCAAAGTTATTTCCATATGTCACGTGTTCACCGATCATGATTCTTAATAACTTTTTATGTCACTGCCATTTTCTCAAGGTAAGGGAGGAGCTTTTTTGGAACAATTGATAACAATTTTTTAGCAAGTTTGTTGGAGGTCCATTTTTTTGTTCAAGAAAAAGTTCACAAGAGATTCTATAGGGGTCTCTGTATATTATTAAAATAAATATACGTCATTAATTTTATAAAATAAGAGTAGAGAGAGGATTGGTGCTCACTTTTCTAATGACCAGGGTTAATGTTACCAGCAACGGCGAGCAACATAAAGACGGAATCACACCATATTTAAGATCCCAGTTAGAATCATTCTGGAGAAGAAGTTTTTTCTCACAAGATGGCGTCTTATGAAATATTAAGAGTTAAACAATAAAAGTAATATTTTGCAAATTCATGATTTAGGAGAATTGACAGTTAACAATGTGCGCACAGTTGCTGGGCTATGATCAATATAAATGCTTCAGAAAATGTTCGAGAATAGAAATTTTAAAATACATTGCATTCCTAGCACTTTTTTCACAAAGTCATACTCAAACATTAATGGTATAAAATTATCTCTATGATGTAGCAAATTTCTTTTAAACCATACAGACCGTATGGCAGCTGTATAAAGATATAATCCCAATATTTAAATTAAACTCACGACTTATAAAGCTCAAAATCCCTTTTACTCCTTGCCTAAAACTTAATTGTTTCTGTGGCTTATAACTTGACAGATTTTGTATCTACGCTTGTTTTTAATTGCAATATGTAAAATTAATAATTCTGGCAACATACTTTTTGAACGACTTTTTACTAATCATTACCACTCGAATTACTTGGCAACTCTCAGTCATTAAATGCCAAAACAAATAAAAATGGCGCGTAAAAACTTATTTACAACTTTTAATATAAAAATTAGAACATTAATATATGCGCATACTATAAACAATTATTTGTTTTGTTATGTGCATACACTTATCATTTATTTGATACTTGTTTATATTATTATTTAATTTCTTAGCAAAACGTTAACGACTTGTAACGACATATACAAATACAAAACATACAATGGGTGTGAAATGAAAATAAGATAATAATAGCCCTTAAGTTCTAAACTAATTCTGTGGCTAAAATGAAAAAGTGCTTAAGTCGAGATAATGGCACCCCTGTAATCTCCATATTTGAAAGTACCCCTGGGCAAAATCACAATTATTTTGGGTAATTTTTCACGAAGTTATAGCGCAATGACTTGTAACTTATCTTTTTTTCAACTTATAATCTCATAGGGAATAATAGCTCAATTAAACTTATAAGTGGGTATATTTTAAATTTAATGTATTATTTATAATGTTTAGAATGAAGTTTTCCTTTAAAAAAATTAATTAATACCGAATTTCCCAATTTAAATGTAAAAGAAACAAATTTCTGAAAATCGACTTCAAAGCTTAAAAGTGCTGTACTGCAAAACAGTAAATATGTCTTAAGCACTTTTTCCTTATTGCCACAGAATTAACCAAATCGTCGGTTGGTCATTAGTTTGCTGCAGACATAATGTATTCTAAATATACTGTTCCGCAAACCAATAACCAACCGACCAAATGTTAAAAGAAATTGTGATTCGGAAAAAAGGCATAAACTTTTCGACGTACATATGTAATGTATTGATTGCATCGTTACAAGAAAATTTTCTTTTTTATAATTTTTAGACGTTTTTTTCTCTGTTTCAAAAATAAATATTTTTTTACTATTCAAGGCGATATGAATATGTACTAGTGCTGTTAATTATTCGTCTTTTATGTTTGTTCGAATGAAATTTCATAATTTTTTTCTTGTTCGAACAGACGAATAATTTTGAACTTTTGTTCGAATATTCGAACGAACAAAGAATAAAAAAATATATTCGAATAATCTTAAAAAAGTTTGCAAAAAACGACACGTATGTGTATTAGATTAATTTTTTTATTAACAAACGAAAAATATTTCATTACACAAGAAAAACAAATAATTTCAATAACAAATTCAGGAATATTAATAACAAAACTTGCAAATTTAAAGAACCTTTGCCGCAGTTGACGCTGTAGCATAGATAAGAACTCTATGTTCCACTTATACTATTAAAGTAACAGAATCGCAAAAAATAAAAGATTAAATAAAAAAATTATGATAACTTCCAATCGACTAGACCGATTTTCTTCAAGTATAAATTAGAAGATATGCGATCATGTCACCATTCAAACGAAAATAAAGCAAAATTAAAATCGGTCACGACGTTGGGGAGCTACGGCGTCAAAGACACGCAGATCAACAGAATATATCTAAAATATGTGATATATTCTAAACGGCTGTACAGATTTTCTTTAAATATAGCTAAGAATACTCTCGAACAAGTCCTTTTTTATTTTATTTTTAAAGAGAAGTAACAATCAGGCAATGATTGCCTACTACTATTATAAGAAAAGGGATAGTAACATAAAACATAGGTGGTGAAGGAATAGATAGAGGAATGCTTCATTTGTTTACAACTCTGCTTTTTGCGCGTTTTTTTAATAATGTTGTGTTGCAGCGCCTCTGGCGTTAGCGAGTCGTATTAATTTGTTTGAAGCTGTGTTTAGTAGTTATTTTACTTCGGCGATGATTCTGCTACACAACGAATGGGGGTGCTCTGGTGTTACATTAGGATTAGTATCTCTGGAAGTCGGTATAGTTCAGTGACCAGTGACTATGCCTTCATCACTTGAACTTTTCTACAACAACTGATAGAAAGGGACAGTAATGCACACCAGAAAAATGCGTGTTCGTTTTTGGCGATTTATTTAAGTTTAAGAATTTTTTTTCAATGTGGCGCCTTTTTTCTTTTTGGCAATTTTTTATTTTGTTTTTGGCGATTTTATATGGGATTGTAGCATTTTTTGTTGGTCATTTTGGAACACCCGTTAATTTTTAGCTCTCATGTATTTGTTGTAGCGGCCAAAGTTCTACATACTCTGTTCAAATTCGTAGCTCTTACGATTCTCGGGGAAATATCCTGTTTCTAAAAAGACTGTTACTTCTGTAAAAAGGCTTCAAACATAAAACCAAGCTTTTTGTGATTTGATAATATTTCGCAATAAAAGTTTTTGCGCAAAAAAGTAATTTTTTTAAATGCATGTTATACAAAAATCTACCTTTTATAAAAATGTTTTTTTTAAGACATTTTAAAAAGGTCCTTTTGTAAAGGTGAATTTACAAAATTCTTATTGGAAAATGAACTTTTTATGCAAAAGCTGTTTTTTTTATAAAAATATCAACTTTTTATGAAAAAGCTACTTTTTGGAAAAAAGGTACTTTTTATGCAAATGTACTTTTTCTGAAAAAGGTACTTTTTATGTACAGTTTAATGAAAGAGCTTCTTTTCAGGGACCGTAACGGTTATAATTTTTATTTTAAAAATCACTCTTTAATCATTATTTCTTGATTTTTATTTATTCCTCAGAAAATAACAGTTATTTCTTGATTTTTATTTATCCCTCACAAAATAAGAGTTATTTTGTGACTTTTCTTTATTCCCCACAAAATAACAATTACTTTTTGATTTTTATTTTTTGCTTAATTTTTAAAATGTAGAAAGTGTAATATTTGCGTTAAAATTAATATTGACCGATTTAAAATTGAATTTATCGCCAGAGTCGGTAAAAAAAACTCTTATATGTTTAATTAAATTTACTTTTTTTATAGTTTATTCATTTTAAAAATTAAAATATTTTTAAGGAATAAATAAAAGTCCCAAAATAACTCTTATTTTGTGAGGAATAAATAAAAGTCACAAAATAACTCTTATTTTGTGAGGAATAAATAAAAATCATGAAATAACTATTATTTTCTGAGGAATAAATAAAAATCAAAAATATAACAATCATTGCATCTATAGGTAGTCCATGTAACATAGAGTATCGTGGTACATTCCTTGTGCACGTAGCACTTCTCTATTACTGTGATTTTTTCAGTTTAAATTTGGAAAATAATCGTTATTTGCGATCCCTGCTTCTTTTTATAATAAATGAACTTTTTATGAAAAATTAACTTTTTTATAAAAATATTACTTTTAATGGAAAAGGTACTTTTTATGGAAAGGCACTCTTTATGAAAAAGGTACTTTTGATGAAAAAGGTAGTTTGTTTGAAAAACGTACTTTAAATGAAAAATGTACTTTGTAGAAAAAGGTTTTTTGTGAAAAGATACTTTTAGTCATAAATATACTTTTTATGAACAACGTACTTCTTATGAAAAAGGTACTTTTTATAAAAAAATAATTATAAAAAAAAGTGACTGAAAAATTTAGTTTTTATGAGAATTTTTATTTTTTTATTTTTTGAAAAAGAATCTTATTATGAAAAATATACATTTTATGACAAAATTTATTTATTTTAAAGTTACTTAATATGAAAGAGACAAATTTTATAAATTAGATAATTTTGCAAAAAGGGTGGTTGTTGCAAAGAGCTACTTTTTGTGTAAAAAGCACTTTTTATAAAACCAAAAGGTAAAGAAGTGGAAGTTTTCATAAAACAGCTAACTTTAAAAAAAATTGTTTTAAAAGTTGCTTGTTGTAAAACAAAAATTTTTGCAAAAGGGTAATTTTATATAGAAACAGGAAAAATAGTTTTTGTAAAAAGCAAATGTTTGGTAAAAAACGTAGTTTGTGTAAAAAAAGGCACTCAATGGAAAAAGGGTATTTTTGGGAAAAAAAGACACATTATGAGAAAAGGTATTTAAAAAAAGGTACTTTTTGGAAAAAGGTACTTTTTGAAAAAAGGTACTTTTTGGAAAAAAGTACTTTTTGCAAAAAAGTTACTTGCAAAAAAAATTTACTTTTTGGAAAAAAAGTACATTTTGGAAAAAAATTTACTCCTTGTAAAAAAAGTACTTATTGAAAAAATTAACTTTTTGGAAAAAAGCTACTTTTTGAAAAAAAAATTACTTTTGGAAAAATTTTACTTTTTTGAAAAAGGGTACTTTTAGGAAAAATTTACTTTTTGGAAAAATTTAACTTGGAAAAAATTTACTGTATGGGAAAAATTTACTTTTTGAAAAAAAAATTTTTATTTTTTTTTTTGGAAAAAATTTACTTCTTGGAAAAAGGTGCTTTTTGGAAAAAGCAACTTTTGCGAAAAAGTTACCTTTTGGGGTAAATGTATTTTTTGGAAAAAAAGGTAAATTTTGTACATGCTTACAGTAAAAAAAATACTTTTTTGTGTAAAACACTTTTTACGAAAACAAATTTTGGAACAAATGCAGTTTAGCGAAACAGCTCCAAACAAAATCAGCCTATGTGATAGAAAATTGAAAAATACGAAGAAAATATTAAATATAAAAGTTGGCAGCGACGCCTATTTTCCGAGTTATGGGGCTCTGAAATTTTTTACGGAAACTACAAAAAATTTAAAAAAAAAATTTAAATAGCTTATCTGATAGGATATTAAAAAAATAAGAAAAAAATTAAGTAAAAAAATTGATTCGACCCTATTTTCCAGAGATATAGCCCCTCTGAAGTCTTCATAGAAAATTCTGATATGAAGTTTTCATATAAAACTGTTGTTCTGGATTACATTTCCTAATATAACAGGTATGATTTAAAAGCCTTCGGCTGGGCTTAAGGATTTTCTCCACCATGGTGTATCCCGACACGGGGCAGCTTAATAAAGATTTTCTGCGTTGCAAAGTTTTTTTGTCTAACAACGTTTTCCTGCACTGCCGGCCTTCGGCCGGGCTTAAGGATTTTTCCACCATGGTGTTCCCGACACACGAATCGTCTATAAAAACTTTAAAGGCCAATAACTCAAGAAATAACTGTCGTAGGTAATTTTTTTCTTAATTTTTTTTTTCTTATATTTTTAATTTCCTATGCGATAAGTTAAAAAAAAATTTTTTGTTGAGATTTTTGGAAGTTTTCTATACAAAGTTCAGAGCCCTATAACTTGGAAAATAGACGTCACCGCCAACTTTTTTATTTAATATTTTCTTCTTATTTTTCAATTTTCTATCACATAGGCTTATTTTGTTTGGAGCTACTTCGCTAAACTGCATTTAAGCCAAAAAACGTTTCTGTTTATTAAAAAGCAAAACGCCTCATTATAAAAAATACATTCTTAGAAAAGCTTATACATGTTCTAAAAAGCTGCAATTTTGTATGTAAATATATTTACATACGGGTATGTATGTACGTGCTTATGTTGTGTGGTGGCGCCTTGGCGCATGTTTAATTTTATGCATTAATTAACTTGAACTGCACATTCGTTTTTTTGTAATTTTGTGTATGCTGTTGTGTGTGTACAACCAATGGTCAATTGATTTTAGTGCTGACTTAGTAAAAGAAAAATGCATTTAAATGCATTAATGCTTACAAATGCATACATTTTACATAAAAATTAGAAAACGATAAAAAAACAAAAAAGCGCATTTAAACTTCAGGAAATCAAAGTGCCAACAAGAAATTCATGAACTTTCATATTTTTGTGCAGAGTTAACGGTTCTGTATTCTGCACATTATAAAGGCTGATCGGCATAGGCAATCATGGAACATATATATGTATATGCATTTTAGGTAAGTGCATGCGAACGAATATTGTCGACGTCGGTGAACTCTAATTGACTCAAATTCTAGTGACTGGCCTTCGTTCGTTTAGATTTTCTTTCGATATCGTTGAATTGGCTGTTAAAAACATAACATAAAAGCTCTTACAGCTATACCGAAAAAAAAATTTACTTGAAATTTTTAATAAAAATTTTAATCGAAAAATTTATATATTTTTTATTAAAATATTATTTCAAAAAAAAATGTTTATACAAATTTTCAAAGTTTAAAAATAATTTTTTTTTAATCGTAAATTTTCTTATTTGTAGATTTCAGTTGCAAAAATGTTTAAAAAATTATGCTAACCTTTAAATAAAAAAATTTGCTAAATAAATGAAAAATTTAGCTATAAAAGTGCAACAATGGCCACACTGATTAAGACGAACAAGCAAATTAAAGAATCTATTAACTGAAATACACTAATAAAATGCATACCGCGCGCTCCTTCTCACCATCTATAAATAAGGAAATGAAATGAAAATAACTACAGAACCAGAAAACTGCAGTCAAAACATTGAGTAATAGTCCCAAATCACACTGTGCAAGTCTTATTGCTAAGCTGATTAGTTTCAGGGAGAGAGAGAGAGACGAGGGGAACAGCAACGTTTCTTTTCCCCCCGTCTCTCTCTCCTAATAAACTAATCAGCTTAGCAATAAGACTTGCATAGTGTAAATAGGGACATATTATACATGCATTCATATGTATGTTTGTATGTATATATGTACATAGGTATGCATGTGTGTATGTACATATGTAAAAGAAGTGTAAATATGAAAGCCAGACAAAAAGAAAAATAATAACAATTAAATGTTCAAATCTTGTCTGGTAAAACCGCTTGCAATTATACTCACACCCCTTTCTTTTGCCCTTTCAGTACGATTCGTCTGCTATTTTTTTTTTTTTTTTACATTGCAATTAACACAGTGATGCTAATTTAACATTATTTTAACGGCTTTTTTTTTTAGATAAATTTAAAATTCGTCTCTATTTTTATTTACTTTATAATTCGGTATATTTTAGACCGATAGTGAAAATTCTTTTTTTTTTCTGGTCCCAGTTAAAAAAAAAGTGGACGGGAGCACGCCCACAAATTTTTATTTATTTAATTTTATGATATTCTAATTATCTGATTGCTGCGAAAGTTATAAAACACCTTTGGTTCTTGTAATTATACAATTCGAAAGTTGAAAAGATTGGCGGGGTTACGCCCTTTAAAATTTATTATAATATTTCACGAGTTTCTACTTAAACGATTTTTACGAAACTTAATACACACCTTGAGCTCTAAAATATACTCAATCCTCCTGGGCGGATTCACGCCCATTTAAATTAAATATTTTATTTTCCACTTTATGTTCCAATTTACCGAGTTTTACAAGACTTAACACGCACCCTGAACTCAGAAAAATACAAAATTTTGCATTTAAAATTTAATTTTATATTTCACGTACTTCTTTGCATTGACGTCGGTTTTCTTTTTTGGCAGAATGAATTATTTAATATGTTTTTTTAATACCTAATTTAAAATAATGCAAAAACCAACTGATAGCTGTCAAATTATTCAATTTAATTTAAAGATTGGCCAACTTTATTGCCTTGCGTTAACGGAGGCGTACGGAATAGAACAACGCTCATATTTTATAGCATTTAACTTAACTTAGTTGGCCGGTGAAAAAAGTGACGGTTATGAGTCACGTATGACGAATTCTCAGTGCCTCTGCCTCTCTGAAAGTAGTTTTTTTTATCGTAATTCAGAATGTTGACATCACTGATCGTGCGCATAGAAGTAAAAAAAAACTCACGTTGTAGTTCACAAAATCAGTAACAACAAATAACAAAAGCTGCAGCAAAAGCATTGTAACAAGAACAGCATAAACAGCAGGCCAGAAGTACGAGTATTTAGTTAAAACCAAAACAAATTCATTCATAAATTCGATTGAAATACAAAAGAAATACAATTGTTTATGGCGGCATGCATCGATTTTTTGTTTGTTTTTTTATTATTATTATTTTGAATGCAGTGTATGTACATATGTGCATATATGCAGAAAGCTTACTACGACGACAGATTATAATTATTGATATGACCAGGTACATACATACATACACACATATGTGTGTACATAAATGCATGCAAACATATATCAAGTTGTTTTGTTTATTTACGACGAGAAATTACCGGAATGTTTATATTCCCCTCACTAATCGTATAATTGAGAAACGTAGAAACCTATATGCATTTGTATTACATACATATGTACATTCGTACAGGTGTATATATATATACATTAGTGTTGTCATTCGAACAAAAATTATTCGAATATTCGAACAACTTTTTATCATATTTGTTCGAACGAACAAAAATTTTCAATTTAGAATAAAAAATTATTCGAATCATTTTTGTCGAATATTCGAAGATTTGTTGGGTTATCTGCGGTTTTTAAATGATTTTTCCAAAAAATTAATAACATATTAAAAATGTTTGTAAATGTGTATAAATAACTATACTTTTTAACTAATTTCGTTTCAGTTTTTAACTCCCGACAAAAAAGGGGTGTTATAAGTTTGTCTGTAGTTTGTGTCTGTGTATCTACAGACCAAACGGTTGGACCGATTTTGATTTAGTTTTCCTGTTTGAGGGTGGCATTGGCTAAAGAAGTTGGCACGTTGACTACAAAACCGAAGGTTTTAGGATTGAGCCCGCTATCTGACAGTCATTAAACAACACCACGCATTTTTCTGATGTGCATTACTGTCCCTGAAATACAGTTCGTTGTAGAAAAGTTCAAATGATGACGGCATAGTCACTGGTCACTGAACTATACCAACTTCAAGAGATACTAATCCGAATGTAAAAAAATGAAGCATTCCTCTATCTATTCCTTCACCACCTATGTTTTCTGTTACTATCCCTTTCCTTATAATAGTATAGTAGGCATTCATTGTCTGATTGTTACTTGTCTTTAAAAATAAAATAAAAAATGACTTGTTCGAGAGTGTTCTTAGCTATATTTAAAGAAAATCTGTACAGCCGTTTAGAATATATCACATATTTTAGATATATTCTGTTGATCTGCGTGTCTTTGACGCCGTAGCTCCCCAACGTCGTGACCGATTTTAATTTTGCTTTGTTTTCGTTTGAATGGTGACATGATCGCATATCTTCTAATTTATACTTGAAGAAAATCGGTCTAGTCGATTGGAAGTTATCATAATTTTTTTATTTAATCTTTTATTTTTTGCGATTCTGTTACTTCAATAGTATAAGTGGAACATAGAGTTCTTATCTATGCCAAATCGTCAACTGCGGCAAAGGTTCTGAAAATTTTAAAGTTTTGTTATTAATATTCTTAAATTTGTTATTGAAATTATTTGTTTTTCTTGTGTAATGAAATATTTTTCGTTTGTTAATAAAAAAATTAATCTAATACACATACGTGTCGTTTTTTGCAAACTTTTTTAAGATTATTCGAATATATTTTTTTATTCTTTGTTCGTTCGAATGTTCGAACAAAAGTTCAAAATTATTCGTCTGTTCGAACAAGATAAAAATTATGAAATTTTATTCGAACAAACATAAAAGACGAATAATTAACAACACTAATATACATATAGTAGACAGCAAAACTGAGGACACACCACCATATAATTAAAGTTCCTTATTCTTATTCTTTATTTCAAAAACTAAGCAACAAAAAACGACTAAACACGCAAGAGCAAAGCATAATTAATAAACTAACTCGAAAAATTATGACCTTAATTTCGTAAATGTAGAAAAATAAAAAAAAATATTGGAGAAACATCGTAAGCTAGAGCCGCAAAAGTAAGGACACATCTTATATACTATGGAAATTTACTTTAACAAATTACAAAATTTATGCAAAATATTACTTTTCAAATACTTGGCTGGTGGTATTTGATTGTGTAAAGCACTCATTTAGGCACTCATTCAATATTTTTTGTCGTTTGCGCCCTAACTTTAATTCCATATATACAAGAAAATCGGTTTTACTCAAGATTTGCTTCCGATTATGCGCTATCCAGTTTTTTTTGTTTGTTTAACAAGCTCAAGTGGTCGTTTTGAATGAAATGTGGACTTTGAGGAGTTCTTATTTGCTATACAGTGTCCTGAAAAAGACAAAATTTTCGCATTATGGGCTGCGGACTTACAGGCATTGTCCTGTGTAAAGTAGTAATCGCTAAAGCCACGTTCAGACTATTATACAAGTATTAATACTTTCATCACATTTTACGATACAGAAATCTAAATACATTCGTTGCGACTGTCAAAAAATCTAACTTAAAATCACATATTGTGTTCAGACCATCACACTTCAAATCAAATGTGTAATACAAGTAGAAAACAAAACAGCTGTTCAATGAAAATGTCTGTGCTATTCATTTACTAGCGGCGGCAAAATGGTTTCATGCAGGCGGGGACGTGCCGACACTTGAACAAATTCAGCAGTTAAAAATATTCTATGTGAATAACAGAAAAAAATTTAAGAAAAGATATTACAAAAACGTTAAAAAATTACGTCAACGAATTATACTTCCATACGATTCACTTATTCAAAATTTTGAGCCGATATACATATGACAAAACATTACATTAATGACGACACGCTATCGGCGGCGAAACAGCCGACTTGGAAGTTTGGTTTGTGTGAAAATGCAACCCTGATCTAATGAAAAGTATTATCGTTTAGAAAATTTTCTAAAAACGAAAAAGTCTTATGGGATGTCAAATTTTTTATCGTATTATTTGCCACTTTGATGACATTCTGCGTTCAGACTATCACACTTGCACGTATTATTTGCATTTTTGACAAGTATAAATACAAAGTATAATAGTCTGAACGCGGCTTAAGTAAACAGTCTATTGACCTGAACTCATACAGATTGTTCTTTAATTTATGTAAATAGACTCATTAGTCGAGTTTTCGAGTTAATTTATTTATTATGCTTTGCTCGTGTGTGTTTAGTCGTTTTTTGTTGATTAGTTTTTGAAATAAAAAGAAAAATCTAAGAAACTTTAATTATATGGTGGTGTGTCCTCAGTTTTGCGGTCTACTGTACATACATATGTAATATATGCATATAATTATGTATGTGTGTATGTGAAATAGTAAGTTATTATGTTCTACAATATAGTGACCTAAAATTCAATCGTTTACAACTGAGCTAAATCTAGTACTTACGAGATTTCGGGCAAAATCTAGCAGATAACGAGCAGATTTCCTATACAAAACAAAATCTATTTCGCCACTAGATGTTGTCGAAATCTACTTAAAATCTATTTAACTAAATTCTCAATTAGCCGACTGTAATGTAATGCAACTGCAACGGTAAGAAACAGCTGATCGATATTTCTATGTGAAAAGTAATGAAAATGGTTATAGAGGTGTAACCGGAATGTAAGAATCAGTACATTACTTTTCACATAACAGTATCGATCAGATGTTTCCTACCGTTGCAGTTACATTACATTACAATCGGCTAACTGAGCCTTAATAAATAAACCGGTGTATTGTAAAAGGTGTGTCAATTAGTTGTATTGCAGTTGTTTTCGTGCAGGTACAGATGCCCTGTAAATAATATAAATTTCAAAGAGAAGATAGCAAAATCCAAAACCGTCTACTAACTATAGGGTGTTTTTTTTTGATATGATAAAGCTCTCCATGTTTGTAAAATAAATGCTTCCAAAAGCCCTTATTTAGACTGATGTATGATTGCACACTACGTCCAGTATTGGTCGAAAACAATGAATTTTTAAAATAAACTTTCGAATTAATCGATCAAGGAACCAGAAAAAGATAATGAGTGCTCAAAAAAAACATGAATAACTAGTGTTAAGTTTAGTAATTACGTAAAATTATAATTGTACACTAAAGTAAAAAACGTGCTAAAATCAAGATTTTACGCTCGAAATCAAATCATTTCAATCTTAATAGTCTGTTAAATGCGAACATTCTCGATTCAAGAATAAAATCTTAATTTTTTTAAGATCGCACTTAAAATTGAAATCTTAAATAAAATCCCATTTTTAGATCGAATTCAAGATTTTGGTCTCAATAAAAATCTTAAATTAAGATCATATTCTTAAAAATTTAAGACTATAATCTTAAAATTAAGATTATTATTATTTAAGACCACGTTATTGATTTTAATTATTCATTCTATGAATTGAAAATGTATGCTTAAATTTGAGAACGTCAATCTTACTGACCAAATTTCAAGATTGAAATACATATGTATTAAGGTTTCTGAAATCTAAATTCAAGAATTTTGTTCTTAAATTTCGATCGTCATTCTTATCTTAGTGTGGGGCAAACAATTCGTACCTTCACATATGTTATCTCAAGCATTTATGGCTATAGCCGATTACAACATACAAGAGCCGTTCTCCTTTGTGTATCCGAAAAACTAAAATACGCTACAAATAAAAATAAAAATGCACATGCTTATTAGGCGCATTAGCTCTTTCTCATACTTATAGTCTGAGTATGCTTATACTCACGCTATGGATATTTATTCCGAACGAAAACATATACGCGTGATACTCCTGATGTGTATTCATCATTCGCCACCGTATATAATCTGAAACACTTTTGTTGAAAACTGGGTCGATACATTACAGACTACAAGAAGACAAATATTGTTTTTTAATACAAAAAACAACAAAATCGATACAAATTTAGACATTTAAAGTATTTCAACAAAAATTTTGACAATTATTGTATTATCCTAGATTTGAGTTAATACATCTGTGTATATATAATGAATTGGAAAATGTGTTTTGGCTGTTCGAAAACATGTTTTTGTGTGTTTAGATAAAATAGCTCTTTATATACATATGTACGCGTATGTAGTCGATTAATAGTCAGATTATTTTTATACTCATGCGTATGATTGAAACTCATACACTCTATAAATTTTAGTTATAGTTGTTTGTGCTGCTTAATTTAGAAAAATGTGAATACTCATGGATTCTTACAGTCATAAGTATTATGTTTAAAACTAATGCGTGTGTTTGCATATGAGCGTGTTTTTTTATTGATGTGTAAACATCTATACGTAAGAGCTACGGACTTGAAATTTGGACAGAATGTGTAGACATTTGGCCACTACAACAACAAATACATGAGAGTTAAAAACTAAAGGGTGTTCCAAAACGAGCAACGAAAAATGTTAAAATCCCATGTAATATACATACAAATGTATGTACATATATACACTTGAAATTTTAAAAGTTGGTGTATTTTTATACAGACTACAACAATTAACACTAAATTTAAAAAATTTAAATTAATGGGTGTTCCATCAGTTAATGCAATTTTGACTTTGTAATTTTGACAACTTGCTGTATCTTGGAAACCGTAAGAGCAAAACTCTTGAAATTTTCAAAAACGGTAAAACTAAAAAATCAAAAAAATATAAAATCGCCAAATATAAAAAAATCGTCAAAAACAAAAAAAAAATCGCCAAAAAGAAAAAATGCACCAAATTTAAAAAAAAATCTCTAGGACTAAAATAAATCGCGAAAAACCAGTAAAATCGCCAAAATGAAAAAAATCCTTAAACAAAAAAATCGCCAATATGAAAAAATCGCCTAAATGAAAAAATCGCCAAAATGAAAAAAAAATGCGAAAATTAAAAAAACCCAAAAAGAGAAAACAAAACACCAAAACGAGAAAAAAATGTATGAAGTTTGTAATAGATGGTGTCCCATTATTATAATCATGTATGGAGACTTTTTTTCTTGATTTCTTCTACTCTCACCCCCCAAATCGGTTCAGTTTTATGTAAAAAAAAAATACAAAAAAATTTCATACCGATAAGTTGCGTTTCAGGGGGTGCGTCCGGCCCTCAAAGTTGGCCTTCAAGCCCATTTTTCAATGTAATTTTTTGCATATGACTATCTTTTTAAAAAATCATTTTTTTTAGCTCTTTGAGTTAACAACATTAGTCTCGAAGAAAGTTTTTTGCTAAAGTTAATATTTTAGATAATAATGAGGAAAATAACCAACAAAATGCCAACAATTTTATGTAACAGAATTATATTTATATGGAAATTTTTTATTTTAAGCATAAGACTTTATGTACATATATATGACGCTCAAAATAGAAAGGGACCTAAGGGTAAAAACCTGTTTTGTTCAGGAGATCCGTTTTAAAGATTTAAATACGTGTATCTTTGGTTTACCGTCACTGAATAAAACGCACATATCTCTGGGAGGGAACACTTTTGGGGCATGGGGTCGGTCTCATTCGATGCTCAGATGTTGTCCACATCAAAAAAAAAGTGAAAATTGATTTTTTTTACCCTTTGGTCCCTTTCTCTATGCGCTGTCATATATAGTCAAAATAAAACTAAAGAAAAAAAAAATTGCATTTAATAGATGGGCTTGAGGGCCGGACGCACCCCCTAAAACACAACTTATCGGTATGAAATTTTTTTATTTTTTTTTTTTTACATAAAACTGAACCGATTTGTTGGGTGAAAGTGGAAGAAATCAAGAAAACATTCAGTAAAGTGCGACTCTGACTCGCGCACGAAGGGTTCCGTACGAACACTAGATATGTAATTTAATACAAACTTCATCCTATATAATATATATAGTTTTGGCATTTTTTTCGTTTTTGGGATCTTTTCGGTTTTTTTGTTTTGGCGTTTTTTCGGTTTTGACGATTTTTTTAAGTTTTGGCTCTTTTTTTTTTTTTTTTGTTTTGACACTTTATTTTCTTGTTTTGGCGATTTTTTTCGGTTTTTGGCGTTTTTTCATTTTGTCGATTTTTTTCATTCTTGCGATTTTTTTATATAAAAAATTTTTTAGTTTGGCGACATTTTCGAGCTTTGGCGTTTTTTTTCGAATTTTGGCGTTTTGTTTTTCATTTTGACTTTTTTTTATTTTGGCGATTTTTTTGAATTTGGCGATTTATTTTAGTGTTAGAATTTTTTTTTTAATTTTGGCGATTTTTTTTAATATTTGGGGGTTTTTTTTGGTTTGGCGATTTTATAATTTTCGGTTTTTTTAGTTTTACCGTTTTTGAAAATTTCAAGTGTTTGCCACTTACGGTTTCCAAGATATAGCAAATTGTCAAAATTACATAGTCAAAATTGCATTAACTGATGGACCACCCTTTAATTTTAATTTTTTTTTTAAATTTTAGTGTTAATTGTTGTAGTCTGTATAAAAATACACTAATTTTACAAATTTCAAGTTTCAATATAAATACATATGTTCATACAATTGTATGTATATTACATGGGATTTTAAAATTTTTCGTTGCTCGTTTTGGAACACCCTTTAATTTTTAATTCTCATGTATTTGTTGTTGTAGCGACCAAGGTTCTTCATACTCTGTCCAAATTTCAGGTCCGTAGCTCTTACGGTTCCTGAGAAAATACCGTGTGACGGACAGACGGACAGT
The DNA here is from genome assembly GCA_949987645.1 of Tachina grossa. NCBI lineage: Eukaryota > Metazoa > Arthropoda > Insecta > Diptera > Tachinidae > Tachina > Tachina grossa. Next base: position 26,320,609 of record OX465277.1, on the reverse strand, counting down.
GTAGCGAAAACAATAAGGGTCCTTTTCAACTTTGGTGTACGGAACCCTAAAAAAATAACGGCACCCTAATGTATTCATACATATATTTATATACATATATGTATATATTATATACATTTATATATATATATATATATATATATATATATACATATATTTATTGTAAATATCCTGCACTCTTCATCTATTGGAGACGCACATGTAGTTTCATGTCTGTGCAATTTATTACTGTGAAATGTGAAGTTTGTTTTCTGCTGACGTTTCACTATAAATGTAAATTTATATATATATTCTTGCACTTTAGACTTGCTAATGTATATATATATTAAAATTAATTATAATTTAATCAAGAATCAACAAAAACTCGGATGATGAAAAACAAAATAAATTTTGCGAATAAAAACTTCTTATGCAATACCACTAGTCAAAGTTAAGGGGGTCTTTGTAGAAATATACACACGAGTATATTGTTTCGTTTAGGCACAATAGGTCCATTCCTTACTAGTAAGATGATTGTATATTTCGAATGCACTGAGTGTGAACAATGTACGAGAGAAAGCGGACCCCTAATGACAACATTGGCTTATATATGTTATCTTACAATTTTTCAGGTTGATTTCGAACGAATGATTTTTATTAATAGTCTTCTAAAATGAAAATAAATATCTAATTAAATATAAATATTTCTGCCTGTCTATTTGAAGTCTCACGATTTCTATTTTTGTTTTTTCTTACTTTATTTCATATTGCATTATAATTTTATTTTATTTTAATTTTCCATTTTTAAGCATATTTCATTTTATAGTCTGTATTTATATTATAAATTATAAAGTGCATACAACTCGTTTTACGTTTTTTCCAATTAATTCCTGCTGCTAAAAAAAATCATTATTATTACGCCATAAAGTTATTAAGCCATAAATAAATATTTTAGTTTCAATGAATGTGCAAGTTTAAAATTGAAGGAAAAACTTTGCCATTCTCAGATATAAACAAACAAATTAAAATTTTGCATTTGCGGATTAAGCAGATACTATTTTATTTTATAAACGTTTTTATTGGCATTTATCGTAACTACTCTCATAATAATAATGATGTGTTATTATTCAGACAATAAATTATATTGCAATAATTATTAAATCATTTGAAACTGGAAGGCTATTAAATCAGAAGTGAGTTTATTAACTAATTTAAAAATATTTGTATATATATTTGGAAGCGAAACTTCAGTTTTTTTTTCAAAACTATAGATGCCAAGCAGCTAAAGCAGATTATGCGTTGCTAAGCGTAGAAACTAGTGCAAGACTTATCACCAGGGACAGGGGTTTCATGCAAATGCATGTTTTTTCCCTTAACTCTGATAATGGCTAGAATGAAATATCTTTACGAAACAATGAATTTGCTCAAAAATGGCATCAATTTGTTGGTGCATATTTTTGCATATTTTGCTGAAAATGCATATTTTTGCATAATTGAGTTATTAATGCATATTTTTGTCTCATATTTTGATATAAATGCTGATTTTCTCAAAAATTCAAATTTCAAAAAATATTGCAAATCTGTTTTTGGCAACTGTATTCGCTTGCATTATTGTAGAATTGTGGAACGATTGTACAAGCACTCACACGTACCAAATTTAATGGAAATTATACTTTTGATAATTTCAAATTGTCTGCTATTAAATCCGGGAGTAGTGAAACAATTATGCTGAAACTTGATATTGTTTTTAACCCCCCGTTGTCACATGCCAGTAGTTACTTGCAAGTAACGTATATGTATTACTAACGAAAATCAGGAGAAATGTAAAAAACATAAAAATTTTTTGAGTGGCTACACAGCACACTGCGAGTTAAAATGTCGTCAACAAGCAAAGTTCTAACTAACAGCGTTGCTTCAACTGTTGTGTAGTGTTGCCAAGAAGTCAATATTGAACTTTAATTGTATTGTTAATATATTTCTTTTATTACAACATGAAATTTATGTTCAAACTTAGCTCTAAAATTAGTCTTTATGCCATTTCTCAATATCCTTTTCATATGTACAAAAAATCAGCTGCAACACTAACCAAATTAATGAAATAACTCTCTACTCGGCAACACTGTTTTCCGTTTTGTCACTTTACTTGCGACAAGTGTGAAAATTTACTTGCTTCAAAATTTCAATGCAAGCTGACTCGCAAGTGGCAAAAGTGTGGCTGTGTTAGTAAAAAAGTGTGAGTGTATTGAGTTTTTTTCACTTGCACTTGCATGTGGCAACGGGGGGTAAACATTATAACGGATTCAAAAACCAAATCTAATAGCTAGTATTCAATTCATTGTAAAGGTTGAGTTAAATAAACATACAACAATATATAAAAAGAATTATTTAAATTTGAGCCGATTACATCCACAGACGTTACAAGGCCTTTTTCAATGCACAAAGCTTTCTAAGAACATATTGATTGGACTTCACATTCGATAATACATATGTATGAATAATAAAAAAATAATGGCCTGGCCCACAATGTCGACAAGAAATTATCTCTCGCTTAGTTATATTGAAAACAAAAACAAATTTTCTTATTTTGTTTTTATTTTCAACATTACTAAGCGACAGATGATTTCTTGTCGACATCGTGGGCCAGGCCGTAAATAAATAACAACACTTTTCTTTTTCTGTTTACGTATCGCTCCTTTACTGTAATATAAACATACATATCTCGAAAATGCGAATTTGGAGTTAATAATACCATATTTAATCTTGTGTAAAGATTTAATATAAAAGGCTTGTACACGCACCTCTTGAGAAAAGAAAATATTTTTACATCTTTATTTAGTGATATGTAGATTGAAAACTTTACTTTTGAATAATTTTTTTAAAGATATGTGCATATTTTATTGTTTTTAGTGCATATTTTGCGTTTTTGTTGTCATATCTTAGACGCCTAAAATATTTTTTTTAAATGCATGAAGTCCTTGTCCTGCTTATCACCATAATTTTTGGCTGTGCATTAGACCCCTGCAAAAGACCATTTACAAGAACTTTCAAGACATGACAGATTTTTCAAATGCTTTACTACAGCGAACAAACAAACAAACGCTAAACAACACTTTTGCCAAGATATTTGCTGCAGTTATTTCAGGTATAGGAGTAACGAAGAAAATACTTAATGACAGAAATATTTGTGATGTTTGCTTTTTCATACGCATGGGCGCGTATACAAACGTCATGCATGTACATACGCACACACACGCATTGACATTAGTTGTGTGCGCTTGCTTTAAAAAACCATCCTTAAGGCCGGTGTACAATGATTCCGTCATACTTCGCCTTTTTCAACTCACAGATAAGTTTTAATACATGGTTTCTTATGAGGTCTGTTACATTCAATACGTGTCCGTCAACGCAAAGTACAAAAACTGGTCAACTTTCAACTTTTCGCGTACGTTGAGTAGTTTGACAGATATTGTTGGTATTTTCTGCTTTAGGTTTTTGCGTTTTGTTGCAGCTAAAATTAAATTAAACAAAATAAATAAACGAAGTAAATAAATAAAGTTGAATTCAATAAATATAATGGAGAATCAACCTTTTGAGGCTGTTCAAATGCTTACGTCAATAAAGTACTCATCAAGGCGAATTCACATAAGGTGATCTTAATTCGCCAGCTGACATAAATTCCCTGCTGTCAAATGCACCAAAACGGTAAGAAATATTCTGACAGCAGGAAATTTTACACTAACATATATACAAGGCGAATACGCAGAGTTGCAAATCAGGACCACCTTGTATCAATTCGCCTTGGTACTCATTGTGCCAACCTTCTCGGTCGTTGCGATAATGTCAGTTGAAAAAAAAACGAAGTGTAACGTATGACGGATTCATTGTGCCCCGGCCTTTAAACACATAATAGCTTACCATCTACATCTTACACACACACGCACACACACAAACGTAAAATAATTAAAATAACAAGCATACACGCCTCAAGACAACTTCTTTTGAATGTTTGTTATGAACAAGATCGCTTAAAAACACTCATATATACGAAAATCAATATATCCATCGTGCTTTGCTTATTAAACGACAGCATTTATTATTGGTTTAATATAATACATGCCACGAGAATACATTTAAAAAACAAGACATATTTACATTTCAAGACTGTTTACGCAGGCCTCTAATGTGCATACAAAAAGCAAACTTCACATGGATGAAAGTTTTATTGAAATACCTGCATTTGCATTTTAAAACATATAACAGTTGTCGTGGCTTCCTGCTCTTCCAAAATATTTACAGAAAAGAAGAACACTTGGCAAGTTTTTAGAAAAGCTTAAAAAGTTCTCTATGTTCATCCGTTTCCAATTCATTGATTCAGATTTTAATAAAGATGTTTGTTTTTGTTTGAGGCTTTTTAACTCGTTTTGTTTAAGTACGTAATTCTCAACAATATTTTGAGAGTTTTTTTTATAAACATACAAGATTTCTTTTAGTTTTTCTCAAGTATTTTTTTTTTTTTTTTGGTTGAAGTCTACTGACGAGTTGCTTAAGCAGGAACGAAAAAAATATAAACGTTGCTTAACCCATAACAAACAAAAATTCTTTTTATTAATTATTGCAAAAAAGAAAGTTAATTATTCACCCCTATCGTGAATAAAATGTGAAATTTTTGTTCCTATGAAATTTTCATTCCCCATGAAGGGAAATTTGCAATCGTGAATTTCATGGGAACTTTGTTCCCACTATCAATGCGTAGTGAATATAAAAAATGGGAAGAAGACTTTTAAAGCTTAAAAATTAATTGAAAATCAAACAAATTAAATTTAATAATAAGATTTACACATTTTTTGGTTTCAAATGAATGTTTTTGAGTGTAAAGTTGTGTTTTTAAACATTTTATTAGGTGACATGGGAAAAATTCTTTAGTATACCACAAACATAAGGTTTACTGCATGTGAACCAAAGAAATTCGTGTTCAATGAAAAACGATGTTGTAAGGAATTATTGTTATTAATCGTGGACATTATTTACTGATATTGTCCTAAAAATAATTATTTATAACTTTAAATATATAATTGCAAGCATAATACGGAAATTACGCAGTGTATTAATTCAGTTCGCATGCAAAACTAAAGTGAACAAAACCAAGGGAAAAGTGAAAAAATCCATGTGAAAAATATTATTCACGATAAGGGAAATCAAGAAGGGAACACACTTTTGGGAAAAAAACTATTCACGATTGCATTTTGGGGAAAAGGGAAAATATTTCTAGGGAAAAACTGTTCACGATAGGGGTGATTATTTGAATAAAAGTTTGAGTATTCTCTGTGTATAAAAATAATGTTATATGTACATTTTTCGAATCAAAGGCCTGTCCGAAGATGTCGACAGGAAGCGTTCGATAGAAAACTTGAAAATAACAATAAAATAATTTTTAATTGTTTGAGTAAAATTTTTTATTCGCCATTCGAATAAAATTTTTATTTAACATTTAACAGCCTAACCCACAATGTCGATCGACAACTCGATCGTTTGACGACAATTCACTCATTATAGTTCGTTTGAGCGACCCACTAACTATCGACTTGTCGGTCGTCAGGCTTTACGTTGTCAACGTAATGCATTTACTCATTGTCAAATTAGCATATTGCCACATAAAAAATTTCACAAATAAAACGCTGCTTTACAAATAAAAAGCTCTGAAATGTGAAAATTATTCCATAAAAAATGCAACTCTATGCTACTTAAAGTTTCTACAAATAAATAATAAAAATAACAAAAATAAAAACCCCCGACTTTTTTCAGAAAAGATGTTATATCTTCTAAACGGCTGGACCGATTTTTTTCAAACATAGCTAAGAACCCTCTCGATCAAGTCATCTTTCAAACAGAAAAAACTAAATGAAAATCGGTCCAGCCGTTTGGCCTGTACGTGGACACAGACAGACACACAGATACACAGACAGACAGACACACACTACAAACTTATAACAGCCCTTTTTTTAGTCGGGGGTTAATAACTACAATGATAAACATAAGACAATACAAAATTCAAAATTTTGTGTGTGAAATATAAATAAATATATATGTAAGTTGAAATGTGTAGATACTCCTAAAATAATGCAAGCGGATTGTAATGAAGAATGGACGGGAGTAGCACCAATGGGACAAGCAATTTATTGAAGTGGAAAGAGTAATGTGTCTAATTGAGTGTTTAGAATTGGTTAGATAAATTGCACGTATACACATTCATACATACATATATATGTATGTATGTATGTATGTAATTCAAAAAGAATTTGACAAAAATGCATTTTTGTGATTTAAATAAATAAAATAAACGCAAAAAAATTAACATTTTTATTTTTGATTTTCATAAATGTAAATTTTTTTTAAAAATTTGGTATTTATGTGTACTTTTTTGTTTTGTCGACAAGCACAAACCAAGTGACTGATTTTGACATTTGTTGTCGTTTGAATTTTCATAGTGGGTACCAAATTTGTATGGAAATGGTGACGTCATCGTTCGCATGCATTGTCGATCGACTTGTCGTGCTGAACAAGTTTAGTGGGTCCCAAATCAGCTGTTTGTCGTTAAAAATTATTGCGAACGACAACGTTCGATATCACGGGTTTGGCTGTAAGTTTTTTGTTCGTTATTCGAGTAACATATTTTATTCGTAATGCGAATAAATTTTTTTATTTGAATCAAATTTTTTATTCGATATGCGAGTACAGTCGTTATTTTAATAAATTTATAAATTTTTATTTAAATATTATTCGGTTTCGTATAAGTTTTTTTTTGAATTTTTTATTCCTTATGCGAATAAATTTTTTTTAGCAAATACATTCATTTCAGAAAAAAATATTTCTGAACAAAATGTTTTATTCGTCATTTCGATGAAAATATTTTAAAGAGGCAAAAATAATTTTATTCCATTATACGATTATTCAATTTATTTATTATTTTAATAGCGATTCGAATTAATTTTTTTTTTCAATATGCAAATAAAATAAATTATTTGCTGGTGATTTGAACGGGCTAAGGTTCGTATTGCTTTTTAAGCCAAATTACATGTGATAATTATTAATGAACAAATAACAACAAAGTCTGTTGTAAATATTCTGACTAACAACACATAGGAACAGCCAGCCGTTTTCGAAGGCCACTAAACCTTCATCATCAGCGTTCTTTTGTGTTTGGTCCACTGTGTGTGGTGTCAGTAGATGTAGATTTCTGCTTTATATACTTAGCACTTTATTGCAAATGGAATATGTGAATTGTTTTGATTCATCTTATTTCAATTTGCTGAAAGCTTTTTTGTAATGAAAGCTCAATTTTACCATCTCTATATTTACAACAGTCTTACCATTGTCGTTTGTTCTTTACTAATTATGCACATGTTAGTTAATTTGCTTATTTTTGTTCTACTTAAGACAAACTTTTTTGGTTTGTTACTATTAAGTATATTTTTTATTTTTTAATTTTTGCCACAGGCCCATGGCTATTAATTTTAGTTAATTTTAATTATTATTCGAACTCCATTTGTTTCTATATTTGTGATTTGAACGGGCTGAGGTTCGTATTGCTTTTTAAGCCAAATTGTTATTCGAACAAATTTTTGTAATAAAATTTTTAGTCGTTATGTGAATAAAATTCTTTAATATTTGCTTGAATAAAATTGTGTTATTATGTACAAATATTTGTACATGTTTTTTCGGGAAAAAATATTTCTGAACAAAATGTTTAATTCGTCACTTCGATGAACATTTTGGTATATTATTCGATTATTCGAATAACATAAATTTTTAAAGTATTCGTATAATTTTTTCCATTATTCTAATAATAAATGAATAATAAATAACGAATATTTATCCAACAAATTTTCTTAATAAAATTTTTTAATCGTTATTTGAATAAGATTCTTTTACATTTGCTTGAATAAGAGACTCTTGTACAAATATTTTAACTTTTTTATAAAGAAATAAATATTTTTGAATAAAATATTTTATTCATCATTTCGTTGAAGATGTTTTAAATGTTCGAATAGAATTTTGACAAATTATTCGATTATTCGAATTGTATTTTTATAGTGATTTAAACAAAATTTTTTTCATTATGCCACTAAAACATTTTATACGTTATTTATTTATAGCATTTATTTATTTTCATTTAGCTAGGACTTTAAGAATCGAAGTCATTTATTGTCCATAATGTTATTCGTCAAAATTTTCTAAACACTTTTTGTTCATTCGTCTAATGAAACTCTTTAAGATTTGCTTGAATAAAACTTGTTATTCTGTAAAAATATTTCTGCACAAAATGTTTTATTCGTCATTTCGATTAAAATTTTGGTAAATTAATCAATTACTCGAATTATATTTTCTTAAAAATTCGTAGAAATTTTCTTTTTCTTTATTTATTGCTTAATAAAATTTTTCGTTCGTTATTCGAATAAAATTCTTAAAAATTTGCTGGAATAAGACTTTTTATGCATTTATTGTATAGGGTGTTTTTTTCAGGGGTATAGAACTTCGAATTGAAATAAAACACAAGAAAATCGTTTTAATGTTCATCAATTTGGCTTTATTGGAAGGATAATCTTATGCCATTAATGTTTAAATATGATTTCGGGCATGTGGCCGCCGCGGCTGGCTCGAATAAAGCCAATTCTACAGGTCCAATTTTCAACCACTTTTTCGAGCATATGGGGCCGTATGTTGGCAATAACGCCACGAATGTTGGCTTCCAAGTCCCCTAACGTTTCTGGTTTGTTGGCGTAGACGAGCGACTTCACATATCCCCAAAGAAAATAATCCAATGGTGTCAAATCACACGATCTTGGTGGCCAATTGACAGGTCCATTCCGCGAAATTATGCGCTCATCGTATGTTTCCTTCAATAAATCGATTGTGACGTGCGCTGTGTGGCATGTAGCGCCGTCTTGTTGGAACCACAACTCATCCACATTCATGCCATCCAATTCGGGAACAAAATGGTCGGTTAGTCGGCCCCAATTGCTGTGCACGGTGGCGAATCGATTCATTCGGGTCCTCTTCAACACTTTGCTCTACAGCGGCAATTGTTTCTTCGGTGCGCACTGTTCGACGTCCCTGCGGATGCGTATTATCACATAGAGTAAACGTAGTGCGAAAACGATCCATGGTTAACCGAATTAATTGCTCTGATGGACGATTATGTCGACCATAAAATGGACGGAGCTTGCGGTAAACTTCGCGAACTGAACCATTATTTTCGAAATAAATTTGCACGATTTGCAAGCGTTGTTCTTTTGTCAACCTGTTCATGATGAAATGGCAAACCAAACTAAATATTAATCACTTGACAGCTGACAAAATGGCCGCCAGTTAAAAAAGTGATGCCAACTTAAAGTTCTATACCTCAATAAAAAACACCCTTTATTTTGAAAAAAAAAAATTAGGTTCTTTAAAAAAAAATTCTTATAAGTATATTATATGTATTCATATATACATATGTATATAAAAACTTTAATCTCATTTTCTGTAAATTTAGGTTTTCTAAACTATGACATTGCTGAAGTAAATGAGCCATAGTTGTTAAAATATAAGTTTTTTGAAATAAGATTCATATAAATCATTAAAAGTAATTTCTTTAAGTATTATGCTCTTTGCTGCTGTATTGAATTGGAAAACAAGCATAATTTTTTGTATTACACATTTATTTGCGTAGAAATCGGACTTGATTAAAAAAATCTTTGGTTTTTTTATATTATTTAACTACTAATCAAATGCACCACCCAACAATCGCAAAATTTTTGTTTTGTTTGTTTTGTAAGCAGCAACGTCGTTTTCATTGGAAAATTCAGCCACAGCTGTGAGTCATTAAATTAAAAACTACAGATGTTTTTTGTTTTTTTGCTTACATGCTTACAGCGTTTATAGCTTCTGTCCGTCTGGTATCTATTGAATGCATTCGTATGTTTTAAGTCGCGTTTGTTAGATTGTGTATGGCGGCCAAAGTGTAATTCCAGTTAATACATACTTCAAATGTAGTCGAGAGCTGCTGCTGCATGAGTGAGTGTTACTTTGATTAGTGGTCTTAAGTAGTCAACCTTGTTCGTATGTGTTTCTGTCTGTTTCAGTGGTGGCCATTCTCTAAATTTCCTATGATAGGAGGGAGCATAGTCTAAGTTTGGGGTTCCGTACACCAAAGGTGAAAAGAAGCCCTATATTGTTTTCGCTACGATGTCACAGGTTGTTTTCTCGAAAACCATAACAGCCACGTACCTGAAATTTTCACAAAATATATGTATAAAACTTCTGCCACTAAAAATATGACAGTTAAAAATTAAAGGGTGTTCTAAAGCTAGAAATAAAACATGTTGAAATTCTAATGCAATATAAAGAGTGGGTGTCTGGTGGCAAATTTATATTTTTAAGTACGATTATTTCAAAAAGCAATAAACGGTGCGGAGCACACTGGGCGAAACCATCAATTTAGCTCGGATTAATTCAATTTTGAAAGTAAATATTGGTGCCGATATTGCTTTGCATTCGATTACTAATATATCCGATAGGCCAAAAACACTTTTCGTTTTGTTTTGCTCTTGATATTCGCACAGCTGGACGGTGTCAAAGTAACAGGTGTTTGCATCAGCTACAGTCAAAAGCTTTCCCGCCGTTTTTGGGTGCCTGCTGCAAATTTGTGCAAAAAATATTTAAACTAAAAAAATTAATAAAGTGAGTGCTTATAATTAACATAAAGGGTATGTATTTTCTAAAAGTGTTGTTTTCGTGACATGTCATTGTGTTTTGTGGCGTCTACCTGTGGTTATTAAAGGTGCAATTAAAATTCAGTGTTTTGACTAAAATATTAAACTTTCGTGGACTGTAACTTTCCAGTGCCTTCCTGTGCCATTCTAATATTGTTTTCTAAAAATTGTACAATGTATTGTGATGTGAAAAAACCAAAATGTGTATCCACCTACGTCCACCTAATAACAGGATTATTTTTTTTAGTAAAAATGTCGGTATCCAGGAGAGAGCTGTTTTTGGTTTGGCATGCCAAAGCTGACCCATCAAAAAGAAATTTGGCTGTGGATGCTTATGTATTTGCCAATGTTATTGATAGAGCTAACTACAACAATGATAAATGCATTCAAATTTCCAAGCAAATTAAAACATTTTCCTCCAAATTGGCAACAAGGTTGAGAAAAAGCCATTATAATAATGATCAATTTGAGAAAAAGAACAAAATGTGGTTGGATGGTGAACTTGTTTTAATGGATTTGATCTCAAATGCTGGGCGGCCTATAATGAATTTTAATAATTGTCAAGAAAGTGCGAAGAAAAAGAAAGTATATGACATTGTCAAAGAAATACCGTGCGAGGAGCTCATGTCTGCAGCCAGCACAAGCTTATACAGGGCCGGTAAAAGAAATGCGTCTATGGTGGTATCTTCGATGGCTTCCGATGAAAAGATGCCTAAAAGAATCAAAACTTTCATTCAATCTGACGACAATAAGCCTATTAAATATACAGCAGAGGAACCCTTAGCCCTTTATATTGCCAAAAGGAAACAGCTAAATTGGTTATAAGCGAGGTGCAGATTGTCGAGAGCCAAATTGCTCAAATACAGCCAACTAGCCTTGAAAACTTCACAGTACGCCATCAATTTCATATGACCATGATTGATGGGAAGGTGTTTAGTGTTGTCGCAAACTCGTCATCCCAAAAATGTGGAATTTGTGGAACATCACCGAAAAACATGAATGATTTGGAGACGATAAAAATTTACCGTGTAAAGAAAATCTATATGAGTACGGTTTATCAACTCTCCACGCATGGATTCGTTTCTTTGAATGCATTTTGCATATTGCTTACAGAATTCCTATTAAAAAATGGCAGGTCCGCAGTACGGACAAGGAGATTGTGGATGAGAAAAAAAAAAAGAAATTCAAGAGAAACTCAGGCAAGAAATGTCTATATTAGTTGATATACCTTTGCCTGGATCAGGTACAACTAATAATGGAAACACAGCAAGAAAGTTTTTCAATAAGCCAGAACTAGCTGCACATATAACTGGTGTGAGTTTTTCATTAATTGATCGTTTTGGAGTCATCTTACCTACCCTGGCGTCTGGTTTTGAGATAATCACAGATGCATTCTACCTGTATACATATGCAACAGCAACCGTATTTGTGGATATGTATCCATGGTTTTATATGCCTGCATTTGTGCATAAAATTTTGATGCATGGTGCTGATATAATAAGACACGTTGCTCTTCCAATAGGTAAGTTTTATGACGATTTCTTAATTGCATAAAAAAACTTGCATCCAATTTTTATACATGGTGAAGATACATACAATTCATATTTCCCTTTCAATAGGCATGTTTTCAGAAGAAGCTCTCGAAGCGCGAAATAAAGATTACAGGAAATTCCGATCAAGCAATTGTCGGAAAAGTTCCCGCAAAAACACCATGGAGGATTTGGCGAAATTCGCTTTTTATTTCTTCAGATCCTTGCATAACCAAACTATCGAAAAGGGCAGCTAAGTCTCCGAAAAACAATGAGCCTTTACATAAAGATGTCATCAATCTTCTGTTGATTAATAGTATAGAAAATTATATGTCCGATGATAGTGTGTCGGAAAGTGAATAATTATTAACTTTGAAAAATTAAATAAAAATTTCCAACTGATTTAAAAATTATATCTTCACTAATTCTTATTTGTGGATATTTAGTCTATAAAACAAAATTTATTTGACGAAAATCGAACCATTTTTCAGGAAGTTATTACTTAATCCGAGCTAAATTGATGGTTTCGCCCAGTGTGCGGAGGGAGTATGGCGCCGTTGGAATTATCGATTGTGCTGATTTGTAAGTCACGATGTCTCAGTGGTCGCGTGAACATCGCGCGTTCGCTCTGGAGACATTTCTTAAGAGTAATGATTCTTACGTAATTGCTCGTCGACAAGTTTGTTCAAAGTTCGGTATTCGGCGAATTCGTGATGGACCGAGTGTAAATTTAATTCGTTCGTGGGCACAGAGATTCCGCGCAACTGCTTTGGGTATGAATGTACAACGGCCAGGGCCCAGTCAAGGACTCCCGAAAACATACAATTGGTTGAAAGCAGTTTATGCGAAAATCCTCGACTTTCAATACGGAAAAGAGCAGCCTCACTGGGACATCCAAGAGCGATTATTCATGAAATTTTAAAAAGCGATCTAAAGTTCCATCCTTTTAAAATTCAGATCTTTCAAGAACTGAAAAAAGTGACTTTAATTTACGCAAAAATTTTTGTGAGCGATGTTGGAGCGTTTTCGCACTGTTAATACCATTTTTTAGTCTCCAAGAACCTGCAACCCTCGATTGAAATATCAAAAACCATTGCATTGCCCCAGGGTAATTGTTTGGTGTGCCTTATCCATGCATGGCCAGGCGACGAATGTCAGCGGTGAAAATTATTGACGCATGATTATGGAATTCTTTTTGCCAAACCAGCGAGCTCATCCATCGTACTTTTTACACACGTGGTTTCAACAGGATGGGGCGACTGCACACACAGCTTCGGGAAAATTTCACTTTGGGGACATCCCATGGCCACCGAGGTAGCCCGATCTAACTCCCATGGATTTTGTTTTATGGGGCTACCTCAAAGAAAGAGTTTATAATGATAATCCTCAATCTCTTGTGGCTTTAAAGGAAAATATTCGTCGAGAAATCATCTCAATTGAATAAAGTTTACTGCAACGTGTGGCGCAGAATACAAAGCTCCGTTTTGAACAGTGTGTTCAACTCGACGCAAGACATCTGGATGACATACTCTTTAAAAAATAAAATCTGCTTTTCCATTCTATCGTTCAATGCTCTTAATAAAACTTTGTGTCAATTATTACATTTTTTATTTAAGTTTAAAAACATAAATCTGCTACCAGACACAATGCATAAACGCTTGAAATTTTCAATTTCACCAATTAAAACTGAAATTAAAACAAATCAAAATTAAAGGATATTCTATCAGTTAATTTAAAATGTAATTTTGACAACTATTTGGGAAACCGTAAGAGGCAAACTCTTGAAATTTTCAAAAACGCTATAACTAAAAGATCCCTGAATAAAAAATCGCCAAAAACCGAAAAAAATCGCCAAAAGGAAAAAATCCTGCAAAACTAAAAAATTCGCTAAAGCTTAAATAAATCGCCAAAACCGAAAGAACCGCCAAAAAATAAAAACAATGTCCAAACTAAATAAAATCGCCAAAAAAAAACCGAAAAGAATACCAACAACGAAAAAAACTGAGAAAACGCACCAAAAAAAAAAATCGCCAAAAACCGAGAAAAAACGTTTTCCGGATACTAAATATTTTTTAAAAATGTCTACATCAGGTAATATATTCGATTATATAGGCTAAAGTTCGTATAATATTCCATATGGAGTGTCCGTACGTAACCCTTCGTGTGCGAGTCAAGGTCTAAACCCTGCAGGAAATGGAACTGACACAAAACTAGTCACGTGATCGGTCCCCAAGTGATAGAGACCAGTCCGAGTTCTAACACTTCTTATGAAGCGGACCAGTCACTTTTACATGAGGATGGCCTAGGAGGCGTTCAATTGATACTTCGTATGCACCTTGTGACTTGTCATTCAACTGTCTTATAGGGACCTAATCGGTGTAGAATAATATAAATGATTTAAAAATGTCATTACGACACTTAACTGTATTAATGAAAACCTATAATAATATTTTTTATTGTTACAAACACAGTTATATATGTTTTGGGATTCGAACCGATAACCTCCGTCATGACACACAATTGCACTTTATCCACTCGACCACAGATATATAAACAATAGTTAAGCTTAGGTTAATATATAACTATAGTTACGGGCTTGGTTCCAGAGTTGCTTGGCATTATTATGGGAGGGAACAATTTACATTATATTTATACTATTTGATATTTTCTGGATCCAATCACATCGAACTAGTTCAGTGCCGTTTACTATAATACAAGGCCAAGTACCAATTAATTTGACAAAAGATCACGACGATACATCACGATAATGGTGAATATGTAATCATTTAAAGAATATATTTTTTTTTACCATACACTATTGCCTACTTTTGGTAACACCCCCATTTTCTCAAGTCATAGGACGAGTACATTTGGATCAATTGTCATCAAATTTTCTGCAGGGAATTTACTAAATTTATTTTTTGCCATCAGCACATGTGTGAGACTCATAGCGTACCCTGTCCAAAATTCAGTTAACTTTAAACTAACTTTAAGCCAACTATTTCGCAACTAGTGCTGACTGAGACTTGTATTAGTTTTTAATAGAAACAACTAATATGTTTTTAACATTGCGATGTCCTAAGCGGTAGTCAATTGTTCCACTCTGCACTACTTTTTAACTAACTTAAAGCTGACTTTATTTAAGTCACCTGGAAGTCAGTAAATTCGCAAAAAGTTATTGCTGGGGTTCGAACTATGTATAACCACACGTTGTATGAGCAAACGCGCTGCCACCCAGTAAAATTAAAATGAGTTTTAAAAAAGCTCAGAGTAAATTTGTTGGCTCTCACCAAATGCGATTACTTACTCAACTAATAATTGATTTTAAGTAAGTTCTAGAGCACATTGTATTTAGCTTGTAGTTAGTGTAAGAAAAGTTAACTATAAGTTAGTTTTTTTTTTTGTAATCGACTAGGGATTTTTCGATAGAGTATTTTGGCGCGAAGCACACACATACACAAACAAAGAATGAGAAAGCGTATGTTTGGCCACCACTGGCTTGGTCTGTTTATTTATCTTGGCTCATAACAGCGTGAGCATGTGTGTGTACGTATGCCAAAGCTTAATTACTTAATGGAATGTCATTTAAATTCTTGGTAAATACCTGTACAAACGTACCTGTCTACTTTACCAAATAACAGTTTATACACATTTGCACCAAAACTCTGTCCATTTGCTGGCCAAGAGTTGAGTGTTTGCCAAGCTTTATGTTACGTACGAGTATGATTAAGATTATTAGACATAAACGGATTGTTTATTTTTTCTTCGCAATTACACAAAAAAAAAAATAATGTTATGAATGAACAATAAGTTAAGAAAAAAAAAACTTAATAATAATATACAAAATAATTAGAAAGAAACTCCACCCAGATTTATGTATTTATAACTACATTAATAATTTTTAGATTTTTTAGAACAATTTAAATGTGACACAATTTCAAACTAGTTATTCTCCTTACTTACATTGACAGAAATAATAAAAATGTTATTGTTATGGATTTCCTAGATGTGTGGGCTTATTTGACAGATCGGAACTAATCTAAATGCGTACTTTTTTATTATTAATTTGTTGCTTCTTTCTGATTTAATTATTTACATTTAATTCCAAGGAAATGTTTTAATGGAATTTAAATTCATAATTATGAGTGACATTTTTAAGGAGAATTTTATAGCGATAACTAATCGTATACATACATACATACATATGTAATTATTCTTAGAGGTGTAAGAAAATTTTAATTAGTTATTAATCCAGTCCATGTGAGGGGTAGTGCTGAAATTCACTTAACAACTGGCATTTTAGATTCTAGCTAAGTATAAAATTTCAACCACATTGAGGCAATATTTGACAAAATTCGTGAAATATTTGCTCATCGTAGTGTGTTAAAATATTTATGATTGTCAAACAAACAAAAAACAGCTGATCTTGGGAAAACAAAATTATTTGCCATCTTGCAAAATTTTTGTAAGAACAAACACTAGAAAATAAAAGCTGGCACATGCTGGGTTCACAGAAAAAAATTATTTGTAAATACAATTAATTATATATTTATGATTTTAACAGGCTAGAGTTCGTATCGCTTTTTAAGCCAAATTACATGTGATAATTATTAATGAACAAATAACACCAAAATTAGTTGTAAATATTCTGACAACACATAGTTGAACGGAACAGCCAGCCGTTTTCGAAGGCCACTAAACCTTCATCATCAGCGTTCTTTTGTGTTTGGTCCACTGTGTTTGTTGTCAGTAGATGTAGATTTCTGCTTTATATACTTAGCATTTTATTGCAAATGGAATATGTGAATTGTTTTGATTCATCGTATTTCAATTTGCCGAAAGCTTTTTTGTATTGTAAGCTCAATTTTACCATCTCTATATTTACAACAGTCTTACCATTGTCGTTTGTTCTTTTACTAATTATACACATGTTAGTTAATTTGCTTATTTTTGTTCTACTTAAGACAAACTTTTTTGGTTTGTTACTATTAATTAATTTTTTTGTTATATTAATTAAATAATTAATTAATTTTGAACCTACAACGATTTTTGTAAATACAATTAACGAAATTGTAAGTTGAAGGAAAATCTTAAAAATATTTTCAATTAAATATATCAACAAATAATTTGTTGAAATTTATTTTTTTTCAACATTTATTTTTGTTAGATTTCAAAGTTATTTCAATTAAAGTTATTGTTATATTAACAATGTGAATTGTTGAATTTCTGTATTATAATTGTTATATTAATATTAGTAAGCTTTTTAAACACAATCACAATCCTCGAAACGGTTTTTTGCTTGTCTGCGAAAAACACTAAATGTCTTTGGGCGGAGTTGAACCGGCAACATCAACACTAATAAACTGACTCACTTACCTCTCAGCTAAAGAGCAACACTTTATTAAATACGTAAATGATGAATACACACAAAATATGATTTCTTGTTTCTTCTACATGTGCGCATTCCATTATGATATAATTTAACAAATAAGTTTGTTGAGTAATTTAATTGACTACAAAAATTTAAATTTGTTATATCAACAATGATGATTGTTAATTTTTAAATTAAATGTTAACAATTTGTTTTGTTGGTTGCATTTCGATGATATTTTTTTCTGTGTTGTCAAATATGGTGATTTCTCGCCAAACAATTTCCCGAAAATTTTTAAATTCATTTGTTTGAAAATTTTTCATATATGCGGCTACCTAAGCGCTACCTAAACGGTGTTAAGGATCATTCCTAGCAAGTTCATATGTTCTAAAAAGTTGTTTATTGAGATCTTAGGTACATTTTTGTAAAGGGTGTTTTTTTAGAGGTATAGAACTTCGAATTGAAATAAAACACAAGAAAATCGTTTAAATTTGGCTTTATTGGAAGGATAATTTTATGCCATTAATGTTTAAATATGATTTCGGGCATGTGGCCGCCGCCGCTGGCTCGAATAAAGCCAATTCTACAGGTCCAATTTTCAGCCACTTTTTCGAGCATATGGGGCCGTATGTTGGCAATAACGCCACGAATGTTGGCTTCCAAGTCCCCTAACGTTTCTGGTTTGTTGGCGTAGACGAGCGACTTCACATATCCCCAAAGAAAATAATCCAATGGTGTCAAATCACACGATCTTGGTGGCCAATTGACAGGTCCATTCCGCGAAATTATGCGCTCATCGAATGTTTCCTTCAATAAATCGATTGTGACGTGCGCTGTGTGGCATGTAGCGCCGTCTTGTTGGAACCACAACTCATCCACATTCATGCCATCCAATTCGGGAACAAAATAGTCGGTTATCATGGCTCTATACCGGTCTCCATTAACGGTAACTGACTCTCCAGCATTATTTCGGAAGAAGTATGGCCCAATGACTCCACCAGCCCATAGAGCACACCAAAAAGTCAGTTTTTGTGGATGTAATGGCGTCTCAAGGGTCTCATGTGGATTCTCTTCACTCCAAATGCGGCAATTTTGCTTGTTGACGTAGCCATTCAACCAAAAATGAGCCTCATCACTGAACAAAATTTTGCGATGAAAATCAGCATCGAGATCAATCTCATTTTCGGCCCATACACCAAAATCACGACGCATTGCATGGTCTCGCGGCTTTAATTCTTGCACAAGCTGGATCTTGTAAGGTCGCAAGCCAAGATCTTTGCGCAAAATCTTCCATAAAGTTGATGGACAAAGCTCCAATTGCTGTGCACGGTGGCGAATCGATTCATTCGAGTCCTCTTCAACACTTTGCTCTACAGCGGCAATTGTTTCTTCGGTGCGTACTGTTCGACGTCTCTGCGGATGCGTATTATCACATAGAGTAAACGTAGTGCGAAAACGATCCATGGTTAACCGAATTAATTGCTCTGATGGACGATTATGTCGACCATAAAATGGACGGAGCTTGCGGTAAACTTCGCGAACTGAACCATTATTTTCGAAATAAATTTGCACGATTTGCAAGCGTTGTTCTTTTGTCAACCTGTTCATGATGAAATGGCAAACCAAACTAAATATTAATCACTTGACAGCTGACAAAATGGCCGCCAGTTAAAAAAGTGATGCCAACTTAAAGTTCTATACCTCAATAAAAAACACCCATTAGTTGATTGTTTCCTTGAATTTTGAACGGTTTGCTACTTATGGATCTGAACAGGGGATAAAGGTAAAAAAATAGAATTTTTTTAAATATTTTACGATTTTGATCTTGAAGATGGAGTGTTTTTGATTTTATATGTTCACAATTTTTGTTCTTTATGACAATAGCTACAACTTTGCCTCGGGGAGTAAATCGAAATTCCGAACGGTTTGCAACATATGTGCCTGAGAAAATGCAAAAACAACATCGAGACCCCAAATCTTTGGGGCCCTTAAAAAAAAGTACATGACTTCAAGCAAAACTGGGAGAAACGAGTCTTTTTTTTAAATAATTGTTGGCGATTTTATACGATTATTTTATAAAAATTTATATTAAAAACATTTATATAACACATATAAAAACAAATTTATTATCAAGTACATATTAAGGAAAACTACATTAAATTGAATTTTTAGGATCCAACTAAACCCCTCAATAATCAATTTCAATGTATTTTTAATAAAAAAATATTTTACTCAATAAGTAAAATATTAATTTGGGATTATTAGTGCGTTTAAAAATTTTAAACTTGAATATTTAGACTTTTGGCGAGCTGGGTGCGTAGGAATTTATACAGAAATAAATATTATTTAATGTAGGATCCTCTAATGATGTACGTATGTAGAATAAATACACTAAGAAAGTGTTGGTACTTTTGGGATAATCCATTTATCTTCCAAAGTACTTTTTGGAAACTTCATTACATAAAGGGTAAGAATTGTAGCTCTTTTTTTAGTACTTTTTGGTGCAAAGCCATTCTTGATGATTTTTTTTTCTATCACAAGCTCATTCCAATTAAAAAAAATTAATTAATTTTCAAAAAGTGTGTCTTCTTGTGCGATAAAAAGTGTACCAAAAGGAGTAAATGATGAAAAATTCACTTACGAGTAAATACGGAAAAATTCACTTAGTTCTAGTTTACACTATGCAAGTCTTATTACTAAGCTGATCAGTTTGAGGGAGAGGGAGACGAGGGGCACAGAAACGTTTTTTTTCCCCTCAACTCTCTCTCCCAACAAACTAATCAGCTTAACAATAAGACTTGCATAGTGTAAACTAGGACTTACTGCTAAGCTATATTAAGTGCATTAAATAAAAAATATATGAACGAAAAGTCCTTTTTTTAAAAAAGTACTGTTTTCAAAAACTACTATTTTAAAAAAGTACTATTTTCAAAAGTACTATTTTCAAAAAGAACTACATACTTGTATTATCAAAAAGTACTATTTTCAAAAAGTACTACATAGTTTCAAAAGTACTACATACTTGTATTATCAAAAAGTACTATTTTCAAAAAGTACTACATAATTTCAAAAAGTACTACACAGTTTCAAAAAGTACTATTTGTGAAAAAAATTAAAATACTATATTTTCTCAAAAAGTACTATTTCCAGAAGGAAGTTTTTCAAAAATAAAAATTACTACATATGTTCAAAAAGTACTATTTTCAAAAAGTATTTTTTTAAAAAAAGGACTAAATATTTTCAAAATGTACTTTTTCCCGCGTCTAAAATATTATTACTAAATTTGTGCTATACTTTTGGATAAAACAAATTTTTTCGTACTTATTTTCGTTTTTGCCCTCTTCGGCACATTTTTTATACCCTTAAGAATGCCAAAATTTTCTAAAATAATTTTGTATTGATTGCAAGAAGCTAATATTAAAAATATCATTCGGTATATCTAATTAACAACTCCCCGGGAGCTTATTCCATAATTGTTGTTCGCTCATTTTAAAAAAATATTTGCAAGCTTTCAGTTAAAATAAATTAACTGGAAACAAAATATCTATGTATGTAGTAGTGATGTAACGATTATATTGGCGAATACGAATGCGAATACTAATATTTGAAACGATATTCGCTAATACG
Organism: Tachina grossa; assembly: GCA_949987645.1. Taxonomy (NCBI): domain Eukaryota; kingdom Metazoa; phylum Arthropoda; class Insecta; order Diptera; family Tachinidae; genus Tachina; species Tachina grossa. The sequence continues at coordinate 26,299,352 of OX465277.1, read as the reverse complement.
AATACGAACATTTCATGTGAAACTTATAGACATTAAATTAGGGATCTATTTACGCCTGCAATATGAAATATTAAAAAATTGTTATAAAAAAGAACTTCATACTCCTGTTGGAGTACTTTAAAGTTAATAAAAACTACCCAAAATTTTAATGATCATCAGTAAATATTTGAAAATGATACAAAGCACAAATTTCTATAAAAAATTTAATGGATTCGTACAAACTAATATTTTTATCTATTTCTTTAAATTTAGTTTAGGATTTATGCATTTATTTATTTATTTTTTTTGGAAAAATATTCGTATTCGTATTCGCCTGAATTTCACGAATACGAATGCTTCGTATTCACATTAAAAATGGCCGAATATTCGGCAATTCGAATTCGAATACGAATATTCGTGCATCACTAGTATGTATTTGACCTCGAAAATTCGAAGTTCTCCCTCAAGTTTTAATTTTTAAGTTCAATCTGATTTTTACCCTTTGTAATTCGAAACGAAAAAAAATATTTTCGAAGTTATATACTGATAACATGTACATAAATTCGAAAGCCTTTTCTTTCGTTTCAAATTAAAGAGTAGACGTCTAGAACTTGTTTGAATGCTTTCTTAGGGAGGGAAGCAATCAATTACAGTTTTATTTCTAACTTTATTAGTTTAGAAGGTAAATGGGTTGGCAAAAAAGTAACAAAATTATATTTTTTATCCCTCTGCTCAACCTGAATGTATAAATATCCGAAATCAATGTGACCGCTTAGCTTAGACTTATTTCTGGTGTCTAGCTTCAATTAAAATGATGAAAGAACTTTATGCCAAACAAAATTTCAATCAATTTTAAATATTTTCAACCTTTATGTTTGCACTGGGACCAAAAACGTCCCCTACAAAGATGGTTAGAGGAGGGTTAAAATAATGCTTAAAAATGTTGTTAGTAGAATTTTACATAAAAGTACTGGGCACCTAAACTGCATAATTAGGTAACCAATGGCGATTTACTACAATCATATGGGAATGAGAGGAACTTCAAGCTCGCTCTAAATAAGGCCAACACATGAAAGTTTAAAACGACTACATGTAACAGCTGCTAGAAACTTGTTAATTATTATTTTTTTAACAGCTTTGTTTTTGTTTTTCAAAAGTCCATGTTTAATGCCTTGATTGTTGCCCTCGTATTAACACTTTTGCGTTGCTGGTATTACACACCTTTTTCGAAAGTAAACAAATGAGAGGAAAATAATTTTAATATCCATGAAATTGGCTTAAGTTGAAAGACAATTTTATGTCATTAATGTTTGCAAGTATTAAGTGTTTCAAGTAATTGACTTGTACATGACCACTAAAAGCCAAACATTTGTGCTGGAGGCGCAAATCTTGGATCACCATCTAGTTATTCTATTAGCATCTGGCAAAGGATTTATTTCTTTATACATTTAGACTGAAGGTTCCATATGCTATATACATACACGTGTGTGAAATTGTAAAGTCCAGTCAATACTAATGCATTTGGTTGAGTCGTTGATGAAAGCAAAGTATCTTTTTGTGAGACTAGTAAATCGTACATTTACAATAAAGCGAATTGTTGCCGTCTGTCAACTGATGTCGAAAGGAAACGCTCTCTCGACAGGCTGGTCATTTTGTTTGGATTGAAAATCATACATAGCAAATATTTTGTTTCAGTTAAATAAAACATTATACATACATACATATGTATTAGAGGCCTGCGTAAACAGTCTTGAAATGTAAAAACGTCATGATTTTTAAATGTATTCACATCGCATGTATTATACTAAACCAATAATAAATGCTGTCGTTATATAAGCGAAGCACGATGGATATATTGGTGTATGTATATACCAGTGTTAACAAGTGATGACGTCAAGACAGCTTGTCTGTAACAAACACTCAAAAGAAGTACTGTTGATTAGTGTATGCTTGTTATTAGAAAGAAGCTAGTATTACAAATTCTTCCGTCACGAAGTGTTTTCTTCTTTACTCTTATACCTACAATACTCAAATAAATTTCTTGCAAACAGTGTTGTTAACTTTTGTTTTATAAGATTTCGCTGTAGCAAAGCATTTGAAAAATCCCTCGTCTTAAAAGTTCTTATAACATATTTTGTGCAGGAGACTAATATGTATGTACTAGACCCCTGCATAAGACCACTTACAAGAACTTTTAAAACATGAGGGATATTTCACACATACAAGGAATTGAACGACACGTTCAATTGCTAGCTAGCTTTTCCAAACGAGTTATTCCGGGAAATATAGAAACTGTTATGGCGACGACATTAGATAGCCGTGCGAAATTGTCCAGACTTCAAAGCAAAAAAGACTTCAAACAATATTTTTTTCTAGTGATTAGTGATTTTTTATGGGAATTGTTAAAATTTAAGTTTAAAATTTTTTAAACGCACTAATAATCCCAAATTAATATTTTACTTATTAAGTAAAATATTTTTTTTAATTAAAAATACATTGAAATTGATTATTGAGGGGTTTAGCTGGATCCTATGCACATTTCACTGTTGCTAATGCAGATCATCAGGGAACCTTTACCCAAAATTTCTTAGAACAACTAGAGTTATTATGTTATAATAATATTGGTTTAAGTGAAAGTTTATAACATAATAACTCTAGTTGTTCTAAGAAACTTTGGGTAAAGGTTCCCTGATGATCTGCATTAGCAACAGTGAAATGCGCATAGGATCCAGCTAAACCCCTCAATAATCAATTTCAATGTATTTTTAATTTTAAAAAATATATTACTTAATAAGTAAAATATTAATTTGGGATTATTAGTGCGTTTAAAAAATTTTAAACTTAATATTTTTTTTTTTATTTTCTTTTCTATTACTTAAGCCCCGTTCAGACTATTATACAAGTATTAATACTTTCATCACATTTTACGATACAGAAATCTAAATACATTCGTTGCGACTGTCAAAAAAATCTAACGTAAAATCACATACTGTGTTCAGACCATCACACTTCAAATCAAATGTGTAATACAAGTGGAAAACAAAACAGCTGTTCAATGAAAATGTCTGCGCTATTCACTTACTAGCGGCGGTAAAACGGTTAAATGCAGGCGGGGACGTGCCGCCACTTGAAAAAATTCAGCAGTTAAAAATATTCTATGTAAATAACAGAAAAAATTTAAGAAAATATATTACAAAAATGTTAAAAAATTACGTCAACGAAATATACTTCCATACGATTCACTTATTCAAAATTTTGAGCCGATATACATATGACAAAACATTACATTAATGACGACACGCTATCGGCGGCGAAACAGCCGACTTGGAAGTTTGGTTTGTGTGAAAATGCAACCCTGATCTAATGAAAAGTATTATCGTTTAGAAAATTTTCTAAAAACGAAAAAGTCTTATGGGATGTCAAAATTTGTATCGTATTATTTGCCACTTTGATGACATTTTGCGTTCAGACTATCACACTTGCACGTATTATTTGAATTTTTGACAGGTATAAATACAAAGTATAATAGTCTGAACGCGGCTTAAGTAAAATTCATTTTTTCATTTCACTGTGACTAAATAAATTTCTAAAAAAAAAATAAACTCCAAAAATAAAAACTCTCTGATTTGTTCTTGTAAAGTGCCAAAAATGGTGATTTTTTGAAATGTTTGTATGTGGAACCCCCCAGCGGTGGTTCCAGGGGGTGTGTCACTGACATAAGTGGGTCGCCCCTCCAAAATTGGTGGGGGACGGTCATACATTTTGACTCGATTGAGGAACTCTAAATGGGTCAAAGTGAGATTTGAGAAAATTTTACACTTCGGATCAAAAGTCGGGACATCAAAATACATTTAGAGGTATGGTTCCTTCGGCAAAGTTTCTTATTTTGATCCCTAAAATACGATTTTCCTTGTAATTTTGAGCGATTTTTTTGCCTCCATACAAATCGACCCGCCCTAATGCATACATATAAAGAATGGTAAACGCAATACCCTTCTTTGCGTTGCGTAGTCGGGTAAAAAAACAAGACGTATTTACATTTCAAAACTGTTTGCGCAGCCCTTTAGTATATACCTATCAGTGATTTGCAATGAATAGTTTTTTCGCTATTCATACTGACTCATGAAATTTTAAATATAAGTGAGTAGACATCATTTAAACTCAACTACTCTGATTTACGCATACTCACGATGACATTGATTTATAAGTATAGGTTGAAATAAATTTGAATGCCATGTCGACACCATAGTCATACCACACTCACACTCATAAATGAGCTTAGTTTGATTTATAATTTCAAGAAAATAGTTACTATACTACTCACATTGATTCAGCTCACTCAACTCATGCATGTATGCTTATTTAAAAGTTTAGTCATTAAACAGTTTGCAAGTAGTAGTATACAATAGGGTTGTTTTTAAATTCCTGCAAAAAAAATGCAACAGAGAACCACATTTCCACATAATGAAAACTGTAATGTCCGTATGCGAAGTTCACATTGTGAATCATACTTATTTTGCATCGTCCATAGGCATTGAGTTAAGAGAGAGAGAGAGAGAGAGAGAGAGTTGAGTTGAGAGTCGAAATCAACAACGTCATAAATGTTGCTAAGTATGAGTTCGATGCGCCCTTCAAACTTTCGAGTAAATATGATTCATAGACAACCTTGCAATAAGTATGAGTGGGCATAAGCACAAGAAGTTATAAGTCATGATTCAACTCTACTCACTTTTACACTACTCATTGCTATTCTCTGGTACTTATGTGTGATTGCAGGAGGTTTTTTTTAGCAATTTTTGCTCATGCTATTAATAGTTTTTTATTCAGTCATTACATATAATTATTATAATACTTTTATAAGACCTGAAATACCGAAGTATATTTATTTGACATGAAGTCTTTATTTAACTTAAAAATTTAAGAGTCTTTGACATAAAGACTTTATGTCAAATAAATATCATTCGGTATTTCATGTATAAAAATAAATATTTAATTTTTCCTTTTGTTTATTAATACTTTTATTGTTGCCCAGCGTCGCAGCTAATTGTAAAAAGTTGTTGGAAAATTAAATAAATGCAAAATCAAATAAAGATGCTTGTTTTGTAAAGAGTTTTGTTTGAGGCGTTTAAACTTATTATGTTTGTATATTGTGATTCTCAATAACGTATTAAGAGTCTAACTATAAACAGACGAATTTATGTAGCTAAATAAAGTAGCTGAAGTTTACTGACCAGTTCTTTAAATGCATATAGACAATTGCTTAACCATAAAACCAAGCAAAATTTTAAATTTTATAAGACTTGTCAACAATAAAATTTTTTAATAAAAATAAAACTAAAAGTATCCCTACAAGAAATGAATGACTGAAACTAACACAAACCACATTTTTTTTTACTAACACACTTGCAACAATTTTACATTAAATTCAACAGCGATTATAGTTGCTCTACTCTAACATATATGCTAGAGTGAAACGTCTAATGTACATATGTCAGAATTTTTAAAATATTGAATTTTACTGAAAATAATTTATAGTTCGTTCTGTTTGTAAAATTAAAATGTATAAAAGTGGTAAAAAAATTATGGTGGTGTTTGTGAAAAAGTAAGATAAAAACAATAAAGAAAAAAATAAATTTGTATTAATATTGTATTAAAAATGTACATACATACATATGTATTCGTTTTTTTTTTTTTAATTTTTAGATATTTGTAAAGATCAAGATGAGTTGGGGTTGAAGAAGGCATTAATACAATTCATTTTGTCTAGGAAAAGATTATAAAAGTGTTAAAACAGATAAGTAAAATACTGTATAAAAGAAATTCACAAAGTTTAATTTAATATGTATCGGGTGTTTTTTTTAGAGGTATAGAACTTCGAACTGAAATAAAACACAAGAAAATCGTTTTAATGTCCATCAATTTGGCTTTATTGGAAGGATAATTTTATGCCATTAATGTTTAAATATGATTTCAGGCATGTGGCCGGCGCGGCTGGCTCGAATAAAGCTAATTCTACAGGTCCAATTTTCAACCACTTTTTCGAGCATATGGGGCCGTATGTTGGCAATAACGCCACGAATGTTGGCTTCCAAGTCCCCTAACGTTTGTTGGCGTAGACGAGCGACTTCACATATCCCCAAAGAAAATAATCCAATGGTGTCAAATCACACGATCTTGGTGGCCAATTGACAGGTCCATTCCGCGAAATTATGCGCTCATCGAATGTTTCCTTCAATAAATCGATTGTGACGTGCGCTGTGTGGCATGTAGCGCCGTCTTGTTGGAACCACAACTCATCCACATTCATGCCATCCAATTCGGGAACAAAATAGTCGGTTAGTCGGCTCCAATTGCTGTGCACGGTGGCGAATCGATTCATTCGGGTCCTCTTCAACACTTTGCTCTACAGCGGCAATTGTTTCTTCGGTGCGCACTGTTCGACGTCTCTGCGGATGCGTATTATCACATAGAGTAAACGTAGTGCGAAAACGATCCATGGTTAACCGAATTAATTGCTCTGATGGACGATTATGTCGACCATAAAATGGTCGGAGATTGCGGTAAACTTCGCGAACTGAACCATTATTTTCGAAATAAATTTGCACGATTTGCAAGCGTTGTTCTTTTGTCAACCTGTTCATGATGAAATGGCAAAACAAACTAAATATTAATCACTTGACAGCTGACAAAATGGCCGCCAGTTAAAAAAGTGATGCCAACTTAAAGTTCTATACCTCAATAAAAAACACCCTTTATGTATATTTATTTTAAAAATTTTAGATATTTGTAAAGAGAAAGGTGCATTGGTGATGAAAAGGTATGAAGAGGGCTAGATACCGCTTAAGTTATTTGGTATTTTTATTAATTTGTGTTTTTTGCTTTAAATATGTTATGTACATGTGTATTTTAAAATTTTTTATAATAAAAAAGCAAATAAAATAAAAAGTATATTTGCTGTCAGTATATCAATCAAGTGTGATTTCTCAATTGTGGAGGATATATTATTCAATTATGAACAGTCAAACTTGAGTAATATTTATGCTATCCTTGATTAGTAAAAAAGCAGTGGAGTGAGCAGTTCAACTATATGTTACATTCATTGGTTAGAGAGAGATGCAACATCACACGTACACAAAAGTTTCCATCACATTTTTCATTTTGCCTTTAACAATGTGATAGAAACTTTGTTCTACGCATTGATGAATATATCCTGCATGAATTCCGATCAAATGAGCAGTCAATTGACTCGTAGTGTTCTTGTAGGGATGTTATATGTGTTCCCTGTCGAAAATTAGTTTACTTACAAACAATTACTGACATAATATCGAAACTCCAAAAATATTGTACAAAAAATAAAAAAACTAAACTCTCAAGACAGATAATAAGCATTAAACCATTTGCAATAAAATTCTCAAAATTTTCTGATATGTATATGTAAATATTACCTCCATGCTGCCATACATCACCCGAAAAAAAAGCAATTTTATATATCTGGTTTCTATGTAGTTAAACTGAATTTGATGTTCAAAACTTATTATTAGTATTATTGATTTTAATTAGTTAAATATCTCATTAATTTCATTAAATTACGTATTAATATATTTCTATTCTTTTTTTTCTTTTCAGGTAAGTCGTATAAAAATTCATGAAATTCGAAAACCAAAATTCAAGAGAGCAATTTCTTTATCTTGAGCAAATATAAAGTAAGTTTTTTATATTTATGATTTGATTAGGCTAAAGTTCATGCCACTCTGTAAGCCAAATTACATGTAAAAATTATTAATGAACCAATAAACAACAAAGTTAATTGTAAATATTCTGACAAACACTTAGTAGAACGGAACAACTAGCTTTTCTCGTAGGTCACTGCACCTTCATCAGCAGCGTTCTTTGTGTTTGATCCACTGTGTGTGGTGCCAGTGGATGTAGATTTGTGCTTTATATACTCAGCTTTTCAGTGTAAATTGAATATGTAAATTTTTTTGATTGATCGTATTACAATTTGCTGAAAGCTTTTTTGTAATGAAAGCTCAATTTTACTATCTTTAAATTTACAACAGTCTTGCCATTGTCAAACTTTATTTAAGTACGAACAATAATAATTAAGACCAAATAAAGTAAGTGTTTTGTTTTTTTTTTTGTTTCCTTTATTTAATCACTACATAAAAAAATCATTTCCATAATTGCTAAGTTTTCAAATTAGAACTAAACAGATGAGGATACACTCCTCCGTGAGGTATTTTTCAATATTAATAATGTTACAAGTATCCTAATTCTTAGTATTTATTTATGTTTAATGAGTTACCTTAAAGCCAGTGCTGAAAGATCAAAGTTGTATCAACATGGAATACCCAGCTGATGAGACAATATTCGAACCTTCCGTCTATTCAGGTTTTGTGACGAACATACCTCATCTTTCAGTATATGAAAATGGTCTACAAGTTTGGGAGAAAGTCATTCATATATATACCAACCAATTTAAATCATTTAATGTGGTTGGTCAGTTGCATTGAAGAGTGTCTTAAATTACTCTAAACCATTCAAGCCTAAATTCTGGCTATAAAGTTAGGTCAAAAGCAGACTCAGTATATATATAGTTCGAGGTCCCATAGATAATCAACATTTTTACTAACAGCTTATAAAATGTGTACATCACATCATGGTTGTCTTTATAAGATGTGGCGAGTTTACCGGTTTTAGGCTTTCCTTAGATAGTTTGCTGGACCTAGAGACCTTGACGGTAGTAACAGGTCGAATGTTTTTGCCAAAAACCGCTAACACTCAAGAAACTTATAACACGATCTGCTATATTGAAATACCTGTCAAAAGAAGGAAGATGGCAATCTCACACAAAGTTCAACAAATTATGTACAAATAAAAGATGTGGAAATAGCCTACCTGTAATGAGATCAGAAAAACCTGAACGGTAAGGTCAGATTTCAATTACGAAACCTTCTAACTGAAAGTATTGATGAATGAATTTTCATGAAGTTGTTAAGATGAATAGGAGGAAAGAATTGCCGAACCTATCCTATATCAGTGTCTTAGATTCATAACCTTGAAAAGTAAGTTGTTTGGTTGAAGAATACTCAAAGATAACACCTAGCTTATCTTAAGAGATTTATACCTGAATCCTAATTTGGTTAAACAAACTTCTTTCTTGGAGTACTAAACACATCTTACACTTAAAAGAAATGATTTTACCGTTTTTTATGCTGAATTATTATAATGGTTAGCATTAGTGTGGGAAATACCACTGCTACTTTATAATAGTTTTAGATGTAAACCTTAAAAACGTCTTTTTGGGTCTGCTCTGTCAGAATTGGTTAATGGGTTACTTTATGTGGCTGTTTACTTTACGCAGATATTCAAGTTTAATCTAGGTGATTAAACCGTTTCAACCTATGAAGACCCGTAAGTAAGTACGTAAGTACTTCGTATACGGTGATTGCTACTAGATCCAACCCATTGCATTGAAATATCTCACAAGTTCACTGAAACCAATATCTGATAGCTCTGAAAGGTCATCTAGTACATGAGTGCCTAAAAACTTGTGCCTCGTGAGATGCAAAGAAAGTAGAAGATTGTCTCTTGTTTCCTTTCGTTACCACAACTTCGCAGAACTAATTATAGAATATGCCTATCCTGCTGGCATACATGCCGATCGTCCAGTGTACCGTCAAGACTGTGACGAGCCTCGAGATTTCCCTACGATTTCTACTTGTTAATTGGTTAGGCATGGCTACCTAATCGGGATTGGAGGCATTTATAGCAGAACCAATTCTAGCTATTTTTTCTGTACGTTCGATACCTGTTAAGTTGCTATGTGCTGGAACCCAGATGAGGGTGAGATCAACCTGATCATCCAACCTAGATAGTACATTGTAGATAACATGCTATATGATCTTAGGGATAGAAGCGCAGCTTGGCTTTCGACAAAGATACCGACTTTGCCCTGTACCTTCCTGTCGGGCAGCACTTTAGCCGCTTTCCTTATAGCCAAAATTTCAGCCTGAAATACAGTGGCCTCGCTAGGGAGACGTAAGAAGCATTCTATCCCAAAATCGTCTAAAAAGACCCCGGAGCCGACAGCGCTTACCAATATCTTGCTATTTTGCCTTCCTTCCTTTCTCGTCTGGATGGAATTGGGAATTTAAATAATTTGAGGAAGTTCAGATGAGACACCATGTAGTGGGAATATATCCTCAGCGTAGGCGGTAATTGATCCAGGATTCTGGTATGACCATAACAATTTGATCTCAACTACCCAGATGCTGGTAATCTTGCTGCATTATTTAGGAATACCGGCAATATACAAAGCATTCAGAGCCTCCGAAGGACTCGTACGTATTCTGTCCGAGTTAGATCAGAATGTTGTTGTTTTGAAAAGAGTTTGATTTTATTCAGGCATGACACCAGTTTGGCTTCTGTCCATTAATCAATAATAATCAGCAGTATCTGCTCTTACAAAAACTTCAGAGAAGCATCCCAATACTAATATTATCTTCATAGGGCCTGTGCCAAACGGTAGCAAAGTACTAGTGTAAATAAATGTTTGACACTTCTGAGGTGAATAAAATTTCACTAGCCCTGAGGGCTAGTAGAAATTTTGACACAACAGGTAAATTTTTGACAAGCTGCAATAAAAAGCATGGTATCATAAAATTTAAATCCACCGCCGTCGCTTCGAGCCGTCGCCCAATATAAAGATGTTTACGTCTTTTAAGTTTAATTAGACTGTGAAAAAATCATTGTTTATTTTAGTTTGCGAAAAATGTTACATCATATATATAATATTATACAATTTTTTGCTACAAGAAAATTGTTTTATATAAAAATGTCCTCTTAAAAATTTGTTGGTAGTCGGCGGGTTCTAGTCAGGCGAAGCAAAACCGCCACCGCAGCAATTGTTTCATCAGCTTCTTTCTATGCTAAAGCGAATTTGTCAAAATTTAACATTGTCAAAAAAGATATCATTTGGCACAGCAGAAAACTGAAATTTTTTCCCCACAGGAAAAAATTTTTTTACCATAGTACTTTTCTACCGTTTGGCACACGCCCATAGTATATTTTACTATAAAAAATTAAACCTCGCCTTTATTTTTTTCAATTCTGTTTTGAATAACTTGTTTGCTAAATTAAAAAAAAAGAATTATTCCGAGCGATGTTGGCAGAAGTTTGCGACTTTAAGTACCCCCAAAGAAAGATATCTAGGATGCTTAAATCGGGCAATCTGGCTAGCGAAACGTGAGGTTACGTGGCCGCGTGAAGGAATCACAATCGATATCCATTTTGGCTCCAGCTGTGTGTATGGTTGCACTGTCTTGTTGAAACCACATGTTCAGCAAGCCCCTCTCATTCAAATGCGGCAGTAAGAAGTCGGTTATCATGGTCAAGTAACCATATATACGATGACGTCCTCAAAAAAATACGATCCAACCCTTCTCCTGAGTGAACGCCGCCCCACAGAGTGACTTTGAGTGGATGTGTTCCAGCAACGAACGTTTTGAACGTAACCGCTAAAATGAAAATACGTCCTGTCACTCGTGATGAAGTTCGGCTTAAAATCGTCGTGGAAATTGAGGATGGCTCTACAGTAATTCATACACGACTGACGGTTAGCAGGCATTAACGGATGCGCTGTTTGAACTTTTTACGGGAAAATTAGTGAATCTTTTATGAAAATTCGCTGTATTTTCCGTCAGGTGAAGCCCAATTGTGTGGCAAGTTTTCTGCTTGATGTTTTTTGGTCTCAGCAACATTAGCAGTCGCAGCAGCGATGTTTTTGACAGAACGACCAGTCCGATATAAGTCACAGTCTGCAAGGTTTTTTATCCAAATGATCCAAACATACTGTTCCATGACTTGTGAAATGGGGCGTGCTATTAAAAGTAGGAAGTACTGTATTTTAAAAAAGGACATATTATGTAAATGGTTACATATTCATCATATAATTACATGAGGTGTCGTCTCGCTCTAGTACTGTAATGTACGGCACAGCAATTTCGATGCTGCTGAATCCAGGACCTATTCAATAGTATAAATATAAACTTAATTGTTCCCTCCAATGAGACCGCCAAGTTACTCTGGAACCAGTTTTTATTATGTTTTTAACATTTGAGTTCCCCGTGTTTGAGTGGGTAGTGTCCTAGCCTCTCATGCTGGAGGTATTCAGTTCGATTGTTTTTTTTTTTTCTTAAAGAGAAGTAACAATCAGGCAATGAATGCATACAACGATTAATAGGTGTTACCTTCGTTAGGGGAGAGAGAGTGATAGAGAAGGTAGAGGCAGACAAAAGCTTCATTCTTTTTTACAACTCTGTGGTTTGCATGTTTTTTTTTTAATTATGCAGTGTTGCAGCGGCTCTGGGGTTAAATGGGGCGTATTAAACTTAATATTTATTTTTTGAAGCTGTGGTTAGTATTCAGGTTATCGTTTATTTTACTTCGCCGATGATTCTGCAAAAACCTCTGGGGGTCTACTCTGTGATTCAAAACGAAAGAAAATGCTTTCGAATTTGTGTGCTTATAATATGTAAATTCGAAAGCATTTCCTTTAGTTTCGAATTACAAAGTAGACCCCCTATTTTGTGTGGAAATGAAATTTATATATAATTTATGTTATTGTACACCGATTAGGATCCTCTGAGATAGTTCAGTGACAACGCACAAGATGCATACAATGCATCAATTTATCCAATGCTAGGCTATCTCTCCATATAAAAGTGGCAGGTACGCTTCATAGCAAAGGTAAGAACTCAGATTGATCCCTGTCACTTGGAGACCATTTACGTGACTAGTCTTGTGTCACTTCCATTTATTGCAGGGGTGTTCGATTCGGGCAGCTAAGCAGCAGTATGTTTGTTTACTGCAGCTGTCTGGTTCCCAAATAAATATGATCGGTCTACAAAAACATTTGCAAATATTATAAACTCGTCCGATAGGGTGGGTGATTAATTTTGCGCCAGTGCTTAAATATCTCAAGTTCAATTGTATAGCTTCAATTATAAGCTTTTGCACCAACATATTGTTTAAGGTTATAAAAATGTTAGCTTGGGCATATGATTCATACTAATAAGAAGGCGAATAATGAATAATTCTTATCAACAGCCAGCCCTACACTTCTTTTAACATTCTGTAACATGTAAATTGCTTGTATAATAAAAATATCATTATTGACTAGTTCACTTAAACTTCCTCACTCAACCAATATCTCTTAAACAAAATACCCACAAAAAAAAAATTAATTCTTCTTTAATTCAGTTGAAGTTGCTTGTAAGACTACTACAGACAATTAAATGAAATAGAGTTTAAAGCGCACATAAATAATAAATTATAATAAAATACAAATAAATGTCAACTTATAATTTTTTTTTCAAAAAAGAAATTAAATATGTATGAATGTATCTACCATTGAAATGCTAAAAAAAAAATTGTAGATACAACATTGTAATAAAACATGACAAATAACCGAAACAGCAATAAAATGAATTAAAAAGTGACACGAGTCATCTACGCAGCAGACGGTAGAAGAAAGAAAAATATTTCATTAAATATTTAACAAACATTAGAAAAAATTGCCAAAAGTGCCACCGATTAAATAGGCAGACAGACGCGCAGCACAATTCATAACTCTATTAGCAAGAGAAAGAAATTTAAATAAACAAAACATTTAAATAGTAATAAATACGAGTAGTTATTTCCAATTTACAAACTAATATATAAATACATACATATGTGTAAAATTAACTACACTCCAGCTACACTGACCAGCAACAGAGTAAAAAAATTTTACAAAGATACAAGAAGTATGGTCTTCTTTGCTCAAAATTGTATAATTCGCATACACAATCATATTTACTGCGGCAGCCAGCACCCACCACTTTGTATACCCTTCAATTAAAAATTGTATATACCGAAACAAAATTAACAAAACAAAATAGATAAATAATCTTCCTAATAAGTATATACGGGGGTAAATATACAGCAAAAGATGCGTAACTGTTGATAAATATTAACAAATGGTTAAAGGAAATCTCATTTGTCGATGAAGGGAATAATTTTTAATGCGTAAACTGCGAAGCATACAAAGGGCTTCCTTCTATTTTTGATTTATAAACCAGCAATTTTATTTAGAAATAATGAAACAGATACACGTGTTTGAGTTATGGTATCTAGCGCCATACCTTAAACTTTCAAGAGCAATGAAGTCAAAAAAAGAACTAAAAGATAGAGATAATGACCTTAGCCCAAAGAATTTTTTTTTACAATGAATGGCTTTCAATAAAATCAGAGCTGCATTTTAAGGCCTTGTGGCTGTACGATCTGGCAACTCTCAACTCAACAGAATAATGCTTAAAAATTAAACAGATTCTTTGTCCGCTAATCGAGATTAGGTTCGGGAAAATTTTAGCCTAAACTTTTAGATTTTAAAGAGAAACACCCAAAGCTTTAACTACTAACAGCTGCCATATTGTCTCTTTTACCAAACTACGTTTAGGTTAGGTTGAAAAGAGGAGCCATTACGCTCATGTCCGGGGATATATATGTACATAAGCCAGTACGGGCCTGTTACGCACTCTCATGCAAATTAACAAACGAACCTCAACTTTATAGGAACTCAGTATCGTTCAAGTAGTCCCTTAAACCCTTCTAGTCAATACCTCTAAGGTGGGTAAGGTCAGGTAAGGTGTCTTCTCCAAACATAATGGGATCTCGGCTTGATGAAAGCTGGACAATGACAAAGATAGTGCTCCATTGTATCCATTTCCTGCATGCACGCCCTGCAATCATTGTCATTCCTGGCTCCAATCCGGTAAAAATGCTCCGTTAAGATGCCGCGCAACTTTTCTAGTTTGGGCTTGTCTAATTTCAACTATCTTCTTGTTTTCTCTTCGTCCGGATGGCCTCATAGCACCTTGTTTTGATTACCCACAATATCAAAATTTCATCGTGTCCTTAAGTGCCATCTTCGCCCAATTTTGTCATTCAATCTTCGCTGCCTTGAAAGGCTTTGCATTAAGTAGAGTTACTGTCCGTAACGTTCTGGCCTTTTTCGCCAATTAATTTGCACGTTCATTTCCGGTTATATCGTAGTAGGCCGGCACCCGTACAAGACGAATGTTTCCATGTACTGCGTAATTGTTTATTATATTTTTGCAATCTAGAACTGTCTTAAAGTTTAATCTTTGGGATGGGATTGCCCTAATTGTGGGCCTAATTTTCACATTGATCCATTTTAAAACCTCCGTGATCGCACGAACCTCCGCCTAGAAGACTGTATTCTGTCCAGGCAAGCGGAAGTAAATCTCGGTCTGCGGGTCTTGTATAAAGAAACCTATGCCCGTTCTTTTCCCTAGGTTCGAGCCTTCCGTATAGCAGCAAACTCCTAGGGGTGTTTGTTTTACGTTTCGATGCACCCAGGAGTGTCTTTCTTGTATCAATATCTAAATTTCCACACGAGCATATGATAAAATAGTTGATCTGTTCGAGCAGCACCCCTCGCGTCTCGCCCATTTTATGGTACCTAGCGCTATAGGCCATTGATTGCCAAATTTTTTGGCCACAATTGGATGATTTGCACATCAACGACATGTGGTTTTAACAGGTCGATACTACGTACGACACAGCTCATGCCACATTGAAATTTCCCCACGAGAGATTTGAGGGCCAGCGGGCTAATGTGTGATTCGAATTAAAAGCAAATGCATTCCAGTTTAGAGAGTAGACCCTCTGGTTATCTCACATGGTGATAATGAGAACTGGTTAATTCGGATGCGAAGCCATGGCAGATATCTGCGCGATGCTATATTCTACACACATAGACACGAAAGAAAAAAATATCACGAAAGAAAAAATCTCACACACACTCAGTTTTGTATAAATTTTAAGATAGTAATCCTTTAATGATTGACTCTTTATTTAGTAATGGAAAGGGCAGATAGGAGTTCGTTTAGGCTTTTTGGGTTCCATTTAGAAAGGTCGTGAATAATAGGCCGCATGAGCATGAAGCTGATATTGGTAAGCTGCTATCATGAACCCAGGTTTCACGGATTTCAAAGTCGTTGAGATTGACATCGGTTCACAGTGGTGATTCCTGATAGAAAGTTGTGGGTCAAGTCCATAGGCGTAGAAAGACTTTTTTGGAGGGACCATCGTTATCAAAAGGATTGATTCCCCCTCCGCCCTAGAATTGCTAAAATTTGTCTGTAATTATCTATTTTTCATGAAAATCACTAGTCATAATGCCCCCTCCCCTAGCGAAAATTTTTTAGCCACACCTAAAGATAAGTGGAACTACATTTATGTGGGTTGTGTGGTATTCGCCGATGGACAGTGGTGTCTAATTTAGGGGAAATGATGTTCATGAACCCTTTAGACTCGAGAAGGAGTGAACAGTTTCCCACGCTAAGATTCTAATGATTATGAAAGCCACCGAATCAGTGGCCGTGAATATAACTGAAGGCCCGTGGCTTACCTCTTTGTCGACAATTAGGCACCGTTTACAGTTTTGAAAGGCCATATTGTCAGGTTGAAACTTGTCAGTGACTGCGAGAGCGTACTGAATTCCAGGCCATTGCAAATGTTCAGGGATTAATGTTAGATGAGTCATTGAGGTAGACTGGGCTCTCAATAATCGAATTTCATGAGGAACAAATAGCTCCTAGGATAGTATGTAAAATTGTAAGAACCTGAGAGTGTTATGGGCAAGGCTCGACCTGAATAAATCTGAACTGCTTTTGTTTATAAATATGTTTAGGGGGTGGCGTTGGCTAAGGTAGTTAGCACGTTGACTACAAAACCGAAGGTCTTGAGTTCGAGCCCGGTCTCCGACAGTCATTAAATAACAGCACCACGCAGTTTTCTGCAGTGCATTAGTGTCCCTTTATGTCAGTTGTTGTAGGAAAGTTCAAGTCACTGCTCACGGAACTATATCGACTTCAACAGATGCTAATCCTAATGTACCATCAAAGCGCCCTCCTTCGCCGGTATTGTGTAGCGAAGTAAAATAGCCAATAAAATTTTTGATAAACACGGCTTTTAACATTTAATACACCTCATTGACATCAGAGGCGCTGCAACTTTGCATAACTAAAAACGTGCAATAACCAGATTTGTAAAAGAATAAAGCTTTCCTCTATTTCTTTCTTCACTACCTGTCGTATCTTTATTTCCTAAAGAAATTAACACCTAGTAATGGTTTACGTGGCTTCTACTACACTCAGGCATTCAAGTAGAATCTAGATGATTCCTACAAATAATAGTACGCATTCATTGCCTCAGTGTTACTCCTCTTTAAGAAAAATAAAATAAGTGCTCTTAAGCTCCTAACAGGAAGTTTTAAATGGCCAATCTTCGGAAATTAATTACCAAGGAATAATTTTTTTCTGGGAATACAATCTCTTTACTCGAAACAGATGACGAGAAAACTAGCAAGTGGGTTGTTTTATTTCATTTGAAAGTTTCTAAAGTTTGCAAAGAGGGGAGGTGGAAAACTCGCGGAGAATTATTATCCATAATAGGACTGATTATGTGTCATTACCCTACCCTGAAAAGCCGCAGACTTAGATGGCTGAGTACTAGATTCAACGAGTGTCTAAGAGATATTAAGAAGTGTGCACTCGAGGATATTGGCGAGCTAGTCATAGGAATCAAATGCACCTGAATTTCCATCTTGTTTAAGGGGGAAGTAACGTTTGTGTAAAAAAGAATTCAAAATGGACTTAAAGGTCTTACGAAGAACATTCTTCCTATTAAATTTTTTATTCTTTTCATAAAACGAGGGCCAAAAAGTTCTTTTGAAAAAGGACATAACAGAAGTATTTGACACTAAATTCTATGGTAAGTCTTTGCATACAGCAAAGTTCGAAATGTGACTTAAACGCCGAAAATTAGTCAGTACTTTCAATGCGCTTAAGGGCTAATTTCGTATTAATTCAGACTTGAAGGCATATACATATAAAGGTTTAAAATGTCAAACAATAAGATTTACCTAAAAACTACGGAAACAAAAACTCAAAACTTATACGGCTTTCCATTAAGCAAAGTTTACCTTGCAAAGTCTTGAGTTTGTAGGAGAGAAGGGAAAAGAGAACGAGAGCTAAGCGCGTTGTATGGCAAGTTCCGACGTCTTGTTGGAACCAAATGTCATTTATCTTTAGCTGACTAATTATTGGAAACAAAAATTCAGTCAGCGTGGCTTGATACCGCCCGTATTCACCGTAACGGTGGCTCCTTCCTCATTTAAAAAAAAAGCGGCAATATTCTCTTCGGTGCACAAATTTCTTTGTCTTATTGATGATTTGGAATTGAAAAGAGTAAAATTAGTGCGGAAGCAATAAATAACTGCACGAGTTTCCGGATCACTAGACTGATTATGTTGCTTTATTCTGGCGTTAAATGATTCATGATGACTTGCCAAACCTTACTGAATAGAAATGTCAACACAGTTTGACATTCTCAGCTGTCGCACCATAGTTATCGATATCGATAGTTCACATGCAGCTAAAACAAAACAGCCTAACTTTGTTTAGTTAAAATGTTTTTTATTATTTTGCATCAGAAATTACTTTAAGAATATTTTTTTATATTAAAAGATAATCTTTTTAGAAAGTTAATCTATTTCTTTAGTGATTCTTAGTTCAGTTTAGGCAATCAAAATCATATGCCCCTTCAACTCACCATCAGCAGCAGTTTAATAATTATATATGTATGTATATATTTTTTTGTAAATTATTTTGAGTATCACATGTGGTGCGTCAAACACTGGACTGAGATTGTGTGTGTGTAGCAGCAGCTCTAACGCATGTTGGGGAAGTGACGGAGTGTTTGGTGTTGGCAAATTTACAATTTGTTAAAAATAAAATGTAGTATGTGTAAATCTGTTTTGTGTTTTATTATAAATCACTTCAGATTTTTATTATTTATATTATTAAATGGAACACGCAATTTTTACGATTTATTTTCTTTTCTATTTTTTTTTTGCTGTTGGAGTAAGAACAAAAAAAAAGTTCATAGTTTTTGTAGAGATTTCAAAAAGCCATAAAAATAATAGAACTGTGCGCATTAAATAAAGGGGTTTTGATAAATGAGTCATTTCATATTTTACTACAATTTCAATTTAATTTATTAATTGTTTATTCGATGATAACATACATTTCATGAATTTATTTATATATGTGCTTATGCCTATGCGAGGGTTGTATTGAAAATTTAACAATTTTTTAGCAATTTAAAAAGTGGGATTTTTATTAAATTTTTTTTTTTGTATAATTAGAGAATTGAAGGTGTTTGCACAGTTCCGTTGAAATCGACTGGGTAAGTGTACGCTAAATATAAAATTAGACTTTAAGGGTCGTAACCTAGCCCTTTTTCCCAAAGCGACGTTGCGTCCTTATAAGAGCTCGAATTGTATACTTATTTTAATAAGAATGGTAAGAATATTGATGGGCGTAGCCCCTCCTGTTAAATGCGAAATGATGAGAGCCTTAAATTTGTAAGGATTTGTAAAACTCTAGTATTTAGAATTACATAAAATATAATAGTAAAAATGAAGGGACGTGACGCTGCCTATTTTTTAAAAGCTGCATCAAGTTTCATAATAATAGTCTTAGTGAAATACAATTTTCAAATTTTCTTAATACCACATTCATCATCACCATCTTAAGGGTCCAAATTGTGTGTCCCGTTTGTTTAGAACAAATATCAACAGAAATGTAATATAATAGTACATTTTCAGGGCCGTGGCTTCAGACCCGCCCACTTTTGTAACAAGGGTATCGAATGAATGATATACTCTTGTAGAAAAAAAGCAAACTTGCGATCGATTAACAATGGAGTAATAAACATAAAATAATTATTTATTTAAATACAACAATATTGATGAAAACCAGCTTTTCGAAAAATCCTGTTAAATACTATAAGTGAAATTTATTTGCTGATGGTTAAGCATTGTCTACATGCATTTCATTAGACTTCAACGCCACATTTTGAACAGTCACAAACCCCTTATCTTATGCACAGACTTTCAAAATCCATTTGAGAATTTTCATATAATAATATTTTTGAAAATCACAAAGAAAAATAAGGGGCAAAGTATAATAAACATGGATCTTATATCAAATATATTTGAAGGTGAAACAACTAGAAATCGTAAAGTTGAGCTTTCATTACAAAAAAGCTTTCAGCGAATTGCAATACGATGAATCAAAAAAATTTACATATTCCACTGAAAAGCTGATTATATAAAACAGAAATCTACATCAACTGACACCACAAACAGTGGGCAAAACACAAAAGAACACGGCTAACGAAAACAACTATTTAGTTGTTCCGTTCTAGTAAGTGTTTGTCAGAATATTTACAATTAACTTTGGTGTTATTTGTTCGTTAATAATTATCACATGTAATTTGGCTTACAGAGCGATACGAAATTTTTTTTTTTAGCCCAATCGAATCATGCAGATAAAACAAAATCTTTTATTATTATATAATTTTCTTGCCACCCTCGCATGCTTGTTTAAATTTTTTGGATTTACTATAATTTTTTTTTTTCAAGCAAATTAAGATTTTAATAAAGATATTCAGTCGCAAACTTTATTATTATTTATTTTTACTCAAATCTATTATTTGAATTGAATTTTGCGACAATATGAGGGCGTTTACAGTTACTCTAGTTTGACAAAAAAAAAATAATCAAATTATTATAACTGCAATACAAGTACATTTCAAGATAGATGAATTGGGTTAATAAATAAATATAGAAATTAAGTTAGATTTTAAAGTTTTGTTCATAAAAAATCTGTGGAAGACAAAACGTAATGTGGTATGAGATTTGAAGAAATTTTGAGATAAATAAAACAAAAAATGTTTAATTTGTATATAATGAGAAAAAAATATTGTGACAACTAGCATAAAGACTTTAGAAAAATTTCTAGGAATCAAATAAAATTAAATAAATTAAAATAAATATAAAATCAAATTACATAAAGCAAAATTAGTATAAATTAAGTATCAAATGCAATAAAATAAAATAAATAATAAAATAAAATAAAATCTCGTAAAATAAAATGAAATAAAATAAATTAAAATAAAGTAAAGTAAAATAAAATAAAATAAATGAAATAAAATTAATTAAAATAAAATACCATTACTCAAAATTTAATTAAATTAATTATTATGAAATCAAATCAAATTATTTAAAATTAAATAAAATAAAATTCAAGTATTATAAAAATTAAACATAAAATTTAAAAATAAAATAAACTAAACTAAAATAAAATTAAATAAAGTAAAATAAAATAAAATAAAATAAGATAAAATAAAATTAAATTAAATTAAATTAAATAAATAAATAAATGAGACATTTTTTTAGATTTTAATTGAACTGTAGTGAATTTTTAATCAGAAATAATTTTTATTCAAGCTTAAGTTCAGTAATTTCAATTCTTTTTATTGAATGAAATATTTTATTAATTAATGTGAGTTTCTAAAGAAGAGAAGAAAAATTAAATTAGACTTTTAAGCTGGGGGAAATACCGATATTTTTCTGTGCAGCAACGCACTTCATCAGCACCCTAGTCTATCTACTTGGGTAGAGATTGTTATAAACATCAGCTATTTAACGTAAATTCTAATGAAACGGAATATGAGAAATGATTGTTGTGTACAATTATTGATTTACCTATGGTAAATACATATGTGACACGCAAAATAGAAAGGGACCTAAGGGTAAAAACCGGTTTTGTTCAGGAAAGCCATTTTAAAGATTTAAATACGTGTATCTTTGGTGTGCCATCACATCATAAAACGCGCATATCTCTGGGAGGGAACACTTTTGGGGCATGGGATCGGTCTCATTCAATGCTCAGATGTTGTCCACATAAAAAAAAAAGTGAAAATTGATTTTTTTTTACCCTTAGGTCCCTTTCTCTATGCGCTGTCACATATGTAAGTATCACTATTCATTTCCCCTGTTTTTCCATTTTTTTCATTTTTCTATTTAGGTTAGCACCAAGTTATATTACTCTACCTACGAATGTTTAACTATTCTTGCTTATCTCTTACGATCATCACATTAGTTATTTTTTACTTATTCGATTTCCCCCAGCTTAAAAGTCTAATTTAATTTTTCTTCTCTTGAGAAACTCACATTAATTAATAAAAATATTTCATTAAATAAAAGAATTGAAATTACTGAACTTAAGCTTGACTAAGAATTATTTCTAAATAAATAAATAAAATTAAATAATATTTAATTAAATAAAATAAATAATAACAAAAATTAAAAATTTTAAAAACCCCCGACTTTTTTCAGAAAATATGTTATATCTTCTAAACGGCTGGACTGATTTTCTTCAGCATAGCTAAGAACTAGCGTGATCGACTCGATTTTTCAACCGTTTTTAAAACCCGGTTTTTTTCAAAATACGCTTGTCGGTTTTTTCAAACTGTTGATTTTTCGAATGCCGGTTGTTTTACAATTTAAAAACCGGCTGAGTCGAATACTTTTCGATTTGTACATTTTGAATGTTTTCTTGATTTTCGCAAGTATTTTTTAGTGTAAAAGCTCAAAGCTTTTTTAGAGCGTGGCATCATTTACTGAAACGAAAAATTTAAGAGAAATTATTTTATGAGGTAATAGCAGAGGCGAATTTAAAGGTAGAATTAGTAAAATCGTATCGTGATGTTGCGTCTCAGCTGACAAAAACCGTACCATATACAATGCATGTTACTAGTTAGTTACAAAATATGTGGTGGTAGCACTGCTGACGTAGGAATCTGCAGGAAACAGATTTTTCTGTAGCGAATGTCAAAAACGCCGCATTTAATGCCAGACAAAAAAAAAAGTGCTGTGCAAACTGTTACATTTTCTATAACTTGTGCACTAAGTTGAACGATGCGGCAAGCTGTAAAGTAGAATGATACGATTTTACTAATTCTACCTTAATTGGCCTTATGGCAGCGGTAGGCAAAATAAGGGCGCCGCGCCTTTTCTTATTCTCTTTTATTACGTATGTGTACACACGCATTGTTGAGAAATAAACAACATTAATCAGTCTAGCTAAAACATTCAAGCAGGCAGGTCGTGTACATCGCATACTGTTAAAAATCAGTGTTGCCAGAGACAAACTCTTCCCAACAATAATAAATTATGTGTGATGAAAATTTAATAAAATTTTTATTTTCAGAAAATTATTTTGGCAAACCAGAATGTCTGGTTTGTGAACGGGCATTGTCACGCATGAAAAAACATGACATGCAAAGACATTTTCAAGCATATCACAAGGAATATGAAAATATTACTGGTGATGCAAGAGAAGCCCTTATTGTTCAGCTTAAGAAAGCTTTTTATGAAAAAATGATTGCTGATTCTAGAAATTCAGACGCAGAAGCAGTCGAGTTTTCTAAGAAAAGAAAGGCCTCTTTTGTTGTTGCTGCATCTCTTGCTAAACGTTGCCATCCTTTTGAGGATGGCGAGTTTTTTAAAGAGCTGAGCAATGATGTAATAAAATGCTTTGGTGACAAATCTGAAGAGATTCGCATGCTTATAAATGACATTCCCCTCTCTCCTCGTACAATTGTTCGACGTACTGAGCAAATCAGCGCATTTATCTTTTCAAATATTAAGAAAATAATGCTTAATTGCCAATTTTTTCCATATGCCTTGATGAATGCACTGATCTAAACGATATATCTCAGTTAATTATTTGTGTAAGAACTGTCAATAAAAATTTTGACGTACATGAAGAAATGTTCTCCCTACATATCTTACATAACAGTGTAAAAGGAAAACTTATTTTCGACATCATAAACGAAAATGTTCTTTCCTCTACTGATAATAATAAGTTTTGCTCTGTATGTACTGATGGTGCCAATGTAATGGTGGGTAAAAAAGAGGGTTTCGTAGGACATTTGCTTAAAAGTGTTTTAAATATATATGTTTTTCATTGCATTATTCACCAACAAGCATTATTTGCAAAAAGTTTGAATGTAATGAATACAATGAAAATCGTGATTCAAATTGTTAACAAAATACGAGCTGGCCATAATGCCTTGAATCATAGCAAATTCAAAGAATTTCTTGATCTCGTGCATGCCGAATATGGTGATTTGCTTCTGTATACAGAAGTAAGGTGGTTAAGCAAAGGTCGTTGTCTTCAAAGACTTTTCAGTCTTCGTGAGGAAGTTGTATCGTTTTTGGATCAAAATAAAACACCTGATACCAAAGTATTGTGGGAGCATTTGAACGATAATGTTTTTTTTTTATTAGATTTTGCGTTTTTGACAGACATAACTAAGTTTGTTAATCAACTAAACATACAGCTACAAGGAAACACCAAAACAATTTTTGAGCTATTTTCTGCAATAAAACAATTTATTAGAAAAATTGAAATTTTGATACAAAACCTTAAAGATAAAAATGTAATAAGCTTAAAAAGGACATTTGAAATTTATAGCAAAATTCCAAATAGCATTAGCAAACTACAGGAATATCTAAATGAGCTTCAGACTCTACTAATTAATTACAACAATCGTTTTCATGACTTTAAAAATATTGAAAATTTGATTGAAATGCATAACAACCCCTTGTTATGTAATATAGAACACCAAAATCAGG
Organism: Tachina grossa; assembly: GCA_949987645.1. NCBI lineage: Eukaryota > Metazoa > Arthropoda > Insecta > Diptera > Tachinidae > Tachina > Tachina grossa. The sequence continues at coordinate 26,274,754 of OX465277.1, read as the reverse complement.
ATATTAAAGCAGAGTTAATTAAAATGAGAGAAGATCTAGCTTTACCATTAACTAGCGGGATAGAGTTCTGGAGAAGTATTTCTGCAGATGTGTACCCCAAGGCAAAAAATTAAATTTTAAAATTATATTCAATGTTTGGAGCTACCTATATTTGTGAGTCAACATTTTCCATACTAAAGCACATTCAAACTAAAAGCCGAAACCGTTTAACAGATAAAAATTTAGAAAATTTAATACGCATAAAATGTTGTCCGTATGAAATTAATATTGAAGATGTAAATAGATTCGAATAAACTGTTTTATTGCAGAAAATCGCAAATTTTTTTCGTTTTTCTTCGCAACCAGATATTAAGTTGATTAACAAATTCATACACCACATTCGGCAAAGTCGAGATGAAAAAAATCTTTTAACTCTCTATGATTTATTTTCTTCAAAATTTTAACCACTATTTTCATTGTACTCGTTACATTCAAAGTTTTTTCAAATAACGCCTGTTCTTGAATATTGCAATGAAAAACAAATATATTTAAATTATTTTTAGCAAACTTCCTACGAAACCCTCTTTTTTATCGAAAATATGCTTTCATTTTGCATTGTTGTATAAGCCATATAGGGAAAAAATTCTTTGTGTACGTCAAAATTTTATTGACAGTTCTTATACAAATAATTAACCGAGTTATGTCGTTTACATCAGTGCCTTCGTTTATTTCTTTCTTATTATTTCTTGATATTTAAAAAGATGAATGCACTGATATGCTGGGCATTCAAACTTATCGAAAAATCAAATACATATAAATTATTTGAAGAAACCGTCCTACAAAACCCATCTTTTTATCCACCATTACATTACAACAAAAGATGCATTTCTTTATATAAAAAAATTTTGTGTTTCTTCTGACCGTAATAATATCAAGTTTGCCTTTGGAGATTTCAAATTAGTGAAATGAGACACTGGCAACACCGGATCGTGGTGAGAGTTTAACTCACACAATTGTAAAATGCAATTGTGTGGGTTGCCGACCACGGCCTTATGGTGTGCAATGGATGTCAAAATACAGTTGCAAAAAGTGTTTTTTAGTTTTGTTGCCATTTTGCTTCATATATTATATAGAGGTAGATATCCTTGTCCATACATTCATATGTATGTACATATATACCATTAAGGAATAAACTCTACATACAACCATAATTTTTGGGGTTTGAGGAAACTGGGGAAGAAATTCAAAAAATTAAATATGCCAATATTTAGGTTGCTAATATATCGCGCCATAACCGCTAAAATAGCTTAAGCGACACATTTTTCGAACTTCAATTTTTGATCAAAATTGATTAAAAAAATCGAAGTCCGAAAAATGTGTCGCTTAAGCTATTTTAGCGGTTATGGCTCGATATACATATGTTTGTACAAAAAATAAAAAATTAAAAAATAATTATAATAACAATAACATAATAGACCATATTTGGGTGCCATTTGTTAGCGGCTTGGTAACGGAAACGTCAAACAAGTTGACGTATTTTTTCATGTATTTTATGCCTGTATGTAGACTTTTCTCCTATGTATTTTTAATATTTTTGCTACTGTAGGTGTTATAATTATTTTTTTATTTTTTGTATAAACATATTTATTAGCAACCTGAATATTGGCATATTTAATTTTTTCAATTTCTTCCCAAGTTTCCACAAACCCAAAAAAATGATGGAAGTTTATTCCTCAACTGTATATTATATATAAATATTTATGTACTATACATAAGTAATTATAAGAAGTTAATTTTTATGTTTTACCTTTAATTTAATAGTATTAATATTAATAGTATTTACATGAACTGTTAACCCTTTTTTTCAATAAAGCAATTTAAAATCAAAACTTTTGTATAGTAATTTTTTACTTAAAAAAACCGGTTGACCGGTTTTTCCTGAATTGTAAAAACCGAAACCGGGTTTTTCATAATTTCAAATATTCGAACTATTCGAAAACCGGTTTCTGGAAAAAGTCGAATAATCGCTCACCCTACTAAGAACCCTCTCGATCAAGTCATCTTTCAAACAGAAAAAACTAAATGAAAATCGGCCAAGCCGTTTGGCCTGTACGTGGACACGGACAGACACACAGACACACACTACAAACTTATAACACCCATTTTTTTTGAGTCGTGGATTAATAAAGTAAATGTAATAAAATAAAGTAAAAAAATTAAACTTAAATAAATTAGATAAAAAATCAAATAAAACTAAATAAAATAAAATAAAAAAATTAATATAATAAAATGAAGTACATAAATCAATTAAATTAAAATAAATTTAATAAAATAAAATAAAAAAAATTTAAAATAAATTAAATAACATAAAAATATAAAATAAAATTAAAGAAATTAAATAAAAAATAAAATTTAAAGTTGGAAATAAATTAAATTAAAGCAAAAGAAATAAAATAAAATGAAATTAAAGTTTAAAATTTTTAAACGCACTAATAATCCCAAATTAATATTTTACTTATTAAGTAAAATATTTTTTTTATTAAAAATACATTGAAATTGATTATTGAGGGGTTTAGCTGGATCCTAAGCGCATTTCACTGTTGCTAATGCAGATCATCAGGGAACCTTTACCCAAAGCTTCTTAGAACAACTATAGTTATTATGTTATAAACTTTCATTTAAACAAATGAGAAGCTCAACAACAAATAACAAAGTTGAAACAAGAACTCAATAATCAACATGTTTTTTTATTTTCTTACTTAACCATTAATACATTGGCTGACTTTTTTTCAGCTTCAAATTGTATTTGAAATTGTAAAAATTTTAAACTTAAATTTTAACAATTCCCATAAAAAAACTAATAATTATAAAATGAAATTAAATTAAACATTAATTTAAATGAAATTAAACTAAATTAAATTAAATATATATGTGTATATAAAAATTAATGTTTGTATGTATGTCCTTTGTGCGCGGTCAAACCGCTCATCTGATCAGGATGAATTGAAATTTGGTGCACTTAGTCTGTGCAACTCCGGGAAGTTTTTAGGGTATTAAGTTTTTTTAAACTAGGACCAGGAGGGCGATAGCGGGTATATTTGTGCCCCTCCGAAACGTTCAAACCGATTTTAATGATATTTAGAACATAGATATGCGTCTAAAAATTCACAGGGGCTATGTTTATTTTCAAAAGTATGACCAGGAGGGCGACTTCTGCCTCTCTGAAACAATCACACCGATTTTAATTTAATTTAGATATAGATATATAGATCTGCGTCGAAAAAGTAACAAAATTACCACTAGAACTTAGAGGAAGTAAGGTAGACTTTTGGTAAAATTTGAAACATAGATTGTTTATAAGAAGACATACTACATATATGTACCTTCTCAAGAGAAAGCCAAGCAGGAGGGCAGGGGACGAATTCTGCTCCTCCAAAACTTTAAAATCGATCTTAATTAAATTTAAAGCACAGGTACCCCTTTATTTAGAAGAAAACAAATTATATATACCTAATGTATTTAGTTTTTGCCCTTCCACACTTTCACAACGATCTTAATGAAATTTAAAGTCGTCGGGGATAGCGAAGCACACCGGGTGTAGCTAGTATAAAATAAAATAAATTGAAGTCAAATAAAATCATTAAAATAAAAATAGATTAAATCAATAAAATAAACATAGTAAACAAATAAGGATTGTAGAAGCAAACTGCTGTTTGTTTTACTGTAAAAATAAAAAAATAAAAAAAATCGTAATGACAATAATAATTCTCTGTGCCGCCCGCATTACATCCTGCTATTTTTGTGTTTATTAATAAAAAAAATTTAATAAAGGACAGACAAAAATTTAAATGAAGATGCAAATGTATGTAGGTGTCATCATACTCTCATCTTTTTATTCGCACATATGTACATTATTTCCGACAAGCTTCCAAAAATACATATTTTCTTATGCCTTAATTTTGTAAATAATGATTTTTCTGAAAAATTCCATTTAATCGTATGTACATATACATATATGTATGTATGTACTTACACAAGTATTTTGATATGTAGATATATATGTATTAGGGATGCCAATCGGGATCGATTTTTAGAAATCCCAGGATCTCGGGATTTTCGAGATCCAGGGATTTTCGGGATCACGGGATTTTCGAGATTTCGGGATCTAAATATTTTTGGTAAAATAAATTGTTTCTTTTTAAATAAATATTACTTTAATAACAATTTAATGTATTTTAAAAGGTTTTAAGTTCATAATTTATTATTGCACAATTGTCTTTAAAGTGGACAATTTTCTAAAACGAGTATGAAATAAAAATCAAAAGAATTTTTCTCATCTATTTTTAACTTGATAAATCACATTTGATGTTAGAGAATTTATAGTGAAAACAATAACTAAATATGAAAACTTGTTTTTGTTTTCAATATAAGGAAATGTTTTTCAATTATCAAAACCAAAACGAATATACTTATCGGTGGAATTTTAGCACTACCGCTTAAGTTGACTTACGAAAATTTTTACATTCACTTTCATACAAATAAGTTGCAAAAACAATATTGTTTTGTTAAAAATATATCTACTAACGTTTTTAGGGTTCCGTACACCAAAGGTGAAAAGGAACCCTATTGTTTTCGCTACGCTGTCCGTCTGCCCGTCACACGGTATTTTCTCAGGAACCGTGAGAGCTACGGACCTGAAATTTGGACACAGTATGTAGAACCTTGGCCGCTACAACAACAAATACATGAGAATTAAAAATGAAAAGGTGTTCCAAAACGAGCAATGAAATATGTTAAAATCCCATGTAATATACATACAATTGTATGAACATATGTATATTGAAACTTGAAATTTGTAAAATTAGTGTATTTTTATACAGACTACAACAATTAACACTAAAATTTAAAAAATTTAAATTAAAGGGTGGTCCATCAGTTAATGCAACTTTGACTATGTAATTTTGACAATTTGCTATATCTTGGAAACCGTAAGAGGCGAACACTTGAAATTTTCAAAAACGGTAAAACTAAAAAAAACCGAAAATTGTAAAATCGCCAAACCAAAAAAAAAATCGCCAAAAATTAAAAAAAATCGCCAAAACGAAAAAAATCGCCAAAATTAAAAAAAAAATTCTAACACTAAAATAAATCGCCAAATTCGAAAAAATCGCCAAAATGAAAAAAACGCCAAAATGAAAACAAAAACGCAAAAAATTTAAAAAATCGCCAAAACGCGAAAATGTCGCCAAAACTAAAAAAAAATTCAAATAAACAAAAAATCGCAAAAATTAAAAAAAATCGCCAAAAATAAAAAAAAACGCCAAAATAAAAAAAACACCAAAAAACCGAAAAAATCGCCAAAACAAGAAAATAAAGTGTCTAAACTAAAAAAGAGGCAAAACTTAAAAAAATCGCCAAAACCGAAAAAAACGCAAAAAACGACAAAACAAAAAAAACCGAAAAGACCCCAAAAACGAAAAAAATGCCAAAACTATATATTATATAGGATGAAGTTTGTATTAAATTACATATCTATTGTTCGTACGGAACCCTATGTGCGCGAGTCATAGTCGCACTTTACTGAATTTATTTTAATTGCGATTGATCAACAACAAGTATAACGGTTGTTACATATGTATGTATACCAAGCATTGCCTAATTTTTTATCGATTTCGTTACGACTATGACAACGATAATAAGGCTGAACATGTCGAAAAATTAAAAGAAATGTATACACTATTCTAATCAAATTCGATTAATTACGTCTAAAGATCACATTTTTATAGGCACATACATTAAAAGTTTGCCTGAGCACTTGACAGTATTTTTGCTGTACTGAAAAATTTTAAATTCATACATAAGTTTTTTTCTACAAGTTCAACAGATACATACATATGTATGTATTCATACGTTCGCTAAGAGGAGTATGGTTTATTAGTGTCCTGGCCTTCTTCTCTGCAACTCGAATACAACTATAATTGAATCGAACTCATTCCGTCGGTCGTTTTTGACTAAAACTATTTATCAAATCCATGTAATTTAAATGGGTTTGATCTTAGGTTTGTACATATCAAAAACGACCTAAACGGTCTAAATAAAAAACAAAATAATTTTGAACTGCAATGTAAAAAACATACATACACACTCGAGCAGTTTTTAGACAAAATACTCCGCATTATTCTGTAAATATTTCTCGCTCTTACGTTAACCGGTTAACAAAAAGTTTTCACTTGCCTTGTATTGTATTCTCCTCCAATTGTAAGGAGGTGTCAATAGTACTCAATTGTTACCGACAAGTAGATAAGTGCTCATTTTTTTAGCGTTGAGGAGTCGACATACAGATAGTTATACACTGCAATTGTGAATAAATTTCCGCAAGAAATTTCTCCCTTTGCCAATTAGATTTTTTCGTTTTCCCTATTATTTGCTATTGTTTGAAATTATTCCCTGGGAAAAATTTCTCGTGGAATTTGAATTATAATTGCCCTCATAATATACATAGATTAAGGTGGAATAAATTTGTCAAACTTATGAATTTTTCAAATGTTATTTCCCTTCCAAAGGTAATATGTTTCTTTTGTTTTCAAAATAATTCTAAAATGTACATTCATATATTGTAGCATCTTTGATGAAAATAACCGTAAGAAAGTAGTTTATTTATTTGGTCTTGTTGTTAATTTATAAGAAATATGTCACGAATAGTCATTAAATTGTTAAAACTGTACGTATAAAATTATATGGCACTTTTAAATATTATAAAAAAATACCTTAAAATCAATGAAAATTTGAATTTATAAAGTTTTTATATAAAAATTGCTAAGAAATTCCGAAAATGAAATCCCGGGATTGAATTTTACAAATCCCGGGATTCGGGATTTGCCAAATCCCGAAAATCCCGGAATTTCTGGGATCGGGATTTCCCGTTTGGCATCCCTAGTATGTATGTACAAAGATATTTATTTAATGTTAAAAGCATTATTTGAAATTTTTTAAATTGTCAGAGCATAGATACCGACCGCATGCTTTTCACATGTCCAATATATTAATTAAAACATTTTTAAAATGTTTTCTGACTTTTGAAATTACTTTATGTAAATTTCAGCACTAATTTAATCTGTCGTTTTAATCAGTCCAAAAAAAATTTTAGATCAGACTGACTCGTAATATTCGCGTCAAGGCTAGAGATGGGCACTGATCACTTGTTTATGTATCTTTTTAAATCATTTTAAAAATTCCAGAACAGCGGCTCCAAGGTTAGGTTAGGTTGAGTTAGCAGGCTGCTGGTAAGTAAGTAATGGTGAAATTTAGAGTCCACATCACTTGGGTCCAATACAATGATCCCTTGAATAGAAGTTAGTGAGAGAGAGGGGAAAGGGAAGGAAGGGAGGGTGATAGTGAAGTATGAAGATGAAGGAAGAGATAGAGGAAAGCTTCATTCTTTTACAACTCTGGTTTTGTTATCTTATCTAGCAAAGTAATAAATTTTTTTTTTATCCCTAAATAACATTTTCTCATGTTTTATGAATTATATTTTTGAAAATAGAACTGAGTGGAGAAATTCATTAGCTCTTTAAAAAAATTATCTAGCAAATAGACCCCCAGGCTTGGAAACCATGCAGAGCAATCGTGCATTAAAACATCCACTTATGAACAAACACCTTTCTTGTTTCACTTTACAACCGATTTTCAAATTTTATATCCCTTCATTTACAAAAAAAAAGTAATATTTGGCGTGTACACTCACACACAAAAAGTAATATTATAAATAATCGTATTATTGTTCCTTAATCGCCATCACGCACGATCGTGCGTGTTTATAAGTCTGTTCACGATCTCATCTCTAGTTTGCACTACTACCTGACTAAATTATTTGGTGCGTATGAACATCTTTTTTACAAATCTTTTAAAATTTTTTATCTCGAATTACTTGTACATACTCGTACTAATGTATGTATGTACGTCTGCAATTTTTTTTTTGCATGTTAAAATTGTTTATTTAGTGTGGGAGTTAATCTTTGGAACCAGACCCAACATTGATCATCACAGCGAGATTTAAGTGCTTTTTTTTAATTTCATTTAATGTACATTTTTGAAATGCGCATTTACTTTTACATGAGTTTTTTTTTTGAAATCTGTATACGCGAAAAAATTTAACATATGGAAAGCTCTCTTTGTTAGGATATCTAAATTTGATTTTCCTCTATAGATTGACACATGCCATTAGAGATCAAAGACACACAAGTATATTTGCATAAGCTGTCAAGAGTTCAGTGCTGTTTCTATTCTAATGTTCTAAAACAAAAAGAAAAATAGTTTATTGATATATTCATATCTTAAGCATTTACGGAGATAATAGTTTCTGGGATCAGCCCTATATGATGTTGAAAATATAGTGATCTTTCCACTGAAAAATTTACCAAAATCCAATTTTCCTGACCAAAATCCATTCACCAATGGATGGCCGGAAAATAGTTGCTTATGAGGATGGCGTGGTTTTTTCTTTCCACTATCACTAAAATCATTCAGCCGGCGTTGGGAGAACTATCGTCCTGGGCCAGCAGCAAAGGACTGGGAGTCAATCCAGATAAAACTGAGCTAGTACTCTTTACCACGAATTACCAAACATATAGCTTTGTACAGCCTAGGATGGAGACTATCAGAGGGAGCAAAATATTTGAGTGTTTTCCTAGGATAAGGAACACGCAGGAAAGGTTAAAGAAATGACTCATTGGTTATTAATCATGCAAGAACTCCATAGGAGGAAACTGGGGTCTTCAAACGAAGGTAGTAAAATGGATTTACATATCGGTTTTCAGACCGGCTATTTCCTATGGTTGTGTGTCAAAAGTCATAGGAGAACTTGTTAAGGCTCAGAGGTGTGCCTCGCTGGGCATCACAGGCGCTCAGAGGAACACACTTCAAGCTACCTTGAACGTCATTCGTTATATACTTCCTATAGAGGACTTTGTAGTGAGAATGGTGACTGGAAGTCTCCTTATGCTCGTTGAAACAAGTTTGGTGAGTACAGGAATAACACTTCACAAATAAATCTTAAATGGAGTCAGTTTTAGTGAACCCCTGCGGTCGTTGAAATTGATTTCAATAAAACATCTTCACTGATAATTTAGGATAGGGTCTATTGGGCCAAATTTGCTAAGCTATTTGAGGGTAGTGCGGTATTTACAGCCGGGGTTAAAAATGCTAGAAGGCACTAGGGCTAGTGTCTATATATTGGGAACGAACATGCATAGTTCTTTCAAACTGCCAAGTTAATGCAGTGTTTTCCTTGCTCATGAGCTGGCAAGAATAGGGTCGGCGTTAGGTTAAGTTAGGTTAGCAGGGTGCTGGTAACGAAAGGTGAAATTTCGAGTCCAGCTCACTTGGGTCCAATACAATGATCCATTTGTGCTACCTGTGAGATGAAGAGAAGATAGTGAGAGAGGGTGAAAGGGACGTGGCAGTGATAGTGATGACAGGTTGATGAAGGAAGAAATATAGGAAAGCTTCATTCATTTCACAACTCTTCTTTTTGCAGTGTTGCAGCGCCTTCTGGTGTCAAATGAGGGGTATTAAATTTTGAAGCTGTGCTTAGTAGCCATTTTATTTGTTATTTTACTTCGCCAATGATTCTGCTACACAACGACGGAGGGCGTTCTGGTGTTACATTAGGGTTAGTATCTGCTGAAATCGGTATAGTTTAGTGACCAGTGCCTTATGCCTGCATCACTAGAATTTTTCCCACAACAACTGATACTAAGGACACTAATGCACATCAGAAAAATGCGTGGTGTTGTTATTTTTAATGGCTGTCGGACAACGGGTCGAACCCAGGACCTTCAATTTTGTAGTCAGCGTGTTAACTACTTCAGCCAATGCCACCCTATTTCAGCCGACGCCATCCTTGGCGGGTCGGCGTTAGATAAGAAAATGTGTGACAGATCGGTGAAATTACCAATAGATGCATTCATGGCGAAGTAGGGAGGATTGTAGAGTTTCGAGAGCTATGTGTCCACAACTTGACTCAGGGAGATCCAAGCTGCTACTGGATATAAACAGGAAGGCGCTGCGAGCCTTGAGAGGTGCATTGATTGGTCACTGCTCGGTAAGAGCAAGCTCTTTGGTCCTGAAACTAGCACTCCAGATGTCTGTAGAATATGTGAGGATGAAGAGGAACCAGAAACTATTGAACCGAACCTGCAACGCCTCAGATGGCTGAGCAGACGCTTCCATGCGAACATTAGTGATATCGGTAAGTGTAAACTGGAGAATATCAGGGGCTTCGTCAATGTAATTTCAGTGACTTAATGACAGATAATTGGGGCCCAACTGTGTCTCCGAGTAGAGGTGTGTTGTAGCACTATCCTTCCTAACCTAATGACTGAAGCCCACGTTAATATTCCAAAAATTTATTGAGAGTTGTACTGATGTTATTTTATATGAAAATAGTGCTGCCAAATCTGGCTAACATATGACAGTTTAATCCCTGTCGGGAAAATGTAACCCTTTGAAAATATCTGCATATCATCCTCAAACTTTCGCCATATTAAAAGTTTCACCAGTAAACATGACTTTCGTTTAATTGCGCATCAAAAGAACATGTGTGTGTGTAATATAAGTTCTTTTTTCAAACAGGATGACGTTGTTATTTATTATGTAAATGGAAATCTTACTCTTAAACCCTTTTCAAGATTTTACGCCCTTGTTAAACCATTCCAAGTCGTTCATCATCAAATTCTTCAATTTAAATATCATGTCCTTTTGCTGTTCTTACGTCAACATTTACATGTGTTTGTATGCATGTATATTACTTAGCTACTCCACCCTTTTCAGTCATTTGACATTATTGACATGTCACACATTTGCTAAAATCCTGTGCTGTTTTCCATGTCAAGTTCCAAAAGAACAAAAAGAACAACGGAATTTATTAAAATGTTTGCACATTATATAAACAGATCTTTTGTTTTAGGTTGTTTATCAGAAAATCTGTTTTAATACAAGAAATACATTTTGTAGTGCAGGCATTTTGGTTGTTCATATTATTTCGATATTTTTTGTAGAACAAGAAAGAGCCCTTTCGTGGTATTAATTGGTTAACATTCCTCTTTACATATATGTACATAAGTATGCACGAAAGAAATCACGTGTGTACTTGTATATCGTCGGATGGGTACTGGTTTAACGCAGTAACAATATATTCTTAATATACTGTGTGGCAAACCAGTAACCACCCGACGTTATGCAAGTAGACACTAGAGCTGCAAAACTATCGATAGTACTATCGATAGTTTTGTTGCAAATGAAATATCGATAGTTTTTTCCACTATCGGTAAAAAAAAACAAGTAATTAAAAGAGTAAAAATAATCGAAGTCAGTAAACAGTAGCCGGCAGCTTTGAAGCAAATTATCCGTCGTTGATTTAAGTTTTTGTACAGCGATGCAAAAGTTGGTACAATTGTATAATTTTGGCGCTATTTGAATACCAAAAGTACCGTAGCACCGCAATGACCCATTTAGCACTACTGGAATCTCTTTATATTTTTTACATGCCAAAAATAGCATTAAAATATATTAACCCCCTTATGCAAAAAATAATGCGTGCTTGAAGTGTACATTAAAAAAATTTCCATAGAAAAACCGGTTTTAACGTTCACTTATTTTTTTGCACAAGGGGATTAATCTTTAGCTCGAAGGTATTAGAAAATTATGCAAATCAAACGATGTTTTCCGGTACTTAAAGAATTGCTGGAGGAATGTTATTTATTCCAAATTCATCTGCAAATGTGGAAATTTTATTTTCGTACCAAAGGGAGAAGCCGACTATTTGCATCGACTGTAAACAATCGAATAAAAAAAAAGGTTATAAACGTAGTATATCGTAAATGTTACTTTTATATTCAGATCCCAGCAACTAATATTCTTTGTGCACTTTCTGGCGTTTTGTTAATTGATTTTTAGTTAATTAAAAAGTACAAGTATTAAAAAAATAAAAATAAAGAATTAGGTACAATCGTACTGAAAAAAATAAATTTTTTTTGAAAGTTAGTACAATTTGTAAATATGACATCGCATCCCTGCTTCTTTATACATAAGTACTTAAATACATATGTATGTATATGAATTTATTTATAAATCCAAGTGTTATTCGACAAATAGTAGTCACAAGTATCTTAATAAATTCAACATCGTCGACACAAAGATAAATTTTGGTGGTACTGATATCGCGACGGCCGCCAATCGTCGGATTTATTTTGACATACCCTAGCGTGTTTCCCTACAAAATTTTTTTTAATTGTACCTACATACCTACATATCCAGCCTAATCTTCGATGTAATCGTATGCGATAAAAATTAAATTTTTAGAAGAAGGTTAAAATTGTCGCTTACGATAAAACTTTACAGTTAGTGTCTTAAAAATTATCAACAATTTTCGCATTTTGATAATTCTAAACCATGGGTAGGCCCATAAAATTATAAGTTCAATAAAAAAGTATATTTTCGATAATGTGCCGCTTACGATAAAATCGAAAAAAAGGCTTGATATATTTTTATATACTAATGAAAATGTTGAGGACTCTGGATTTTTTTTCGAGTCAAATGTAGTTTATGTGGCAACTTTTATAAAACTATTCGATACTATCGATAGTATCGATAGTTTTACATAAAACTATCGAAACTATCGAGTGGAGCGACTATCGATAGTTTTGCAGCTCTAGTAGACACGTGTTTTCTTTCGTAATTAAACACGTGTTTGTTTTAAATAGAACTTTAAGGACAGCGTAAGGTGTTCACCTACTGCTCTTAACCTTTTTTCTAACACTCATTCCTTTATCACACAAATACTACCTGCATATCCCCTACACTAGTTTTAATTCTTTTAAGTTCCTTCACAGTCTTTAGACAAGTAAAATCGTACACTTTCTATTTCTCTCTTTACTATTTACGAAGTGTTTTCCACTTAAAGGAATGAATTTAAAAAGTCATCGTTTTGTTTTTTTTTCAACTCTATACAGTTGCCAAAAATATAATAAACAATTTAGAAACCTTTTTATAAATAAAATATTGAATTAAAGAAATTTCGGACACACACGTTTTTAAATAAATATGTACGTAAGTATGTACCCACAGAGATACATAAATATGTATGTACACAAATTGCACATTAAAGTGGTTATCTGCCTGTGTCATATCATCACGTGACGTCTCGCGCTCTTGTTTCATTCAACCCTCATAAAAAGAGGAAATAATAGTGTACTTCTGTTCAAAACAAAAACACAAAAAAACTAGTACTCAAACACACCCATCTTTTGTGTATGCCACAAAATATTGTAGTAGAATTTGAAAAAAAACATTCCTTAGCAACTAACAAAAAATAGCAACAACTAAGAAGAGCTTTACTACACGACACGCGACTAGTATTGCTACAACTTTTATGTATCCCAAATTGCAGCAGTATTCACATGCATACATACATACTTGCGTACCATTGAACTTATAGAAAGCAGTAATTTTTATTGTTGCCTCAATACGAGCAGTAGTAGAGTCGTAGTAGGGAGCTTTTTTTTAACTACATACTTTGTTTACAGAAAACTTTACTAAGGGCCAGGCCCACGATATCGACAACGTTCGACTTGTCGCACACTTATATTCAAAACAAAAACAAATTTTAATATTTTGTTGTTGTTTCAAATGTAAGTGTGCGACAAGTCGAACGTTGTCGATATCGTGGGCCAGGCTGTAAATAGTGTATTGCAGCGTTGCCAGACAGCTTAAGGAAGTTATTTTTTTGATGTGTAAACATGTATACTCTAGGGGGTAAAAATCTTTTGACTTTGATTTCTTTGCTGAGATTTCTTTGCTTTTTGCTTTTGCTTTGCGTTGTCAAATCGGTGTGAGCTATGTATGAGTGTATTAGTGTTTGAAAGAAGCAATACCAAGCAGAGAAACAAGTCGACCGGCTCGAAGCCGACGGTTATTTTTCTGTATATTTCCGTACACCAAAGGTGAAAATGAACCGTAAGAGCTACGGACTTGAAAATTGGACACAATGTGTAGACATTTGGCGACTACAACAACAAATACATGAGAGTTAAAAACTAAAGGGTGTTCCAAAACGAGCAACGAAAAATGTTAAAATCCCATGTAATATACATACAATTATTGTATGTACATATATACACTTGAAATTTTAAAAGTTAGTGCATTTTTATACAAACTACAACAATTAACACTAAATTTAAAAAATTTAAACCAATGGGTGTTCCATCAGTTAATGCAATTTTGACTTTGTAATTTTGACAACTTGCTGTATCTTGGAAACCGTAAGTGGCAAAACTCTTGAAATTTTCAAAAACGGTAAAACTAAAACATCAAAAAAAATATAAAATCGTTAAATATAAAAAAATCGCCAAAAACAAAAAAAATCGCCAAAACGAAAAAATGCACCAAATTTAAAAAAAATCTCTAGGACTAAAATAAATCGCGAAAAACCGGTAAAATCGCCAAAATGAAAAAAATCCTTAAACAAAAAAATCGCCAATATGAAAAAATTGCCAAAATTAAAAAAATTGCGAAAATTAAAAAAACCCAAAAATAGAAAAAAAAACGCCAAAACAAGAAAAAAGCGCTAAAACTGAAAAAATCGTTTAAACTGAAAAAACTTAAAAAAGGAAGAAAGCTAAATCAAAAAAAAAATTATCAAAACCGAATGTGCGCGAGTCAAAGTCGCACTTTACTGAATTTATTTTAATTGCAATGCGTACACAACAACAAGAACAGCAACAACTAAACGATGAACAACAGGAATTAAAAATTAAAAAGTAAAAGCATTTAGCATAGATGAGCACTGCAGTACCACTAAAGTTTCAGTAAAAACAATAAAAAATGTTTAACAAGTAAATTTTTACTGATTACTAAAATTTTTGTCTACAATTTTTATAAATTGCCTAAATGATTTGTTATATGATGAGGTGCATTGAATTTTCAGTAATCAGTAATGCCCGTATTCATAATGAAATTCTACCAAGTGGCTAAATGTTTTTCATACAAAAGTTTCAAAATTTGAATGAAAAAACTTTGCCACTTGCTACAATTTTATTATGAATACGGCTTTGCGATTTTACCGGTAATGCAAATTAAATTTCATTAGCAGTAAAAATTTACTAAATTTTTTCAGTAATCAGTAAATTTACTGCTTACTGCAATTTTGAATGCAGTGCATATATACTGCAGTGTGCCAATTTACTACCCAAATAAGTTTAATAAAACAAACAAAAACCAACAAATTTGTATTTACAATATTGAAAGTTTTGATACTTTTAATTAATTAATTTAAAAAAAGATACTAAAAGCATAACTACTTCCAACTTATAAAAAAAATTTCATTACTAGATGTTTACACATCTCCTCTGTGATCGGACTCACAATGCTTATTTTTAAAGAATCATAAAAATATCACGTCTAGATGCATGCATAAAATCTTACAAAATCCCAATTCTTATAGACAAACTCTCAATAGATTATTTAGAATAACAAAAATACAATTATGAAAAAGATTTGCACATTATACGTCGCCAGGTTCAACTGACAGCTTTGCTCAAATACAGGTTGTCATGACATCAGTGATGCCAATTTAGCCATTTTCTTGCTAAATTTACTTGAGGGTTACACGATCAAGTTTCGCCTTTCAAATTTCAATACATTCACACTTTTTCACTAATACATTCATATTTTTAGAATTTGATTCAACTTTGACTTCAAATTTTCTTTCCAATTGTGTGTACAATTTATAGGCAAAAAAAACAACTGACAGCAATTTCAATGAGCACACTTTTCGTTTTTGTTTTCAAATTTTCTGCCGAAATAGTATTTTTGTGTTCTTTTATTACAAATAATGTTATATTCCACCGTAAAATTTTAATTACAGTTAAATAAATATGTTTAGGAACAAAAATAAAAAGTGTATAATGATGTGTTGCGGTTTATAAATCTATATAGAAATCATGAAGTTTTGTTACCTTAAGCTGTTTTTTTTTTATCAACGGCATATTGAAAATGAATTTGCTTAGAAATTGCGTGCAGCCTACGTCACAGCTTTCAATTTAAACGACTTTTGACAACCAGTGTGTGTGAAAAACTTGAAAGCAAATCTTGGTCGTGTAACTGTAGCGTTAGCTATTTTTCATCCCATTTAGCAGGAAGAAAAGTGAATTTAGCTATTAGCTATTTGTTTAGCCATTTTTATTTTAATATAGCTATTTTTCCAAACATGAAATTTATTTGTGATTTTTCATAAAAAATTTGAGGTCGCATCAATTGAACACTTATTTACTACTAAAAGAACACAACGGAGTTTTGTTTCGCATTACTATCAATGAATTCTGCCATGTTGTGATAAGTTGTCGGGTCTATTTAGTGGTTTTTATATCAATCAAACAAGGGTCAGTTTTGTTTTACACGAGTGAAAATAAAAAATAAATCAAAGTTTAAATGAAAGTTTAAAAAATAATTAGAAAATGAATAAAAATTGTAAACAAAAATTTCGCAAGGAATGGATTAGTAACCCAAAAATTGGTCGACTGAATAGCAGAATGTACAAATGAATACAAGGCGTACTGCAAGTATTGCAAGTTCGCACTATATGCACATTTTCTTGACTACCTGAAGAAAAATAACTTTATGTATTACTTAAATTAGTTTTTATTTACTTTAAAAAAATTTCCGATTTGTTTAAAGAAATTAATGTATGAAATACCTTCTTGTTTTTGCTAAAGTTCATGATTTTTGCATTTGATGGCGCTTAGCCATTTTTAAGCTAATTTTTAGCCATTTTTTTTTTTTGTATACATTTAGCCATTTCTTGGTGAAGGAATTCTGGCATCACTGCATGACATAAATGTTGTTGGAGTGAAATTTTTTATTATAATCTGGTAGATGGTTAGGTTAGCAGGCTGCTCTCTACTCTACTTCTTGCACATTTTAATAATGCAGTGTTGCAGCGCCTCTGGTGTCAATGAGGCATATTAAATTTTAAAACTATGCTTAGTAGTAATTTTATTGGCTATTTTACTTCGCCGATGATTCTGCTACACAACACCGATAAAGGAGCTCTAATGTTACATTAGCATTAGCATGCGTAGAAGCCGCTGTAGTTCAGTGACCAGTGGATATGCATTCATCACTGGAACTTGCCTGCAATAACTGATACCAAGGGACACTAATACACATCAGAAAAATGCGTGTTGTTGTTATTTTTAATGACTATCGAAGACCGGGCTCGAACCCAGGACCTTCGGTTGTGCAGTCAACGTGCTATATACTTCAGCCAACGCCACCGAATCTGTTTCATGACATTTGTTTTTTAAATATGATTTACGGTATTTATCCGCCGTGGCTACGAGTTACATAGTCCATTCGATCAGTTCAATTTGCACAACTTTTTCCAATGAATCTGGCCGCATAGCGTCAATGGTGACTTGAATAATGGCTTCCAATGCTTTCAGAGTTGCTGGTTTGTCTGCATAAATCTAAGATTTACCAAAGCCCTATAAAAAGTAATCAAGAAGCGTTAAATCACACGAATAAGGAGGCCAGTACACCGTGCCACTTCTGTGAATAAGGTTATCACCAAATTCATATTGCAATAAATCGACTGTTAAACGCATTGTATTTCAAGTGAGGCCGTCCTGTTGTAACCAAAAGTCGTTGATGGTTGGCTGATTAATTTTGTAAAAGCAAAATGCAGTCAGCATAGCTCAATAACGGTCACCATTCACCGCAACGGCAGCTCCTTACTCATTTCGAAAAAGCATCAATATTCTCTGCGGTATGTACATTTCTTTGTCTTATTGATTTTTTTTAATAGAGATTAATAAGTACACGAATTGTTTGCTCACTAACCCGATTATGTTAAATTTCCACATTTGGAAGCATTCTTCTGACGTTAAACCATTCATAATCACTTGACATATCATACGAGAACATACATATAATGCTAAATTCTCTTTAGGCATATTTTACAAGTATAATCAGATTTTGTAAGAGCTATGATACTAGGAGGGATGTAAATACAAAGTTGAATTCTAGTACCGTAACTCGATGAGATAATCACGGCTGTTATAGATTTCAAATCGGAAACCATAAAAACCTCGTACAGCTGCTGGACAGGGTTTTCCGCACATATTAAATACTTTTTAAACTGAATGCTAACACTCTTGACAAATTTCATGCCGTTGAGAAATTTAGCTTTAAGCACTTCATCCATTATGCAATATTATTGCATATGTTTTTGTACACATTATTGTCGCTTTGATCTGAACTACGCAATAAATGACACAATATTTTCAAATAAAATATTGCCCAATTTTCCTAACAGTGAAAAAGTAAACAACATTGAACAATATTGCCACCACATTATATATACAATTGTCTTGGTTGTACAATAAAAATCAAAAGTGTTTTGATATTTGGCAATATGTATATTGTGCCACCTTCGAATATGACATACACATTGGTGATATTATTGTACAATACGAAAAATTTGCTCAATTATATTGCAAGTGGGTGGTCCGCTTTATATACACACTGCTAAATAATTTGTCATGTTATTTCGATAAACGTTTTCTTTGCTTTTGTCTAGACCAAAACTGTCAGCTGATTCGTTTTCTTAACTGAATATTTGGTTTCATTTCTTACTCAATACATGTCTGGCAACACTGTCTAGCAAAATGTCACATCCATCTTCACTTTTATAGCAGCTTAAAAGGTCTTTGGCGTTTCACTACAACAACATATAAATTTACTTCCTGAGATACATACATACATATGTACATATCGTTACCTTAATATAGAAAGGCCCTAACTCATTATGTTTTTGAAATTTAGTTTTTTTTGTACATTTCGATAGAAGAACATCTAATGTAACGACAAATGCAAAAATATCGATTCCAAAAAAATAACGAGTTATAGCATTTCTATGTTAATGGATGTATGTATGTATATAAATACACGTGTGTGGATGTGTCATATATTATTCATGCTTAATGATACCAACAACAAACAAATGCATATTCGACCCGGCAGAAAAAGATGTGCCATTTATTTGTAATTTCCATATTGAGAAACAATTGCAAACAACAAGAAATTACACACAATCCAAAGAAGAGACACAATATTTAACAAAATACGGCAATTGTTTGGGGTTTTTCCATTGCATACACTGCACGCGTTTTAACAGTTTTTGTAATACCGATTAGCTGGTGATAATTAATGATGCAATTCTTATTTGATTAATATTAAAATTAATGTACATAATACTGGGTTTACACTTGGCAAGTTTAGCTGAGCAAGTTTTGAGTTTATGGCAGTTTGCACACTTAATTTTTTTTTAACTTCGGTATAATCTACAAAAAAAAAATCGGTAGATTTGAATGAAATTCGGTAGAAATTTTTTTTTTTAAATCAGAGAAACATAAAAAATAACAATTCAAAGAAACATAAAAAATAACAAAATATATGTACTTACATATATATAAAGGGTAAGTGCAAGGATTATCAAACGAAACAGGTTCCAAAAGCGCATTTAAAACTTCACATGTGATTGGAAATTAAACTGCCATAAACATTGAAGCATTTCCAATAAAAAAAAGTGTCATCCCTAGTTATTTGCCTTTACCCTTTATTTAGAAATGCTATGCATACATAAAATAATATACATAAATAACAGGAATTAAGTTTTTGTACATAGGTTTTATAAAGCTACTAAAATAACTTTTATTTGACAAACATTTGTAAGTACATACAAAGATTATATGTAAGATCCATTAATGAATTTAAACTTTTGTGCAAAAATTATTAATCATTGGTAGAAATAAATATTTCATTCCCAAGGCACAATTCTTTGGGAAATATTAGGTTACTTATAGTTTCAGTTTTTAACCGATTTCTTTGTTCTGTTTTAATGATTTTCATGACAGAAAATGACCGCTCTGCGGCCGCATTACTATGGGGCAAAATAGCCAATTTACACATAGATCGACTTAAATTACTAAATAACAATATTCGGTAGATTTCAGGCCTTGTTCGGTAGAATTGGTAGATTTTTAAATTCACAAACATATTCGGTAGAATCTACCGAATATCGGTAGAAGTGTGCACACTGGTTTGTGGAAGATTGAGGAAAAGATAATGTGGAGAGGAGCCATTATATTTGCCTCTCTCTGCCATTAACTAAAAAGTTGCACAACTAAAATTGCCGTGTGTGAACACGATCTAAGTATTTTAAAATATATTTTTTACAGTAACCCAATCAAACGAATACAGCCCTTGATTCCATAACTTTTTAGAGGTTCTCGTATCGAGAAAAATTAAAGAATTATATTATATTATATTAATTTTTTCGCAGAGTCGTTCATACACAGAAAGAAAAAAGCCGTACTAAATTTAAGTTTTTTCTACTTAATTTAAGTACGAATCATACTTAATAATTTATGTACGAATAGCACTAACATTTACTTAAAACAAACCAAAAACAGGATTACTTTAGAAAACCAATCCTGGAGTTTCTTAAATTGAGTATGAAGAGCTTAAATTATGTAAAAAAATTAAACCAAGTACAAAGTTCTTAAATTGAGTAAAAAACTTATTTAAAGTTCAATTTTGTGTACTTACTTTATACACATATGAAAAGAAGAATAAAGGAAACAATACCCGCTTTTGGTCTTTTGCATTAAATTTAATTGTTATTACCATAGAAATTCAATGAAAAGCTAATTAAAAATTATATTAAATCTTTTTATTCAAAAACATCAAGTTAGCATTTCTTAAAACAGGTGCATTTTGAGATTAATTCAATTTAATTGTTTCTTAAATGAATCTCGGATTCGGGATTAAGTCAACATCATTTTTAGATTAATTCAATCTCAGATTTTCTTAAATCAATCTCGTTTTGGAAGTATTTCAAGTAAGGATTCGCATTAAATCAACTAAGAAATTTTTGAATCTAAAGTATTTTGAAATTAATTCTATCTCAGGTTTTCTGAAACCAATCTGGTTTTGGATTTATTTCAAGTACGGAATCGGGATTATATATGGATACAATTAAGTATTTAGTTCTTGAAAAGTCCGTATTTGAATTAAGTCTTTTGTACTTGATTTGAGTAAATCCGTACTTACCGTATTTAAGTACGGATGGATTGATTTTTATTTTGAGTGTATAAAAACTGAAATAGACTTAAAAAAAAATCAGTAAAGTGCGACTTTGACTCGCGCATGAAGGGTTCAGTGCGGACACTAGTAGTGCGATTCACTAACTTTTTTTTTTGACGGTAATCGCAAAAATAATTATAACGAAAATTTATCGAAAATGCTATTCAGTAACATTTTTAACAATATTGGCTGTAGGTTAATGTCAGCTGTGTCGTTATTTAAGCTTCAATAATTTATGTGCTGTTAATTTTATCGACGAAAATCAATAGAAAATATCAGCTGCGTACTATCGCTAAAAAGAAGTTACAGAATCACTCAATCGTTATTGTAAGTGACAAAATGTATAGACAAAAATTACGATTGTCGGATCGTTAAAAGTTACTGAATCGCACTGTAGATTTAAACTTTAGCCTATATAATATATAGTTATGGCATTTTTTTCGTTTTTGGGATTGTTTTTTTTTAGTTCTGGCGTTCTTTTTGCTTTTTTCGGTTTTGGCGATTTTTTTAAGTTTTTGCGCTTTTTTTAGTTTTGGCGCTTTCTTCTCGTTTTGGCGATATTTTTTATTTAGGCGATTTTTTCATTTTGGCGATTTTTTTTCCTTTTTTTCATTTTTCCTTTTCACCTTTGGTGTATGGAAGAACCCTAAAAAAAACTTTAAAAAAATTAGTTATTTTCGTACTCATCGTGTTCTTCACAGAATGTTAAAATTTTTCTAATGCAAAGTTATCACTTTTTTTATACAAACGGGGCACAGGTTTCAAAAAAAAAAAAAGAAAACAACTAGCATGATGAAATTTTGTATTTTATGAGTCGATTATGGATTGCAACCAAATTTCCGTTGCTTTTCTACTTGTTAAAGTCTGTATTACAGAGGGAAACTGGAAAACAGTAGCCATAATTTTCAATAGATAATTAGTGCTTTCTGTCAATTAAATAACTTTTGGTTGCCAGCAATCATGTCAGTTTCCATAAATAATTATATTACCTTTTGTCAATTTCGAGTTTTTGTTTACCGAATGGTAATCGAACTGAACTTGTGTTGCTTACCCATACTCGACTACTTTTTCACTTTTTGAAATATTTCCTCTTTATCAAGACTTGCGTTTGCGATTTTGTCATCGAACATTTATAGAACGAATGATTATTCGTTTGTTTCTCTAATAGTTTTCTTTCGAAAATATTTTGTTTTCGCGCATATTTATTTATTTTCGAAATTCTAATCAAATGGGATATGTATAATAGATTACGTATACTTTATATATGATTTTCCATAATTTTAGATAACGCATACGCCAAATAATTTCTAAAATACTAGCAAGGAATTTTACATATCGCTCATTTTTTCAAGGAATATCATAACTCAAAAAATGGAATTTAATCTCCATATCGTTCTTCATATTGAGTAAAAAATTTCATACAAATATCTTACTTATTCAAATCTTGAAAGCAAAATAAAATTTTATTTTTCCATTAAGTTGTTTGTAAATTGACAAACGTGTTCTGGCAGACTGGTTTTTTGAGTTATGACGTTATTTTAACTATATTTGCATATATGTATATGCAAACATATATATGCAAATATATGCAGTTTTTTCGTCTGAAAATCAGTTTTTTTTTGTTCCAAATGGGCAGTTTTTTTTATCATGCGCATATGGCAACACTGGTTGCGTGTGTTTATAATTTAGTGCGCAATATGTTGAAGTACCTATTCACATTTAATAGTTGGTCACACTTTACTCAGCATTTACATGAACATCATCAGTCTCAGTGTAATGGATTTTGTTTTATTATTGTTCATACGCGTGTTCTTCGTACCCCACCTGCCAACCGGCTTTTCAGATCCAAAAGTCCTGCCCCAACTTATTTAAGTGAACAAACTAACAAATAAATAGCAAGAAGAAGTAGAAGAGGGAAAACATCGTAAAGTATGTATGTATGTATGTATGTATGTATATATATACTTAAACAAGTGGATACATACAACAATAGCACTCGCATTGATGCCATTTTTCAAATTCCTTTCCAAAAAAGCTTTTCTCTGTAACATTACAAAATAAACTTGCACACACTTGTACACTCATGCGCTGACAGCAGACGGAGCTCTGTACTACGTTCAAACATACCTAAATACGTATGTATGTATGTATGTATGTATCTTCTCTTGTTCTGGATGAAATTCTAGCTTAAAGGCCATCGTAACTCTGAAAAATAAATACATTCTAACATTTTTAAAGAAAACATACATATCGTCACCTAAAATCCTAAAGGCCGTAACAACCAAAAATTTCAAAATTGACTTTTTGATTGATTATAATGTGACCAACGAAAATACATATTCCCTTAAAATTTTATTAATATATGTTCAAAAATACCAATTTGATTCATTACTCAATTTGGCACCTAACAAATAAATAGTCTTAAATTTATAAGGTTTTTTGCTTCTCCTGTAAAAAAAAGTAAAAAGTGTACTCACGGCCTTTTGGATTTTAGGTAACGATACATAAATCAGAACAAAATGTTGGCTCTTAATGGGAGATACTCGTAGTTTTTTTAATCAAATTTCAATTTCGAATTTTTCGTTGATCATCGAATTTTCTATTGACATGGTAAATGTGACTGTTTATTGATTTTATGCACTCAATCCTTTTGTGCAGATATAAAGTAAAAAAGACAATCAGTCTCAGCTGGTAGAAATATCTACCGCACTTGTTCTTTTAAAGGAGGTCAACTGAAAATTTTTAAATTTTCAGTTTTTTTAAGGCTATAGGTATACACATACAGTGGTCATATCTACACAATTTAAAAATCTGACATTATTTTCTCTACTCTTTCTCAACAATAACAAAAAAGCCAGCAGTATGCCTCCTTGCGATATACATATGTATGTAAGATTGAACCCCCTTTGGAGGAACGAGTGCGATATGTATACTGCTTTGAGAGAAATTCACAAAAGCGTTCCGATAGTATCGCTTTCGAAAATTTTAGTTTTGGAAAATTTGATATATCGATTCTATATATAAGGTAATAAAAAGGTATAAAAACTAATAACAAATAAAACTATTTATAACTAAAGGGTGTCCCAACAAGAACGCAAGATTTAAATTTTGGCGCCATTCGAAGTGTCATTGTTTGACATTTGAACAATTGTTATTGTTTGCTAGTAGAAGGTACATACGAGGTTAGTAAAAATGAAGCGCTACACGAATGAACAACGCATTCTCATTGTGAAATTGTTTTACCAAACTGGTGAAAGTTTTGCGGCTACAGCTCGCAAATTTGCGATCAATTTGGGGTCACAATAATACTCCAAAAGAGTCAACTGTAAAGAGATTAATGGATAAATTTGCCGAAACTGGGTCTGTTAGTGATGTAAAGACAACAACGCGCCTTCGACCAGGTCGATCGACCGAAAATGTCGCAGCTGTACGTGATGATGTCGCTCAAACGCAGGTTAAGCGCAAACAGTCAATGGTGTTCGGTATCGTGAAATGATAACCAGTTTTTTCGTGCCTAGAATTGAAGAAATGAATGTGGAGGGCATGTGGTTTCAACAAGACGCCGCCACATGTCATACAGCCAGAGAAACAATTCAATTGCTACATCAGTCATTTCCCGGTCGTATTGTTTCGCGTTTTGGAGACCAGAATTAGCCGCCTAGATAGTGCGATTTAACACCATTAGACTTTTTTCTTTGGGGTTTCTTGAAGTCGGTGGCTTACGCGAATAAGCCGACGACGACTCAAGCCTTATAAGAGGAAATTGGACGCTGCATTAATGAAATACCGCAGCATTTATGCAAAAAGGCCATTGAAAATTTCATTAAAAGATCACGTGTTTGCCAGCAGAGCCGCGGCGGCCATCTGCCCGATTTGTTGTTCCACACATAACCTCATTTTGTCTACTTTACGATATAATAAAGTTTCACGATTTTTTTTTAAATATCTGTTTTATTTAAAAGTTAAATTTTACGTTCTTGTTGGGACACCCTTTATATAACTACAGTATACCCCGCTTAATTACCCATCGGTTAAATACCTTTATAGCTTATGCACCCCAAATATTGAATCTCCGTTTTTTACACTCATTTTCACACAAAAGTTCACGCTTAATTAACTTTCGTTTAATTACCCATTTTGGATAAATACTCAGAAATATTTTACCCCAAATTAAATTTCCCCTAAAATATCCTCGTTTATTTACCCAAAACTAGGTAAGGTTTAAGATTAATTGTCTTCGCTTTAATACCTTTCCCGGATAATTACCCCAAAAATTATGATAATTTTGATTAGGTAATTAACCGGTGCTTACTGTATAACTACCTACCGGCACTTTGAAATAAGGTCCAAGGAAATAACGCCCAAATAAGAAATGAAATTAGCCCCAATAAAATAAAATCCAAAAAAAAATTAACTCAAACCCAAGAGAAAATTTGTGAAAAAACACCCGATATGAATTAAATAAGGCCCAATTAAAAACTCCCAATGAAACAAAATGAAATTAAGGATGTGTTCGTAAATGCATCACTGCGCTGCAAATGAAAGTTTAAATATCATAAACTTCTTATCTGAAGTAGATGACGCACAAATAAATTTCAAATATGGGTTTCTAACATGATTACTACTAAAGAAGATTATTAACAAAATTGTATTGTATGTATTTTAAATTAAAGTTTGCTCGTATAATGCAGAGCAGTGATGCATTTACGAACACACCCGAAGTTCAATCAAACGCAAGATGAAAGTCAAAGTCAAAAAATAAATGAAATAAAGCTCAATTAAAAAATTCCTTAATTTTATTGGGCGTTTACTTCATTTTCTTATTTGGGCCTTATATCATTGGGCCTTATTTTATAGCGCTCTATACCTGCCCTACTAAATTAATTAAATTGAAATGCTGACTGACTACACATTGCGGAATTTTGTGTAACCGCAATAGTGTGTACTGGTGGCAACTTTTTCATGTCCAATATTTTTTTTCTTGTATGGCAATGCAATGCAAACAAAAACCATAATGTGAACGGCATTGCAAACATTTTGTAAATGACAGCAAAATAAATGCCGGGTGTGTACTCAGCAAAACTATTTAAAAAAACTCTTTAAGTCATTATGTATAATCAAGAGGTTAAAAAAATTAAAAAAAAGCTATCATTTTGCATAAAAGCGTTCCTCTATGTATGTATGTATGTATGTAGGTATAAACTTTCAAAACGACGATACCTACATGATTACATATTTGTTATGTCTTCTCTACCAAAATCAGTCTTTAGAACATTATTATTATTAGTATGTATGTATTTGTATGTATGTATTTTGAATATTCTGCACTTAACTCTTGTTGGCGCCAAAAATGACGCTGATTCTTGATTATGATTCTATGTTATCTTATTCTTATGCACACATTTTTGATGTTTTATGTATCATCTGCATGTTTGTATGTACTTATGTAAGTATGTTTATACATTCAAAATAACATATATATAAATATATATACATATTTATATATATATATATATATATATGCATACATACCTAGCGGGAAAAAAGAGCAGTAAGGATGCCTTCTAGAAGGCCTCTATACTTCTTCTTTTGGATATAAGTATGTATAAGGCTTCCTTGCTCTATTCCATAATCATATCTTTTTACACGGTTTGCCACTAGAGCTGGCAAACTATCGATATTCACACCATTCGATATTTTCGATAGTTTGTTGGAAAACTATCGATAGTATCGAATTATTTTACAATATGTTCACACGGCAACACAAACAGTCGTTTTGACTGTTGATATATGGATATGGTTAAAAAAAAAATTAGGTAAAAATTATAACTGTCTAATTTGCATTAAGCATTTTTTTCATGAAATTATTTGCATGAACTTTTTTTATTTGTTAATAGGAGTCCTGGAGGAGCAACTTACATCAAAAAAGTTATCAAAAATGTATCAGAGATTCATTCTACGCCCTTTTTTATATAAAATTCTCTTTTATAGCGCTGCAATTACCAAATAGAAAAAGTTGCGTGCAACAAAATTCATGAAATTTCATGAAAAAATTCTTAATGTAAATCAGGTATTATTCAAAAAAAAGTAATTTTGGTTTAGAATTGGTTTACACAACAAAAATTTTTTCAATTTTAAACACATATATATTTTTTTTATACAAAAACATACCTACACATCGTCACCTTAAATGCAAACAGACGTAACTACACAAAAATTCGAAATCGAGTTTTTGATTGATTTTAGTTCATTTTATCAAACTACATGTTCACGCAAATATTTAGAGCTCTGCGATGAAAAATGACGATTTTATTAAAGAAATTCAAACGGACGTAATTACGAATAAGCATCCATACTACAAGTAAATTTCGAAGAAAATTTTCAAGAATACTTTATTATTACTGATATTGTATAGTTTTTTTGTTTCTCCTGTAAAATATATAAAAGTGTAGTTACATACGTTTGCATTTAAGGTGACGATATGCACATACTCGTATGTATGTAATAATTTTGTTTTAATAGCCAATTCAGATAAATTAGCGATAATTTGTTCTCAAAAAATTCAGTAAGATTCAGAATGGAACAAATTGGTTCGTTCACAAAATTTTATATATTTTAATCAATATTTGAGCGCGAATCGTGAATGTGAGTGAGAGCGAACCTCGATATTTTATGTTTTTTTTTTATTTCATGTAAGTATTAATTAATTATGGTTGCACATGTATGTAAGTATGTGTGTAGCTGTGTTTTAATGAATTTTTTATGACGTTTAGATAAATTTTCTTTGAATCTTAATAAAATTATTTACATTTTGATTTTAGAATACGGACGATTGTGTCGTCCGTTTGGTATATCTAGTATTAATAAAGCTTTCTTCTATCAAGAGGTGAGCTTGCACCAGTGTTGCCATATTTATTTTTCAAAAATCTTCAAGTTGATTCATTATGAAGCCAATCAGAACATTTTTAAGTACTTTAGTCAAAAAATCCCTCAATAATATATTGAAAGTACCAAAATTAACATTTTAAAAAATCTTATTTTAATATAAGAAATCTTTTTTGTCGTTTTAACATGTCTAAAAACTTCAAAAATAAGATAAATCTTCACATATGATAACACTGGCTTGCACGACATTGCGTGAATTTTTTTACACAAGATGAAATATGAATTGCCGGGGCATTCTGTATTATTAACTGAATAAATTAATTTTTTGAGTTATGACGTTATTATATTAATAGAGCGATATGTACTTATGTGTTTTCAATAGAAGACAACTAATATGTTAAATTTTATCAAGTTTGTTAACAATTTGGTAATAAATTTTTTCAACGATAGTATCGCTATCGAGAAAACACTATCGATAGTCTAATAAAAATAAAACCATCGATACTATCGATAGTACTATCGATAGTTTGCCAGCTCTATTTGCCACTGCGGAGTATTCCTTCCCCTCTCACTACTTGCGTCAAAGATTCTGAAAGGCCATGAAATTAGTGAATTTGGCCAAAAATTTGGAAACAAAACAAAAAATTTTTCTCCTTCTCATAGAGACCAATGTGGAATCTGTATTTTATCTCTTTTGCGAAAGAGTAGAGACTAGCGATGGGCGCGTGTCAAATTTTTTCAACACGACCCGAACACGAATACCACGATGTCCAACACGTAAAGTGCGGTACACACTATCGACCATGAGTGACAGTTTTGCTCAAATTTTACATTAATCGATAGTGTGAACACGAATTTCGTCAGTCAATAGTCAACCACAGAACTCTTTGTGTTTGACTGACAGTCAGCGGCCATATTGGTTTTTTACTGATAGTGTGTACCCAAAGCGTCAGTCAAAAGATATATTTGTGGTATAAGCAACACAAGATGAACGCGGAAAATTATTGTTTAAAGAAATATACAAATTTTTATGAAATGCAAGGCTGTGTTAACACAAAATCGTGCGAAGAGTTGTTATAGCGAGTATACACGATACTAAAAATCGTACAAGTATGAAATTACGTGTATTATGCTGCCGTACTTATGAAGTAGTTATACTTTGTAGTATGAAAATCAAAAATTTTTGATTTTTGTGGGCGGAGTTTCGATAAGTACGATAATAAGTATTGTGTATCCTGCTGTAGTACAGCAAAATTAGTTTTATGAGGCAATGATTTAGAAAACGCAGTGTTTCTGCGACTCAATTTTAAAGTTAATATATGATAAAACATTATTTTAACCATTCTCTAGAAAATGTCCCTTTTCTTTTTGCATTATTTTTTATTATTGTCAACTGCAGTTCACTTGTTGTTAATAAATCCTCCACATTATGCATTTATCCGCGTATGTATTGCCTTTAAAATTCTTCTTTCAAATGAATTAGTACGATTGGTAGTAACGTGTATTTTAAAAACCGTACTACAACTCATACTACGCTAAGTACGAAATTAAGTATCGTGTATACCCTCCATTAGAGATAAGAAAACATTAAAACAATTCATTATAAAAAATGTTGTTGGCAATAATGCGCATCCAATTTGTGTTTTCTTTTATGTTTATGTGTCCAATTTTTTTCTTGAATGAAGGTAATTCAAAAGTGATGAATTTTTGACTGTCACTCATGTCACTTAAGAAAAAAGAGAAATGTTCCTTACACGAAACTGCACAACACACGAATAGCAAAAAAAAAAACACATTTTTTTATTAAAATAGTTACACATTTTTATTAAAATAGTTACATATTTTTTTAATTAATTTCAGAACTTTCATCTTAAGAGACCTCTACACTATCAACAAATTTTCCGGTTTTGCCTGTTTGACGATACAAAATATAAAATATTTTTTTACCGGAAACTCAGGCATACATATTTTGCGTTTCATGTTTTATCTTGTCAATTTTGCTTAACACGTGTCACGAAAAAAACATGACAAATACCTATCTCTATTCGAGATCTTTTATAAGATAAAAATAGTAATTGAATCAAAAAAATCTAAGCAGGCCTTTAATAAGGCCTTCTTCTTAGCTTTCCCGCTGGGTATATACATACATACATACATACTTATTGCATGGGGAGCCTAAATACAAACACACATACACATGTATGGCTGCATGGATGTGTGGTGCTGCATCAAAGCTGGCCACTGACAGAAAACCGAGAGTATTGTATTCATTTGTATATAAATCCGATTGATATTCGGCACTTCTGGTGCCAGTTTGAACAGCCTGGTGCTGCACAAATGCTTATGTATATGTGTATGTACATATGTGTGTCGATACCATTGCCATAATTTTGCACTCCAGACAACAAGCAGAATGTAGGCACCGAGCACGTACAGTCAACCCTGTATAAAGCAGTACTTCCAAAACAGAGATTCGTTTAACTTAGAGTTTACACCTGCAAGTGCAAGTTCGAAAACTTCAATACACTTGCGGTAATTGCTTCCAACCCAACTGCCAATGAATTTTACAAGACAGTGTATTATAGTCACTAGCAGCAAGTAAATGAAAAGTTAAATAACAATGTTCCGTACTAAAAGTTTAGTACTAATTACATAACTGGATTGTAGTATAATGTGATTGAAGTTTTTACGCATTTTAAATACATTTAAAAGCTAATTGCAAATTTTTTCCATAAATATGAAGTTATGAGACAAAAGTACCAATAAAGTTCAATTCTGTTTGAGTCCGTTAATATTAAACCTTTTTATGTTTGTGAACAACTCTGCATGGAAAAGTAAACATGCAACTTGCAAGACTGGCGGAAATTTATTTCTAAATTTTTGTTGATAGTACATATTAAAGGCCTGCATAAACAGTCTTAAAATCTAAATTCGTCTTGTTTTTTAAATGTATTGTCGTGGCATGTATTATTTTAAACCAATAATAAATGCTGTCGTTTAATAAGCGAAGCACTATGGATGTATTGATGTTCGTGTATATGAGTGTTAACAAGCAATGTGGAGAAGACTTCTTGTTCTTAACAAACAATCAAAAGAAGTAGTGTTGATGCGTATATGCTTGTTAGTTTGCATATTGTACGTTTGAGTGTGTGTGTAAGATGTAGATGGTAAATTGTTATGTGTTTAATAGTTTTTTTTTAAAGCAAGCGTACACAACTAATCGTCGGTTTGTTTCTGCTTTGATGTATGGGACAAAATTGTGTTTTCGAGAAAATCGATGAAGAATGTTTAGTTCATTAGTTTTATAAAAATACGCGATAGAATTTTTTGCTTAATAATAAAAGTAATAGATACATATCGTTAACTTAATACGAAAAGGCCCTAACTCATTTTTTAATATTTTACAAGAGGAGGAAAAAACTAAATAAAAAAAGATGCAATATTGATACAAAATTTTTTTAAACGCAATATTATGTGCTTATGTAAAGTGTTTTAAATAAAAATTGCATTTAAAAAAATTTTGTATCAATGGGTGCATTCATAAGACGTAGCTGTTGCGACACCGCTGAGCGTTTGTCTTAGAAACGCATAGTTGAGTAATTCCGCTCCACTCAACAGTTGAGTAATTTTCCATCATAAAATTTTTCCGCTACCTATAGTCAACGTGTTGTGCTCAGCCTAAACAGCTGCTCGAATAGAGTTATGCCTGTTATATGCTTTGTTAGGTGGAAGGAGCAAGTATTTGTTAAATTTTATATTACAAATGCGATGAAGTAACAAAATAAAGATATAAAATTAAATTATATCCATCAAGCCGTTTCTAAGACGTAACTGTTGGGGCCAACAGTTGCCAACAGTTTCACAACTGTTGTGCTCAGCTGCTACGTCTTATGAATGCGCCCAATATTGCATCTTTTTTACTTAGTTTTTTCCTCCTCCTGTAAAATATTAAAAAATGAGTTAGGGCCTTTTCGTATTAAGTTAACGATATGTTTTTTATTCAAACTTAAAGTTGGTAAACTTTTTTCATCCAACTTGAAAAGTTATTAGGACATAAAGAAAAAATTACAAACATTTTTGTCAACGCATCCCATAATCATAACAACAATATTGTTCACTTTTAACAAGTCTTGTTCAAGTAGGTTACATTATTGTATATATTTAAGTAGATAAAAAAGTGAAAATATCAGTTTTCTTCATTTAACATGACTTTTAGAGGAAAAACAAAAGAAGAAATAGAAGACAGTGAATATATTAAATAAAAGAAATTTTGTTAATAAAAATAAATATCAATTAATTTCTTTCACAATAATTAAATTTGTGTACTTTGCTTTGATTCACGTTCTTTGAGTAGTATATGCATTAATATGCATTATAACAGCTGCAAATAAAAATATTAATACTTTTACGTGGAAAATGTGCCACATATGTATCAAAAAAATGGTCCATTACCGTAAAACAGACTTTACAATGTTCAACAATTGTGGAAATGACGCAAATTTCCACATCTACATATGTATATTTCCAGATATATTTAAGATATCGGAAAACTGATAACGAATTTGGAAAGAGGACACATTATTCATGTATAATCTATCAATAACTAAATTTTTTTTAAAATGTCCCATACATCAAAGCAGAAACAATCCGACGTAATGTCAATGCATTTGTGCGTTTGTATGTGCGCAGAAAAATAAAAGATCGTACACACAACTTGTATGAAGAATCAAGTATCACAAATTTTTCCGTCACGAAGTATTTTCTTTTTACTTCTATAACTGCAATAACCGAAACAGTGGTTTTTCTCGTTTGTTTTATAAGATTTCCCTGTAGTAAAGCATTTAAAAAATCCCTCATGTCTTAAAAGTTATTGTAAGTGGTCTTGTGATACCTACAGGATCTGTATAAACTAGTGCTGGGATACTATCGATAGTACTATCGATACTATCCATAGTTTTAAAATATCGAAAATATCGATAGGAAAAAATATCGATATCGAAATTATGCAGTTTCGAAAACCTGAGGTATTATTAAATTTTTTAATTGACAGCAACATTTTTCAAAAACTGTCACCTAAAATAAAGTTTGTAGATACACACATACATATTAAAATAAACATAAGACTATATATACTTTCATTAAAGCGATAAAAAACTAACTGTAACCTGA
Organism: Tachina grossa; assembly: GCA_949987645.1. Taxonomy (NCBI): domain Eukaryota; kingdom Metazoa; phylum Arthropoda; class Insecta; order Diptera; family Tachinidae; genus Tachina; species Tachina grossa. Next base: position 26,241,520 of record OX465277.1, on the reverse strand, counting down.
TAAAAGATTAGTTATACATTTCTTTCTCAGGTACAAAAGTTCAGTCGATGGTAATATCGATAGTATCGATAGTGAAATCTGAACTATCGATATATATCGATAGTAGAAAATATCGATAGTATCCCAGCTCTAGTATAAATCGTTTAAGAAACGTGAGTATCGATCGTTTTATTCAAGGGTTACCTGTACATGCTTGCATACATACGCACATTGTACCTATATGTGTACATATGCTTGTACGTACATATGTATGTGTATATGTAATGAATGTAATTTTTGTATATCCCCTGCAGTCAGAGTGTGGCCAAGTGTCTCTATGTCAACACTAAAAATCTACTAGTAGTTACATTGTCTACAATTTCTCTTCTATTCGTCAGTATAAAAGAAAGAGAGAAAACAGATGTGGTGTATTTCTGGTGGATTTTGCAACAACTTGTCAATATAAATTTGTATGTACGTAAGGTATGTCTCCATGTTCCCATAAGAACTATGAATTCACTACCTCGTCAATTGTTTTAGTGTTACTAGTTGATTTTAAATGACAAGCACATGCTAAATGTCTATAACACAAAGTATTGTATGGGGAATAATTGTAGAGTAGTACTGGTGACAAAGTCAAAAGCCACTTAGTACATTTTCACCATCGATATTTCCTTCAAATTCTATACATACACACATACATTCATGCATAATATATGTATGTATGCATATTTGCTCTTTTACCCTACCTCAAATGAACATTCATTAAACCATACTCATCACCAATCTGCCCCCCCCCCCCCCACCACCCACATAAAACAGCAATTGTTGAAATTGTTCTAAACTTTAGAATCTAAAGCTCTCTGCTCACACGTTGCCTTTTCGGGAAATTACTAGCAAGCGATACTGCATATATACATACACATACATTCATATTTATGTATATGTATGTAACTACGTATATAAAATTTTATAAGTGTACAAAAACATAGCCACAAACATACATACATATTTGTGTAAATATGTATGTATGTTTATAAATTAAAGAAGAGAAGGAACAAAAACAGAGTATTTCTTTGGAAGACAAGCATACGTACACATGCACATAAAATACAAATACAATAAAATACACAATCTTTGTTTTCATCGTTCTGTTTGCTTTTAGTATTTTGTTGTGTTACTCTCCTTCTATTTGTATCTGCTTTTTGCCAATTTTTTTTTCATGAACCGGCATAACTTGTCTCTCACCTAAATTTTTGGGGTCTCTCATTTGTGGCTCCCACTCTCATTGTTTTGCAAATTATTTAGATAGTATTTTCTTCTTGAGCGCTGTGTTTATATTATGAAATTGTTGTTTTAACTGTACCTTTTTTCGTTTTCTCAGACACTACATACATACATTTATACATATATCCACACATGCATAATGTGTATATACATACATTCATATATATGTACCTACTTAGATACCAAAAAAAGCTTTTTGTATCTTGTTTTATATTCTTAGTATTCTCACCGTCTGTAGCTGTGTTCTTTAAAAGGGTGTTTCCCGGCGTTGATGTCATGCGAGATACTAGTAACATAACATGTATACATACATACTATGTATGTACATAATATTAAATATATACATATGTACACTTGTATCTAAGATTAAAATAAATTGCCGCTCTTTTAGTAATTAATTTAAGTTCGCTAGTAGCGTTGTCTCTTGAGTGTTTTTTGTTCTTAGCGGAATTTAAGAGAATTTCTTGAGTGGACAAGTAGAAATATTTGGTGTTGCCATCGCTTACAACTTTTAACGGTCATTTTCATGGCTTGCCAGGCAGGCTCGTACCTATGTATAAGGCTTTTACGGCTCTATGTATAATCAAAAATTGGCATGAAATTAGCATAAGTGGCAACATTGAACATGATCTTAACGTGTTTGGCAAATAATTTTACATGAAAAATCATGCTAGAATGTAATCGAGTGTTAAAACAACATTATGCGGTGATTTTTAATGTCAAATTGTATAGAGGAACTTGTGAACATGTAGTTCAATTTTGTAACTTATGATAACTTCATGCCAAGTTTTGATTATATGTACTACATAGAGCCGTTAGTAGGGTGATCGATTATTCGACTTTTTCCAGAAACCAGTTTTCAAATAGTTCGAATATTTGAAATTATGAAAAACCCGGTTTCGGTTTTTACAATTCAGGAAAAACCGGCCAACCGGTTTTTTTTAAGTAAGAAAATTATTATACAAAAGTTTTGATTTTAAATTTCTTTTCTAAAAAAAGGGTTAACAGTTCATGCAAATACTATAAAACAATACAAAAATTAAAGGTAAAACATAAAAATTAACTTCATATACTTATGTATAGTACATAAATATTTATATATAATATACAGTTGAGGAATAAACTCTACATACAACCATCATTTTTTGGGTTTGTGGAAACTTGGGAAGAAATTCAAAAAATTAAATATACCAATATTTAGGTTGCTAATAAATATGTTTATACAAAAAATTAAAAAAAATAATTAAACACTTACAGTAGCAAAAATATTAAAAATAGATGAAAAAATACATGCAAAATGTTTGATGTCGTCAACTTGTTTGAAAGTTCTGTGATTTCCGGTACCAAGCCGTCAACAAACGGCATCCAAATATGGTCTATTATGTTGTTGTTATTATAATTATTTTTTAATTTTTTATTTTTTGTATAAACATATATATTAGCAACCTAAATATTGGCATATTTAATTTTTTGAATTTCTTCCCCAGTTTCCTCAAACCCCAAAAATTATGGTTGTATGTAGAGTTTATTCCTTAATGGTATATACTAGTGATGCACGAATATTCGTATTCGTATTCGAATTGCCGAATATTCGGCCGTTTTTAATGCGAATACGAAGCATTCGTATACGTCAAATTCAGGCGAATACGAATATTTTTGGAAAAAAAATTAAATAATTAAATGCATATATCCTAAACTAAGTTTAAATAAATGGATAAAAATATTAGTTTGTACGAATCCATTAACTTTTTTATAGAAATTTGTGCTTTATATCATTTTAAAATAATATTTACTGACGATCATTAAAATTTTGTCTAGTTTTTATTAACTTTAATAGTACGCCAGAAGTATGAAGTTCTTTTTCATAACAATTTTTTAATATTTCATATTGCAGGCGTAAATAGACCTCTAATTTAAAGTCTACACAGAGAAAAAACTGCCTCATAGAATTAAGAAGATTTTCTCTATGAAGCGTTTTTAGGCTAAGGTGTATCCCAGCAGAAAGAAGCGAAGATTTTTTCATAGAGATTCCTTATTGTTTTTATGTGGTAAGTCTTATTAATTTTATCAAGAAGAAACCCACATAAAATCAAGAAGAAATCTTATTATTCAAATTTTGTTTACTTAATTTCTGTTATTTTCGCCACCAAAAAAACAATCCATAGAGAAAATCTTCTTAATTCTATGTTTTCTTATAAATTGTAAACTATAGGGATTTCTTATTGGTTTTATGAGGTTGCCTTATTGATTTTTTTAAAAAGGGTTTCTTCTTGATTTTAGTAGGCTATCTTATTAATTTTTTCAATAAGGTTTTCTTCTTGATTTTACTAGGTTCCTATATGATTATGTGTAAAGCATCTTATTGATTTTTTTTTATATCATATCTATAAATAGACATACAGACAATTTTTTTTTCATGATCTTTTCCGTTTTTGTATAAGCATATTTGCACAATTATTTTAATGGTTATTTAGACTGCTTGTTAGCATATTGGTTAGAGTGTTTGTCTATCAGTCAGAATTTGCTGGTTCAATACTTGTCTCCTTTCAAGTAATAATATGTACCTATGTATGTATGGTGAGTTAGTTAATTAAAAATCGAATATAATATGTATGTATGTATGTAAGTACCCTCTAGTCAACTTAGAACCATATGTCTCTATGTCAATGCTCTTTCTCCAGCGACAATTGCACTAGTTAAAATGTCGACAACTTTCCTTTTATGCGCGAGTAGAGATACGTTAGAGACGACAGTTCTAGTGTATTTCTGGTGATATTGTCAATGAAGGCGTCAATAGTTTGTTTTTCTTTTTTATTATGTTGTGCAATAATAATAAATAAATATATGTAGACGAGGGTCACTAAAATCTGCGAGTGAATCTTCGGTTCAAATATCTCCATATGGTCGTAAAAGAACTACCTTCTCAATAGTGGCAAAGTCTACTGATAGATTTTGAATGACAACCCTATGTTATTTGTCAATAGGCATTTGCATTGGCTGGGGTACACCTAGTCAGTAGCTTTATTGACAATGTCACTAGAAAATCACTATAAGTTTACTATTGACAACGAGAGGGATATATATACGGTGACCATAATTTTTAAATCAAAATACAGAACAAGGAAATATTTAAAAAACAGCAACTAAAGTACAAACAACCTTACAGACATATATGTAAAACATATTGAATTTCACAAGTTTTAAGCATACAAATTCGAAAGTATTTTCTTTCGTTTCGAATTACACAGTAGACCCCCAGTACAAAAAATTAATAGCTACATAGTTTCTGAACATTATTACTACATAAGTTGTAAAAACTATACAACTAAAATTAATATTTACTCGTTAAATATCAAGAGTATTAAAAAAGTTTTAGATTAGAATGTTAAAATACAAAACAGCTTATTTTGGTGTTTTACTGTGGAATAAATTTGTTTTACCAGGTATTGATTTCCCTTTAAATATTCTTTAAACTCAGTACAATTTAGATCATAGTTTAATTTAGTAATTAAAATCGTTTTGATGGTATCCATCTTCATTTAAGTTTTTTCACTGGTCCATATATTATATAAAACAGAAAATACTCTTTCTGTTGTGGCATTGGAACTAGAAAAACATAAACAGAATTCGACAACTTTCAACCTATTTTGGAAACATATGTCTCCTTATTTAAAATGTTTAAACATTTTTACCCACCGCTCTTCTGCATTTCTAAAGAGGTATATATTATAACAATAGTTAATTCATCAAATAATTCGGTGTCATTTATGTTTAACTCATTTCTTTTATCCATAAGTCCCAAATCACACTATGCAAGTCTTATTGCTAAGCTGATTCGTTTCAGGGAGAGAGAGACGAGGGGAACAGCAACGTTTCTTTTCCCCCCGTCTCTCTAGCCTAACAAACTAATCAGCTTAGCAATAAGACTTGCATAGTGTAAATTGGGACTAATGAAAACAGAACTGGACTTAACATCTTTCCACGTAGGACTTTCGACTTCTTGGTAGGCAGTATCCCCTTGACTTAAGTATTCAATAATAAAAAAATATTTCCTCTCTACGTTGTTGGGAATTTAAAGTTTAGTTAATTAATAATGAGACCTCAGTCATAAATATTTTTTTGGGACTCAATCTCCGTTATATAATCATGAAATAAAGTAGCTTGACAGTGAACGAAGAAAAGCCAGGTTCCTGAAGCGGGAACTTCAAAAATAAGATTTAAAACACAAGATGTCACTAACTAACACAGACAAATTTCATATTCACGTTCTCAAGGAAAAAAAATTAAGGAAACAAAACTCATGTTGTTTCTGTATTTTTATAGAACTGCGGCATTTGCATAGTTGATATATTAAGGCCTTTTTCAATATTGATTAAAATAGTATTGTTGCAGGAACTGCGTTAATTTTTTAAATGCAGTTTGAGTGATGAAAATACAGAACAAATACTGAACAGTAAATAAAATACAGAACATTTCAACGTTATTTCCTAATGAATAATTTATACGGAACAGAACTCTCAAATACAGAACTGTTCTGTATAATACAGTACGGATGGTCACCGTAGATATATCGATATTGTAGACTAGAGCCCCTAAAATTTACTAGTGAATCTTTGGTGCCAATGTCTCCATGTGGTCCCGAAAGAGCTACTAAGTCAGTAGTGATATAGTCTAGTGGTGGATTTTCAATGACAAGCTAGTGTTAAATGTCAATAGATGATACCATTGGCTGGGGTACACCTGGTCAGTAGTCCTACTGACAACGTCACTAGTAAGTCACCACAATTTCACTATCCGCACATTCTGCAGGGTATGTGTAAATAAATAACATATACATACATATACTACATACATACATAAGTATATGGTATAGAATTTAAATGAAAATACATAAGCAAAGCACAAAAAAGAAAACCTTGTTGAAAAAATCAATAAGATAACCTCATAAAAACTACAAGATTTCTTCTTGATTTTTTTAAAAAGGTTTTCTCTATGAAAGTAATAAGATTTCCTTATTGAAAAAAACCATAGAAATTTCTTATTAATTTTGTGCTATTATGAAGTATTTAATAGGCACTGTTTTCTCTGCGTATAAATTTCACATGAAATATTCGTATTCGTATTCGCGAATATCGTTTCAAATATTCGTATTCGCGAATATCAAAAATTGACATTCGTTACATCACTAGTATATACATACATATGAATGTACGGACAAGACATATGAATGTATGGACAAGGTGGATATCTACCTCTATATAAAATATGAAGCAAAATGGCAACAAAACTAAAAAACACTTTGCAACTGTATTTTGACATCCATTGCACACCATAAGGCCAATTAAATTCGCCTCTGCTATTACCTCATAAAATAGTTTCTCTTAATTTCATGTTTCAGTAAAAAAATACTTACGAAAATCAACAAAACATGCAAAATGTACAAATCGAAAAGTATTCGACTCAGCCGGTTTTTAAATTGTAAAAAAAAATCCGCACTATTCGACATTCGAAAAATCAACATTTTGAAAAAACCGACAATCGTATATTGAAAAAACCGCGTTTTAAAACCGGTTGAAAAACCGAGTCGATCACCCTGGCCGTTAGTATCTAAGTACATTATAATAAAAATTAAATTAAATAAAATGAAAACTTAAAGTAAAACCACATAATCTCACAAGCTGATAAACCGACACAAACACACGTACATATGTATGTATGTATAAATCCTGAGCTCTGTTTGTAAAGGAAAGCTTTAACTTGAAATTTTCGTTTTTGGTATTTCCACATAGTAGATACATATCTAAATTTTAATTAGAGACTGCTAATGTCGATTTCCGCTGTTCATCTAGAAACAATAGGCAGTGTACCTACATATATAGAAATGGAGGTTATCATATCTGATTGCTTCGGAAAAACCATTCATAAGTGATATTGGTATCGCTGGTCAGGATTAAAATTATGTGCGTTGTTTAATATGTTTTACGCCAATTAAAATTACTTCTTTGGAAAATATCCACCATTAGAAATTGTATATACATATGTCCTTTATTTATCCAAAAAAAAATATGTAAATGCAAACATGCAAAATAAAATATTTAAATAAAATAATCACTGAGAACATAGGACGTCAACGAAATCTCTCCATGTATTTCTATCTCTAGCAAGAATTTTATTCTCGTTCCATGTAAGAGGAGCAGTTTCGTGTTCTTTTAGGATCGACCGGATTCAGGAGTTACCTGGGTAGATCTGGCAATATCCGTTGATGGTCGTCTGAGAATATGGCCGATCCATGTCCATTTACGTTTTCGTATATCATTTTCAATAGGACAACAATGTGAATGATTTCAAAGGGTTTCATTGGATATTCAATTCGGCCAGTAAACCCGTAATATCTGCCTCAGACACCGATAAACGAACATTTGTACGAGGGCGTATCAATAAGTCCGTGAATTTTCGAACTTTCCTCGTAGTTATATGAAATGCAACACTGTTCTCATCAAGTACCACCTGTTAATACACTACTGTCAAATTTTGAGCAAGTGTCGTCATTTACTTTGCATTTAACAGTTGTTCAAAACATACAACCTAGTGTATTTTACTAAAAAATGAAAAAAAAAGTGAATTTCGAGTGCTCATTAAACATTATTTTGTGCGTCAATCAAATCAAGGAAAAGCTCGATAAATTCTATGGGGACTCTGCACCATCATTGAAAGATTCTACATCTTCCAATATCGTATCATCTACAACGAGTGTTGTTCTTGTATTAGTTCCAATATGCAAAAGTGTTGTTTTCTAGCAATTTAAGTACTGGATTGCTGACAACGCTAATTTTTATATTTGGAAGATACATATTATTTTTTCGAAGTAAATTTCCACTAAATATAAACAGAATCTTGAGAATTATAATAGTGTTGTGGTCCAATCAGTGCTGATACATTCTATAAAATTTTTTAGTGTATCGTACGTCTTGCATTACAATCGGAATGCCAGAAATGCAGAGCCGCAAAAGTGACCATAGTTTGAAAAATATAAGCGAAATGAAAATTTCTCCTTAGCAAATAAAAAATATTGTGGCCATATAACCAAATTATCGTTTGGTATCTGGCTTCATTTTACAAAAGAGAAGTAACACTCAGGCAACAAATGCCTACTACTATTATTAAATGTTAGTTTCTTTAGGAAAGCGATATTTATAAAGAAGATAGGTGGCGAAGAAAGAGTTAGAGGAAAGCTTCATTCTTTTACAACTCTGCTTTTTTCAACTTTGCTTAATAAGGCAGTGTTGCAGCGCCTCTGGTGTCAATGAGGCGTATTAAATTTTCGCAGGTGGGCTTAGTAGCTATTTAATTGGTTATTTTATTTTGCCAATGATTCTGCTACACAATACCGCTGAAGTAGGGCGCTCTGATGTTACATTAGGATTAGTATCCGCTGAAGTCGGTTTAGTTCAGTGACCAGTGACTATGCCTTCATCACTTCACGCATCAAATAAATTCAGGGTGTTGTTATTTAATGACTGTAGGAGACCGGACTAAAACCCAGAACTTTCGGTTTTATAGTCAACGTGCTAACTACTTCAGCCAAAGCCTCCTCAGGCTGTTTAACTTTGCTTCTTTTCCCTTCAAGTCTCTGTTAAAGGTGTTTTTTTTTTATTTTAAATCGAGATTTTTTTGCATTTTTCGATACATTAGATGTTCTTTTACCGAAATATACAAAACATTCAACATCAAAAATATAATGAGTTAGGGCCTTTCTATATTAAGATTTATTGCTTTTCATGACTTGCTTCGCTCTAGTTTTTTTTAACTGGCCTAAATCTTCATAGTGACATCTCTGAATTAGTGATGTAACGAATGTCCATTTTTGATATTCGCGAATACGAATACGAATATTTGAAACGATATTCGCGAATACGAATACGAATATTTCATTTGAAATTTATAGATATTAAATTAGGGCTCTATTTACGCCTGCAATATGAAATATTCAAATAATTGTTATAAAAAAACTTCATACTCCTGTTTGCGTACTTTAAAGTTAATAAAAACTACACAAAACTTTAATGATCGTCAGTAAATAATATTTGAAAATGATAAAAGCACAAATTTCTATAAAACATTTAATGAATTCGTACAAACTAATATTTTTACCCATTTATTTAAATTTAGTTTAGGATTTATGCATTTAGTTGTTTAATTTTTTTTGGAAAAATATTCGTATTCGCCTGAATTTGACGAATACGAATGCTTCGTATTCGAATTAAAAATGGCCGAATATTCGTGCATCACTACTCTGAATACATACCCCCTTATGCAAAAAAATATTTTACTTTAGCTTTAAAGTTCATAGTAGTTGATAAGCACTTTAAGGCTAACATAGCTTTGTTAAAAAATCATATGCAAAAGACAACTTTAAAGATTTTGTGATTTAATAATAAATACTGGTAACACCACCGTGTTCAACAACCATTTCACAGCTTATGATGTACAATATTGAATACAATTTCATTCGGGTATTCAAATATTTTTTTATTTTATTAAATAAATTTTTATTATCTTGAAGTAAAGCAACCTAATTTAAAAAATATGAGCTTCTGACATAGCAGGAAAACAGAAAAACACAACCATGAAGTAAAAGTAAAAAAATGTGACAAATCATCACAATTTGTTTTATTCGAATGAAACAAGTATTTGAATATCCAGCTTTTTTCGATTTGTTTTGATTGTATGTACATCCCTAAAACATTTTTATATAATTGTATTTATTTTAATATTTTTTTATGGATTTTGCTATGTATTTCGAATCAGTTGGATAATTTGGTGATGCTTCCCATTACATGACAGAAATAATAAATTTAAGATAAGAGCAGGCACTTCTAGCTTCATTTTCAGATATAAAATGAATCAGTATGTGCTATATTAGTAAAAATATTTGAGGTACAAAATACACATTTTGGAAATATCAATTTAAAGCATTCTTAACAAACGTTTGTGCCTACTTTAGAATTTTTATACAATAATTTTTTTAGAATACAACTTTACTTAACATTGCTTTGCAAAGCCTTATTAAGTTTTTTTGCATAAGACCCATAAACTTTAATTGTAAAACATCAAAAATATATTATTCTTCTACAATATTGGAGTTTAAGTTAAAAAAAAATTTTTTCTCTGCACTATGGGTAAGGTTGCATACATACACACATACGTCTCAGGCATAAATAAATGTACATATCACCTGCTTTTTGTTTACATTTATTAATGAATTGTACAATTGTAGTCTAAACTATGATTAGTTGTTTAATAACAACAATTCCTCCAGACATTCAGTTATTCGAACTGTTCTAATAGAAATCAATTTTAACAAAAAAAAGAAAAAAAACAATTATTCATAATGAAACCACATAAATAAACATGTTCAGTTTTAAATTACAGAACTGTTGACATACATACACACGGCTGGAGTCATTAAGGTCAATGTGACAATATGAATTTTTTATTTATAAAGAGTTTATAATACATAATAATAGTCTTTTTTTGTTGTGTTGTAACATTAAAGTTATAAAAAATATATCTAACATGTTTGTAACAATAAGCAGAAAAATTTACTCAGCTGAAATCAATAACTAACTATTCTTAAACATCAGAGCTGTAAATGAATGATTCATATTTGATTTTTAATTCACAATGAATTTAAAAAAATAATTTAATTCATTTTGCCCAAAATGTGAATTGAATTAAAATTGAAATGCATTCCTAATAGAATTAAAAATTCTTGAACGCATTCGTAATACTAAAAATATGAAGTGAATTAAAGTTTCAATGAATGTTATCAACAAAAAAGAATTGAATTAAAATTTCAATGAATTCATTGATAAAGGAATTATAAATAATTTTTCATTCACTTTTTTAATTAAGATAAAGATCATAAATCTGTAAAAAAAATTATACAAATAATAATAAATATCCATTTAACTAAGAGTTTCGTTTATGATATTGCCTTTCAACGTATCTCGAGCATTTTTTTCCAATTAAACAATCAAAAACAAATTGAATAAAAGTTCATCTGTCGCTCAGTTTAGTAAAAGAAATAACAGTTTTGAAGATTCGCTTGTTTTGTTGGAGTTATTCTTGTTTCTTGTTTCAGCTCTTCGATGTTACATGTGCTGTTCCAGTCAATACTTTGTCACAATAAAGTTTCACTGATATATTTTCATTTTTTGGTTTAGTTTTCTTTTCTGGATACTCTTGCTGTAGGAATACAGACAGCTGCATTTATATAAAGATGTCTTACCCCTATTTTATGCAATTATTTCTTGCCCCTAATAAAAACTAAACTCTTTCACGATAGTAAAGTATTTCTCAAAAAACAGCGACCGCGTTGGACATTTGCCGTCGTCAGGTGATGATGTGACATCCGCCATCTCAGGCTCATCCTTTTTCGCTAATTCTGATTTACAGTTTTTAGAACTGGATAACCCATCCTCATTTAAAAGTTCTTATACAAAAGTTTGCGTCCAAATTTATGAAAGAAATTTTCGGTTTTATCAAATTCGTTTTTGTGAAATAAATTTTGCGATATTATGCACATTTTTCACTTTTATATTTCAAAACTAAATCAAATTGATTAACCGATTCCTTTGTGGAAGCTTCTATTTAATTTATTTTATTCAATCGTTTTGACTTGTATTTCTTATTTATATAACGCAAGACCTATTTAGATCTATTTTTTTTTTTTTGCTTAAGCAATAAATTGAGTACAATGAGGAAAAATTCATTCGTAATGAAGAAATGAAAATGGAAATGATGAATGAAGAAATTAATTGAAATTCATTTCCATTATATTATCCATGAATGTATTCAAATTTTAAATCAATTATTTATTTGGCTCAAATGAATGCATTTAAAAAATTCAAGTCAATATGAATTAAATAAATTTTAACTCAAATAATATTTTTCGTGAAATGAATTCATTTAAAAGTTTTTAATTCATGATGAATGCATTTATATATTAATTCAATTAATATTTTGGGCAAAATGAATGCATTAAAAAAGTGATAACTCAATGGCTGAATGATTCGCAGATTCATTCAAAAAAGAATCATTCTTTTACAGCTCTGTTAAACATATAACGGTTGCGCCAAAAATTCATAATATATGTATGTAGAAAACAATTAACAATAAATACCTGATTTACATTAAGCATTTTTTCATGAAATTTCATGAATTTTGTTGCACGCAACTTTTTCTATTTGCTAATTGCAGCACTATAAAAGAGAATTTTATATAAAAAATGGTGTTGAGTGAACCTCTGATGCACTTTTGAGATCTCTTTTGACATAAGTTGAGGCTCCAGGCCTCGTATTGACAAACAAAAAATTTTCATGCAACTAATTTCGTGAAAAAAATGCTTGATGTAAATTAAGTAAAAGTTATAATTTATACTTTCTTTGAAACATAAAATATCGGCGAGTATGTAACTTCTTAATATTTATAAGCAAATGGCATCTGTCACTCAGAGAAGTACTGTTTGAGCATTGTTCGTCTAACAATCATACTCACACGCAAACATACTCATCAACTTTTTAAACTGAAAACATATAAACTATAAAAAATCACTGTTCATAAACATTACTTAAATTGCGCAGCACAAACGACTACAAGTAAAATTTACACACTATACCAACTTTAATCATACGCATAAATACAAAAATACTCTGAGTATTTATTCGGCTACATATGAGTATATACAGGAGTATTTTAATTGTACACACTGAAAGCATCAGTGCTGTCAGAAAAATTGATTAGTAAAGCAGTAAAATGGCAACGGTGTTTAACTGATTTTTGACTTGTTTGATGCATAAAATTTTTTCATAATTACTTTGTGAAACTTCTTGAATAGCTCAGAGTTTCATCTAATGCTACACGCACGTATTTAGTTTGCCTTGATAACAGGGACCGAAAGTGTGATTAAATAATTCGCGACTAAATAAATATTTACTAGAAATACATTTATAACTATAAAAATTACAAAATCTCATATCATTAACGATTTTTTTGTGCAAATTTTACAAAAAAAAAAAAAAAAAAAATACTAATAATGGGCCTAATTACGAATGTCGTGTATCAAATGCGACTACGGCGAGTTTGTAGTAGACTACAGAACATTTCAACTGTTTTTCTTTAATTTAGTACAAAACCGTTGTAGTTGAAGTTGAAATACGACACTCGTAATGAGGCTCAACATCAGTTGTTTGAAGTTTATGAGGGCAATTATGAATAAAATTCCATGGGAAAATTTTCCCTGGGAACAATTCCAGTTAATGGCAAGTAATAGGGAAAACAAAAAATTCTAATTGGAAAAGGGAGATATTTCTCGCGGAATTTTATTCATAATTGCCCTGTATATTTATTTAAGAAGTTTATTATTTGTTTGATATGTTTACATACATACCTACACACACACACACACGCACACACACACACACACACACACCAATACACACTAGTCTCCTGCACAAGATATCTTATAAGAACTCTTAAGACATGAGGGATTTTTCAAATGCTTTGCTACAGCGAAATCTTATAAAACAAACGTTAACAACACTGTTTGCAAGAAATTTATTTGAGTATTGTAGGTATAAGAGTAAAGAAGAAAACACTTCGTGACGGAAGAATTTGTGATACTAGCTTCTTTCTACGCATAAGCGCGTGTACAAACGTCATGCATGTATGTGTGTATGATCTTTTATTTTTCTGCGCACATGCAAGGGCACACACTTGCATTAACATTAGTTGTATGCGGTTAATCACATAATAGCTTACCATCTACATATTACACACACACTCAAACGTACAATACGAAAAATAACAAGCATACACTAATCAACAGTACTTCTTTTGAGTGTTTGTTACAGACAAGCTGTCTTGACGTCATCGCTTGTTAACACTGGTATACACATACACCAATACATCCATCGTGCTTCGCTTACAGTACGACAGCATTTATTATTGGTTTAGTATAAGACATGCGACATGAATACATTTAAAAATCATGACGTTTTTACATTTCAAGACTGATTACGCAGGCCTCTAATACACACATACACACACCAATACACACAGACAAATTTCACATAAAAATTTACCTAAAAAACATTAATGTCAAATTTTTCTCCAATCGTTTTGCTTTATAGGTGTTTCATGTTAATTCAACATGACTTACAGTTATCTATAAAGAACATTTTTTTAAATTTTGAAATAACTTTATCTAATGTTGATTTAAAATTTCAGTACTATAACATCGAAATTAAGAATCATGTTGAATATTTGAATTTATTTCATGTTGAATCAACGTGAATTAATTGAAAATGTAATCATTATATTTTATTAATTATTTAACTTATGTTATTCTGTGTATTGACACAGGCATCAAGAAAATGTTTCTAGTTTGGCTTTCCCGGCCAGGATTTCAACTCCGGCTCATCGCGTGGTAGTCAACGCCCGTAGTGGCCTTATACATTTGTAAGATACACACGAAATATATGTATATCACCATGAATACAATTTTAATTAATCATTATTGTTGATCATTTAACATAAAATTTACTTGAAACTACCTAGCATTTTCACGCGAATTCCTTAGCATCCAGAAATAAATTTAGTAGACTTTAAATTGTATTTATACCAAAACGTATCAAAAGCACAAAAAACATAAAAAATACCAACAAAAATGTTTGCTAGTTTTCCCATTTTCCCTTGTTTCGCGCAGCTTTCTTAATTTTTTTTTCATTCTTCTCGAGACAATAACAAATAAAGCAAAAAAAAAAAAAAAAAGGTGTATCGGTGCAGCCATTATCGCATGATGCCGTGAACAAAAGGAATTAATTTGAAATTTATAGTTTAAAAACACAAACTTCGAAGCTATTTTGGCTTGTCTCCAGGATTCGAACCAGCGGCCTTCCGACTACAGGACTAGTACACTGTCTACTAGCCAGCAGCAGGAAGTTTTCGCTGGTAATGCGAAGTTTGTCGGCTATTTACGAACATCAAAGCAAACAACAACAAAATAAGAACAAGTGTCACAAAGCATATCAACACCAGCACGATTAAAGAAATTATTATTTCTTGTAAATATAATATGATTTGTATTCAAAATTTTTGCGTGGTGATTTTAGATTGGTATTTTTCCCTGTGTACGGACTAGAGATGGGCGCGTGTCGTGTTTTTTCCGTGTCCCGGACACGCACGACTCAACACGAAGTATTCGTGGTAAAAAATCTGATATCGTGCGTGCTTGGTTCGTTTCGTGTTGAGCAAGCAAAATTGACACGAAAAACACGAAACTATTTTAGATTTAAAATATGTATAAATGAGAAAAAATTTAATATTTTGTATCGTCAAACACACAACACCAGCATATTTATTGGTATTGTATGGGCCTATGAAGCTTAAAGTTCTGTACGTAAACCGATAGTACTCGTATCAGCTGTGGTGCAGATAGTATCAGCTGGCAGTGCCAACTCGGTGCCATATTTTAAAGAGCGACCCTTGAAAAAAATCAATTAAATTTTCTGATCTTCAATAATGTACCAATAATATTTCGTGAGTGTTGTACAGTGTTGACGAAATTTTTCGCGTGCGTGTTTCGTACGTGTTGAGCGTCTTGGTTGGTATTCGTGTTCGTGTCGTGTTGGAAAAATTCGATACGCGCCCATCTCTAGTACGGACATGATATCGAAAATAGTTAGAATCAACTCTCAGAACCTCAAAACGTCAAATATCATAAAAACTCGATTTTCGAAAATTGGGGTAAAATTAGTAACTTCCTTCTAATAGTTTAAAAAAAACATGAAAATTTAAATTCTGACTTAAATTCCCAAATATGTATCACAAGTAGTTTTCTAAATATTATTGACAACATGAATATTGCAGAAATTATAAACACAAACTGTTATATGCACATTAGGGTTGTCCTTATTTTTCAAGTTTTGAAATATAATCACGCCACCCTTTTATTCGATTATCTACCATAAAAAAAAGAAATAATGTCTTTTTATTTTATTTTTAGACAGGATTTAGAGGTCGCTACCAGTCTTCAAACTTTACGAAAAATATTTTATGGCAACTTCAACTTTAGGTCTCACTAATTGATTCCGATTATTCTTTATTTAGAGTTATTAAAGTGAAATACGCAGAGAGTTCAATTGATATTAATTCAAAGACGAGAGACCTCACGTTTTTTCTTTACTGTTGCAATTGTGTCTACATTTGGATGATTCGTCAATTAATGCCTAAGCTTATCCACTTAAAGTTACCATCTAATCCGGAAGTATTACGTTTGTTCTTTTACTACAAACGTGAAGAAAATAAGCATTCATGAATCTGCTACTTATCTATATGTGCAGTGATAAATCTAAAAAAAAATAAATAGAACAAGACTGACAAACAACTTTAGACTATTTATTCCATATTGCTCATTGTGATGCTTTAAATATTATGACTGTAGAAGAGGACAAAAAGTTTTTATTAGCTCTAAGACAAAAAACACGCAAAGATTTTATTGGTTCGACAGACTATAAAGTTTAAAAAATTTAAGAAAATAAAAAAGAAAGAAGAAAGACTTCAGAAAAAAACGTGAACGTGGAAACATAAATATCTCGGCTTTGACAAACAAGTGCTCTTTTTCTCCTCTGTCGTTTTCTTTGCCGTCATCTTCCATCGAAGAAGCAACTACAACTGATTCCGAAGTTACATCAAAACCTCCTAAGGTGCAATTACCCTTCAAGTCTTGACCTTTCTAAATTGAGTGACACAAAAGCAAATATTGTTGTAAAATCTACTTTGAAGAGTGCTGGATATGATCCATAAAAATTTAGTGTCAACAGATCTTCTATTCGTAAGTTCTTTGTGTTTTGATACAACAACTTTAAATACCGGTTCAAGAAATAGAGTTTGTGTTCTTTTAGAGGGCAAATTGGAAAGAGTCATCCTATCGCTTGCTTGCCTGCCGCCATCACGTAATGGAAATTATGCTATCAACTGTAGTAGGTAAATCGCTCCATCCGTCCAGTGGTCCTGAGGTTCAAGAGGTTTTAGAAAAATTGGACTACACGACAATGAAAAAAGCTGTTTCGTTTAGAAAAGATGCTGATCTACACCGAGCTAGGTGGATGGCAAAGACTTTGTACTGTTTAAAAATTTGCCTATTCAAACACCAGTTTAAACTGTCAAATAAGGAGAAAAAAGCTTTAAGAGAAATATGTATTTCTACAGGGCTGATATATATAAAATAAGGGTTTCAAGACTTGAAATTATTAAAAGATCTTACAGCTCTCGAAAAACTAAACAAGGAAATGGCTGCTGTCACCTTAAAAAACATTCTTGGAGATTTGTGGTATATTTCGGAAGAACTTTTGTCTTTTGCATTTTTCGACAACGAACTTTCATCACAAAATAAAAAGAAAATGGGAGATGCAAAGGTGTACATGATTGCCAAAAAAAAGAGGACTTTGTAACCAGCAAATCTTTAAGATTCTTTGCAATTCTGGGTACCTCTTCAAATTTTTTTTAATAAAAACGTAGATGTCAGTTTTGTGGCGGCAGAAAAATTGATCATTCTAGGCGAGTAGTAAACGATATAGAAGAGCGTAGGTGTAGCTCTTATCTAAGAATATAATAAATTGATTACAAACGATGAAGAGCAGAAGCAATATTTGCTTTTATTTGCAAAGGAATATGTGACCTTCTCCGAGAAAAGGGACGTAGTTTTTCAAAAAACTGGGTTGGACTCAAGACTGGATTCTGGTACCTAAAAGTGTATAGAAAAAGATGAAATGAGCTAGATTTCTGATTTCATAACTAAACATACCAAATCGCATCTACTAACTGAAGGTGTGTGTGTTCAAAGTGATAATGCGTTATGAAACTTTAAATGCGTTTTTCTCAAAACTTTATTTTCAAACACTAGGTCCCTTTTCTCGGAAATGGTCACATATAAGAAAAAATACCCTTATCTGAAATTTATTTGCTGGTGGTTCAACGTTGTCTATATGCATTTCATTGTTGCTGTAACAAATCGTCAGTAGACTTCAACCACACATTCTGAACATTCACACACCTCTTAACTTATGCACAGACTTTCATAATTTGAAACAACAAAAATAATTGGAATAGTTGATATTCTGAGTTATGAATAAAACATTTTAAAATTAACAAATTTTGAGTAATTGTTTAATATTAAATCCTTGGTGTAGCAACCCTTAAATGTTATTTAAAAACCAAGAAAAACATACTGATAATTTTTGATGTGTAAACATCTATACGTTAGGGGGCAAAAATCTTTTGACTTTGATTTCTTTGCTGAGATTTCTTTGCTGAGATTTCTTTGCACACATCATTGTCAAATCGGTGTATGAGTGTATTAGTGTTTGAAAGAAGCCATACCAAGCAGAGAAACAAGTCGACCGGCTCGAAGCCGACGATGCGCCGCCGCCGGTTATTTTTCTGTATATTTCCGTACACCAAAGGTGAAAATTAACCGTAAGAGCTACGGACTTGAAAATTAGACACAATGTGTAGACATTTGGCCACTACCACAACAAATACATGAGAGTTAAAAACTAAAGGGTGTTCCAAAACGAGCAACGAAAAATTTTAAAATCCCATGTAATATACATACAATTGTATGTACATATATACACTTGAAATTTTAAAAGTTATTGTATTTTTATACAGACTACAACAATTAACACTAAATTTAAAAAATTTAAATCAATGGGTGTTCCGTCAGTTAATGCAATTTTGACTTTGTAATTTTGACAACTTGCTGTATCTTGGAAACCGTAAGAGCAAAACTCTTGAAATTTTCAGAAACGGTAAAACTAAAATATCAAAAAAATATAAAATCGCCAAATATAAAAAAATCGCCAAAACAAAAAAAAAATCGCCAAAACGAAAAAAAGCACCAAATTTAAAAAAAATCTCTAGGACTAAAATAAATCGCGAAAAACCGGTAAAATCGCCAAAATGAAAAAATCCTTAAACAAAAAAACCGCCAATAGGAAAAAATCGCCAAAATGAAAAAATCGCCAAAATGAAAAAATTGCGAAAATTAAAAAAAACCCAAAAAGAGAAAACAAAACGCCAAACCGAGAAAACAGTGATAAAACTGAAAAAAATCGTTCAAACTGAAAAAACTTAAAAAAGGAAGAAAGCTAAATAAAAAAAAAAAAAAATGATCAAAACCGAATGTGCGCGAGTCAAAGTCGCACTTTACTGAATTTATTTTAATTGCAATGCGTACACTACAACAAGAACAGCAACAACTAAACGATGAACAACAGGAATTAAAAATTAAAAAGTAAAAGTAAAGGCATTTACCATAGATGAGCACTGCAGTACCACTAAAGTTTCAGTAAAAGCAATAAAAAAATGTTTAACAAGTAAATTTTTACTGATTACTAAAATTTTTGTCTACAATTTTTATAAATTGCCTAAATGATTTGTTATATGATGAGGTGCATTGAATTTTCAGTAATCAGTAATGCCCGTATTCATAATGAAATTCTACCAAGTGGCTAAATGTTTTTCATACAAAAGTTTAAAAATGTGAATGAAAAAACTTTGCCACTTGCTACAATTTTATTATGAATACGGCTTTGCGATTTTACCGGTAATGCAAATTAAATTTCATTAGCAGTAAGAATTTACTGAATTTTTTCAGTAATCAGTAAATTTACGGCTTACTGCAATTTTGAATGCAGTACATGTACATATACTGCAGTGTGCCAATTTACTACCCAAATAAGTTTAATAAAACAAACAAAAACCAACAAATTCATATGTATTTACAATATTTAAAGTTTTGATACTTTTAATTAATTAATTTAAAAAATGATACTAAAAGCATAAGTACTTCCAACTTAAAAAAAATTTTCATTACTAGATGTTTACACATCTCCTCTGTGATAGGACTCACATTGCTTTTTTTATTTTGTAAATATGGAGTGCCCCTTTCTTAGCAGTAAGTACCACCCTAATGTACATGTACGTATGTATGTACATTTGTATATAGTCTGCTTACCTGCGCTGAAGGGTGCATAAAGTAGAAACCTTAAGTTCTACATTTATCTCATTGAATGCTCAAAACATTACTGAAGAAGCCTCTAAGGAATCTTCATAAATGATGAAGTAAATTAGGAATAAGAAAAACTATTAGTGGAGAACGGCAGAAGAATAAGATAAAACAGCAAACAATTTAAAAAAAAAACAATATTTTTTTTTTACTTGTGCGCAAATTCACAGAATCGGCGCGCATGCGCCAATGTTAATCAAACCTTTATTTTATTTTGTCTACTTGAATATACAACATACATACATACATTGACAATACCATTGAATATATTTGAACAACCGAACGACAAACTATTCGACGGTTGGTCTGCCCAAAAACAAAAGCTTTAAAATAATTTTGCACTAAACTCATGTGGCTGGAGGCCTCCCAGTGTTGTCAGATATGGCGATATCTCGCCAAACGTGGCGACGAAAATTTGTTTTTGGGGATGAAAATTTTGAAATGGCGATTGGCGATTTACTTGACGATATTTTTGGCTATATTTTTACGATTTCAATAAAATAGAATATGTTAAGAATATGAAATATTTTTTAAGGAATTTTTTCTACAACATAAAATATTTCGTGGAAAAAATTCTAAATGTTGTGAATCTCTATATCAAACAAAATTTTCTGAAATTCAAGAAGTTTAAACAAAGAATATGGACCACAAAATCTCATTTGTTATTTATGAAACATAGTGAGGAAAACTTTCTTTTATAAGTTAGAACCAACACTTTGATAATGAAGCACCAAAAATCCTATAGGAGTTCTCGCCTAGAGTGTATGTATACGAAGATTCTGCTGGTACTTATCATATCAAGGATATGATATGTGTACTTAAATACACATTTAAGCAAATGTTAATTCAGTTGATATCACAAGAATTAAATAATAATTTTTATCTTGGTGCTCAATTTCAATTTATCCTATTTAGATTGATCTTTTGGAATAAGTTATTTTTTAATTTTTTTTAAATAATTACTATCTGCCTTATTAATAAAAAAAGCAATGTGAGTCCGATCACAGAGGAGATGTGTAAACATCTAGTAATGAAAATTTTTTTTTTTTAAGTTGGAAGTACTTATGCTTTTAGTATCTTTTTTTAAATTAATTAATTAAAAGTATCAAAACTTTCAATATTGTAAATACATATGAATTTGTTGGTTTTTGTTTGTTTTATTAAACTTATTTGGTTAGTAAATGGGCACACTGCAGTATATGTATATGTACTGCATTCAAAATTGCAGTAAGCCGTAAATTTACTGATTACTGAAAAAATTCAGTAAATTTTTACTGCTAATGAAATTTAATTTGCATTACCGGTAAAATCGCAAAGCCGTATTCATAATAAAATTGTAGCAAGTGGCAAAGTTTTTTCATTAAAATTTTTAAACTTTTGTATGAAAAACATTTAGCCACTTGGTAGAATTTCATTATGAATACGGGCATTACTGATTACTGAAAATTCAATGCACCTCATCATATAACAAATCATTTAGGCAATTTATAAAAATTGTAGACAAAATAAGTAAAGACAAGTAAAAATTTACTTGTTAAACATTTTTTTTATTGTTTTTACTGAAACTTTAGTGGTACTGCAGTGCTCATCTATGGTAAATGCCTTTACTTTTACTTTTTAATTTTTAATTCCTGTTGTTCATCGTTTAGTTGTTGCTGTTTTTGTTGTTGTGTACGCATTGCAATTAAAATAAATTCAGTAAAGTGCGACTTTGACGCGCGCACATTCGGTTTTGATCATTTTTTTTTTTTATTTAGCTTTCTTCCTTTTTTAAGTTTTTTCAGTTTGAACGATTTTTTATTTCAGTTTTATCGCTTTTTTTACGTTTTGGCGTTTTGTTTTCTCTTTTTGGGTTTTTTTTTAATTTTCGCAATTTTTTCATTTTGGCGATTTTTTCTGTTTTTTTTTATTTAGGCGATTTTTTCATTTTGGCGATTTTTTCATATTGGCGATTTTTTTGTTTAAGGATTTTTTTCATTTTGGCGATTTTTGCGGTTTTTCGCGATTTATTTTAGTCCTAGAGATTTTTTTTAGTGTGGTGCTTTTTTTCGTTTTGGCGATTTTTTTATATTTGGCGATTTTATATTTTTTTGATATTTTAGTTTTACCGTTTCTGAAAATTTCAAGAGTTTTGCTCTTACGGTTTCCAAGATACAGCAAGTTGTCAAAATTACAAAGTGAAAATTGCATTAACTGATGGAACACCCATTGATTTAAATTTTTTAAATTTAGTGTTAATTGTTGTAGTCTGTATAAAAATACACTAACTTTTAAAATTTCAAGTGTATATATGTACATACAATTGTATGTATGTATATTACATGGGATTTTAACATTTTTCGTTGCTCGTTTTGGAACACCCTTTAGTTTTTAACTCTCATGTATTTGTTGTTGTAGTGGCCAAATGTTTACATATTGTGTCCAAATTTCAAGTCCGTAGCTCTTACGGTTCATTTTTACCTTTGGTGTACGGAAATATACAGAAAAATAACCGGCGGCGATTTCAAACACTAATACACTCATACATAGCTGACACCGATTTGACAATGCAAAGCAAAAGCAAAAAGCAAAGAAATCTCAGCAAAGAAATCTCAGCAAAGAAATCAAAGTCAAAAGATTTTTACCCCCTAGCGTATAGATGTTTACACATAAAAAATATTTCAGGTTTATTAAGCGCTTATTTGAAATATTTTTATGGGACATTTGTAAAATAAACCTGTAAAAAACCTAAAATTTTTTTATGTTTTCCAATAGACGTTACATACTGAATTTAAAATTTAAGAATATTTGTAATGTAATTACAAAATATAAGACCCTTATTCTGAACAACTTTCGATCTTCGACTCTAGTCGAAAGTACTGATCGAACTTATTTTCATTTGGTATTATGACGAACATTCGGAAAAGAATGTGAATATCACTCAAAGTAATTTATAAAATTTGCAACAACTTTACCCAAAAATAAAAAAAACAATCGTTTATAATAATTTTTTATACTAAAATATTTCATCGAAAGCTAAATTCTGTTCGATAGAAAATTCGTTGCTCAACGAAATTTTCGATGTTCATAATATAAATTCGATAGCCAGCGAAGATCGAAACGCGAATGTAACTCATAATAAGGGCGTAATATATTTTTGTAGCTATAATTTAATGTTTTATTATATTGGCGATTTTTGGCGATATTCGACAAGTCATTTGGCGAGGAGGCTGAAAATAAATATGACAACACTGAGGCCTCCTAATATGCTGCTCCATCCACCACACTCTTTTTAACATTTATGAATTGTGAAGTGTTTCAAAGTTTTTTTATACTTTTTATTTGATATGTTTTTGTTGAATGAATTGGAAATTCTGTTGAACTTTTTTTCTTTTCTTCATGATCACGTTTTGCCCTTAAAGCATTTGTTCCTCCTATCAGCCCCGTCCCCTCCCTTACCCTTCCATGAACTGTTCACTTTGGCAATCACTATATATTGTGTTTAAGGCTTTGTACTCCGTACATACATGTATGCCATTTCATTGGAAATGATTTAGACCCACAGTCTCTAATATGGTTAAAAAAAAAAAATACAACAATAAGCAAAAGAATTGTTTCGTCCATACTCCGAATTGTGCGAAAAAAAAATTTGAAATAAAAAAGGCCGACTTTTGTTTTTTTTTATAGATATTCCACATAATTGTGATTGTAAACGAGCCAAATCCGTAGTGGAGATAAAATGGTTTACATATTAAAATATAGATCGGTTTAAAGATCAAAATTTCTTTTTATTATAGGTAACTATTATTGTTGCTCTTATAAATGAGGTATTTCTGGTTTGTTTATTTTATTTTCTTTACTATTTTATTTGCTATTGTGCAAAATTGATGAGAATTTAATTGTATGGACTTTCTAACAGCTTCAATGCAAAAAATATTTTAACAACATTTTATCATTAGCTAATTTTTTCTCCTCAAATTGTTTTATTATATCTGTAATATTGCACGAATTAGAAATTAATTAATATAATACTTCAATCAGAGAAAGGGAAAGATTTTTGTTTGCATTATTGTTGTTGTAACGTACATTAATCAATCTTGTATTATTGAGCGAAGAGGAAATGGCAACTTTTTCCTCAATTAAGGCGTACATTGAAAAAAAGGCTTATTTTAAAAAGTTACTAAATAGAGATTTTTCTAGGTTAGATTTGATTAGAAGGATGATTTACCATTCGACATATTGTGTGCTCTACTTGTATGACAAAGATGTAGTCAATATTCCCATCTATTTATAAGCTTAAATATAAATTTGCCTGGAACCTAAATTTCTCTACATTTATTCTTAAGCTTCTCCAATCTCGCCTAACCGAACCGAACCCTGGATAGGTTAGGTTACGTTGCACAGTTTGCCAGTTTAAAGGTCAAAACCAGCCCATTTGGAGCCTAGTTGGCCACGTTATTTTGCCTATAACATAGACCTAAAGCGAGGTAATGCGTTCTACTTTTCTCCATTCGTTTCAGTGCTGAACCAACCCGATGACCTAATAAACAAGTTTGTACGTCTAATGTTGCAGTTTGCTAAGACTGCCAAAGCCTGAAGCAGTAGACTGCCCAGTGAACACGCCCTTTTCTCAGAGAGAGCAGGACATTAATAGATAAGGTGTTCTACTCTCTCTTCCTCCTCCTCATTACGTTAACTGCTGCATAAATCGTTATCAGCGTTGTCAGATTTTTTCTGACCTATTTCGCCAAATTGATTTTAAAAATCGCCAAAAGTCGCAAAATCAATTTTTTCTTGATATATATTTGATAATAAATTTTTCTTTATTTAACAATATTCTTTAATATAAATTTTTATAAAATAATGGTAAACAATTTTAGAAAAACATCGCCAAAAGTAGAAATAAAATCGCCAAAAATTATTTCTTATAGATTTTTCTCAACCAAACTAAAAATGCATTAATTACTGTAATTAATACAAGAAAACCATCAAAATCAAGCTGTTTTAATTGCTTGCAGACGAGTTCTAATTTTCCTAAATTACAAAAAATTTGGAGTTCAATTTTGTTAAAAAATAGCCATAAAAATCGCCAACAAATTTATTTATCGCCAGAAAAATTGCCATGTCGTCAAACCAAAAATTTAGACGCCATACAAGTTGAAAAATCGCCACGTTTGGCGAAAAATCGTAATATCTGACAGCCCTGCTCGTTATATAGAAAATTTAATCTCCTAGCATGCTGAGTACACATCTGGCATTTCTTGTAATTTAATTTTCAAAATATGTGCAACGCCGTTCACATTATGTTTTTAGGTGGAAAGCAATGCCGCATAACGAAAAATATCGGAAATGACAAACTAGTACACACTATTGCCACGTCACAGAATGCTTTAGTGTGCCCTCGGCATTAAAATAGGTGTCTTGTAATTACCACGAAAAGTGAGCGCATTTGTCCTCTCCATGATTGCAGATCTATTGCAATAGTAGTCGGTCCCGTACCTGCGTCGTTTTAGATCAAATAACCTCGTTAGACCATCTGGTCTGTGCCGTACCAAATAAATTTTGCTGAATTGGTTGGGTCTTGCATATTAACCGGATGCCAACCATTTGACCCGCGTCAAGAATATACATTCGAACTCCAGATTTAGCTAGTTAATCCACAATTATATTTACGGGCACATTGTTATGCCCTTTAACCCATATTAGCTCCGGGTTGAATGTCTCGCTTTTTCGTTTAGAGAAATCCGGGATTCATGCACCAATTTGGATTTTGTTTAGATACCCGATGCACACTTGATCTTAGCTTTGCTATTAGTACATATCGTCGGTTGTTTTCTGGTTTGCGGCACAGTACATTCAAATTACATTATGTCTGCAGCAAACCAGAAATCAACCGACGATATGTAGATACATATATTCATTGTATAGTACCTATAGTACCTCATCTAGTTAGCTGTTTTTTATGACTGATATTTTAGCCTGTATTACGCTGCATGGACTCTGCAGCTTAAATGCTATAAAAAAGCTGCCACAAGATTTTGTTATCAGACAGACACCGCTATAAATGAAATTAAGGACATTATTTGCTGAAATACAATGCTGTTCTATTTGTATGAGAAACAAAGACAAATGAAGACAATTTTTAAACTTTTTTTCTGTTTCACATAAAAACATTTTCGCTTAAAATAAATGCAAAGCCAACATATAAAAAACAAACGAATAAGATCTAGTAATGCTTTTAATTTAAGAAAAAATGCTCCAGCTAAAAGCTTGAAAAAAAAACGGAAATCATAACGAATTAAAAAGCTGCCATTCCACCTACATACCTTGAAATACTTACATATTTATGGTGACATGGGCAGCTAAATTTTGCGAATATAAATTCATTTATACACACACACTCTTCACACTGTTCAAAAGTAGTCAACAGCAACAGCAGCAACCTTTTGAAATTGTGTCAAATGCGCAGACTCAACCAACCATGTAAACATTCACATAATAATTGTTGTTTTAGTCTATCGCTAAGAGAAATAACCCAGTTGGCCATGTCTGCAAAATATGACGAAAGATGCTTACAAGGCGCAGTAGAAATCGTTTTGTAATGTCTCAAATTTTTCTGATCTATGATCCGTCATTGAAGTTTTTAATCTTTTAGCGCGACCTGTTAAGACACTGTAATATTTAGTGACCCCTTCCATGATACTAGAAATTTGGCATTCATATTTTTCTAAGTCAAGAAGATTGAGAAGGTGATCTTGTTTAACTAGCGGTCTGCAGTACTTGGTCTATATTCCATTTAGCTAGCTCGTTTACAATATTATTTTCGAACACACTTCAAGTTCCGGTACCTAGACTAGATATAGCTAAAACAAAAATTGCAGAATAGTAGCTGCAAGCTAGTAGACAGTGTACTAATATAGTAGTCAGGAGGACTATGGGTGTTTCGGCAGACAACCCAAAATGTCTTCGCAGTTTGAGTTTAATTACAAATAAATTTTGTATCAAATCATCAACTAAATCATGTTGAAATAAAATTTAACTCATGGTATTTATTTAGTTAGTGTGTATCTAAAGCATATGTACGGTTGTTGTTGCTGCAGCGATAAGCACGTAAACCACGTTAACGCGATGACTTCTAGTTCAAATATTGGCTGGTGGGAGCCAACTACATTTTCATGGCGCCTGTGCCAATACACATAAAGTCAGCTAAATAATAAATGATATAAAATAACTATATTAAATTAAATTCATGTTGTTTCAACTTGCAATAACTTTGATTCAACATGATTATTTATTTTTATTTAAAAGTACTATAATGTTAAATCAACATGAAATAAAGTTTTTTTATGTCTTAAAATTGTATATATGTATTTTATACTTTTTTAAGTTTAAAATTTTTAACGCACTAATAATCCCAAATTATTATTTTACTTATTAAATAAAATATAAAATATTTTGTTATTATTGTGTTCTTTGTGCAGTTCAATGTTGCTAATGCAGATCATCAGGGAACCCTTGTCCAAACATTTCTTAGAACAACTGGAGATATTATGTTAAACTTTCATTTCAACAAATGAAAAGGTCAACTTATCATGTTAAATTGCCATGAAACACATATGAAGCAAAATTATTGCCAAACAAATTTTAATTCAAACTCTTTTTGCGCGTGTTTACAATGATTTTTGATAATTATATAATTGTTTTTTTTTTAAATATAAGTTACGGCTTATTTTCATATATTATTTTTTAATTAAGTACTTTTTATTAAAAAAGATTTACCTATCGCAAGAATTTGACAGACGCTTTCGCATTACGCAGTGTGGTGCTACCAGACTTATGAAAAGGAAAATTTGAGTGCAAAAGGAAAATTTGCAAACTATTTTTCTATTGCACCTATCGCTTTTGCTTCCAAGAGACTATAAATAGAATCTAGAAAAAATTCAAAAGGGTTGGATGTTGGCTGAGGTCTTGTAACTATGGGAAAATATCAGTAGACTTTGAACTTTGGTTTGATTATGGCTATGGCATTATTTCCATGGCACGTCTAATTTAACCTTTAAGCTTTAATCTACCTCGTCGCCAGAAAGGATTTTAGCTTTAGTGATATACATACAAATAAATTTCTAGAAAACTGTACGTCACAAACTTATTGGTTAGGTCAAATTATCTATTTGGCCAGCTGGGCACTATAACAGTCACTGTGTCTTACATTTACACGTCGTCTCTCTATCACCACTGTCATGCACACAAAAACTTTTATTTCATTCATTGATTTTGCTGCTCATTTATGCACGAGTACATATGTATCTACTCACGCTTAGTTTTTCTTAACTATTGCGCTGGATTTTTATTGACTGAGTGTTGGCATTGCAGTCAGCAGTCACTGCAAAATCAGACACTCCAATAACAACTACAAATCCAAGTGAACAATCACAAATTTTTTTTAGATGAAACAGCAATTGCAGCAGCAGTGAGCAACAATAATTGCTCGTTTATGTTTCGTTTGTTAATGCATTTGATTAGATTGTTTAAAGGTTTTTGATTTTTTTTATTGTATATACAGGGTGGGCCAAAAGAAACCAAGGGGTGTAAAAGTTTAATAACTTTTTTGTTTATTAATTTTTTTTTATTTTTTCTTTCAGATTATATAGACAACACTTGGAGAATTTATAATGGAGAGGTTCACAACTGAACAGAGAACCAGAACAATAGAATTTTATTATTTAAACCAGAGATCAATTATTTTAACGCAAAGAGCATATCGTCGACATTTTAACGTCAGAATTTCGCCCTCTGAAGCGATGATTCGTTGCTTAGTTAATCATCATCACCAACATGGCAGCGTAAGAGATTTGCCTCGAACCGGTAGACCACGTTTAAGTCGCACTGCGGAAAATATTGAACGAGTACAGCAAAGTGTTAACGAAGCACCAGAAACATCTGGCAGAAGGCGTTCTGCTCAGCTAGAAATGTCTCGTACGTCACTACGGCGCATTTTAAAAAAAGATTTACAGTTATACCCATATAAGGTGCAATTGGTCCAAGAATTAAAACCCGCAGATCATCGGCAACGTCTAAATTTTGCAGTTAAATTTCAAGAGTTGGCCAGAAATGAAATCAACTTTATTGAAAATTTGATTATGAGTGATGAAGCTCATTTTCATTTGAATGGCAGAACTGTAGATTCTGGGGTTCTCAAAATCCAAGAGCCATTCATCAACGCCAATTGCACCCCATCAGGTGTACAGTATGGTGTGGGATCACATCTGAAAATGTCATTGGGCCCTACTTCTTCGAGAATGAAGATGGAAGTGCTGTAACCGTAAATGGAGAGCGGTATCGGTTTATGATAGAAAATTTGTTACGTCCTGCTCTTGAAAACAGACCTGGTATGTGGTTTCAGCAGGACGGAGCCACTGCCCATACTGACCGAGACACAATGGCACTTTTAAGTCAAATTTTTGGAGAGCGAATAATTTCTCGAAATTCGGAAATTATTTGGCCAGCGCGATCGCCAGATTTGACAGCACCCGACTATTTTCTTTGGGGTTTTTTGAAGGAGCGAGTGTATGTGAACAAGCCACAGACAATCCTTGAACTCAAGGCAAACATTGTTGCAGAAATTCGAACGCTACAGCCACAATTTTTGAAAGATGTTATGGAAAATGCTCTAAAAAGAACCCATCAGTGCGAAGCTGAAAACGGCGGTCATTTAAGAGACATAATTTTTCATACTTAGTGTAAAAAAAATTTCCATTTTGTATATTATATAATCTGAAAGAAAAAATAAAAAAAAGTTAATGAACAAAAAAGTTATTAAACTTTTACACCCCTTGGTTTCTTTTGGTCCACCCTGTACATTCCGTAGTAAATTAATTCCAAGCAAGTTTTATATAATAAAATTCTTAGAAAACAAAAAAGATTTTCATGAATGAAAACGCAATTAAAAGATATTATGCAGTTGTAATAATTATGAGCGATTGACTATTAATATAAAATTTAAGTTAAAAATATTATTTTATGCGACCTTGTAGTTTCTGAGAACTTTTTTGTTTTAGCAAAATTTAATAAAAATCATCAAGATTAGTAGTATGTACTCAAATTTACAAATTTTAATGAAAAATAATTACACAATTTTTTGAAACGTCTTTGGCGCCAAAACATAAGGCTGGACATTAAATAGTTTTTAATTACATATGTTTAATATATTTTGTAACGCTTCTTTCTTATGATTAATGGTTTTTTCTGTTGCTTTTTAAAGAATCTTAATTTTTCAGAAGATAAAAGCCTATCACACAGATATAGGGTGTTTTTTTAAGAGGTATAGAACTTTGAATTGAAATAAAACACAAGAAAATCGTTTTAATGTCCATCAATTTGGCTTTATTGGAAGTTTAATTTTATGCCATTAATGTTTAAATATGATTTTGGGCATGTGGCCGCCGCGGCTGGCTCGAATAATGCCAATTCTACAGGTCCAATTTTCAACCACTTTTTCGAGCATATGGGGCCGTATGTTGGCAATAACGCCTCGAATGTTGGCTTCCAAGTCCCCTAACGTTTCTGGTTTGTTGGCGTAGACGAGCGACTTCACATATCCCCAAAGAAAATAATCCAATGGTGTCAAATCACACGATCTTGGTGGCCAACTGACAGGTCCATTCCGCGAAATTATGCGCTCATCGAATGTTTCCTTCAATAAATCGATTGTGACGTGCGCTGTGTGGCATGTAGCGCCGTCTTGTTGGAACCACAACTCATCCACATTCATGCCATCCAATTCGGGAACAAAATAGTCGGTTAGTCGGCTCCAATTGCTGTGCACGGTGGCGAATCGATTCATTCGGGTCCTCTTCAACACTTTGCTCTACAGCGGCAATTGTTTCTTCGGTGCGCACTGTTCGACGTCTCTGCGGATGCGTATCATCACATAGAGTAAACGTAGTGCGAAAACGATCCATGGTTAACCGAATTAATTGCTCTGATGGACGATTATGTCGACCATAAAATGGACGGAGCGTGCGGTAAACTTCGCGAACTGAACCATTATTTTCGAAATAAATTTGCACGATTTGAAAGCGTTGTTCTTTTGTCAACCTGTTCATGATGAAATGCCAAACCAAACTAAATATTAATCACTTGACAGCTGACAAAATGGCCGCCAGTTAAAAAAGTGATGCCAACTTAAAGTTCTATACCCCAATAAAAAACACCCTTTATTTGTATTTATTTAGTGTGTATCTAAAGAATATTAAAGGTTGTTGTGGCTGCAGCGGGGAGCGCGTTGACTACCACGTGATAAGTTCCGAGTTCAAATCTTGGCCGGGTTAGCCAATTATATACATACAAAATTTTTTTATGCCACACACAAGTAATAATATAATACAATTTTTCAGCTTGAAATAACTTTTATTCAACATGGTTCTTTGTATTACGTTGTTCCAACTTGAAATAACTTTAATTCAACACGATTCTTCATTTTGATTTAACAGTAAGGGAATGTTTTTTTCCGATTGTACGCACATTTGATCGATTGTGCTGACCGAAAAAATCACGAAGTGCACGATATACATTTTGATTTGAAGGCCTATTTTCATAATAAGACTGAATAAAAAGCTTTTCGAAAAGCTGCTCATGACAAAATTGTCCCCAATTCTAACTGATAGTGGGTGCATACCGGACCATCAATTTGGTTTTAGAAGTCAGCATAGTACCATTGAACAAACGCATAGATTGGTTCAAGTTATAAGAAGAACATTTGAAGAAAAGAAGTATTGTTCTACTCTCTTTATTGATGTTTCTCAGGCATTTGATAAAGTATGGCATGAAGGCCTAATTTTAAAATTGAAGATATATCTACCAATAAATTTTCTAAAGCTGTTGGAAAGTTATATTCTATCCCGTAAATTCATTGTTGTGGAAGGAAACTTCATGGGTGTTCCCGAATCTGTCTCTGCCGGTGTGCCACAGGGGAGTATACTGGGACCAGTTTGTATTTGATTTATACTTGTGATATGCCTGTTAGCACCAAAATCCATACATCTACTTTTGCCGAAGATACAGCCTTCTTTAGCATGCACGAAAACCCTCACGAGGCATCCCGATATCTTCAGGAACATATTACCCAACTGGAACTATGGTTAAAGTTATGGAGAATCAAAGTAAATGAGCAGAAAAGATACTTGTTCCCTCATTAGAATCAATAATCAAATTGTTCCTCAAAATTCACATGTAAAATACCTTGGTATACACCTTGATCGACGGCTTACATGGAAACAACACATTGATTCTGAGCTAACACAAATGAAACTAAAATTAGCTCAGTTACATTGGCTGATTGGTAGAAATTCAACTCTCAGTCTAGATTGCAAACTTTTGTTATACAAGTCACTTTTGAAACCTATATGGTGCTACGGAATTCAACTATGGGACACTGCTTCAGCTTCCAATGTCGAGAGAATCCAACGAAGGCAAAACAAAATTTTACGTATGATAACTTCGGCTCCATGGTACATCAAAAATTCAAATATACATCGTGATTTGAATATGCCACTAGTGATTGAAGAAATTGCAAAGTACGCAGGCAAATATTTAACAAAACTCGAATCACATCCTAATCCGCTTGCTCGTAATATTTTGAACTTTACTGGACACATCCGCCTAAAAAAGAGGGACACAAGGGCTCTTATACTCAACACTCCAGATGGGACTACTTGAAAATACTTTTTTTTCCTTTTTGAGTATCACTATTTATGTATTATTTATAACTATCACTAAGTTTATGTCCGACAGTGGTCGGGCCTAATAATTATATTCTAGATTTAAGATTTTAATACTTATTGTTAGTTCATATTTGAAGATACAATAAATAAATACATGCATTAAAAAAAAGGCTGAATAACTTTAACACGTTGCTCGAATGTGTATCTTTCCATAGTTCAAAGTCTGAAATTAAGAAATGTTAAATGAAATGCAGAAAAAAGCTTGACGTTTAAGTTTGGTTCACATTCAACATCGTCCCTTAAAATTTAGCCACCCTTTATTTTCTGCGAGGCTATACAAAATCTTTTATCTACTCTGAGAAGCCACAGATAATTGATGTATTGGAAGACAAAAAGCTCTACGTTGTCACCGACATATGGCCGCCTTTAACGGACGTTGTTTGGTAGTCGCCTGACTTTTCGGCTTAGTGCTTTCATTAGTTATTTTGGTTCCTATTACGCTTGTAATATTTTGGTACACCATAATGAAGTAATAGAAAATAGAAGAGTCTAATCTAACGTCTACCGCCCATTGCAGCTCAGAGCAGTTCGAAGGACCATGCACATGTACACTGACAATAAGAAATAAACGGTATGAATCTACAGTGGGGTTACGTATCGCTTAGACGTGGTCAAAGTAGATTATCCTGTAATAGTTATAAATAAAACTTAATTATTTTCAAAGTTGTTTCAAATTTTTTTTAAAATTTTTTATTTTTTAAATTTCTTGAAAATTTGGTTAATACAAAAATTGTGATATTTCGATACACTAAAATAAAATAAAACAAATACTAGTAGCAATTTAATTTAACTCCCACAGTCCATTAGACGTCAATGCAGTTCGAAGGACCATACACATGTCATCTGACAACAACAAATAAAGAGTAGGAAATTAAATTTCCTTGCAGTTACCTATTTTGTCATTATTCATTGCATCGCATACATGTGGATAAAGTAAATTATCCTGTAGTGTTTTGGTATCCTTGTTTGCCTCATTCACAATTTAAACTTGAAATCTCTTAAATATGTATGTGTGTATACACGTACTAACGTACGATTATATAAATGTTTTTTTTTTTGTTGTTTTTTAATACACATTTTTTTTGCATGTAAAACTGGGTCACTATGCTAAAGAATTAATGCAATGCAGTATTTGTGGCATGAATGTAAACATTTTGTTTTCAATGCTGCACCTCTTATTGCAATTTATCTATGCATATACATATATTTTGTGATAAATAAAAATAAACTTCATTCATAGTGGTTCACAGAAACGATGTGATCAAAATTCTCTTTAAGCCATAATTTGTTACAAATTGCTTAACATTTTAACTCTCCTCTTTTCTTACCTATAATAATAATAACTGCAACAACAACAAAAATGCTTGGCAAATCTACCATTAAACCCACGAGCTTTTTTTTTATTATTATTATTAATATTTTAGTGTGGCGTTACTGGTTTTGTTCACTGTTAGTTTGAAGAATCTTAACAGCCAAGATTTTGAAGTTGTGGCTGTTTTTGCTATTGCCATTCCATGGATAGGATAGTTTAGTAGCAATTGCAATTTGTTGGGAGGAGTTGCTTGCAGCTAATAAATATAAAACTGGTTTATTTGATTCTTATCGTAATCCACATTTATATTACAGTTCTGCCGCCTTCCGCTTTACACTGAAATTTTAGAATGTGCATTAAAAACTAGACTCAAATAAAAGTGTAAAAGAAATAATGAAAAAAAGAATGGAATTAAACAAGCGCATGCATGTGTCTAAACAACAAGAAGAAAACAATTTATATTGAATTGGTGTCACGAAATTGATTAGGACATTCTACTGGTTTTTCACTTTCATTTGGAGCTTGTCTTAAAACAAAGTCTGTTAACGTTAAATGAGATCTGCTCTACTAACACTGTACATTACAAAAAACAAGCTTCTAATGAATTATTCTGGCAAAGACAAAAAAGATAAACATAAATTGGCATTTCTAAAGGAGAAGAAAATGTGTATGAAGTTCCTCGCTTTTGAAGGTTAATGTGCTAAGTCAGCATTTTTATGAAAAAAAACCTTCTTACTATAGGTCTTCTGTGTCCTTTCCTTCCTACAGGGGGATCTTCTTAGAGATTATGGGAGTGATTATATCGCGTACCCTAGTTGGGGTAAAATAGCATACGTTTGGTTGCTTACCGATATTGGGTTGGGTATTACACTACCCAACGTCTGAATTAACAGTATAATGGATGTGCACATATTTATAAAAGGAAGTGGCTTGCTACACTACCTTAAAGGTGCAGTGTCACGTGGAACTGCCTTGATTTCAAAAGACGATACGTTGTGCTGGTAATTGTTGAGGATTTCTCTTAGATGTGAGCAACCACACTGGCTGCGCGTTATCACGGAGAATCTTACATAGTGGATGAGATAGGTACCAAAATCGATAGGAGAATAATCTTAGTTCTGCAGTGTTAAATCAATACTATCCTAGGTGCTGTTACATGCTAGGTACATGTTCATAGTCAGGGATAATTGGGTTCATAGATTGCAACCTACGTGTCCTTTGCAAGGCACATAGTGCTTTCTAAGAGTGCATGGGGCTATGGTTGGACGCTTAAACCGCCGTGGAATTAGGCTGTAAAGGTAGTTGCTCACGTAAATCTAAAACACATCTATGTCGTTTCCTAAAGATAAGGAATTCCATTAATCGAGGTTATCACTGGCAAAAAAGCTATTCCACATGAAATTCTACTAGAAGTCTGTGAATACACCAAAGCTAGAAACCAAACTCACACACCAGAAATTTGCCAAAACAAATACGTTTAAGAGTTAATTTCGTAGTAATTCATGATTGTTTTTACGTTATAAGATGTGTTCGGTAGTTTTACGCAAAATTCTAAAAGCAACACTTTTGTTCAAAATTTTTACTCTCCTGCTCTTATCCTTTTCACAAAAAGGGATGAAATAAGTACCACTAAAGCCCCGTTCAGACTATTATACAAGTATTAATACTTTCATCACATTTTACGATACAGAAATCTAAATACATTCGTTGCGACTGTCAAAAAATCTAACGTAAAATCACATATTGTGTTCAGACTATCACACTTCAAATAATAGAAAATATAAATCAAAACAGCTGTTCAATGAAAATGTCTGTGGTATTCATTAACTATCGGCGACAAAGCGGTTTCATGCAGGCGGGGACGTGCCGGCACTTGAACAAATGCAGCAGTTAAAAATATTCTTAAATAATAGAAAAAATTTAAGAAAAGATATTACAAAAACGTTAAAAAATTATGTCAATAATTCCATACGATTCACTTATTAAAAATTTTGAGCCGATATACATATGACAAAACATTACATCAATGACGACACGCTATCGGCGGCGAAACAACCGACTTGGAAATTTGGTTTGTGTAAAAATGCAACCCTGATCTAATGAAAAGTATTATCGTTTAGAAAATTTTCTAAAAACGAAAAAGTCTTATGGGATGTCAAAATTTTTATCGTATTATTGGCCACTTTGATGACATTTTGTGTTCAGACTATCACACTGGCACGTATTATTTGAATTTTTGACAAGTATAAATACAAAGTATAACAGTCTGAACGCGGCTTGAACAGTGATATAATGGGATAAAATGTTCTGCGGAAATTGCCGCCATTAATTGTTTGTGTTTTAATACATTTCCTTTAGGCTCAGTTAGCTGATCGATATTGCTATGATGAAAATGGTTATAGAGATGTAACCGGAATGTATGAATCAGCACTTTACTTTTCACATAGCAATATCGATCAACTATTTCCTACTGTTGCAGTTACATTACTCTACAGTCGTCTAAGTGATCCTTTATCTTATTTATTTATGTTTCATCATGATCTGCATTAGCAACAGAAATACGCATAGAAAGCACTTAATCCCTCAATAATAAATTTCAATGTACTCTTCAGCAAACAATATTTTGCTGAATAAGTTAAATATTAATTTGGAATAATTTTTTAATAAAGTTGATCGAATGTGCGCCAAGACAAGCGATCTATTAATGTAGTGCACAGTGGAGCTGAATGCAAATAATATAATAATATAATGTATAATAGTAATTTGGAACTAATTCGGATGTTTATTACAATTAAAAAAATGTTTTTATTATTATTTATAAAAATCAAATTGTTAAAAACTCAGTTAATGAATGCCTACTACTATTACTAGGTGTTAATTTCTTTAGGAAAGGGATAGTGATAGAGAAGACAGATGGCGAAGGAAGAGATAAAGGAAATCTTCATTATTTTACAAATTAGCTTTTTGCACATTTTTAATAATGCACTATTGCAGCGCCTCTGGTATCAATGAGGCGTATTAAGTTTTCAAAGCTGTGTTTAGTAGCCATTTTTATTGGTTATTTTACTTCGCCGAGGATTCTGCTACACAATACCGACGAACTAGGGCGCTCTGATGTTACATTAGGATTAGTATCAGCTGAATGAGGAGTATTGCAGTGACTACCCTCTAGTCAACCTAGAACCATATGTCTCTATGTCAATACTCTTTCTCCAGCGACAACTGCACTAGTTAAAATGTCGACAACTTTCCTTTTATGCGCGAGTAGAGATACGTTAGAGACGACAGTTCTAGTGTATTTCTGGTGATATTGTCAATGAACGCGTCAATAGTTTGTTTTTCTTTTTTATTATGTTGTGCAACAATATTAAATAAATACATGTAGACGAGGGTCACTAAAATCTACGAGTGAATCTTCGGTTCAAATATCTCCATATAGTCGTAAAAGAACTACCTTCTCAATAATGCTAAAGTCTACTGATAGATTTTGAATGACAACCCTATGTTATTTGTCAATAGGCATTTGTATTGGCTGGGGTACACCTAGTCAGTAGCACTATTGACAATGTCACTAGAAAATCACTATAAGTTTACTATTGACAATGAGAGGGATATATCGATATTGTAGACTAGAGCCCCTAAAATTTACTAGTGAATCTTTGGTGCCAATGTCTCCATGTGGTCCCGAAAGAGGTACTAAGTCAGTAGTGCTATAGTCTAGTAGTGGATTTTCAATGACAAGCTAATGTTAAATGTCCATAGATGATACTATTGGCTGGGGTACCCCTGGTCAGTATTGCTACTGACAACGTAACTAGTAAATCACCACAATTTCACTATTCGCACTTTCTGCAGGGTAGTGTCTATGCCTTCATCACTTTAACTTTCCTACAACAACTGATACAAAGGAAAACAGTGCACTGGTTTCGAAAGTTAATAGCACGGGCGCCATAAAACATACAGAAGTGTCACGAGATGAAAGATAAGGGTATTTTTCTGTTTGTCTCGTTTTCCCTCAAATTTTGTCGGCGTTTTTGTTTTGATTCTTCTTTCTAGCTGTGTTAATTGGTAAGTAGTAATACACTACAGTATCAAATACACTATACTTTTCTCTTTTTTCCACGAATTTTAAAAATCTGATTGGAGCTTTTTAACCTGTCACTTTCTTCACTTCTGTGTATTCTGTGCGGGCGCCAGTATTGAGCTATGCCGTCTTCTCTCCAATTAACAATTGTGGTAATTGGAATAGAAATGTTCATAGACGAATTTTTTCCGATAAAAATGAAATAATTTTTAAAAATGTTACAAGCCTCAGAAGGTTTTTTTAGTCCCAGGTGGTCAACTTTGGCCCACTGTAACTCCTGTCCAGCTTAAGCCAGAAGCTGTCACAATAGTTTTTAAGAAGGCGTTAGAGAGTGCTATCGCATCGCAATAGAGAGTAAATTCCTTAGACACATTGCATCTAATAATCTGACGATATTTTGAGCTCCATAAAAAATGGCTCAAAACTAATCGGGGCTATTCTTGCCTGAGTATCGTTTTAAAACGAAAGATAAGAACGACAGATAAGAAAGTAAGTTTTACATTGAAAATGTACCGTATTACCCTAATACCGTATTACCCTTTCAATATAAAATTATAGTTTTTATTAGAGATGTGCACGTGAGTGTTTTCTGACTCACGACACGCACGCTCACGCAAAAAAATATTTGTATAATATAATTTTCATGTTTTTCGGGTTGAAAAATAGGTTCTTACATATCGTCACCTAAAATCCAAAAGGCCGTAACAACCAAAAAATTAAAAATAGACTTTTTGATTGATTATGATGTGATTAACCAAAATACATATTTTCCTAAAATTTTACTCACATATGTTTAAAAATACCGATTTTATTCATTATTCAATTTGGCATCTAACATACATGTAAATAGAATAAATTTATGAAATTTTTTGCTTCTCTTGTAAAATAGTAAAAAGTGTACTTACGGCCTTTTGGATTTTAGGTGACGATATACATATCTATGTACATATGTATGCTCGTGTTTTTGTAAAATTTACAATGTAAATTAAAATAAAGCAAAGTTAATTTAATATCGTTTTAAATATTCGTATTCGCGGATATCATTTTAAATATTCGAATTCGAATTCTCGTATATCAAAAATTGACATTCCGCACATGTATGTATGTATACATACATAATATAAATGTGAAGGTAAGACGTATGATCAATTAAATAAGTGATAATCAAATAAACGAGAAAAGCATATTAAATGAGAAAACATACAAATTACTAAAATTTTTCTGTTACGTAACATTTTCAAAGACTCCCCCCACCCCCACGATAACAAATCATAACAAAACTCGAACCCCACCCCTCCCCCCTAAAGCGTTACGTAGTATATGGACGGCCCCTAAATCAAAAAACATTTTCTGCGGTACAATTCGTCAGTAGTATTGTTGACAAAGGCACTGTTGAATCAGTAGTGTTTCTCAATTGATACTTCCTACAGGGTATCTTTTGAAACATACATACA
Organism: Tachina grossa; assembly: GCA_949987645.1. Lineage (NCBI taxonomy): Eukaryota > Metazoa > Arthropoda > Insecta > Diptera > Tachinidae > Tachina > Tachina grossa. Next base: position 26,201,511 of record OX465277.1, on the reverse strand, counting down.
TACTTACAAGGGTGTATGTACCCATTACACAAAATGCTCCGAATTCGTAAAGAATTCGTAACGATTGGTCGACAAAATCTTCCGATTTCGGCACCGAAATATTGCCAAAATCGTAACAATTTTTGTATGAAATGGTTGACACGACTTCGTAACGATATGTCGGTACGAATTCGTTACGATAAGTCGGTACGAACTCGTAACGACATGTAGGTATGATTTCTTTTTGCTTTTATAGCAGAGTACCACCGCTTCACCGTTATGTTGCTGCTATTGTGGAAATAATTTGCACATACTTACGTTTTTTTAATATTTGTTACAATCCCTTTTTTATCAACATATACATACATATTTATTTAAAAAAATTTTCACAGACTTTTACCAAAGTATATAAATCATATAAAATGCGCATCTCATACAAGCTAAAATTTTCTATGACCGGTATTTCCAGTACTACCCGTCCAGCGTATACAATCTCATTTCTTTCTGCAGTGTATGCCAGTGATGCCAACTTTTTTGGCTCTAAAAGCACATCAAATTTAAAAAAAAAACACTAAAAAGCGTAATTTTGATATCTAAAAAGCGTAAAAAGCACTTACGTGAAAATCGATTGAAGATCCATAACGTGAATTAATGTGAAGTTTAGTAATGTTTAAAATTTTCTAAGCTATTCTCTAATTATTGAAATATATCAGACAAAAAAGATATGGTTTACACTGAAAAAATAAATACGCCAAGTTTTTATTAAAATAATTTTAAGAAATTCACAAATTTCTTAAAAGCACTACTTGGTGCTTTTCCTTAGTTTGGCACTAACGTTCAAAATTTGGCGTTTTGAATCTTCAAAAAGCACTAAAAATAGTGCCAAAAGCACCAAGTTGGCATCGCTGGTGTATGCTACGCTCGCATTGCTGAGAGCAGCGTTGCCGTTGTGACATTAAAGTATCACCTTTGACCCCTTTTCGTGAAAATTAAACTTTTTATGACCCTTTTTTCAATTTATCCCTTTGTATCATTATAATAGAATGTATGTCGTAGGGCAATCATATACACAGTTTAGCATATCACGTATTAGAAAAAGAGCTGTTCGTCCAGTTGGCGATATTAGGCTCGATGATGTCGATCATTTTATTGTTTTGGTCGATAGAAAAGCCAATAAATGGCGAAAATATTGCAAAAAATCTGACACCCAAATCTTTGATTCCAAATGCAAATTATTTCTCAGAGTATCACAATTAAAAAAATATGTATTTTAACTTACTTTCATCTTTAATCTTAATAAAACTTTTTATAAGTTAGTAAGTAAGTTTGTATAAAATGTTTATAAGTTAAAATAGGTTCAAATGAAGTAAATTTGGAAGCCAAAATTGCGGTCTTAAAGTGTACATGTATGTATATAAATGATCAAGTACTCGTACAGACCAAACGGCTGGACCGATTTTGATTTAGTTTCTTCTGTTTGAACGGTGACTTGATCGAGAAGGTTCGTAGCTATGTTTTAATAAAATCGGTCCAGCCGCTTAGAAGAAGATATCTTTTCTAGAAATATTCCGGGGTTTTTAAAATTTTTAATTTTTGTTATTATTATAATTTTTCATTTATAAATGAAAAAAGTAAAAATAATTCAAATAATTAATTAATTAACTACGAACATATTTCTATAACACCGGCTAGTAGAGTATTTACAAATACAGTTTTTAATTGCAAATAAGACGAGTATATAGATAGCTACTAAATATAAAAAAATCATGAAATCTAAAAAAAGAGTGGTCAAGATGCGGCATTTCATATCGAATGAAATTCCAATCGAAATAAAATGCATATTTCCCTCGATATCGAGTGCCGTAATTTACCCAATTACTTAAGATTTAGAAAAAAAAAATAGAAACTGTAAAAACATAAATACATATATTGGACATGGTTCATCTCACTTATTTACTTAAAAACCAGCATAACTCAAAAAATTTACTTTGAGGAAAAACCATTTAAAGTTTTGTAGAAAATTTTAAAATTTGATTCTGAAGAGGATAATATATGTAGTTACTAGCGGCCCGCTCCGGCTTCGAACGGGTATCAAATATATAACGTATGTCATTCACTGAAAAAATGATTAAAATCTATCCAGTAGTTTTGATCTATTCATTATTGCCCGTGGCCCTCACGCGTTAAATTTAGAGTAAAACAATTCTTCTCTGCCTAAACCATGAAGATTTCCTGCTATCTTTGGAATATCTAAATTCATACACTACATTTTTACTTATTTACTTTTTACATTTACTGCAATCAAACCCTTTTAAGCAAAAAAATTAAAACCGTTTTAATTTAAATCGGTTTATATATGACGTAGTATTTTTTTTTTGGGGGGGGGCAGCAAAGTCCCCCACCGATTAAAAAAACTAAACTGCAGGCAAACCCTTTTCAACAAAAAATCAATTTTGAAAATCGGTTTATAAATGACGGAGTTATAATGCATAAGGGGAGAAAATTTCCCCCTCCGATTTTCGTAAAAAATTATAAGTTCTGACTTAAGGCAAAACCTTTTCAGACGAAAAAAGAATTTTGAAAATCAGTTCATAAATGACCGAGTAATGCCAGAGGGGAGAAAATTTCCCTTTCCGATTTTCGAAAAAGAAATCTTTTTGTTCTAACTTTAAGCAAAATTCTTTCAAACCAAAAACGAATTTTGAAAATCGGTTCACAAATAGCAGAGTTATGCAAGAGGGGAGCAAATTACCCCTTCCGATTTTCCAACAAAAATTATGGGACCCAACTGCAGGCAAACCCTTTCAAACAAAAAAAGAATTTCGAAAATCGGTTTAAAAATGACCGAATTATGCGTGTACAAATATAAAAAAAAGAAAAAAAAAAATACACACGAATTGATAACCTCCTTCTTTATTGAAGTCGGTTAAAAATGTCATTGTAAGATATCCATAAGAGATAGACATATACCATAGCGGAGTTCTCTGTAGACCTTTTCAATGTGTACAATACTTAGTACATTATTTTGATAAATTTCGTAGGGTTCAGCCTGCGTTTGCAATGTAAACGGAAAAAATGTAATTATTTACGACATCACATTAGAAACCTCAAAAATAACAGTATTTCCCCACTATTTAATGGATGTTATTATACATATAAACCTTCCTCTTCAATTACTCTATCTAATAAAAAAAATCGCATTAAAATCCGTTGCGTAGTTTTAAAGATTTAAGCATACATAGGGATATAGGGACAGAGAAAGCGACTAGTACTATACTTTGTGACACTATTCTTCCAAGGCATTATGCATAGTTCTTAAATACATATTTTTTAACTGAACATTCTGTATTTCTTAATAAGTTCTTCACTTGGAATCTAATCTTTGACAAGTGGCTACTTTAAGTATATTTGATAATTGTTTAGTAACGCTAATTTATGTTTATACTTTATGTTTTTTTGTAAATTATATTTTATAAAGATGAAGAAATAAGGTGTAATTCACTAACTTTACAACTGCAGAATTAGGAAACTTATCATCCTTAACCCCCCGTCTAGACTGGCAATAAAATCATTAACATATATTTCAGCAAATGTCAAATTATTGATATTGCCAATGTAGACAGCTCATTGCCAGTACTTGCAATAATTGTGGCAATAATTGTCAACAGTTTTTCGTTGACAATTATTGCGAACGTGAAACGTCAAACTCGGTGTTAATTTATGTTCGACTTTTCTGTATTGTGTTTGGCATTTCGATAACATTATTGAAATTTATAAAATATACATATGTATTCATATTAAAAAAGGAAAATAGTCTCTTAAAAACGTGTGTAGTGAAGTAATTTGTATTATTATAAGTTTTTAAAAATAAAAAATTGTTCGATTAATCAGATATTTACAAGTGAATTATATTTTTATTCTGAACCTTCCCTGTTGACTTTTTCCATATTGTGGCTACGATTTCCCATAGCCTTAACATAAGTAAAGCAATAAGCAATATTGTTCCGCTATTCTGCCGGCGTTATTGCTATATTGCCAACATATTTATTGCCAGTCTAGACGGGGGGTAAAACAAGTTTTATTTCAGCAACAGCAACTTTCCTCCGAAAATCGGTATTTTTGTGGTAAAACTCGGATATTTTTACATAGTTTTTTTTTTGCAATTGGCCGCATGTTTTGCTGTTGAAAAAGTAGCAAAATGCGACTTAAGTCGCACAACGGCAACGCTGGTGATAAGAGCAAATAATATAATGCTCTCAGTGTTTATTTGCTTGCGCTTTGTACTAACCAGCGTTGCCGTTTTGGTTACTTGTAACCAAAATTGGTTACTTTTTTTCCAATGTGTACTTGTGTACTTTTTTTCCATTTTGGTTACTTTTTTTCAACACAAAAATAACCATTTTTTTATGCATATGTGTACATATGTGGTATGTTAAATTTGCATATAACTAATTATCTTGATAAAAGATCACAATTTAAGCGTTTTTACTACGTTGTAAAGACAACACTGGATAATCAACATAGCGTTTAAAAAATACATGTCTGTCTCTGAACATATCAAGCCTGGGGGCCAACTCTGTAATTCGAAACGAAAGAAAATGCTTTCGAATTTACATGTTATAAGCATACAAATTCGAAAGCATTTTCTTTCGTTTCGAATTACAGGGGTCTACTCTGGTCTGGTTTCAAAAATCAGATGCATTTATGGTTGCAAAATCTTTAAACGTCAAACACTATGCAAAAAGTTAAAAGCGAATTTTTTCATTTAAGTTTGAGACCGTAATGGTAGGTACAGACTTAGCAACGTGTTTATGCAACCAGGCAGATTGCATTGTTGGTCGCATAGTGTGTAGTCTTGTTTATGGTTGTATTCGAAGTTTCGAAAATATCAAAATGTTTTGATGTTTATGGGTTGCATTGGCGGTTGCATTGTAGGTTGCATAGTCTGTATCAAAATATGCAACATGAAATATAAACGTGTTGCGTAAACACATTGCAAAGTGTGTACCCACTATAACAAGCAGGGAACGAAGCCGATCGGCTGTGAGTCGGCTAACAGCCGCCGCTGGCAAATTTTCTAAATTAGAAGTAAGTGCTGATATGGTCATAGTTGAATTTTGGGACGCGGTTTCAAAACATACAAATGGATTGAACGAAAAATGTTTTTATGACTTAATTAATTAATTTAATTATTTAATTTAATGTCACTGCCACACAGCTGCTGAAAGGATATTTTCGCAGCTAAGTCTAGTTAAAACTAAATATAGGAATAAGCTCGATTTTAAGACTGTAAACTCAATAATGCAATCTAAAGAATTGTGCATCAATCGAAACAATTACCATTATGTTTGGTCTGCCAAAGATTTGTTTTAATTAACAAACTTAACTTTATCTATACAGTCTTGTGTTTTGATAACGAATGTAATTAAATTACATATTATTTGTTGTTACTAAAAACATTTTTGGTTTGGAATTTCTAATAAATAAAATAGATGCACAGTTGAATAAAGATGCTTGTTTTGTAAAGATTTTTGTTTGAGGTTCTTAAACTTATTATGTTTGTATATTGTGATTCTCAATATAGTATTAAGAGTCTTACTATAAACATACGGAGTTTGTTAACTAAATTCAAAAATTTTTTTGGGTTGAAGTCTACTGACGAGTTCTACAAGCGGTAACGAAATGCATATAGACAATTGCTTAACCATAAAAACACGCCAATTTTTGAAATTTCTAATAATTTACCTGAAGTATTTTTTTTTTACAAAATTGATTTTATTGATTGTTAATTACTTTTAAAACTGAAATACAAATTTATATTATATGATTTTATATATTAACATATGTATGTATATTTTTCAACTGAACTACAAATAAAACAGTATTTTAAATACATAAGAATTTTGGTTACTTTTTTTTGCATTTGGTTACTTTTTTTTTGTATTGTGGTTACAAAATTTTTTTTGGTCGCGGCAACGCTGATACTAACCACCCGCATTTAAAGTGTAAGCAAAAAATTTTTAATTTTTTAGCTCAGATGCTCATTCTATACAATTTATATTCTTTGCTTTTACTTATGTATGTATTCAAAAATCAAAGTTTTAAAAAAAATTGTTCAGAAATGTCGACAAGTCTGACTTCAGAAAAAGTCGAAACATTTTGTTTGGCGGTATTCATTGTGTTTGTATTACAAACTTTGTAAGCTCATATTACCATACATATTACTATACATACATACATATATGCGTTTATTATTATAAAATAATTTATTTCAAATGATTGAATACAGTTAAATATGTACCTATGCAGGAATGTTATCTCGTGAGAGCGTGAGAATTCGTGCGTGATTATTAAAAAAAAATCTTACGCACGATCACGCACGAGTAAATTTTTTTCAGTCACGCTCACGCACTCACGCGTGATTAGTTATAATATTTGATCACGAATCACGTGAATCACGCGTGACACGATAAAATCACGACATTTGCACATCTCTAGTTTTAATGTATCATTTTAAAGTGATACTGAAACGAATACATAATGGAATAAATAAAAATTTTAAAATATAGGAGAAAGAAAAAAAAAACATATGTACATAGCACATATACATATATGTATGTACATCTGTTATTTAGTTTTTGTAGATAAAACTTATTTTTTGGTAATAAAACTAACATTTAATAAAATGGAATAAAATTAATTTGTTTATTTTACCAGTTAATTATAGAATTGGTTTCAAAATTAAACTGAAAGAAATAAAGTTAATGTGTTTTAAATGACGACTTTCGTTCTTATGAGAATTAAAATTACTTTTATGTGATAAAACACAGTGGAGTTCGGTTATTAAGAACTCCATTAGTACTGCTTATACATTTTTGCAAACAAATAAAAGAACTAGTACGTTACTTTCGTGCAGAACAGATTAATACTAGTATTTTTTATTATCCAAAGCTGCAATCCGACTTTTGTGTATTACAAAATAAATGTATTGAAACTAAATATTGAACTAGATTCATACACATATCGTTCATGTTTATTAAATGTATTCATGCACAAAATAAAAGTCAATTATGAAGCTCCAAATGTTGAAGGTTTTTTGAAACGAAAGCAAATCTGAAGTGTAGTTTAATAAAATGAATTCAAGCCTATGATGAAAACTATAATCTTTTAATTTAAATGGTTTGCTTTCATATTGGGTAGAAACAGAAAATAAAACGAACAAAAAGAACTAACGAGCAAAAAAGAACAACTAGACTGAACTAACTTCACAATGTTCAGTTAGATGAAGGATTCAATTGAACTAGTTCATTCATGATGAAATGGTTGTTGTCTGAGCTTGAAACCACAAAGTAATTGTGTTTTTGGAGGTCTCGCTCACACAATCATCAAATCCTCTTTACTTTTTCTTTCGCGTGGTGGATTTTAACGTTATTTCATTTTATACTTTGGGGTCTCATTCGCTGCGTGATTTTTGTAAATAAAAGGTAAAAATTAATATTTGTGAACGCGAAAATGTTTTTGTTTTTTGAAAACAAATTTTAATAACTTTTTTAATACTAATAATTTTTTTCGCATTGTTTTTTGTCCATTTAATTTTTTAAAAATGTTCATGTGTTCAAATGTATTTTAATTTTATACTCTGTGCTCTCATTCGTTGTGTGCTTTTTCTAAATTACAATTAAAAATTAATATTTTTGTAGGAAAATGTTTAAAATTGTGTTTGTAATCTGTATGGAAACTAATTTAAATCACTTTTATGATACTAATAACCTTTTAAGCTTGGGTCAGACGATTGGCACAATCTACCAATTTTCGTCGGCTCAATGAAATAAATTCATAAGTAACAAGGCAAATTTACCTTATTTCTCAAATAATTAAAATATAATTACATAACTGCACCACACTGCATTGTTTATAAAGCCATGTAGACATATTCAAAAATTTATTAAGTAATAATGTCATTTTTGCTTATTACTTATGGCTTTATTGCAGTGAGCCGACGAAAATTGGTGCATTGTGCCGATCGTGTGATCCAGGCTTTACACATTCTGTATTTCAGTTCAACACTACAAAATCTTTCATTTAATTTTGTAAAAATGTTCAATTGTTCATTTCACTAAGTACACATTTTCTGTTGTTTGTTTTGATTATTGTACTAAAAATACTCAATAACAAACACATTATATTTGTCCCTTTCTAAAAGTGATCAAATCAGCTGATTTTAGCTTGTTTCATAAGTCACTTTCTTCAACACTGGTCTAGTTTGTGCTTAAAGTTATTTGTTTTGAATTGTAGAAGTGGCGGTTAATTTTTAGTGACTTTCTTAAATTCAATAAAATTGTTAGTTAAAAAGTGTTATATGTTCCTAAGATAGAGTGCATCATTGTTAATATTGTTAATATTATATTTTTGGAATTGTAGAAGTTATTTTCTTCGGTAACAAATAACTTTGCCCTATACTGAACGAAATATTCAATGTCATTTTTTACACAGATACAGTCTGGTCGCTCAATTTTATTATTGTTTTACGTCAACGAATGAAAAACCAAAAACAAAAAAAGACGAAGTAACTTCCGGTACAAGCAAAGGCTGTATCCCTCTTATTTCTTGTTTTCTTTCTATACTATAAACTCTTGAAGCAAGGAAAAATGAGGAGTCGCTGTTTTAACTAACTGACCTAACTAACATTTTAAAAATGGTTTTTATGGTTGTTTATAACATTCATTCTTATGGCTGCGTCAAAAATCTTTTTACTTGTATAGGCACAAAAGTAATGCTCACTGTCATGAAAATTGTAGACAATGTGTATTATGACTTATAAAGCCTAGTAGAGGACTTAAATCATTTTTCAAAAAAATGTCAGTTAGGTCCAAATTATCGCCACGTATGCGAAAAAAAGAGATAGAAACATCTTCTAATATAATCTTCTAATATAATATCGTTCACTGACTCGTGACTATACCTTCCTCACTTGAACTTTCCTATAACAACTGACATAAAGGGATGCTAATACATATCAGAAAAATGCGGGTGTTATAATTTAATAACTTTATCGGTGGCTGGGCTAACTACTTCAGCCAACGCTATTCTCAGATCAATCGATCTGTATGATTTTTATGTTTATATCTATAAGATATCACAGAATAAAATCAATGCACATACATATATCCTTAAAATAAAGTCAAGAAAAAATTGCTGGACAGAATTTTTCCCAGATTGTCTCATTTTGTTCACCAAAGTATTAACTTAAACAATATATAACGTTTTGTTATGGGAGTCCGTCCAACACTGCTCTTGAGAAAAGTCATCCACCGTTTTTGTTTTGTTTCCCCCTTAGAAGTCTCAAATCGATGGTACTCGTAGCTTGTTGATATATTTTAAAAAATTCCCACGAACTTTCCCCATTTTTTTCCCCGGTTTTTCAATTCCCAAAATAAATGACGCTAATTCGTAGAAAACTCACAACAAATTATTAAGAATTACAAAACTTTATACGCCAAGTGATTGTATTTTTTCTATACCATATGGAATGACTCGTTCACATCTTAAAAATTTCAGTGTTTTAAGTCATATTTAATGCAAGAGTCTTTTAAGTAACAAAACTTCAAAACAAAAAAATATGTTTCTTCAACCATCCTTAAATTATAATCCGTTGCCCACTCTTTAAGTGTGACTTGTCGACGGGGCTTACAATTCTAATTAAACATAGTTAATAGTTTTCAAGAGTGAAAGTTCATGTCTATATACTTTTCTATTACATAAGTATGTACATATTAGAAGGCTGCGTAAACAGTTTTGAAATGTAAATACGTCTTGTTTTTTAAATGTATTGTCGTGGCATGTATTATACTAAACCAATAATAAATTCTGCCGTTTAATAAGCGAATCACGATGGATTTGTTGATGTACGTGTATATGAGTGTTTACAAGCAATGTCGCGAAGACTTCTTGTTCGTAACAAACAATCAATCAAAAGAAGTAGTGTTGATACGCTTATGCTTGTTATTTTGCATATTGTACGTTTGAGTGTGTGTTTAGATGTAGATGGTAAGCTATTGTGTGTTTAGGGGTGGTTTTTTATAGCAAGCGCACACAACTAATGTCAATGCATGTGTGCGTTTTTATGTGCCCAGAAAAATAGATCATACACATGACGTGTGTGCATATGTACATACATGACGTTTGTATACGCGCCTATGCGTATGAAGAAGCAAGCATCACAAATTCTTCCGACAGGAAGTATTTCCTTCTTTACTCCTATACCTGCAATAACTGAAACAAATATCTTGCCAAAAGTGTTGTTTAGCGTTTGTTTTAGATGATTTCGCTGTAGTAAAGCATTTGAAGAATCCCTCATGTCTTAAAAGTTCTTGTAAGTGGTCTTGTGCAGGGGTCTAATACATACATATTATGTATTTAGCAAATGCTTTGATGCAACATCAACCATTTGCATTTAATTTTTTATAGCACTAATATGTTGTAGTTAATTATTGTGGTTTATAGCATATTAAATAAAAATTTAATTTACATAAAAATAATAAAATTTATTTTTTTTTTTGCAGAGCCATAGACTTTTATCAACAAACTGGTCAAACGTTGAGTTCGAAATTAAATGAACAACGCCAGCAACCTGGTGGTAATCGCTTGGGTGGTCCACTTCGTTATCCGCATACGATCTTGTTATGGTTAAGATGTAATCAGGTAAGTCTGTATTTTGTAAAACATATTTTTAAATTTGATGGAAGAAAAAATATTTTGTATTTCGATAGAGACTATGTATATTCTACCATATAAACATAAATATTAATGTAAATATGCATATGCATATAAATAAATCATTAGCTGAAATACAAAGGGCAAAACAATAAAGTTTATAGTCTTGAATAGGAATTTTTCATACAAATAAAATTTTTACTTGCTGTAGTGAATGCGATCTTTAGAACCTTGATTTTTAGCAACTGAACTAATTGGTTGTTGTGTTCTTTTGAAAATCCTTTGTTTTTTACACAAGCTGGTAAGGTTAGACTAGGTTGTGCCAGTTTAATGGTTAACACCAGCCCACTTAGGTCCTAGTTAGTCATGTTCTGTTACCTGGAACGGAGACATAAAGAGAGATAATTTCTTCTCCTCCATTTGGTTGAGTGCTGAACCAACCAAGTTTAACAAGGCTGCCAAGTCCTGCAGCAGCGGACTTCCCAATGAAATCACTTTCTCAGAGAGAGGAGCATGTACCTGGAAGGTATTCTACTGTCTCTTCATCCTCGTCATCAAGACAACTTCGACAGAAGTAGTTATTTAATAGATTACATTTCCTAGCATAAACAACAAGCGTATTTGCTTGCGATGTGTACCCTCCAGGATTGCGGATCTACTATAATTATAATGGGGGCATAATTGCCTCATTATCGAGCGGGTGACCTCGTTATACCATCTGATCTATGTAATCGAAAATACATCTTGCTGAATTTGTGTGTTACATCATTTTAACGGAACGCCAACCATTTAATCTTGAATTCTAGCTACGGATTTGACTAGCCCATCCGCAATGATATATCCGGGCACATTGTTATGTCCTGGAACACTGTGTAACTCCAAATTTTAATGTCTTCCTTTCTCGTTTCGAGACAGATGTGCGATTGCTTTACGTGAGTACCTGCCATTACGGCCTAATCTCACGTGTGCCAAAGCACTGGGTGTGGGTTAGACGCCAGACCAACGCCCCCATGCACCCTTTTAGAATGAACCTATGGCCCACTCCATAAGGCTCATAGGTTGCAATCTTTGAATATAGTTATCCCTGTACTATATTCAATTACCTTGCTGAGGTAATTTGAGCTATCTAAACTCTGCTGCTATGTCCGTGCCCAAAGCAGCTTCTGTTGAATGGCAACTGCACCTAGAATAGTGTCTGGCTGACCGCGTCAGACCAAGCACTATCATTGATTTAACACTGGGAAGCCAATACTGTTCTCCCAGCGTTTTTGGTAGCAACCTCAGCCACCACGATAATTCTCCGGCTTCCATGCTAAGGTGTTGTGTATACACCTATAGCGAGGTCCCCAAGAGAATTCCTCAACCATTGCCGGCACAGTACGGCCACCATTCCCAGAAGAATGAAAGCTCGCCGCCAGATATTAGTGCCTACTACAGTCAGCATCATCACTTTAACCCCGTAGGGTAGGATGAAGTCAAATAACATCAGCACAATATTCTGACGACCGCAATACACTCGATTCCAAGTAAGCTCAACTGAATAGAAGTAGTCTCTGGTGAGACCTCGAAGTTCCACCACAAGGGCTTCACCTCTATCGTCTTTTGAACTCAGGGGCAGTTATAGGTGACGCTGCACCTAACTGACATCAACAGGACCTGTTTTCCTTTTGTTATAAATATGTGCACATCCTTTGCTCTGTTTGTGTTCACAGATCGGGTAGTAACACATAAGTTCTATGGGTAATGTACCAAAGGTACGTCAATGGAAAAAGCCACATCACCCCAGCTGGGGCCCCGGGGTTGCCACACGCGTAGTCAAAATAGACTCCCCTGGGGGATCTCGTTTCGAGACATACGGCATTCATACACTTGGTGCGATGAGTAGACCCTTTGTTAGTACAATCTTGATATATGTATTCATTGTACCTCATCCAGTTAGCTGCTCATTTTACAGGCTGAAATATTCTGTAGCTTAAATCTCAGTCTCTGCTAAAAATGGGTATCCATCCGTATAGATATCTAGCACGCTCTCATGATGATAGAAGGGCGTACCCAAGATCATCACAGCAAATCCTTTATCCGGCAGAAGTGTGGTGGAGCAGTTATCAATATTTTCCGGCATACCAGTTACGAATTTCAGAACTCTGGTAGCCTTCTACCGCTCACCTGCTGCCCCCAGTCTAATCGCACAGCTCATGGCTAGTTGTTTAACCATGTGATCAGCTGGCAGGGAGTGCTTTTGATGGAGTGGTGTGCAGTGCACCTATAATCATCAAAACGGATGTTCGCAGTATCCTCTCTACGATCCGACAGTATGTGGTCCTATTTAATGCAGCCCCACATACTGGTGCACCATATATAAGTATGGGCTTTATTGCCCTGTTGAAGAGCTATATTTTCCTTTAAAATCGCAAAGAAAATCGGTTTATTGACATAATCTATAGGTTTAAGGTAACTCCATAGGAAAAAGTACATAAAATCTCCAGAAGGGCAGCGTGTAGTCCAACTTATGTCAATTGTTCTGGAGCTCAATTTTCCAGATTCTCAATTTTTCAGCCTCTAAGACAATAATTATTTTGTTAACTCTTCACACTTTCTACCTTTCTTTATGGTCATGGTTGTCCCAATTTTTGGGTTTCGAAATTTGTGGCGATTCCCTCAATGTTTTTGGTCCATTTTCGAATGAGAGGTAGACTTGGCGATTCATTTAAGTGGCTCAAACCTCCAGTATTGCTGAAACTCTCCGAATTTCCATTTTACTGCCCGACAACGTTTAATAGAAATCGAATTCTTAAGAGCTTGACAGTAGCTCCCAATTAACCCTCCCCCTCCCCTCATATTCGTTGCATTCAAACAGTATTGGTACGTTTCTATTATGAGCAAAAACAATTTGTTTTGAACAAAACATTTCGAAGTGTTTCCATTATAGTCATACGGTTGACGTATTTAGACTACGCCTAGGTAATAGATTAAAAAATACCGCAAATTTTTTCTTTAATTTAGTACTAGGCGTAGTCTAAATAATCATAATTACATTTTCTATAAATCTTAGGCTACTTGAGAAACTTGCCATACACAATACTAATCTTAGTTTCAGCTGCTTTGCCAGTTGACAACGCAACTGAAATTCGGTTGCCATCTATAATCGAGCCATTAATTTTAAATTGTATGCATGTTGTGTGTAATAATATAGGATAATTTTGGAATTTAATAAGAAAGAAAACATTTCACTTGCATCATCTTCATATACGTCCTTTTATACGTAATATAAAAAAAATGCAAAATACCACAAAATATTTCATTCAATTTCTGAACCAAAAATTGTATGAATTTAACACCATAAACATAAAATATTTATCATCCGTCCATTTCCATTAGCAACAAAAACGAAATAACACTGAAATTAGCATTCAACAACTTAACTTTCTCAAATTATTTTCCACATTTGCAGCAAAATGTAAATGTGAGTATGTATGTATGGGGTTTTACACACACTTACGCATGTGTATGTATGTGTTAAAGGTCTGCAATGAATAGGCTTAACTTAATAGAATACGAGTATATTATTCTAAGCTAAAACAAAGAAAACTTTAGGACTGTAAAGAATAATAGCACCAAATGTATTGATAAATATTCCTAATGAAATAGTCACGAAGCCGGAAGAGAAAAGAGATGTATGGGAATTTTATATTCACTAATTGTTTTCAGATAAAACTATGTAGATCTGGGGACCCTGCAGATGACGGACATCAACTCACGGATCCGCCAGCCATTACGAAAGATGACTTAAGCAAAGCTTTTAAAAACTTCAAAACCAACAAGACTGTAGGAAACGATAAATTGCCGATTGAAATCATAAAACTATTAAATGATGATGAGCTGCCCATACAAAAATAATATTAGATAATGTGAAGATTATATAATGATCCTAAAACCCATCAAAAATTACTGCTTCCAAGAAGCGTTTTTGTATGGGAGACAGTGTTACAGAACCACTTGCTGTTGCGTATGAACAAGGCATTTTTTTTTTGTTCGAGATGAGCCATGATTTTTTTTTTGCCTTACTAAAGAGCTTCTCAGAAGTAATAATAGATAATGTTTGTGAGAGCCCGCCTTACGTTAGTGCTTTTCAGAAGCATTTTTCGAAGCTTTTGTTATCAAGTAAGCAATGCATTGCTTCGATCAATTGTTAGTGTTTCAAAATCAGAATTTGTTTGCTGGGAAGGAGCACAGGGGCCTCAATAAATTGGTTGAACATATTCCTGTCCTGTGCCAACGCTCTCACTTCACCCGAGGTTTTACCCATTTTGGCAACTTGTACATCGATTTGCCTTCTCCTCGTATAAGCTGGCCGTCCTCTTCTTCGACTTCCTTTCGGGTTGCAGTCTATGGCATTTGTTTTGATGTAGTTCCTTGATCTTCATAAAATGTGACCAATTCACCGCCACTTACGTCTTTTGTTTCTGTGCCCATGAGTTGTTGGTTGCATTGTTCCCAGCCTAAGCCAGAATATTCGCAATATCCTGCGAAGACATTGATTCGCAAGCAGCTGGATCTTCTGCATGTCTCGAGAGGCAGCGTTTCATATCTCGCAACCGTAGAGGAGAGTGGACTTGACATTTGTGTTAAACGACCGAAAGTTTGACGGGCTCTCAAGATATCACAACTGGCTGACATCTTCTATTTGGTTATAAATAATTACTGATGCCCGCAGGGTTTTGGTTCTAGCAGTGTTAATAATCCAGCCTCATCTATTGTTGTTATATTTTGCAGATTTGATGCAAGACCTGAGAAAGTGTGAGCTAAAAGGCAAATATCATCTATGTAATCAAGATCGTTCAAACGACCTTGCAGTCTCCAAGTAATTGCCTTTCCGTTCTGTTGGACACTTTTAAGGACTGTGTCTAAAACTACGATTATATTAAATAGAAGTGGTGATAAAATACAACCTTGACGGGCACCGATTTCCAATTTTACCATCCTGCTTAAATGCTAAAGACAAGGGTTCACTACATAATAACACAACCTTTGAAAAAAAGAACCCTGGTACGAGTATGATGAAGTTTATCAAAATGTTCAAAATACAACATGAATTCATTAGATCAGGGTGGTATTTTATTAAAAGTCGTGCGATTGTGTAAGATAGTGCGTCCTAGGCTAAAAAATGGTTCAGCAGCGCCTATATGATAAATGTAAATCATCAAATTGTTAGCACTAGAGAAGCTTCATTTTACGTCCAAGCTCTAGTTCAAAATTGGAGAGATGTGAATAAGGATGTGTTGCTTTGGTTTATCGATTACTAAAAAGCTTTTTAACAGAGTACATCACGACAAATTAACGGATATCCTGAAAGGCGATATCTGATAGAAAAGCTATTCCTTGCATGAAAAACCTGTTTTGGAGATAAACTGCTTAAGTACAAATTATTATTTCACAATAACAAGAACAAATTATATCCCTACTAATAGAGAAGTCCGCCAAAGGTGCATTGGTGTGCAGATGACACAACAATTTTAGCAGACAACATGCATGATCTTCAGATGATGGTACAAGCTGCATATGATCGAAGTAACAGATTTGGTTATACCTCAATATTCAGAAAATAAAATTTATTTCCGTGAACCGATGAAAAGCGCCGTATTCGCACCCTATCCACCTTATCAGTCAATAATCAATATTTAGAAAGAATTCCTAGATTTTCTTTGTTATATGAAGATTGGGAGAGCGATGCAGAAATAAAGGAAGGTATAGGTTAGTTTATATAGGCTGCCAGTTTTATGAAAAAACCGACTCACTTGTTTCCTGATGGGTACAAACGTATAAACTGTTAGCAAGTTAGGAAGTTAGGTTGTTATGTTATATTTGGTCGGTGCTCTTATACATATAGTTTAGAAACAGGGACGCTAAAAATTAATACCATGAAAATACTCGAAGCTTTTGAAATGTGGTGCTGCTGCAGTCTTTTCAAAATATCCTGGGTATATCGAGTTCCAAATGTTAAAGGACTGAGGAGAATAATATTAATCGTAAGTTATTGAAATGTATCAAATGGGCGGACAACATCTTATTTTGGACACATTCTATGCGGATATATTATATTTATGTAACAATGGAAAGCCGTATTGAAGTACGAAGAGACATGGGCAGGAAGCAAATGTTGGGGCTACGAAATATTATAAATTGAACGGTGCTAAAAATCATAGGCGAGCATATGCAAACAGTAAGAAATCGAGAAGAGTTTTGTATTACAGTTAATAGTATAGAAAAAGAATAATGATCCACCCAATGAAAGAGAAATGAAATCCATACGAATCGAAGTTAAAAAATTATTCTAGCAGTTAAACAATCCAAACTGAATAAAAGCTTTTAAATACAGGAATATTTTTTAAGTATAAACGTTGTTATTTCTTGAGAGTCTCATTTGCTTAAATGAAAATTTAATATAATAACTCTAGTTGTTCTAAGAAATTTTTGCGTAAAAGTTCCCTGATTATCTGCACTAGCAACAGTGAAATGTGCATAGGATTCAACTAAACCCCTCAATAATCAATTTCAATGTATTTTTAATAAAAAAAATTTTAATGAATAAGTAAAATAATAATTTTGGGATTATTAGTGCGTTAATAAATGTTAAACTTAAATTGTAACAATTCCCAAAAAAAAACTTTTTGTGTGCTTATTTATAGAACGTGCAATACTCTTGGTCGTTTTTTAACTCTGTTCACTTCTCATCCTATATCAAACATTTTTTTTAATGTTATTTTATTTGTGTGCAGCCTAACAAGTGAATATCTTGTGCAGGCTTTTAGTATAAACTCGTTTAATCAGCCACATGTATATGTTCTTTTTAGACTTTTTCCGGACAAAAGCGTTGCCAGAATGATAATTTTATTTCATGCCTTAATCGCTTTTCCTAAAAAAAAAAACAATGAGTGTTCGAACTCACGGGCGATGTGTTAACACCTTTTTGTTACACGGTACCTCTTCGATTTCTATGAACACAGACCCACAAACCCGGAGGTAGAGTTAATATAAAGTATTTAATGAAAAAGAATAGTTTATTGAATTTAATTTTACTTTGTATAATTTATTAATGTTATGTTTTCAGCACAGTTAATATATAATATATATATATATATATATATATATATATATATATAATATATATATATATAATATGTATATATAAATTTAGTAGATGCACTCAAAATGAAAAAAATTAAACAGAAGTGCTAATGATTTCATTATTTTCTTGCTTAATACTTTTTATTTATTTTATATTAAACCCACAAAAAACAAAGAGAATGCAAAGCAACAGACAAATGTACATACATACATTGTTATGTTTGTACATAAGCTACATACGTTGCTGTCTTGCTATCTCATTTTTATATATGTACGTATAACCACGTCACTATTCTCTTTGCTATTCATAAGACAAAACCGAAGATCAACATAAAACACTTTTTTAATATTACTCCAAATTAAAACACTTAAATCTCGGCTCGCCGATATCGGATCGCCTTAATTTTTGGCCTAAACTCTTCGTCGAAAACCGCACTAGCTTTTTAATCCAAAAATTAATAAAATCGGCTATGAATTTCCGGAGAAAATCGCGTGGGAAAACTATATGAAAATCGCCCAATAATCACTTTCAATACCGACTGCCAAGCAACGAACAAACAAACGATGATTTACTCTTACATACCTAACACTTGCGTATGTATTGAAACTGATAGTTTACTGCCCTAGAGGCGCGCGTATAGATGTTAACACATCAAAAAAAGATAAATTTATTGTCCTATTCTGGTAATAAATTGTAAGACTTTCTGAAAAACTTGAAGTCTAAAGGTTTCATTAGTCTTTACTTTCTGTTGCTGTTCTGTGCTGTGCCGTTCTGCTTCTAAATTTGAGTATTTACTTTTTCTGTAGTAACTTATCAGCTGTTTCTGACCAGAACGGTCGCAGTTATCCGCTAAAGCGATGAGTTTTGCATCGTCCATTGTTAAGTTGCAATATATTATTTTTTATTTTTCTTTTAAAACTTAATTTTTTAATCCAACAGCATAATCACAATTTATTTCAAAATATTTTTATTTAATTTATGCTGTCACTTACAATTACTTAACAAATTTTTTGATTTTCACAGATTGAACCGAAACAGAACAGAACGAAACAGAAAAACTAACGACTTTGTATTAGATTTCTATAAACAAAAAAGAGTCAGCTGATTCGTAACAGAACAGAAAGTAAAAATTAATTCTGGCTTAACTGTGTGAACTGACAATGTAACATTGTGCTGGAAATTTTTTGTTGTCAGCACATTGGTGTCTGTACATATGTTAAGTTTAAGTAAATACGTATGTTTAAGTTCCAATTGTCTGGCAACACTGCCTAATGTTAAAAGTGTGGCCTCCCAACTCATTTGATATGCCACCAACGTTTTTTGACCAAAGACATTAATTATCATCACCATCGTCATCATCATCATCACTACTTCTGCATACATTTGTAATGTTGTTAAAAATGTTTTTGGCTCTTTTTTTTCTTTTATTTTTTTTTTCAAGTTTTATCTTATAAGTAGATATGTATTTATGTATGTACTTTCAAGCTTTGAAGCATTTTCACATATTAAGTGTTGGTTCTTCATCAAGAAGCCAGCACAACTTTGGACTCTTTGATAAACTTTAACAACAATAACAGCAGGAGCCACGCAAAAACAACAACAACAATAATAATAATACGTTTCTTCATCTACCCATCTCAGCTAATAAAAACAACAACAACAACAATGAAAGCCACAATCTCAAACCCATTAAAATCAAAGAAGCAAAAAGTAAAATGAATTAAATTAAAAAAAAGTTCAAACATTCAATTTCTCATTTGGTCTTCATTTCTTTTCATTTGCCAAAAAAAAAGGGAATAGTGTATGTATTCAACATAGTATGCGTGTACATGCCCAGAAAGAGTTTTTTATACACAATTTTTAGTTACATATAAGTTAGTTTCGTAATTTAACACCGGTATTCCAGTTGTCAACATCGACGTCATGACAACACAATACCAAACAATTTAGGCTTGTTTATTCGCTTTCGAGAGCTATAGGCTATTGATATCCTCTTTCTGTTCCCTAGAAAATAGCAAGAGCCTGTTAATAGCAGTCAGTTGTTTTTGACAGCAGGTAGACCAGCCCAATTGTTTGGTACTCGTTGTGTATTGACATGAAATCGATGTTGACAACTGGAATAATTGTGAATGCTAACTTTTAGTGAAATTAAAAAAAAACCCAGTGTAATTGGACGAATGCATATGATTACATTTGTGCTATTAGATGGGTGGGATCTTTAATAATGCAAAAAGACTCATTAAACTTTTTTCCAAAAAGTGAATTTTACCAAAACCTTGTTATCAGCAGTCTTTTAGAATTTTTAACCGACTTCAAAAAAAGGAGGAGGTTATCAATTCGTCCCCATTTTTTTGCGGTGTTACATTTTGGACCGATTGTAAATTTTTTTTTGTCTGCGAGGGTGTAACTTCCCATTGCTCCCATTGTAAAAAATGGGCGGGGACACGTCCACATTTTTTTATTTAATTTTTTGATATTCTACTTATTTGATTGATGCAAAAACTATCAAACAACGATGAATCTTGTAATTACATAATTTGAAAAAGTTTTCGGGGTTACGCCCATTAAAATTTTTTATAATATTTCACGCGGTTCGACTTAACCGATTTTTACGAAACTTACTACCTACCTTGAGCTCTAAAATAGACACAATCCTCCATTTAAGAAATGGGCGGAGTCACGCCCATTAAAACGTAATATTTTATTTTGAGTGGTTCTACTTTACCGATTTTTTCACGACTTAACACGCACCTTGAGCTTTGAAAAACACACAATCTTGCATTTAAAAAATGGGCGGAGGCACGTACTTCTTGAGGGCAATTATGAATAAAATTCCGCGAAAAAATTTTCCCGGGAAATAATTCCAACTAGTGGCAAGTAATAGGGAAAACAAAAAATTCTAATTGGAAAAGGGAGAAATTTCTCGCGGAATTTTATTCATAATTGCCCTGCTTATGTTCTTCTATCAGATGTTTGCATGGAAGTCGGGGGGTTTTTTTTTGAATAATTATTGTATAAGCTTTCTCGTCCGACGAACAGTCAGACTTGAATAATTTTTGTAGAGTATTTTGATCCATTATAACCCCGGTTAGATGTACTATTTTGATTCCTTTTTACGAAAGAAGCATAAAAGGACTATACGAAGAAAATAGTTAGTAAGATTTATATAAAAGATGAAATTAACCCTCAGACGCGTTTCTAATTTTGGCTAATTTGTTATGGACAATTTTGATTTTGAAAACCATTAAAAACTTGCGGTTTGCCAAAGAATATAAATTCTGAGCTAAAAAATTAAACATTTTTTGCTTACGCTTTAGATGCGTAAGCAAAAACACTGAGAGAACACTGAGAGCATTATATTCTTTGCTCTTATCACCAGCGTTGCCGTTGTGCGACTTAAGTCGCATTTTGCTACTTTTTCAACAGCAAAACATGCGGCCAATTGCAAAAAAAACTATGTAAAAATATCCGAGTTTTACCACAAAAAATACCGATTTTCGGAGGAGTGTTGCTGTTGCTGAAATAAAGCTTGTTTTAAGGATGATAAGTTTCCAAATTCTGCAGTTGTAAAGTCAGTGAATTACATCTTATTTCTTCATCTTTATAAAATATAATTTACAAAAAAAAAACATAAAGTATAAACATAAATTAGCGTTACTAAACAATTATCAAATAGACTTATAGTAGACACTTGTCAAAGATTAGATTCCAAGTGAAGAACTTATTAAGAAATACAGGATGTTCAGTTAAAAAAAAATATGTTTTTAAGAACTATGCATAATGCCTTGAAAGAATATTATAACTATATTATCCTCTTCAGAATCGAATTTTAAAATTTTCTACAAAACTTTAAATGGTTTTTCCTCAAAGTAAATTTTTTGAGTTATGCTGGTTTTTAAGTAAATAAGTGAGATGAACCATGTGCAATATATGTATTTATGTTTTTACAGTCTCTAATTTTTTTTTATAAATCTTAAGTAATTGGGTAAATTACGGCACTCGATGTCGAACGAAATATGAATTTAATTTCGATTGGAATTTCATTCGATATGAAATGCCGCAACTTGACCACTCTTTTTTTAGATTTCATGATTTTTTTATATTTACGGCCCTTTTCACAATGTAAAATTAAAAGTTAACAGGGACTTTAACGGGAAGTTTTATATGAAGAACTTCTTGTTAAAGTACAGGTTAAATCTTAATCATACATTGTGAAAAAGTCTGTTAGTAGCTATCTATATTAGGTTTATACTCGTCTTATTTGCAATTAAAAACTGTATTTGTAAATACTCTAATAGCCGGTGTTATAGAAATATGTTCGTAGTTAATTAATTAATTATTTGAATTATTTTTACTTTTTTCATTTATAAATGAAAAATTATAATAATAACAAAATTTTAAAATTTTAAAAACCCCCCGAATATTTCTAGAAAAGACGTGATATCTTCTTAGCGGCTAGACCGATTTTATTAAAACATAGCTAAGAACGTTCTCGATCAAGTCACCTTTCAAACAGAAAAAACTAAATCAAAATCGGTCCAGCCTTTTGGTCTGTACGAGTACTTGTACAGACACACAGATGCACACTACAAACTGATAACACCCCTTTTTAGTCGGGGGTTAAAAAGAAAATGAATTAACTTCAGTTTTTCCATCTATATTTTACTTTACTTTTCTTGATGCTGATCATTTATATACATACATGTATACTTTAAGGCCCCAATTTTGGCTTCCAAATTTACTTCATTTGAACCTATTTTAACTTATAAACATTTTATAAAAACTTACTTACTAACTTATAAAAAGTTTTATTAAGATTAAAGATGAAAGTAAGTTAAAATACATATTTTTTTAATTGTTATACTCTGAGAAATAATTTGCATTTGGAATCAATGATTTGGGTGTCAGATTTTTTGCAATATTTTCACCATTTATTGGCTTTTCTATCGACCAAAACAATAAAATGATCGACATCATCGAGCCGAATATCGCCAACTGTACGAACAGCTCTTTTTCTTATACATACCTGATATGATAAACTGTGTATATGATTGCCCTACGGCATACATTCTGTTAAAATGATACAAAGGGATAAATTGAAAAAAGGGTCATAAAAAGTTTCATTGGCATGAAAAGGGGTCAAAAGTGATACTTTAATGTCACAACCAGCGATGCCAACTATTTATAACCCAAACGCGCTACTACCCTTCTCAAAACGCGCTAGAACGCGCTAAGTTACAGCATTGTGAAATATTTATAGCAAAAACGCGCTATTTTCTACGCGCTAAATTAAATTTCAATAAAATTCGATGTATGTATTAGTATTCGTATCACAATTAATTTTTCAGATTTTGAAATGTTGCTTCCTCGACATTATGTTTTAATAAACTAAAATCATTTAATACAGAATCAGAATGGCCTTCCAAATAATCGAAATCCCTACTTTTTACTTTTAATATATTTGTAAAACTTTGTAACAACATATAAATTGTCGAATAGTTTTGCGATTCAAATTCTTTTCGAAATTCAGCTATAATAGATGCTTAATAAGTTATGTATATATTTTGGGTCATCTAGTACATAATTTTAGTTGTGAAATTTAAAAACAATAGCCATTAAGTATAAAAATGCGTTTTTAATTCTAACCACAGGAAAGCGAATTTTGTTTGCGACAGATAAATCATGAACTAATTTAAAAAATTTTATCAGAGTTTTGGATATTAGAAAATATTTGAATTTATACAAAAAAAGTTAAAAAAATATTGAACTGAAATTATATTATTGACTTTATTCAAAACGCGCTAATTTAGCGCTTTTTTATTAAACGCATTAAGACAAAAAAAAACGCGTTTGGCATAGCTAAAACGCGCATAATCTAGCGCGAAACGCGCTAAATTGGCATTGCTCACAACGCTGGACGGGTAGTACTGGAAATACCCGTCATAGAAAATTTTAGCTTGTATGAGATGCGCATTCTATATGATTTATATTCTTTGGTTTTACACATATAACGGATTAAATATTGTACAAAAATATTTGACATTAATTTCTACTAAAAGTCTCTTAATGAAGCAGACCTTCATGTTTTTGTCTACATTTGTAGTTGTTTACGTTAACGTGAATTTACATTATTTTAACGAATTCTTGACATATTTTGAATTCATGAGATAGTGTCTATTGCAAAAATAAAAGATATAAAAAAAAACTTAACGAAAAGTAAAAGAAATCCAGCATAAAGAATTTTTGTTGTTAAACTCCTTTCACTTTAGTTTTTTAACACATACACACTCACTTACGAAACTACATGGTATTTAAAAAATAATAATTGTGCGTACATTTATGTAATGATTGACATATCTTAATGATTGTTTTCATATACATACATATGTATGTACATGGGAATGTTTATGTACTTATCGTTCATTGAGTCAAACAACCAGGGACAGGGGTTTCATGCAAATGCATATTTTTTACCTGAAACCTGGGGGCGAATTACGGCACTCGTTATCGAACGAAATTGCGAAGTATTTCAATAGAGTTTATATGGAAATATTTCGTAATTTCGTTTAATAACGAGTGCCGTAATTTGCCCTCTGATAATGGCAAGAACGAAATATCTTTACGAAACATTGAATTTGTGTGAAAATTGCATCAATTTGTTAGTGCATATTTTTGCATATCTTGCTGAAAATTCATATTTTTGCATAATTTGGTCATAAATGCATATTTTTGTCTCATATTTTGGTATAATTACAAGTTTTGTGTCGTATTTAGTAAAAAATTCAAATTTCAAAATTTGTTATTAATGACTAATTATTAATGCAAGACTGTTTTTTTTTTGACAAATTATTTCGCTTGCATTGTTGTAGAAGGATTGTATAAGCACACACACCTATCAAATTTAATAAAAATTGTCATTTGGTGATTTCAAGAGGACATTTTTTGTTAATAAAGCCGAAAGGAGTCAAACAATTCTGCGGAAACTTGATATTGTTTTTAAAAATGCCAAATAAATCTAATAGTTAGTATTCAATTCATTGTAATAGTTGCGTTAAATAAAATGTATAATAAATAAATATGTATATGTATATGATATATATTATATAAAAATAATTATTTAAATTTGAGCCGATTACATTTACAGACGTTACAATGCCTTTTTCAATGCCAAAAATTGATAGAACTTCGCGTTCAAAAATTTTTAAATTAAAATAAATAAATAACACTTTTCTTTTTCAATTAACGTATCGCTCCTTTAGTGCAATATAAACATATCTCGAAAAATGCGTATTTAGAGTAAATAATGCAGAAAAAAATCTTTATATCATTTTTAATCTTGTGTACAAATTTAATATAAAAGGCTGGTATACGCAAATCTTGAGAAAATAAAATATTTTTATATCTTTAATTAGTTGTATGTAAATTTAAAAATGTTATTTTGAACAAAAATTTTTTAAAATATGTGCATATATAATTGTTTTTAGTGCATATTTTTCGTTTTTAATGTCATATTTTAGGCGCCTAAAGTACCTTTTTTAAATGCATGAAGTCCTTGTCCCTGGTCATAACTCATAATTTAAATTTTTTTTCGTATAAAATTTCTCTACGCAACTTAATGCCGATTCGAGTATACATTTCTCCTGTCCTCTATGTGTGTCTAAATCAGTTGTTTAGCCATAATGTTTTGTAAATTTGATTTGATTTTGTTTTACAGTGTAATTAAAGCATGATTAATATCAAAACTTTGGCGAAAATGGATATCATATACATATTTACATTGATTTTTCTCAATAATTTACGTTTGTTTTTCATTGATTTACAAAAAAGTTTTTAATCTTTTTTAGTTTATTTAAAGAAACATTTAGCTTTCAAAATTAAACGAGTTTTTAAAATTGATGTAAACGCATACTCTACAATACATTACTTGGGGACAACACGTTATCCCTACAAGCATTTGGAAGATATCTTACCCAGAAGATATAAATACAATATCTTATTTTTATCCTTTGGAAGAAAATCATCAAAGCAATACTTTTTTAAATTAAAATATTTTCATTTCAGTGAATCTTTTTGAATGAACAGTTCAAAATGTATTGACTATTTATTTTTTCCTTTAACAAGGTATTTTGTGTTATTAAAATGTTGCATTTTTTTCCAGCCTGGCGTTTTATCACATGCGCAATAAATTTATAATATCAATATGTTTTTGACTAGAAGATAAAAAAAAATATTTAATTTAAAATAAAAACAATCAGAAAATTTTCAAAACATTATGTCCGGAAATTTGTTTTTATACTGAACATATGATGACTCCTCCAGTGATGATAAATTGAATTTAGTTGACCATAAAAAATTGCTTTAAATTTAAATTAATGGTAGTTTTATATATAAATATATATATATATATATATATATATATATATATAAATATATATATTCCTTCAGATAATTTAGCTAAATTGTAAAATTGTACTTTAGGAGATAATCTATCGTTATAAATAATTTATCTTCCTAAAGATAATCTGGCAATATCATAAATAATTCTATTAGATGATTATCTAGCAATATCACAGTTTTATCTTCTAGAAGTATTGCATTCGTATTTCTTCGAAGTATCGCCCTGGCCGCACAAACTCTCCCGAAGGAGGAATCTTCCGCAATACGAATATGATTGTTGCCGCAATAATATTTTTCTTCCAATCAATACATTTCGAATTATTTTCGAATTACTTTGCTTGTGGGGATATGTTTGCCTTTCAATTCTATTCAATTTGCAATACACTCACACTTTTTTTACTAACACAATCAAACTTTTTAAATTGAAAACTAGATTCAAGGTGTATCTAACTAGGTGGCAGCGCTACTTCAGCTGATAATTTTTTGCTCTATGTGCTTTGTAGCTGAAGAATGTCAAAAACTTTGATTTTGTTTTGGTTTTAGTACAATTATTTTTGTGCTTTTGACATTCTTCGGTTTTTTATATAGCTATGGTTGCCGTATTTTTGTTTAACAAATCCTTACGCAGTCACCTGTATAATTACACCATGACTAGATTGCTTTCAAATTTACCTATCCATTTATATGGCAACTTAATTTTCAATGTGGTCACAGCGCACATTGATTAAAACTACAAATTTGAGTTGTTTCTTTGTCGGTGGCATTTAAAAAATGAAATTGACTATAAATTTGTGTCACAACTATTACAACTATCAATTTCAAGGAATTTTACACACGGTCTGTGTAATGAAATTGAAAGCGATTTATTGAACGTGTGGCTGCAGCGATAAGTAATATTGAATTCCAAGTTTGTCATTCGAGGGAAAAAGTCAGATCGATGTTTAGATGTGAACACACCAAATGAAATATTTTAAAATAAATACACAATTACATAATTTTTGTTTTTATTTTCAGGATGTATTAAATAATCGTTTGGACAAACGTGTTGATGGTATGCTGGAACAAGGACTTCTGAGAGAAATTCGAGCTTTTTACAATGAACACAATCTAAGCAAAACGTAAGATATCTACTTATAATTAAAGCACAAGTAGCTGACAAATAATCCATTTATTGATTCTTTTGATACTCGTACAATAAATAACAAAAATTAAACATTTTAAAAACCCCCGACTTTTTTCAGAAATGTTATATCTTCTAAACGGCTGGACCGATTTTCTTCAAACGTAGCTAAGAACCCTTTCGATCAAGTCATCTTTCAAACAGAAAAAACTAAATGAAAATCGGTCCAGCCGTTTGGCCTGTACGTGGACACGGACAGACACACAGACACACACTACAAACTTATAACACCCCTTTTTTAGTCGGGGGTTAAAATATAGCGAGAATGACTGACTGACAAACTCACTATCACATCATAGGCCAATCTAAAAGGTTGATCGGTATGTTACTTTCTATTAAATTAAATTTTGAACCATTTTCCGTCATTCCATATCTAGACTTATATAAATATATCTAGATCGCCTGAGAAGGGATTTTTGGAATTCAAGTACTAAATAGGGTAAAACGGGTAAAATCGACAAATTGATGCACCGGATGTGTTTGAGGAAGAAAAAATTTAAATCGAATAAAAAATTTTGGGGATGGATGTGTGTTACTTTTTCGGTATTTGTGCTTTTAGGAGGTAAAAACGGACAAAAAGTTCATTTTGGTATAATATGTCTTTATAGAAGTTTAGTATTCGTTCTACTCTTCTTGAAGAAATTCTTGAATACGTCTGGCACTTTTTGCAAATTCGAACAAATAATAGTGAGGGATAGTTGTCTTTTTCTTGAAATATTAAAAAGAGGTTAGAACTGGTAAAAGCATTAACAAAATATCTCTGCTAAAGAGAAACTGCAAACTTAGTCGAATTTTAATCAAATAATAAAGGAAGAGAGAGGTTTTTGGTACTTTTTTGACAATTGTACTTTTAGGGAGTAAAAACTGCATTTTCTTATTTATTTTATTGCAAGCAATTTATTTTCTTATACAGTAAACATGGAAAAGCAACTGAATTTGTATTCTGCTTTTCTTGAAAAAGTCAATAATACGTTTTGGTTCTTATTGAAAATTTGAAGAAATAAAGGGTAAAAATGGTAAAATTATAAAAAAGGGAAAATCGCGAAAATTAAAAAAACGCTAAAACGTAAGAAAGACTAGTAAACCAAATGTGTAAAAAATTTATAAAGCAAGAAAAAATCTCCAAAACGAAAAAATACTGAAGAAGACCGTCAAAAATGTCAACACGCAAAAATCGGCAAAACAAAAAAAAAAAAAAAAAATCCGAAAACAGAAAAATATACGGCCTAATGTTGCAAAACGCAACGCTTAGCGTTGACAAATTTTTAATGTATTTTGTTTTTGTAATTGCAATATTTTCCATATAAAATTTGTCAACGTTTGGCGGTGCGTTTTACAAAATTAGGCCCATAGTGTTTTTAATAAAAAAATATTTTACTGAATAAGTAAAATAATAATTTGGGATTATTGGTGCGTTAGCAAATGTTAAACTTAATTGTAACAATTCCAAAAAAAAAAAAAAAACGCCAAGGAAGTTGCCGTAATAAAAATTGCCAAAATCGTTAAAAAAAACTTCAAAGCTTACACTAAATCATAAACACTCACAACTCAAAATTATCAAAATGGTTTTGTTATTTTTTCATAAAGCAGGGACCCTAGTCTGTAATTCGATTCGAAAGAAAATGTTTCCAATTTGGATGTTATAAACATACAAATTCGAAAACTTTTTCTTTCGTTTCGAATTGCACAGTAGACCCCCAGTTCAGTTAACAACAAAGTCTTCTTGAACAATATAAAATTCAGTTTTTTCTGGCAAAACAAAAATTTATTTTTCAACATAATCTCCTTTTAACTAAATACACCTAGTCCCACGTTTCTCCAGTTTTTGTATCCCTTCCAAAAAAAATAGGATTTTTCGTTTTGCCTTTTTAAGGCAATAATTTCATCGTTGGAGCCATTTCTTAAGGTTTGGAAATAGGAAGTAGTCACTAGGGGATAAATCCGAAGAATATGGCGGATGGGGTACCAATTCGTAGCCCAATTCATAGAGTTTTAGCGTTTTGCTGTTGAGACTGCACACGTGTGCACTCGTCCATTATCTTGATGAAAAATAAGTTTTTTCTTGGCCCCATATGGCCAAGATCCTCATTAAATCGGTCTAATAAGTTAGCATAATATTCGCCGTTTATTGTTTTTCCCTTTCGAATGTAATCGATGTGGATTATCCCGCGTGCATCCCAAAAAACTGTTGCCATCAGTGGCCTTCTTGGGAGCAGGTTTAGACTTCTGATTGGTCTCCGGAGTGTAGTAATGGATCCATGTTTCATCCACAATTACAAAACGCCGCAAAAACTCAATCGGATTGCGGTTAAACAACTCCAAACAATCCTTTGAAGTTGTCACACGTTTACGTTTATGGTCAATTGAGAGCAAACGCGCCACCCATCTTACAGACAACTTTCTTTAACCCAGCTGATCATTTAAAATCGAAACCATACTGCCATATGAAATGCATATTGCATCAATAATCTCACGCACTTTTACTCTTCGATCGGCCAACACCATATCGTGGAGTTTTTCCAACATTTTGTTGGGTGTACTGACCTCAATTGACCGTCCAGAACGTTCAGCGTCATTTATAGTTGTGCGACCACAATGAAAGTCAGTAAACCACTTTTTTACCATTGAAATCGATGGTGCAGAGCCCCCATGGTATTTATCTAGTTTTTTCTTGATTTGATTGACGGTTTTTTTTCGCAAAAAATAATGTTTAATGACCACAAAAAATTTAATTTTTTCTACTTTCTTCTCAAAAGCTTGTTCAAAATTAGACAGGAGTCAACTGACAGTTGCGTATTGACAGGAGCAGTATTGACATTTAAATCAAGAGGCGGAAAATCCAAAAAGACACTAAGTTAATGATCCACCCTCGTATATAGGGTTCATTATAAACAGCAAGTGTTTAACAATACGCTATCCATTTACTACTTTTTTACGCACGACTTAGTTGCAAATAAAACTATTCACGATTAACGCACTATTTGCAAATAAAATGCTTGAAGGTTGCCACGCTTACAAATGTTTGCTAATAAAAATAAATAAATGGATAAATATTGCACAAAAAAACATTGAAAGAAGAAAATATTGACAACAAAAAAACAAATAATTATTTGTTAATTTGTTCATTTACACAACTTTTTTGTAAACATAAGTAACTTTTCTGTATAAGTGCTACCAAGTTTTTGTATAGACAGTGAGTTAATTGATTTGCACTAGTGACATTACTAATCAGCTGATTTTTGCTACACGTTTATAACCAACAGTTTATTTGATAATTAGATCATTGCCTTGCAATAACTCTTAGTTTACACTATGCAAGTCTTATTGCTAAGCTGATTAGTTTGTAGGAGAAAGAGGCGAGTGAGAAAAGAAACTAGTACTGAGCTTCATGTACTGTCAATAAGTTTTACTTTCTCATTCGTAATGTTAAAAAAGCACACATGCATATACAGACTTGCATTGCGTGAACGGCGATGAAAGTTCCAAGAAGAAAAAGTGATAAGCTTAGCAATAGGACTTGACTAGTGTTAACTGGGACTTACTTTCTGAAAAGTGCAGAGCTGCACCTAATGCGAGTACCTGTGCCTGGTGTGCCACAGTGCATTATAGTATATTCCTGTATATGTATATACTCTAATTACTAATTCATATGTAACAATAACAATTTTGTACTTAATTTTTTACGCTCTGGAATCATTTTTCTGCCTGATGATGTTGCCTTTGCCATTTCAAATTGATGGCTACCACACCAAACGCCACACGATAACAAAAATTTTTCCTGTTCATTCAATTATTATTTAAGTATTTCGGAGAAATCTACTGTTGCTGCCGCATCAAACATAACATTATCAGCATCGTCATCATCATTGCAATCTTTTACTAAGGGCGTACTACAAACGATTGGATTTAAAGAATTTATACCGTATTTAGATCAATTTAGTGCAGCCAATGATGAAGAAATTGAAACGTACTTGCAGGCAAATGCATATAAAATGCCAACAGAAGGTAAGTTTAGTATACATTATTATTATTATTTTTAATTTTTTTTAAGTTTTGTCTTGCCTTAGTATTTAAATAGAATGGTTACATGTTTGGGTACATGAATTTTTTTATATATAAAATAACTGAATTTAATTCACTGACGAACTTTAAAAATATCAATTATCTGGTCTTTGAACAAAGTCAGTGCAGAGTTTCAAAACATTGTCGACAAGTATTACAAAGACAGCAGGCAAGCAATCAGCGCATCGGTTTCAAAATTGATGTTCATTCTTATAAAGTTTTGCAGATTTATAGCTGTACACGATCTAAACAACGCAGATGAACTGTGAACAAACTTTCTGTGGAATTAGAAACAACAACGGAGAGCGGTTAACTGAACTGTTCCCTACATTTAAGCTCGTCAGAGGTGGCGCATCAACTTGCATAAGGAGATACATAAATATACGTGGACATCACATAGCATCAACTCATGCAACCAGATTGATCATATATTCGTGAGCAGAAAATGGAGAAGCTCTTTAATGGATATCAGAAACAGGAGAGGGGCTGGCATAGGTAGTGATCATGAGCTGCTCATCACTGGTGAAATCAAGCTCAAACTGAAGTGGCAAAGCAGAATAATAAGGCACACAAGATGAAAACGGCTCTACCTACAACAACTCCATAATAATGATACTTAGAACACGTTAACAGGGGCGATTCGTGAACAGTTAGCAAAAAACCAACACCACTCATGAGAAGATATCAAAAAACACATAATCGAGTTACAGAAGGAACAATTGGTATAGTGCACCTATAAAAAAGCAAATGACACTTGGAACCTGACTTCTCAAGGAAGACACTCAAACAATACTTTCAGACAGCAATATCAACTGCTGGCTAAACAAGTAAGGAAAGCTACAAGAAGAGATAAAAGAAAGTTCTGAGAACGGCTAGCAACGGCAGCATAATAAGCGAGTAACCAGAACAACATGAGAAAACTACACAAGACGACAAATTGTCCCACCAATCGAAAGTGTAACAGGAACCAAGTAGTTGCTCATCGCAGTGGTACTCTATTAACAAACAATAATGCACAGAGATAAAAGTGAAGAGAGCATTTCGAAGAAATTAGTAATGTCGCAATAGATGCAACTACTGAAGATAACGAAATTGAAAACAACAGCCCTGAAGACAATATTTTAAGAATATCAGTATAAATGAAATAAAAGTAGCCATCGGAAAGCTAAGAAACAATTGCCATATTGTTTTTTGAAACGGTGCATCCAATACTTCACCCCATCTGATGTCCTTATTTTTTATACCACTTATATCCGACCGAAAATGGAATGCAACTCCCATGTATGGGCCGGCGCTTCAAAGTTTAATTTTGGGGCTGCTCAACCGCGTATAACTTCATCTCTATTGATTTATTGGAGCATCGACGCAACGTACGGTGTTTTATCGCTACTACAATGGAATGTATTCTAATGAAATTAGGGAACTTGAAACTTGAACTCCTGAAATCCTCAGTTTTTACGCACAACACATGCTTCATTTACAGCACATCATTTTGTACCAGCTTAGGTCTTTGCTGTCACTTTTAACGTGAAAAATTTCAAATCCATAACATATTTTCCTAGTTCTAGTACAATACATTGCATAAGTAGGGGTTATCTCCTGAGTGCTGGTCCTATTATAAAACCGAAGAAATGCCAGAAGAAACTGGTTGGCATCGGAACCTTTGCTGAACTTCTACGACACCATCATCATCCCATCACATCAGTGTGGTAGGATGAAAAGCTGTCCGAAACTTGAATAATACTCGGAACGGAAGGTTCCAAAGTAAAATAAATAATATTCTACGAGATTAACAGGTAGGCTTTTGGCCAAACAGGAGGTCCGTAGACCACGCCAGACACTCTACGCATTATAATAGAAGAATCCCTAGAATGTCATACTGCCCTTTACCTACTGTTTGTAGATTTCAAGAAAGTCTTCGATACCAGCAGACAAGCTGTCTCATGGAAAGCATTCAGAAGAAAAGGAGTACTCCAGAAAATAATTCATTAGAGCCATATAGGAAAATTCAGAACTCTCCGTTCTGCAGAACGGAAATATCAGTCAAACATTTCACACAAAAAACTGGAAAGAATCCCCTCTATTATTTCAGCTATTCATCATCGTGCTGGATAATATCATGAGTGAAGTTTGTTCAGAGAGAAGAGGAATTACATGCAATCTTGGTCATCTGGAGAATGAGAAACCGAATGAACTGCCCAGTATGGCTCCTGCAGTACCGTTTATGGGCTCAAAACCGTTTTGTGGCGTAAGTCGGTCAACTGTAACATATCTGATCAAAGGATATGATATTTAGACCGCTAAGGAAATGCGGCTTATTTTTTCTGGTTTAAGGCAGACCAAAGCATTGATGCAGATATTTTCATATAGTGGCATCAGCGCCAGTCTTTGTACCAGATCTTCCCCCTATTATTCTCTACATGCAGTCTTCCACGCTAACTCGAGGATATGTATTATGCAGGTGATATTTGTCTACTCTCTCTCTCTCTCTACTCTCTCACAAGATCTCCAACATGCAAGCAAAATTAGAAGACTTGGAAAGATTAGCGCAAAAATATCAATAAATTGGTGAGATAAATATCAAGAAAGCCAAAGCTATGAGAATTAACAACGTTAGGACCAGTCAGTCGAATACGTAGATAGAACAGATGTAAACAACAGGCTCAATAAAGCGTATTCGGACGACTACAAGCAGTATGAAGAAGCAACGCTTGTGTTATGGAAGTGAAAGTGTCGTACGAAATTGAAACTTAGTTAGTATAGAATCATGCAAAAGCTACAGGTATTTATCAACAAGTGCTTCAGAAGTATATGGAGGATATTCTGGCCTAACAACATCAGCAACATGGATCTCTGGAACCTTTCCGACGAAAAACCCAAACTAATGCAAATGGAACGTAGGAAATG
Organism: Tachina grossa; assembly: GCA_949987645.1. Taxonomy (NCBI): domain Eukaryota; kingdom Metazoa; phylum Arthropoda; class Insecta; order Diptera; family Tachinidae; genus Tachina; species Tachina grossa. Next base: position 26,167,147 of record OX465277.1, on the reverse strand, counting down.
GAGATAGATCGCCCATAACATTGGAAAGAATTAGAAATAATTTTGATAGTATCACAAGTATGGCGCTAGAATGGAATCCTCAAGGACCAAGTAGCCGTGACCGACCAAAAAATACCTTGAGACGCACGATACTCCAAGAACTAGGGCAGTGCAATCTTACATGAGAACACGCGAAAATAAGAGCAGCAAACCGTGCAAGATGGTGAGACCTTGTGGAATCCATATGCTCCCCAGCCATAAGCTCCGAAAGTAACCTAAGCTAACTAGAGAATACCGAAAATTCGATTCTGATTGGTTAATGGTGAAATTAGTAAAATCGTATCGTGCTGTTGCGTATCAGCATGTTTGTTGAAAATTTTATATGAAAAAAAATACTACACTAGTGTTACGTTCGTACTAAGTAAACTTACGTGAAAAGACAATATGGAAGATAGATTTAAAAAGGCCACCATTGCTCTATACACATGTAAAAAGATGCTGGGCAAGACATGATGTGCCCTTTCGCCTTATCTTGCACATTGGACCTACACAGCGGTTGCTAGATCAATTCTGCTTCACGGAATACTTGAATGCTGGAGGGCGAGACAAAAGCATACCTGTAAAAGTTAGTGAATATCCAGAGAATATCACTGGGGCTCTAAAAAGCACACCCAATGCAGCTTTAAATCTGACATTGGATCTTAAACCAATACAACTAACTGCAGTGAACGCGACATGCAAATCCGTTATTCGGCTCATTACAACAATACAGATATCGCGCAACGATACAGATATCGCTCGGACTATATCATTCCAGTAATGAACTTCCTTGCAAAACCACAGATCACTTTAAGGAAAGAAGGATATCTTGAAGGTCTTAACTATAGTGGTTCTAGTTTCAGCTTTTTCATTGATGATACAACGTTGGATGGAGGGGTGGGAGCTGCGTCTTACTGTCTCGAGCTCCCTATATAGGAATCTTATAAGCTTCCTAATTACTAAAGCATATTCCAGGCGGAAATTTATGCAGCTAAAATGGCTGCAGAATTAGCTTTCACAAATCATGAATGGACGTGCGAATATATTTATAGACAGTCAAGCAGAAATTTCAGCAGACTGCCACTACTCCTTGGTTGTGCTCATGTATAGGAGTGTCCTAAATATATCATATGCTGGCTGACAAGTACATATATTTTGGGTCCATGTACATATGGAAATTGAGGGAAACGAAATGGCCGATACACTCGCCAAAAGGAGAATTCAACTACCAGTGGAGTAAACGATATATGTCTGGAAATCAATGCAACATCTGAAAGAGATTATAGACTCTAAGATGAAGGAATAATCTGAGAAATGTTGGCGTACGTCGAAAACTTGCAAAACTTCGAAAATAATGTGGAGGTCCTATGATCCCAATAGGTATTAACTGGACTCTGCTGGACGGCTTCGTATGCCGTTAAAATAGGACTAATACTTGACGGTACTGCAGGAAACGTAAGGAACTCGATGTAATTGCCACTATGCGGCCTTAAGCCGCACTAGATATAACTGTATTGGTGCTCATACTTTTCGGAGTCTTGAACTTGTATCGGGAGTGGAATTGTCTAGACTGGTAAGATTTTTTAAATCTGACTACCACCATTTTTAATGGGTACCACAAACTAGACAGCAATACTTACAGTTTCCTTTCATCTACTGGTATCGCTAAGGATTAATCTCGGTCTATGCGAGGGTTTTGACGTTCTTACTAACTGATATCCAAACTTAAACAATACGATCACATTGTTTGGACAAAATTGTTCTTACTGAGAGTTTTCTGCAGCACCTTTCACACATTTTGAAGAATTCGTCCGGCAAATTTAAGCAACCATATGAAATAGAAAGTATATTAGTTTCGGTTTTCATTTGGTTTCTTGATGTCAAAATTCATAGTTTAAATTGTTAAAACGAATTGTAAAAAAATGGATAAAACTCAAGTGCTTCCATTAGGTTAGGTTCAAAAGAGGAGCAGCCAATATGCTCATGTCTAGGGACATACAAATATGCCAGGATAGTCCTGTTGCGCGCTCTCATGTAAATTAACAATCGAACCCCATCTTAGTAGCAACTCAGTATCGTTCACGTAGTTGCTCAGACTATTTCAGTCAATATTTCGGCTAGGCGAAAGCTGGACAATGACAAAGGAAGTGCTGCATTATCTCGATGTCTTCCATGCATGCCATCCATTCATTGTTGTCTGTGGCTCCAAACCGGTACAAATGTTCTCGTAAATTAGGACAACTGTCCAGCTGAGGCTTGTTTAGTTTCAACAGCCCCCTTTTTTGTCTCCTTCCGGGTCGCCCCAGAGAATCTTGGTTAGAGTACCCACAGTATCACAATTCCATCATCGTATCGTGTGGGCCCTAAGTTCTTCCGTTAATAGCAATTGCACCGAATAAAGCTAAATTCAAATTTTTTGTAAATTTAGAGATGGTAAAATTGAGCTTTCATTACAAAACAAGTTTTCGATCAATTGTAATACGATGAATCAAAACAGGTTGCATATTCTATTTGCATTAAAAGCTGAGTATCATCAGTCTACATCAACTGACGCCACACACAGTGGACCAAATACTAAAGAACGCTGATGATGAAGATGTACTGACCTTCTAAAATAGCTAATTGTTCCGTTCTACTAAGTATTTGTCAGAATATTTACAATTATTTTTGGTGTTATTTATTTATTAATAATTATCACATGTAATTTGTCTTACAAAGCGATACGAACTTTAGCATAATCAAATCATATATAAAGAAAGATATGAAATTCGAACAATAACAATAATGACAGCTCAGTTCAACTTTGTTTGAAGAAATTAAAAGTAATGCAATGTCAACTAAATTCAATTTTTTCCGAACAAGATATGAAATTAAAAAAAAAATAAAATTAATTCTCTCTCTCAGGAAGAGATATAAAAACATATCTTTGTACAGAAATATTTACGGAGATAATTGTAAAAAAAATAGTCACAAAAAATTGCCTTAACCTCAAAATGTCGCCATCACAAAGTTAAAAATTCGAAGCCAGAATGGCTATACATCCATTTCACTTTAGAGTTGTTAAAATATTAAAAAATATTTTTACAATTGAAGATTCGACATTAACATATGTACTACACCCCTGCACAAGACCACTTACAAGAACTGTTAAGACATGAGATATTTTTCAAATGCTTTACTACAGCGTCATCTTCTTAAACAAACGCTGAACAACACTGTTGGCAAGACATTTGTTTCAGTTATTGCAGATATAGGAGTAAAAAAAATACTTCGTGACGAAAGAATTTGTGATGCTTGCTTCTTCATACGTATGGGAGCGCATACAAACGTCATGCATGTACATACGCACACACGTTATTTGTATGATCTTTTATTTTTCTGGGCACATAAAAACGCACAAATGCATTGTGTGTGCTTACTTTAAAAAACCACCCTTAAACACATAATAGTCTACCATCTACATTCAACTAGTGCAATTAAGGTGGAAGTACATAACACGCGTCCAATGCGCTAATGCGATACACGCGTCTGTCAAAAAAGTTGAAATAGTGTGTTTTCATAAGGCAAGTTACATAGAGAAGTTCGCGACGCGCGTACCTCGCCAAAAGTTGAACATTCTTCAACTATCACGCGTTGTATACAAAATGACAGCTAGTGTTGCCAGATTCATAAACTAACATACACAAACATGATTAGAAATTAAATTTTTTATTAAACAATGGATACAAAAATGAATTAAATGTTTAAAGAAAAATGCAACGTAAATGCAAAAAAAAAATAGCCGGCAAAGGATTTAAATTTTACAACTAAAAAAGCTTCAAAAGCGTGGTGTGTAACCTTCCATTTGTGTAGCGTTGAACGTTTAACAAACCAGAAAAGCGTTGCCGCGTAACGCGTGGTATGTACTTCCACCTTTATCGCTAGAGAAAAGAGTGTTAACATGGAGACATATGGTTCTAGGCTGACTAGAGGGTTACCATCTACGTCTTACATACACTCAAACGTACAATATGCAAAATAACAAACATACACGCATCAACACTACTTCTTTTGATTGTTTGTTACATACACACAAAAATCAATACATCTATCCTGCTTCGCTTATTAAACGACAGCATTTATACTTGCTTTAGTAACGGGTGTTTTTTTTAGAGGTATAGAACTTCGAATTGAAATAAAACACAAGAAAATATGATTTCGGGCATGTGGCCGCCGCGGCTGGCTCGAATAAAGCTAATTCTACAGGTCCAATTTTCAACCACTTTTTCGAGCATATGGGGCCGTATGTTGGCAATAACGCCACGAATGTTGGCTTCCAAGTCCCCTAACGTTTCTGGTTTGTTGGCGTAGACGAGCGACTTCACATATCCCCAAAGAAAATAATCCAATGGTGTCAAATCACACGATCTTGGTGGCCAATTGACAGGTCCATTCCGCGAAATTATGCGCTCATCGAATGTTTCCTTCAATAAATCGATTGTGACGTGCGCTGTGTGGCATGTAGTGCCGTCTTGTTGGAACCACAACTCATCCACATTCATGCCATCCAATTCGGGAACAAAATAGTCGGTTATCATGGCTCTATACCGGTCTCCATTAACGGTAACTGACTCTCCAGCATTATTTCGGAAGAAGTATGGCCCAATGACTCCACCAGCCCATAGAACACACCAAACAGTCAGTTTTTGTGGATGTAATGGCGTCTCATGTGGATTCTCTTCACTCAAAATGCGGCAATTTTGCTTGTTGACGTAGCCATTCAACCAAAAATGAGCCTCATCACTGAACAAAATTTTGCGATGAAAATCAGCATCGAGATCAATCTCATTTTCGGCCCATACACCAAAATCACGACGCATTGCATGGTCTCGCGGCTTTAATTCTTGCACAAGCTGGATCTTGTAAGGTCGCAAGCCAAGATCTTTGCGCAAAATCTTCCATAAAGTTGATGGACAAAGCTAAAGTTGCTGTGCACGGTGGCGAATCGATTCATTCGGGTCCTCTTCAACACTTTGCTCTACAGCGGCAATTGTTTCTTCGGTGCGCACTGTTCGACGTCTCTGCGGATGCGTATTATCACATAGAGTAAACGTAGTGCGAAAACGATCCATGGTTAACCGAATTAATTGCTCTGATGGACGATTATGTCGACCATAAAATGGACGGAGCTTGCGGTAAACTTCGCGAACTGAACCATTATTTTCGAAATAAATTTGCACGATTTGCAAGCGTTGTTCTTTTGTCAACCTGTTCATGATGAAATGGCAAACCAAACTAAATATTAATCACTTGACAGCTGACAAAATGGCCGCCAGTTAAAAAAGTGATGCCAACTTAAAGTTCTATACCTCAATAAAAAACACCCATTATAATACATGCCCCGAGAATATATTTAAAAAACAAGACTTACATTTCAAGACTGTTTACGCAGCCCTCTATTACATATGTATGTAAGCGAATATAGAGCTCTTGTTTATTTCCATTTTACTTGTGTTTTAACGGACTTTGAGCTTCGCTGGCCATACATGATGTGGGTAGCAGATCTTTCGAGAGATTATGGACTCCCGTCAGCGTTTATTTTATATATTTGTAGCACATTTAACATTTCTATTGACACTAATAATAAATTTAATAAATTCTCATCCATCATTTTCACTTAACAAAAGGCAAGCAAACCAAAAAAAAAATCAAAATCTCCCACAGTAAATCAAAACTTCAGCATAAATGTTTCTTGTTCTTATAAATTAACGTACTATTCACAATACATATGTATATGTGGATACGTATATATGTACTCGTATGTATGTCTGTATGAGCTTCGTATGAGCACAGTATGAGATCTTTGTGAATTTTTTTATGCATGTATTTTATTTTATTTCTTAAGCTTAAAAGTAATTTGCGTTTGTCTTCTAAAATCACTATTACAGAACAATTTAAAGCACATGCGAGTTCAATAAACGAAGTACAACCTACTGATGATTTGCTTAACTTAAACGACCCCAAAGATCAAATACCCCCAGGACTGGACGTATTGAATTCATGTTTGAATGATTTGAAATTGGTAACTCGACGCTACTCCAAGAAACAAATCAAATGGATAAATAATCGCTTTTTGGCCAGCAAAGATCGTCAAGTACCCGATTTGTATGAATTGGATACCAGTGATGTTGGTGAGTGGCATCAAAGGGTTTATAGGCCAGCAGAAAGCATAATTGATTGCTATCGCAATGGGCAAGTGTGTGAAATTGAGCCCATGCAAAAGAAACAACATCCGGGTGAGGGCTTAAACGAGGAGGTAAGAAGAATAGCAAACATTTCGAAATTATGCAAGTATGTTTTATTTATAGAAATTTAGATAGATACACATTTTGCTTTTTGTAATATAAAAAATTGTGTTGTCATGTGTTGTCTACTAACTTTCATAGAAATTGGAAAAACGATTCACCTTATCGTGGTTGGCGTAGTTCAAAATATTTATTTTCGCATGGGCGCACTGCTGCCCACTTTTTGTTTTTGAAGAAGCATAGCACGGGAAAATTAATTGTGTGTGTAAAGTTTCATGGGAAATGGTTTAGTTTTAGCAGTTGAAAATAACATTAAAGGTGTGAATAAGTAAATGCGTTAGAAGATTCGAATTGTGTTGGAATTTTGTGGCGAATACTTAAAAAAAAAAACAAAAACCTAAAAGGCACATATAGTATATAAGAAGGCTTAGGGCTAATAAGTCAGTGAAACTCAAATTTATATGTGTTTTATACAAAGTTCACACTTATATTTTTAAACATGTTTGAGATTAGTTTTCTAAAAACTAAACACAACCCAGCAAAAAAATAATCGAGATTTCGAAGCAATTGCTTCTAAATGGTTTATTAATAAAAGTCTTTTAAATTTTTATAGCTTCTTTTTCTGTTTTTTAGGTGTTTTTTTTTATTTAAGTTTCTTATATCCCTTCCATAAAAACATTTTGGAAGGTGTAGTTTAATATAACATAAAAATAAGCGCTTCGGAAGCGCGGAAAAGCACACAGTGCATCCCCACTGCCTTACGAGGATGCAATAACGTAAGCGAATGACGAAATTTAATACAAACACTACGAAGTCAGTCGGCTGTTTGTATTCAAACTCTCAAAGTTTTTTATAGATCATCCTCTCTCGCTTACCTGAAATTTTTACTTCGAGTTTTTATTTTTTAATTGAATTGTGTACAAAAATAAATATGTGCTACGGTAGTTCAGTGAGTAGTGTTCTAGCCTAATATACGGAAATCCTGGGATCGACTCCTGATTCAACGCGCGAACAAAAAGTAAGAAAAAAGTAAAAAAATAAAGAGCAAATTTTTAATTATATACAGTTAAGAAATTAACTCTACATACACCCATCAACTTTGGGGTTTGAGGAAATTTGGGAAGAAATTAAAAAAAATAATTATGGCAATATTTAGGGTGCTAATAAATATGTTTATATTTACAAAAAATAAAAAATAAAAATATAATTATAATAACAACAATAAAAGCAAAAATATTCAAAACCCATAAAAAAAAGTCTACATACAGGCATAAAATACATGAAAAAATACGTGCAAAATGTTCGAGGTCGTCAACTTGTTTGAAAATTCTGTTATTTCCGGTACCAAGCCATCAAGAAATGGCATCCGAATATGGTCGAATATGTTCTTAAAATAGTAATAGTTCCCGTTAACTTTGAAAGAACCTAAACATTTACCACAAATCACGCCATTGCCTTTTAAACCTTAACCATGCTTAAGTAGAGTTAAAATTAAGTCATTATTACAAATAACGTAAACTTAAATTCAATAGCCTCATTTGTGGTAATTTTTTTTTTTGATTATTTCGAGGTTAATATCAATTGCTGCCTTTTTAAGGACATATTTGACCATATTCGGATGACATTTGTTGACGGCTTGGTACTGGAAATAACAGATTTTTCAAACAAGTTGACGACCTCGAACATTTTGCACGTATTTTTTTTCATGTATTTTATGCCTGTATGTAGACTTTTTTCTTATTAGTTTTGAATATTTTTGCTTTTATTGTTGTTATTATAATTATATTTTTTATTTTTTGTATAAACATATTTATTAGCACCCTAAATATTGCCATAATTAGTTTTTTTAATTTCTTCCCAAATTTTCTCAAACCCCAAAATTGATGGGTGTATGTAGAGTTAATTTCTTAACTGTACATATGAAGAAGACATGCTTCCAGATAGACAAATATTTTTGCTGAATTCAGGTCACTCCGGCAGGCATGAAAGAATCACATTTTAGATCGACATGGCAGAGCTTCTACGCGAGGAATCCCATATAAAAATCATGCAAAATTTCATGCATCGGGTAAGCGCTTGCATACCAAAAGAACACTTATATAGGTGCTTCCAGTGAAGCACCATTTTTTGCTGGGTTTAAGGTTGACGTTATGTCAATAAATTATTGTGTTTGTAATAAATTTCGAACAATTATATTTTATGTTTGCTTGTTTTTAAACAGCAACTTTTTTTGTAAATATTTTAATTTGTATTGAGCAATTGTTGTGTATTAAATAATTTTTTCACGCGCCGTCATTTAATAACAACACAAAGTTGCCAGAGTTATGAAAAATGCCCTGAACATACTCCATTTACGTGTTTATCAAAGTTTGTAAATTTAAAACACCGTTTTTGAGATGTTTAACAAAACAAGTAAATGTGTGGCAAAACATCTAAAAATAACCGTTTTTAAGCTCTTAAACACGAATGAGGCGTTAAACACGTAAGTGTGAACTTAGTATTAAACTCAACAGGAGTAAATCAGTGAACCATACCTAACATGACCAGACAGCGCGCTTTAGGCGGGATTATCCCGCTTTTCACAGGTCGATCCCGCCTCGAATTTCTATCCCGCTTTTTAGAGTTTGTAACTGTAAAAAATCATTTCAAAATTTTTTAAGTGTTGTTAACGGTTAACTAGCCGAAAACCTGTGTGCCTTGCTACACCCCTTAAATATACGTTTTGAGATAAAAAGAAAAACATTTGTACTAGAAGTGCCACGCTTGCGATTTAACCCCCACTATTTTGTAACATAAATAGTATTGAAGAGTTTTAAACTTTCCACTGCATTAGATATTTTTTTAAGTAATCGTTTTCTCTAGTTAAGCCAAGCTACCTTGTACAATTCCGATTATTTTCTGTCATCAGCAGAACCGTCGGAGTTTAAAGTCTGTGTTTTTAGCAGATACAAAGATGTCCTAAGTAGGTGACACACTTTTTGTTCTATTATTGACACCATTTTATAAAATTTTTTTGGTTATTGGCATTACAAAAAAATTCCAAAATTTCGACTGTTTTGGATTAAAAGATATCTTGAACTAAATGATGCTTCTATGTGGGAAGCGTCATGCCAACCTCAGATATTAAAAAATTAATAGCCTATAGCTTCTTCTAGACCATCAGTAATACAATATGGGCAAATCAGCAAGATCGGTACACTGGTATTATTTTTGAAGAAAAACAAAAATTTGCAATTTATCAGAGTCACCAACAGAGACAATGCATGTTATCAATAGAGTTTTTCCCTATAAATTTTCAACGTTTTTCCTTTATTACGTAGTTTTCAAAATATCTCAAATATTTTCTAGGTACCACAACCCAATGTTCAACGCATATTATAAAATCGTTACTTACACAAAATTGCACGTTTCTTTTTTAACAGCTTATAAGGACCACATTTTAATACAATTTCTTAAATTACTACGAATGTTAAAAAAGTATACAAATCGGTCCAGCCTTTCTCCGATTTTATATATATTAAAAAAGTGGGCGTAAAAACCTAAGTTAGGTTATGACAAATGTGAAAAAAATTGCGAAATCTCAATTTATTTATGTAGAAAAATATTCATGTTGATAAATGTTTTTTGTTTATTTAAAGGCGTTTCTTTTGAGTTAAAAGCTATTTTTTCTAAATCCCGCTTACTAAAAGATGTTTATTTTGAAATCGCGATTTTTGAAGTATTTTCTTCAAAATCCCGCTTTTTGATCGATCATGTCCCGCTGTTTGTAAAAACCATCTGGTCACGTTAACCATACCTTATGTACAGCTTAAAAAATAATGTTGTGGCAGCACTAAAATAAATGTGAAAAAAGCTGTTTTGCAGCAGGCTAGCACTTATTTGCACAATCAAAAAGGCCAAAAATTTGAATTAAACGTCGCCAAATTTTACTGAGAAAGAAATTATATTTATGCTTGGCGAAGTAGAATGTTATAAAAGAATAATAGAGTGTAAGAAAACAGATCGAACAAGATGTGAAGAAAAAGTAGAGCATTGAAAAAAAGTTGAGTGCTCTTTTAATGTAAAGCATATGGTCCGTAAGTTACAAAACAATATGGCCTGTATTGGTAGTTTAAACGCCCAATTTTATGCGTTTACAGATGGTTTAAATACTGTACTGGGGGTTATTATGTAATCCGAATCGAACGGAAATGTGTTCGAATTGTAATGTTAATAACCTTCAAATTCGAACAGTTTCCGTTTCGAATCAAATTACATAATAACCCTCCTGATTTATAGGTTTGCCGGTATAAACACATTTTTAGAGGATTAAAATGTTCTACAAAAATGTATCTCAAAGCACGGACTATCTCAAAAGAAAGTCTATGTCTAGTGGAACGATTAAAAAACAAATAAGCCCTTTATAGAAACAATTTTTATTACTTTTTTAAATATACAATTCGGGACAAACTAGAGCTGATTAAATATCGATAGTCACAACATTCGATATTTTCAATAGTTTGTTGGAAAACTGACGGTAGTATCTAATTCTTTTAAGGTCTCTGGAGACGATCAAATGTGTATTGTTGCTTTTTTTTCAGACGCGTTCAAATAAAATCGTTAATCAGGGGTATAATCATCGCTTTCGATAACGAGCTCATTCATATGGCATTCGCTATCGAACAGTGTAATATGTAATATGATTCGATATCGAATGCCATAATCTCAAACCGAAAAAAACGTGATCGAATCAGCTAGTTATCGTAAGCGACGGTTAGACGATTAGAGTTTAATTTTTTGTTCGTTGTGTGAGGTTGGAAGTAATTATGTCTTTATGAGATCTTGGTATAAAAAATTTAAATTTAATTTTTAATAAATACATTAAAAAATACGAGTATAACATAATTTTTCTTTTTCTGTGCGACATTGATAACAATTAATAATAAAACTGCTTGATCGTTTGGTTTTTTGAAAAGAAGAATGGTAATTCTCCATAAAATTCAAAATAATATTTTTTTTACATCCAAATAACAAAGCAAATATTATTCTTCGATCAATCAAATTTTTAGACGATCAAATAACTAGACGTCAAATAAAAATATATAAATTTTTTAGCCCCATCAATCACTGACGATAGTACGTACGTGTAGCCGATAAAATACGACTGCACGCACACAACTATGTGAATGACGATTTTATTTTATCGTCTCCTGTGCACTTTAGGAATGTTAAATTTCATTTTTCAATACATATCGCTCATTTACTCAGGCAACGTCATAACTCAAAAAAACTAGTTTTCAATTTACAGTGGAGATATTAAAAAGTTTTATTATATCAAGAGATCAGATTACATGCTATACGCATGAATTTTTTTGCACAGATCAAAATCATTAGACACAAACCTATAATCAAGGCAATGTAATTTGAACGGATTTGATCACAGGCTTGTGTCTAAAATGAACGACTGAAGGAGTTGGATCCAGCTCTATTTAAAACTATTACATTCTCGTTTAAGTGCACTTTTTCCCCCATTTTTATAAAAGGAACAAAAGAGACCCATGTAAAAATTTTTTAAAGTGATAAAATGTTTCTCATAGTATTTTAAATGAAAGTTCTGAATACATCTTATATCTCAAAAGCAAGGGTTCTATAGTTTCATATGCCAATTCACTATAAGTATCTACAAAAGAGAAGGAAAAAGCTCAAAATTATTTTGAATCGGCTCGGTAGAGGCTAAAAAAAATTAAATGGTCGTGAATCCCTGCCCTCCTTTGATATTGTGTAATTTTGTCATAGTTTAAAGTTAATGTGTACGCAAAGAAAGTTTCATAAGAAAGAGTGCTGGGTAAGTATTTAAGAAAATAATATAAAATTTTTGTGTGGGCGTGGCACTACCTACTTTTTTTTAGCTCTATGTGTTAATTCCAGTTGCAAACCATATGTGTGCCATATTTCATTCAAATCGGTTTAGTCTGTTTTGAGAGATTTTAATCGCAGAAAAAATTTCAGATTTATTTTATTAAGTAAGATACAGTTTTTGGTTTTTTTAGTGCTAAATTATTTTCTTAAGCCTTATTTTAACTTTTTGTGCATTCTCTGTATTTTAGACTACCAACTTCTGCTCAATTTGTAAGCGCCACTTTATCGGTGAGTATCAGTGGCAGTTGCATTTAAAATCAAATAAACACAAGAAACGTAAAGAGGGTCTTCAGAAGAAATCTAAAATACCAACAACCGTGAATGAAACTAAGCCTCTTGGCTCGGCAGCTAATTAAAACAACTTTATTAATTTACAATTATTGAATGTTCTTTTTAATTATTAAATAAAATATTTTTTCTTTAAAGTTTATTGTCCTTGTTTTATTTTCTCTATAATTATGATACATAAATATTTCAATACTGTTTGTTTTACATAAATAAGAAAAATATACAATAAGAAAAATATACAAAAAAAAAACTCCAAAAAAAATAAATAATTTAATTCCTTTTATAAATAAAGATTTCCATTGTAAGTTCTTATTAAACACATTTTCTTTAATTAATGTGGCAGAGAATAAATTGAATTTATAGTTGATATTCATATAAAGAGTTAAATAATTGTATTGTAATATGTATTTTGTCAACATTTTTATTTTAAATCTTTTTAGTTGGGGTGGTTTAAATTATCTAATAAATTTAATTTAAAGTATACACACATTTAACATTTATTAACATTTTTATTAAAAAAATTTATTTAATTTTTATTATACATAATTAATATTTTGAAACGTTTTATTGCCAGTTTTTTTAAGTTTATGCCAAAGCGACATAAAAATTGGTGACATTATGAGCTCATCGAAATGTTCCTTTATTTTTATAGAATGTTAAGAATATAGAAACAAGAAGAACGAGTAAATTACGACATTCAATATAGAATATTCAATATTTAACAAAATTTAAAAATATTTTCATTTAAAGTCTGTTAAAATATTTTAGATTTTGTTCGATAGCGAATGCCTTAATTTTTGCCCCAAAATATGTAAGGCTTAAGGCTTAAGGCTCAGTTAGCCGACTGTGATGGAATGTAACTGCAACAGTAAGAAACAGCTGATCGATATTGTTATGTGAAAAGTACTGAAAATAGTTTTAGACATGTAACGTAACCGGAATGTACGAACATGTACATTACTTTTCACATAGCAATATCCGTCATTGACCGTTGCAGTTACATTCCATTACAGTCGGCTAACTGTGCCTTAACTGAGCAAACAGGCTTCATTGAATTGGGTTGCCTGTTCGGAAAGATAAACAATTGGTTGCCAGATGTTAAATAATATCTGTTGTCGGCAAAACAGTTTTCTACAGCAGGCAACAAAATTGAAGTGTATCTTGGAAAGATTACAATCGACTAATAATAAATAGCTTCTGCTGAACTCTATTTGCCAGCCTATTCCAAATGCTTTGGCAAAAACTGCACCACTTTAATAATTAATAAAATATGAACACAACCCGTAATGATATAAAATAGTAAATGGCCGCTTCAAACTGACCTTTTTAATTTGCGATATGATATTTAATGACAATATTTATAATAATTGCTTAAACTTCCTCTAAAAGTAAGTAAATATATTTATGTATATAATAACAGCCATATTAAATCAAAAATTTAAAATTAAGGTTAAGTGATTAAATGATTAACAATTAAAACTTGTTTAATCTAATAATTAACAGTACTAATTAATCAAAATTGTTATTAATAAAATTTCCATATTTCGGTATTGAAGATAATAATAATAATACAGGGTGGGCCAAAAGAAACCAAGGGGTGTAAAAGTTTAATAACTTATTTGTTTATTAATTTTTTTTATTTTTTCTTTCAGATTATATAGACAACACTTGGAGAATTTATAATGGAGAGGTTTACAACTGAACAGAGAACCAGAACAATAGAATTTTATTATTTAAAGTGTGATGAAGAGTGATGAAGCTCATTTTCATTTGAATGGCTTTGTTAATAAGCAGAACTGTAGGTTCTGGGGTTATCAAAATCCAAGAGCCATTCATCAACGCCAATTGCACCCCATCAGGTGTACAGTATGGTGTGGGATCACATCTGAAAATGTCATTGGGCCCTACTTCTTCGAGAATGAAGATGGAAGTGCTGTAACCGTAAATGGAGAGCGGTATCGGTTTATGATAGAAAATTTTTTACGTCCTGCTCTTGAAAACAGACCTGGTATGTGGTTTCAGCAGGACGGAGCCACTGCCCATACTGCCCGAGACACAATGGCACTTTTAAGTCAAATTTTTGGAGAGCGAATAATTTCTCGAAATTCGGAAATTATTTGGCCAGCGCGATCGCCAGATTTGACAGCACCCGACTATTTTCTTTGGGGTTTTTTGAAGGAGCGAGTGTATGTGAACAAGCCAGAGACAATCCTTGAACTCAAGACAAACATTGTTGCAGAAATTCGAACGCTACAGCCACAAGTTTTGAAAGATGTTATGGAAAATGCTCTAAAAAGAGCCCATCAGTGCGAAGCTGAAAACGGTGGTCATTTAAGAGACATCATTTTTCATACTTAGTGTAAAAAAATTTCCATTTTGTATATTATATAATCTGAAAGAAAAAATAAAAAAAAGTTAATAAACAAAAAAGTTATTAAACTTTTACACCCCTTGGTTTCTTTTGGCCCACCCTGTATATACATTCAGCCTTATTACGCTTGTCGAAGTTGAAGTTGAAATCGACAATCGCAATTAGTCTGATTATAACAAAAGTTGTACACATTTGCTGTCATTCTGACCTAAAAGATAAACTAAAATTCATTGAACTCGGTCCATGTTTGTAGAAGTTATGATCTAAGCATAGAAACGAGTAGAATGGTAATACTGTGGTTCGCTATAATATATCTCTTAGTCCGTAACTAATGTCGACCTCATGTCACTGTAATACCAAAAATTGGAGCTTCTCTAGTCGCTCTATAGAACATTGGTATTGTATTGACAGTCTATTCCTATTTTCTAAGGTCTAGAAAATAGCATGTGGCTGCAATCTGTCTGCCTTCGGCAGCGAGTACACAAGCGCCAAGTAGTTGGAATTGTATTGACATGACGTCGACATATATTTGCAGAATAAGGGGTAATGCCATATGATATTTTATGATTGAGCTCACAAACAGGATTAGAGGCTGGGTTCTAAAGAAAACTCCACTTCCTATCATTATTAATCATTAATCGCAGAATACGAAAGACTTTATGCACCTTGCTGGACATTAACACGAAAGAAACCACTTGTACTTCTGGTTTGTATCCTCTCAGGACACTGAGAGGATACAAACGTGGCTTCGTTGAGGAAGTTAAAGAGTCAGTCCAGCACCTCCATTACTACCCGGCGCGGCAAAGGCTATCTCTTTTTTCAAAACCTGAGAAATATCTCTTTAAAATGCCACCGACCGACTTGTTAAGTTTTGTGAGTAGTTCTGAATGGAACCTTATATCATGATACTATGGGCATCACAATAGCCCAAATGGCATAGTGCTCTTTTGCCATAGTAGTGGGCTGCGCTCTTAATCTAAAATATTTCATCAATGATGAAACTCTCGAATGTTACTTGTGTCACTGTCCAGCATTCTGTAAAATTAGAAAACAAGTCTTTCACCTGGAAAATATACCAGATGTGAAATATTCAGACTAAAAAACCTAACCTAAGAAATTATATTGAGGTTAGGAACCTAACCTGACTAAGGTTAATCGCTTTTTATGGATCTTTGTTGGGTAGTTTCCACCCAAACATGTCTCTCAAGATCGCACAACATGCTATAAAAGCATAAGTGTAATTCAAAACCGATTGGTTGGACCTTTTTTCAACCTAACCTAAAATATGAAAAGTTTTCCCAGCTATACCTGGTCATTTCTCCCTGATTATGTAACGCGCTGCAAATGGAATGGATTCATACATTTTGGTACAAAAACTACAAGGAGTGTTCCTGAAACCAGTAAGTGATGAAAAATTTCAGTGTTTGTCTAAACTTTATCTTATTTTCTAGAAATAAGATAATATACTTCCGGAAATATCCGGCCAATTATTTATTTTTTAATCGAATGATGTCATTTCTTCATTTTGTTGAAATTTCAGCTCGGTTGGGTCTTCATAATTTTTTTCCATTGAATATTAAAAAGAAGTTAATTTTTAGAAGCTTATAGATTTAGTCATGGGGAGAGTAGAGGGAGTGGTATTTGTAGACATTCAATTATACAGGCGGATTTTACATTAAATGTTTTGTCTATGGTGCAATCTTTTGATGGCTTTTCGAAAAGTCTTGCACTAGTCTTTTTGCTTCTTAATCATTCATGGTAGTTTGGTAGACCTAATAGAAAATAAGGCAAATTGGCAACACCGATTATACACAACATGAGAGAGAGGAACACGCAAGAGAGGAAAATCTAAGCGAATTAGAGTCAATTTTAACATCGATTTACAATTCGTGCAACAGGTGGAAAACTCTAAATGCAAATGGCCTTTAAGAATTTTCTCACATTGAAGCTGACAGAAAACAACTCTGGAGGAAAATCCTTCTTAACGTAATAATATTCGAGAAAGTTGTAAAAAATTTAAGCGACCGCACTCTCCCAGCGAAACCGAGATGGTCTTTTGAATAATATGCTAGCTCACGCATAATGGCACAAATACAGTTCTAAAACAGTGATCTTCAAAACCGCGCACGCGTGCGAGTGCTCTCACAATAATGAAGAGAGCAATAAGAGATAATTTGTATTTTTATTTAATGTGTACTCAATTGTTACTACAATCAGGGCTACCACTTTAATCTCAGACTATTTATTTGTGGCGGTTGTGTAGTCACATTTTACCAGACAACAATAGATTCTTTTTAAATTAGTTTAAATTCAAGGTTTGCTACTTTTTAGAGCTTGAATAATCATACCTGAAAGTAAGTTATTATATACTATTTAAAATACATCATATGTGCATTAATCTGTTTTGAACAAGGGGAATTGACTCGAATTAAAGTTTTACAAATATATTACAAATATGTCTTGGCAGCCCTGCCATAAGAAGAGCAAAATATATTACGCTCAAAAACGAAGCACCAACACAAACATAAGTTTGAATGTATATGTGTGGGGATCGCTGTTCTAAAATAAGGTCAATGTCAATTCGATATATTTTTATTTGAATTTCTCCTCGTTTGAGTATCCTTTTAAAACAATAGATAATATCGGTAATTTTACAATGAAAATGTACTGTGCTACCTCTGTACCGTATTAACATTTCAATATAAAATGATCGTTTTTATGTGTCGTTTTAAAGCGTTACTCAAACGAGAACAAGAATAGGCCCGATTGTTTTTATATGGTCACCCTTTAATTCCACTTTGGAGTTATTAAAAAATTAATTTCTGTGTTAAATGTTTTCTATTAAAAATAAGCCTTTTGTATAAAAAGAATAATAATAAAAGAAAACCAAAAACATGTAACAAAAATACAAAGTAATTAATGAATGTAAAAGAGGAAAGAAAATCAAAAGAAATAAGTTATTGCTGACATTGCTTATTAATTAAAATTTTTTTGTTCCATCATTTAGAGGAAAAAATTAAATTAAAATATTTAGGCATTTTTATTTTGAAATAAATGTACACACGAATATGTTAAATTCTTTCATTAATACTAATATATTCATTGTTTAAATGGCTGATGAAACCAATATATGCTTTTAATCGTTTTAATAGTATACATATATTATATAATTATTATTACCATTAGTATTTAAATAGGGCTTTTTTTGTAACAATATTTCAATACTTTTATATTTTGTACAGTCTTCATTGACTAAATAGTTTAAGGTTTTGTTTTGTTTTCTGTCTCTTTTTGTAAATTTTCTAAAAAGAACTAATATTTACGTACATATATATTTACTTCTTTAAATTCAAAAGTAACAACTAAGGGCCAATTTCACCAACTCTATTTAAATATCAATTCATATTTAAATATCGATTTTCGTAAAATTTTGTATGGAAAAATTACATTTAAATATGAATTGATATTTAAGTAAGTTGGTGAAATTGGCTCTAAGAGCTAATTTCAACAATTCTATTTAAATATCAATTTATTTAAAAGTCATTTTCCATATACATATGTAGTTTCTTTTTATTTTTCTATGAAAAAGGATTTTTAAGTATAAATTGATATTTAAATAGAATTGGTGAAATTGGCGCTACATTTGAAAATTATTGTCTTTGTTAAATGTTTTTAGTTTGATACGAGTAGTTTATAAAATCTTTAATGTTGTTTGTTTATTGTTATTGTCTTTAGTTCATAATTATTTATTTGTTTATAGAATAATTGAGAATAAATTGCAAGTTATTATATTTTTTAAGATTAAAAAAACATTTTAGTGGAAAGAGTCGGATATTTGTTAAATTTTGTTTTCGAAGAAATGTGCAATATCATATTTTCCGCAAATTTAATATAACTTCAATTTAAATATCACTGGAGCCGAATTCTGAAACGATGAATTTTGAAGTGTTCATCAATTTCAGTGTTCACAACTCACCGCACATTTCCCAGTGAAAAATTTTACTCTAGTGTTCAGTATAAAACTGTCAAAATAATTTATTCCCACCGTTGCGGTCAAAAGTAAACAGCGAAATTGGTGGATTCTTCAAAATTAATTTTTTTTTATATAAAACCAATTTCAAAGCACAAATTTTGGGCAATAATTTGAAAAGAATTTAAAAAACATTGACTTGTTAAAAAAATGGGGACTCCTTTATTAATTTTAGAAACTCATTAATTTTCAAACAATTCTCAAAAGTTGTTTTCAAATATCTTTCAAGAAATTTATTATTTTTCAAATAATTTTCAAACGTTGCCACCAAATAACCTTTACACCAGTAAACAGGCCACACAAGGCGACAAAATAATATTTGCCTTAATTCTAATAGATTATAGCGCACTAAGTGACAATTGAATTAGCGCAATGCGAAGAACTTGAATAACTGCCAAAAAATTACGCATTGTGTAGTTGTATTGCCACTTAGCAAGATATGCTATAAAAGAATAAAACTTTTTTTTTAATTTAACCGACTTCAAAAATAAATTAGATTCAGTGAAATAAAAAAATTTTAAATTTTCATGAGCGTGATCACGCCTACTTTCAAAGTTTAATGTGTCAAGTCAAGTTTCGTAAGAATCGGTCAAGTAGAAGCACGTAAAATATATTAGTTGTTAATGGGCATGGCCCCGCCCAATTTTTTAAACACAAAATTTTGTCATTCTAAGAGCCCAAACTGTTTAACAAGTTTTGAAGAGATCAGATAAGTAGAAGTACATGTAAATTAATATTAAACTTTGATAGGCGTGCCCCAACCACTTTTTTAAATGCAAGATCGTGTCAAAGCTAAGGATGTGTGCAAATTTTAGTAAGAATATTTTAAGTAGTAGTAGTACATAAAAATTAATATCGTTACCTTAATATAGAAAGGCCTTAACTAATTATTTTTTTGAAATCGGGATTTTTGTAAACTTCGCTAGAAGAGCATCTAATGTATCGAAAAATTCAAAAAACTCTATTAAAAAAAATAATGAAGGTAACGATATTAAGCTTTAATGGGCGCGGCGGTGCCTATTTGTTTAGCTAAGTTTGATATTTCGTCATTACGGGAGCATGAAGGGTGTTTAGTAGCAATCCGATAAGTAAAAGTACATAAAATCAAGAAATCAAATTTAATGGGCGTGTTCGCGCCTATTTTTGTTTTGTGTTTTTTTTTTTTTTTTGGTTATGGGACCAAATGGAAGCTGTACCAGACAAAAAAGGAATTTTTAGAATCAGACATAAAAAGGTACAAAAGAATTAATAAAATCATAATTTTTTGAAGCCGATTAATTAAGCAAGTAATAAAACCAATGCTAGACTCGAGCGGAACTAAGGGCCTGTTCCTCTAAATGCGAACAAAAGATTCGATCGAATATTAATATTGGTAACAAAAACCAATTTCAGTTTTTTATTTTTGTTTGTTTAAATTAAGTAAATGAATTTTGAATTTGTATGACCATCTTAAAATGCATTTTGGAAGCGCTCTTATTTTATCAATAACTTGCAATTTATCAAAAAAATAAAAAAATAAATAAATAAATTAAATAAATCGGTGGCGTTATTTAAATATTTGTTTGGGTTTTATAAAAAAATAAGACCTTTGCCACAAAAATACTTCAAAACTGTTACACACTGTTATAATATTTCGAAATATGTATACATATTGTATTGTATAAGTAAATTAAGTTTATATTTGTATAGTCAGTAATATTCAGCATACGAGGAGTATATAGAGGTCTATTTACAAAAACGAATATATTTGTTTCGAAACGTATTCTATGGTTTGTATCTATTTTTTTATTTGTTTTGACCAAATATTGTCTGAATATTGTCTATAGTACATTCGTTTTATATATAAACTATTGCATAACTAAAAGTTAACTAAGGTAATTCTGTGATTTTCACGAATTTGTCTCAAAAGTGTCTTAAAATCACTTTTTTGCTTCTAAAGAAATTTCATTGTTTACATTAAAAATTCGCATCACTTCATGCAAATATCAAAAAAAAACTTTCGGATTATATGAAAAGCGTGTGAAATGTAATGATAAATTACTAAGAATCGAACAAATTGACTTATGCAGGGGCTATTCCTGAAAATCACAGAACTTTGTTTTCTTTTCTGTTATAATTAAAATCTTCCATGCATTTTTTTACTCTTCATCTTCCTCTTCCAGAGATTTTTCTGGAAGACCATATTTCGGACAACACATACCTTCAGTTCCATCCATATTGAAGCAAAATATTGTTCGCTCCAAATCAGTGGGCTCATGCGGCACAATGCCATGTACTTCTTTTAGTTCGCTTTCAGGGAACCAAGCGGGATCAGAGTCTTCAACCACTTTAATGCCACACAATCTAAAAAAAGAAACACGTAAGTATGCATATGTATGTAATTAACTCTGAGAGTTCTTAACCCACGTCTACACCTGATATGTTTTTATCGTGACGAATGTCAAATTCCATATAACAAAAACAACTAACATAAAACCCTATTTTTGAAAATAGAGTTTGACTTTTGTCATGATAAAAATATATCAGGTATAGACGCAGGGTTAAGTGAAAAGAAAACTAAGAAGTTCAAAATTTTACCTTAATATAGCTACAATAGGTATCCAGAGTATGGAGGATAATATCAATATAAAAGCTATTACTATGCACCAATGAGGCCATTCCATTTTTTCAGTCATGCCTTTAGCTGCTATCCAAGCGGGATAACTGCTGCCCTCCGTAATTAATTGATAAAATGAGGCTATTAATATAGTAATCATGGCACAAGGTGATAAATATTTCCAACAAAACATCCAATATAGGCCTGGACGGGAACCTGTCATCATTTCTATATCATCAGAAAATCTTTGATAGGAACACACAAAAAAATATAATTAAAACTAGGAAGTTTTTTAAATAAAAACAAAGTGACTCCTCACCTCCTTATGCCATAGATATAACTAATGGAAACACATTCGAACAAGGCAATTATTAAAAGGGGAAAATTCCCAGCAAAACTGTCCATCAGTTGGAATATATAACTACCAGCACCGTTGGCAAAACACATGGAAATTGAACAACAGGAAAAGCATAAAGCCTGTAAATATGCAAAATTTTGATATTATAAAAGAAAGACGTGCATGTTTTGTTTGTTCTAATTTCCAGTTATGTACCCCGATTATCCATTCTTTGGGTAGATTCGGAAAAAGTTTCATATCGACCAAGGATGTAACCACTCCCTCCAATGTACCAAATTGTGAATCAATACCCAAAGTGAAAAGCATTAAAAAGAATAATACAGCCCACAGTTGTGCTCCAGGAAATTGATTAATGGCCTCAGTGAATATAATAAAAGCCAAACCGGTGCCGGAAGCGCTCTGCAAAACATAAAATAAGGTAAGTCAATTTTAAATGTCTTCATATATATATATATTTGTTCCTTTTAACTCCTACAAGGAGCATAGGGTCGTGTCTTCTTAGTGCCATTATTACAACTTAGTGACAAAGTTTCTGATAGTTAAACCTTAACTAAATTGAACCATAAAGTGACCCTTGAACTTTTTCCATTATCTTAACTGTTTGGTAAAATAATTCTTATACAAAATAAATGATATTGTGGCAACACTGTAATGGAGACAGACTGCTTTTGATTGTGAAAACGTAAAGTGGCAACGGCTTAAGGCTCAAGGCTCAGTTAGCCGACTGTAATGTAATGTAACTGTAACGTAGAAAACAGCTGATTGATATTTTCTTATGAAAAGTAGGTTACGTTACATTACATCTCTATAACCATTTTCATTACTTTTCACATAACAAAATCGATCAGCTGTTTCTTACTGTTGCAGTTACATTACATTACAGTCGGCTAACTGAGCCTTCAGTTAGCCGGCTGTAATGGAATGTAATTGCAACGTAGGAAAAAGTTAATTTATATGAAAAGTAGGTTACGTTACATTCCATCTCTATAACCAGGTATGGGCACCACTACATTGAAAGCTTAGCATGTGTGGCATTGTATTGGTTTGTTTTTCTTCTCATTTAATGACATCCGACGCACGTCTGCTTCGTTCGAAATTTTCTGCTAGACTAAGCACAATTTCGTTCCTCTGCTTCGCTCATCAATTTTGTGTATGTACACATCGTTCGCTCTTTTTGCATTTTCATTTTGCATTTGCCCATACATGTCTATAACCATTTTCATTACTCTTCACATAACAATATCGATCAGCTGTTTCCTACTGCTGCAGTTACATTACATTACAGTACAATTTATTTCCATGCACCTATAATATTTAAATTAATTCAGTAAAGTGCGACTTTGGCTCGCACACGAAGGGCTCCGTATGGCGCCTGTTTATTTTTGACGATTTTTTCAGTTTTTGGCGACTATTTAGTATTGACGGTTTTATAGTTTTGGCGTTTTTTATTTCTTTTTGGGTTTTCTTTTTTCTTACAGCACATATTTTTAGCGATTTTTTAGCTTTGGAGTTTTTTTGGCTATTGTTTTCGGTTTTGGCATTTTTTTTTCATACATATTTTTACGTTTAGAGATTTTTTAGCTTTGGATTTTTTTGGCGATTGTTTTCGGATTTTGGGCAATTTTTTTAGTTTTTTGGCGACCTTTTACTTTTGGTATTTTTTATTTTTTTTTTGCATTTTAGCGATTTATTTAATTTTTTGTGATATTTTTCATTTAACGCTTTTTTCATTATGACAATTTTTCGATGCATTTTTTTAATTTGGAATTTTTTAGTGTTTGAAAAAAAGTAGTTTTAGTACAAAAACAGAGTTGTATATTGTAATTTCTTGTTAATTTCATCGAAATTAAGTAAAATAACTTAATTTGGAAAATGTGAAAATATATGGGAAATTACTTAATTTTAACTTGATTTCAACCGAAATCACGAAATTGCTTAATTTAGCGTCAGCCTGAATGGGCTATTTGCGTTTTTCAAAATTTCAACAGTTTGCCTCATACGGCTTCCAAAACACAGTAAGTTTTAAAAATTACATTACATAATTTTACAAAATTACATTAATCGATAGAATACCCTTTAATTTTAATTTTTTTTTTAAATTTTGTTGTTAATTTTTGTAGTCTGTATAAAAATACACTAATTTTGAAAACATTAAGGGCCAAATTTAAAGTCATTAGTTAATTATAATTAAACTAAAATGATAACTATTGTTTAACTAATACTTCATATCAACAGTGCATGGTTTAACTAGAGTTATTAATATCAGCAAAGAATGGTAACCCTATAAAACTGTTAAGTTTGATTATTGACAGCTCTGCTATAGCATATGGTTTTGTTTACATTTGCTATATTATTTCTTAAAAATGGATAAAACAGTGCTCGCTTGTCTAACTTTACCGTACAAGATATTGAATTAGTGCTGAAATTGGTTCGGAAAAACCAAAATATAATAGAAAATAAAACAAAAAGAATGTCTTACAGCTAAATGCAACGAAGATGCTTGACAAAGTATGTGTAAAATGTGTATAAAATATTTCACAAAACAACAATAATAATAAAGTATAAATAAATAAATAAAGCTGATACGTTAGCTGTTGTCTAACTATTTGCGAAAACAATAGGTTGCCTTTTCACCTTAGCTGTACGGAACCCTAAAAACACAACTTTACACTAAAACACATTTCCTTTAAAACCCAAAATTTTTACATTTCTTATTATTAAACTTAAATTTGTTTGGTTTTCAATTAAATGTTAAGCTTTACAAATCTTCTTCCCACTTTTTACATTCACTGAGAACTAACAATGGAAAAAAGTGCACGGAATATTCATGTTAGCATAAATAAAATAATAAATAAAAATTTTATAGAAACAAAAATTCCACTAGTTATTCACGATGCAGGTGTATATATACTTAAAGCTATTGTTCTGGCCCTTGGTTCCGATTTCGAACCATAGGAATGAATATATCGATGACCTAATATAAAAAAGGCGCATCTCAATATTTTTCGAAATCGAGTTGTTAACGTTTTCTGGTAGCCAACGTATAAAAATGGCTACATATAAAAGATTTATGGCTACTTAAAAAAATTATTATTTAGTTTTTATTAAGTGTTTTTCTTCTGTAAAATATCGAAAATTCGAGTAACATCTTTCTTATATTTACTTTTGGATGCTCTCTCTCTCTCTCTCTCTCTCTCGCACTGGTTTAATAATCACTTACCCATGGCCTTTCATAAATACTTCCTTTAGTAATGATGAAACACCAATACAACGAGAAAAAGTTTGATACTAAAGGGTAACTAGAGGCAATGTAGTAACTCGAGAACCAGTAATTCCCGAAAAGTCCCCGTCCATACAGTGAAACATTTGCTGCAAAACTTTTGAGTTTGTCGGTGAACGGGGAAAGAGGTATGGAAAAGGGGTACTTTGTTTCATGTACATGCAGTTCTTGTTGAGTACGTCATTCTCGTCTCATTCTCATGAGAAATATACAAGAAAATGTATTGAGCTGCAAAACAAAAACTCCACAGTATAGACATGAATGCAGTTTCAAAAGAGAAATTAAAAATGTTTCGCAGCAAATGTCTCACTGTATGGACGAGGACAAATTGTCTATTAAGACATTTTTCTCTACATCATATTACAAATTCTTCGGAAACTCAAAGAAATTGTAAAAAATTTACACTTACATTTGCCAGTTCCTTCTGTAAATCACATTCCGGTAAATCTTTCGTTCGATTTAATGACAGCAATTGATTTCTATCCTCGATGCAGCGATCAAATGTAGCTGTAGCTTTAAACCCAATAACGGAAAAAACAACAACTCCCGCAAACATTGAAGTGCCGCAATTCGTTAGAGATACCAATATGGCATCACGATAACAATTGTTGTTGGCGGGATTATAAGAGCTAAATGCGATTAGACCGCCGAAAGCTAAACCCAAGGAAAAGAAGATTTGCGTGCCAGCCTCCAACCAAACAACAGGATCCAGCAATGTCTCCCATCTGGGTGTGAATAAATGGGCCACACCATCAGAAGCGCCTGGAAATAAAAATCAAAAATAATCATACACTCATACATATATACATAAATAGAAAATTATTTTTTGTAAATTTCCTAAAACACATATTTAATGAAAATTCATTTTGATAAGCTGCTACAATGGAGGTCATATTTAATAATCAAATCTTTTATCAGCGTGATATTATTGCTACCATAGGCCGTGCCAGACGTAAATGGAAACGTTTGTATCACTGGTTTCCCGAGGAGCAAAGGCGCATATACAAAGAAATGGATCGCATTTATCAGGAGACTATAGATAAACATGATAAGGAAATTTTTATGGAATATAGCCAAGAGAGACGTTTGAATGAACGTATAATAAAAAGAGAACACCAGACTAATCGTGACAAAGCAGATTATGAAAAATTTGCCAGTTTGAAACCTATTTTAGATAAATACGATCGTTTCCCATTGTTATACTATAATGAAGAGTGCGGTAGTCCGGGATTTTGTCAGCAGCAAAAAAATGCTGCAATTTAAACAAAGCGTTTAATTGCACATGAAATTAATGCATATATAATGATTTTTTTATAATGATCTGTCTGAATTTATGGAACTGTTTTTAATAAATTTAAATTCTCTGTATTTTAGAATTTTCTTAAAGAAAAATATTAAAGACTTTTATAAAAGAACATTTTTAATTCAAGGCTTTCAGAATGTTATCAAGAGGAATAACCAAAACGTTTGTTGCAAAGCTTGAAAATAATGTATTGGGGATAAGCTCTAGAAAAAAACTGGCAACACTGATTATAAGAGCTGAATTCGCTGAGTAAATTCGTCGTTATTGTGCTTCGCACAACGAATTTACGCAGCGAATTCTTACCGACGAATTCGTCGACGTGGACGAAATTCTTCGTTCGTCCCAATTGTCAGAATGTTATCATGACGAATAACCAAAACTTTTGTTGCAAAGCTTGAAAATAATGTAATTCTTTCCTAAGAGCTTATTTCACCAACTTATTTAAATGTCGATTCATATTTAGAAGCAGTGATCCAACTTGATGCTTTTGGCCCTGTTTTTAGTGGTTTTTGAAGCCTCAAAACGCCAAATTTTGAGCGGTAGTGCCAAACTTATAGTAAAAGCACTAAGTAGTGCCCAAGGCACATTTATTTCCAGGTAATATCAGGATTACAAGAACAATGAAAAAATACAACAATGAAAAAAAAAACAACATGGCTTTTAGTTGATCCAAAATATCAAAAATAGAATTTGTTGTAAAATAATAATAATGAAAATTATTCACATAAATTTGAAAAAATTTCTTCACGGCAGCTACCACTAACAAAATTTGCAACGTTTAGGCACTTTTCACAATTTTTTAATAGTTTTTTCATATTTTTAAGTTTGTTTCAAAAGAATTTTTTTAATAAAATATTTTTCACATTGAAAATTTTTTAACATTTTTTTTTTAATTTCTCTTTCGTAAACAATTTTTGGAGCTTCGAATGAACTATAATTAAAAAAAAAATAGCTCAGCTGCGTTTCGGCTACTACCTGGTGAATGTGCCTTGGTAGTGCCTTTAAGAAATTTGTGTTTTTTTTTTATTTCTTTAATAAAAGCGTGCTGTATTTATTTTTTCAGTGTAAAGAATATCTTTTTCGTCTGATATATTTCATTAAACAGAAAATAGCTTCGAAAATATTAAACATTATTAAACTTCATTGGTATGGATTTTCACTCCTTTTTTAAGTTAGTTCTTTTTTACGCTTTTAAGACCTTAAAATTACGCTCTTTGTGCTCTTTTTAAATTTTAATGTGCTTTTAGAGCCAAAAAGTTGGCCATACAAAAATTAATGAAAATCGACATTTAAATATCAAATGATATTTGAATAGAGTTGATGAAATTTACCCTTAGAGCAACAACTGCCGGTTTTTAATTCATTGGGTCCATGGTGCAATTATCCTAGAATTTATTGTATAAAAAATAGTTGTACCAAAACCAAAACAAAAAGAAGTTTTTGACATTCGTCGAATACAAAGCACTTACATAGATAAAAAAAAAATTATCAGCTGAAGTAGCGCTGCCACCTAGTTATATACACCTTCTATTCTATTTTCAATATCGTTTTAAAATGACACATAACAAATTCAGTAAAGTGCAACTTTGACTCAAACACAGATGGTTCCTTCCGTACGGCGCTTGTTTCTTTTTGGCGATTTTTTCGGTTTTCTCCGATTTTTTTTTTTTTTTTTTTTTTTGTTAACGTTTTTTAAATTTTTTGGGGTTTTTTCGTTTTAGTAATTTTTAGGTTTTTTACGAGACATGTAAATATTTTTATCATTAGCAATTTTTTTGCCCTTTATTCATTTTGGAAATTTCTTATTTTTGGCGACTCTTTTACTATGGTGATTTTTTTGAATTTTAGTGATCTATTTTATTTTTCGTGATATTTTCAATTTAAGCGATTTTTTCATTTCGGCGATGATGATTTTGATGTTTTTTTGCTGTAGCTGCTAAAGTTTAACATATTCCGTGAAAATTTCTCGAGAAAACAGCTTTTCACCTTTGGTGAACTAGGTCTCCGACAATTTTATAATGAAATGGTAATACGGTAATAGGGCAACACGGTGCATTTTCAATATAAAATTGTCCTTCTTCTTTATCGTTTTAAAACGATACTCAAACGAAAATAAGCTCACATATAAAAATCCAACTAGACCACCCTCCAAATAACGCGACTAATCCATACATGCCTGGAGGGACTACTCCATAAAGGACAATTGGTAGTCCGAAACTAGTTCAAATGTATGGCTAGAGCATGGTCGATTTAACATTGCGATGTCCTAGCGATGGACCACATGGTCCAAGTTTGCATAAGTGCCTGAGAATAACGATCATAATCGTTTAAACACGAACACTTATCGTGCAGCATTGAATGATTGTGTTAACACGACATAATCCATGACTGCATCACATGGGCCCATGATGTAACTAGTCTGTTTCATCTAGATTGGACAACGTAGTCCAATATTATTTGCAGGGCAGTTGTTGCCGCTGTGAATATATTGATGAACTGTCAATGTATTAAGGTTGCGTGGTACTTACCAAATACAAAGCCACACAGTTAATTAAAATATTAATTGAAAAAAAGCTTTCTCAAGCTTTACTTTGGTATGGTCCACTGATAGTAACCATTTTTTATTTTTTCCAAATAAATGTTTTTATTTTTCTTTAAAATGTTTTCTCTTTCACTACCATTAAACTTATGAATATCGCTATGAAAAGCAACATAATGTATTTTAATGACATATTCCCATTTTCTCAAATGCGTTATTTATAATAAAATATTTTCGCATATTATCAATTTGAAATGAAACACGTGAGGTTCTTGATAAAAAATATCGTATGTAAGCATCCGCCTCATGCACAAACTTACATTCGCCGCTGTATCGTGAAGGACTAAATGAAAAAGGGACGAAAAAGTACTGTCAAACAGCAGTTCTCCTAAAAGGTATTTAACAATTCCATTTTTTTTAATTCATACATATTTACGTATTCCACGAACTGATAATTTCACTACTTATTCCTTTAACATATTCAAAGTGATTTTTCCTTAAATATGTATGTAGTGACTTCAACATAAATAGAAACTGAATTGCAATAATAATAGCACTTACCCTTCAATGTTATGCCACGAAAGAAGAATATAATCAAAACGACATATGGAAATATTGCTGTCATATAGACAATTTTGCCCGATGATGTTATACCCTGCACCATACAAATATAAACAAGAAACCATGATACAATCAGCGATATCGCCATATAATAATTGAAATTTTCCGGCTCATTGACACTTTCCGAACACTGTAGTGTTGTGCGATACCAATAGTATTGTGTAGGTGATGAGGCCTAAAAACAGATGTCACATACAAGTATATATTATTTAAGTGCAAAGGAATAGCAGAAGTATACTGCTCTTACCATACATTCTGGCTCATGGTCATACGTATAATTGGCATAAAGACGTGTTGGACAATCCGCCCAAGGCAGTGGAGATTCAAAACTATGCAACAAGTAAATGAGGCACCAAGCAATTATTGTATTATAGTATAATGCAACAATATAACTGACTACCGCCGACGATATACCAATGCCACCCAAATACGGTGACACTTGACTCCATACGCCAATCGCTCCCTTGCGCAAACGTTGGCCAACAGCCAACTCTAGATAAAATATTGGTATACCCTGTATACACAACATTATGAAGTAGGGCACCAAGAATGCTCCACCGCCATTCTTTTGTGCTAAATAAGGAAAACGCCAAACATTACCAAGGCCAACGGCATATCTGGAAGAGAAAATTACAAATGACAAGAAATACAAAATTAATAATAAGAAATAAGCATAAATAAGTGTTTGTGCACATAATAACTTTATTAGGATGCTTATATCGTTACCTTAATATAGAAAGACCCTAAGTCATTATTATTATTTTTTTTTTTTTTTAAATCGAGCTTTTTCTATATTTTGATAGGAGAACATCTAATGTTTCGAAAAATGCAAAAATTGCGATTTCAAAAAAAATAATGAGTTAGGGCCTTCCTATATTAAGGTAACGTACGTATAAATTGTTAAATAACACGATGCAACAAAATTAAAATTTTTTCTAAATAACAAGTTTCTAAGGTTTTGTTCTGGCAGAGGAGACAAATATATACTACGTGGCGTCTGAAGCTAATATAAAAATGACGGTTAAAGTTGCCCCATTCGCTATCTGATCAATATTTATTATATTATTTGAATCAGACTCGAGTTCAATATTTTTCTGTTAGTTTTATAGAATCAAATACATATACATATAAATAATAAATGTGATTTTTTGAAGAAAGAAATATGAAATTAGACCACCCAAGGAAAATGCGCACTATTCTGTGCCACCACGCATTTCATCAGCACTCATGTTGTTAAAATCCGCTATTGTTGTTAAAATCAGCACTTGAAGCTCAATTTTTTTAATGAAATGGAATATTGATTTACCATCGGTAAATGCATTTGACCGGTTATTTTTATATTTTAATTAACCACTCTTACAACTGTAAGATCGTCACTCAAAAGTACCACAAATACAGATTTTATTCGCTTAAATTGAAATTTTGTAGAACACTTTTAATCTTTACATTCCCGCTTCTTTTTACTAAATGGAAAAATATACCCAAGTGCCGATGATACAAGTATATTTTTGTTTGTTCTTTTCTGACAGAATCAGTCGTTAAAACATGGGCTGTATTCGGTATTTGATGCAAAAGGTCTTGCATAATAGACCCCTGCACAAGACCAATTACAAGAACTTTTAAGACATGAGGGATTTTTCAAATGCTTTACTACAGCGAAATCTTCTAAAAATAAACGCTAAACAAGACTGTTGGAAAGACATTTGTTTTAGTTATTGCAGGTATAGGAGTAAAGAAAATACTTCGTTATTTCATAAGCATGGGCGCGGTTACAAACGTCATGCATGTACATACGCTTACCATCTACATTTTACACACACACACACACACACACTCAAACGTACAATATGCAAAATAAAAAGCGTATACGCATCAACACTACTTCTTTTGATTGTTTATTACGAACAAGAAGTCTTCGCGAAAATGTCTGTAAACATTCATATACACGTACATCAATACATCCATCGTGCTTCGCTTATTAAACGGCATCATTTATTATTGGTTTAATATTAGTATAATACATGCTACGACAATACATTTAAAAAACAAGACGTATTTACATTTCAAGGCTGTTTACGCAGCCCTCTATTGCATAAGTGTAAATGCAAAATATCGTAGCTTTTCTTTGAAGTGTGTGTATGTGTATTATGCTTTTGGATTTTAAAGAAAGGCTACGATGTGTTGCATTTACACTTGCGCAAGACTATTTACATTGAACACCGAATGCGACCATTTTTTACTTTTTCCGTGTTGTACAGTGTAATTGTGTGCATAATAATACTTTTTAATTTAATGAATATAACATTTTGTTGAATATTCATTGTAAGATACTCACCCTATTGTAGCTAGTAAAAACATTATTTTGCTATCCCAGCTCTCACGTTCCTCTCCCTCCTTTTCACCTTCTACAATATCGATCGGCGCACTTTCAATTGCAGCCACCAATTCCGCTACTGCTTTACTGCTGCTTTGTGCTTCTGATTCCTCCAATTCCGATGACTCATCGAAGGCATCGGACATAAATGCTTGATTTGTTGCTCCATACATTGGGGTATGATGATGATGGGGACCATGGTGGGGGCCATGGTGATGACTTCGTGATCCACTGCTTATACTTGTGGTACTATGCTGTGTTACAAGACGGCCACGTAGTTCCTTTTGTTATTAAAATTAGGAATAAATGGAATGATTAATTTTATTAATTAATATAACTAGAAGTCAAGTTAAATGTATTGCTACGATATTAAAATGTAGTTTTAAATGTAATATAATACTGCGAAATATAAGGCCGACTCTATATTACGGAGCTGCCAACAAAAAAATTCATAGCTGTGAAGTTAGGAAATAACGGTAACAGAATGTTCGAAATAAGTAAGCAAGATCTTTCGAAAATAAATAGTTAAGGTATTCCCGTTAGCTTTGCAACTGTGCAAAATGCATAATTGCATTTTCTGACGTGAACAACCAATTTTCTTTTATGAGTCAAACGCAATATATGTACATTAGAGCGACTCAAAAGAAAGTGATTTTGTTACCCCTCTGAAAATAAAGTTTGATATGTTTTATGATGATTCCCAAAATATTTTGGTTCTAGCGTTGACCATCCGTGAGCTGGACCATTTTAAAAAAAGGTATTTTTTTCAGTTTTTCGAATTTTTTTGTACTTTGCTCCAAGACGACATAAATAAAATTTGGTATCATCGAAAAGAATTTTTGAAGCAGCATCCAATGATATATAAAACTTGACCATTTGCGACCTACTTATTAAGATATTTAACTAAATACATATTTTCGTTTCGGGTTTTCATACAAATTCTAAGTATTTGGAAACAATGTTTTGCTTTTCAAATTGAATCTGTTTTAAAATAATGTTATTTTATTATATTTTTGTAATTATTCGCATAAAACGAGAAAATCGCGATATATTTTATCTTTTTTCAATATAAGCAATATGGGTATCGAATTTTTTCATTTTTCAATTATAATAATCTGGTGATAAGCAAAAGACCTGTTTTTAAATTTAGGATGCTGTGAGATATATTTAAGTTTTCAAATATTAATAAACCAAAATATTTTGGGAATCATCATAAAATATATCAAGCTTTATTTTCAGAGGGGTAAAAAAATCACTTTTTTCTCTTCCATACAATAGAAAGGCTCTCACTCATTAATTTTTTTTAAATCGATTTTTTTGTATATTTCGATAGAAGAACGAACATCTAATGTATGGAGAAATGCAAAAATTTTGATTTAAAAAAATGAGTTAGGGCTTTTCTGTATTAAGGTAATGATATGTATGTTTCTTGTTAAAACTTTTTGTTAAAATATCATAAGTCCCGGTCCAGACTTGCGATTTTTGTTGCAGCAACTTTTTATTTTTTAGTGGAAAAGAGCGAGAGGGGAATAAAAAATGTATATATGTATTTCTGTTTCAACACTCTCCCACATATTCAAGAAATGCTGCAACAAAAGTTACAAGTCTGGACCGGGAGTAACTTTACTGATTAATTCTGTAATTAATTTAATAATAATATCGCATCTTCTATTATACAATATTACAAGAGGCATCAATTTCGGATTAAAAAAAAAAAACATTTTAGCCATGGGTCTCTTGAGAATAACAAAATTATTCACTATTCTAAAATGGAATTTGAAATTTACTTCACAATACATTTTCAAAGAAGTCAAGAATTTTAATAATTAATTAATTAAATGAACAACAAAACGTTGTCTTCATGAAATTTTCAATCACCAGTTCATACATTTGCGACTGTATATCCTGGATAACTTCTCGAATTCCATCTTTGAGGCCTTGAATCGATTTTAGGACATTGACATGGACCTTACATTTTTTATTATAAAGAGAAGTAACACTCAGACAGGATAGTGATAGAGAAGACAGGTGTTGAGAGAAGAGATAAAGGAAAGCTTCGTTCTTTTTTTTTACTTCGGCCAATTATTCTGCTACACAGTGACAAGTGTCTAGGCCTTCATCACTTGAACTTCCCTAAAACAACTGATACAACTATTCCTCATCATAAAAATTCATGGTATTGCTATTTAGTGCCTGTCAGAGACCGGCTTCGAATCCAGGACCTTCGGTTTTGTAATCAACATACAACTACTACAGCCAACGCCACTCACGTAGCTCCCAAAGAAAAAACCTATAGGTGAAGATCTCAGTGGCCAATTGTGACCTCCCCTTCGAAAAATCATACGGAAAGGAAACTTTTCACGCAAAAGAGCAATGGCATCGTGCCCCAAATGCGACAATACTGCTTGTTAAAGCAGCCTCCGAGGTGAAAATCGGTCTCATAGCTCAGTATGATTTTTCACTGAAAAAGACAAAAGTTTTTTATGGTCAGTAAGCATGAGTTCTTGCCTTAAAACCCATGTCTTAAGTCTAATGTCGTTTGTGGAATGCCCAGTGCCAA
The DNA here is from genome assembly GCA_949987645.1 of Tachina grossa. Lineage (NCBI taxonomy): Eukaryota > Metazoa > Arthropoda > Insecta > Diptera > Tachinidae > Tachina > Tachina grossa. Next base: position 26,132,627 of record OX465277.1, on the reverse strand, counting down.
AAATTTACAAACCTTTATTTCCCTCAAACACTATGGGCCACAACAGCATATTCTCAGTTGTTCTTGAGCGACATACACGAGTTCGATTCTTCACATCACTAACTTGTCCCAACACCAGTTTCACAATTGCTGCCGGAAAATATGCTTGAGGGCGATCCAGAAATTGTTTAGTTTTGCAAACTGTGACCGTGAAATTTTCAGCATTTTTATAGTGAATTTTAATCATTTTAATTCGTTATTGAAGTGTATATCGATCGTTCCATTTTTATTAATGTCGTAGTTTTTACAGCTGACAGCTGTTAAATTACCGGGCTTTTGAAAAAAAAATCGTCTTAGTGGAACGCCCTGATCATCAAATTTGCTGTCGAAATCGTACATTTTAATACTTTAGCAGTTTAACTCCAAGCTATGCTCATCTTGTATCACTTTTTCAGCACTTGCCATTATCATTTTCCAAATTCATTTTCCATTGGATCTAAGAGAGCTGAGCGCTTAAATTTTCTGTTCTTGTTATGTTATATTCACCCTTATTCCAGTTGTCGACATGCGTCACTTTAACACAATAAAATTGTCGAAAACAACTGACTCCTGATGGCAGGTTTATGATAATTTCTATACCTTAGAAAAAGGAAATAGATTGTCAGTAGAGCAATTGTTCTCAAGAGCTAGTAAACAAGCCCCAATTTTTTGTATGACATCGATGTCGACAACTGGAATAAGGGTGATTATGTCGTGAGTGTGCAGAGTTTAGTGCGTGATTTTGAAAGTATGTTCACGCAAAAATCACTCACTAAGATTTTATTTTAAATCACGCATTCGCACTTAATTAAACTTGAACTTAATCACGGAAAAAATCAGAGAATTCACATCTCTAGAACGGAAACTTCATTGATGTTCCATATCAACAGAGAGCTGTTTGTCTTCAGAAGTTTTAGATCAGCTGCAACTCTCAGCAAGAAGTCTTGCACCATAAGATAAGTCGTGTATAAAAGTTATAAGTCACGTGTTGGCGATAGTGTACGCTCAACGAATTCGACATTAGGATCTTAAGCTTATGCAATCTGTATATATTTACTGCCCAAAATATGTTAAGGGGAGTATCCCAAGTGTGGACATTAAGAGAAAAACTTTTCAAAATTCCAGTTTTGGGACTTTCATTCAATGTTTTAAGAATTTTGCAGAAGTGGTTTTAACGAAACATTTAAGAAACAAAAAAAGAGTATATGCCCACATTAAGAATTGTCTTAGTATTTCCTTTGAACTTGATTAAAGCCTGCTGTCAAATTAGTAAACATTTTTTTGCTAGTATATTTTGAAATATATATACATACATACATACATACACACATACAATACAATACATGCATACATATGAACATATGAGTATTAATTAAATCATCCTGGGATGCACGAACGCATAGTGAATGTCTGACATTCTTTCTGTATATTTAAGAATCATTGTTGAATGAATGAATGACTGACTGCTTGAATAATTGAAAGGGCAGACTGAATGTTGTAGAAGTCATTATGTTTACTTACTCTTAATTCATGTTGATCGATACTCTTTTGTGTTTTTAATATAATATCCCTGGAGCTTTGTCGTCTTAACAATTGTGCTGTATTTGCCATTTTTGTTGTATTAGTGCAGCGGCGGTTTGGGCTGATAATGAATTTTCGTTTTAATTATTGTTGGTGGTTTGATGAAGGATTTAAAATTAAGTTTAAGCGTTTTCTTTTGTTTCTGTTTCGACTGGGGCGGGCGGTTTTATTTTGTATAATTTCTTTTTTTTCAAGTACTTAATCGATAAATTGCAATGATGCTTGATACTTTTGTAATATTTACCATATTTAAGTGTTGTTATATTTATAAAGGTGCATTTGGGTTATTTTTATAAATATTTATTTGTGTATTATATACTATATATTTATTTTCTGTAGTTGTATTTAAGTTGCTTTAATTTCAAGACATCCATTGTTATATTCTAAAGTGCTTAAAAAGCAAAATTATTTCCGTCATTAATTTAATACATGAATATTTAGTTTGCTAAGTGCATGCAGCAAAGATTTTACATTAAGTGTTTGTTGTAAAGAACAGAAAGTTAAAAAATCATTTAAAGTTTTTTGAAATTTATATTTAACCAACATTTTTAAATTAAAATTTAAACAAAATTTGAGTAAATAAATATGCTATAGATAACTCTATAGTTCCTAAGATCCTATAGTTTCTATAGGATATAAAGGCAATAACCAGGGAAACTAGAAATATACTCTAAAAAAGTGTTTCATGCGCATTCAATATGCATTAAAAACTTGAAAATATGTCCTTAAAACTCCAAAAATATGCTCTTAAAAATAATATAAATTGATTTATTTGAAAAATATATTTTTAATTAAACACTGCAATAAAATTTGCATATCAAATAAGACAAAAAAATTTACTTCAACTTCAAAAAAGATCCCTATATCAAAATTTAATTCGTGGAACTGTATTTTGGATAGATATTCACTTACATTTTCAAATAAAAATCGTTAGCAGTCCAATCTAAATAAACTTTTATACATTGAAAATTTTAAAATAAAAAGTTTGACCAAGCATATTAAAATTAAAAAAAAAATCTATAAAGCTTTAAAATATGCCCTAGTAACGTCAAATATGCTATAATAAATCGAAATAATGCTAAAAGAATGCGTGTAGAGCTGAAATATGCAAAAACATGCTTTAAAGGTTAAAATATGCTTAAATATGCACTAAAAAATCAAGGCCAAAATTCATAAAAAGTTCTGAAAGGGATAAATATTTTATCTTCGCATTAATACGTCACACAAGAAAAAACATGCAATTGCATATTTCTGGTTTCCCTGGTAATAACAATATGTAATGCAATGAAATAACAATTGCAGCGAACGAAAAAATGTTGTTTCATCGAATATAAAACAAATTTATGTGCACAAAAGTTCTCGAGCAAAATCCGTAATGTCTAACGAATTTTGCGACGATAGAAATATTTCCATTTGCAAATTTCATTGTGCAAATAATTGATATTGTACAATAAAATGGTTTTTGATTTATATTGTGCAAAAAAGAATATTTTATAATATCTTGACAAAATTTTATAAATATTAATAATACTGCTGTGTTTATCGGCTGCAAAACAAAAACGCCCAAAAATATATGAAATATCGCTCAAAATATTTTCATAAAAACTCTGGTTTCATTTCATATAAAAAAAGCTCAATATTTTCGTTCAAGTTTTCATAATTTTTAAGTGCATTTTTATTATTAATTTTTGGTTATGAAAAATCCCCAAAATTTTTTTTAAAATATCGCTAATAATTTCCAAAGACTGACTATTAGTGTTTTCAATTATATTAACCGAAAACCCGGTTTTTGGGCATATTTCCGGTTTTTATGAAACCGGTTTTTATGTCTGTAAATGTCGTGAATTTATTTCGCAGTGACCAATTTTAAAATTTGTGTTCAACACAATTGAAAAATCATATAGCAGTTTCGCACAAACTCTACTACTTTGTCTACGTGAGAGGATTTCCCAAAGAAGAAATATGACCCTAAATACACTATTTTTATATTTACATAATGGCTGGTTTCCGAAATATTGTGAATATATAAAATATTCGTCAAAGTCTGCTACTAAAGATTTTGGTATGCAGCTCTACAATTGACTATTTTTTACTGTAGAAAATGAAACAATTGGAAGTGAATTATACTCTGAATATTATGAAATTTTATCAAATTTCGAAAGATTAGAATAACAACTATACTTGGCGTTAAAATCTATTCAAAACTTAAGTCATTAATGCAAGCGTGTTAATCTCAATAACCTTAAAAATGATTCCGACAACAAGAGAACGGAAAAATTAACTACGCTATGATCATGACATCATCTGTCAGTAAAAGATTCTTCTCGGTATCATCTTTAATAAAAACTAAATTGAAAAACAGAATGTCTCCTAAACATTTGGATTGTGTTTTGTTATTGAAATATACTTGTTATTGAAATTTATTGTTGCTCAATATGGCTACATTTTTATTTTTCAGAACTTTTTCTTCCTTTGTTCTATCTGGGAAAAGTAACTTATTAATTAACTGGCAACATTGTGTTTACTAATTTTTGTTTGTTATTTTGCTTTACCATTTATATCAAGGTGTATATAACCAGGTGGCAACACTACTTCAGCTGATAATATTTTACTCTATCGTCGGTTGGTTATTGGTTTGCTACAGACATAATGTACGAGTATTTTGAATATACTGTGCCTCAAACCAATAACCAAACGACGCTTTGTGCTTTGTAGCTGACGAATATTAAAAACTTAGTTTTGTTTTGGTACAATTATTTTTGCGCTTTTGACGTTCTTCGGTTCTTTACACAGCTAGGGTTGCCGTATTTTTGTATAACAAATCCGTACACAGTAACCTGTATAATTACACCATGATTTATATGATTAAAAAGGCTCTAGAATAATTTTATATTTATATTGGTTACCCCTTTCACACAATTTTTGGAAAAATTTTATTAAATATTTCATTAAAGGTATCTATTTTTTATTTTAGACCTCTTTAGCCCTTTTTCAAAAACTTTTAGGCGTTTTGAGTCTAAAAATTTGGCATCACTGTTTCTAGGTATGTCAAAAAGTTTCTTCGCTGAGTCAAGGTGTATATAACCAGGTGACAGCGCTGCTTCAGCTGATAATTTTTTGCTCTATGTGCTTTGTACCTGACGAATGTCAAAAACTTCCTTTTGTTTTGGTTTTGGTACAATTATTTTTGTGCTTTTGACGTTCTTCGGTTCTTTACACAGCTATGTTTGCCGTATTCTTGTATAAAAAATCCTTCCGCTGACATCTGTACAATTACACCATGCGCTGAGTAAACATATTTTTGCATTGTCATTGAGCTGCTTTTTCTCTAGGTAAGTTGAAAAATGGCTTCGCTGAGCACAGCTTTCCTCACTAACTGAATGAAGGTTTTCTCTTGGGAGTGGTGTAATAATTTTCTGAGTTAATTCAGGCAAAAATCTCAACTCGTTGAAGCCCCGATTCGACACTATTAAAGGACAAAATTCTAAACTCAGCAGGAGACCGTCAATGCAGAAAAATCTTTACGCAACGAAAATCCCAAAGACCGACCAGAGGCTGGCAATGTAGAAATACCTTTAATTAGCTTTGCCTTTTCCATAAACCTAGACTAGATAACTAGAGGAGAAAATCCTTAAAGCCGACCGGACGCAGATAATGTAGAAAAATATTTACGCAGCGAAGCCACTTTTCGACACACCAGTAAGTCTGGAACAAATTTACTTTAGAGGCACCTCTGCGAATAAAAAAAGGGTATGCTAGCCGATAGAAAGTTGAATTCTTAGAAAAAAAAAGTTAAGTACAAAAATAACCGGAAGTACATATTTTCGGAGTTACGGATTAACAAATTTTTAGGAATTTTTTCTTTTTAATAGGACCAGCACTCAAGGGATAACCCCTACTCATGCAATGCATTGTGCTAGAACTAGGAAAATAGTTTATGGAGAGAAGGATAGAGCAAGTAGTATCTGTGGACATTCGATTTAAGCTTTTCCACATTGAAAGTGACAGGAAAGACTTCCGTAGGTAGTTTATTCCATATACGAACAGTACGGCTAAAAAAGGAATTCTCTCCGTAATGCGTAGTGTGATTTATTGGCCTTTGTTCTTGTATGTGTTCCTAATGAAGCACGTGTTGTGCGTAAAAATGTTCGGGTTTCAGGAACAAGTTCTCTAACTGTATTAGAGCATATTCCATTGTAGTAATGATAGAACAAGGAAATGCACCCCTCATTACATCGATGCCGTAATGAATCAATAGAGTTGGATAACCTACTATCAGCGGTGTAGTTATTCGCCCTCTCTTGTTCGCGGTCGAACAGCCACAAAATAGACTTTGAAGCGCCGGCCCATAGATGAGAGTTGTATTCCATTTTCGGTCTAACTAAGTTGAATGTCAACCGATTTAAATTTATAAACAGATTTAGAAAGAAGAGACTAAGACCTTTTGAACCACATATATTTCGTTTCAGTAAATTTCAGATATACATATGTCTGTCTGTAATTTATCACCAAATATATATTTTTTTTTGTTTGTTTTTTTCGACACTTTTCTACTTTGTACTCGTTTTTAGACAGTATTTTTGTACTGGACTTTATTTATAAAACACAATTGATTAAGAGTAAGTAATTCGCTGGTTTCTGTTAAAAGATTCCATAGAAATTTGTCTGAGTCATCAAATATTTTATTAGAAGACTTTTTGTTAAAAAAACTACCTTCATGATTTTTTTTGCGCTTTCTGTGTATTTAAGCTTTCAGGATGATGAAAGTATAATTTAGTAGACGTGTGTTTATCAACATATAGTGTAAAATTGGTACTAAGGTGGTCGAAAATATTTTTTTCTTGAGAACCTAATTTTTTACATGCACCAACCTTAATATTCCGCAAAATTATTACATGAAAAAAAGTCTTTCTGCAAATTTTTGACGTCACTCTAACTTGAATTTAGTATCACAGTGATTTGCAACTTGTAACCATCAAACTGCAACAATCGTATAAATTATTATAGGCATATGGTACTAACTAGATATAAAAATACAATGCAAATAAAATACCAGTTATTTTCCATTGCAGTATTTCAAACGACAATATCCACACAGAAATAAATTTAAATTTGGTGTAATGCATGGTACAATTATACTAGGTACATGCACGACTACAACAAAATTACAACACCAAAAAATACATTCATTTTGTTGGTATAAACAAACGAATAATTGTCAGAAACAGATGCCTTTTGTTTTTAAAAAATAACAATTACAGGGTAACTAAAGTACAATTGCAGACGCGGCATTCCTGCATGATTATAGTTATTCAGTGTTGCCAATCTGTGTGTAGTTAGACAGTTTGTAATTTCTACTCACATGTGTAGGCCATGTAATTAAATTCTTGTATAATCTGTGTGTAATTCTACTTTGGGTTCTATTTTTATTTATTTTTGTTTTAATTTTAACCTACACAAAAGATGTGTAGTGTAATTTTCTTCGATGTGTAATTGGAGACATAGCGATGTGTAAATTCATTGGCAACACTGTAATCATTTTATTCATACACATACACTAACATTTTCGCAGCTTGTAAACAAAGTTTGACAACTATTTGCATTGTATACATTAACAGGCTGGGCTTTTGCATGTACCTGTTATAATTGTATCATGGTGTAATGGTTAGTGTATGTGAACAATTGTCTCTCAAGAAAAAGTTTGACGACCACTGCTGACACCAGGAATGATAAATGAGAAAACCAATTTCGTACCAATTAGCTTTTAAATTTGTACTTTTTCGACCCAAATAGTACTAAACTCGTTTTTTTGTGTTTTAACTTTTTTTATTATACTTTGAGAATATGTCGCTCATTTACTCAAATAACGCCATAACTAAAAAAACTTGTTTGCCAGAGCACAAATTTAAAGTTTTCAATTTACACACGACTTAATGAAAAATGAAAATATTGGGCCTAATTACGAGTGTCGTATTCCGACTACGACTACGACTTTTTGTTCTAGAATAAAGAAAAAATGTTGCAATATTCTTTAGTCTGGTACAAAATCGTCGTAGTCGAAGTCGTAATACGACACTCGTAATAAGGCCCATTGTGTTTGTTTTTAAAAAAAGAACGATTTGAAGATTTATCTGTATCATTAACTCAAAAATGAAAATTTATTAGAATTCGAGATACTTGTCTTCTTTCACAGGGGTTTTCTTTCGACATAGTGGAAGAGGCAGCAAATACATATCGTTGGCCTCAAGTATAAATGTCCTAACTAAAAAAATTTTTATTTTACAAGGGAAGGTAAAAACACAATATAAACTGTAATATTCTTTCTGTAATATTTTTGTACAACTAATTGTTAAAGCATTATTTTTTAAACTATTTCAATAAATTTTTGTGGCGAGGTGAAAAACTTAATTTCGTAAAAAAATACGAGTTAGAGACTTTCAATAAGTCTTTTGTTTGTATTAGACTTTCGAGTCGTCGTTTTGATTATGAAAATACTCTTTCCACATTCGCCGATGAGTGTGGAATTGACAATATTCTCTTGATAAGTTTTGAAAACTACGGAAACATTAGCTCATCCAATTAATTTTTCAAAGCTCGAAACTCGTTATTTATGCTACCATAATTTCCATTTCCTTTTGGGAACATTTTTTAATAAGAAAGGTAAGATACTACTAACATTTTCGGGAGTGAATTTTGTTAGCCAGGTTAAAATTTCGTCATGAAAAGTAACTTTATTTAGTTACGCAAAAGGTTATATAGAACTGTTTCATCAGTAGAACGATTGATATGATATTAATATAGCAAATTTTTTATTTCTTACAAATTTTATAATAATACAATAGATAAAATAAATCAAGACGACGCTATCATATTGAAAACGAAACAGCGGTGAAGTTAGGTTTAGTTCTTTATAATAAACCAAACAAGTGTAATGCATATCTAACAAGGCAGCTCTCAAAAAGAAATCAAATTCGCCACTTTTCTCTCAAATTGGATATACTTTAAATGATCGCAATTTAGTTTTTGTGTGAAAAAAAAACAAGGGATAGTCTCTCGCAAACTTTTCAAATAGTACCAAATGAGTGACGGGGGTACCAACGTACTTTTAGAGTTTGAATTGTACCAAAAAAAGTACAATTGTACCAACTTTATCATCCCTGGCTGACACCAATTTTATACTTTGTGTTGATATACATACATATATCGTTGTTATGTTCAACAATACCTACCAGAAAAGTAGGAACACATCATTTTTTTTTGTCGCACAATTTAATTTGTTATGTGACAAATTCAACCTTCAACAGTTTTGGTCTAGGGATGAGCGATCCTGTAATTTTTATCAATGCTGCTGCTTGTGAATGTGCAGCCGAAAAAACACGACTGCACACACACAAGTATGTGATTGATTATTTTATTTGATGGTCTCTTGGGTAATTTACAGAAGTTTGATTGATTTTTGGTTTTATTTCCAATTAAAGTTGTTGATTGCAGGAATATTTTTTCTGTGTAGGATACTGAATCGCCATTAATAAGGAAAAATAAAAACTACAAAAAGGGAAATTTGGTTTTGTCAAAGTTTACTTTACAAAGTCTTGAGTTTGTTGGAAGAAGATACTCTTTTTTTGGGATCTAAAAACTCAGCTTGCAGAGCCAACGGTGAAAGTGAAACTTCTTCTAATAGAGGCAATTACATTGATCTAATGCAATTAATTGTTAAATATGACATTAAATTTGAGCGTCATTTATTTTCACCTCAGTGTTGCAAGGGCAGTTCTAACCATATACAAAATGATAAATCCATAAAAAAAATTAATTTGGCTACCTATATTGGTTTGTGAGAAAAATAGCTTAGAAGTTCCATTGTACTGTTTCATTTTATTTCAGGCCACTGTGTTACGATACACATCTACATATATGTATATATACGTACATATACATACATATTTATATTGACATTAATTATGCTTTTAAATGACTTTAACGTGGCGATTGTTAGGCTGATACGTTTTGTGGCATAAAGAAAATTCAGTTGTAATTGTTATACAACAACATTATGATTATTATTGCATTGCAAACAAAATTACTAGTGTTGTTAAGAACTTAATTTACAAGTGAAACGTATAGTAAAAGAAAATGCAAACAAACAAGACAAGTTTAACTATTAGTAATTTTTCAAATTACTGTAAAAACAAAAACAAAATATTTTCCTGAAGGAGCCACACAAGAAAGGAGTGGCGGTATATCGAAATGAAAAGAGAAATATTTTTTATATCAAAATAATTAAAAAGACGTTATTTAAAAAAAACTCCAAACTAAGAAAAATTGCTACATCAACCCCATAAATCTATATTCTACAGACTGCTTTATTTGATTATCGGCCCAGTTTTGTAGCATATTATCTCACGCTTTCATTTTAAGTTTGGCTTTTTATTATATTTTGCCGCTTACAGAAACAGCTGTTTCGGTCTATTAAATATAACACAGACGTGTTTGTCTTATTTGCAATAAAATAAATACGAGTTTTAAAATGTAAATGTTACTTCAGGTGTATCGTATGCTGATGCTGCTAAGACTAGTTCAATTCCCACTCAAAATGTTCCACCGCCAAATAATTCAACGAATTCAAACTCAAGCTTTAACTTTAGTCGCCTTGAAGCTACTATTGAGAATCTGGTGCTAACTATAAACAACTTTACTACAAATATGACAAGTATGATGCAAGAAATGCTGCGAATGCATAATACACTGCTTCAAGAATTAGTTAATAAACCATGAACACGTTAAAAATAACGGGTGCTTTTTTTAGAGGTATAGAACTTCGAATTGAAATAAAACACAAGAAAATCGTTTTAATGTCCATCAATTTGGCTTTATTGGAAGGATAATTTTATGCCATTAATGTTTAAATATGATTTCGGGCATGTGGCCGCCGTGGCTGGCTCGAATAAAGCCAATTCTACAGGTCCAATTTTCAACCACTTTTTCGAGCATATGGGACCGTATGTTGGCAATAACGCCACGAATGTTGGCTTCCAAGTCCCCTAACGTTTCTGGTTTGTTGGCGTAGACGAGCGACTTCACATATCCCCAAAGAAAATAATCCAATGGTGTCAAATCACACGATCTTGGTGGCCAATTGACAGGTCCATTCCGCGAAATTATGCGCTCATCGAATGTTTCCTTCAATAAATCGATTGTGACGTGCGCTGTGTGGCATGTAGCGCCGTCTTGTTGGAACCACAACTCATCCACATTCATGCCATCCAATTCGGGAACAAAATCTTCCATAAACTTGATGGACAAAGCTCCAATTGCTGTGCACGGTGGCGAATCGATTCATTCGGGTCCTCTTCAACACTTTGCTCTACAGCGGCAATTGTTTCTTCGGTGCGCACTGTTCGACGTCTCTGCGGATGCGTATTATCACATAGAGTAAACGTAGTGCGAAAACGATCCATGGTTAACCGAATTAATTGCTCTGATGGACGATTATGTCGACCATAAAATGGACGGAGCTTGCGGTAAACTTCGCGAACTGAACCATTATTTTCGAAATAAATTTGCACGATTTGCAAGCGTTGTTCTTTTGTCAACCTGTTCATGATGAAATGGCAAACCAAACTAAATATTAATCACTTGACAGCTGACAAAATGGCCGCCAGTTAAAAAAGTGATGCCAACTTAAAGTTCTATACCTCAATAAAAAACACCCATTATGTTTCTGGAACGCAAACATAAAAATGAACTTGAGCACTTCCTCATGGAAAAAAATATTGATATAATGTTGGTTTCTGAGACTCATTTGACCTCAAGAAGCTTATTTAAAATAAATGGTTACACTTTATATGATACAAAGGACCCGAGAGGGAGAGCATGCGGTGGGTCAGCAATTATGATTAAGTCAAGACTCAAGCACTATGTCCTTGACAACGTTAGTGAAGAATATTTGCAAGAACGAATATTTTTGTAGAAAATTTTTGTGCGAATTTCGTGATATCATCAATTTACTCACCTCCCAGATTTTCAGTTACCGAAGATCAGTATGAGAAGTTCTACAAATCGCTTGGATCTTGTTTCGTGGCAGCTGGTGACTACAATGCAAAACATACGTACTGGGGATCGCGTCTTGTCACACCTAGAGGTCGAGCCTTGTTCAATACAATTTCAAAAATGGGCTTAGATGTCATTTCGAGTGGGGAGCCTACTTACTGGCCTAATGACGTAAGAAAAATTCCAGATGTTATAGATTTTGCCGTCTCGAAAAATATTCATAGGGACTTAATTCACGTAGAGGCCTCTCTAGATCTGTCCTCCGATCACTCTCCAACAATAGTTACAATTTTCAACCCACTAAGGAGTGATTTAACTAACTCATATGTGAAGATGATTAATGGAATCAACTGGCTGGCATTCAAAAAATATCTTAGTAGTCACTGCGTAGAAAACATTCAGCTTAGATCATGCGATGATACTGAATTTAACATTGCCAATCTTAACGAAAATATTAAACAGGCTGCTGAACACGCCACTACCTCCTATCCGCAGACCGTCTTTAACAGCATTTATTCTACGGAAATTTAACGTCTTGTATGTGAAAAAAGGAGAGCTAGAAGAGAATGGCAACAACACAGATCACCCCTAAATAAAATCAGACTTAAAGAATGTACTAAGCGACTCAAAGAGCTGCTATCGTCGGAAAAAACTGCACTACTGGAAAATTATTTGGAAGGTCTTGATGTAACGTCCGCATCTACTCTTTACTCTTTATGGCGCGCTACTAGAAATCTTAAACGACCCGTTGATCTTAAATCACCACTGCTTACTGCGACCGGAGGCTGGGCAAGAAGCGATAGTGACAAAGGTAACTTATTTTCTGAGCATTTAAAATCTGTATTCACTCCCAATTCATGTACGGGTGCTGCTGATTTACCGAGTGTAGTTTCTCTACCCCCTCGTCCCTTAAAGTTTAAGATGCGTGAAGTACAAAAAGTAATTGCTGAACTCAACCCTAAGAAAGCTCCAGGTATTGATGGCATTAGTAACAAAATGCTCATGAACTTGCCTCATATTGCAATAAGAATCCTGCTATTTATTTTTAATGCTATTTTAAGAATGCAGTATTTTCCACATAACTGGAAACTTGCCAAGATCAATATGATTCCAAAGGCTGGCAAAGATCTTACCAAGACTGAGTTATATAGGCCAATAAGCTTACTATCTACACTCTCAAAGCTTTTCGAAAAGCTGCTCATGACTAAATTGTCCAAAATTTTAAATGATAATGGGTGCATCCCGGACCATCAATTTGGCTTTAGAAGTCATCACAGCACGATTGAACAAACGCATAGACTGGTCTCTCTTTATTGATGTTTCTCAGGCGTTTGATAAAGTATGAAACGAAGGCCTAGTTTTAAAATTGAAGACATATCTGCCAATAAACATTCAAAAGCTTTTGGAAAGTTATATTATTGATAGGAAGTTCACTGTTGTGGAAGGAGAGTTCACGAGTGTGCCCGAATCTATATCTTCTGGTGTGCCACAGGGTAGTATTCTGGGTCCTGTCTTGTATTTAATATATACTTGTGATATGCCTGTGAGCAATAATATCCATATTTCTACTTTTGCCGATGATACAGCCTGTATGAGTGTGCACGAAAACCCTTATGAGGCATCCCGCAATCTCCAGGAACATATTACCCAGCTGGAAATATGGTTGAACTTATGGAGAATTAAAGTCAATGAACAAAAGTGTGTCCATATAACGTTCACCCTAAGAAGAGATACTTGCTCCCCCATTCGAATCAACAATCAAAATATTCCTCAACATTCCCAAATGAAATACCTTGGTATACACCTTGATCGAAGACTTATATGGAAACATCATATTGACTCTAAGTTAACTCAGATGAAACTTAAGTTAACTCAAATATATTGGTTGATTGGCAGAAACTCAACACTCAGCCTAGACTGCAAACTTTTACTATACAAGTCGCTTTTGAAGCCAATATGGTGCTACGGAATTCAGTTATGGGGCACTGCTTCAGCTTCCAATGTCGAGAGAATCCAACGAAGGCAAAGCAAAATTTTACGGTTAATAGCATCGGATCCATGGTACATCCAAAATTCTATTATACATCGTGATTTAAATATGCCACTAGTGACTGAAGAAATTGCAAAATACGCAGGCAAATATTTAACAAAACTCGAATCACATCCTAATCCGCTTGCTCGTAATACTTTGAACTTTACTGGACACATTCGCCTAAAAAAGAGGGACACACGGGCTCTTATACCCAACACTCCAGATGGGACTACTTGAAAATATTTTTTCCCCCTTTTTTTTGATTATCACTACTAATGTATTAATGTATAATTATCACTAAGTTTATGTCCGACAGTGGTCGGGCTTAATAACTATATTCTAGATTTAAGATTTGAATACTTATTGTTAGTTCATATATGAAGATACAATAAATAATTACAAGCATTAAAAAAAATGTAAAAACTTCATGTCCATCACAAGTCCTTAAGGGCCATTATAACAACTTAAAGTTAGTTCAAAATAGGATTTTAGTGGACGTACAAAAAGTTTATAATTATTAGAAATTTTATTGAACTTAAGAGGTGTGATAAACTTGCCTTGAACTTGTCGCTCTCTTTAAACAGAGATTTATATTTAAATTTTCCGAAAATGTTGTTAAAAATCTTCGTAGATGATGTTTAACATTTAATAGTTTTTATAAAAACCGTGGTGGTTTAATATATCGCACTCGTTCCTCCAGAGGCTACACAGAGAAAAAACTGCCTCATAGAATCAAAAAGATTTTCTCTAGAAACGTTTTTAGGCTAAGAGGTATCCCAGCAGAAAGAAGCGAAGATTTCTTCATAGAGATTCCTTATTGTTTTTATGTGGTAAATCTTATTAATTTGATCAAGAAGAATACCACATAAAATCAAGAAGAAATTTTATTATTCACAACTTTTTTTTTACTTAATTTCGATTATTTTTGGCACCAAAAAAAACAATCCATAGAGCAAAGCTTCTTGATTCTATTAGGTTTTCTTATAAATTGTAAACTATAGGGGTTTCTTTTTGATTTTATTAGGCTATCTTATTTATTTTTTCAATAAGGTTTTCTTCTTGTTTTTATTAGGTTCCTATGGCGCATATTCAGAAATCGTAACCAAAGTCGAAACTAATAAAACAGAAACTAAAATATAGTTCATAGATAGTTATAGCTCTCATTCACAATTCATAACTAGTGCAGCAACTGCTTTCAGCTGGTAAACGAAATGCAACCTTGCATATTGTTATGTAGAGAGAATAAAATGTCGATAATATTTGGAACGATAAATTCTGTAATTATTTAAAAAGCTTATTTCCTTAAAAAAAAAATACAAAATCTATAAAAGTAATTTTTTGGTTATAGTCTGTATATAAATCAATTAAAATATGGGCCTGTAAAAATAAAAATATTCAATAGAATTTTGTTGACCAAAAACACATCTCTAATTTATTTTATTGCTTTATATGGATATATTATTTTGGACGCAATAGAAATAAATGCAAGAAGTAAAGATAAAAAGGAAAGCTTATTATATAGAAAAATTTAAGAAAATAAATAATATTAATTGTTTTGTGCATTTTAAAGAGCCACAAATTGATTTTACTTTTCAAATTAATTGTAAATGAAATCAGTCAGCTGTTCTTTGAATGTATTAGTTAGTTGGCATTTAGTTACAGCTTTACCCATATTAAGTTTAAACTTTTACTGCTGAAAGTAATCAACTATGAATAACTTAAATATGTACTTAAAAAAGTTAACATTTAGTGATAATTTCTGAATATGCGCCTGTATGATTATGTGTAAAGCATCTTATTGATTTTTTTAATAAGGAAATCTTCTTGATTTTATGAGGTGTCTTGTTATTTCATATCTATAAATAGACATAGAGATAATTTTTTTCATTATCTTTTTCATTTTTGTATAAGAATGTTTGCACAATAATTTCAATGGTTATTCAGGCTGCTTGTTAGCATATTGGTTAGAGTGCTTGTCTATCAGCCAGAAGTTTGCTGGTTCAATACTTGGCGAGTGAGTTAGTTATGAATAGAACATAATGTGTATGTATGTATGTATAAATAAATAACATCTACAATATACTACATACATACATATGTATACGGTATAGAATTTAAAAAAACCATAGAGATTTCTTATTAATTTTGTTCTATTTTATGAGGTATTTAGTAGACACTGTTTTCTCTGTGTACTACTCACTAGCCTACAAAGTCAAACAACAACAAAAAATGCAACCCTGGGGGCAAATTACGGCACTCGTTATCGAACGAAATTACGAAATATTTTATATGGAAATATTTTTAAATTACGAATCGTATGGAATGCCGTCATTTGCCCCCGGATCTAATGGAGCTTATGGAAATTTCTAAAATACAATAACAACTCATCACAGCAGGGTTGCATTTTCTCAAAAGTCGAACGATTATTATGGATTTGAAATTCACAAATTTTCAGTAGAGGCGAAAAAAACTTTGTTTTTTTCTCTTATATCACAAAGAGGAACACAATCAGTGTTGCCATATACGTTTGAGGAAAAAACTGGGCATACATTTTAGAATTTTACTTGCGATAAGGAAATTTTTTCACAAGAAAATATAGAAAGCAAAACGAAAATATCAAATCTTTTAAACATTTTTCATACAAATCCTTCAACGAAGTAACACATAGAAATTCAGAATGTTTTGCATTTCATAATATTTGAAACTTGTACATACATATATGTATGTACATTAGAGCGACTCAACTTGTATGGAAGAGAAAAAAGTGATTTTGTTACCCCTCTGAAAATAAAGCTTGATATGTTTTATGATGATTCCCAAAATATTTTGGTTCTATCGTTGACCATCCGTGAGCTGGACCATTTTTAAAAAAGGTATTTTTCAGTTTTTCGAATTTTTTTGTGCTTTGCTCCAAGATGACATAAATAAAATTTGGTATCATCGAAAAGAGTTTTTGAAGCAGCATCCAATGGGACATACAACTTGGCCAATTGCGAACTATTAGTTGAGATATTTAACTAAATACATATTTTCGTTTCGTGTTTTCATACAAATTCTACGTACTTAGAAATCGTACACTTTTAAGTATCTTATCGTCCACCAATATTAGTGAAACATATATGGTTTAAAAGGTATTTTTGTGTAGATGTGCACAAAATAAATGTTTTTTCGAAATTCTTGATTTAAAAGTGATAAAAAAGCTATTTAAATTTGTTTGAAGAAAAAAGACAACTTTATTCTTTGTTTTTGTTTTGTTCACACATGTTTATATACTTACTAGGTGTCAAGTGGTATAATTTAGACCACCAGGCGATCCTAGTTATAATAATTTGGTGATAAGCAAAAAATCTGTTTTCAAATCTAGGATGCTGTGAGATATATTTAAGTTTTCAAATATTAAACATGTATTTGTTTAAGAAAAAACAAGCCCTATTTGCAGCCACCTCAAGACCAATATTACAATATAATCGTCGTAGTTTCAATAAAGTCATGTACAACTTTTCCATTTTTAACATCAACTCTAAGCATTGACAAATTTTATATATGATTTGTTTTTGATTAACATTTTATCCATATAAATTTTTTTTACAAAATAAGGACTAACAAGTCTGCCGCGAAATCACTTGAAAATATAATTTGATCACAAGAAATCCCAATTAGTGAAAACGTATACGCAATGTTTAATTCACAATTCGTTAATCATACTCGTGGTAAACTTATTCCAGAATAACAAACACTTTTAACACTTATACCATAAACTCGAGTCAAAATAAATCAATAAAGTTTTTAAATATAAACCCAATTTTTTTCTACTGGCAAATTAGGATAATACACATATAAATTGCAATATGAACATAAATACATACATGTGTACACACATAAATATGTATACATACATATGTATGTATGTATGTATATGTTTAGAAATGCATGCATTACTTATTCAATTATTAAATTATACACCTTTACTGCAACTATTGAAATCATTTTTTATTAGAAAATAAACATTCAGTCAATTTAGTTGACTGCTTTTTAATATCACTTGAATAATTTAATGGTGGGAATTAATGAGACACGCACATAAATTTTAAGCTTATATAACAGCAGCAGCTGCAGTTATTACTGGTTAATGATGCAAAAAATTAAAGAACCACAAAGCAGACCAAAAAGTAGTTAAACAAAACAACTATTATTCATGTGAATCTTTGGTCTTATGTTCTACGTGTGTGGTTTCTTTTTATATATATGTATATATGCACTTTAGACTAATTTTAGCTTATGAAATTTGATTCAAAACTCTTGCCTTCTGAAGGAACATTTTTTCCTGCCTGTTTGTTACACTTTTACTTTTTAGTACATTTAACAACAGGATACAGAAGTACTCTCAGTCGCTCACATTAACAGAGAGCCAGAGAGTCATACAAAAAAAAAAAATGCTGCCATCCAAGGTTGCCAATTTTTTTTCAGATATGCAATGACTGGATTGAGTAAAAAAAACTGCTAAAAGTTACTAAATACCTATATAATCCAAATTTTGCTTTTTATGCTGAACATTTTTGTTAATGGCTAGATTATGAATGGCAACTGAACTTTACTGGCGTTGCTAGTTGCCGAAATGCTATTACGGATAACAACTAGTAACTAACAGCTGGCAATTTCAGTTGCCATATTAGAAAATTTAAAAAATAAGTGCAATATTATATTTATTTTTTAGTTTCTTTTTACCATTTTTAAAGCAAATATGCTTTAAAGCTAAAAACGAAATTGTTAAAACTTATTTTAGGCAATATAATATGATCACAGTAGAGCCAGTAATTCTAAAAGATCTGAATTGTCCCTAAAAACCATCTAATAGATTCAATATTTTGTACTTCCTTCTCTGCATCAAAAACTAATTCCGCTAAACTTATCATTTTTGTGATCATTAATATTTTAAGCAATTCAACCTAACAATTTTCTTTTTAGCAATTGTATTTCTTAAGCACCCCATACACGTTTCAATTCAATTGTGAATTGAGTCTGCCAATTGAATTGATTTTTAGCCACACATTTCATAGACTGAATTGAAAGATTTTCATTCAACTGTCAAATTTATATTTTTTTCACAATTACAAATTTAAAAAATTAAAAATTCTATTGTATTCATTCATTAATTTTTATATTTTTTATTTAAAATTCAATGAAATCAAATACAATTTTAAAAATCCATAATCCAGCTACAAACATAAATTTTGACAGCTAATCAAGAGACTCGAACACACACAGCACAATCGAATTGAAAGATTTACTAGTCAACATGAAAAATCAAAATCTTTTGATTTTACTTCAACCAACTCGACAACTGCCAAACTAATCAATTAACAGACCGACTGAATTGAAATTTGAATTGAATCGTATATGAGATGCTTTATATTTTGAATCTTTGTTTACCTTATCTTCAGTTACCAATCTGTCATAATCGCATTTTCGATAACTTTTTGTCAACTGGAGAAAGTTGCATACATAATACCAATTTTAATTTCAGTTACGTTGCCAGTTAATACGGCAACTGAAGTTTAGTTATCAATCATAAGAGTAAAGGCCGGGTCACAATGAATCCGTCATACGATAGACTTCGCCTTTTTCTACTGACATTAACGCAACGATGGAAAAGGTTGGCACAATGAGTAGTTTATTGACGGAAACATTTGAACAGCTTCAATGGGTTGAATCTCCATTTTACTTATTAAATTAAACTTTTTTTTATTTATTTCGTTTATTTCTTTTGTTTAATTTTATTTTTGCTGCCACAAAAAACAAAAACCTAATTCAGAACATACCAAAAAAAAACCAACCAATATCTGTCAAACTACTCAAAGTGCGCTAAAAGTTAAAAGTTGACCAAATTTGGTACTTTGCGTTGACGGAGACGTATGGAATGTAACAGACCTCATAAGAAACCAAGTATTTCAGCTTAGCTGTCAGTTGAAAAAGGTGAAGTTTAACGTATGACGGATTCATTGTGACCCGACCTTTACTCAATATAGGATAGATTAATTTGAATTTCCCCAATGTTTATATAAAAAAAGGTTGAAACTTTTTAATGTTTTTACAACGATTTATGAGGAGTTCTAGTTAAACTTAACGAATTTTTTAATTGAAGGATATATTGTAATAACATCATATGCCACAAAAAAATTATTTTAAGATAATCGACTTTAAAATAAAATATTAAAAATAGGTCTTTTCATGAAATTGTACTGTTCACCGTGTATTTTTTCAATTTTCCTCTACACGTATTCGAATTTTTTGTATGTTGGGCCCCTTTCAGATTAGGCAATTTTAATTGCGCAAGTATAATTTTCATTTTTATTTATTTTCTCTTGAACTTGCTTTTATGTTCATATTCAGCGACTTTGTTGAGCAAGTTTAATTTTCTTTTGCTCGAATTTGCTTAATTTGTTGACGTTTTGTGTCATTTCTGTATTCATTGTAATTGTGAAAGTGATTTGAAATTTGGTGTATACAATGGAAGTTGAAGAAAAAAACACACCGAAGAAGAAATAAAAGACAATGTCAAAAACAAATAAATATCCCAAGACAAGAATGACAGCAGCAACAGAATTGCCAAGTACAAGCAAGTCTGTACTCAAATCTCGGCAATTCATTCCCCTTCAAACCGACCTTTCCTCTCACACCCACAAACACAAGACTTGCGCAAGTAAAGTTGCCTAGTCTGAAAGGGGCCTTAGTTTATTATATTTTCTTTTATTCAATATGGCAACAGCTCTTTATAATACAAAGCAGTGTTGCCAGAAGTAGGGGGAAATCACTACATGTAGACAAATTTGTGACTAATATAGGAGTGTTGGGAAGGAATATCGTAGTGATATTTTATCTTGGCAAAAATTTAGGTATTTTTTATTCTCAAATTGCATTTTTATGAATATGTATATGCAAAAACAACCATCCTCAAAATATATTTTGTTTGCTCAAATTACTTAGGCAGGGTTTACAGCTGTGTGCCATGTGCAAAAGAAAGCGTAACCACTAACTACTAATGAAAAACTGTTTGATTCAGACATGTATTTATTGATTTAGACAGTTTCCAATCATGTTGGATTCTATAAAATTGTCTATTAGTTATGTATGAAACTGTATAACTTAATAAATACGTGTCTGAATCAAACTGTTTTTCATTAGTAATTAGTGGTTACGCTTTTGAGCACATGGCACTCATGAAATGCCAGATGTAAACTCAGCCTTAGACATTCATGTAATAGCAGGCACCTCAGAAAATAGAAAATGTGCATCCACTAAAAAATGATTTAATAATTAAAGAAATTAATCAAAACAACTAACTTAAATCTTACGGCCTGGACCACGATGTCGACAATAAATTTTCTTTCGCTTACTTATATTGAAAACAAAAACAAATTTATCGTGGCCAGGCTCTTAATAAACACCATGAAAAACTGTAGAAAAGTATACATTCATTTCGAATGCACATATGTTCACTTCAAATAATTTAATACAAAAGAACTACTCATCCTAAGTTTTAAGTAGCCTACTCTAGCTCCAATAAAATAAATGTTTCTATTTTATTTTTTTAAATTAAAATGACTAAAATTTTTACAGATTTTCGTAGGGGAAAAGTTTTTAACATTGAGGGAAAAACGCACAAATTGGCAATAGTGAACAAAATTAAAAGAGAGCATGAAAGAACTCAGGAGTAAATAAAATAACAGTAAGTTATGTATGTATGTAGACCGTAGTAAATACACAGGATTTGTATATTAGGGGGCGTTTTAACACTGCAACAAAACAAACGTTGATTATATGTATGTGGTTTGTTGATAGTTGGACTACACGAAAAATGTATTTGCAACTGGGTCGTATATACAATTTTTTTTGGGGAATTTTCAACAGGAAAATAGGAGGGGGTGGGATGTGTTGGTAGTAGAAAACGATATATATTAAAATAATTTTTGCGTAACACTTTTAAAATTTTTGATTTCTTTTTAAAATTGATTTCTTTCTTATTACACTTTTTTCACTTTATTTCCATTTTTGTGAGTGTAATATACATAAATAATATGTTGTTAACAATTATTTTATTTTTATTTATTTATTTATTTATTTCTTTTTTTTTTTTTTTTTTTTTTTGTTAAGTACTGATTAATTATTGAACTAGCGACAACATTTATTTTCAACTTTATCCTTCTTTAGAAGTGTTCGCCACGACGTCTACTATTAAACTGTTTTTGATAAAGATGGCATAGTAAGGATTCCGTGCTCTTTGTTATTAAATGTACTAAAATTTAAAAAAGAAGGTAAAAAATAACATAACACATATTTGGACAACGACGAAAGAAAATTGTGACAAATTAGTTAGAATTGTTTTAATTTAAAATGTTATATGCACTTTATGAATTCCTCTTTATTACATTTTTTTTTTATTATTTTTGTATCTAAAAGATAAATCTGGCAAAAAGGAAAATAATCGTTATAAATTTAACGTTATTAATGAAATTTTCATGAGTTCATACGTATTTATATTTTTTTATTTATTAAAAACCGTGAATTCACAACCTATTGAGTGTCAAAATGTTGCTGGTAATTTACTTATAAGCATTAGATCCCTGCGCAAGACCACTTACAAGAACTTTTAGGACATGAGGGATTTTTCAAATGCTTCACTACAGCGAAATCTTCTAAAACAAACGCTTAACAATACTATTTGCAAGAAATTTCTTTCAGTTATTACAGGTATAGGAGTAAAGAAGAAAATACTTCGTGACGAAAGAATTTGTGATGCTTGCTTCTTCATACGCATGGGCACGTATACAAACGTCATGCATGTGCATACGCACAGACTTTGTATGTATGATCTTTTATTTTTATGCACACATACAAACGCACACGTGCATTGACATTAGTTGTGTGCGCTTGCTTTAAAAAACCACCCTTAAACACATAACAGCTTACCATCTGCATCTTACACACACACTCAAACGTACAATATGCAAACTAACAAGCATATACGCATCAACACTACTTCTTTTGATTGTTTGTTAAGAACAAGAAGTCTTCTCGACATCATTTAAAAACAGTCATTTACACGTACATCGTGCTTCGCTTAATAAACGACATAATTGGTTTAGTATAATACAAACCACGAGTATATAATGGGTGTTTTTTATTGAGGTATAGAACTTTAAGTTGGCATCACTTTTTTAACTGGCGGCTATTTTGTCAGCTGTCAAGTGATTAATATTTAGTTTGGTTTGCCATTTCATCATAAACAGGTTGACAAAAGAACAACGCTTGCAAATCGTGCAAATTTGTTTCGAAAATAATGGTTCAGTTCGCGAAGTTTACCGCAAGCTCCGTCCATTTTATGGTCGACATAATCGTCCATCAGAGTAATTAATTCGGTTAACCATGGATCGTTTTCGCACTACGTTTACTCTATGTGATAATACGCATCCGCAGAGACGTCGAACAGTGCGCACCGAAGAAACAATTGCCGCTGTAGAGCAGTGTTGAAGAGGACCCGAATGAATCGATTCGCCACCGTGCACAGCAATTGGAGCTTTGTCCATCAACTTTATGGAAGATTTTGCGCAAAGATCTTGGCTTGCGACCTTACAAGATCCAGCTTGTGCAAGAATTAAAGCCGCGAGACCATGCAATGCGTCGTGATTTTGGTGTATGGGCCGAAAATGAGATTGATCTCGATGCTGATTTTCATCGCAAAATTTTGTTCAGTGATGAGGCTCATTTTTGGTTGAATGGCTACGTCAACAAGCAAAATTGCCGCATTTGGAGTGAAGAGAATCCACATGAGACCCTTGAGACGCCATTACATCCACAAAAACTGACTGTTTGGTGTGCTCTATGGGCTGGTGGAGTCATTGGGCCATACTTCTTCCGAAATAATGCTGGAGAGTCAGTTAGCGTTAATGGAGACCGGTATAGAGCCATGATAACCGACTATTTTGTTCCCGAATTGGATGGCATGAATGTGGATGAGTTGTGGTTCCAACAAGACGGCGCTACATGCCACACAGCGCACGTCACAATCGATTTATTGAAGGAAACATTCGATGAGCGCATAATTTCGCGGAATGGACCTGTCAATTGGCCACCAAGATCGTGTGATTTGACACCATTGGATTATTTTCTTTGGGGATATGTGAAGTCGCTCGTCTACGCCAACAAACCAGAAACGTTAGGGGACTTGGAAGCCAACATTCGTGGCGTTATTGCCAACATACGGCTTCATATGCTCGAAAAAGTGGTTGAAAATTGGACCTGTAGAATTGGCTTTATTCGAGCCAGCCGCGGCGGCCACATGCCCGAAATCATATTTAAACAATAATGGCATAAAATTATCCTTCCAATAAAGCCAAATTGATGGACATTAAAACGATTTTCTTGTGTTTTATTTCAATTCGAAGTTCTATACCTCTAAAAAAACACCCTTTATTTAAAAAACAAGACATATTTGCATTTCAAGACTGTTTACGCAGCCCTCTAATAAGCATGTCCCAAACATTACCGTAGCTACAACTTTGCCAAATATTTTTAGCAAAAATTTATGAGTCCTTTAAGTTATTCTGAAAAAACTGAAAAAAAATTTTATTTAATTTTTTAAGATGTTTGTAAGATTTGCTCGGTAGAGAGAGAATTAACTGTTGGCCAAAAACTGATGAAATTTTTTGAGGGTGCACTGATTTTCGACATCTTTGGAGGCCCATAATAAAATGTGGGTCATCAAAATTGCCAAACTGGGTATAGGGTTTTACTACCGCTTAGTAGTGCTATCGAACCTATACTGTCAGGAGAGTGTATTTTTCCAAAAGTCTCAATTTGTTGCATAGTGTAATTAGTAAATGTTATTGCTTAAAATTGTTTTTAACTAATAATTTTAGGCTTATTAGAAGGAGTAGTTTATGGTAGTTTATTTAATTTAATTTTTTATTTTTTTTTTAATTTTACCAGTTTTTTTCTATATAAACTGCGTAGCAACTTAAAATTTGTGGTTGCCAATATTATTGCAATTTTTTGCGGAAATTATCAGCAGTTAGTTGGCAGTTGACATACGTAATGAAATTTTGGCAACACATCTAAAGTTCGGTTGCCATCCATAATCGAGCAATTATAGTGAACCATTTGAAAGTACAAAATGATATGAAAAGAACACATTTTTTTGGTTTTAAATCACTTTAATGAATTATGATTTTCAGATCATACCTGAATATTAGTGACAATTAACAGAGAACACACTGAGCCAAATACTGAGATCATCAATAAAAGAAAAATTCTTTAAACATGTAATCTTAATGGAATCTTTTGGATTTTTTTTAGTATGTATATAAGAATTTAAAGAACAGAGGAAATATATTATTTGATTATGCTTAGGAGTGGTAAGACCTTTCTAGTCAGTTATTGAAATGTTAATACGGATGGCAATTAGCACCTGTTTTCTCTCTAAGAATAAAGTTCCTTTAGCCCAGAGCTGTAAATGAATCATTATTTTTTTGATTTTAATTCGTTATACGGGATTTACACTATGACTTTTTACTGTGACTTTTCTACAGTTTATTGACAAAAGGAGTACAAAAGTGATCAAAGGGGTAGCAACATAAAAGAGAATTCAAGAAAAACGCAGGGGAAAAAGTCATCGTGTAAATCCCGTATTACGGATTAGCTAAATTTTGAATTAATTCTTTTCACAACAAAAAAGAATTTAATAAAATTTGAAACAATTCACAAACGAATTATGCGGAAATGAATTTCAATTAGTTTCAAATTCAAATGAATTTGTAGAATGAGTTGTAATTCGGTTTCAATTCAAATGAATTTGTAAAAGGAACTGCAATTCGTTTCCAATTCAAATCAATTTGTTAAAGTGAATTGCAATTCATTTCCAATTCGTTTGAATTGAACTGATTTTGAATTCATTCAAATGAATTAGAACAATGAACTGCAATTCAAATGAATGAAATTAAAAAATGAGCTGCTATCAATCAAATTCAAGAGCAGAATTTTTAGTATCTGGACTATTATACTAAGTGATATACAAAACGAGAGTAGTGCTTGATGTCTTTTACATAAAAAATTAAAATCACTTCATATTTACTTACAAAATCAATTCAAATTTCAAAATCAATTCCATTCAAATAAGTTGGTCATAAATTGCTAGTTATTTTTTATGATTCCTTTGAATTAATTCAAAATCAATTCAAGTCAAATGAATTGGAAATAAATTGCAATTCACTTTGACAAATGCATTTGAATTAGAAACGAATTACAATTCATTGACTATTTGACCAATTCATTTGAATTGGAAATGAATTGCAATTCATTTTTACCAAATCCATTTGAATTGACTCAAATTTCATTCAATTCATTTTGTGTGTGAAAAGAATTAATTAAAAATTTGCTAATTCAGTGCATGAATGATTCGCGAATTTATTCAAAAATTAATGATTCATTTACAGCTCTGCTTTGGCCTTAGTGCAACTGTGTTTTGTCATATTGGGGTTAATTTTTCCCCGTTATTGCACTGGAATAATGCCATTCGTTGCAGCTGTTTTGTACAGCATGGGACGAATTATCCTATTTCATACCCCTTTAGTATTTCTGTAATGAGATCGTTCACACAGGCCAACATGGTGGGGTTTCCCCTTCATTGATTGGTCTTATTCAGCAAAGTTTCAACAAGGCTATCCCTGACGTATTTTACCACGAACTTCATATAAAGAAATCTTTGAAAAGGTGATAAATCTGTATTAGATTTTGGAAAATCTCACTTATTTACATTTTTTTTGTCATTATTGTTTGTATATGTATAATGGAACTCTATATGCGTTCTTTTTTGCTTTACAGGAGAAATGGCAATTCAAAAAAATAACAGTAATTTAAACAATTAATTTTTATTACTTGTGTATGTTTAATAGGATATTGATTTAACATCAGACTCTTTTATAACTTAAAAGTAATTTGTTTCTTATTTTATACAACAATCTGCGAAAATAAAATTTTATAAAATTGCAAAAGTATGTACATACTACCATACATGTACATATGTAATTGTTTCCTTAAAAACCTTTTACATATTTTTTATTTTTCTTTTTGTTTTTTGCTGTTTCTGTCGTAGCTGCTGTCATATTATATTCTGTTTGCAGCAGCTCAACACCTGATGTATTGAAATTTGTTGAAGTTTTATCTAAAATTTGTGTCGAGTGCACAGCGTTTTCAAAATCAATAGTATTTTGTGTTTGATTGATATTGAAAGTACTATCAAAAATGTTAGACGTTTTATTTGCCATATAACCGGAAATATGTGCGGAAGGTACTGTTGTCATAGGCGGATTAGGATTAATATTTTTCTGTAGCCAATTTTCAACTTTTATTGCTGGATCAGTCTTGACATTATGTGGTAAATTGCCTAAACGTATATTTTTTTCTTCTTCCATATCTATGTCCCAAATGGACAATAGATCTGAAACCAGAGCATCTTTGTACGAGTGTAAATTGCTTAGTGATTTTTGCCAACGGCCTAAATGAGGTCTTGAGCGTATTTTCTTTTCTGGATTCGCTGCATTATTTTCTTCTGCAGCATCTTCATTATATTCATTGTCCATATCTTCCAAACAATGCCTTTTTACGGACGACAATGGCTTACAAAGGAAAACTTTTCGAAGTCCTAAAAATTGTAAATTTAAATTGACCATTTAAAATTATAGGAATAAAAGTATGTAATTTGTTTTACCTTTCATATTTTTTAATTGTGTGTAATTTAGAGGCAGATCAATTTGCTTACATATTTTTTGTTCAAATTCTTTCATTATTTCATCGGTTTGGCTATTACAACGTTCCTCAGCTTCTTTATCTTCGCGTTTGCTTAAAGTATAAGCAAAAACGTCACCATTCGAATTTGAGGTTAACAATAGTCCTAATGAGCAATTTGAATTGTTTACAGGTGAATTCAAAAACTTCATACCAGTCGTACAACATTTAAGACGTGCTTCCATATTAGCTTCAGGTCTTAAACATTTTCCCGACAATCTAGCATGTTCATAAGCTTCTAGCAAAGTTGGTGGTTGATACGCTAAACAGGATGAACTGTAAATATGTTTATGAGCGCGTGTTAAAGGTTCTACACTAATAATATCCTCGTTGCGTTCTCTAGACAATTGACATATATGCAAGTCACCAGCTATAGGCGATGACAGAGCTATATACTCAGTTTGACGTAAACGAAATGTATCCATCATTAGCGGGGCATAACGTAATTGATGTGTCCAGCGACAAACAGCGCCTTCAGAATCGTTTAATGAATATTTCTTTATATACCTGACGTCCAAACAATGTAATTTATGACTGGTAGCTACATAAAATAGATTATTGAAGTCGCTGGGCATTATAGCAGAAATATGATCACATTTCAAGCTGCTATTGAAAAGACAAACTTCCTTTAACCACTGTTCCGGTGAAGTGCGTATATCGATCATAAAGAATTGTTTTTCATTGGCATACATAAAGGTATTTTCTCGCCATGGCTTTACTGTATTCCACGAAATGTTAGTCTCATTGGGCGAAATTTCAAATAGCTTTACCAAAATCGGTACGCCACTACTCAAATCATACAAACGTATATGTTGTCTCATTGTTGTCATAATAAAGTTGGTAGTTTCACGGTCTGATTGTGCAAAACTTATAAATGGTGTCGATTTTGTACGAAATTGTGTTATAGTTTTCATCTTATTATTTTCATTGAGGCAGTTAAAAGTAACAAGGTTCCGTTGGCGGGCTACAAAGCAATTTTGTCGGCTACTGGAAAGTGATGTCATGAAAGGATAAAGCTCGAATATTTCCGAATTTTCGCTAGTTTTAAGAGAGGCAACTGTTCTTAAGGAATCGGTGCAGCTGTATTCATTTACCACAGGAAATTCACTAGCCACTAAACGAATGAAAAAGAAAAAATTTATACAATTTCTTTAAGACTTTTTTTTTTGTTAATTATTTTTAAATAACTTTGTGTTCGTCTAATCGATTTTGGATATTCAATGATGTATCGAACGTCGCAAATTTTACCATAGTTTGTAGTTTTGCGGGAAGTTTGAGGGATGACCTGCAAGATAAACCGTTTCCCATACTTTTAATTTGTAATTGAGGTGCAATCTCCCAGAAAGGAGAACCGCTAACGGACACGTTAGGTTAGGTTAGGTTAAAAAAAAGGGGCAATCAATATCTATGCTATATTATCCATTTCGGATTAAGCCTGGATCACACTATCAGCACAACGTACCAACTTTCGTCGGCTGATTGAAATAAAGTCATAAGTAATATGCTAAATTTGCCTTATTTCCCTTATTTCTCAACTAATTAAATTATAAGGAGACAATTGCACAGCAATGCATTGGTAATAAAGCCTTATAGACTTATTCCCGAATTAATTGAGTAATATTATGAATTTATTGCAGTGAGCCGACGAAAATCGGTACATCGTGCCAATAGTGTGATCCAGGCATTACATATACATATACTTTTATATCATGTTGTGCGGTTTTAGTGATATGTGAGGAGAAATATTGGGGAGATACCAAATAAACGCCATAGAAACCAATAAACGCAATAAAACTTAGCCATGTTAGGAACCAATAAGCTTTCTTAGATTTTTTCAGTCTGAATCCCTAAGATATTCCATATAACAAGGTTTCCAGTTGGAAGATTTGTCTTCTGATTTGAATGAATGCTAGACAGTGACAGAATTAGGTGCTCGAGAGTTTCCGTATATGCTACTTGGTCACCTGCTATGACCTCAACGAAAATTTAAATGTTCGGTAGCCACCGATGTTGGAACACCGAATGCACTTCATAATAGGGTCCTTCGAGTGTTAAAATGATCTTTCTTTTCTTATTTAGATAGTTATTGAAAGTATGTATACAAAAACAAAACTCGGAACAAAATTACGATTTCGGTGATAGTAGCGTTTAAACTTTTTTTTATAAATATTTTGCCAAACCCATCTATACATAATCTTTATAATAAGGTGGATTGTTTTACTAAAAAAAAATACAAACGAATTGATAATCTTTCTTTTTTGAAGTCGGTACGTAACAAAACTTTGATGTTTTGAGTTCTCAACTGCAAGTTTTAGTTTCAAAGTCATCATCGTCATACTTAGCTTCTATGGAATACTTACAAATTTCGTCCAATTTTTCCCCTCCGGCATGCATAACATTTCCCTGATGGGGTAAAACACACAAATTACCACCCGTAAAATAATAATCGTAACTGCTTTGAAAAAAAGGATCGGGTTGCATATGTACACGTTCAGCGATGCCAAATATCGAATAATGATATATATCATCTTTTATACTACTTCTTATGTTTTTGTTACCTGGAAATTATATAAAACAAATTAATAAAAACCTGCCCTTTTAACACAAAACGCATGCATACTTTTAAGTGCTGTTTGGTATGTGGTTCTAGTAAACCGCATACTCTTCATAAAATAATATCTATTCATCGGTCTTTTAAAGCACACATCTATTTTTTCACATTGTTTATCTGCAACAAATATTGGCCGCGGCATTGAAAAGTTAAAAGAAGGATAAGTAGTTAGCATTTCACAATTTTCCTGTGGCCACATGCCAACATTGAACGCTGGAAAATCACTGTGATCAACAAGAAAAAGTAACGACTGGCTATTATTCATAAGTAAACGTTCGATTTCATTATTTTGATTTGATTTCAAATATCGCATATGCTTTGTTGAATTGTCGAAATGTGTTCCCTTTGCATCCTCGTCCAGGTTAGAAGGCATTTGTGTGGAATCATCAGTTAACATTGATTTTCTACGAACTTTAACCGTTCGTTGTAAATGACTTTGCAATCGTTTCGGCATTCTAATGTGAAAAACTTATTATTCAATTTAGAAAAGATATGATGAAAATTAAATATTATTACTTTAAAAATTATGGTAAAAAACATTTGTTTACATTTTGCTACTGCGATAGATGATGCCAGATATGCAGCTTCCAATTGTTAAACTGACTCCCACTAGGGCTGCCATACTTTTTTCTGTTTCGACGACTAGATTAATTGCCCAGAATCGTCTAATATAGTCAAAATGTTAATTATTCGATGGTTGCTCAAAAATGCGCGGACTGACTAAATGATATGTATTTATTTCTATTAATAAACTTTCTTCTGCTTCTAGCAGTTCATTCATTTTATTTAACATATGTACATATGTCCTCTTTTCATAACCCTACGTCTCCACTAGCCATCGACCTCGACATGACATGGACATGACGCCGGCAGAGCAATTGTGAAAAATTCATCAACTTCATTGTTGTGGTGAACACGTGCGATGTCCATGTTCAGGCATATCAAAGTATTTTGCGGTAGTGCAATAGAGATGGAATATTTACCAATTTTGTTCTGTCTCTGCTTGCGGACGTCAAATCTCATGGCGAACATTTTTGCTCAGACATTAGAGAGCTGCATAAACAGTCTTGAAATGCAAAAACGTCATGATTTTTAAATGTATTCACGTCGCATGTATTATACTAAACCAATAATAAATGCTGTCGTACTATAAGCGAAGCACGATGTATGTATTGTTGTATGTGTATATCAGTTGTACCAATCGATGACGTGAAGACAGCTTGTCTGTAACAAACACTCAAAAGAAGTACTGTTGATTAGTCTATGCGTGTTATTTTTTATATTGTATGTTTGAGTGTGTGTGTAATATGTAGATGGTAAGCTATTATGTGATTAACGCATACAACTAATGTTAATGCATGTGTGTGCCTTTGCATGTGCGCAGAAAAATAAAAGATCATACACATATACATGCATGACGTTTGTACAGGCGCTTATGTGTAGAAAGAAGCTAGTATCACAAATTCTTCCGTCACGAAGTGTTTTCTTCTTTACTCTTATACCTACAATACTCAAATAAATTTCTTGCAAACAGTGTTGTTAACGTTTGTTTTATAAGATTTCGCTGTAGCAAAGCATTTGAAAAATCCCTCATGTCTTAAAAGTTCTTATAAGATATCTTGTGCAGGAGACTATCAGACATATTCTCGGGCATTGATGCGAGAGCATGGACGAAAGTTGGACATGAGCGGTCTCCATTAGCCATTTGCGATGTCCGACATGATGCCCATACCAAGTTCATGGCTAGTGGAGACCGCTAGTAAGGAATTTCCATATTCCGCCGTTTTTATTTGGCTCTTAACTGCAAAAACTCAATCATCGTAATGGACTGGTTATAGGGTCAAGTATTTTTGATATTTTTTCAGATTTTTCGGAACAGGATTAGAGGTCGCACATGTCGAATTTTTGCTTTTTGTGTTTTCTTCATAACTGTAACCATAACCACTTCTTCACGTTTGAGGAAACAATTAAACGAAAAGTTTCCAAGTTTTTGCTATGAATGTGCTCTTTTAGGTAGCCTACACTACAATTTTTCGCAATTTTTCCATAAATTTTATTTATATATAACGCCTTATAACTTTTAAAATTTTTATGAAAATGAAAAAATAACTAATGATGTAGTTTGAAAGGTCAATTAATTCGAAATCATTAAGAAACGATAATTTTTGAATTTGCATCACAAACATTTGATACATTTATATTGCTTGACACTGTAGGCCAATCCAACGATGTCGACAACGTTCGACTTGTCGCACACTGACATTTGAAACAATAACAAAATATTAAAATTTGTTTCTGTTTTGAATGGAAGTGTGCAACAAGTCGAACGTTGTCGACATCGTGAGATGGGTCCTTTATATAAAAACAGTATGTATTAAAATAAAAACCGCTCTGTGCTGAAAGCGCATATTTTGTAAATTACTTGTGAGTTCAAAATCGCAAATCTCATTTTTCTATTTTCTGAAGATCGCTTGTTTTGCTTATCATAAATATATATGTGTAAGATCTGGTAACACTTGTTTTTGTATGGGAATAAACACAGCTGTAAAGTACCCACCAGGAAAGGCTCAGTTAGCCGACTGTAATGTAATGTAACTGCAACAGTAAGAAACAGCTGATCGATTTTGTTATGTGAAAAGTAATGAAAATGGTTATAGAGATGTAATGTAACGTAACCTACTTTTCATATAAAAATATCGATCAGCTGTTTTCTACGTTATAGTTACATTACATTACAGTCGGCTAACTGAGCCTGAAGACTACAGTCGTACAGCAGCTCTGGCACAGAATACACAGAAATGAAGAAAGTGACAGGTAAAAACAGCTCCAATCAGGTTTTTGTTAAAATTCATGGAAGAAAGAGAAAAGTATAGTGTATTTGATACTGTAGTGTATTACTACTTACCAATTAACACAGCTAATAAATATGTATTGCACTAGAAAGACGTAGCAAAACAAAACCGACGACAAAATTTGAGGGAAAACGAGACAAACTGAAAAATACCCGTATCTTCCGTCTCGTGACACTTCTTTATGTTTTGTGGCTCTGGGCGAGTCAACATCACGCGTCGTTGGCAATTATTTCTTAAGTGCAACCAGGCCACTGTTGTTTATTGGCCTTCGAGAGTTTTGCGTCTCACTCGCACTTGTTAATGGTTACCGCAACTAACTGTATCGATTACAGTTAGTTTTTTTTGTGGAATTTTCCATTATCAAGTGCAAACGTTTTTAATAAGATTAACTGGTGGAGACCATAAAAAACTCTAGGAGTGGATCTTGGAAACTCCTACTTCCTATGCGAAGGTATAGGTCGTTCGCAGCAACCGAAGGAAGCTTCTACACGTGGGATACCCTGGCTTTTTGGCTACGTGCTTTTGCCATTTTTGTTCCATTTGGAACACAGAATACAACAACAACAGGAAGACTACTGGTCAATTGACTAATCTTGACCATAGCGATAACCAACACTTCAGTTATATTCCGCAGTTAGTTTATTAAGGGGTTGGTGAAAAAATGACCAAAACCCAAAATCGAGGCACATTAACTATAAAAAAACTTACCTTCACAATTCATTTGTTTATGTATTTCCACCAATAGTTAGAAGCGGATTTAGGTCTGCTGCCACCCCAGGCACTCTTTGATATGACACACTCAAGGCCTATTTATCAGGTCAACGCAATCGTCCTGATGATATTCTGTGTTTTCGTGTTTTAACTGTCAAAAGCTGTTTGCACCATAGAGTTAAGTTCATGTTTATGTGTGTTTCTGACAACTGAAACACAAAGTTGTTTTTTGTGTTGCTGTGTTTTTGTAGAGTTGCATAGACCTAATAAATAGGCCTTGGACACACTTTTTTATTATGTACAAGTCAAGACACATTGTGTACAAGTCATGGCACATTTAATGTGCCTTGGTGCCAGTGTTTCATCTCAAATTCTAAAGGCCTTAACTTCCAAAAATTCAAAGTTGACTATTTGATTGATATTGGGTAGTATGAATAAAAAATTATTTGCTTTTTACGTAAAAACTTATTTAAAACAAACAAAAAAGAACTACATATTTGGGGTTTTAAAACAAATTGTTAAGTAAAACGCAAATAATTTTTTTATTTATACTACCCAATGATGTAAATAATAAAATTACATCATTCCCTAAAATTTTACATAGATACGTTAAAAATAACGATTTTATTAAAGGAATTCAAAAGACCGTAACTACATCGCTAGCAAATGCGTAAGCCAAAAAACAACAGGCCTTGCCAGCTCTGTATCACACGATCAAACCAAGGCGAATTCATATGCAAATTTGTAACAATTTTTAGTAAATGAACATACCTATTAAATACAATAGTGTAAAATTTGTTGTTGGAAATTTTCATGATTTTCAAATAATAACAAAAATTAAAAATTTTAAAAACCCCCGTATATTTCTAGAAAAGATGCGATATCTTCTAATTGGCTGGACCGATTTTATTAAAATAAAGCTAAGAACCTTCTCGATCAATTCACATTTCAAACAGAAAAAAATAAATCAAAATC
Source organism: Tachina grossa (assembly GCA_949987645.1). Lineage (NCBI taxonomy): Eukaryota > Metazoa > Arthropoda > Insecta > Diptera > Tachinidae > Tachina > Tachina grossa. The sequence continues at coordinate 26,097,958 of OX465277.1, read as the reverse complement.
GGTCCAGCCGTTTGGTCTGTACGTACACTCGTACAGACACACACTACAAACTTATAACAGCCCTTTTTTGGTCGGGGGGCACAAAGTACTTTGTGGTCGGGGGTTAAAAATATTACACTTCTATTTCATGTTTTTAAAATTTTGTATTTAAAGAGAGAATTTGTATGCAGCTTGTTCTTCTTTTTTCTTATCGGGAATAAAAGGCGAACATTTAACCTTATCAAGAATAAAAGGGGAATATTTTGTTCACGTGAAGTATTTCCCGTGAACAAAAAAAAAAAAAAAAAAGAAAAAAAATGGTGAACAAATTTAGAGAATAGTATACTGACACAACAACAACGCAAACATTGGCGATCACAATTTTAGGGAAAGGGAACAGATTTCACGTGAACAAATTGCTGTGGAAATTTTACACAAGATAAAACCCTTATTATGAGCAACTTTAGATCTTCGACTGTAGTCGAAAGTACTGATCGAACGAATTTTCATTTGGTATTTTGACGAGCATTCCACAAAGTATGTCCTTATTGTGAATATCAGTCAGTGATTTTTTAAAATTTGTAACATCTTTACCTAAAAATGAAAAACAATCGTTTATAATAATTTTTTATACTGAAAAACTTCATCGAAAGCTAAATTCCGTTCGATAGAAAATTCTTTGCTCAACGAAATTTTCTATGCTCATAATATGAATTGAATATTCGATTTTCGATTGCCAAAGATCGAAAATCAAATGCAACTCGTAATAAGGGCCTAAATAAATATCGTTCATTTACTCAAACAACGTCATAACTCAAAAAAATGGAATTTTGGAATAAACGATGCAAAATTGGTCCTCTATCTTCTTTCTTCATATTGTGTAAAAATTTCATACAAATATATTGAGGAAAAATAAAATTTTATTTTTCCCTTACATTGTGTGTAAATTGAAAACTCCAAACTCGTTTTCTGGCAAACTGAATGTGTGTATATAGTGCGTTATAAACAAATTATCCAAAGTAAATGGGTGAATCCATATCAAATCCATTAACGCAAGAGCACCTATTATTTGGAAAAAAGTGAGCTGAAAACTTATGTTCTCTTTTCAGCAACCTGTCAAACTTAAACCTCAACTCCTTTGTTTGGACTCTACCATTTCCGTGGTATTAAAGTCCAACTAAGTTTGGAATCCAATGCAACTTTTTATTGGGATTGGCATTCAGAACCTAAATAACTGTTGAGTTTGGTGGTTGTCTTGCGCCATATCATTCACACTTGTTAGACTTGTTATGATTTACAATACTAATTAATTACTAATATGTACATGTGTATATTAGCAATATAATTCTTACATTTTATTGCACTTCTTATTGATTTTTTTTTCTGCCAAGAAGTTTACAAAAAAGAGTCAATCAAACAAGGCTCTTTATTGCCCTTTTAATCCATTATTTTAATTTATTATTTCAATCGTTTACAGTATATTTTAAAGATTGTTAAAAGAGAACATGTTAGTAATAAATATTTAAAATTTTATTGCACTTTATTAATTAAAAGGTTTATTTCTTGAATGGGTTACTGAAATTCAATAACTTGATTTCTCGTCTTTGTTACGTTGAGTGAATTAAAGTTAAGGGTTTCAAATGCACTATTGATATAATCTTATACATTTATCGTAGTTTTGCCTCTTAAAGAAATGCTCCCTTTTCTAGTTTCACGTATTGAATATTGGAACACACATTCTAGTTATTTGTCCAATGCATAATTTAATTCATTGAAACATGCGTACGCTTATTTAGGGTTTGTTCTATTTGGTACGTACATTTGTATATGCTTCAGAAACTATTCTTCACTTTTAATTTCATCAGGGGATTCAGAGCTACTAGCACCTTCATTCGTTTCATTATTGGTAACATCCGGTTGCCTCTTTGCTAAAATACTCAAAAGATATTCACCGAATACGGAATGATTATATGCTATAACGCGTTTAAGGGCAGTGGCATAACTTTCCAACTCCTCCTGGAAATCGTTATATCCAGGCGGTGGTGGAGGTAGTCCAGCTTTCGAACGGAGGCTCAAACGGAAATATAGTTGCAAACGCTTCCCTAAATAATTTATATTAAGTAAATAATTTGTTGTATTATATATTTTTTAATACTTACACATTAACTGTCGTACTGGTGACATTTTGCTGGCAATTTGCATTATCTGTGTTTTAAGCAAGGATTCCGCTGACGCATCCATTATGGATTGACCTTCCTTTTCGAAATACTGGTTCATTACGGTTTTAATTTGCTCCCAAATATTATCTATTAGCTCGGCAATATCTCTAAAAATAAAATATACGTAAGAATCTTAATTAATTTTTTTTTTTCGTGGTTTAATGGATTATTTAGTTCTCTAACGAGGAGTTTCTCCATCATTACAGAAGACTACTTATGTATGTATTTCAAACCGAAATGCAAGTCATTTCAGTTTTAAGACTGTGTCTCTCTTTGGAAATAAATTTTTTCGAGTCCATATAATTTAAATTTATTATTTTTGACGTTACTTTTTTATGGCGTTTTCAAACCGCTAGTGCATACTGAAACGATCTGATCGATTTTATTTAAACTGCACTTTAAATAGAAAATTAAATGATGCACAATTTAAATTTAGTATGATTTCTTTTTATTTAAAGAAAAATTTGTAAATTATGCAATTTAAAATTTTGCTTTAAGTCTATTTGGAAGAATCCTGATTTTTTTAATTATCCCTTGTTTGTATCATTTTTTTAAGTCAATATTGCAAGCAAGGACGCTAAAGGCATTTTAATTTCAAATTTATTTATTTGTTTAGTTGTTATCCACACCATGAAACATTTGCTACAAAGCTTTCGAGTTTTCTCATGAACATGTTATTAAGATAAAAATTCAAAACGGGTTTCTTTCATTTCGAATTACAGAGTAGACCGCCTGTACATGCAATTCTTGATGACTATCTCATTCTCATCTTAATATCCTGAGAAATATATGAGAAAATATATTAAGTTGCAAAACAAAAACTTCACTGTGTGGACAGAAATTCACTTTCAAATGAGAATTTAAAAATGTTTCACAGCAAATATTTTACGGAGACTATGATAAAAAACAGTGCTCAAATCGTCACATCCGTGATCGTATCGGCAATCGTACGAAAACAAATCAAGTAATACGTCAATCGTATAAATTTAATAGTATTTCAGTACGTTCACGTGTGTCATAATCCGAAAATGGTGTTTTTACGTGACGAGTTGTACGTTCACGGATGTGACGATTCGACCCCAGATCTACACATGTGTATGAAGAACCCGAGTTCGAAAAATTCTGCTATTTTTGCCGGGGTTTTGATAACATTCTGAAATATGTTTTGTATTTTTGAAACAATTGTTTAATGCAACTACTTTTATGTTCTTACTTTTCACTTGTTACTGTTTGTAACAAAATTTTAATTTGATTTGCCAATTGAGTGCGATTTTCTGTGCGTTGCGATATGATGGGAACGGCTGAACATACGGCAACCAAAGATGATCCAACACACAAACGCTTTGCCCTTTGAGCTAATTTTAAAATGCGTTCCTTATCAATTGAAAGAATTTCAGGAAAATCTATGCCTTCCGGCCAGTCCATTAATTCCATGTAAGCATTGGATATTGTTTGATCGTCACTAGCCGGGACATTATTAGAATCTTGTACACGATTGCGTTTAAGCCAATTTTCAGTGGCCGGAAAGCCGACTGCAAAAATAAAATAAAATAAAAATAACAGCATATTCATGTTAAATCAAAGTAAAACAATTTGCGAGCGAAAAGCCTTAATTACTTACACTTGTAGTATTCCAAATACTCTTGAAATTTTTGCTTTTCATATTCGACCGAAGTGGCCATAATATCGTTGCGCGAAAAATCCAGAATATAATTTGCCATATCAAGTTTCATTAAAGTCATCGTTTCTAAAATACCCTTAAAAGTTTCCACTACATCTTCAATTTTTGTTAACTGTTGTATAGTATCATCCCTAGCGGGAGCACATGATTTCGCCATAACCTGTATAATAAAATTGGCATAGTTTCTAAATTCCAAGACTCCTTTTTCAGCTTGCTGACGTATAACAGACTCATCAAGTATTTCATTTATGTGCTCCAAGGCGCGTTTGTTATTTGGCGACAAAATTTGAGGAAAACAATCTTTTATATCAGCTAAAAGTCTAATAGCATGATCGTAGCGAGGTGGAGTTTCATTTAGTTGTGTGCGCAGGTCATCCCAAAACACTTTGTGAATAGTTTCCTTTATACGTTTTTCAAGACTTCGAATTGAACAATTCAGCAACAATTAAAAATATCATCGGTAAAGTTAAATTAAGATAGTTTACCTATTTTCTGGAGGTTCATAGGGCTGCAGTTTAAATTCGGGATTTAATGCAATTTCATGAACCAATTCCATGTTTTGTATGTTTTTAACAACATCTGTCACCTCATCCAAAGTCATTACTTTGGGTGGACTTCCATCCATGCTTGGCAAAACAAAACGGAGCAATCTAAATATACATAAAACTTGCATATATATAACACAAAGTCATTTACTAAAACAATGTCATAACTCGCAAAACGGGGTTTTTGAGTTAACGATGCAGAATTAATCCTCGCATTATTATTAATATTGTGTACTCAACTCTTGATAATAATTATAAAATTTTCTTTTTTCATGGTGTGTACATTAAAAACTTTAAGTTCGTTTTCTGGCGAACTAGTTTTTATGAGTTATGACGTTCTTTTAGTAAATTAGCGATATGTATAAACTTTTTTTTGTATATGATTACAACTCACTTGTCTGAATTTTCACTATCAGTACGCGAACGTAAACTGGACGCACCGGGAGATGTTCCTAGAATATTTTCGGGCGGCATATCGGAACCACTTCCTCCAGACGCACCATTAGAATTAGAATTCATTCTTAAAATATATTAAATAAATATTTTAGTTAAAATTGAATTATCATATCAATAAACTTTATTTAGTTTATAAAATTACGTTTTATATTTGTACACTATGTGTCTATTTAGCGAATCATGCAATTTAAATTTTCAATATTTTTTTTTCTTTCAATAATTAGTATGAACTTGAAAAAGTTGATTTTCTTTGTTTTCATCAGTCAATTAATATGTTATTCGAGCTTAGCTTACAAGCAGGCAAGAGGTGATGGTGCAAAATAAAAAATACATTCACTTGGTTAGACCACCTCCTCTCTTTGCTACATACCCTGATACCGAATCAGCTGGCATTATTTCTTTTTCAAGCTTTTTAGTTGCTTTTTTTAACAAAGAGAACTTGTTGGAAAAAGCTGTTACAGCCAAAAAAGGCGTTGAAGTGGTTTGACACGAGTAGATAAATAAATAACAAAAAAACTGCACACTGTCAAAACACTGTGCGCTTTTCTTTGTTTTAACAGGTATTAACAGGAAGTGCAATCTGTTGCTGAAATGAAAGGAACAAAAAGTTGAAAACTTAGTAACTGTTTTATTTTTCTTTGTTTTATTAAATCTGTTGTATCTACGAGTAATAATGTTATAGAGCAGTAATATTTTTAGAGAGTGATCCTCAAAACTCTTATCCGATTTCAAAAAGGATTCCTACATACATATGTATGTATATGTATGTACATACATAAATATTTAAAGAAAATTTAAATAGTTTTTTTTTTGCATATAAAATGAATTTTTAACATATTTTAGTAAAAATATTTCAGTTTTTTGTAGTGATTTATTTTTGTAATCACGATGAATTGAACATATTACTTTTGATAGTTTTTAATACATCTCATTTTTAATCGAAGTGTATTTTCTTCATTCACCACAAAGAATATATACATTATTGTATGTTCGGAGGAATAAATAAAAATCAAGAAATAACTGTAATTTTCTGAGGAATAAATAAAAAATAATCGGCCAAGTTGAGCTTTTATCACTTCTTAGTGTGGTTTTTTCAGTTTAAATTTGGAAATAATCGTTATTTGTGATGTCTGAGAATAATGTTTGAGGGTACGTTGAGAATTAATGCATTTAGAAATTTGAGAATAATTGCACCTTTTTTGTTGAGAATGCTATGTAAGTTTGAGAAAAAGTTGTATATCAAATCGTTTTCAAGGAAAATCTTTCGCATAGGTAGTACATATGGATATGTTACAAAAAGTTGTTCGTTACTCTACCATCCGAAATGATTTCTATCGAAAATGTTTGCAGGGTATGCACATTAAACTTATATTTTTTTTAGCTTTTCTGTGATTCCAATACATTTTACACAAATAAACATCATCACAAAAATTTATTGCATTAGTGTAAAAAAAATAACACTTTTACAAGCAATTGTACAAAAAAAAGTTACATATTAAATACTACAGCTTATATTAAGTATGTTTTTACCTTTTCCTGTAAAGTTAGTCGCGTTCCATACTTACATTTTTGTTGCAGCAACTTTTGTGTTTTAGTGAAAAAGAGCGAGAGGAATACAAAATGTACATTTTTATGTATATGTACTTGAGACCAACGATATACATACATATATGTACATTTGGGGTATTCAAACGGGTGTCCTAAGTGTCATAAAGTCCTAACATTTTAAAGGAGTTTAGAATTATTTTTATTTTCTTTCACATAAAAGGTGTATTAATACAATTCTTCACGCTATGTATTTGTTACTGTCATAAATTATTATTTTGCTTTTTACTTTTATGTTTAAATACGTGATGTGGCGTTTTTCTTTAGGAAATTTCTACTAAAATCATTATATATTGCAAAAAATATAAAAATTCGCAAGGGATTAAAATAATGGAAAACATCTTCCCAGAGCTGATTATACATACATATATATCGCAAAAAAACAATAAGTCGCGAATAGACTTACAGCATATAAATCGCGGAACTTGCAAAAATGCGAATATCTTTAAAATTTTTCCAAAACCACAAAAACTGTAAACGAACATACACAGTAGATTTTAAAAATCAAAAATAATCTCATGTGCAAAAAATCGCGAAAATTTTTTAAGTGAAAAAAAAACAAAATTTCAATCAAAAATGCTAAATTTGCCAGAAATACATACAAAAAAACTCTGAAAAATTCGCAAAAAATTGATAACATTGAAAAGATATCAAAGTGTGATTGATACTGATTAAAAATTGTTAAAACTGCAAAAAAAACCAAGAATTGGGAACAATGACTTTTATTGCAAAAATTCGCGATAAATTGCAAAATTGCAAACAAGCTCTAAAATTACTTTCAAATACCTAAAGATACAAGAAATTCCAAAAAATCTAAAAAAAATTGGCAAAATGAAAATTTGCAAAAATTTGTTAACATCAAATATAGAGATGGATTAAAAATAGGTAAAATTATTAAAAAGCAAGATTTGGCAAAAATTAGCGAGCAATTGCAAACAAGGCCTAAAATAACTTATAAATAACTAAAGATATAAGAAATTTAAAAAAAATCGGAAAAATTTGCAAAAAAAATTACATGGTTCGCAAAACTTCTAAAATTTGTAAACAAATTCTAAAGCCTCAAAATTTTAAAATGAAAGGCTCGAAAATACTTTGTTTTACATATTGCAAAAATTATAAAAATTCTCAAATAGTTTCCGGGTACAGATAGAAGCCGCTGAATAATTTTTTCATAATTTTGCATATTCGCACTAAATATTCTGCCTTATCGTGGTTGGCGTATTTCAAATACGACTACGACTGTTTAGTTATAGATCAAAGAAAACCTGTTCAAGTCTTCTTATATCTAACACCAAACTGTCGTAATCGTATTTGAAATACACCAACCACGATAAGGCATACCCGTTTTAATACCCCAATTGTACATTCACAAGTACATAAATAGATGAGTATTTATACAAATATTTCGAAAACTAATTCCTATGTATGTTGCAATAAAAATTATTAAAAAAATTATATGTATACATACATACATGCCTATTTTACAAAGAAGACACTGCACAAATCTGTTACAATAACATATATTTTTAGAAAAAACAAAATTATTTGTTTATTTTTTGAGATTTTAATAATTTTCGACTTCAGTAGATGATACTTAGTCCCTATTTACACTATGCAAGTCTTATTGCTAAGCTGATTAGTTTATTAGGATAGAGTGACGGGGGGAAAGGAAACGTTTCTGTTTCTCTCCTAATAAACTCACCAGCTTAGCAATGACTTGCACAGTGTGATTTGGGACTTATGCATGCAGCTACATACATACATACATACATATGTGTATGCATCTACACAAACACACAACATACCTTTAAAACAAATAGGGTTTTTTTCTTTTATCGTTTCTTCAGTAAAAATACAATTGGAAAACAATTTTTCACTATTTTAAACTAATATTTGCACAAATTTGATTTTTTAAGACGTAATTATTATAGATTGTGAATCAAAAGGAAAATTTTGAAGCAAATTGGTAGTGTTTTTCGAGAAATATCCACTAATTTTGAGAATAAAGAAACAAAGTTGTGGTAATGCGGTCTTTTCAACCAGGCAAATTAGTTTGAGATGTAATATCATCAACAGCTGATTTTTATCTCTAAAAATGTTGCTTCGCATTAAATGCAGTTACTCGCATTAAATCTAACTGCGATTTTTACAAATAATAATAACGTGCTTTATTTTTTTATTATCACTATTATGTATTTATTAATTTATTTGTTTTACACTTTGCTTAGTATACATTCATGCTTATATAATTTTGGTTACTACTTTAAGAATTTTTTATTTATTAAGCTATTGCAGGCTTTGGTGGTAGGTATAGACTTTGCAGCTTGCTTACGCAACACGTTTTCGAATATTTTGATACAGATACTGCAACCTACAATGCAACCCATAACCATCAAAACATTTTGATATTTTCGAAACTTCGAACGCAACTTCGAATACAACCATAAACAAGACTACACAATCTGCCTGGTTGCATCAACACGTTGCTAGTGGTGAGTATACACGATACTACAAATCGTACGATAAATCGAAGAAGTATGAAATTAGTAACGTGTATCATGCTGTCGTACTTATGAAGTATACTTTGTAGTACGAAAATAAAATTTTTTTGATTTTTGTGGGCGGAGCTTCGATAAGTACGATAATAAGTATTGTGTATCATGCTGTTGTACAGCAAAATTAGTTTTATGAGGAAATGATTTAGAAAACGCAGGGTCTCTGCGACTCAATTTTAAAATTAGGTTTATGTAGAGGATATTTTAATTAAAAAAAGAAAATAAAATATTATTTTAATCATTCTCTACAACATGCCCCTTTTCTTTTTGCATTATTTTTTTCATTCTTTTCCACTGCAGTTCACTTTTAATTGATAAATCTACCACATTGCCTTAAAAATTTTCTTTCGAATGAATTAGTATGATTTGTAGTAACGTGTATCTTAAAAAGCGTACCTACCATGAGGGTGTCGACCGAATCAAGAAATTCCGGAACGAAAATAAAAACCTAAGACTATTTTAATTTGAATCACCCAGTGTATGTTAACCCCTAGATCATGCTATTAATTTCATTAACATACAGTATTGCTAGAACAGAGACCAGGAAAACACAATGTGGCATACTTCTTCGCTGTTTTAACTAACTGACCTAACTAACATTTTAAAAATTTAACAGGAGAGCAGCCTTTATGGTTGTTTTATACATTCATTCTTATGGCTGCGTCAGAAATCTTTTTACTTATATAGGCACAAAAGTAATGCTTACAGTCATGAAAATTGTAGACAATGTGTATCATGACTTAAAAATTCTAGTAGAGGACTTAGTCCCAATCACACTATGCAAGTCTTATTGCTAAGCTGATTCGTTTCAGGGAGAGAGAGACGGGAACAGCAACGTTTCTTTTCCCCCCGTCTCTCTAGCCTAACAAACTAATCAGCTTAGCAATAAGACTTGCATAGTGTAAATTGGGACTTAACATGATACAATTATACTAGGTACATGCACGACTACAACAAAAATACACTACAGCAGGTGACTAATGTCATTATACCAATCTAAATGTCAAATTTGGATTGTGTAGGTATAAGCCTAAAAGCATGCTTTTATTTGGGTATACATCACCACCTTTCGAATATTCAGTTTTGTATGGTATTTGACATTTCCTATAAGAAACATGCAATCTGACGATGCTACCCTGTTTTGAAAAGTAAGAAGGTAATTTATACCAACAAAGTACATGTGGTTGTTGCTGTTGTAATATTTGTTGTAGAATCGCGGGTACCTGATTGATGTGCCTTGGGGCTGAGCTTGTGCATGTACCTGTTGTAATTGTATCATGAGACTTAACTTATTTTTCAAAAGAATGTCAGTTAGGTCAGTTAGTTAAAACAGCGACGACTTAAGAGCAATCAGGTTGATAAAAAAATGATAAACACAAGCAAACACAATTCGTAGCTTTTTTATTTTAAAAAAGAAATTTGCATAAGTTGATAAAAAAAATGCTAAGCAATAGCTGTACCGCGGCAGTCCCCGAGTGCCACATGTATTTTTTTATATTATTATATTTGTTAAACATTTATAGATATTTTTACATATAAACCTATTATAGTAGTATTTCTGAAAACCGATTATGGCCACAAGGCTAGGTTTTCCTGTTATGAATGAATAAATTAAATTAAATTAAATTAATTCTCAAAAAGTTGTAAGCAAATTGTCTGTTATAATCGCAACCTACAAAAAATTATTGCCTGAAAGTAACATAAACGACATTCGCAACAATTTTATATTAAATTCAACAGTGATAGGCTGAGTTTACATCTGGCATTTCTTGTGTGTCATTTGCCCAAAAAAGCGTAACCAACTAATTACTAATGAAAAACTGTTTGATTCAGACAGCTTGATTCAGATGCTTGATCTTGGCTCTAATTTTGGTTGACGTATTTCGACTTCAACTACATTAATTTTATCACTGATAATAAAAATAAGGTATTCTACTGATATACATACAAAAACAAAATAAAATTTGTGTCAATTTTCTAATTTTTATAAGGTTTTTGAACAAAATTTCTTATAACAACGTTCTCATAATAGTTATTATAGGATTGAGGTAATAATAATTTTTAGTCTACACGTTTCATTATTATATCTTCGATTGAATTTCACGATCCCATCTTCCTTATTATGTTGCGTATAAACCCCGTATAACAGATATAAATAAATTTTTCGAATCCTGCCTTGTTTTCAAAACACTTCCTATGACATTGTATAAAAGTGCTGAACCCTGTTAAATCTTAAATAAGATCAAGAAGACGCCGAGAAAAATTTAAAAACATTTATAAAATAAATTTAATAAAAACTAAAAAAAATGATTAATAATAATGCGGTAAAAATAGCAGTGCGTGAACGCCCAGCCAGAAATCATTTAGAAAGCAAATTTGACTACAGTGTCATCAACTATCATCCAAATGGAAATGTAAGCAAAAATTGAAATAATTTCATATGCATGTATCAGAGAAACGTCGAAAGTCTCGAAGCCGGTCAATTTAAATTTTTATACACTAAATTTTCATATGCTTATTTGAGCCGCCGAAAATTCTTTCGGCGCGCCGCCTCGACTTGTTTCTCTGGTATGTATTTATAAATTAGTAACCAATTTGTATTTCTAATTATCCAGAACGTAATTGTGAACGATGCAGTATTTACGTTCGATTATGTTTTAGGTCCGTCCGTAACTCAAAAAGAAATTTTTGATAAATTAATTAAACCACTGGTTGTCAATTTGAAATTGGGATTCAATTGTACTGCATTGGCCTATGGCCAAACGGGTGCTGGAAAATCTTATACTATGGGACTGAATTCCAAGGTACATAAATATATATAAATTTATTTGATTCAAAGATTACTTATTATTTAAAGCTAAATATTGTCATTTTTCAGAGTTTTGATGGAGACGATGTTGGGGTAATTCCACGTTGTTTGAATGAAATATTTTCTATGATTGAGATGGATACAGAAAATCAGGAAAACAATGAAAATTTTATAACATCATCAAGAAAGATTGAAATATCGGTATCATTTATTGAAATTTATAATGAAAAGGTTTACGATTTATTAGGGGAAAATGTCAGCGATCCTATAGTTGCAAGAGGTATGTATGCAATAGTGATGTAACGAATGTGAAATTTTGACATTCGCAAATATAAGTGCGTTCGAGAACTCAAAAATTTGTACAAATTTTTACTATTTTTTACTGGATTGCGTTCGAGTACACAAAACGCAGTAAATGAGAGGGCGAATTGAGAGAGAAAAATGACAGTTCTTTTACTGAGTAAATGCAAGTTTTTACTGGACAAATTTTTGCCAGTAAAATCCAGTAAAATGAAACCATATGTTTTTAAATATAAACAAACAATGGCAAAGGGAAAAAGTTTTTGCTTTTTGATGAAATTTTAAAAATAACAAAAAACAAATGTATTAAGTTATGAACAATATTGCATTTATTTAAGTTTGATGCCAGAAAAATATAAGGGTATGTTTTATGTATTCCACGGGAAATTAAAACGTGTGGAATTTTCATAGAATTGTTGGAAATATGTATTTATAACAACAATTTCCCAACGATGTAATTTCACGTGAAATGCAGAACATAACCGATTATTTTTAAACGTGAATAAAGTTAATAGATTTGTATAGTTAAATTTTTTTATACATATATTCGGACGGTTACTGGTTCCCCGTATGGAATATTCAAAAAATTTAGTTATTGATCGATTAAATATGATTAATGTGTACATTACTTAAATTTCTTTTCAGTTTTTCGATATCTTGAATATATTAGGATATATAAAGTTCTTTTCCAATTGTATATTTCTCTTAATAAATGCACTCATTGGAACTACTTGAAAGGAAGTGAACAATATTGTTGTGATGATTGGTATAAGCGGCAACAAAAATTTTTGTCTTTAGAAACTTTAACGCCCTGACGCGCGATGTCGGCAAGTAAGCTATAGAAAGTTTCTTGTCGACATCGTGGGCCAGGCCCGTAAGTTCAAATAAAAACATATGTATCTATTACTTTTATTATTAAAGAAAATATCCTATGGTGTATTTTTATAAAACAAAAAATGCGGCTAGCCAGTAACTACCCAGCAAAAAAAATCTGATTTGGAAGCACTAACAACTGAGGGAAGCAATGTACTGTTTACTTGATCACAAAAGCTTCGAAAACTGCTTCTGAAAAGCACTAACATAAGGCAGGCTCTCTAACAAAATAGAGGAAAAAGTAAAAAAAAAAAATTGCAAGCTAGTAACTTTTGCATCTGAGTACATAAAAACTATAGCCCAATTCACAATCTTGTGCAAATGGTCTTGCACAAGATTGTATAGTATATTGATACTCACCACTTAACAATTCTTAGAAGTTAATGTTAAAGTTAGCTATTTTATGTCAGGTGGAGACCGCGAGTAAGGGAGATAATGTTAGAGAATCACTTGGTGTTGCGCATGAATAAGGATTTATTCAGCTTCCAAAAAGCCTTAGTTTTTTGCCTTACCAAAGTGCTTCACAGAAGCAATAATATATACTTATGTATGTATAGTTTTGTATATTGTTTGCAGATAATGCGACTATTCCATACATGTATGTAAATACTCCAAAGAGGAGTAGGAATACGCCAAAACGACTCCAAATATGTGAGAAAAGGAGGTTTATGTCCTAGGGTTGGACTAAATGGTCCAAATTTGCATTACATCGGCCTAACCCCAAAACTACTCCATATTGCATTGAATGCTTGTGTGAAAACGACATGATCCATGACTGCATTACATGGACCATAATGTAACTAGTCTGTTTCATCTCGATTGGACGTAGTACAATATTATATTCAGGTTTTTTTTGCATATACATATGTAAATACTTATGTATAATTTTTTTAGCGCCAAATTGTCTATCAGCTGTTGTGTATATTTTACTGGATTTTACAATTTTTCCGTTCGCGTACTTTTAGATGCAAACTTTTTTATTGAGAGTAATTTCTTTAAATTACTCAGTATTTACTCAGTTACTGGATTTTACTGGAAAAGTACTCAAACGCACCTTATGAATACATATTTAATGTGAAATTTATAGACATTAAATTAGGGTTCTACATAAATTAAATATTAAAAATTATGAAAAAGAACTTTATACTCCTGTTGGCGTAACTTAAAGTTAATAAAAAAAATTTAATGATCGTCAGTAAATAATATTTGAAAATGATTTAACGGGGCTAAAATAAAATAAATACGAATTAACGGGGTTCTTCAATTTATTTACTAAAACGATAAAAAAGCATAAAAAAATTGTTAAAAATAAAATACAAAATAAAAATTTGTTGTTTTTCTAACACCGACAGTGTCTTATGCGTGCTCACACACAAACAAGCAGAAGCAAAAACCCACGCAAAAAATAGCGATAAACAAAAAATCATTCTTTCCATGTTTTTGTTGTTTTTATTACGAATTATAAGTGGTAGGTAGTTAGCAAACAATTACGATTTATAAGAGGTAAAGAAGATTTTATTTGAAGAAAATATTACGAATTAGCGAGGGGACCAAAATGTATGGAAATTTTACGAATTAACGAGATTTTTTCAAGGGACTGACAGTTTATTACGAATTATCGGGAATTACGATTTATCGGGGTACGAATTATCGGGATTTGACTGTATTTATTGTATTTATTTATTTAATTTTTGTTAGAAAAAATATTCGTATTCGTCTGAATTTGACGAATACTAATATTTAATAATAATAATATAATATATAGTTTTGGCATTTTTTTCGTTTTTGGGGTTTTTCGGTTTTTTTTGTTTTGGCTTTTTTTTTTTTGGGTTTTTTCGGTTTTGGCGATTTTTTTAAGTTTTGGCTCTTTTTTTAGTTTTGACACTTTATTTTCTTGTTTTGGCGATTTTTTTCATTTTTGCGATTTTTTTTTTATTTAGTTTTGGCGATTTTTTTCGATTTTGGCGTTTTTTCATTTTGGTGTTTTTTTCATTTTGGCGATTTTTTCGAATTTGACGATTTATTTTAGTGTTAGAATTTTTTTTTTAATTTCGGAGATTTTTTTTGTTTTGGCGATTTTTTTTTTAATTTTTGGCGATTTTTTTTTTGGTTTGGCGATTTTATAATTTTTGTTTTTTTTTTTTAGTTTTACCGTTTTTGAAAATTTCAAGTGTTTGCCTCTTACGGTTTCCAAGATATAGCAAATTGTCAAAATTACATAGTCAAAATTGCATTAACTGATGGACCACCCTTTAATTTAATTTTTTTTTTTAATTTTAGTGTTAATTGTTGTAGTCTGTATAAAAATACACTAATTTTACGAATTTCAAGTTTCAATATACATATGTTCATACAATTGTATGTATATTACATGGGATTTTAACATTTTTCGTTGCTCGTTTTGGAACACCCTTTAATTTTTAATTCTCATGTATTTGTTATTATAGCGGCCAAGGTTCTACATACTCTGTCCAAATTTCAGGTCCGTAGCTCTTACGGTTCCTGAGAAAATACCGTGTGACGGACAGACGGACAACGTAGCGAAAACAATAGGGGTCCTTTTCACCTTTGGTGTACGGAACCCTAAAAATAGACGATATTCGGCATATTGAATACGAATGTCCGTGCATCACTAGTATGTACAATGTACATACTTTTAAAATGCAAGTCATGAAATTTGTTATAATTTTTATTTTGTCACAGAGCTTTGAATACGGGTGTAAAGCATAAACAGCCACACCTCAAAAAATCAAAGACGTCGGAGAACAGGTGGTCTACTCTGTAATTCGAAGCGAAAGAAAGCGCTTTTGAATTTGCGTGCTATTAACATACAAGTTCGAAAGCATTTTCTTTCGTTTTGAATTACAGGTAAACCCCTGGTTTATGAAAAAAAAACACAAAACCATTTTGATAATTTGGGACATTCTTATATAGGAAACACTTTATGATAAATTAAGTTGTTTTTACACGACTTGCATTTTTAAAGTGTCCTGTTAAATTTCCCACTGCAAAATACATGTCGTCTGAAAGCATTAAAACTTTATATCTGTAAAAGTTAGGCGGCAATGTTAGAGGACAGAATTACAATTAGAGCACGTTCTATTTTGATCTCTTATACTCAAATACGGGGAAAGCAAGTTGCTAGGCAACCGGGTGCCGTGACAATTAGATTGGTCATTCCAATCTAAATTTATATAGGCTCCGCCCCAAACCGAGGGAAGAGATCATACCATGTCCAAATACATATTCTCGATGGGTAATAATGTGTAACACAAACATGGGAGAGTTGTTTGACGCATTGTATTCACCCGGTGTTAAGATCACTGTGGAGTAAGGCCGTATAGGAAGGTATTCACATGTATACATCTGCTTATTTTAATCCACATATCAGGATAATTTTGGGCTGTGATAGTCAGTAATAAACTTCTTTACCTTCCTTGATAAATAATTGCAATATGTAATTGACTTTGCCATTTATTTGCCGTTGCTCCAGGAAATTAAATTATTTTTATTTTGGACTCATAAAAAATGATTCAAATGGCGTATGTAATTAGCAACTGGTCATTAAATATTTAAACACAACTTTTGTAATATCGATAATATTCAAAATAAAAATTTCAAAATTCACTTGTTTTGACTTTAGTTTGGTTTCCAAATATGTTTGTAGGCATTATTGCAGTCACATTATGGTAGCATTATTATTTGCGACACTTTAGATAACATAATAACAAACTAATTTAAATGAATCGAAAATTAAATTTATTTCAGGTTACAAATATACTGGTGGAACTCGTAAGCCTTTAAATAATCTTCAAGACTGCTATGCAATACTGATGCAAGGCAACAAAAATCGTCATGTACGTCCTACCAAAATGAATTTGCAAAGCTCCCGATCTCATGCAATATTCACAATACACGTTTGTTCCAGAACACAAAATGTGAATGGTGATGAAGTCGAAACAACATCTTGCATGAATATCGTTGATTTAGCTGGTTCTGAAGGTGTTAGACGTACTGGACATCAAGGCATGGCAATGTCCGAAGGAGTACACATCAATCAAGGTCTTCTATCAATTGGGAAAGTTCTGCAGGCAATGACCACAGGCAGTAAAGTAATTCCTTATCGGGACAGTGTTTTAAGTTCGGTCTTGCAAGGTAATAATATGTACATAAAATTATTTCGTTATTAAAAAAACCGGCATTACTTCGTGAGTGTGATACGAAGAAATTAAGTAGGGTATGAGTAAAAGTTGTTTATATTTTACATTCATGACAACAATTGATATGATACGATTCCATCTCTTGAGCGGTATAGAACTATGACTACCAATTAAATGTCGCCTTAATCCAATAGAAAGATGCCATACAATGCATCTAAATAACAACTTTGTAAATAATTTACGAAACGAAATCATAAAGTCTTTGCATTCTGAGAAGAACAATGATCATATTAGAAGATAACATTTTTCGAACCCTTGAGGAGATATAAATTAAAATTCTTCTTCCGCGGCGTTCACATGCCTGGAATTGCATTCAAACAGTAATGACACAGCCTTAATCAGCCTTATCATAAATTAAATATGTGAAAAGTTCCGAATAAAATTTTTTGTTCACATGAATTTTAATTTACGGCCTGTCCTACGATGTCATCAGATTTCGTTCGATTGAATACTTATATTGAAAATAACAACAAATGTTCTTATGTTATTGTTGTTTGCAATACACATTGTCGATCGAACGATTTCTGGTGACATCGTGTGACAGGCCGTTAGTATCATCCATTCCATTAAAAAGAAAAAATTACATACATACTTCCAGTTTTTCCGACAGGCAAATCTTTATATTTTCTTCATAATTTGTCAAAAAAATTTTTTTTGGTATCGTACACATTTTTTGCAGCAAACTAATTCACAAGCAATTTTTTTCGGAGTTTAAAAATGTAAACATTCGTAAATTTTTACCACACATTTCATTCATGATACCAACTGTTTACGCCTTCGGAAATTTCCATGTGAAATTTTATTTATGATAAGACTGATCATTCTTAAAAATACAAATTTTCTTTTAAATTAATGGGTCTAATCCGATAAGCTATATGAGGGTAGTGGGGTCTTTACATATATCTTGGGAACGAACATTCGTAGTTCTTTCAGACTGCCGAATGAATGCAGCGTTTTCCAAGCTGAGATCGTGGCGATCCTCACGGCCACGGAACTGGTGATAAGGAATGTAGCTGAAGGTGAGCAGGTAACGTTCTACGTCGACATCCTTTGAAGGATGTCCGGGTTTACACATTTCAACTTTTCTTGATAAACTCGTAATTCATCTGGTATAAAAACAGAGATATTTGTAATTCCTTCTCCGTCTTTCCTAAGATAGAATTCTGAGTTGATCAACAAAATTTGAAGTGTGTGAACCGGGACTGAGTGACTGTAGGAGAGCCTTCAACTTGCTTATAGCTAAATATAGTGTCAGACTGTGTTGGGTTCCTGGCCACACCAATGTTGAGGGAACTGAAATTGCAGATGAGCTGGCAAGAATAGGCTCGGCGTTAGATGAAGGATTATCTGACAGGTCGGTGAAATTACCAATAGGTCGTTACTACGTGGAACTCCGTAATTGGGTAGATAGCAGGACCAACAGTTCATGGCGAAGTATGGAGGATTGTAGAGTCTCCAGGGCTATGTGGCCCAAACTTGACTCAGGAATGTCCAAACTGCTACTGGATATGAATAGGAAGGCGATGCGAATCGTGATAAACTTGTTGAATGGTCAGAGCAGGAACCAGCATTTAGGAAACTGACACTCCAGATTTCTGTAGAATGTGCGGGGAGGAAGAGGAACCAGAAACCATAGAACATATATCCGAAGCTGCAACGTTATAGGCTTAGAAGGCTGAGCAGACGTCTCCATGATAACATTACTGATATCGGGAAATTTGAACTGGAAGATATTAGGGGCTTCGTCATGGGAATTCAGCGGCTTAATGACGGATAATAGGCACATATGTATATGGGTACAAATGAGTGCAATTGTTACTTTTAAAGGGCAATAGAAGGGATTCTCAATGGGCCAACCAGGTCTCCGAGTGGAGTTGCGTTATAGCATCACCCTTCCTAACCTAACCTGTCCTTAACCGACTTTAAAAGGAGCATGTACTCAATCGGATTGTATTATTTTATTTTTTAGCTCATAACTTACATATAACAGCATTAGGTATCACAGCATTAGATATTCACTATTGCAGAAGTAGGTTAAATTTTTTTAATGAATATGTAGTTTTATTAAAACAAATTTTTTTATATTATTTATTTCTGTTTATAGAATCATTAAATTCAAATTCTTATTTAACGCTTTTGGCTTGCGTTAGTCCTCATCGTGAAGATTTAAGTGAAACCTTGTCAACTTTAAGATTTGCCCAAAATGCCAAACAGTTGAAAAATGCTCCAGAAATAAACAACAATATTAAGGTAAGTTATATAAGATTCCAATCAGTCTTTGTTGTCGTTTGTGTGGAGGAACATAAACGCTGTCATTGTGCATTTGGTAATATTACGCTAAAAACTACACCTTTCTCTCCAGGAGTGATATGCATAATTCCTTTCACCATATTTGCCAACCAAAAAATGTTCAACCCCACTATGGTCGTTGAAATATTCCTAAATGCATTCTCTTCAAAATACACCATTTTTCTAAATTAATAATCAAATTATTATAACCACAAAGTTTTAATAAAAGAATGCATATTTACATTTAAGAAAATGATTTGATTTTTTCAGAAACAAATGAAACTAAAGCAAACACCTAAGAAAGTAAAACCTATGCAGATAAGTAATAATAGAGCTAGGACGCCGATGAAACGTTCTTACTCTACATTGTGTGGTTTACAAACGAATTCGTCTATAAAAAGCAATACATTTTGCACGCCTAAGAAGAAAAAATTTGAAGTAAATAAATGTAATCAAACTCAAATATCTAGTGATTGTAAAAGGTATCGCAATGTGTTTATAAATCTTTGATGCTATTTTTCAATTTGAAAAAACCATTTCCAGACCAAAGCTATCGAATGCTGCAATGAATATCCCTAAAATGGACAAGTTTGAGTCCACACTTAATCGTGAATCTTTATTCAGCAAAAGTATAGATTCAAATGGTTCCCTACTGAGTTTAAATATTTCAACGTCAACTACTCTTGACGGACATACAAGCAAAAGGACCTCAAAGTAAGTTTGTCAAACCGGAAATATAATTTAATTGCAAATCGAATGTTGTTTAAATTATTTGTGGAATTAGTTTCAGCCCGATTATTAGAAAATGTATGGCTGAGTTTAAAAACGATTTAGAAGATAATATTTTGCAAATGTTGCAAAAAAACTTACACATGCTAGTTCCCCAAACAGCGGCTCGTGCTGCTACTCCAGCAAATGCGAATGTGCTGTCGTCTACAATGCGCCAAGAATTAAAAACCATTGTGAAAGAAGTTTTGTATGAAAAAAGAGTGAATACTGAAGAAGTGAAACAAAATTTACAAAATAATTCAATAAACACCAAGTGTCAATTAGTAAGTTAAACTATTTAATTGTGCAATTACTTAATGAATTCATTTCTTATTTCATTTCAAGTTCAATAGTAGCGACGATGTGTTCAAAATTCCTGAAATTCCATTACAAATTAAAACACCAAGCCCGCTTTCTAAGAATCAAGACTGTGCAATAGCAACTGAATCCCTCTCACAAACGTTTTCCGGTATACTAAATTCAAATAAGAAGGAATTAAACAAATCCATACGTCGTTCATGCCGTATTTCAGAAAAACAACCTCAGGACCATTCAACAAGCGCTAATGATTCTGTATTGGCACATGCTAACCATTCTTTGCGACGTAGTTCGCGCAAATCAGTTCTGCAATTGAATCAAGCCAAACGTCGAAGCGTCCGTTTGGCAGCACGCAATGAAAGTTTTCAAATGAAAAATGGAAAAGAAAATACGAATAATTTTAATAATGCTGGTAAAAAAGTGAGGAAAGCAAATTCCATAAATAACTCAGTTATCGATGGTTATTGTAATGAATCAACATCAACAACTACTAAAACAAGTTTAACTAAACATCGTAAAGCCGTTTTGGATCTTTTGAATACAGGATCTATGAAACATTTACAAATCTTACCTCAAATTGGACAAAAAACAGCTTATCTAATTGTAACACAAAGGTACGTACGTATACTTCTTTACAGACTTGGGCAATTTTAATTAAATTAATTCCAATTACAATTACATATTATTGTAACTGAGATTTTTTAAACTACAATTACAAAAATACAATTATAATCGAATTTTTTTTAATTGCAAATACAAAAAGTAACTGAATTGAAAACCTTCAAATCGAATTACTTGTATATGCAATTGTAATTGTAATTAAGTAAAGAATGATTCTTTTAGTTCCACGAATTCAATTAAATTTTGTGGAAATAAGTATCTTTTAACTTTTTTAAACTAATGCCCTAAAAAAGTTGCAGTTGTGATTCTTTAAGGCATTTATTATTTATTGTCTATGCTGGGAGGTTTGTGTATATTCTTTACGCAATTGTTTCAAACCATTATATCCAACACATATTTTTTCAAATTTTTTTAACTATCGTATAAGTCTTTATTTTAATTTGGTAATAATATTTTTATTTTTCTGCTGAAAGAAAAATAAGCGTAGTAGGCTTAGAAACTAATACAAAAAACCCAGCAAATAATTTATATTCGATACAAATCTGTTTTATTTCCAAGCCTACTACGCTTATTTTTCTTTTGTGATTTTCAAAAATATTATTATTTGTGAATTCTCAAATAGTTCTTGAAAGTCTGTGCATAAGATAAGAGGTTTGTGGCTATTCAAAATGTGTGGTTGAAGTCTACCGATGATTTGTTACAGCAACAATGAAATATATAGACAACGCTGAACCACCAGCAAATAAATTTCAAATTAAAATAAACTTCTGACAATATGTCGAATAATAAATTTCTTAAATTTTTATTTTTCGTTATCAAAGACAACAACATTTTTTGAAGGAAATGATTTAGAGAATTCAAAAACAAATACTCAAAAATATTTCCAAACAAAAACGTTCTAAACCTTTTTACTGAATTAGGGTATTACTCTTTTTAAAGGTACATCAGAAATTATTTGTATACATATCGCTAATTTACTCAAATAACGCCATAACTAAAAAAAACCAGAGACATTTTTAGATTTTTTAATTGAACTATAGTGAATTTTTAATCAGAAATAATTTTTAGTCAGGCTTAAGTTCAGTAATTTCAATTCTTTTTATTGAATGAAATATTTTATTAATTAATGTGAGTTTCTAAAGAAGAGAAGAAAAATTAAATTAGACTTTTAAGCTGGGGGAAATACCGATATTTTTCTGTGCAGCAACGCACTTCATCAGCACCCTAGTCTATCTACTTGGGTAGAGATTGTTATTAACATCAGCTATTTAACGTAAATTCTAATGAAACGGAATGTGAGAAATGATTGTTGTGTACAATTATTGATTTACCTTTGGTAAATACATATGTAAGTATCACTATTTATTTCCCCTGTTTTTCCATTTTTTCATTTTTCTATTTAGGTTAGCACGAAGTTATATTACTCTACCTACGTATGTTTAACTATTCTTGCTTATCTTTTACGATCATCACATTAATTAACCAGTTTGAAGTTTTCAATTTACTCATAGATTAATGTAAAAAGAAAATTTTATTTTTCTCTCAAGAGTTGAGTAAACAAGATAAAGGTATTCATTTCAGTTTTTTTAAGACGGAAAAATGGAAAAAAAATTTCCTGTGTTTGTTGTAAACATTACTAATGGGTGTTTTTTATTGAGGTATAGTACTTTAAGTTGGCATCACTTTTTTAACTGGCGGCCATTTTGTCAGCTGTCAAGTGATTAATATTTAGTTTGGTTTGCCATTTCATCATAAACAGGTTGACAAAAGAACAACGCTTGCAAATCATGCAAATTTATTTCGAAAATAATGGTTCAGTTCGCGAAGTTTACCGCAAGCTCCGTCCATTTTATGGTCGACATAATCGTCCATCAGAGCAATTAATTCGGTTAACCATGGATCGTTTTCGCACTACGTTTACTCTATGTGATAATACGCATCCGCAGAGAAGAGGACCCGAATGAATCGATTCGCCACCGTGCACAGCAATTGGAGCTTTGTCCATCAACTTTATGGAAGATTTTGCGCAAAGATCTTGGCTTGCGACCTTACAAGATCCAGCTTGTGCAAGAATTAAAGCCGCGAGACCATGCAATGCGTCGTGATTTTGGTGTATGGGCCGAAAATGAGATTGATCTCGATGCTGATTTTCATCGCAAAATTTTGTTCAGTGATGAGGCTCATTTTTGGTTGAATGGCTACGTCAACAAGCAAAATTGCCGCATTTGGAGTGAAGAGAATCCACATGAGACCCTTGAGACGCCATTACATCCACAAAAACTGACTGTTTGGTGTGCTCTATGGGCTGGTGGAGTCATTGGGCCATACTTCTTCCGAAATAATGCTGGAGAGTCAGTTACCGTTAATGGAGACCGGTATAGAGCCATGATAACCGACTATTTTGTTCCCGAATTGGATGGCATGAATGTGAATGAGTTGTGGTTCCAACAAGACGGCGCTACATGCCACACAGCGCACGTCACAATCGATTTATTGAAGGAAACATTCGATGAGCGCATAATTTCGCGGAATGGACCTGTCAATTGGCCACCAAGATCGTGTGATTTGACACCATTGGATTATTTTCTTTGGGGATATGTGAAGTCGCTCGTCTACGCCAACAAACCAGAAACGTTAGGGGACTTGGAAGCCAACATTCGTGGCGTTATTGCCAACATACGGCCCCATATGCTCGAAAAAGTGGTTGAAAATTGGACCTGTAGAGTAGAATTGGCTTTATTCGAGCCAGCCGCGGCGGCGGCCACATGCCCGAAATCATATTTAAACATTAATGGCATAAAATTATCCTTCCAATAAAGCCAAATTGATGGACATTAAAACGATTTTCTTGTGTTTTATTTCAATTCGAAGTTCTATACCTCTAAAAAAAACACCCGTTACATTTTCCATTTTTAACCCCCGACTAAAAAAGGGGTGTTATAAGTTTGTAGTGTGTGTCTGTGTATCTGTGTGTCTGTCAGTGTCCAGGTACAGGCCAAACGGCTGGACCAATTTTCATTTAGTTTTTTTTTAGTTGTTTGAAAGATGACTTGATCGAGAAGGTTCTTAGCTATGTTTGAAGAAAATCGGTCTAGCCGTTTAGAAAATATAACATCTTTTCTGAAAAAAGTCGGGGGTTTTTAAAATTTTTAATTTTTGTTATTCCAACAAAAAACCTGAAATGAATACCTTTGATATTTGTATAAAAGTTTTACACAAAATGAAGAACGTTACGAGGATTAATTTTTTATTTTTTTTGAGTTATTACGTTTGAGCAAATAAGCGATATGTACAATGTACATAATAGAAATGTCAGCCGTTCATGTGATTTCAGTGAATCGAGCTCAACACTGATATCGTCAGAAAGTTGCAATGCCAGGCGAATTCACATCAAGTGATCTCAATTCACCAGCTGACGGTCAGCTGATAATTTCTCTGCTTCAAATCAAAGCAAAACGTTCGGAAGTTTTCTGACAGCAGGAAATAATACACTAAGGGCCATTATTACAACCTAAAGATAAAGTTCCTGATAGTTAACCTTAACATTAGCTAACGTGAACGATAAAGTGACCATTAATTTTTTTCATTATTACAACTGTCGGATATTCCATTTGCAAAGAAGTTTCGTATATAAAGCTGAAATCTACATCAACTGACACCACACACAGTGGACCAAACACAGAAGAACGCTGATGATGAAGGTTTAGTGGCCTTCGAAAACGGCTAGCTGTTCCGTTCAACTATGTGTTGTCAGAATATTTACAACTAACTTTGGTGTTATTTGGTCATTAATAATTATCACATGTAATTTGGCTTAAAAAGCGATACGAACTTTAGCCTGTTGAAATCATAAATATAATATAGTTTTTGTTTGGTGGCAACATTTTTGTAGATATTGTGGATATTGATTGTTAAAAATGCTTAGTGGCAACTTGCTTTTGTTTATTTGTCAAATTACAAAGTAATGAAAACATTTTTGTCAATTCTTTTGTTTTTTGTTTTATTATTATGTGTTTTGTATTGTATTTTTTGACCAAATAAATTTGGCTGCAATTTATAAAGTAGAAAGTGTGGCAAGGGATAAAAACGTGGCAACTTTAAATGACTAAACCTCACGATAAAAGTTATAGGTAGGATGAACTTGTTAACTTATCGCTCACTTTTGGTTAAAATGAGGTTGTAAGAATGAAAGAGTGTTTATTCATCCAATAAAATCCTACCTTTAGCTAACGACAAGTTATAATAATGGCCCAGAGTTGTAAATCGAGGCCACCCGGTGTATACTCGTATTCGCCTTAGTTTATGCCAGTGAAATGTTATACATTTTTCTCTTCATCGATGTCTTTGGAGCTACGGCAAAAGTAATTGTGTTCGACGTCTAAAGTTTGTGCTTGCTTACCCAGGCAGAAATTGTAACTTTTCCCAAAAAATATGTACCACCACAACACTGTAAAATCAAAATTACGACTCTTCCAAAATTTTTGTACCACCACAGTACTCTAAATAAAAAAATATGACTTAACGTTTACAAACACCGCGTTCTTAGTAATGCTATACCACAACAACACTGTATATACAAAATTTCGACGTTAGTTTTCCAATACCCCGTTTACAATAATTCTATACCGCTACAACATCGTAAATACAAAAATTTGACTTTAGTTCCGCAAGTACCCCAATTACAATAATTCTTTATCGCTGCAACACCGTAAATACAAAAATTTGACTTAAGTTGGGAAATTTACATTGTGACGACCTTATAAATGTGTATTTAGAGTATTGTGACAACATTGAAAACAAGAGTCGGAGGACGGTCATTCGGCGTAACGAATGTTTTACTGATGTTAGTTGTACCCGGAGACAATCGTAGCAACGTCATACTGATTGTCTTTTTCTGCCTGGGCGGTTTCAGACTATAATACAAGTACCCAGCAAAAAATTTCAAAAAAGGTAATCGAGTTTGGAATTAAGCATTTTCGGTGGAAGCACTTCCCTACTGGATTACCAACTTAATGATTTTAACAAGGCGTGAGACTAAAATAATCGATTCTTGAGAAGTACTTAAATTTTTTTTATTTTTCAACATTTCACGTAATCTATTTCGTGTAAAAAAATCATTCTCTTCATTTAGCAACTTGTACGTCATTTTTTGTAATTTTAGGTAATGTGATTTGTAAGCGAGTAATGAAAATTGGCAATCAGAAAAGTAAGTCATTATATAGCAAGTAGTTCTAATGGTAATGTGTAATTTTTTGCTGGTTATTAATACTTTTGTGGAAAATGCAACTCTGACATGTTGAGTTCCCATGTCATACAGCTCATGCCACAATTGTTATATTGAAGGAACGTACGTTCGGTACTGCATATTTTCACTTTCAGACCCGTTAATTGGCCTTCAAGATCCAGCGATTTAACGCCGCTGGATTATTTTCTGTATGGATATGTGCACTCGCTACTCTACGCCGATAAACCCGAAACGATTGACCACTTGGAGGACAACATTCGCCGCGCTATTGCCAATATACAGACAGCGATGTTGGAAAAATCATCGACAATTTGACCTCCAGATTAGACTACGCTCGAGTCAGCCGTGGTAGTCATATGCCAGAAGTCATATTTAAATTATAACGCCGGATGATTATCTTTCGAATAAAGTAAATTTAATGGCAATTTCAAAGTTCTATACCTCAATAAAAACATCCTTTATTTCTTAAAATCAAAGAAGCTGTATTTTTCTTATTTAGGTGAGTCCACCACTGCCTCGTGATCAAGCAATCATTTCTTGTGGATCACCTTCTATTTGTTTCTTCATCAATCTTGCGCCTAATTCTGAGTTTGCTAGAAAGTAGGGGTAAACCTGCACATTCCAATTCCGGTACAACCTGAAAGGTCCCACTGCTAGCAAGCTCATCAACACTGGAGCTCCCATGAATCCAGATAATTCTTATATTAAACTGTTCTGCCATTTCGTTTGGAGATGATCGGCAGTCGAGGGCTGTTGTTCTTATAAACGGGGATTAAAGGGTGGCGTTGGCTGAAGTAGTTAGCACGTTGACTCCTAAAGCGAAGGTTCTAGGTTTGAACAAGGTCTCCAACAGCCCCTTGTAAAAGAATGGAGTTTTCCTCTATCTCTTCCTACACCACCTGTATTCTCTTTCACTATCCCTTTCCTAAAGTAGGTAACACCTAGTAATAGTAGTAGACATTCATTTCCCGAGTGTTACTTCTATTAAAAAAATAGCTGGTCGACTATCAGTGTATATGTTAACTAAAGTCGTCGGGCAAGGATGTCTGCCTGATAGATACTGCAGTGATACGGAAGTCTGCTTGCAATGCGAAGACCTAATGTCCCTGAAAAGACTACGTAACTCACGCCTTCCTGTGTTTTAGAGCCATCCGTATAAAAACCCACACCTTTGATTCTACCTGGAGTACCATTCCTCCACAGTTCTATGAATAGTATCCAAAGACGTTCGTGGAGTAGAGCAGGGAAAGTTTGGTCAATCCTTTATCCCCAAACTTCAGGGCCAAGTATTATACAGTGGCCGTTTCCGTTCCACAGAGAAATACAGCGAAGACGTATTGCTGAAATTGATTCTACCTGCATTGCCTACTAAGTCCAATGGTAATATGTGCCATTGGACTTAAGAGTACTGGTTACATACAATGCTGCATGTATTTGAACCTCGTGTAACATATTTATGTACTAGACGCGCCTGTTTTCTCCAAGGACGCCCACCACACGATGACCCCACACATGAGAATCGGGCGTACTATGTTATAGATCCAGTGAACGATTTTTGGCGTAAGACTCCATTTTTTATAGGATTTTTTTGCATAGATAAAGTGAAATTGTTGCTTTCTTCACCCTCTGTAGAATATCAATTTTGACACTCGGCTTAGAGTCAATAATGACACCGAGATATTTTCCAGTGTTGGGAACTTTTATCGCTGTGTTATTAATAGTAATAGACTTATACTTCCTCGAGAAGAGAATAACTTCCATTTTATTGGGATTAACGGCAAACCCTCGTTTGTTCGCCCATCTTGTTAAGTATGAAAGACCATACCTCCGAATATCTCTTAGAGAAGATAGCCATTTTCCACAGAGCTATTCCCACAAAATTAGCATAAGCTGTATATATATAGAGCTATAATTCGATAAGTAGCAAAATAAAAACATCCCCTCTATGGTGTACCCCTATTCACAAAGCGGTTCAGCCCAGAAGCTCCTAGATTATCCTGCGGTAGATTGGTAGATTTTGAATCCACATAATCCCATATTGACCCCCAAAATCGACAAGATATCAATTATCGCATGTGTATAAATGTTATTAAAAGGCCGCTCCGTAATACTAAAATCAATATACCTGCGATCAAAAAAAGAGTGTTGCATAAGTACACGCCAGTTCGTGTTCCTATTAAAAATATATTAAGGTGGTTCCT
Organism: Tachina grossa; assembly: GCA_949987645.1. NCBI lineage: Eukaryota > Metazoa > Arthropoda > Insecta > Diptera > Tachinidae > Tachina > Tachina grossa. The sequence continues at coordinate 26,069,274 of OX465277.1, read as the reverse complement.
TTCCAACGATGCAGGTTCTTAAGTTATGTTAGGTTAGCAGATTGCTGGTGTAATATGAAAGTTAAGGATCTAGCCCGCTTGGGTCCTATATAATGATCTCTTTGTACTACCTGTAAGTTGGAGAATATATAGAATAAAAAAAGGGAGGATAAAGATATGGATGTTAGTTACTAGAGAAGAGGAGAGAGTGCATCCGGAGAAGGGTCGTTTGTGAACTCGGCGCAGCTCCTAATATAAAGACTCAACGGGTGTACTCTGTATTTCGAAACGAAAGAAAACGAATTCGAATTTGTTATGTTATTAACATTAGAATTCCAGACCCAGATTTTTGGGTTTTATTTCCGATAACTCGGATAGGCTAATGAAGGATAATATAATAAGGAAGTGCAGACATAGATGTCCCAGAGCAGGACAGGAGCAGAGGAGATGGGAGATAATTTCATCATCTTCATAATTACAACAGGAACGTTTAGCATGTGTTCCGAGAGTGCACTGGCCGGTCAGGGTAGCCAAGAGATTCCTCAAGTGCTTCCTAGTAAAGTTCATGAGGTTTTTAGATCTGTGGGGGTTTAGGCGATGCCAAAGGGTTTGCGCTACCACCACAAACCCAACATTCTTGGATGAGTACTATATCAACTTCCTATGTTGTCATGCGAAGCTTGAAGAAGATTCTCGTGAGCTGGTCTTCTTCCTCTCTTCAGATGCTTCAGCGTGGTTACACACTGTGTTGGCATTATACCTTTCTGGAGGCTGTTCTCAGATGGGAGAGGGTTTGAACGTTAAGTACTAGTATTACTCCACGTCTGCCCCTCGGTCTCGCCGAACCTCCCCATCTTCCAATTTCTGGTTGGGAGTTAGGTATTACATTCCTTTAAAAATTAAATCGCTTCTTCAGCAGTATATGGGAATGACGGAATCCAAGCATGCGTGCGTGGTCGGGGTGGGATGTCGTTTCTGTTTACAATATCTATTTTCACATTTCGCCCTCTGAACCATGCTCCCTGCTGGCAACGTGAGTAGTCACCTGGGTCGTCTTCTACGAATTTCTAAAGGACACCCATGAGTTCCTTCTGAGTACGAACCAGTCACTCCGGTCAATTTCAGCCAAGGTTGTCCTTATACAATTAGTGTAAGACCTGTCCATAAATCTGTGGCAGATGTCTTTCACGTTCGAAGACGTGAGGGGAGGAGATGACTGCACGTCAGTGAGTAAACTTGTTGACCATTTTAGCGACTAGCTCACATCCTTTCTGAGGAGCGTCTGAGAAGGTTTGTGCCTGGAGGCTGGGGAGCTTGAGTGGAGGTGAGGGAGAAGGAAGTCTTATTCTCACCCACTTTTTGCGCAGCGAGTTAACACGATTTATGGTTCGCGGTTCCTTTGCTAACGCATCCAGGCGAGGCGGGAGTGGACACAGCTCCGGAACTCCAGCTATGTTTCGTGGTTCCTTTGCTGGGGTGGGTAGTTTTGGCTTGGTCCCGAAAAAAGGCTATTTGCTGTTAAGGCGCAAGCTTTTGTAGATATGATCGTGCGACATCTAGAAGTACCTCGCTGCATTTGCTAGACTTTGGTTTCCCCAGACACCTTCTGCGCTGTGTTTGTTACCAGTGGTCCGTATACTTTTGGTTCCTTTGCTAACGCATCCAGGGGAGGCGGGAGTGGACACAGCTCCGGAACTCCAGCTATGTTTCGTGGCTCCTTTGCTGGGGGTGGGTAGTTTTGGCTTGGTCCCGAAAAAAGGATATTTGCTGTTAAGGCGCAAGTTTTTGCAGATTTGAAGGTGCGACATGTAGAAGTACCTCGCTGCGTTTGCTAGACTGGTTTCCCCAAGACACCTTCTGCGCTGTATTTGTTGCCAGTGGTCCGTATACTAGTTTGGCCTGGTCTCTCCATCAAACTAATTTTACCTGTCGTCATCCATTTATTTCCGTCAAGTTCTATAGTATGTCCTGGTTCGTCCGCTTTACCACTTATTATTAAGTTTTCTATTTTTGCTCCCACGAGTATGGGAGAGAGCTCAGTGGTGCCAGGTATCAGCAGAGCTCCGTTATAATACAGCCCATTAGCCCTGGCTGCAAAGATCGATAGACAGGGTTGGCATGACACCTCGGTTAAGAGGTTAGATAACATTTAGTATACGACCATTCTAGCCTCAAGATTTCAGCAAGGCCCACAAAGAGATTTTCACCAATTTTGTGGATCGGATTAAAGCCTGTACTTAAGCAACCACGCTACGACAAGGTAGTTATCCAAGTGGGGGTCATTTATTGAAATCAGTTTTTGGGGCAACCAACAATGTAACAAAATAAAATGATTTTTTTCACTAGTATTTTATTTTTATAAAAATTACCGTCTGTGCTTCAATTTGTGTACTGTGTTTATGAGACCATGCTTAGGCCGGGTTTCCACCTGTGTGCAATGTGCCACACAAGCGTAAAAAAACTTAACCACTAATTACTAATGAAAAACAGTTTGATTCAGACACGTATTTATTAAGTTAAACAAAACAGTTTCATACATAACTAATAGACAATTTTATAGAATCCAACATGATTGGAGATTGTTTAAATCAATTACGCTTGGTTACGCTTTTTTGGGCAAATGACACACAAGAAATGCCAGATGTAAACTCAGCCTTATACTTAAACTTAATACGGTTCTCAATTATTTATTCGAATTGAAATGCGGTTTAAAAGTGTGTTTACACTTAGAAAATACAAATTTAAAATAAGTATAAATGGTATTCCTTGTTCTTGGCTTCGTTGCCACAAAGTTTCAATTCTGTAATCCATATAGTTATTCTTTATATTTGTAGGCTTCAATAAAATAATAAATTTCGCTCAAACGACTGCGCCATGCAAAGTAATATATGTTTTTTTTTTTTTTTTTTTTTTTTTTTTTTTTTTTTTTTGTGAATAGCTTATATATATATTTTTATAGACACCAATTAATGTTTTCAATTAAGAATTAAATTGATGCAATTAAATGTTTAATTTTATTAATTAATTTGATAATATCAATTAAGTGTCCCCACTTAATTGATATTATCAAATCGTTTATAGGTGAAAATTTAATTAATTTTTTAATTGATATAAAAATTTTAATTGATATTACAAAATTAATCATATTTTGTGTGTTAAAAAGCATAAAATGAATATAAATAAAAATTGAGATACATACAAAATTTCATAATAGCTACACCAGCTAAATTATTAATAATATAAGTCTTTAACGTATTAAGAATTTTCGATTGTTTTGTTGGTTAAGCAGAATCTACATATATGCATTTCGTTCTTGCTTAAAGAACTCTTCAGTTGACTTCAATCGAAAATGTTTGAAATAAGTTAAAAAACTTCATATGAGACATTTTTAGATTTTGTTGAACTGTAGTGAATTTTAATCAGAAATAATTTCTTATTCGGGCTAAGTTCAGTAATTTCAATTCTTATTGAATGAAGTATTTTTATTAATTAATGTGAGTTTCTAAAGAAGAGAAGAAAAATTAAACTAGACTTTTTAGCTGGGGGAAATACCGATATTTTTCTGTGAAACAACGCACTTCATCAGCACCCTAGTATATCTACTTGGGTAGAGATTATTATTAACATCAGCTATTTAATGTAAATTTTTAATGAAACGGAATATGAGAAATGATTGTTGTGTATACAATTATGGATTTACATTTGGTAAATATATTTGTAAGTATCACTATTCATTTCCTGTTTTTCCATTTTTTCATTCTATTCAGGTTAGCACGAACTCATGATTAAAACTTCATATGCTTATAATAAAGGCAGAATTAGTTTGTGCGTTCTCTTCTGTTATGAATCAACTTTTTTGTTTCTGTTTAATTGAAAATCTGCATGTGTGGTTTGTTTTTCCTTTTTAGTTCTGTTCTGTTCTATTGCCGACAAATCTGTAGAAAACTGAATTCAACGTTAAGTGACAGCGTGTGTATTAGTTTGTTAGTTAGTATGAAAAATAAAAAGTATTTTGGTCAATTTAACAACAATGGGCGCTGAAAAGATTATTTTAGTGGATGCAAATTATATTTTTTATAACAAGTTTAATAAATTCTACATGCTACCAATTGATTTCTTTCACAGAAAAAGTAATTGCAAAATATTTGTACAGAAAAGAACGGCAACGAAACTAATGATACCTCAGTATTCTTTAAATTCATTATTACAAACATAATAACATATTAAGAGGCTTTCCATAAACAGATGAAGTTTTCAAAGTTTATTTCAATCATTTTGGGTTGAAGTCTGTTGAAGAGTTCCTTAAGAAGGAGCGAAATGCATACATACGCTGCTTAACAAACAAAATAAGCAAAAATTCCTAGTTATAATAATGCAAAACAAGTACTGCTTATATTTTATGATTGATTTTAAAAGCTTGTATAAGCTAAAGCATTTGCATAAATATCTAGTGAATTTTACACCTTTAATATTTTATTTTTAAAGAACACTTTCTGGCAAATTCAAAAACTGGTCTCAAGTTGAAAAACTTCCCATTTGGCGTGGTAGTGCTTGGGAGAGATTCGCTCAGGTAAATAAAGATAATATGCATATTAAAAAAAAGTTACATCAACATGTTATTTTTCTTTATAGGCAAATATGCTGATCTAAAATATTGGCATATCATAATTTTATATATTATAGATATTCTAATATATAAATCCATCTCGACTATATTCATATTAATTATAATTTTTAAAAGTTTTAACTTACAGTTATTTTCATCAATTGCAGAAAAAAATGATTTTTAAAAGTTTTTACCTGATGAAAAAAAAAATACTTATACATGCTTACATATATTTTATTAATAAATACTCTTATTAAGCTTTTAACTAAAAAAAATTATACATATACATAGACATGGACAAAAATGTTGGCCAGTGAGTTCTGAAGTAAGGTATATTCCCAGGTGGGAGCAACTCCCGTATATGATGGTCATACGTGCATGGTGTGGGCTGCAGATAAGAAGATACTACACTGTATGTTAAACATATACAAAATAAGTGGTTCTATTATGTAATTCGAATCATTTTCGAATTATAAATTCTAGTAACACAAATTCGAACATGGATCTTTTCGAAACTAATTCCATAATTTTCGACTGAATATGCTCGTTTAGGTGGAAAATGATATAATTAATATACAAAAAGTAAGAACAAATAGAATTTGCTTTTGAGTTCCCGGCAATTCCCCGAAAAAAAAAATCGCAAAATCCCGAAAATGGGATTTTTGCAGTATTTTTCTTATCTTTCGCCGGACGCAGATAATCTGCCTTATTGTGGTTGCCGTATTTCAAATACGACTACGACTGTTTGGTAATAGATTAAAGAAGAATTCAGAAGTTTTTCTTTAATCTAGTAGTCGTATTTGAAATACGCCAACCACGATAAGACAGAATACTTTTATAAATATTTAAAAATATATAATGTCTTAAGGTGGCACGCTGAATTTTTTGGTTCCAGCTTTGGAATTAGAGAAAAAAAGCCTTAAATTTGTATTTTTTTAAATTTTTCCTCCAATGAAATTCTCTGGAAATAGTTTGAAAATGTGTTCGATGCCGGCCTTAATTTGCTTGCCCGCTTGGGTTTTTGATTGAATCAAGGAACATAAAAACATAAATTTTATGCAGATATTTTAGAAAATTCTTTAAAATAGGTTTGTGTTGCTTATGCTTTATTGTCGATCCAAATCGAGCACAAAAAATCGAATCTTCACTATTTCTTTCGTCATCGATACGTCGCAAGTTCGTATACAATAATCACTCATATATCGAAAAATCACGTTATTTATTTTCTTGACTTCATATTCTCTATTATTTCATTTAATTTTTTCAAGTATTCAATAGCGATAATTACCGAAAAGCTGTTTTTTTTACATTGCGTTACCAATTTTAAAGCTCTGAATTAATTCCTGAATCTGTTGCTCGAATATGGACGAAAGCGGATGCGATCAGAATGTTTGACTTTATTGTATACAATGTCAGTGAGATTGGGCGGCAGACAATTTGCTGGCGACGTTGCCCTGGTGTTCATATATTCTAGTATAAGGTAACTCATATGACTATTGTAGTCAAGAAGTACTTCAATTAAGCGTTGATTTCTTTTTACAGTAACAGAAATCATAGTAATAGTAAACCACTACTAATCTTAGCCACATCAAAAGGACATCATAAGGTTTACACTCTAATCCTTGTCAATTCCTCACACATTTTGAATAATGCAACATCAAATTTAATAACAAAGGTGAGTTGAATTTGTTATTAATTATACTGTACAACACAGAAAAATTACGAGATTCTGACGACTGATTCTGGTAGAGTAGACTAAACAAAAATTTAACTACATCGGTGTTTTGAAAGTTTACGCCTAAACCTAATATAAAAAAATCAGTAAAGTGCGACCGTGACTCGCACACGAAGGGATCCGTACGGACACAACATATGTAATGCTATAGAAACTTCAGCCCATATAATCGAATATCTTACCTGATGTAAACATTAAAAAAAATTGATAAACTTTTCAAGAGCGTGTCGCTTAGGTTTCTAATATACAGCCAGCTGTATTACATAGTCAAAATAACAAAAATTAAAAATTTTAAAAAACCCCCGACTTTTTTCAAAAAAGATTTTATATCTTCTAAACGGCTGGACCGATCTTCTTCAAACATAGCTAAGAATCCTCTCGATCAAGTCATCTTTCAAACAGAAAAAACTAAATGAAAATCGGTCCAGCCGTTTGGCCTGTACGTGGACACAGACAGACACACAGATACACAGACACACACTACAAACTTATAACACCCCTTTTTTTAGTCGGGGGTTAATACATTAACTGATAGAATACCCATTAATTTTGATTTTTTTAACTTTGGTGTTAATTGCTGTAGTCTGTAAGAAAGCCCTTTAATTTTGATTTTTTAAATTTTAGTGTTAATTGTTGTGGACTGTATAAAAATACACTAACTTGCAAATATCAAGTGTCTATATATAATTGTATGTATATTACATGGAATTTTAAAATTTTTCGTTGCTCGTTTTAGAATGTTTAACTGTCATATATTTTTTGTAGTATAGGTCAAACTTCTACATATTCTGACAAAATTTCGGGTTCGTAGCTCTTACGGTTCTCGAGAAAACAGCCTGTGACGGGCAGACGGTCAGCGTAGCGAAAACAATAGGGTTCTGTTTCACCTTTGGTGTACGGAACCCTAAAAAGGACTAAAGCACCCCTTTTGAATATTGGTATGGTGAATAAGTCATTTGCTTTATAATATACTTTAATTCTCTGAAGACAGCAAAGCTATAAAAAAACGTACACATCAGAAGTTAATCAAAACTTGAAATGAGTTCGATAATAGTATCGTACTTATTTGTACTTTTCGAAAACGGGTCCAAAGATATGCCCTTAAACGAGAATGTAAGAAAAAGATTTGCCATAAAATTCTACTATAATTTTGTCTTTTGAAATTAAATTTAAATGCCAGAAATTTTTAGAAATTTGAAATGCTCCATTTCTGTTGAGACCTTAGAAGTACCTAGCCCATGGCATTGTTGATGGAAAAATAAGTAGTGTACTATGAAAGTCCATTTTAGGCACCACGTTATCAGAGACCTCAAGTAGGGCTATTTCTGTGCCGCTGTTCAATTTTTAATTTGCTGTGTTTTAAAAGAATACCAGCCATTTGATCAGTATGCCGATAGTTGAGACCCATCTTAGGCTATATGATTTACATGTGCACCTCCGTGCCCTGCTACCCAGATTAACTCTATGTGAGAATATTTCGCCATCTCATTAAAAGGTAAACACATGACGTGCAAAACAAATAGATAATGCATGGGTTCTACTGCAAATGCATTGGTTCAATTTAGGTGCAGAACGCATGATTTTAACACAGGCGTGTCATTGACGAGCATGGGTTCACATTTAGCAAGACTGTTCATCATTCAAATGAGTGCTTAGAACCCATGATTAGATGACGTTTTTTCACATAAATACAAAACGAATAAAAAAAATTTTCGCAGCCGGGAGACGAACCGTGCTGTTCTGGCAGTTAAGGCATACTCTCTACCACTGAGCCGTTTCAATACTGTTATTTGTTGGAGATAAAACTTGTTTTATGAAAATGTGTCAATGTGATTATTTAATTCCGTTTTTTCATGCCTTTTTTGGTGGATATATTAATTTCAATGTATGCATGCGTTCGTTGCATGCGTTTTTAATGAGTTCAAAAACGAAGTTGCAATAATATAAAGGTAAAACCCTTCTCTCTTTTCTTCGCCCGATTATTTTTTTACGCTCAAAATTAATGCTACCTTATTAATTTATGAAATCCGAGTTTTTTTTATTAATTTTTGACGTTCTTGTTTATTAAAGTAAAAATAATGTATCAAGCAAGATACAACAGGAAGGAAATTTCCAACTGAATCAAAGCGGAACTTTGTCTTTATACTCTCTGGTGTATTGCCTTACATCAACTGCGTCCACTACGCACTATGTGTAAAGTTTTACAAAAGAACTTTTGTGTTTTCACACCGACGAGTTCACAACATCCAAGCAGGGGGCAAATCGCGGCAATCGTTATCGAACCGAATTACGAAATATTTCAATAGAATTTATATGGAAATATTTCGTAATTCGATAACGACTGTCGCGATTTTCCTCCAGATCTCGGCGACATCTTTCGTCTTTGCAAAGAAACAATAACAAAAATGTTTATCTGAAATACATATATTAGAGTATGTGTGTTTAGACGTAGCTGCCTTACATTATTCGGATGAAATTGTTAACGGGTTGTAGCATTCTTAAGGACATTATTAGTCCATTCTAAGGAGAAATGTGATAATTACATGTTTCTAGTCCAATCATAGGCCATGTCCTTATCAAACAAAAAAGAAGAACAGTGTTTGTTGTATATACCAACAAAGCATTAACTCTTATTCAGCTACGTCCAAGCCATATGCACAATGTGCAAACTTTTATAAAGAGCTTTTTGTACTTTCACACCGACGAGAGCACAACAGCCAACCAGATCTCGGCGACAACAGTGCTTACTGTTACTTTTCAAAGAAACAAGAACAAATTTAAGAGCTTTGAAAGGTGTTTACCTCAAATGCAAATGTCGCAGTATGTTTGTTATGCTTGATGTAAACCAGCAATAAATTTGCACACGAAGTATATGTATAAAACAACCGTGAATTCTGCTAATAAAACATCGCCGTATCGCTTCTATTTACGGCGTTTCTTTATATCGATGTTTTTAAGAACGAAGTTGCATCCCAAGCCGTGAGGCTTTTTTGTTATCTATTGAATTAAATAATTAATCAAGTATTTGCTTTTGTATGTCTTAATACACACAGATTTCGTTATTCTCATGTTCAATTAACATTAAAAAATATATGTTTAACTACAATTTCTAAACTCAAATTACACATTTCAAAAAGCATTCCTAAATAAAAGTTGCCATTATATGTGTGTGGCAACGCTTTCCTCTCTGTTTACAAAAAAAAACAGTAATCAAATAATTGGAAAAAAGTCAGAATTAATTTTGTACGTCAAATGTGGTTGTACCTTATATTATTGTATCATGTCAAAAAACTAAGCATTATTTAAGATTTGCGATGCCATTCAGAATGCATTCGAAGAAACACATCCTCAAGAAATCATGAAACACTACTTCATTTTGAACGCGTTCATTTATTTTTTTCTGGGTAACTCTAGGGTCTAACAATCCTAAGAGTCTTTCCAGTAAGCAACTAAGAGTGAGAGAGAGGGGAACAGAGAGAGATATAAAGAGAGAGAGAGAGAGAGGAAGAGAGAACACTTTTACAAATTTTATTGTTGTTTTGTGTGTATTTTATTTGTAGATTTGTAATTTGCAGTTTTGAGAAACGGGCCCCTGGTAGATATTATTCTTAGGCCCAATTCATACGATTATTTAAAAATCTTGTTTTATTTTTGATTCTCTTTAAAAGTTGCTTCCAAAAATATTTTACGTTCATACGATGATTTTTTCCATGTTTCTAGTTTTTATTTCTTTTCCTCCAAAAATTGTGTCAGTGTTGCCAGTAGATTAAAAAAAACCTTTTTCCCCTACATATTAACAAATTTACCACATACGAAAATCTACAAATTTTAGTAATTTAATTTAAAGAAAGATAAATTAAAAGCATTTAAGGCCTTAATGATCAAACAGAATTGCGGCATAAATACATTTTCCATACAAATTGACACAAAAAAGTAGCGCCAGAAAGCATTCGAGAGATAGAATCTATTTTATTTTGACAGCTTTTTTTCTTATCCTCTCACATATAAATAAATATTCTCTCAGCAATGTTACCAAAGACAGGCACTGCGACACCAAAATAATTGGATACAAGTTTATGTAATTTCGAGCAAAAACAAATTTTTAAACGGTTTATGAGCAAAAATATATTTTTGGTATAGTTAATTTTACATTTATGCACAAAAAATGCAATATGAGAATAAAAAATACCTACATTTTGTTCAAAATAAAATATTTTTCCGATATTTCCTATACTCATATATTAGTGACAAAAATACCTACAGGTAACACTGTTTTGTATTAAAAAAAAGCTGTTGTCGCATTCAATGAAAAAATAAAATAAAGCAACATAAAAAATTAAAATATGTGTAAAGAAAATTTGAAAAAAAAACTCGTAGAACGGAAAATTTGATTTTTTTTCTTCCCCTTTGGCCGGGTTTCCATCTGTGTGCCATGTGCAACACAAACGTAAAAAAAGCGTAACCAACTAATTACTAATGAAAAACAGTTTGATTCAGACACGTATTTTTTAAGTTAAACAGTTTCATACATAACTAATAGACAATTTTATAGAATCCAACATGATTGGAAATTGTTTAAATCGATAAATATATGTATGTCTGAATCAAAGATTTTTTCATTAGTAATTAGTTGGTTACGCTTTTTTGTGCAAATGACACACAAGAAATGCCAGATGTAAACTCAGCCTTTTGCTTTTCTATACCGTTCGCCTACAAACTCCAAAAATCGTGTTTCAAAAAATCATTGAAAAATCAAAGTGTGAATTGCGTGTTAAGGCTTCATTAAGGTGGAAGTACATACCACGCGTTACGCGGCAACGCTTTTCTGGCTTTTTAAACGTTTAACGCTACACAAATGGAAAGTTACACAACACGCTTTTGAGGTTTTTTTAGTTGTAAAATTTAAAGCCTATGCCGGCTATTTTTTCGTCTTGCATTTACGTTTTATATTTCTTTAAATATTTAATGCATTTTTTTTCCATTGTTTAATAAAAAAATTATTTCTAATCATATTTGTGTATGTTAGCTAATGAATCTGGCAACACTAGCTGTAATTTTGTATACAACGCGTGAAAGTTGAAGAATTTTCAACTTTTTGCGAGGTACGCGCGTCGCAAACTTCACTGTGGTGTAACTTACCTTATGAAAACACACCATTTCAACTTTTTTGACACTCGCGTGTATCGCATTAGCGCATTGAACGCGAGTTATGTACTTCCACCTTTAGTCTTTACTTTCTGTTGCTGTTCTGTGCTGTGCCGTTCTGCTTCCAAATCTTAGTACTTACTTTTTCTGTAGTAACTTATCCGCTATTTCGGACCAGAAGGGTCACAGTTTTCCACTAAAGCGATGAGTTTTGTATCGTCCATTGTTATGTTTAAATATAATTTAATGTTTTTCTTGTAAAAATTCATTTTTTTAATTCAAAAAGCTTAACACAATTTATTTCAAAATCTTTTTATTTAATTTATGCTGTCACTTAACATTTTTTTAATTTTCAGAGGTTGAACCGAAACAGAACAGAACGAAACAGAAAAACTAACGACTTGTAGTAGATTCAAGGCACATTCACAAGGTATTAGCGGAAACGCAGCTGAGCTATTTTTTTTTTAAATTATACTTCATTCGAAGCTTCAAAAATTGTTTACGAATGAGAAATTAAAAAAAAAAAAATTTAAAAAATTTTCAATGTGAAAAATATTTTATTTAAAAAATTCTTTTGAAACAAATTTAAAAATATGAAAAAACTATTAAAAAATTGTGAAAAGTGCCTAAACGTTGCAAATTTTGTTAGTGGTGGTAGCTGCCGTGAAGAAATTTTTTCAAATTTATGTGAATAATTTTCATTATTATTTTACAACAAATTCTATTTTTGATATTTTGGATCAACTAAAAGCCATGTTGTTTTTTTCATTGTTGTATTTTTTCATTGTAATTGTAATCCTAATATTACCTCTAAATAAATATGCCTTGTATTAGATTTCTATAAACAAAAAAGAGTCAGCTGATTCGTAACGGAACAGAAAGTAAAAGCTAATTCTGGCTTTAATCAAAGTTTGAGTGACAAATTCATCCCGCAGTTTCTGTGACACATTCTAGACTCTAGTTGCAACTGGGAGAAAAACTAAAGTGATATTCGGAAAAACATCGTATATTTGTTTTCTTTAAAATATGTCAAATTGTTTAAGTGAAGTCCTCTGGTGAGATAAAAACCCTTAAAAGGACTAATTATAATCAAAACAGTACACACTCCCTTGATTTTTTGTTTACTCAACAAAAAACCGAATATTAATGACGCTACATTTTTTGAATTACTTCAAATAATCTGCCAGTTTTTACCTTCTTATATAATTATGAATATATAATTATAATATTCGTTCGTATTCAGTTGCTAAATAGAAGAATGAAGAAATTTTTCAGTTTCAATGGTTGCCATTGTTTGGTAGACTTTTTATTTATTGTGATTCTGAAAACCGAATATTAATGACACGAACTGTAACTGCGATAGTAAAAACACTTTTTCAGATTTTTGTAGTTTCTCTATTATATAGAGCCTCAAATATCATATCTGAAAGAAAATTATTGTATATGATTTTAAACACGCCTTTGGTACCATTATCCATTTTGGAAATTGTACGATTTCAAATCGATTCGGTTTACAGAACAGGGCCGAATATACACTTTTTTTCTATGTATACTACCATTTAAAGCGTCATCCAGCTGGTTTTATTAAAATTATCTATATATAAAAAAGACTCCCAAAATTACTCATCGATTAGTGAATAATTGGCTCGGATCGGATAAAAAAGGCTGGATTACAGGGGTTCAAAGTTAAAATTTTATGAATATGTTTGCTTTCCAATAGACAAAAATTGATTAAAAAAAACAATGCAAAAACTCATAAAAATTTGATTCCCGTAACTAAGGTACTTTTTATCCGATTAAGGGCGACTTTTTGAGTTCCAGATTAGAGATTAAATTAACCTTAATCTTTATTTGTGATTTTTGGGTAGTCGATTATGTAGTTTTACTTGCTAGTTTAAGCGGCCAATCGTGGTGGTTTAATCATGCATTAATATTGAAAACATACACTTGTGAAACATATAACTTTTTTTAAAAATTATATGATAAATTAATTTAAAAACACATAAATCAATATATATATATATATATATATATATATATATATATATATATATATATATATATATATATATATATATATATATATATATATATATATTATATTATTTACCTATTTCCTTTAACACGCGCAGTATTTTACTTGTAAATAATAAAACATGACAGTTTCTTCTTCTTCCCACAAAAAATCAGTGTGTTGATAACATGTATGACTTTTACACAGAAAATGTTGCCACTATTTTGTTCCTCAGTATGGTAATACTACACATAATAAGAAGTTTAAACTACCACTCAAAAATATCAAACTAAATTAATTTGAGATTAAGCTAATTTGCGGATTAGCTAATTAGAGAAATAAACTAATCTTAATCTCGAACCCAAAAAGTCGCCCTAAATGAAAGTACAGTAAACCCCGGTTAATTACCTCATCAAAAATGTCATAATCACTTGAAATAAAACGCACATACATACATATGTACTTCTTCAAACAAACTATTTGCATAAATATGTATTTAGGTAGTTGTGGGCAAATAAAGGAGGAGATTTTAGGAGACATTTCATTTTTGGGTAAAATATTTCTGTGTATTTACTCAAAATGGGTAATTAAACGAAAGTTAATTAAGCGCTTGAATAAGCGATAAAGGCATTTAACCGATGGGTAATTAAATGGGGTATACTGTATACATATGTCTGTATGTACATCGAGAAACACAAATGTACGGTTATCTGGCTAAAACAATTTTTTTTACTTTTCTCGTGTTTAGCACATCCTAATTAAGCTGAAAAAAGAGGCATTAGGTCGAGTACACATCAGGCATTTATTGTGTTGTCATTTTGTGGTGCCATTTTCAAAATGTGCGCAACGTCGTTCCCATTATGTTTTTTATATGGAAAGCAATGCCACACAACGAAAAATATCGGAAATGACACGTTGCTACCAGTATACACCATTGCGATGTCACAAAATATCAGAGTGTGTACTCGCCATTATAAACTTTATTATACCTTTTGCTTGTAAAGCAGTGTAATGGATTGAAAAATACTTCTTTACACCGCACACAGGGACAAATGAACGAATTAGGACGACAAAAATGAAATTTTTTATTTTGTTAAATGTAACCACTATTGCACTTAATATGTTCTATATACCAGTACGCAATCAACCTATAAGTATTTATTTTTTTTAACGCGTCGCATTAGTCTGTACGTTCGTGCAAAGTATTATTATCTGTTAAATGCACTTATACCTGTCAACAGCATCTATAGCGTTTATTGTTGCTACACTCGACATTTTTTTTTTAAAATTTACAGTTTAAAGTTTTTTAAATATATTTTTAAGCATCAGGTATCTAATTTAATTTGCAGTTATTATTAAAACAACAATTATACGTAGTGTAGATATAGTATACTATTTTCATTATAAAATATATTGAAAATTTTACTATAAAAAAGTTCAAAACAGCTACACGACTTTTCCTTATAAGTTAAAAATTACAACTACTAATAATAGGCTTCTTACACTGACGCACATTTAACATCTACCATCAATTTGCGAAAATGTTAACATCTTCCCATAAGAAATACACAGTACTAAAAACCAACATCTTTCTACATCTTTAAAAGATGTTCCTATCTCATTTTGTTTCATCTAACATCTTTCGTTAATTTTAGTGCCATCACTAGCAAAATTACATTGTTGTGTCAAAAACAACGTTGCCACTTTCTGTGTAATATTGCAAAATCTGTACTATTTATATATTTTTGCACCATAAATTTTTTGTGTAATTTTGCACTATTTGACTTTAATGGCATTTATATTTATATGATATAAAGCGATAACAGCATGATTTGACTAAAGACAAAATCGAGTTATGCTTATGGGAATTTATATTAATTTAGCTGCTTAAAATACTGTTCCGTATGACCATTATAATTTTTATTGATGTAGTATAATCAGAATTTGTGCTGGCGATATTTTCTTTCCAAATTTATAAGTTGTGATATTACCATTCTTAAACGCTTCTGTTGAGTTTTTTTTTAAAGTAAACTGGTCTTAATTAAAACCGATACCCCAAGAATGAGTTATCAGCTAATACATAGCGTCAATTTTAAAATTGTGGTGCAAATTTTTAGCTTAAAATTATGAAAAGAAATTGGAAAAAACAGTTTAGTGTAAATATGTATATACATATGCTTAAAGAACCAAAGAATGTATAAGTATCGCTCAGTACGTCTAGTTAAATGAGTTTAAATTAAGAAAAGATAAGGTTGATAACCCTCTTCTCAAACGCCTGGTTCAAAAAATATTTTATTAAATTTAGACAAAATGTTAAGAGGAAAGTGGTAAATTATTCTTCGTTGAAGTAAATATTTACGAATAAGTCATTTTTTTTTTATATTTTCAATTGTACGTTTTTTAAATATAAAAAAATTAGCTCGTATTAAATTTCAATGTACTAAAAAAACTAATAAGAAAATAAAAATTTTTTCTTAGATTTTTTTTTGCACTATTTTATTCGGTTTTGCATTATTTTAGACTTGCGGCTTTGTAATTTCTATTTTCACTAGTGGCAACGCTGGTCAAAACCTAGGAAAAAACGACATACGTATATACATAGTAGTTACATATACATATGTATATACCTTTTAAAAAATCTTCATCTTATTCTTGCAAATCTTTTATAATTTTCATGTACTGCACTTTAATTGGTTTTGTTCTTGCAAAGCAACAACTACTCCAATTATTAATTTTACATCAAAATCTAATTTTTATAATTTCCTTAACAAAACCTATGCAGATCGTGTTGTCTTTTTGACAAGTGAGATGATGGTAGATGTTAGATGTTGTCAATGTAAACGCATGTTTCACATTTTTTACATCTTCCATGCGTTTCACTGAAATGTGTGTCAATGTAAAAAGCCTATAAGTATAAAAAAGTCAAGTGGTGGTGCCACCGTTTCCCCTTTCAATAAATAGAGCATATTTTCCTTAGGTAGTACACCTAATTCCCGTGCAATAAATTTTAAGCGAATTCGATAAATTTGTTAAAAAGGGTCCGCTGTATTGGATCCGCCATTTTGAATTTTTGAAAACTAACATAAGATTCGTAATCAGCGACCCCAAATAACCCCGTGTAATGCGTTTAAAATAAATATGTAAATAAATTTTTAAAAAATTGTCTGCCACATTAAATCCGCCATGTTAAAATTTTAAAAACTGACATCATATTCGTAAACAACGACCCTAAAAACCTTGAGGTACCTAGTTTTATTAAAATTTATTGAGTCCATAGGTATAAAGTAAATAATTTTGTCACACTAAATTTTCAATTCGTCCCTGTGTGCACCGCAGTGAAACATCAAAAAGGTGTTATAAAATCTTTTAAACATCTGTAGTTTAAAATGAAACAACCCTAACAAAATGGAAATAAAAATATTTTGTATTTAAAATTCAACTCATTATCGAACCATTTATATGAAGTAGGTACATAAAATGCGATTTTTTTGAGTTACTTTAGCCTGTTTACGCCTGATAAAATCCATATACACATAGTAGATACACACTCACAAATTAGTATACATACATACATACTTGTTTATTCATGTGTGAATAGGTTCGAACAAAAGTCAAGTTTTTAAATGGGGAGATTTGTGGAGCAAGTGTTTACAAACAAAGCAGCGAATGTAATAAACAAAACAAAAAATGAGAAAATAAACAAATAAATAAGTTGAACGAATAATTTTCGGGCCCACTCACTATATACAAGTTTGTCTGTGTGTAGATATAAATACAAGTTTGGTTGTGTGTAGATATAAATGCATGTATGTATGTATGTACATATATATATATATATATATATATATATATATCGCTGTTAACAAGTATAAAGGCCCTAACTAAAATAACTAACTTTACAGGAGAAAGTAAAAACATAATAATAAACAGTATAAGTGCTTGCACAATATCTTTGTAAACCTGCTTCTAAAAGCGTTATTTTTTAAACGATTACAATAAATTTTTGTGACGAGGTGTATTTGTATGAAATGTATTGGAATCACTGAAAAACTCAATTTCGTGAAAATACGAGTTGGGCCTTTCTAATTGTTAAAAGCGATATGTAGTTGTAAGTATGTATGTACATTTGTACGTACAATAGTGTCCTGCACAAGATATCTTATAAGAACTTTTAAGACGAGGGATTTTTCAAATGCTTTACTACAGCGAAATCTTCTAAAACAAACGTTAACAACAGTGTTTGCAAAAAATTTGTTTGAGTATTGTAGGTATAAAGTGTCCAGGAGACGTACAAAAAAGCTATCAATCGGTAAGAATGTGTTAGTGTCGTTTAATTGATGATTTTTCGGAGACGTACAAATAAAATCGTCAATCAGCATTTTAATTTTGTGTTCGTTGTGTGCGATGGCATATATGTCTTCATCAGATGATGATTTTTTGTTATTAGCGGCATTAAAACTTTATGAAATCTTTGTATAAAAAAGCACATTAAACAAAAAATAATAATTTTTCTATCTTCCACACTAATTTTTCATCTATTATATTATTATTTATAATAATAATAATTCTATTTCTTCAAAACACTCTAAAAAACAAACATATTTTCCTTAAAAAAAATTCGAAACAAACAAACGATTTTTAATATAAAAACAAGACATTGGGTGTGTGAATAAAAAAAATATATACATACTCGTATGTATTTGCTTTTTAGTTAAAAATTTGTTTTAAACATAAAATTCACATACATAAATACATATGCATTTGGGGTTTTAAAAATAATTTTTAAGTAATATTTTTTATTCACACTACCCATTAACTGCTAGTTCATAGAAGCCATGTGAAAATTCTCGTCTGCCTATTTATATTGAAAACAAAAACAAAGCACTCAAAATTTGTTTTTGTTTTCATTATAAATAGACAGCCGAGAATTTTTACATGGCTTCTATAAACAGGCAGTAAGATTACAAAAATTAGAGAAAATAATATAGTATTTATAATAATCATACAACTGTTTGTTGACTTTGATTGTTTGGTTTTTTACAAAGATCAATGGTACATTTTCATAAAGTGCAAGTTAATTTTTTTCATCCGCGCACTTCTCCATATAGTCACAGAACAAATAACACAAAGCAAATGACGTTTTTTAGTCAATCAGATTTGGAGACGTACAAATAATCAGCCGTCAAATAAAAATATCAAAATTTTTTGATTCTCATCAATCAGTGCCGACAACGTGTACGTGTAGCCGAAAAGAAACGACTGCACGCACACAACTATGTGATTGATGGGTTTTTTTGTACGTCTCCTGGACACTTAAGAGTAAAGAATAAAACACTTCGTGACGGAAGAATTTGTGCGCACATGCAAAGGCACACACATGCATTAACATTAGTTGTATGCGGTTAATCACATAATAGCTTACCATGTAGATGCATCTACATATTACACACACACTCAAATGTACAATATGACAAATAACAACATACACTAATCAACAGTACTTCTTTTGAGTGTTTGTTACAAACAAGCTGTCTTGGAGACATCGCTTGTTAACACTGATATACACGTACACCATTACATCCATCGTGCTTCGGTTATAGTACTACAGCATTTATTATTGGTTTAGTATAATACGTGCGACGTGAATACATATAAAAATCATGACGTATTTACATTTAAAGACTGTTTACGCAGGTCTCTAACGTACAAGTGAGTTGTGTATGTTGAAATGTAGAAACTCAATGTTGAATAATACGTTACATGAAATGCTAAATGTCTGTACAGACATTTTAATAATAAAGAAAATAATAAATCTTTTGTCCATACAATAAAAAAATATGTATTTATTAAGGTCCATTAGTAAAACTTCGTGTCAGGTAAAGGTAGGATTTTATTGGACATACCCAGCAAAAAATTTCAAAAAAGGTAATCGAGTTTGGAATTAAGCATTTTTGCTGGAAGCTCTTCCCTGAGACTAAAATAATCGATTCTTGAGAAGTACTTACTTTTTTTTATTTGGAAACTGGTTCACGTAATCTATTTAATCTAAAAAATCAATTTCCTCATTTAGCAACTTGTACATAATTTTTTTAAATTTTAAGTAATGTGATTTGTGAGCGAGTAATGAAATTTGACAATCATTGTCATTATATGGCAAGTAATTCTGATGGTAATGTGTAATTTTTTGCTGGATATGTATATTAAAGCTGGGTCCAATTCGTTCAGTCATTCTTTTTAGAAACAAACTTATGATCAAACCCATTTAAATTACATCGTTTTGATCAAATACCTATATCTATTATTTTTAATGCATTCTTTGTGATAGTCAAATATGCATTATCATAACACTAACATTTATACATGAATGTAATTTCTCGTAAATTACATGAAGAAATAATCGAATTTCATGAAATTAACGTGAATGTTTTCACAGAAAAGAAGTTAATTTTTTCAGCTGCAATGGCTTATGGTTTATATCCCACATAATTTAAATAAACGCGATATAAGCTCATACATTGAATTATATTCTGCTTGATCTTCAGGGAAATAATTGAAATTACTGTTTATTTTCTTGCGACGTTAATTTAGAGTGTCAAAAAATTTCTATCTTCAAAATTTTGATGAAAGCTGCGCTTAAAGTGACAAAACTTAAAATTTGTTTAAAAAAAATGTAGTTTACGGAACTTTTATGTTTAAATGCTGTTTTTATAAATAAAATAAACAATTTACCCCCTTTTCTATATCCGTTTTCATTCCGTGCTACTAATCTCTGGCGAAATATTGTTTTTGTTTTTTGATTCCATTTTACTAAAATTTATGAATTTTGTGCATATTTGGACCACTTAAAATGCAACCCTCATATGTTTACATTTTAACAGCCGTATTCATAAAAAAAAGTTGATTGATGTTTAAAATTCATATTAGTTAAAAAACGTTTTAAGGCTAAATAACGTTTTTTAATTATTTATTTATTTAGTACATATTATACAAAGTAAATTTGTATAATATGGTGTTGCACAAGTATGGGCGGAGTAACTAGACCATATGCCCAAGATGGTATTAACAGTATTTTAAAAGTGTTTGTGACTGACTGTACACGACCTATGCCTTCACATAGGAAGTAGCAACGTGGTTGTTAAAGAAATTCCACAAAAAAACCGCAAGATTATACGGTTATCCGTGGCAGATCAGTCAACTAGTGCGAGCGAGACGAAAAACTCTCGAAGGCCAAACAACACGCACAAGCCTGACCGCACTTAAGAAATAATTACGATGACGCGAGAGATGTTCCTCAACCCAGAGCTGCTTTACGACTGAACGTTTTTTAAATATTGGTATTCATAATCAGTTTTTTAACTAAAAATCAATTAACTAGATTTTTTTTAAAATATCGTGGCAACACTGTATTCTTTATTTGTCACTTGCATATTAGTCCTGATTCACACACATCAGGTTTAGCTGATCAGTTTTTGTTCAATTTCCTTTTGAACCTGCATTTACGTTCATACACACCGTCAAGTTTATTTCATCAAGTCTCATCAATTTGTGTTGTAGTAGAGTATTACGAATGACAAAACAAAACGAAAAAGCAAACTTGCCTGGTACGGTCAAGTCTGTACCCCTTTCCATTCTCTTTTCCTCTCTCTCATAAAAACTCAAGACTTGACGACTCAGAGCTGACGTGTGTGAATCAGGACTTAGTTCTGCAAAACAACGATTGTTAACTCACAAAGTACTCGTGTCTATTTTGTTTATTTGTCGGTTTTCAGAGAAATATTGTTTCTATAAAATAAAAGATATGTTCCAACTTGTATTTAATAAAATAATAAAAAAAAGTTCACAACAAATCTTTGTTAAAAGTGCTTTTTATATTATTTATTTTATTGCAGATAAAGAAGCACTAGAATAACGAGCTAGTTAATTTTCTACAATTATACTATATTTTTGTTAACACATAAAATGAGAAAACAATGACTGGGAATGGAAACTGGATCGCTGCTTTTCTTTTAAATATTCTTTGGAGTATATTTGTTATTTCGGCAATAGTTTCTATAAAAAAAAAATTAAATTGTTTTCTTCTAAATAACACTGGCATATGCATACATAGATGCATACATAAGTACATACATACATACACACATATGTACATACAGGTAAAGTTCAAAATGTAAACAAAAACGAAGCAAAATTACGTCACCTTAAAATTGGTTTAAACATGGGGGCAGTCAATTTTAAAATTTGCTGATTTACGCAAGGTTTAAAAACCGTTTTTTAAGCTAAAATTCTATTATGAATACAATTTTAGCGAATTTTGCTTAAACAATATTTGAAACGCGGTTTAAATTTTTTATGAATACGGCTGTAAGTATATACATACTTTACTGAAGCTTATCTAAATACGCGGTCATTGGACTGTTACTTTGCTCAATTTATATTCTAAAACAATTTTTAATTTCATTTAAATTTTTGGACAACAATGTGTTAGCAAAAGGCAGAATTTCAACCCTCTTTTATATCAAGCATACAATTTGAAAAAGGTTAATACACTTTTAGTAAGCTTGGAATTGTTTGCAATAAACAACAAGTTTTAACATATCAATCGCCATTGGTCTTATTTATAACCAGGAAAAATTACTGAATACATGTAATTGTATTGGTCACCAAAATCGCCAAACTGAGTGTAGGGTCTTACTACGCTTTGGTAGTACTATTGAACCTATACTGTCTAGTTCATGTACGTTTTCCAAAAGTCTTCATTTGTTTCATAGTGTAATCAGAAACTATTACATGTATTTAGCTAAGACCTCGTTGGTGTTATAATTTGGGTGTCTGCAAAGCAGTTAAAAAGTTGAACGTCTTACAACTTGATAAAGGCCAAGGCGAATCGAGAATCAGGTGACATCATCAGCCCAGATGATAATTAGCTGTTTGGTGTCGAATTGAACTTCTGTCTTTTCTAATGCATTTTAGTTGAAAAAAAAATTCAAAGCGTCTGCCAAAAATTCAACTGAGCTTTATTTTGTGATAGGTAGTAAAATTATATATCAAACACATTGTTGATAGATGTAGATAGTAAGATGTTTTTATTCCATGAACTGTTTTTAACAGATGGAATTAATTGAGGCCGGGCGAAGTGATAAGGTCAACTGTCTATCAAATCGCATCGCCCAATTTATTGGTATTCTCCCTTATTCCAGTTGTCGGTATCGACGTCACTTTAACACAATACCAAAAAATTGGGGCTTGTGTACCCGTTGTCGAAAACAACTGACTCCTTTTGGCAGGTTTATGCTATTTTCTAGACCTTAAGGAACGGAAATAGATTGCCAGTTGTACAAAATTGTTTTTAAGAGCGAGTAAACAAGTTCCAATTTTTTTGGTATTGTGTTAAAGTGACGTCAATGTCGACAACTGGAATAAGGGTGATTATATCGGGGTTTTATTTTTTTTTTTTTTTTTTTGAAAAGACGTAAAATTGTTTACTTGTTTTCAACGTTGGGCCGATGGTAATTTTCTGCATGTTTTCTTAATATAATTTGGGGAATATCTGAGTACTCGTTATATTGTTGAAATGCCATGCAAAACTCGAGTCAAATTTTTAATACTGGTTAATTATTCGAACTTGAAGTAAATTTTGTTTACAAAGGCTTATTACAAAAACGAGATAATAAAAATATTTCGAAAAATTTTTTAAAAACAACTTTAAGCATTTTAGTGTGCGATATGTATATAAAAATGAGTAGAAATCAACCGGCCTTTTTTTGTTAGTCAGTAATAAAACAACAAAGCAAAGTTAAATAAAACAATAACACAAATCTGAGTTGCTTAATATTAATATTAAAAATAGTTTATTAGTACACATGTATCTACATTTGTATGCACATACATATGTATGTACATACATACATCTGTATATATGTAGGTTTTTGTTCTTATGTACATACATACATATGTACGTAGATACTATATTTATGTATACATATTTGTACATATGTACCTACGTATGTATACATATAGATATTTTATAAATTTATACCTATAACTTGTTTGCAAGATAATGTTTGTATATGTGTGCTATGATCGATAACTTAAAGAAGAGTGAAAAAGAAAAACATTGCATATAAGGCATAATATGTATATTTAAACACATACATATGTAGGTGCGTTCATGAGTATTTATAATTTTCACTCAAAAGATTGTATGCGATCAACAGACAGTGTGCAGGTAGATGATGGAACCAACTGCAAATGTACTCAAAACCATTTGCCATCAAAGCAATCGATAACAATATTAACTGATGTTCAACAGAGAATTAAGCTCAGTTCAGTGCTAACTGTATCCCCGTGAAGTGCCGAAAGATACTCTCTAAATTTTGAACGAAGTTGAATTTCTTTCTATTTGTTTTAATATTTTACTAGTCGAAAAATAAATACATACGTGAAGCCATCTACATACGAGTATATGCAAAAAATATACTTTAAAAATGCCAATGCAACCAATTAAATTTTATTACGATTTTATTAATCAATCGAGTCGTGCCTTGTACATACTTTTAGAGGCTTCAAAAATTCCATATGAAGGAGTTCCAATTTCAGTATTAAAAGGTACGTACATACACACTTCATTTGTTTTAATGGTTGGAAATTATATGTATGTATGTACATATGTACATATGTATGTACATAGTCTCCAGAGCAAAATTTTTTCAATATTTTAAGCAAAAAAAAACAAAAACATCTTATCTTTACGTACATACTACAGTATGCAAAGTTCATATTCATACACCCTCAATTCAAAAAAGTGCGCTGCCTTGTAATAAATTACTGTTTTCTTGTAAGATTTGGGACACTTTAGGGACATCACCGATTAAAAAAATATAAGGTTGATAAAAAATTTAATTATAAGAAAAAAAGTTAAGTACAAAAATCCCTTCCAACACATATTTTAGGAGTTACGGGTCCAAAAAGTTTTACAGCTTTTTTTTGGCATTTTCTTGGTAAATTTTTAATTCAGTCTAACAATATGGATATCATATGAAAGCTTATCAAAAATACTAGATGATAAACATATACATACATACCGATGGTCACAAGTAGAAAGGCCCTAACTCGTATATTCACGAAATTGAGTTTTTCATTGATTCCAATACATTTCAAACAATTACACCTCGTCACAAAATTTTATTGCAATATTGTAAAAAATAACGATTTTACAAGCAGTTGTACAAAGCAGTTTTACAAGCACTTGTACTATTTATTATTATGTTTTTACTTTCTCCTGTGAACTTACAGTTATTTGAGTTAGGGCCTTTCTACTTGTGACCAACGATATAAAAAAATTGAATTAATTAATTTTTGTAAAATTGAATGAAATGGCCTTTTTATCATACAAGAAAAAGAGCAATATTTTTGTTATTTATTTTATTACAATAGTTTTCTTTTTTTTAAAGGTTTAGGGTTAGGGTGTACGAATGTGAACATTGCATACTGTACACACACTGTACAATATACATGTGTGAATGTACAGTGTACATACACACTGCTAGCTATTCTACAAGAATACGTTGTACTAATGTTTTGTTTAGTGGAAAGTTGTTGTCAAAATCAATAGTAAACAATTTGTTTATTATTTGATATGAGCCGGTTATTTTGAAGAAGCCCAAAGTCCATTCGTGTTCAAGTTTTGCGTTTTATAAAATTTTACTTTATGGACCTTATTATGAGTTGCGTTCGATTTTTAATCTTCGATGGCTATTAAACATCGAAAATCAAATGTTCAATTCATATAATTAGCATCGAAAATTTCGTTCAGCAACGATTTTCTATCGAACAGAATTTAGCTTTCGATAAAATTTTTTAATATGAAAACTTATTAAAAACGATTATTTTTTATTTTTAGTTAAAAGTTGTTGTAAATTTTAGAAATCACTCAGTGATATTCATAATAAGGACATTCTTTGTCAAATGCTCGTCATAATACCAAATTATAATTCGTTCGATCAGTACTTTCTACTACAGTCGAAGATCGAAAGTTGCTAATAATAAGGGCCTATATCTAGCAGTTGGTTCTGAGATTGACATTTTTAACCAATATTGAAAACGTTCGTTTTCAAAGCCATGTCCATGCCATATGGAAAAACCATTGGAAATGATAATAATTTACTGAAATTTGTGTAAAAAAACATAAAAAAACCTTTAATCACACCATCGTTTTCATTATTCAAATTTTATTTGCAGTCACGAGATGAATGAAGGTATAACATTTTTCTGTCCTGAGTATATGAACATGGTTATCAGTGGAAATTTATTCACGAATTCATCCCTGATAATACTTAGACATAGATTTATGATTTTTTTACATATCTGAAGTACTTACAACACAAACAAACAATAAAAGAGAAAAAACCTATGTAGATAAGCTGATATCTCCAACAGTGTAAACAAAATGTATTTTATTTTTACTTTGTATTTATTTTTGTGATTAAATAAGTTTTTAAATCTTCTTATCTGGGTTTAAACCATTTGGTTAAAATGTCTTTACGTGAACATTTTTCAAAAATTTTATTTTTTGAATATGGTTGTGCGTATCTGTTTCGTAATGTGATTTTACGATAGTGTAAAATACAAATAGTAAGAGTTTCATTTAATTATAATATTTATGTATGTATGTATGTATGTACATATATATGAATTATGTATGTTTAATTAATTGTACATTAATGAAATAATAGCTAGGCTGGTTTGATCGTAGGAAAAAAAGAGAATCAAATGGAAAATTTTCGCTTTGTATTAGTTGTAGACTTTGATATAAGAAACAAGTCATTCTCGGAAAATGTCGTTAACATGACGCCCCAGCATTGCTAAATTTGAAAAGTGGCCGTTCCTTGCAATTTTTCGAGGGATTGAAAGTTATTCAGTTTTTATTTCAGTGTTTAAAGCTTCAATTGACATTTACAGCTGTGTTCACATTATATGTATTTGTCTTGCGGAATGTCACTGTTTCACATGGTAAATTTGTACATATAGTGTGAACACCTTTCAACAACAGTATGTGTTATTTCTCTGTGAATTTTGAATCCGAGCGTGTTATATTTTCAAGTGACAAATCATCTGACATCAGCTGTTTTTAAATAAAGCAAGTGCTTGTGGCATTAAAAATTAAGTTAAATTGTAAGATAAATAATATTAAAATGAATTTAATAGATTAATATTTTTGTTGTTCTTAAAACAACCTTTTTTGGTTTGATACTCAAAACTTTAAGTATATGTGACAGCGCATAGAGAAAGGGACCTAAGGGGTAAAAACCTGTTTTGTTCAGGAGAGCCATTTTAAAGATTTAAATACGTGTATCTTTGGTGTAAAATCACTGAATAAAACGCGCATATCTCTGGGAGGGAACACTTTTGGGGCATGGGATCCATGGGATCGGTCTCATTCGATGCTCAGATGTTGTCCACAGCAGCAAAAAAAAAAAAAAAAAATTAAAATTGATTTTTTTTACCCTTAGGTCCCTTTCTCTATGCGCTGTTACATATAGATATTTATGTATGTACATATATTTTGTTTCTTTTGCTCCTCAATAGCTATTAATTCTACTTAATTTTTGTTCTAACTTATTTCTGTTTCTTTGTTTGGTTTAATTAGGCTAAAGTTCGTATTTATTTATTTGAAAAAATTAAAAGAGAACACTGCCGCGGTATTTCTATTCACTACACCTTTTTAAATTTTATATGAGAAAGAAACAACAAAATTATTCAATTGACTAAAGTTTCTTTGGATTGGTATGATAAAGGTTTGAAAATTTGTGGAGAGATGTGTTTCAGTATAATACGCAATATTTAATTAAAAACGCAATTTTGATTTTTTTTTTTGTTAGTTACGTTGTTTTCGGCCATAAGTTTGGTTCGAACAGATGCTTATGACATGTTTAATATAATTTTAGCAATTTGGAACTTTTATTTCTAAAATCTACAGCCATTCATTAATTAATATATAATATAAAATTTTCAGTTTCAGCATTTATTTTTACGAAAATACTTAGGCCGGGTTTCCATCTGTGCGCCATGTGCCACACAAGCGTAAAAAAGCGTAACCACTCATTATTAATGAAAAACTTAGATTTAGATTCAAACATGTATTTATTTATTTAAATAGTTTCATACATAACTAATAGACAATTTTATAGAATCCAGCATGATTGCAAACTGTTTAAATCAATAAATATATGTCTGAATCAGTTTTTCATTAGTAATTAGTTGGTTACGCTTTTTTGTGCAAATGACACACAAGAAATGCCAGATGTAAATAAACTCAGCCTTAATAATTGGTTTCATAAATGACATCTAATGAACTCGAATTTTCTAAAACTTTTTTTTAACTTCCTCAGTAAATTTTGTACTGTTTTAGCTTATGATATTGTTATTATGAAATTATGGCAAAGCAAAAAAACCAAAAAGTACATTTTGTTCTACATCAAGTCTTTCAGATCAAGCTCTTCTATGAAAAAGCAGAATAGTTATGCAAATTAGGTTTTTTGAGTAGAACCAATTAACCCAGTTAATGCAAAGATAAGAAAAACCGGTTTTCAAATCAAAATATATAGATTGAGATGTTTTAAATTTTTTTTATTAATGCAAATAAATTTCTCATTTTAAAAATTCAAGTTTTTCAAAAATGTCATATGATGCAAGATGGTAAGTAAGGCTTTTGCTAAATTTCCTAGACAAACAGGCAGAATTTTTCATACTAAAAACCTATCATTACCACTTAAATAATTAAATTAAAATAATACAGCCTTATTTATAAAACTTATTAAGGCTTTATAAAGGGTTTTTAAAACAAACTTTCATACAAAATTTTTCTTAAAAAGCCTTTATAAAGCCTATAATAATTTTTATAAATAACGCTGATAATTTATAATTAAGTCCCAGTATAGATGCTGAAAGTTTTCTTACAGCAATTTTTTATGGTATTCTTTAAACTTGCATTAGCACGTGCGAACATGACAAACATGTTTTATGTATACATATCTACATAACGTTACCTTAATATAGAAAAGCCCCCTAATTTTTTTTTAAATCCAATTTTTTCGGTATACATCGATGGAAGAACGAACATCTAATTTATCGGAAAATGCAAAAATCTCGATTTATAAAAAAAAATAATGAGTTAGGGCATTTCTATATTAAGGTAACGATAGCTTCAGGGTTGAAATAACGAATGAAAATACGAAACGAACTTCAAGTACATGAATATGGGCATCCCTTTCGTTTCCTCTCTACCAGCAATGTAAGACTTTCTGCAAGAAAAATTTCATCATCTAAATTGGGATATACTTATTAACCCCCGACTAAAAAAGCGGTTTTATAACTTTGTATTGTGTATCCTTGTGTCTGTACGAGTCCATGTACAGACCAAACAGCTGGACCGATTTAGATTTTCTTGTTTAAAAGGTTACTTGATCGAGAGTGTTCTTAGCTATGTTTGAAAAAAATCGGTCAGGCCGTTTAGAAGATATCGCATCTTTTCTAGATATGTTCGGGGGTTTTTAAAATTTTTAATTTTTGTTATTTACATATGTATTAAATGCATAACTGTTAAGTAATGATTAGTAATCGTAATAATTACTAATGTGTTTACTTTTTTTTAAATTTTTTTTAAATGATTAAATTACGATTATATTCAGTTTTGCAGGATTACTAATTGATTACGATTACTAATAATGGAAAAGCAATCTGAATTACTTGAAACTACAACAAAATAATCAAAAAGAATCAAAAGTTATCAAAAAATAATCCGATTACTTCTAAGGATTACTTTTAATTATTTTTGATTATTTATTAAGTTTATTGCATTTCACTTATATTAAACTTTCAAATATTTAATAATTTGACAAATGAGACAATATATCTGTTGACACATTTTTATAGTTATTCAAAAAATTAGCGTGTATATGTTTTTTTTTGTTGTGATTTTAAAAAATATTTTTTGTGAATTCTCAAATCATTTTTTAAAAGTTTGTGAATAAGATAACAAGTTTGTGGCTGTTCAAATTGTGTGGTACTGACGTTTTGTGGAAGTGACAATGAAATGCATAAAGACAATGCTTAACCACGACCAAAAAATCACTTTATGTTTTTCTTTATATTTTTTTCTCAGATTAATATTATTAATGTTGTCATATAATCGAACATGTTAAGAATTTCTTAAACAAAAAAATTTAATTATATAAATTTCTTTCGAACTTTTTCAAAATAAAGTAATCTTAATTCAAAATGTTTGAAAATAATCAAAAAGACTCAAAAGTAATCTTTGAAAGTAATCGGATTACTTTTTGTTTACTTTTGATTATTTTGTAGTATTTTAAAGTAATTCAGATTACTTTTCGATTATTAGTAACCGTAATCTTTTTAAAATGTAATCTAATTGATAACTAATCGTAATCGTAATTTAACAGGTATGATTAAATGTATGTACATATTTACTTTCACACTTAGTTGTTAAAAAGTTTTTACTATGAGTGTTGTTTTACTGAAATTAAATTTTGTGTTTATGAAATTTATAATAATTATTTATCTTCACTAATTATTATCTATTAGACACTTGAAAAAAGTAGCACAGCAAAGAAATATTAATAATAAAAAGCTCCGCTAATTTAAAAATTAAATACTTCAATTTACTTAAAACAAAATATTAGAATAATACCAAAAATACTTTGGTAGACTATTTTCTCAAGATAGTCTAGATATCGAACATATGATAACATATTATCAAGTCTATTATCAAAAGGTTTTTCATTCGTATGTAGTGGTTACGCTTTTTTGGGCAAATGTTTGCCAACCGTGACCATGCCTTTAGTATTTGTTGTTAGTGAAAATAATTGTAAAATTTCAAAGTTTCTAGTGTTTTGTGGAAGAATCACAAATCTTACTATGTATTTACATTCTTCTCTGGTGTTAATTTTTTTGAAACTTTTTATTTTCACATTTTCGAAACATGATAATAAACAAGAACAAAACCATGATGTGAGGTTTTGTTCTTGTTTTCAAATCTATAATAACTGGAGATGTGCACGTGAGTGTTTTATGACTCACGACGCGCACGCTCACGCAGAAAAATATTTTACTCACGCAGTTTCACGCACGAATGATTTTGAACATTTTCACGATCACGGACGCTCACGAATAAAATATTTTTAATCACGCACGAGTAGTTTACAACTTATGACGATCACGCACGCTCACGAAAAAGTATATGTATTATATAATTTTCATGTTTTTTGGGTTGAAAAATAGGTTCTTACATATATATATATATATATATATATATATATATATATATATATATATATATGTATGCTCATGTTTTTGTAAAATTTACAATGTAAATTAAAATAAAGCAAAGTTAATTTAATATCTATATATTTGTGATTTGAACAGGCTAAAGTTCGTATCGCTTTTTAAGCCAAATTACATGTGATAATTATTAATTAACAAATAACACCAAAGTTAGTTGTAAATATTCTGACAACACATAGTTGAACGGAACAGCTAGCCGTTTTCGAAGGCCACTAAACCTTCATCATCAGCGTTCTTCTGACACGATAAAATCACGACATTTGCACATCTCTAGTAATAACTTTCAGTCTGATCAAAAACTCCACTAAAACTAAAACAAAACATTAGATAAAACATAAAGAATACATAAATTAAAGTTGTGTATCTGACTTGAGCGTTAGATATTTTGTTTACGAAAACCAAGCACTTGAGGATAATTTTTTACACAAATCTAAAGGGTATATTATTATGCGTGTGAGATACAAATGATCGAAATTTTTTATTCGTTTAAAAGGCCTATCGATGCCATTATGCTAAGTGGCATGCATCCGAAATTTACAATTTTCCATTGCTAGTGCACAAATTGGGCTTAATTTGACCGGTGGCATGAGTTATGTTTGTTTTGAGGGCCGGTGTGGTTTGCGGCTTATTCGCATTGACTTGCGATCTAAGAAAACCACTCAGAAAAAGTCTTAACGATTTGAAATCGCACGATCTCGGTTGCCAATTAACATCACCTCCACGTGAGATGACCAGGGGGCCGACTCTGTAATTCGAAACGAAAGAAAATGTTGTGTAGAATGCCCTATATTTCACGAGTTATGTGTAGCACGTAGCGCCGTCGTGTTAAACCCACATCTAGTTGGTATTTATATCATCCAATTCTGGCCAAAAGAAACTGGCAACCATTAGCCTAATTATAGCGCTCACTATTGACCGTGATGGCCTGGCCAACGTTGTTCCCAAAGATATATGTACCGATGAACATTGATTTTCGGGATGCATTTGGACGCTCTTGGATCTCATGCTGATTGCTATTGTTCCAAATTCGACAATTTTCTTGGTTGATGTAGCCGTTCATTCATCGCTGAAGATGTTTCCTCTATGAACATTACGGTCAGTTCCTAATTTCTCTAAGGCTCATTCAGCTAACGCACGTTGTTGTCTATGGTAGTTTACCTTCAGCTGCTAGATCAGTTGAAAGGCAAATTTCTTGAGAGGGAAATCTGCTGCGGATTCTCCTGCTCACGCTCACGAACAGTGACGATGTTTTTGACAGATCTTGCGCTTCGTCAATATCAGGGTGTGAGTTGATTTTTTACTGAGCTAGTGAATTCAAAATTATCCACCACACTTCGAAAAGTCTTTTCGGTATGATGATTATGACGATATGGGTGAAGCGTGCGCAACGTTGTCCGAACAGAGCAACCATATTCAAAAAATAATTTTATTATTTTTACGCTTTGTTGGATGATGATGATTTGGCAAGAGAGACTGAATAAATGAAAGCCAATTTGACAGATGTAGATTCATTAATATAGCCGCTATAAACTATCAAAATTCGGAAGTCTCCTTTATAAAGACTTTATTATATATATTGCCGTATTTATAAAAAATATTTCTGTTTTATAAAAGGTTAATAAAACAAATTTTCTATGGAAATTTGATTATTAACCTTTTATAAAACCAAAATATTTTTTATGAATTAGGCCCATAGTATATGAGCATTTCCACAGAGAAGTCCACCTTTTATCACGTACCTTGCTTAGTAACGTAGCTTGTTTTTCAAAGAAATATTTATGTTTCTTATGTACTACACACAGAAAAATTTCCACTTAAAATCTACGTAAACAAGGTTAATATAATCTTTTTCGGCAATGATTTTGCTTCATATGTGTTTCATGTTAATCTAACATGATTAATAGTAATTTCCAAATTTAGTGCTGTTGGAATAACTTTATTTAACGTTGATTTAACATTTACGTACTGTTATAATCAAAATGAAAAATCATGTTGAATCAAAGTTATTTCAAGTTGGAACAACATGAATTTAATTTAATATAGTAAATGTGTTTTATTAATTATTTAACTAACGTGTGGTTGACATAGACATCAGAAAAATTTTTGTTTGTATATTATGCTTCCCGGTCAAGATTTGAACTCTGAAATTATCGCGTTGTATTCAACGTGCTTACCGCTGCAGCCACAACATCTTTAAATATTCTTTAGATGCACACTCACACTAAATATGTACCATCATGAATAAAATTTTAATTAAATTTTATTTCATTGATCACTTAACTTACAATTTATTTGAAAAGTTTAAGTTAAAAAATACAAAATTCTTTGACTTGAAAAGTTTTAGTTAAAAAAAAAAATACTTTGACTTGACTCCAGGATTCGAATCTGCGATCCTCCGACTGCAAGACTAGTACACTGCCTACCAGCCAGCAGCAGTTTGTCGGCTGTTTACAAAATTCAAAAAAAAAAAACTACAAAAACA
Source organism: Tachina grossa (assembly GCA_949987645.1). NCBI lineage: Eukaryota > Metazoa > Arthropoda > Insecta > Diptera > Tachinidae > Tachina > Tachina grossa. Next base: position 26,035,955 of record OX465277.1, on the reverse strand, counting down.
AATGAATTAATTTGATTCAAACTTTTTGCATGGTGATTTTACATTGGTATTTTTTCTGTGTGTATGTATGTATGTGTACTTTTTGCTTACAGGTGTAGAGCGTAATTAGCTCTACCCTTAGTAAAAGATAGGAAAATTTGGCACAGCATGACTGTAAAATTCAAGTATACTTGGTGACGTAACGTGACAAAAGATTTAGTTTTCTGTGGAAATGTCCATATGCATATCGTCATGTGAGAACTTAAGTGTCCATTGGACACTTAAGTTCTCACATGACGATATGTAGCATGCAGTGAGTGAATCGGAATCAATAGAAATCAAATTTCAGCTTTTTTGATAAGTTGTTTTTTATTTTAGCTGATGATATATATGTGTGTATAATTCTATGTATTTTCTGAATATTAGTGTATCGTATATGGGTAATACCATTTTAAATCAACAAAAAAAACGCAATCTTTTTCTCTAACCCTCTTAGAATTGTACAAAAATTTGCACTAATGTTCTATAGTACTAAAATAATATAAATTCAAAAATGTTGGGTATCTAGCTTTTGTGGTTCCCGAAATATGGCCCTTCGAAAAGTAGGGAATTCATTAAAAACACATATAAGTAGTCTGCGATTAATGCTCATATCTTCAAAAGTTTTTAAGATACAGGTTCGATATTGGTTCCATTTAATAGGTATTGAGAATAGCTTTAAAACTGCATTTAGTTTAACTTTTTTTCTGAAAGGTCAAAGGTCACTGCCACATCATTTAAAGTTTGAGGAACTATATCTCAAAAAATGAAATTTTTAAAATTCTAAAAAAATATATGTTAATCCTGACAGTCTCTTCTGCATTTTGTATCAACAAATTTAAGTGAGCTCTTAGTATTTAGTTCCTAAAATATTGATAACGATGTGAAATTGCTGCTTTCGATTTAATAGAAAACTTTATTCATTAAACAAACATTAGAAAAATTTTTAATATTTTTCCTACGTGCTAAAATTAAAAAAAAATAGTATACAAATGTCCCAAATAATTTAAAGTTATTGTCTATGTCTCTCTCTTACTATGTCTATGTCTCTCTCTTACTTATTAAACGAGACCAATTTCGACCCTGCATCTTAATAACTTTTGAAGATATGAGCAATAATGGCGGACCACTTACATGTGTTTTAAATGATTTTTTCATATTTTGACGCGCCATATCTCAGGAAAAACAGAAGCTGGAAGTCCAAAATTTTATATTTATCTTAGTTAAGTAACGTGCAAAAAGACAAATAAGCTTCATAAGATTCTAAGGTGGTCGGGAAAATCCGTTCGTCGGTTATAAAAATTTTAACCCATATTACGAAAAAGTGCTGACAAATTCGACTACTTTTCAGTACTCAATAGAACTCAATTCTTCTTATATGAGTACTCAATACTACTTGATAATTTTAACGCAATTTTTGAGATGGCAGTCTATGATTATAAAAAACTGGACATTCTAAAAATCATTATTTTGAAACAACCCGGTTTTAAAACCGATTGAAAAACAGAGTCTGTCACCCTAGCCATAATTATCTGATCGTATTTCTATTAATGACGAATAAAGTTAGTTTTCAATATCAGTAAAAATATTAAATAAAAGCGCGCTTAATTTGTGAAATTTCGGAATAATAAGTTTAGTTTCACTGCGACAATTTACATAATAATATAAATGAATTTATGTGTGTATCTGCCTGCACACCAGATGCATGAACCCAATTATTAAAGTACCTGTGTATAAAAATAAAATTTATAAACTTGCTAACCAAATATTATCAAGATTATTTACGTTTTGTTTTTTTAAACCGGCTTGTGAATATAACTTAAATTTTGTAAACATTAGCTTAAATTGAATTAAACTCTTAAGCACCTTTTTAAAGAGAGGAAATCTTGTCGTTATGGTTAATAATGTTTTGCTGCTTAAATATTATTTATTTGAAGTTTATTTAAAAATTTAATTATCTAATATACATACTTATTAAGGTATCCATTCACTTGAACAATGTTTGATCGGTTAACCGATCATCTAAAATAATATGTGATAATATAAAAAAGTACTAATTTCGGTCAACAGCTAATCAGGTAAATATTATACGAGTATGCAAATAAAAAGTACATATTTATGCAAATGTATGTGAAGCAGGTTCTTGTAAAATATTTGAGAAAGTTATAGCAAAACGACATTTTGTTCATTATAACATACTTAATTTGCAGAAGTACTAAACAAGACAATTTGTAATATTAAGGATTAAATTTTCTTTCAAATTGATGTTCATATGTCTGGATGTCTAAGATTAAAAGATGAGTTAATAAAAGAGAATATAAGTTCGTAACATCAAAATGAATGATTTGAAACCAAAATATTTAACAAAATCCAATAAAAAAAAAATAAAAAATAAACATTCATACTATTCAGTAAATACCTCTAAAAATATGAACTATACCACTGCCCAAAAAGTATTGAAAGTAAAACATTTAAATGAACTTTCAATTTATTATTATATTGTATCCCGTTTCCTTCGAAAATATTTGAAAGTTTTAATAAAATCAAATATTTTAAATGTAAATTAAATTAAAGTGCTGTCCCATTTTCATTTTGAGCCAGTGTATATATGTATATCAATTTGAAATAATAAAAAACCGGAAATATGTCATAAAAAGTATATTTTATGGACATTAAATATGCATTAAGAATATAAAATATACTCTTGAATAATAAAAATATACACGTTTTGAAAGTTTCAAAGTAATCCACACCGATTTCGCACAGCCCACTATACATATATCTGTAGATATAGTACAACTAAATGATCAAACAGAATTGCGGCATAAACACATTTTCCATGCAAACTAACACAAAAAAGTAGCCCCAGAAAGTAGTCAGGAGATAGAATCTATTTTATTTTGACAGCGTTTTTCCTTATGCTCTCACTTATAAATAAATAATCTCTCAACAATGCTACCTACCATACTTTCATTTTGTAAACAAAACTACAAAGAAAAATAAGCACAAAGGAAAATAAAACAAAAATTAGAGAGCATTTGAAGTTACTGCCGGAGAGCTGCGTATTGACGGCTCGGAGCCGGCTGAGCCGCCGATATTTTTAGGCAGCCGCGCCGCCGCCGAAAATATTTTTGCTTACTTCGCCTGAAAATTGCCGCCGATTATCGATGCCAGCATTTTTTTTTTTAATTTATTTTTCATGTGCTGCCAGAATAATAATTTTATCAAATTTTTGGATGATTTTTTGGTCCACATATGATTTTTTTCTCGAATGATGGTTTTCAATTATTAATATTATGAGTTTTACTTTATGTATACATACATACATAAATACAACTTGCATTATGTTTCTAAAATTTGTATGCATGTACATATAGTTATATATAAACAAACTAAGTTTCGTGCCGTCTTTTTATTTATTGGTTTTATTCACGTTACTTGTGTTATTGTACAAAGTTGTCAACACATTACCAATATAATATATAATATAATATAATATAATATAATACAATACAATACAATACAACACAATATAATATAATATAATATTACACACCAGCAATTTTATTGTACAATATTAATTATTACGTAAAGATATTGAAAATGTGTGGGTCAAAACTTAAGGGGTAGTATGAATATAAAAAGAATTTGTTTCTACTTAAAAAGTTTCGACCTGGTCCACTTAGTGGATAGTATGAATATAAAAAGAATTTGTTTTTACTTAAAAAGGTTCGACCTGGTCCACTTAATGGATAGTATGAATATAAAAAGAATTTGTTTTTACTTAAAAGTTTCGGCCTTGCCTACGATGTTTACAAGAAAGTTTCTATCGCTTACTTATATTGAAAACAAAAAAAAAAAAAAAAAAATAAGAAAATTTTTGTTTCTTTTCAATATAAGTAAGCCATAAAAACATTCTTGTCGACATCGTGGGCCAGGCTCTTTGTTCTAAAACCTAAAATTTTAAGTTTTATATTCAATTGTTTCCAGAATTTTGCGTTTTAAAACAAATTTTTAAGTAAACCGCAAATATTTTTTGATCCATAATTTAAGGTATTGCTTATAGAACCTTAAAATTTTTGTAACTGGTGGTTATCCCAGTTTATTAGTAGACCCTCAATTATTACAATTTGTTCACTTTGTTTTTCGCAGGGGTTTTCTATTTATTGTTTATATTAGCGTAATTCTAATTTGAGAGTTTTTAGATATTTTTTATTTATATAAAGGGTGTCCCAACAAGAACGCAAAATTTAAATTTTAAATAAAACACAGATATTTCGTAAAGTAGACAAAGTGAGGTTATGTGTGGAACAACAAATCGGAGAGATGGCCGCCGCGGCTTTGCTGGCACACACGCGATCTTTTAATGAAATTTTCAATGGCCGTTTTGCATAAATGCTGCGGTATTTCATTAATGCAGCGTCCAATTTCCTCTTTTAAGGCTTGAGTCGTCGTCGGCTTATTCGCGTAAACCATCAACTTAAAAACCCACAAAGAAAAAAGTCTAATGGTGATAAATCGCACAATCTAGGCGGCCAATTTTGGTCTCCAAAACGCGAAATAACACGACCGGGAAATGACTGATGTAGCAATTGAATTGTTTCTCTGGCTGTATGACATGTGGCGCCGTCTTGTTGAAACCACATGCCCTCCACATACATTTCTTCAATTCTAGGCACGAAAAAACTGGTTATCATTTCACGATACCGAACACCATTGACTGTTTGCGCTTGACCTGCGTTTGAGCGACATCATCACGTACAGCTGTGACATTTTCGGTCGATCGATCTGGTCGAAGGCGCGTTGTTGTCTTTACATTACTAACAGACCCAGTTTCGGCAAATTTATCCATTAATCTCTTTACAGTTGATTCTTTTGGAGCATTATTGTGACCCCAAATCGATCGCAAATTTGCGAACTGTAACCGCAAAGCTTTCACCATTTTGGTAAAACAATTTCACAATGAGAATGTGTTGTTCATTCGTGTAGCGCTCCATTTTTACTAACCTCGTACCTTCTACTAGCATAACAATTGTTCAAATGTCAAACAATGACCCTTCGAATGGCGCCAAATTTAAATCTTGCGTTCTTGTTGGGACACCCTTTATATATAACTTTTCAAAAATATAATTGAATATTTACTGATGAGCTGGCAGAAATATGTCAAAGAAATTGTATAAAATTAAAAAATAAAACTCATGTATTATGTATATGAAAAAGTTAAAATTTTCTTATTTTTTTATATGTGAATAGGACCATAAACAATGGATGGTTTCAAAATTAAACTTTGCTTAATTTTTAATGATATTTGAATAAGATTATAGAAGCTGACATTTTTAACATTTAACATTTTTAACTTATGCCATTATTTTGTCACTACATACTATATACATACTATATACTATATATAAGTTGTACAATATTGAAGAAAAAAATTGGTTTCAGTGGATTTTCAGCCGGCTAAAGCCGAATTTGAGCCGCCGCCGACGATTTTCTCACGAGCCGCCGCCGCCGACAAAATCGCTCGGCGCAGGTCTCTGGTTACTGCCGTAGATTTTATTGTGAGCTTTGTCAATTTAACAGCGACTTTTCTTAAAGTTGCTGACTTATTCTGTTTCAGAATTAAATATTATTCGAGCTGTACTCACAAATTGTTCGTTTCTGCTTATGCCAAACTCATTGTTATAAAAATAATTTTTGATTTTACAGCAAGGTCGTTTAACTTTTTGTTTGACAATATTTTTAAAATTAATTTTTTTAAGACATTGTAAAACAAACTTATGTATACGGTTTTTTGCTTTTTAACAGACTTCAAGAAAGGAGGAGGTTCTCAATTCGGTTGTATTTCGTTTAGGTGTGTTACTTCACAACTCCGTCGTTTGTAGACCGATTTTAAAAATTCCTCTTTTGTCTAAGAGTGTATACATAGCTTCCATTTTATCATAGTTTTTACTTATCTGATTGCTACGAAATTTGGCACACATCCCAGCAAAAAATTACACATTACCAACAGAACTACTTGCATATAATGACTTACTTTTCTGATTACCAAATTTCATTACTCGCTTACAAATCACATTACCTAAAATTTAAAAATGTACAAGTTGCTAAATGTGGAGAATGATTTTTTTTAGATTAAATAGATTACGTGAACAAGTTGCCAAATAAAAAAAGTAAGTACTTCTCAAGAATCGATTATTTTAGTCTCACGCCTTGATAAAATCATCAAGTTGGTAATCCAGTATGGAATAGCTAGCTTACACCAAAAATGCTTAATTCCAGACCCGATTACCTTTTTTTTAAAATTTTTGCTGGGATCGTGCGTCTTAATAATCTCGTGCTTAAGTGGGCTCTTGTTCTAAAACAATATCGTGCTTAAAAAAGTGAGCTATTCCACGTCCATTTAAATTTATGTAGTAGCATAGTCCACGTGTTTCTACTTAACCTATTTCTGCGAAGCTGACACGATCTTGCACTGAAAAAAGTGGTACTTCGCCACGATCATTAAAATTTAGTTACTTGTATATACGAGTACAACTACTCAACCGATTCCCCGCATAATTGGCGCTTTTAATAATGTTATCTGATGCTAGTGTTGTTAAAGTATTGAGTATTTGAGTACTGAGTACTCAATACCGGGAGTTTTTCCCGGTACTCAATACACAAAAGTAACTACTCAATACTTTCAGGGTTGCATTTTGTAGTATTCAAGCGAAAGTCTTCCTTTAAAATACATCAGAATTATACAACTATGTGAGCTTGATACAAATAAATATGACTTCAACCTCATGGAGTTAGTGTAACAAATACCAATTCCGTTAGGAATTATTTTGATACGAAAACAGCCACTAAAAAAGTACTACAAAATTATCAATTATCAAATCAAGCATTATCAATTAAATATTAATTTTTAACTTCCCATATACATACATATATAAAGTATTGAGTAGTATCGAGTACCCAATTGAAAAAGTATCAAGTAGTACTGAGTATTCAAAAGTAGCCGCTTTTTACAACACTACAAACGATGTATAGATATGCTTGAATGTAGTGTTGTAAAAGTATTGAGTATTTGAGTACTGAGTACTCAATACCGAGAGTTTTTCCCGGTACTCAATACACAAAAGTAACTACTCAATACTTTCAGGGTTGTATTTTGTAGTATTCAAACGAAAATATTCCTTTAAAATACTTCAGAACTATACAACTCTGTGAGCTTGATACAAACAAGTATGACTCTGAACCTCATGGAGTTAGTATAGCAAATACCAATTCTGAACGCAATGTTATGTTAGGAATTATTTTGATTCGAAAACAGCCACTAAAAAAAAGTGCTATAAATTGCATCATTGAACTACTTCAGTGTGGAAGGTACGAGATGCAATATAACCAGCAAGTCACAAATATGAAAAATCTTTTAAACTTTTTCAATGTCGGTAAAATTTTATTTCTACATTTCAACAATGACTAAGTAATAACATCAATTGTGAGAAAAAATGTTTATTAAAAAATATTTAGAAGATAATTTAAGAGATTAATGCACTAGAAGTGTTAAGAGTTCGTTAAAAAAATTGTATGTACAAAAACTAATCTTCAAGGTTATTTGTTTTCATTTGTTATAAATTAATTTAAATACAGTCGTATTTAATCTTTGTTTTTTCCATATTGCATTATAAATAAAATAATATAAATAATAATTTTTAGCTTCCCAAGTGCATTCATACATATATAAAGTATTGAGTAGTATCGAGTACCCAATCGAAAAACTATCAAGTAGTACTGAGTATTCAAAAGTAGCCGCTTTTTACAACACTATCTGATGCTTGCAAAAGTAGCCGATGCATCTTTCTTTTAAATTTAATATGGAAACTAAAAATAAAACGTATATAAATTTTAACGGAACAGAAACCATAGTAGCACACATTTTAAATAATTTTTGTTTTGGCCGTCTATTTTTTTTTTTTTTTTTTTTTTGTTGAGATTTTGTGTTTTAACTTTCTGACATTGCTAGTGTCAACGTATTAGTAGCTTTATATTGAGCTCTGGTTGGTTCGACGGTGGGGACTCCACATAAGCAGTCTCCGTGGTATCACAATGGACCAAAACGGTGTGAGTCCGGGTTTCTGACTGCCACCCCCACCTAACCTAACCTAACCTAACCTATGTTTTATGAACATGGCAACAGTATTGGTTTACAAATGGGTTTGGTTGGCGTCTGGAATAATGAAGCAAAACTAATACCCTTTTCACACCCACTCACATCTTTGAGGAATGCGTGGAATATGTTGAAAATTGAAAAAACCTGTTCACATTACAACATCTTTCATCTATCATTTATTATAATACTATTTTTACGAGTGAAAGCAACCAAAAATTAAATAATAAAATGCAATTTAAAAATTCACTAGAAATTGATTTAATTGCTGGCTCCTGAAGAGCAGAAACAAATAATGCTACAATATGCAGAATTAGTAGAAATTATGCCAGCGGACAATGATGATGAAGAAATATTCCAAACTTTATCCGCAAAGATTTCGCGTAGACATTTGCAACTACTTTTATGTAATTTATTTCGATTAGGAAAAATATATACAAGATTTTATTATATACTTAAACATACATACATATGTATATAATAAAGTTTTGGAGTAATTTCGGATCTTTTTTTGGGAAGGATATTCCAAAATGTAGCCTTGAATGTATGTACATATATGCATATGTAGATATACATACAAACATATGAATACATTTTTATAGTATGTATGCATGTATGTATAAAGTTGTATACATTTTTTCTAGTGATGACACTAAAATAATCGAAAGATGTTGAACGGAACAAAGTGAGATAGGAACATCTTTTGAAGATGTTGAAAGATGTTGAACATTCAGCCCCGTATAATTCTTATGGGAAGATATTATCATCTTGCCAAATTGATGAAAGATGAAAGATGTGAGTAAGTGTGAAAAGGCTATAATATGTACAATAGTCGAAATAAAAACCAAAATACAACTGATAAAGGCGGTTTCAGACTATAATACAAGTATTAATACTTTTGACGAAAACACATCTCTGATCTAATTTCTGTTTAACCCATTACCCGCCGCTGTACTCACTTGAGTACAGCCAAAAAAAAAAAGGTGAAAATTTTGCATATTTGAAAGTTGTTGTAATTAATTGGCGTTTCTAGCTAAATCTGAACCATGGTCTATTGAAATAATGAAAAAAAAACCTGTCGATATATATTAAGACTGTTAAAAAATTAACTTTTAGTCTGGTGCAAAATTGATGTGACGTGACAAGTATGTATTTTCCGCTTTTTATAAATTTTACTGTGTTGTAAATTTATTTTGTACCTTAATTTCCTAAACTAAAGCATTTTTATTTATAAAATAAGTAGAAACAACTTGCCTCCCACTCATTTTTATAAAGTTATCGTAGTTTAGATATATCTGTACTCAAATGAGTACAGCGGCAGAATCCATATGCGAATTCTGGCAACACTGTTGTTTCCCCAGAAATACAACAGCACACTTGTGTGTTTTTCACAATAAAGAGGGAACTCCCAAAATATGCAAACATCAATTATTTCTTTAAATGAAGTTCATAATTGTCGAGAGTGGATGAACTAGATCAGTCAATTTCGCTGTACAGAATTGCCATTCGAGGTAAGAAATGGTGGTGGGTCTTGTTCACCTACATCTATTATGTAGGCTATTGCAAACGCTTGGCGGTTATATGTAATGACTCATAATGATGACATGGATCAGCTTTTATTCCGACGTTACATTGCAAGATATTATTTACGGCAAAATACGCAAACTAAAGCTCGACTCTCGTCTTCATTGGTCCTAGGGTTGTCACAAGATGGTATAGGGCACTACCCCAAAAAGTTAGAAAATCAACTCAGATGTGTCGTATGCCATGCAAGAGTTCGCTGGCAGTACAAAAAAATGTTTGAAAACACTATGTATTGAAAAATAATGTTTTGAAAAATACCACCTGTAAACCGCCGCTGTACTCAATTGAGTACACCCTCCTTACTCCGCCCACTTATTATTTTTTTTAATTTTTCCATTACTTTATGTTAACTTTGAGCACAATGAAATTAAAAATAAACTTTTTTTTGTTAATTATCGTCATTGGTTTCATTTTGGCGGTTAATGGGTTAAAAAATTTCAAAAAACAACAACAACTCAACATGTCAGAGTTGCATTTTCCACAAAAGTATTAATACTTGTATTATAGTCTGAAACCGCCTTTAAAAGCAGTTCGATGGCTTAATATAAAAAGTGCCTAACTCAATTTTATTCGAAATCGTGTTTTTAATGTTTTCTGGGCGACAACGTATAATTGCATCCTCCTTGAAGATCTTTTTACGTTACAGTTCAAAATCAAGGCCTTATGGCAACTTTAAAAACTATTTCTGCATGTAAATGCTTTATTTTTTCTTCAGTTTTTTGCTTCTCCTGTAAAATATCGAAAATTCGAGTTAGGCCTTTTTTATATTAAGCCATCGAGTTGAAGGTTGATGAAAAAAGTTGTAACCGATAATAAAAATTTGGCAACTATGACACAACCATCAATTTAGTTGTAAATCATAATAGTCCTCTATTATTAGATTTGGTTAAATAAAACATTTTTATATGAGCTATCTATAGTGCTATTCGAAGTCGGTGCCAATAATATTGGTAACCAAACGAATAAATATGTAAACGGAGAATTAATAATACTATAGGTAAAACATATAAAAATATTTTGTTTAAGCGAATTTAAATTATATTTAACTATTATTGCTTGTTTTGAAGTCCATTAAATGTTTTTTAAAGTTTTATTTAAAAAAAAGAAGAGATATGTATGTCTTAGGACATCCGTTTAGAGTTTATCTTGCTTAGCTATATAAAACAAATTTCATGTGTTAAATAACAATGCAATAAAATTATTTGCATTTTTTTAAATTTATTTAATATTCATAAAATTTATTTATTTTATTGTTCAGGTATGTGATGGAAAACGATAGTTTTCAAACCCGATTTCAAAGCAATCGTTTTGAAAAGGTGTGATGAATTCTGATCGATTTTGAGTATCGTTTTTGAGCCAATCTGAAACTGCTGATTTCTAAAAAGCAAACTAAAAGATAAAATTTAAACCATATAAGACAGACAAAACGACTATAGAAAACACATCACACATTTCATGGCTTTCAAATTGATTTTGTGTCTAACTCGTTTTTCATCACATACCTGATTATTTATAAAACAAAATAAATTCGCAGCAAATGTTTTTTTTAACTTGTTATTAGTAAGTCATCTGGCATCTCCTTCTTTGCTAACAGAGAAGAATAAAAAAAAACGAAAATTAAAAAAATATAAACAAAGTAATCAAAACAAAAATAAATTTATAACTGTAATAGTATCCATTATTTTTGTTACGAAAACCATGTCCCAGCTCCTGTCTCTAACATAAACAGCATAGCTCTAAAAGTTTCTTTAAAATATTTTAATATAAGCTTTTACAAAATACCGGTAGCTGTGCAAGCTTGAAACACAACAAAAATGAGGACTTTTTTATGCGAAAGACCATTATCTCCGCTTTCACTTCGCCAGCTTTCTGCCTAAATACGCATTTTTATCATCATCAATGGTCCTAAAAAATTTAAGATTCTCATTATTCTTTTTTGATTCCTTTCACACGTATACAGCCTATCGTTTAAAATAGACTTTAGGCCAACTAATTTTGCATTGAAATTATGCGCCAGCTACGTAGTATAAATCCTCGTATATTTAAAACTAATAATAACTTTTTCAATTTGCTTTACTTTTTATGGACGTAATTAATAATGTACACATTAATGTACATATATACATACATATGTATGTACATATATAAACATTTACAAATTATAAGTTCAAAGAACTGTTAGATAGCATAACCGATTTGGAGGTCAATTTGCACGATGCATATTCTTAATCATGCATTTAAGTAATTTAATTTTAGCACTTATATTGCGATTTTGCTTTATGAATTTTTTTTACAATTAAGTTGGCTCAGCGCTGTACTGGCCAAAGGCCTTTTGTTAGTCCTAATTTTCACTATGCAAGTCTTATTGCTGAGCTGATTAGTTTGTGGGAGAGAGACGAGAGGAACAGAAACGTTTCTTTTCCCCTCGTCTTTCTCTCCTAACAGTCTGATCAGCAATAAGACTTGCATAGTGTAAACTAGGACTTATAATAGTAAGAAAGTGAACATTTGAGTACGTATAAAATTTTTTATTTTTTATGTGAAGTTTCACAGGTGGGGTCAACAGTTCTGGCAGAGATAAAAAATTGCATGTATCGGGCGTTTCGAAAGTTTATGTCTGGTTCTTATCTAAAGAGGTTTGAAGTTCAACCCCCTTTTGCAGGTTCTTCTGGTAAATCGGCATCGAAAAGCATTCCGACAGAACTTTTACGTAAAATTTGTATGGCTTATTTTTATTATTTAACTCTTGTGTACAGGTCTTTTTTTGCCCCCTTCGTAAAATGGTAAAAAAATACTCTTAAACCGGCTTATAATTATTTAAAAAAATATTCGCAATAAATTCTGCTGCAAGTAGTTGAGTTAAGTTTTGATTTATTGCTAGAAACACAATTAGGACGAATGGCGAATTTCATATAGTACATACGGCGAAATCTGCGAATGAAAGTAGTGACGTTAATTCGTCTATTGGGAATTAGTATGGCTGACTTTCAAAACGTCAATTGCTTTGTCTTCAGACAAAGTGTGCTGCTTCATAACCCCGCAGTACAAAACTGACAATGCGCACACTTTCATAACATCGTCGACAAGTATTAAGAAAGTGGCCAAAAATCGAAAGAGTTATCATAAATTTATGAAATTTGGCCACATATTTCAATTGATAAAATATATGGCCATGTTATGATATGATATTTCAAGCTCTGGAAAATAGAAAACTACAAAAAAGTCTGAAAAATCGTTATTAGTGGATTTAATTTTTCTAAATCGAGCGTTTTTAATGGACTCTATTTACAGAACAAGCAGGATAATCAGGTGGTTGATTGATCTGCCACGGATAACAGTATAATCCTGCGGATTTCTGTGGAATTTCTTTAATAACCACGTTGCTACTTTCTATGTGAAGGCATGGTTAGGTTAGCAGGTTGCTGGTAAGGAAGGGGGAAATTTAGAGTCCAGCTCACTTGGTTCCAATATAATGATCCCTTTGTGATATCTGTGTGTTGAAGAGAAATTAGTGAGATAGGGTGATAGGGAAGGGATAGTGATGTATGAAGATGAAGGAAGAGAGAGAGGAAAGAAAAGCTTCATTCTTTTACAACTCTTTTTTGCACGCTTTTTAATAATGCAGTGTTTCAGCGCCTTCTGGTGTCAAATGAGTCGTATTAAATTTTGAAGCTGTGTTTAGTTAGTAGCCATTGGTTATTTTACTTCGCCGATGATTCTGCTACTCAACGAAGGAGGACGCTCTGATGTTACATTAGGATTAGCATCTGCTGAAGCCGGTGTAGTTTTAGTGACCCAGTGCCTTATGCCTGCATGACTTGAACTTTTCCCACAACAACTGATACAACATATATGCAAATTTACCTTGTATAATATGTATAAATAAATAAATAAATAAAATATAATCAGACCAAAAATTTGGTAATTTAAACTCCAAGGATTCGTGTCCTTCCCATATAAACATGACAGCTTAATAAACTTTTTTACAGACATTATTTCTAAAATGTTTAACAATACCTCCTTTCGTGCAATTCCAAGCAAGGATGCCTACCTCGAAAATGTACTTTTTTAAATTGACTCATGTACTTAATTTAAATAATGCGCATAAAAAAGACTTGTATTTATGCATCGAGCTTGATTAAAAGGAATTGATTGTTCGAGACCTACCAAGTGGAACTCTCTAACAAAAATCATATAATAACGAAGCAGGTTGGTAAGCGAGTTCATTCTCTTCTCTCTCCCTCTCTCCCTTGCAAACCTGTTCCCAGTCGCCGGTAATGTTTGCTGCGAAATGTGTTTTATTTAAGATATTTTACATAGTTCAATTTCAATCTTTGCCCTTTTCCGAATAATAGTTATTCTATTTTGAATAATTATTTAAAAATGTTCAGTTAAAAAAGAACTGGAAACAAAATACAAAAGCTGACTTCGAAAATTCGAAATAAGCTCTCACTCTTTATTTTTTCTCACCATCTCACTTTGGGGCTCTCGATACCAAAAATGGGAATTATTTGAAAAATTAAATTTGTGAGAACCGAATAATTATTTTTTATTCGGCAAAAGCACATACATTTTCACATTACTAATAAAAAAATTTATTTGTGCCAACTACAGTCGTCAAGCTATACGCTTTTAAAGTTAAGGAAACTTAAAAGTATAATAATGGAAACTTCAACCTCGGTGTAGTCATATTATACGTACGTTTATGTTTTTATGTAATATTTTGTGTTATTATTATTATTTTGATATCACGCGTAACCTTATATTTTAGTCACCCTTATTCTATTTGGCGTCGGCAACATCGTCGTCAATTTTGAAACAACATCAATATAACACAATATCAATGCTAACTTTGTATTCCTTAACAGTGTTATGACGACGTTGCCTGTTTATCGATAAATACAATACACATATCCAATATTTGAGTCAGCTGATTCATTTTGTTTACTATTTTTGGTAAAAGTGTTTTTGAATACGCAAAAGTTTTGTAAGTAAATGAAAATAAAATGTTTTTTTTCCTATTGGAACGATGAAAATAAAAAAATTTTAAAAGTGAAAATAAGATTTCTCAGGCAAAAGTCATGCATTTGTCAGTTACCCAAGGAGAAGTAAGTGATAAATTCTGTCATGTTTTGGGAAAATAATGAGTAATGCTCATCCTTTTAATATTTTTAAGTTATTTTCGGCTGAACAAAACATCATTTAGGCAAGTATTGGACAAAATACATATAGCCTATTTTTTGAAAAAAAAGGGATCAGATCAACGTTTATTGGAGATTGGAGCTTCCTCCAAAGGAGTTCAGTGCTAATTGTTTATATATTCCACCTCCAGTTGCTTCACACTCAGTACTGTTTGCAGTCTTTTTTTAATTTAAACCTCAAGTCCCCACTGTGCCTTGAAATAATTGGGAACATTACCTCTGCGGAATCCACTAGCAAAATACGGACTTTTTTCAACTCTTCCACAAGCTTTTCAAATTGGTTGGGGATAGTCATTTTAATTTCGTCCATATATTTTTCACTTTTTTTAAGAAATTTTTTTTAATAAATACGTACATTTTTATATCTACTTTGGTATTTCTTATATTTCACTTTTTTAACATTTAAATTATTTTTCAAATTCGTTGAGGCATGCACACAACAGAACACGACATCAAAAACACTGACGACAAAATGAACGGCAACATCAACATCAATTTTTCTTACAGAATACTAAAAATTTGCTGACAGTCATCGATAAATGGCAATACTATCTACAGGAATACCGATTTGCCAAAAACCATTAAAAACGACGTCGTCTTATGTTTGCCGACGCCAAATAGAATAAGGGTGATTTTCGAGAAAAATTGCGATACATATTTGAAATTAAACTTACTGTTAATAACATCATGGGCATATAGTCTTAGGGTCGTATGCAAAAAAACTTAACAAAGCTTTGCTAAGCAATGTTAAGTAAAGTTGTATTCTAAAAAAATTATTATATCAAAATTCTAAAGTAAGCACCCACGTTTGTTAAGACTACTTAATGTTGATATTTCTAAAATGTATATTTTGTACGTAAAATAGTTTTGTTAATATAGCACATATTGATTCATGTTACATCTGAAAATGAAGCTAGAAGTGCTTGGTCTTATCTTAAATTTATTATTTCTGTCATGTGATGGAAAACATCACCAAATTATCCAACTGATTTGAAATACATAGCAAAATCCATAAAAAAAATATTAAAATAAATACAATTACACAAAAATGTTTTAGTGATGTACATACAATCAAAACTAATCGAAAAATGCTGGATATCCAAATACTCATTTCATTCGAATAAAACAAATTGTAATTATTTTTAATATTTTTTTACTTTTGCTTCATAGAAATGTTTCGCTGTTTTCTTACCATGTCAGAAGTTCATATTTTTTATATTAGGTTACTTTACTTTAAGATAATAAAAATGTATTTAATAAAATAAAAAATTATTTGAATACCCGAATGAAATTGTATTCGATTTTGTACATCATAAGCTGTGAAATGGTTGTTGAACATGGTTGTATTACCAGTATTTATTATTAAATCACAAAATAATTAAAGTTGTCTTTTGAATATGATTTCTTAACAAAGCTATGTTAGCCTTAAAGTGCTTGGCGGCAACTACTTTGAACTTTAAAGCTAAAGTAAAAAATTTTTTGCAAAAGGGGGATTAGTCACCCGCCCATTTTTGTGCAACCATATTCTGCTAATTTACTCTGTGGAATATTTAATAATAAATATTTGTGGAACATTTTAACCCGTTATTTCATTATATAGGGGTAATTTTTCGCCTCATCTGCCAGAATTAGTTAGAATTTTACTTTAGAAAAACTTTGATTTTGTACAATATATTAAAAAAAATTTTTTCAGGTGAACATTTGACCGGTGAATATCGTGATAAAGTAAATCGATTTAAGAAAATTCCTGCTATAACCGATCATGGATTTCAGTTATCCGAAAGCGTTGCTATATTTCGACATTTGTCACGAGAGAAACTTGTTCCAGAGCATTGGTATCCGCGAAAAAATTTAGGACGCAGTCGAATCGATGAGTTTCTCGAATGGCGTCAGCGACATATGGGTTTGGCGACCACCGATTATTTCCAACAAAAATGGTTGGTGCCATATTTGCAAAAAACCAGACCAAATGAAAACTCAGTAAGTATAAACAATATTTACAATTGAAAACTAGAAATAAACGTTAAGACGTAATTTACACTGTACCTTTTCTGCTTGCCTTTGCAGGCGGAATTTTTAAGTTTATTGCTGAGAGGTGTTGAAAAGCATGCGGAGTAAAACAAAAGGCACGAAATGAAAATTCGAGGGAATTTTTAACATTTCTCTTTGTTTTTTCGTGCACTCAACACTAACGGCCTGTGCCACGATGTCACTAGAAATCGGTCGATCGAATACTTATACTGACAACAACAAATTTTCTAATGTTATTGTTGTTTGCAATACAATTTGTCGATCGAACGTTTGCTGGTGACATCGTGGGACAGGCAGTAAATATGTATGTACAGTGGCGAGCACTGGTGGATACATACTTACTAAATACGACATAAAATCGATGTAAAATCCATAAAATAGAAGAAAACATCCAGGTTTTTTATTTAAATGATACAATAAAAGAATAATTAAAGAAAACAAAACGAAGTTTATGAATATCAAAAGTTAAAGTTAAGATTGAGTCAATTTTGGGAAAAAAGTTTATGTATCCACTTCTGCACCTTTAAATTTTTTTTATTTAATTCATATTATTTAGTACTTTTTCGACCAGTTATTGAATTTAATTAAGTTTTTAATGCACCTAGTGGTATTTTTGACCAAAACTCAAGCGGTAAGATTTGGAATATTTGCCCATTCCGTTTGGACTCGGAACCAAAATTCATTAAATGTTGGCAGTGCATTGACGTACTGCCCAAGAATTTGTTTTTAATAAATCCCGTACATTTTCAATGGATTTGAGTTATGAGTTTTATGCTGGCTATTGCATTGTGTTAAATTTTTGCTTTGAAAGGCAATTCCTAACGATTTTCGGCCGTATGATTTTGATCTCCAGATTGTTGATACACAACTTCTTCCGCTGTGTGACCAATATGTTCCACAAAATCATATAAATTCTCTTTTATGATGCTAAGATAATCTTCTTTTCTCATTATACTATGGATTTTTGATAATGAACCCAGACGGCACCAAGTGAAGTAGGCCCATATAATCAAGCTTCCACCTCCATGTTTTATGGTTTTTCCCACTTAGTGCTGTTTTAAAATTTGGTAAGGGCGGTTCCAGTAGTACTTTTCATCATCAGCCTGAAAACAGTTAATTGTGTTTCTATTAGCCATGTAACCCTCTTTCACATTCCAATTTTTGTGCTCTCAGCAAAACTTGAGACGCGCCATCATATTTTTTTCTCATAGTGCTAAAACCATGCACATGAAGCTGAAGGTTTAACATTTTGGACCTACTTCACTTGGTGCCGTCTGGGTCCATTAGTAAAAATCCATAGTATAATGAGAAAAGAAGATTATCTTAGCATCATAAAAGAGAATGCATATGATTTTGTGGAACATAGTGGTCACACAGCGGAAGAAGTTGTGTATCAACAATCTGGAGATCAAAATCATACGGCCGAAAATCGTTAGGAATTGGCTTTCAAAGCAAAAATTTAACACAATGCAATAGCCAGCATAAAACTCATAACTCAAATCCATTGAAAATGTACGGGATTTATTAAAAAAAATTATTGGGCAGTACGTCAATGCACTGCCAACATTTAATGAATTTTGGTTCCAAGTCCAAACGGAATGGGCAAATATTCCAAATCTTACCGCTTGAGTTTTGGTCAAAAATACCCCTAGGTGCATTAAAAGCTTAATTAAATTCAATAACTGGTCGAAAAAGTACTAAATAATATGAATTAAATAAAAAAAAATTAAACGTGCAGAAGTGGATACATAAACTTTTTTCCCAAAATTGACTCAATCTTAACTTTAACTTTTGATATTCATAAACTTCGTTTTGTTTTCTTTAATTATTCTTTTATATCATTTAAATAAAAAACCTGGATGTTTTCTTCTATTTTATGGATTTTACGTCGATTTTATGTCGTATTTAGTAAGTATGTATCGATCAGTGCTCGCCACTGTATATAAACATCAAAAAGTCATGAAGAAAAAAAGACTTACTTACAGCCGTGTTTTAATCTCTGCGACAAAATAAAAATTATAACAAATGAAAATTTTTACGTTGCTTAAAATCATGATACAATAATATAAAGGTAAAACCGTTCTCTCTTTTCGTTGCCATATTAACTTTCTGACGTTTGTCCCGATTATTTTTTACTCTCAAAACTAATGCTACCTTATTAATTTATGAAATCCGAGTTTTTTTATTAATTTTTTGACGTTCTTAAAAATAATGGAAAATATTTTAATTATTTCATAAATTTATAAAAAATAAACAGCAAATAAGTTACAGCAGCACCAACAACGGCAGCAAGCAAGATACAAGAGGAAGGAAATTTCCAACTGAATCAAGGCGGAACTTTGTCTTTGTACTCTTTGGGGTATTGCCTTACATCAACTGCATGATATAAATATAGAAGGTACTTCCATTCTCTCATTTTTTCTTGACATTCACCATCTGACAAGTATAAGTATTGTGAAGTTTCCGGTAAAATCGTGCTACCGTATTAATTTAATATTTCCCCCTCTGTTTCCTGTTTGTTTGAAAATTTTATTCAAAAAAAAAAAAAAAAAAGATCGCATGACGTAGATGGTGCATCAAGGTCATCAAACGAACGATTGAAAAAATTAATTTCTGCAGATGAAAAGACTTCCTCCTTCCTGATATTATGGAAATAATAATTATACCCATCGTTCGTTTGATGACCTTGATGCACCATCTACGTCATGTGACCTTTCCCAAACTTTAGTCTGTGTTGCTTATGTACGTCTTACAATGGTGGTTTTTTTTTGATGATTTAGATGCTTCAAGTACTCCGTGGTTTGTATAACATTATGAATAGTTATTTAACTGACGCTAACTCCGACTGCAGCTCTAATTATACTTAAACTCACAGATGAATTCGAAACCATTTAGAGAATTTTGCGACTATATCGAGGTGAAAACTTCTTGTAAGTCTTTCCTTTGTACCATTTGGAATACTCTGATGGATTCTTCATGTAATTGCTTATAACTTTTGGGATGAGACGAAGTTTTCCGCCAATAGCGCGGATAGAAAGCCCTAGATCGTGATACGTCTCAAGTTTTGCGATTTCGGTGGAACTAAGCGACGGCTTTTTCCTAATACTTTTTCTTTGTGCAAATAAAACGTTTTTCTATTGCACTTAACGGTATTTTTGCATAAACATCAAAGATTAATTGAAAATTCATCACTGAGGCTAATCTATGTTAACACTGAAATATTAAAATTTCTCTTGCTGTTTACGAGAACTATTATGAAAGTCCACTTAATGTTTACTGATCCATTTGGAATTTTTGTCAATAAAGCAACAGAGTATCCTCTTAAGAATGACTTAAAAAAATACTTGCTATTCTTTTAAGGAATCGCGAAAATGTATACTGTGGTCTAAAATTTCAAGTGAGGCTATCCTATGTTAACGGAGTGTATATGCGACTGTGTTTTATATGTATGAAACAACCGTGAATTCCGCTAATAAAACATCGATGTATCGCTTCTATTTACTGCGTTTCTTTATATCGATGCTTTTAAGAACGAAGTTGCATCCCAAGCCGTGAGGCTTTTTTTTGTTATCTATTGAATGAAATAATTAATCAAATATTTGCTTTTGTAGGTCTTATTACACACAGATTTCGTTATTCGCATGTTCAATTAACATTAAAAAAATGTGTGTTTAACTACAATTTCTAAACTCAAATTACACATTTTAAAAAGCATTCCGAATATAAAAGTTGCCGTTATGTGTGTGTGGCAACGCTTTCCTCTCTGTTTACAAAAAAAAAAACAGTAATCAAATAATTGGGACAAAAGTCAGAATTAATTTTATACGTCAAATGTGGTTGTACCTTTATATTATTGTATCATGCTTAAAATATAAAAATTGTCATTTGTTATAATTTTGTTATTTGTCACAAAGTTCAGAATGAGAGGGTTAATGTAAATGTGCGTGTCTTTTTGTAAGGGATTTAAAAGATAATTGTCAAAACAAAGCAGACTAAAGGCTAATAGTGTGAATAGGCACTAAGTAATGAAAATTAATCCAATGTATACATATCGAGCCCTTGCTTCAATAGAGCCCATATCTCAGAAAAAACTTGTTTTGCAGAAATCGAGTTTGAAGTTTTGATTTTACTAACAACTGAATGGAAAATTAAAAATTTTATTCTTCTCTCAAGAGTTGAATGTACAAAATTTCAACAATATCAAAAACGATATGACTATTAATTCTGCATTATTAACTTAAAAATAGCGTTTTTTGTATTATGACTCTATTCCACAAGCAAAGTCTGGATATGTATAAAGATATGTAATTTTGTAAATATATCTATGCATGCATGTATGTACATATGTATGTGTATATGTTTGTTAGTATGATTAAAATTGCGGAAGCATACAGCATAACATGATTAACCTTGGCAATGGCATTGGTTTATATCACTGTTGCCAGAGTCGTAATTTTTTTGGATAACTAAAAAGTCTTAAACTTAATGAAAACAAAAAAAAAATCAAATACAACCTAATTGATCATCTCTTCCTTTTCTTATAACATGGTCTGTTCAATAATATCGAAAGAATACACTACGTTAGTTATATAATTTTCTTATTTCATTGTTGTTTTCAATATGAATTTCGGCATATGGCCGATTCGGCCATGACACAGAGTTCAATTCCGTTCGAAATCGGAATTCAATCCACCCCATTTTTGTAGGAGATGGTGTGTAAAGAAGAAAACTAAAATAAGGAAATTTGTCAGGTGTGTCCAGACTATTGGGGACGCTGGTTGGTGAATACACCGGCTAGGCATCGATATTTTGAGGTAGATTCAATTCCGTTTCCGAACTGAATTGAACTCTGTGTTGATTTAGATTATTTTGTTGCTACCTTTAAGCGTATCTCACGTATCCATTCAAAATGTTTTCAACTTTAACTAACCGTCCACCCACACGAGCAATCTTAGCAAGTATTTCCGTGGCAATTGTCAAATTCGATTGCCGACACAAGATATTAGCGTGTAGACCGTATGAATATGTGTTCAAATATAATTACATATATTCACTAACAAATGTTAAAATACATTGCTGAGCAATAATGTCTTAATACATGCTGTCAAATTCAAATACGGGGGAATACTTATTGTGAATGTCGTCGTCGACGTCACATCAAGACGACAGTAAAAATTGTCACTTGTTTACTTTTTGTCGACAACAATCGACTACTATAAACACACTCCATTAATTTACAAATCTTTAGAGATAAGTAAAAGATTGTCAATAAGATTTAATTGTTACCTCTAAAGAGTAGACGAGTGATAATATTTGCTGTCGTCTTGGTGTGACGTCGACTACGCCATTCACAATAAGGGGAATTATTATTTTTTCAACGAAAAAGACAAATCTAAAAGTTTAAACAATATAAAATAAATAAAAGCTTAATTTATAATTAGCCACACCTCTAAGTATTGCTAATTTTGGTATATATATGCATAAAAGACAAATATATTTGTATGTACGTGTTCGCCACCTCTATATACATTGTTGAACACAAGCAATTTGCCGTCATCATTCTGCCGGCGTTATTGCTTGTGTTAAGACACAACAAATTGCTCGTGTGATCGTAGTAAAGGGTGTTTTTTATTGAGGTATAGAACTTTAAGTTGGCATCATTTTTTTAACTGGCGGTAATTTTGCCAGCTGTCAAGTGATTAATATTTAGTTTGGTTTGCCATTTCATCATGAACAGGTTGACAAAAGAACAACGCTTGCAGATCGTGCAAATTTATTTCGAAAATAATGGTTCAGTTCGCGAAGTTTACCGCAAGCTCCGTCCATTTTATGGTCGACATAATCGTCCATCAGAGCAATTAATTCGGTTAACCATGGATCGTTTTCGCACTACGTTTACTCTATGTGATAATACGCATCCGCAGAGACGTCGAACAGTGCGCACCGAAGAAACAATTGCCGCTGTAAAGCAAAGTGTTGAAGAGGACCCGAATGAATCGATTCGCCACCGTGCACAGCAATTGGAGCCGACTAACCGACTATTTTGTTCCCGAATTGGATGGCATGAATGTGGATGAGTTGTGGTTCCAACAAGACGGCGCTACATGCCACACAGCGCACGTCACAATCGATTTATTGAAGGAAACATTTGATTAGCGCATAATTTCGCGGAATGGACCTGTCAATTGGCCACCAAGATCGTGTGATTTGACACCATTGGATTATTTTCTTTGGGGATATGTGAAGTCGCTCGTCTACGCCAACAAACCAGAAACGTTAGGGGACTTGGAAGCCAACATTCGTGGCGTTATTGCCAACATACGGCCCCATATGCTCGAAAAAGTGGTTGAAAATTGGACTTGTAGAATTGGCTTTATTCGAGCCAGCCGCGGCGGCCACATGCCCGAAATCATATTTAAACATTAATGGCATAAAATTATCCTTCCAATAAATCCAAATTAATGGACATTAAAACGATTTTCTTGTATTTTATTTCAATTCGAAGCTCTATACCTCTAAAAAAACACCCTATATAACGATGTATTTCATAAAAGCTTTCTCCCTTTCGTGTTTATTTTTATTAACACTTTTCAACTATAAAGGTATTCACATCAGTTTTTTTCTTGTTGGAAAAAACTGATGTGAATACCTTTTATGTTTATATAATTGACTTTAATTTTAGTTTGTTTTTTCAAATGCCGCGATAGAATTTTATACATATACATATGAATTTTATAATCGAAAAATAAAAAAATAAAAATTCTGTGGCAATAAGGAAAAAGTGCTTAAGTCATACTTTACAGGAGAGCACTTTTATGCGTTCAAGTCGATTTTCAGAATTTTTTTCTTTTACAGTTAAATTGGGAAATTCTCAGTTTAACTAATTTTTTTTAAGCAAACATCGTTTTACACACTACAACTAATACATTTAAGTTGAAATGTTCCAAACAATAACCTCAATTAAGCTATTACTCCAAATAAGATTAGAAGTCTAAAAAAGATAAGTGTCAAGTCATAGTGCTATAACTTCCTGAAAAATTACACAAATTAATTGAGATTTTGACCAGGGGTACTTTCAAAATCAGCTTATCTCGACTTAAGCACTTTTTCCTTTTTTCCACAGAATTATTTCTGCTGAAAAAAAATAAAAAATTTTCAAATCATTAGATTTTCGAAAAATCTAGTTGAAAACAACTCAAATGTTGTGATTGGCCCCGTTGGCCAAGAATAATTCAAGAATAATTATTATTTTCGATCCCTTATTACAATGAAATTTTAAAACAAAGCTCGTATACCTACGGCCCTATGCATAATCAAAAATTGGCATGAAGTTAGCATAAGTGGCAAAATTTAACATGGTCTTACCGTCTTCTGTCATACAATTTTACATTAAAAATCACTCTAGGATGTAATCGTGTGTTAAAACTACATTATGCGGTGTTTTTTAATGTCAATTTGTATAGAGGAACTCGTCAACACGTAGTTAAATTTTGTCACTTGTTCTAACTTTATGCCAATTTTTGATTATACATAAGGCTGATAATACTATTTACGCGAAGTTAAACAAAAATTGAAAAAAAATTCAAATAATTAGCAGAATAATTTTATTTGCAACCGGCAACACTTAAACGTAAATAGCACTCTTAATTTTACTTTCACATACATATCGTCGCTATTTCAAAAAATGTCAGTTAGCTCGGTTAGTTAAAATAGCGACGATATGTACATACATGCTCGTACATTAATGCATACAAACTCCACATTTAACATAACATAAATTAATTACAATATTTATGTAGCATAAACTATAATTTATTGTGTATACTTTTTTATACCTTTACTGTTTTTTTAAATTTCTTTATTGTGTGAATTTTGTAGGTGAATGTTGCAGCAAAACAACTCGGACACACACTCAATGACTTTGAAAATCTCTTTTTGAATTCGAAAAAGTTTATGGTCGGTGATACTGTATCTTTTGCAGATTTAATTGCCATTTGTGAAATTGATCAGCCAAGTAAGATGAAAAAAAACATTAAAACTAAAAATATACTATTTACCAATATGTTTTATTTAATTAGAATACATTGGATATAATCCATTTGGAAATCGCAGTAAACTATCAAGATGGTATCAATCGGTACGTGAGGAATTGGGGCCATACTACAAGGAAGTAACCGACAGTTTCGAGAATAAGTTAAAGTCTGTTGAAAAGGATCGCAAAGAAGCAATCTCGATTAAGCAATGAAAAATAATATTTTTGTAAAACTTAATATTACTTAATATTTTTTAAATTTGCAAATTAGTTTTTAAGTTGTATTGTTATTTTTTATTTATTCAATTCTCAAGACTTGTTGTATTGCTTAAAGTTGTATTTCAAAAGAAAGTTTCAATCAAATTGTCTCGTTAACAAAAACAAATTATGTATTTATAAAATGTTTTTGTTTTAAGAGATTTTGGTTGAAATTGTTTTTTCAAATATGACTAAACGATGCAACATGGATTTTGAATTGAGCAATTGTATATATATTTTTTATATCTACTGTTTTATTTACATACATACATATGTATACTTTGGTATACAAATATGCGTGTGTGTTAATTAATATATGCTTAAATAGAATAAAATAATGTATATTTTTTTTTGAAATTTACTGCTTTAAACAATAACCCAAACCTTTTTATTTTTTTATGGAAACTTTTAGAAAATATGTAAACAACTTTACCAACGTCCATTAAAATCAGCTTCTATGTTCTCTTTATTCATTAATACAAACATTCCATAATAAGTTTTTAGTTAGTGCATTAAATTTAAAATTTATGTACAAGTAAGTATAAAAGCTCAGTTTTCTATCTTTCATTCAATAAAAATCTCATTGAAGTATATAGTCTGCTGAAATGCAAAAATACGTAACTAAAAAAAATTCCAAATCGCATTTTAAATTAATTATAGGGTATCACATCGAAACACATGTCCCTACAAATTTTCAAACCTTTATTATAGCCAACAATCGTATTAAAAACTAATATGAAGAAACTTTATTTACTTCAGCACATAGAATATTTTTGTTTACTCTTTTCCATCCTATAAAATTTAAAAAAGTGTAGTTACGTGATTTTGTAATTCAGCTAACGATATGTATTAAGCGGATCCCAAGATGTATGTACATACATATATGTACATATATAATCTTTTTAAAATTTGCATTTTGCGGTCATTTTCGTTTTTGATGATTTTTGAGAATTGTCCAATGATTTGTAAGTTTCTGCAGATAGGGAAAATAAATTTTACAGTTTGGCAAAGTAGTAGATAGTAATTTTTTTCAAAATTTGTTTGATTTTTGCGCATCTATAGTATTTGGAGATGAAAATTTTGCTTGTTTTTATGGCTAAGCATTATGAAACTCGTCAATAGACTTCAACCCAAACATTTTTGAATTTAGCTAACAAAATAAATAAACTTCGGTATTTCATGGTTTTGGAGATACTACGTATACTACGTGCAATTTATAAGAATTAAAATGTTCCGCTACCAAAAACGACGTATACTAATGTTGGGATTCGAAGCATTACATTGTGCCTTTTCAAGAATAAAAAAAACATAAAATCTTTCAAAATAAATTAATTTTCACTGCTCATAAAACTATTTTTTTGTACAGTACAAAAAAAAAACAACCTTAGAACAACTTAAGAGAATTTTTTTATACTCACATCGAAGATACTATATAACTTTATTAGAGAAATTATGTTTCCTCACGACCACTTCTAACACAGAAAAAATTTTATTTTGAAATCTTCATAAATAACGAAGTAAACACTTAATTAATAACCCTTCTAGGCAATCTGGTAAAAAAACATCAAACAGGAAATAACTTCCTTGATGTTATTAAATACATTGACAATATTAGTGCATACTTTCAGGTTTTTCATTTCCTACACTTTGTAAGTTAGCAAAAATCAGTGTCCAAATTCTTCAAATGACGGCATCTCTCTTAAGTCTTTCACGAAAAATCCCATAATGGTGATACCTAAAGAATTAACACAGCAGCAGCCAATTAATGGATTTTTGAAAAATTCATGTTTTTTGCGTTTATCTCGGAAATGCGCGGCCGAAAACGGCTGGAAAACGCTATACGTACGGAATGCACCAGCTGAATCCGAAAATCACCATTAGAATTGGATTCGAGCGAATTTTCACATTTTTCGTGCATGTGTCTTAAGTCTTTTGGGATATCTGAGAGCAAAATTGTACAAAAGACTTAAGGCACGAACTTGACTTTCAAGTTGGAAAAATTCAAGTTCGTGTCTCAACTCTTTTGGGATATCTGAGAACAAAAATGAGCAAAAGACTTAAGACACAAACTTGACCTTTAAGTTGGCAAAAATCAGTGTCCAAATTCTTCAAATGACGGCATCTCTCTTAAGTCTTTCACGAAAAATCCCATAATGGTGATACCTAAAGAATTAACACAGCAGCAGCCAATTAATGGATTTTTGAAAAATTCATGTTTTTTGCGTTTATCTCGGAAATGCGCGGCCGAAAACGGCTGGAAAACGCTATACGTACGGAATGCACCAGCTGAATCCGAAAATCACCATTAGAATTGGATTCGAGCGAATTTTCACATTTTTCGTGCATGTGTCTTAAGTCTTTTGGGATATCTGAGAGCAAAATTGTACAAAAGACTTAAGGCACGAACTTGACTTTCAAGTTGGAAAAATTCAAGTTCGTGTCTCAACTCTTTTGGGATATCTGAGAACAAAAATGTGCAAAAGACTTAAGACACAAACTTGACCTTTAAGTTGGCAAAAATCAGTGTCCAAATTCTTCAAATGACGGCATCTCTCTTAAGTCTTTCACGAAAAATCCCATAATGGTGATACCTAAAGAATTAACACAGCAGCAGCCAATTAATGGATTTTTGAAAAATTCATGTTTTTTGCGTTTATCTCGGAAATGCGCGGCCGAAAACGGCTGGAAAACGCTATACGTACGGAATGCACCAGCTGAATCCGAAAATCACCATTAGAATTGGATTCGAGCGAATTTTCACATTTTTCGTGCATGTGTCTTAAGTCTTTTGGGATATCTGAGAGCAAAATTGTACAAAAGACTTAAGGCACGAACTTGACTTTCAAGTTGGAAAAATTCAAGTTCGTGTCTCAACTCTTTTGGGATATCTGAGAACAAAAATGTGCAAAAGACTTAAGACACAAACTTGACCTTTAAGTTGGCAAAAATCAGTGTCCAAATTCTTCAAATGACGGCATCTCTCTTAAGTCTTTCACGAAAAATCCCATAATGGTGATACCTAAAGAATTAACACAGCAGCAGCCAATTAATGGATTTTTGAAAAATTCATGTTTTTTGCGTTTATCTCGGAAATGCGCGGCCGAAAACGGCTGGAAAACGCTATACGTACGGAATGCACCAGCTGAATCCGAAAATCACCATTAGAATTGGATTCGAGCGAATTTTTACATTTTTCGTGCATGTGTCTTAAGTCTTTTGGGATATCTGAGAGCAAAATTGTACAAAAGACTTAAGGCACGAACTTGACTTTCAAGTTGGAAAAATTCAAGTTCGTGTCTCAACTCTTTTGGAATATCTGAGAACAAAAATGAGCAAAAGACTTAAGACACAAACGTGACCTTTTTGGACACTGATTTTTGCCAACTTAAAGGTCAAGTTTGTGTCTTAAGTCTTTTGCACATTTTTGTTCTCAGATATCCCAAAAGAGTTGAGACACGAACTTGAATTTTTCCAACTTGAAAGTCAAGTTCGTGCCTTAAGTCTTTTGTACAATTTTGCTCTCAGATATCCCAAAAGACTTAAGACACATGCACGAAAAATGTGAAAATTCGCTCGAATCCAATTCTAATGGTGATTTTCGGATTCAGCTGGTGCATTCCGTACGTATAGCGTTTTCCAGCCGTTTTCGGCCGCGCATTTCCGAGATAAACGCAAAAAACATGAATTTTTCAAAAATCCATTAATTGGCTGCTGCTGTGTTAATTCTTTAGGTATCACCATTATGGGATTTTTCGTGAAAGACTTAAGAGAGATGCCGTCATTTGAAGAATTTGGACACTGATTTTTGCCAACTTAAAGGTCAAGTTTGTGTCTTAAGTCTTTTGCTCATTTTTGTTCTCAGATATCCCAAAAGAGTTGAGACACGAACTTGAATTTTTCCAACTTGAAAGTCAAGTTCGTGCCTTAAGTCTTTTGTACAATTTTGCTCTCAGATATCCCAAAAGACTTAAGACACATGCACGAAAAATGTGAAAATTCGCTCGAATCCAATTCTAATGGTGATTTTCGGATTCAGCTGGTGCATTCCGTACGTATAGCGTTTTCCAGCCGTTTTCGGCCGCGCATTTCCGAGATAAACGCAAAAAACATGAATTTTTCAAAAATCCATTAATTGGCTGCTGCTGTGTTAATTCTTTAGGTATCACCATTATGGGATTTTTCGTGAAAGACTTAAGAGAGATGCCGTCATTTGAAGAATTTGGACACTGATTTTTGCCAACTTAAAGGTCAAGTTTGTGTCTTAAGTCTTTTGCACATTTTTGTTCTCAGATATCCCAAAAGAGTTGAGACACGAACTTGAATTTTTCCAACTTGAAAGTCAAGTTCGTGCCTTAAGTCTTTTGTACAATTTTGCTCTCAGATATCCCAAAAGACTTAAGACACATGCACGAAAAATGTGAAAATTCGCTCGAATCCAATTCTAATGGTGATTTTCGGATTCAGCTGGTGCATTCCGTACGTATAGCGTTTTCCAGCCGTTTTCGGCCGCGCATTTCCGAGATAAACGCAAAAAACATGAATTTTTCAAAAATCCATTAATTGGCTGCTGCTGTGTTAATATTTTAGGTATCACCATTATGGGATTTTTCGTGAAAGACTTAAGAGAGATGCCGTCATTTGAAGAATTTGGACACTGATTTTTGCCAACTTAAAGGTCAAGTTTGTGTCTTAAGTCTTTTGCTCATTTTTGTTCTCAGATATCCCAAAAGAGTTGAGACACGAACTTGAATTTTTCCAACTTGAAAGTCAAGTTCGTGCCTTAAGTCTTTTGTACAATTTTGCTCTCAGATATCCCAAAAGACTTAAGACACATGCACGAAAAATGTGAAAATTCGCTCGAATCCAATTCTAATGGTGATTTTTGGATTCAGCGTTTTTCGCAGCGCGTTTCCGAGAAAAACGCAAAATATAAAAATTTCAAATATCCATTAAAGTTCGAATTTAACCCTTCTTTCTGATTGCCTCTTCAAATAAATCATATATACGCATATACATAAGAGCAGTAGTTTACTTTGAATATTAATATCATCAAGAATTTATTTTCAAATAAATTTTTTATTATTTTAACATTTTATTAAATATCGCATACAATCATTTTTAAAATTTAAATTGAATACTATTCAAATTAAGGATATTTGATTACTTAAAATTTAAACCAAATTAAAAAATAGCAAATTTTAATTGATTTCATATACATACATACAAACTTTTAAATATACAAATTATTATGAAATAAATATTCATAATGAGTGGATTTTTCTTCATATTGTTTATAATTTAAATATGATTTAAAACAAAAATAAATATATAAATATACCTTTTTATTTCAATCATATTTTAGAGCTCTGATAGTAAAGAAAGTAAACGTTTCAAAGTCCCGCTTAACACTCGTCAACTTTTCTTGATCAACTTTTAATTCAGCTGGTGGAAAAGAGATATTTGTATTTCCTTCACTGTCTTTGGATTCTGTAACTTTTTGCGAACCGAAAATCGTTAATATATATCGACATATTTATTCGCTTGGGGTAACGATAATGTGATTCCGTAATTTCTTTTTAACGATAGTGTCCAGTTTTATCTTACTCACCATTTAAATCAATATTATGTGGTATCTCTGTATAGAAAATGTGATAATAAGCGAAAAGCACAAAAAATAATATAGAAAAACACAATGAATTTGATATTGTGACTTCATTTCTTTTTATCCAACCGACAGCGAATATCGTTAAAATATGTTACTGAATAGCAAAGTCGATAAGTTTTCGTTATATTTATTATAGCGATACGATTATCGCTAAAAAAGTTACTGAATCCAGGTACTGATCAACCGGCACAAAAATTAAACATTCGTATAGAAAATCGAAAAATATTTATAATGTATGTATGTATAATTAAAATATCCACATTTTGACAACTTATTTATGTGAAATAAAGCATTACATTTTTGAGTGCAAATAATCCAAGCAATTTTTTTCCTATTAATGCTATTAATGTAACGAAAATAAAACGTACATACATACATACATATGTATGCAAGCATTACATATTTGAGCATTTTGTAAGTTTATAAATGTATTTTGTTAATTTAAAATGTACATAAGTATGTAAATATTTGAAAACAAAAACGGAAGCATTCTGATCCTATTTCTTACAACAAATTAAAATAAATTAAACCGAATACAGTTAGTACTAGAACATTTATAGATTTGTTGTACATTGTTTATTAATGTTACCTATGAGTTTTTTTCGCATCGAAAAATATATTATATACATATGTGTATGTAGGATGATTTACAAAATAATCCTCTGATGCAAAATTTAATTAAAAAGTATGCAGGAGTTCTCATGTATCGAGAGTAAATATGGTACGGAAATGCTTTAGTTTTTTTCATTATAATTCCGTGTTTTTAACATTATTATTTTAAAGTGCTGTCTTTTGAAAGAGGCCATCAGTTTATTATTGCTCATCCTCTGTTTTACGAAATAGAAATCGAAAGATTCTCATGGGTGCATAAATTTTAAGCGCTTAATTATCCATTTCGGCATTTTGTTCGCCCTCTGGATCTTCATCGTGCTCGTTTAAAAGCGGGCTGTCATCTTCTAAATAGCTGGGCGGTATTGGTGTTGCTGGTGTTGTGGGAGCAGATCTGGAGATCCATCCTCTTCGTGGTCGGCTACGATTAATAAAGAAATTCGAGCTTACAACGCTAGTAACAGGACTTTTAAGGATCGTGCACCGACTGCCTGATGTAAGCTGATTGGCTGCCGTCATAGGTATATAGAGGGCCTTATTGGGTTTAGATGTGTAAAAGCGCTTTTTACTATGTTGTAGGGTAGATGGCCGTTTCGAGGAAGATGTGTATGTAAAGCCGGTACTTGTGCCAGCGCAGTTACTGTTTAGAGACGATTTGCTATTCGTTTTTTTAGTTGCTTGTGCAGTTACAACAACTGACGACGTTGCTGACGGTATCGACTGTATCGAGTTGGCAAGAGAGTTACTAGCAGTGCGGTTGGTACTTGAACCATCAGTTAAAGTTTGTTGCTCAGGCATGGTTGATATTCGCTGAAGTTTTGATCCCGTTTCTAAGGCTGGTGAAGTGCATTTGTTAACTGCGGGAGATGGTGAAGACATTGTATGGTGGAGTAGAGGTCTAGTCGATGTCCGAAAAACTAAATCTTCTTCGTATTTGCTAACACCTTCCTGTAGTTGACGAATCTGGTCAAGGATTTCTTTTACTTCTCCGGTAGGACTAGTGGCTTGCGGCGGTGAACTTGGTGTTCCCACATTAGCCAAGCTGCTTACGCCTGAACAGGTACCCGATGTTACGTAACTACGCAATAGTCCATCTTCAATATATTTCTTTGTAATATCATTCATTCGTAATGGCGAATCTCCTACGGCAAAGCTTCCTGAGGGTAGTTTTTGCTGTTGCTGAAGTAGCTGGCAGCAAGTCTCAAGACTACGACGCAAAAACTGCAAGTCTCTAATTTCGTTGTCATTTCGATTCATCGACGATTCAAATTCGCCGCCTTTAGGAACTGTAACGGAAATACCTCCTAAAGAATTATTGGATTGATAGAACACCGGTTCCCTGGTTGAGGAATCAACATGAAAATGTGTAGGATTAGTATTAACCCGATGCAGAGGATTCGGTTTAATACAGCCATTACTGAAAATAACCGGCGTACCACCAGATTGTGGATGCACGACGACACCAGCACCAGAAATCGATCCGGCTATAGAAGAGTCTTCCGATCGCTGTTGTTGTCTGCTGGTCACATTTCCTCCAATTCCTGCTGCGCAACTATTATTTACAAAAATATCACTAATGCTACTGTTGCTGTTCGTTATATACCGAAACTGTTGATCACTTTGAGACTGTACGAAGCCACTACTGTTGGGCAACGTACGTAATTCAGTGCTACTGTTACTATTGTTTATCACATTTGGATTGAAATTATCGCTATTTGTGCGCTCTTCTATATCACCATCACCACTACCGCTCTCGAAAGGAGTTTCGCTTTCAAATTCCCTTAGATTGTTGTTATATTGGGTAATTCGTTCGCCTCCTCTACCCACTACAACGTTCAGTCGACCTGTAGCGGGTGTATTGATTTGACTGCTAGCTGTACTATAATGAATATTTCGTCCAGTGTTATAGTTGTATTGTACATTTCCATTTGCATTGGTATTCAATTCCAATTGGCCGTTGGCATTCCCGCTCGTGCCACTTGGCATTAAAACGGCTGCGTTAACATTCTGACACACTAGCTGTGAGGCAGAGCGCGGCATCATGTATTGTTGCTGAAAATGTGGTCTGAAACCAATTTCAGGACTTGCCGCCCTTGAATACGGCGGTGGTACGAGAGTGTTTGCTTCGTTGATGTTGCATATAAAACTAGAACTAAGTGAGTCAACCGTACTTGCAGCAGACAAGGATCCAGCGGGACGCACTATATAATTACGAAAATATTGTACCATTAGGTAACTAGAACCGTTTTTGCCGTTATCACTATTGCAAGTGAATACCAGTGGATATAGATCCGGTTTCGATGTGACCTTAAATAATAATATAGAAACAACTTATATAAATCATCTAACAACAAGGAATTATGTAATTATAATACAAATACTTACCTCAGTATATGGTGGCGGGGGATGATGAAATGAATTGCAACGGCTGTATTGAGGTGGGGCATAACATGAACCAGCTGAATCGCCTTCTGATTGGACGTGGTGTTCATTGAATCCCCACCCACATAGTGTTCGTCTTTTTTTCCATAGCGAATAGGCACAAAGGATTGCTAAAATTATTGCTACGACAACACACCTGCAATAAATACGCATTTATTAAACTATGTTTCTATTCTTTTCGGTTTATTCCGCTTTTTGGAGTTTTGATATTTTTATTATATTATTCGATTTTCATTACAATGTAACTGATAAAAATTCATTGCTAATATTTTTTTAAGTATAGTTATTGCTTAACCAGCCAAACCTCTATGTGCTTCACTACACCCCATATACGTTTTGAGATGAAAAGAAACATTTTTAGAAGTGCCACGATTGGGGTTCAACCAACCTATATTGTAGAATACAATTCTAATTATCTTATATATAAATACGGCACACATTTTTTTGTCGTACACTTTTAAGTATCTTATCGTCCACCAATATTAGTGAAACATATATCGAGCCATAACTGCTAAAATAGCTTAAGCGACACATTTTTTGGACTTCGTTTTTTTTTTTGACGAAAATCGACTATTTACGATCGCAAATAATCGATTTTGGTCAAAAATTGAGGTCAAATCAAGACCACCTTATATCAATTCGCCTTGGAAAAAAAAGATGGCAGCCGATATATCGAGAAGATTCGGTGAAAATTGCGTAATTGTGAGGTGACTGCGTGAATTTCTCGAAGAAGAGGGCAGAAAGTTTTTGGTCACGAAGCAGTGAACACGGGAAAGTGAAAGTTTTTTTTTGGAAAAGTGCATAAAATTGGCTCCAAAAGGTGAGAGTCTATGGAAAGACAATAATCTCGAGTGAGGTTCAATTAAACAAACAGTATAGCAGAGCGAAAATTTTCGATAAAGGAATAAGAAAAGTGCCGGGAGTGAAAATTTACACTTAAATTCAAAAGTCGCCATCAGCTACAACGCCATAAAAGACAAAAATTCAGTCATAACCTGCGGTATTTAGCCGGAAAACGGTCAAAAATAAAGGACGAAACCTACAGAGCCTACAACATCGGCATTCAGACATTGCACCGGTCTATCAAAAGGACCTGAAGGTGTGAGTACGGGCAAAAATTCCATCGCATCCCTGTTCACCGCTGTACCTACCGGCTGAGATATATATCTACAATTTGTAATTACCGGCTAAAACACATACATATATACATTAAATTCTTTTTACCTGTTAAAACATATTTACCTTAAAAGTCTACTTACTGCCAAGGGAAATATACCTGTAAAATTTTACTTACCTGGAAATTATACTTACCGGCTGAGACATGAAAATGGTACGTACCTGCTAAAAGACACGTAGAGGAGATCTATAGCTACCTGCCAATACCAATATTTTTGAAAAACTATGCCCACCTGTTAATATAAATATACTCGAGAACTGTAACTACCCATGTAAAGACAAAAATACCAAAAGGAAAAACTGTACATTTACTGGGAGCAGAAACACAGAATACAAAAAGGTTTTGAAAGTGGGATTAAATACATACACACATAATGTACATAGGTTTACCAGCGAAGACTTCATATAAACGCCCTTCTGGCCGGCGCAAAACAATCAGCACCACCGTACCGATAGACGTAGCTGCTCATAATTCCAGAAGGAGTACGAGGAGGAAAATCGGACAAGTACCAGGCGTCTGGAACGAGGGAGAACAGAGAAGGTCCAGCCAAGCTGAAGGAGGTATAAGTATCGCTATGCCAGCGGTACCTGTGGTAAATTGTTTTATAAATTTATTTCCTTTGAATTCGATACACCAATACTTGAGCCATATATATATATATATATATATATATATTTGAATATTTTATAGAATTGTACTCTCTTATATTTATATATGTACATACGTACATTTACGAACGTACGTATATATATATTGTTACGAAAATAGCCGTCAACAATGTTAAGTAGCATTACACAGAAATATTCCAACAGGGTTAATGTAAATGCTACGCGAAAATATTCCTACAGGGTCAAAGCAAAGAATAGTCTAGAAAGTAGCCAATAACTAAATAAGCATGCCTAGCTTGATTAAACAAGCAAAAGCAACAACAACAAAAAAAGCGTCTGCTATTAAGAAGATTCACATATTTGTACACATACATACATGCCAATTCAAACGAAAAGCAAAAGATAAACAACCACCGTGTGTTGCTTAGTTAATGATGTACACACGTACGCATATACACATGTATGTACATAGTTACCACATGAACTTAATTAAGAACATATAAGATGATAATGATCGTCTAGACATTGCTTGAAACTTCTAGTGGAATTTCTGTGAAATATAAGTAGAGGTGACGCATCCAATGAGTTAGTTAGTTGCAGTTGTAAGTCAGTCGCGAACAGTTATAGTTAGTGCTAATCAGAAAGTAGTGAAGTTAAGAACTCGTTAATCAGTTGATAATTAAGTTGTGAATTGATAATAGTCTGTCGTGGAATTGAGATTATTGTGGAGTCTATCGTGTCGACTGGAGTAAAGGGAACAGCGCAGCGAAAAGACGTGTATAAGGGTGTAAGTAAAGCCAGTGAGTCTTTATTGGTGTATCAACTGTGAGTGTCGGCAGAGTGAGTGCCGTGTGTGACAAGCATCAGACAAAGAGGTATTGGTGTATCAACTGTCAGTGATGGCAGAATGAGTCTCGTAAGTGACGAGCAGTAGACAAAGAGGTGTCACGTGATTACTTACGCAGCCAGCTAAGAAACGTGCGTAAACTACAGCGAGGAAGGCGTAGTGGTAACCAGTTGTGAATATTTGTGTGTAATTTATTAGTTTAAGTTGTATTACTGTATTTAAGCTCTTGAGTAATTTAGTATAAGTGTATTTGTAAATAAAACTTGTATCACTCTTAACCCTAATTACTACACTCGGCTCTTGTATTCATTTGCAAATCTTCGGATCTACGGAAAGGCGTTTTTATAGAGAGAAAAACGTAACATTTGGTGTCAGAAGTGGGATTTGCAAATACAAGCGATACGTTTAAAAAGGGTTAAGCGAAAAGCAAGAGTAATAAGAAAAGGAGAACCCCACACGTTTGAAAAGGTTAAACGTGAATAAAACCACATACGTTTGAAAAGGTTAAGCGTAGTAATTGGTTTTTGAGGAGAAATGAAATTTCAAGAGCTTAATATGAAGCAACTCAAGGAAGAGTTGAATAAGCGGAAACTGTCGACAACTGGTAATAAAGTACAACTACAGGAGAGACTACTACAGGAGTTCCAGCGGCGCAACATCGAAATCGAGACATATGAGTTCGAGGAGAAAGAGCGTTTGGAAATGAGGGTAAAGTTAGATGATTTTATGAGAACAGTAAGAGAATTGAGAGCTCAAATCGAATCTGACAACAAGAAATTTCTGGAAATGTCAAGAGAAACTTCAAGAGCCAAAACCGAGAGAGTGCGAGTACGAGCACGAGTACGAAAAACATCTAGGGCCACAAATGACACACTTGACAAATGGAAAGCGAAGACTATGACAAACGTTCAGGAATCATCTGGAGCCAGCAATGAAAAACGTCAGGAAATTGCTGAAGACGCAAACAGACGGGCAGATGGTGTAGAAATGCAAGTCAGTAAATCAGACGAAGAGATTTCTGACTTGGGAAACAGCGTCTACGAAAACATTTCTGCCACAGAGCAAGACGCTGACGAAAAACTAAAGGCAGAAGATGAAATCAACAGTTGTCAGTGTCAACAAGCTGAACGTGAGCGAGGTTTTCCAGAAGTTTCCAGCAAAGTAACTGAAGCTCGTGACCTATATGATAGTCAAGCAGTTTGTGACACGGCGGAATTAGCTATGCAAGTCAGTAAATCAGACGAAGAGATTTCTGATTTGGTGAACAGCGTCTACGAAGACATTTCCGCCACAGAGGTAGACGCTGACGAAAAACTGAAGGCAGAAAATGAAATCAACAGCGGTCAGTGTCAAAAAGTTGAACATGAGCAAAGTTTGCCAGAAGTTTCCAGCGAAGTAAATGAAGCTCGTGACCTAGATGATAGTCAAGCGGTTTGTGACATGACGAAATTAGCTATGCAAGTCAGTAAATCAGACGAAGAGATTTCTGACTTGGTGAACAGCGTCTACGACGACATTTCTGCCACAGAGGAAGACACTGAGGAAAAACTGAAAGTAGAAGATGAAATCAACAGTGGTCAGTGTCAACAGGTTGGACGTGAGCCAGAAGTTTCCAGCGAAGTAAATGAAGCTCGTGACATAGAAGTTTCCAGCAAAACAAAGAACGTTGCTAACTTAGCTGATAGTAAAGCGGTTTGCGAAACAGCGGAACAAACTATGGGTGAAATGGTCTCGCTTGCTCAAGGTAAAGAAACTGCTACAGTATACAAAGCGCGCAGTATAAAAGCAGTCAGGAAGAGGAAGACAACTTCTATAAAGAATCTCAGGCGTGTGGTAAGGCAAACTCTAGTCGAGGGACAAGGTAGAGTCAGAGCCAAGGGCCATAAATGTAGAGTGGTAAGGCAAGCTCTAGTCAAGGGACAAGGTAGAGTCAGAGCCAAAAGCCACAAATGCGGGAGAAATTGTCATCTCCAGCGTAAAACAAGACAAGCTGTATTGGAAATACGAAACAGATTCAGTACCAAGGGTTGCAAATGTCAAATATGGTTTCATCTCCAACGAACGGCAAGGCAAGCTGTAGCGGAAATACTAAGCAGAGTCAGTACTACCAGGGGCCACGAATATGGAAGTAGTCACCTCAAGCGTATGGCAATACAAGTTCCAGTTGAGAAACGAGACAGAGCCAGAACTAAAGCCGACAAATGTGGAAGAGGTAGTCGTCTCCAGCGTAACTACAAGGCGTTTAGAAAACGCAGAAAAAGAAAGGCGATGATGTGCCTATTCGGGACGAATAGGCTTAAGTGGGCGGCAGTGTTACGAAAATAGCCGTCAACAATGTTAAGTAGCATTACACAGAAATATTCCAACAGGGTTAATGTAAATGCTACGCGAAAATATTCCTACAGGGTCAAAGCAAAGAATAGTCTAGAAAGTAGCCAATAACTAAATAAGCATGCCTAGCTTGATTAAACAAGCAAAAGCAACAACAACAAAAAAAAGCGTCTGCTATTAAGAAGATTCACATATTTGTACACATACATACATGCCAATTCAAACGAAAAGCAAAAGATAAACAACCACCGTGTGTTGCTTAGTTAATGATGTACACACGTACGCATATACACATGTATGTACATAGTTACCACATGAACTTAATTAAGAACATATAAGATGATAATGATCGTCTAGACATTGCTTGAAACTTCTAGTGGAATTTCTGTGAAATATAAGTAGAGGTGACGCATCCAATGAGTTAGTTAGTTGCAGTTGTAAGTCAGTCGCGAA
The DNA here is from genome assembly GCA_949987645.1 of Tachina grossa. Lineage (NCBI taxonomy): Eukaryota > Metazoa > Arthropoda > Insecta > Diptera > Tachinidae > Tachina > Tachina grossa. The sequence continues at coordinate 25,996,544 of OX465277.1, read as the reverse complement.
CAGTTATAGTTAGTGCTAATCAGAAAGTAGTGAAGTTAAGAACTCGTTAATCAGTTGATAATTAAGTTGTGAATTGATAATAGTCTGTCGTGGAATTGAGATTATTGTGGAGTCTATCGTGTCGACTGGAGTAAAGGGAACAGCGCAGCGAAAAGACGTGTATAAGGGTGTAAGTAAAGCCAGTGAGTCTTTATTGGTGTATCAACTGTGAGTGTCGGCAGAGTGAGTGCCGTGTGTGACAAGCATCAGACAAAGAGGTATTGGTGTATCAACTGTCAGTGATGGCAGAATGAGTCTCGTAAGTGACGAGCAGTAGACAAAGAGGTGTCACGTGATTACTTACGCAGCCAGCTAAGAAACGTGCGTAAACTACAGCGAGGAAGGCGTAGTGGTAACCAGTTGTGAATATTTGTGTGTAATTTATTAGTTTAAGTTGTATTACTGTATTTAAGCTCTTGAGTAATTTAGTATAAGTGTATTTGTAAATAAAACTTGTATCACTCTTAACCCTAATTACTACACTCGGCTCTTGTATTCATTTGCAAATCTTCGGATCTACGGAAAGGCGTTTTTATAGAGAGAAAAACGTAACAATATTGTTACGTTTAAATTTTATTAAACGTGTGAGTTCTTTTGATTGCTCAAAAATAAAAATAAATAACATCACAATTTTTATTTGCAACTGTTTTTCCTTTTATTCTTAACGAAGCAAATTACAACTTGTCTTTACTTAACTACTTCTTATTGTTAGTATGCACTTTCAACGAGGTCTTAACTTGACTACTTTCTGATTAGCACTACTCTATTCTCGCACATGCTGCCACTTTTTATAGTACATGAATCGGTTCTCGAATGTTCGCCCGATAGGTGGCGTAATAACATGTCTGTACTTAGTAATGGCATCTATGCATGTTGACATCCAAGGCATATCAAACAGGTACACGTATCTGGCATATTGCTCATCCGCTGATTTTTTATTTACAAGTTTATAACGAAGAATTCTTTTGACAATTACTTTTGTGTCTTTTTTTATGCATACAATTTTTTGACAATTACTTTGTAAAACTATGTGAGAAGCACAGAGTTGCCACATGGTTTTGCCTAATGCATGTACCTGTAGTAAATGTGCCTTGATGACATCTGTATTGTCATTTACTATTGGTAGCCAGATGTTCAAACAGTCCTCTAGCACAATCGGGAAAATTCATGTTGCTGCTTCTAGGCGTTTGTAGATAATTCGATTGGTCGTTATTTTTGAATTTCAAAGTAACGACTCTTATGTTGGCAATGCGGTTTGCTACTGGTAGTACAGTGCTCGCACTTTTATTTGTATGTGTGTGTGTCTGTAGCTATGTATACAATGATTGTTGTTGCTATAGTATTTGCACGTAAATATGTGTGTACGTTTAGTGCTTTAGTTAAATACTTCCAGATAGTTCTTTGCTTTAACCCTGTAGGAATATTTTTACGTAACAATATATATAGCTAATGTAATTGTCTCCTAATTGTTATATATATATTTTTTTTTAATTTGCACAGTCAAATATCTTTTTAAACCTACATACCTACATACGTACGTATGTATATATATATATATATATATATATATATATATATATATATATATATATATATATATATATATATGTATATATACCCTACATAGCGTAATACCTTTTTTTTTGTGGTGATAGAGAAAAATTCGCGGTTGGCAGTAGCCAGAAAAGGCGGTATAGGGTTTTGAGCTCAAAACTTTAGGTGCAAAAGAAGAATCAATTTCCGACAACTTTTTCCAACGACAACAAAAAAAAGGGGATATACGCAATATTTATGTATATTTTGTAATTATAGTTATAATAACAGTGAAAGGCTCGATGTACTAAGTAGAAATAGTTGTACCTCGAGTGTTTTACACCCCAGCAAACTTTAATACGCCGTGGTCGAATGAAGGGTACGGTCGGGTGCCAAGTTTGTTTGGCAAAGCCCAAGGCAACAAAACCTTGTGAGAAAAGTTATTTATTTTTGAATTAAAGACTTACTTATTAGTAAATCACATTAACTTTTTATAAATTTTAAACATAAGTGCATAAAAGTCACCAGAATTATATATTTTTTTGTATTTGCTCAAGAAGGAGTTACAAAATGAAATATTTATTTAACATTTTGTTTTGGTTATTACCACACTTAAACCTCCAATAAATTTTTGTTCAATATATATATCTACATATTAGTTACTAGTTTAAAGATAGACATACAAAAGCAAGATATGTACTTTGTTTAATTATTTATGAATATATATGTATATATAAATATCCGAATATATTATTATTTGTATGGAAGAGAAAATTATGGCTACGATTTTGCTTTTATTTTTTTATATGAGTGAATAATCGACCTTGGCGGTTATGGACGGGTGATAAAAGGGTAAAGTATTTCATTTAGGGATGATTCGGTAATAAATACGGATTCTGGGCCCGAGTCATCATGGTAAAGGAAGGGCGTAGCCCCTTAATTCCTTGTGGGTGGGCAACCTGCGTTAGCCTAACATCAGCTAACTAAATTTTTTGTTTTTCGTCGTGTAAAATAGGGCTGTGAAGTAAGTACAGGGTGGGCCAAAAGAAACCAAGGGGTGTAAAAGTTTAATAACTTTTTTGTTTATTAACTTTTTTTATTTTTTCTTTCAGATTATATAATATACAAAATGGAAATTTTTTTACACTAAGTATGAAAAATGATGTCTCTTAAATGACCACCGTTTTCAGCTTCGCACTGATGGGCTCTTTTTAGAGCATTTTCCATAACATCTTTCAAAATTTGTGGCTGTAGCGTTCGAATTTCTGCAACAATGTTTGCCTTGAGTTCAAGGATTGTCTCTGGCTTGTTCACATACACTCGCTCCTTCAAAAACCCCCAAAGAAAACAGTCGGGTGCTGTCAAATCTGGCTATCGCGCTGGCCAAATAATTTCCGAATTTCGAGAAATTATTCGCTCTCCAAAAATTTGACTTAAAAGTGCCATTGTGTCTCGGGCAGTATGGGCAGTGGCTCCGTCCTGCTGAAACCACATACCAGGTCTGTTTTCAAGAGCAGGACGTAAAAAATTTTCTATCATAAACCGATACCGCTCTCCATTTACGGTTACAGCACTTCCATCTTCATTCTCGAAGAAGTAGGGCCCAATGACATTTTCAGATGTGATCCCACACCATACTGTACACCTGATGGGGTGCAATTGGCGTTGATGAATGGCTCTTGGATTTTGAGAACCCCAGAACCTACAGTTCTGCTATTTAACAAAGCCATTCAAATGAAAATGAGCTTCATCACTCATAATCAAATTTTCAATAAAGTTGATTTCTGGTTTAAATAATAAAATTCTATTGTTCTGGTTCTCTGTTCAGTTGTGAACCTCTCCATTATAAATTCTCCAAGTGTTGTCTATATAATCTGAAAGAAAAAATAAAAAAAAATTAATAAACAAAAAAGTTATTAAACTTTTACACCCCTTGGTTTCTTTTGGCCTACCCTGTATGTGAGGAACAACCGATATTTTAGTGTTTTTGTGTATTCTTGCTTTCAGGTTCCTCCCTCTCATCATTTAATTCTCGTTCATGTGAACTTATGTCACCAAAAGCTGGCATGTATATTTTATTTTGTTATTGTTCGATAGTGATAAAAGTCAGTTTGGTTAGCAAGGACCACACCCCAATACGGCGAGCCCAGCCGGAGCATCCGCCATCATGCCAGCGCGGCTAACAAACTGTTCAACAGCGTTTACGTTTCTTTTTCAACCTGGTAAGGTAACTAACAAACATGCTTGAGGGACAAAAACAAAACCCATTTTGTCAACACTATTAATAATTTTGAACAAGGACATATAACATAATAATGTCGACAACTGGAATAAGGGTGATTATTAAACAAACGTTGCTTTTATGTTGGAAGCGCCATGCCTACTTCAGGCATTAAAAACTTAATAGCCTATTGCTCCTTCTAGGCTAGCAGTAACATGCTGTGAGCAAATCAACAGGATCGATACACTGGTAATATTTTTGAAGTAAAAAAAATGCACTTTATAAGAGCCACCACGCATAATTTTTCAATTATGAAATCTTTTCCAGAGACAATCCAAATTATCAACAGAGTTATCCTGACATAGTTTCAACGTTCTCCCTATATTAGTTTTCCAGATATTTCAAAGTAAACATTTTCTCTTTATGGAAAGTGTCTTATTCAAAGTTTTTTGCAAGACAACGCACATTATAAAAATAGTTACTCACGCATAATTTCTCGTTTCTTGCTGCATTAGATATTCCAAAATTAAAAAAATTTATTATGGGAGGTGACAGGCCACACTCACTTGTTTTATTCCTAGAAAATAATTTCCCAGATATTTCAAAATAAATATTTGCTATATATGGGAGAGGCCACGCCCACTTGTACACTCCTTAATACTATTTCTTTAAATTACTACGAATATTAAAACAAATTAGACAAATCGTTCCAGCCGTTGTCCGATTTAGATAAATTAAAAAAGTGGGCGTGATCAATTTTTCTTTCCGTAAAAACGTAAGCTGGAATATAACAAACATTAAAAAAATGCGAAATCGGTGCAGACGTTCTTAAGTGATACGATTACCAACGAATGATATTTGATCTTTATTTATATACATACATATGTACATATGCAGATATATATTTTTGCTTTTGAACTTGGTGCTAACGAGCTCTTCCAAGCAATGTAACATCAAAAATTGGTACATAATGTAGTTTTAACCCATTATTAGATCCTATCGTAGGTTTCAATGTAAAATTGCATAGCAAAACTCGTTAAGAACATGTTCAATTTTGTCACTTGTGCCAAGTGGCATATGACTGTTAAGCCTATAGTACACGGCATTTAAAAAACCACATGCGCATGTGGTTCTGACGTAATTTTGACGTCATCACAAAGCTACATCTGCTACATGCCGTGTACTAGTAACATATGCAAGTTTTTATTTTTGAATAAAACATAAATTCTTTCCCACAAAATTATGCTGACCTTATGTCTGCTAAATATGAACGGTGTAATGTTTCTACCTGTTGAATGAATGTTTGCAACATTTTGCAAATATTCGCCAAACAAGCAAAATTAAATGAAAATAAAAATGATACTTTTTGCTGTAAAGAAGGATAATCTAATTAGATATAAGAATGAATTTTTGTAAAATAATTTTAAGTTTGGTTTGAGATGTTGACTGAGAAAGTCAACATAAAATAAATTTTTTTAATAAAACTAAATAATTAAATTTTAATTGGCGCCCAACGTGGGGCACCGCAAATCGCAATTATATCCTGAAAAACAAAGTAAGGAACGGTTTCGGTCCACAAACTAAAAAATAAGTACCTTCAAAGAAAGGGAAAAAATTAAAAAATTAAATTGTTTAAAAACAAATAAAATAGTTGTTATAAATTTTAAAAAAGGGGTGTTGTGAAAAAATCACATAAGATGAAGAAATATAAGCGTAATTGCAGAATTGTAACTTAAAAAAAAAAAGGTGAACTTAATGGAAAAAAAAGATTCTAACAAATGTTACGTGTTATTGTGCTATCAAACAATAATTGAACTACCAATTGATGAATAAAATTGTGCTCAACAATTTGTGTTTAATGCAAAACGTACAGAAAAAAAAACAACTAAAATTGTGAACTGTAACTTGAAAAAATTGTTTGAAAATTGTGAACATAAACACATACAAAATAAACAACTTGGAACATTGTAAAAAATTGTGAACACAACAGACAAAATACAACTAGAAGAAGTATCCAAAAATTCCAAAAAGAAGACGTGTTACCAGAAATTCAACAACATTCGAGGACAACATTAGCAGGGTGATATCAGCGATCCATAGATTTTATGTAAGAGTATTTAATATAACTATTATAATTATTATCATTATTTAATTGTTAGATACTTATATATTAAATAAAATCAAATTTGTACTTCAAAAATTTTTAAAAGATTAAAAAAATAGTAATGCCGGAAGACACAATTGACAATTTAACCGACCGACTAAATAAGACACTTACAATGGCAAACAATACAATATCAGGGTCAAGTTTAACTGGACTGACAGAAATGCAAAAGAAACAAATAAGAGATTTAATAAAAGAAGCAATAGAGACAGGCCCTTTGCTTAGAAAAGTAGATGATTTAACTAGGAACCTCCAACAATTAACCAGTATAGATACAGTTGAGGAATATAGAGTCGAACAGATTGACGAACGAATTCTTTGTGAGGAAACGTTAGATGTAGTGAAATCATTGCCAATATTTAATGGCAAAACATCATATGTTAGTTGGCGAGAAGCCGCAAACAATTCTATGAGTCTATACACAAGAGGAAGTCGTAGATATTACGCAGCATTAACAATTTTGAGAAACAAGATCACTGACGAAGCGAATGACATACTTACAAACCACGGTACAGTTTTGAACCTTGAAGCCATCCTTAGTCGTTTAGATTTTGCTTATTCAGATAAAAGACCACTTCATATCATTGAACAAGAACTTAGCATCATGCGACAGGGCTCCTTAACAATTCTCGATTATTACAATGAAGTTAACAAAAAGTTAACTGCATTAATTAACAAAACCATTATGACACACGGTTCGAGTTCTGAACTGACAAACGAGTTAAATAAGAAAAATAGACAATACGCCTTGAGAGTTTTTATAACTGGATTGAATCCGCCATTGGCTAATATTTTATTCTCTTTATCTCCAACTGACCTTCCTAATGCCCTGGCAAACGCCCAGGAACTAGAGTCGAATAACATACGTGCAAATTTTGCACTTCAATTCAATAGAGCATCTAGCATGAACTCTAACCAAAAACCTCACAATGTACTGCGTTTCCCTCAACGCAATGAAAGGAATATTCCAAGATCCAATTTTGTTCAAAATGGACAATTTAATACGAAACCAGTACCTATGGAATTAGACAACTCCGCCAACATACCGCAGAGGACACAGCAACCTCTTAATAATGGTTTTAACTATAGACCACCCTTTAATAATATTAATTTTCCACAGAGACAAAATTTAAATAATTCCAATAGTTATGACCATAATAACTTTCAGCAAGGCATTAAACGCCAGCGCCCAAGCGCCCAATTTAGTTATCAGCCGCAACATAAGGCACAACGAATAAATAATTTAAATGAGAAATCTTTTTTAGAAATCACACCGGATTACCCTACATCACAAAAAGAGGAGAATCCGGACGAATGTATAGCATACTAATTGACAGTGGTACTACCAGTTGCTACTGCAACCCAAATGTTTTTAGGAATAGGCAAGAATTAGTTGTAAGAAAAAGAGTAAAAACAATAAATGGATTCACTATTATTAATTATTTTAGCGAAGCAAGACTATTTGGAATAAAAGAAAGATTCTATGAAATCTCAAATCTCGAAGCTGATATTTTGATAGGGTACAATTTTATGAGAAAAGCAAACATTGTGCTAGATTTCGAAAACGGAACTTTGAAAAGTGGAGATCACTGTGAAAAGTTTCTAAACTTTAAAAAAGCGGAAACGGAAGAAAATTATAGGGAAATCATCTCCGAAGACGGAGAACAAATTGAAAATATTTATTATATAAAGCAAAATGAAGAAATTGAACATTTGAAGCGGAAAATTAATGAAGAAATTAGAAAGCTCCATTCTAGAATAAATATGAGATTGCCATTTAGAACAGACGTAAGAGCAGAGATTAATACAATTGCTGGAACTCCTATATGGAGTAAGCAATATCCATACCCACTGTCTCTTAATGCGTTTGTAAATAAAGAAATACAGAATGTATTGGACGACGGCATTATTCGTCCAAGTAGAAGTCCGTACAATTCACCAATTTGGATTGTACCAAAAAAAGGAACGAATGAAGATGGATCATCAAAATTGCGGATGGTCATTGATTACAAAAAATTAAATGAACAGACAATTGCAGTGAATTACCCCATTCCTGACTGCAACGTTATTTTATCGAATCTGGGGAAGGCGAAGTACTTCTCTACAATTGATTTAGAATCTGGCTTCCATCAAATTTTAATGAAGGAGTCGGACATTATCAAAACAGCTTTTTCTGTGAACAACGGGAAATATGAATTTTAAAGAATGCCATTTGGGCTGAAGAATGCTCCAGGTATTTTCCAGGCTGCAATGGATTATATTCTTAGGAATTATATAGGTAAATTTTGTCATGTCTATATAGACGACATAATTGTATTCTCTAAGTCAATAGAGGAACATACCAATCACCTTACAAAAATAATAGAAACCCTTAAGGAGGCAAATATGAAAATTTCACTGGAAAAATCCGAATTTTATAAGGAAGAAGTTGAATTTTTGGGATATATAGTAGGATATAATGTTATAAAAACTGATCCTAAAAAAATTGAAACTATACAAAATTACCCCTTACCAGTTACCTTGCGTCAACTTAGAAGCTTTCTAGGGATGTCGGGATACTATAGAAAATTTATAAAAAATTACGCACTTGTTACCAAACCACTAACAGTTTACCTATCAGGAGAAAATGGAAGGGTATCACAAACCATGTCAAAAAAAACTGAGATTCAATTGAACGAGAAAGCAATTACAGCCTTCAATAAAGTAAAGACATTACTGATAGATCAAGTGGAATTGGTGCAACCTGATTTTAATAGTAAGTTTATTTTGACAACAGATGCATCGAATGTTGCCATAGGAGCTGTATTAAGCCAAAACGGGAAACCTATAACATTTATTTCAAAAACCCTTAATTCCACCGAAAGAAATTACGCTACAAATGAAAAGGAATTGTACGCTATAGTGTGGGCATTAAAGACACTTAGGAATTATTTATATGGTGTATCGAATTTAGAGATTCATACTGATCACCAACCCTTAACATTTGCGGTATCAACTAGAAATCCTAATGCCAAAATGAAAAGATGGCATGCCTTCATTGAGGAGTTTTCACCAAAGATTGTGTACAAACCAGGAACACAAAATGCGGTAGCAGACGCACTTTCAAGACAGATACTAAACAATATTTCTGATAGCGAATCATTGCATGGTACTCAGCATTCAGTGGAAAGTAGTGATGAATTTAATATACCTGAATCCTCTAAGCCATTGAATGAATTTAAGCAACAAATTCTTCTGACTAAAGCTAACTTTACCATACACGAATCAGTAGTAAATTTTGGAAGAACTAGGCATATAATTGAATATGATACTAGGGAAAATTTAAAAACAATTCTTTTGGAATTTCTCCAACCTAAATTGGTAACTGCAATACATTGCACGTTGGAGGATCTTTTCGACTTTAAAGAAACTATTAAAGGTGTTTTTACAAATAAATTTATTTTCACAAAGATATTTCCTATTGACGTACCTAATCTCGATGATCAAGAAGCTATAATCCAGCAAACACACATTCGTGCCCATAGAAATTTTAAGGAAAACTATAAACAAATTTACAAACAATATTACTGGCCCAAAATGTTAAATCACTTTAAGGAATTTATAAGACACTGTGAAATCTGCAACAAAACGAAATACAATAGGCACCCACAAAAAGTAGGAATCGGAGAGGCTCCAATTCCAAGCAAAGAGGGAGAATGCCTCAACATTGATATTTTTTATGCTCAAAATCTTAAATTTATAACTTGCATTGATGCGTATTCAAAATTTCTTATTATAAAATCCATAGAAGATAAAACTAATTTAGGAGAAAAGGTATTAGACGTTTTGCAGAATTTCCCAGAAGCAAAAAAACTCACTTTAGATAACGAACCTGGATTTACGTCACCTCAGTTTAAAGCGCTAATGCAGCGATTAAAAATAGAACTTTATTATTGCACACCTCGTCATAGTACAACAAATGGACAGATTGAAAGAGTCCATTCTACTATTATTGAAATAGCCAGATGTTTGAAAGAAGAATTTCACTTAATCGATGATACAGAGACCTTCTATAGGGCAGCCCAACAATACAACCATACAATACATTCCGTTATAGGAAATAAACCAGCGGACATTTTCTTTAATAAAGTTTCACATAACTTGCATGATACATTAAAAAAAGCACAGGAGGAAATGCTTGAAAGAAGCAACTCTAATGGTGTGAAGACATACCAAACGGGGGATATTATCTATGAAAAAATAATTGGGCAGCGTAACAAGCTTTCACCCCGATTTAAAAAACAAATAGTCCAGGAAGACTTAGGGAACAAAGTCCGAGTCCAGTCTCGTAACAGGATCATCCATAAGGATAATATAAAGACTTGAATATTTACTAAATTTTTTTTTCCTTTTTCTTTTTCTTTTTGCAGAAAATGATTTTTACTATTATATTACTACTTGCATTTTGTACTGCTTGTCAGACCGAGGTACAAATATTGGACTATACTAATTCACAATTAATTTCGATCCACTTAGGACAAATTAGATTACAAAACGGAAACTTTAAACTCATTCACGTATTAAACTTAACCGATTACGAACGAACAGTTAACGACTTGAACTTTGATATACAAAACAAATTGTTAAAGAATAGCACAAACTTACCATACCTTCTTCATGATATCACTCAAATTAAAACTCAATTAAAAAGAATGAAGCCAAGAAATAAGCGTTCAATAGATACCATAGGAACAATATGGAAATGGATAGCCGGAACACCGGACCACGAAGATCATGAAATAGTAGTAAACAAAATGAACGGCCTTCTTAGAAACAATGAACGACAGAGAATTATTAATAAAGACTCTATCGACAGAATTAATATACTGACTAATACCACTAATCAAATACTGAAAACGGTACAATCATTTGAACAGATTCAAAAAACAATAGAAGATACTATTACAAACAAGGTGAAGATCATTAGAGACGAATTGATGAACATTGAATACGCTTTGCAATGGGCAAAGGTAGGAGTGATAAACTCATTTATACTTTCTGAAAGGGAAATTTATGAGGCAAGAACATTTTTGGATTCTGAAAAGTTTCCATATAATGATTTAGAGGAAGCTTTAGGATTTGCCACGATTAGAATAGCAACAGACGAATCAACAATACTATATATTATAAATTTACCGGCAATAGATAAAGATATTTGCGAAAAGATACTTGTTAAACCTGTTAAAAAGTACCAAACTATTGTAAAAATCAATTCGGAAGAAATTGTAAAATGTCAGAATAAATTCTATGAAGTTAAAAATAATTGTAACCAAATTAACGAATTATCTATTTGTAATAAAAATAATTTACTAGACATAAGTGAAACAAATTGTATACCACCACTTCTAAACAGCAAAAAGCATGATTGCATAACAATTAATAATCAGCACGTAGCTTCAGTACAAGAACTGTATCAAGGCATGATATTTTTAAATCAGTTTGAAGGATTTTTGGAAGTATCAGGAAATAAATTATATCAACTATCGGGAACATATTTAATAAAATTCCATAACGACACAATCACAGTAGAAAATAAAACATTCATATCAAAAGAAATGACAACATTAAAACCACTTCCAGCTGTATTACAGCTTACTAATGCTAATTCTTCGAAACAAGAGGTCCTTTCACTGGAAATGATAAAAGAACTCCAGACCATCAACGTCGAAGAGATCGACTTAATATCAACAAAAGGGAACATAATGTTTTCATTAAATTTAGCCCTGACCGCGATTTTAATTTTCAGTTTTCTTTTCACAATTTACAAATTTAAAGGCAAAAAATCTAATACTGATCTTAATGTAACAGCAATAATAAATGAAGGACCTGAACCAAAAGCTACAGTCCTTGAGGAACCACTTCCTGTTTGTCCAAGACGAGAATTTCGAAGTGTCAATGACCTTCCAGTTTATTAACAATCGGGACGATTGATTTTACAGGGGGAGGAGTTAAGATATGAATTTTTTATTTTTGAATAAAACATAAATTCTTTCCCACAAAATTATGCTGACGTTATGTCTGCTAAATATGAACGGTGTAATGTTTCTACCTGTTGAATGAATGTTTGCAACATTTTGCAAATATTCGCCAAACAAGCAAAATTAAATGAAAATAAAAATGATACTTTTTGCTGTAAAGGAGGATAATCTAATTAGATATAAGAATGAATTTTTGTAAAATAATTTTAAGTTTGGTTTGAGATGTTGACTGAGAAAGTCAACATAAAATAAATTTTTTTAATAAAACTAAATAATTAAATTTTAATTTGCACATGCAAATATTCACATGCTTACAGATTTGCTGCCTCAGAAAATGTGTTTTAATCGGCTAAATGTGTCACATTTGTATTTTGGAACAAAATTTCGAATCAAAATTTTACTGCATGTAGCCACTACTAGTAATTTTAAAAAATGCAACCAACATGCTGATAATGCTGATAATGTCATATATGTCACATATGCATGTGGCTTTTTACATGCCGTGTACAATAGTACATAGTACATAGTACATACATAGTTTAGTAAGCAATCACTGAGAATCTTTTATTAAAACAACCACTAGTTGTTTTATCAAATTTCATTATAACATTTTAAGAGTAACTATTTTTCCTCAAGCCTGCCTTATTAATAGTTTTGTATTAAATTATTAGATTTAATTGCTGTATTAATATTAATTAAAATCTCATTAGATTTAACCTTATTATTATTATTTTAAAAAAATGTGAGTTTATCTGAACAAAGAATTATTATAAATATAATCAAATTCAACTTACCAAAAAAACCAATGGCTTATAAAAAATAGGTTCAGCACATGTTCAGAAGGAGGCGGCAACTGCCGTGGTCCGCTTTGATAAGGAGGGCAGCATCCCTGTGTACAACATTCTCTAGGTAAGGAACATATATGGCCGCCTTCACAAAATCGAGCTGCTACCTAAACACAATTGATTAAATGCATAATTTTTAGACAAGTAAAGAAATAAAATATTAATTTAAAGAAATTATTTGTTGTTGGTCTAGATGTACATATTTCGTTGCTGCTCAAGCAACGCATCAATTGAATTCAACCACGATCCAAAAAAGCATCTAGAAATGCTTTAAAAAGTCTTTGTTGAATTGTGGCACAAAGTATACAGATATGTCACTAGACGGAAGATTTGTAAGTGTATTTTTCTATTTCAGGGCTATCATGAATAAAATTGCGCGTGAAATTTTTCTCGGGGAACAATTCCAACTAATAGCAAGTAATAGGAAAAACAAAAAATTCTAATTGGAAAAGGGTTGAAATTTCACAAGGAATTTTATTCATGATAGCCCTGAAATTGGTAAGTAGTAATACACTACAATAACAAATATGTACACAATATTTGTCTCTTTTTTCAACGAATTTTAAAAAAACCTGATTCGAGCTTGTTACTTTTTAAGCTTTTGTATATATTCTATGATTGTGGTTGAAGTGTACTAGCGTATGCAAATAATCGCAGATTTCCATAATCGCAATTACGATTAAAAAATATAATATAATATAATATAATATAATATATATAATATATATAATATACTTTTATAATTTTTTCTAAAACCACAATAAGTTGCGTCATGAGTTTTAGTCGAACTGTATGGGTTTAGCTAAAGAAATTTAATTATTTTGTCTTGAGTTCGCTTTTAATTGAATTTTTCAATTAAATTATATTTATATTTCGAGACAATTTTAAAGCATGTAAAAACAAAGTTCGTAAATCAGAACTTATGAGTATCAAAAATTGTGGGAAATCAATCGTTTGATATGAAAATTTTTCTAGGACGAAGTATATTTTTATTTTACTAATTTGTTTTTTATTAAATTTTGTATCCACAATTGATGAATTTATGTATATCATAATGAATGAACAAGTTCATATAAAAACAGTATTTTTTATACCGTTTTTTTATACGTATCTACCAACCGAATAAAAAATATTTCTGTTTTTGAAATAAAATTGGCAGAATATAATAAAATTGTCTATATATTTCATTTGAGGTTCGCCAAATCATCAGTAGGCTTCAGCCACATATTTTGCACAGTCACAAACCTCTTATCTTATGCACAGACTTTCAAAAAATTTTTGAGAATTCACAAATAATAATATTTTTGAAAATATTTCAAAAAACTGACTTGTTTTTATGGTTAAGCAATTGTCTATATGCATTTCGTTCCCGCTTGTGGAACTCGTCAGTAGACTTCAACCCAAAAAAGTTTTGAATTCAGTTAACAAACTCCGTATGTTTATAGTAAGACTCTTAATACTATATTGAGAATCACAATATACAAACATAATAAGTTTGAAAACCGCAAACAAAAATCTTTACAAAACAAGCATCTTTATTCAACTGTGCATCTATTTTATTTTCCACCACCTTTTTTTTTTTTTTTTTGAAAATAACAAAATAAGCGTAGTAGGCCTACAAACTTTAACAAAACCCAGCAAATAATTTATATTCGATAGGAATCTATTTTATTTTTCTACACCTTTATAGAATTAGAAATCCATTAGGTAACAATAAAAGTATTTCTAAGGCAAAATGAAAAATAAAATCTAAATTTTATATTTAAGAAATTTATTATTCGACATATTGTCATAAATTTCAATTAAAATAAACTTATACCTACATATTTTATATTAAAAATATTAATTTAAATTTTTTATGAGTTGAATTTGCACTGTATACAAATTTGGCATAAATTTATTGCTTAAAAAAGGGAAAAAGTTTTAATCGTAATCGAGCGATTCATGGGTTCGATTACGATTACAATTAAAAGGAGTGATTAATCGCGATTACAGTCGCTGTGCAAAGCCTAAAGTTTACTGATGATGAAATGCAGTAATGCTAGGAACACAACTGGGACGAACGAAGAATTTTTCGTTACGAATATTCGTCGTAGGAAATAAAACACATGTATGTATAAATATGAAAATACACACATTCAGTACGTTGGACGAAATTTGTCATGAGCAACGAACCTTCAATAGGTTTACTTCTATTTCTTACGTCGACGAACGACCGCTAGCTGTTTGAATTTTTTGTTTTTAATTCGAAAATATCAAAAAATTTCTATTGTAGTGATGTGGTTTTATTACATCAAAATTAAACAAATTAACCCAAAAATTGTTTTTTTTTAATTCATATTCATTCTGGCACGTTTTATATAATAATATAACAAAAATTAAAAATTTTAAAAACCCCCGAATTTTTTTCAGAAAAGATGTTATATCTTCTAAACGGCTGGACCGATTTTCTTCAAACATAGCTAAGAACCCTCTCGATCAAGTCATCTTTCAAACAGAAAAACCTAAATGAAAATCGGTCCAGCCGTTTGGCCTGTACGTGGATACGGACAGACACACAGATACACAGACACACACTACAAACTTATAACACCCCTTTTTTTAGTCGGGGGTTAAAAATAAAACATTAAAGAAATAAAATATGTATGTATGTGCATCTGAAAGCAATAAAATCCTACTCGTATCTAATTAATACTAGATATCACAATTCCCGTGATTATTTTTTTTTATTATTCAGTTACTCCAATTCCCGTGATTAATAAAAAATAATTGATATTAATAAAAAATAAGTGATATTAATTTCAGTTCAAATAAAAAAATCTACTTCACTTTCATGTGAAGTTTAGTAATGTTTAAAATTTTCTAAGCTATTCTCTAATTATTGAAATATATCAGACAAAAAAGGTATGCTTTACACTGAAAAAATAAATACGCTAAGTTTTTATTAAAATAATTTTAAGAAATTCACAAATTTCTTAAAAGCACTACTTGGTGCTTTTCCTTAGTTTGGCACTAACGTTCAAAATTTGGCGTTTTGAATCTTCAAAAAGCACTAAAAATAGTGCCAAAAGCACCAAGTTGGCATCGCTGGTACATGCACGTGAATCTTTTAGCTCTTAAAAAGTTATACAAAAGGACATTGCTTTTATTCTACCACGTGCATAATAGCATATAGTAATTGCAGTTATATAATGATATATGTATGTATGTAAATATTGGTCTGTATGTGTACGTACATATATGCTCACATATTTAGACGAATGTACATGTGCAGTAATATTTTTTTGCCAAAAAAGAAAACAAAATAAAATATAATAAATAAATATGTATATGTATGTATGTACATACATATGTATCACTTACAAGTTCGGACATTTGTATTACAATCACAAATAGAATAGCTAAAAAAAACATTTTAAATGAAGACAGGATGCAATAAATATTTTTTATATACTGCTTTTATATTTGTGTTGTTAACTATGTGCTTTTTAATTCTTCCTTCCGTTTTTGTTCTTCGTACTGATGTGTGCGTTAGCATACATATGTAAAATATGTATGTACTATTTTGCTTTATTTTGAGTGCGATTCTGTTGCTGGTCTTGCTGCCGCAGTTGTTACAGCCACTTTTCTAATTGAAGATGATGCTAGTGATGACACTGGCATACAGCAAAATAATGTTTATTTAACAAAAAAAACTATAACATATGTCCTTGGAATAAGAATACAATGCAATTGTATACAAGTTGTTATTTTTATTTTATTTCACTTGATTTATACATCTATGTAAGAAACAGACTTACATAACCCCATTACATACATAAACATATGTACATATGTACATATACATGCAATGTAAATATCTGTGGCAATATGGAATAATCGCTTAAGTCGACTTAAGAATGCTACATGTGCAGAGAACAGATCACACGAGAGTAGAGGCATCCGTTAGAGCCTTTTAGTCTCTTAGCGGTAGCATCAAAACGTCCTAAAATACAGCTTTTCTGAAGTCGACTTAAGGGGTTATTACATATTGCTACAGATACATATGTATCTCTCATTTACTCAAACAACGACATAATTCAAAAAATGGAATTTTTGAGCTAAAGATGTAGAATTAATCCTCGTATCGTTTTTCATTTAATGTAAAATTTTTTTTGTTTACTCAGTTCTTGAAAGAAAAATAAAATTTTCTTTTTCTATTAAATTGTATGCAAATTGAAAACTTTAAACTCGATTTCTGGCAAACTAGTTTTTTCAATTATGACGTTTGAGTACATGAGCGATATGTACGTATGTACATGCATATGTATGTACACACATCCATATGCACGTGAGTATGTGCATATGTACATGTATATACACATACATATGTACATATTTGCGTACAGGCTGTGTGTTTATCTGGTTATTGTTGTTTTTCTGGTATTGTTACAATTTTCTTACTTTTTTAAATTTGCCTATAATTTAGATACATACACATGAATGTAAATATTTTCTCCACAAATATGTTACATACATAGATATGTACATATTCATTTCACTTGTTTATACAAAATTGTTTGTGTATGTCTAAATAAGCTAAAATGTTTACTTTATCAATCGATTTATAAAGATGTTTTCATAAAAAAATTCCTTCTGGCTGTTTTTTGTTTACACACACACTGAAAATATTTCAACGCCCAAAATTATGCAAAGGAAAATTTATTTATATTATGTAAACAGTTCTTCCGTGTTAAAGACATTACACAAATTTTAACATGTGGCCATTTTATTCGTTAAATTTATTTCAGTTGATACTTATTAGGTTTTAATATTTATTATACATTTAAAATATATATGTATGTACATATATCTATGCATATACATATATGTATGTATATTTTTGATAGTTCAAAGGATGTCATCATCTTCATCAGCAATAATATAATTCATTACAACAAAATTTGTGGAATATTAAAATTACATTGACCATTTAACGTAATTATTCACATTATTATTGTTATTATTATTATTATTATTATTATTATTATTATTATTAGCTTATTAACAAGAGTTGTTTTATTAAAATTTATTTCATATTTTTGCTTGTTGTTAATAGAAAATATTTTTTTAAGGTTTTGTCCTGCCCATTAATGTAAAATGACTAAATAACATTTATTTTCTTTGTTACCATTATTTTTCGTACTGCATCTAGTTATCAACCCCAAAAATAAGAAAAAAATGACAGTTATGGCACTGCCAAAGCCAAGTTGTTGATTCCAAACTAACTTTTCATGAACATGTACATATCGCACTCAATCAACAAGAGGGTATTAACTCAAAATTTTGAAAATTTCACTTTTTGTAAGAAATCAACTAACAACACCAATATCAACTGTAAAAATTTCAACGTATTCCGATTACTCTTTCATATGGAAAACTACATTTGAGACCATTTTAGTGATACCTTTATATCAGCAAAAAGGTATTATGTATTTTGAGTTTATACAAAAGTGCACATAGAAATGAATAGTATATTTTCATATAAAATTTGAGGCTATGTCCAAGTTAAAAAAATCAAATTGTTAACGTAACCACAAACATTTTTTCATCTCTACTGAAAATTTTAAAATTTTGAGTTAATACCCTCTTTGTTGATTATGTGCGATATGTATAAATATATACGTAAGATGCTTTTCGTAGGAAAAATATTACATACAAGAAATTGTCAAAAAAAAGTTTAAACCAAACAGAAAACGAGAAAGTCGAGCATCAGGTTTTAGGTATTGGCGTTATGTTCTAATTATGTATTCTAACTCAAGCACACCACAGCATGAAGATAAACTATGGGTTTTTCTATTTATGAAACTATTCAAGACGATTAAACTTCATATATATCTTTATGAGAAATATGGAGAGGTTCTTAGTTCCTCAAGAAACTCATATATGCATGATTTCAGAGCAGGTATCTACATCAGTGTGCCCACTTCTACCGATATTCGGTAGATTCTACCGAATATGTTTGTGTATACAACAATCTACCAATTCTACCGAACAAGGCCAGAAATCTACCGAATATTGTTATTTAGTAATTTAAGTCGATATATGTGTAAATTGCCTATTTTGCCAAATAGCAGTGCGGCCGCAGAGCGGTCATTTTCTGTCATGAAAATCATTAAAACAGAACAAAGAAATCGGTTAAAAACTGAAACTATAAGTAACCTAATATTTGCCAAAATATTTATTCCTACCAATGATTTAATAATTTTTGCACAAAAGTTTAAATTCATAAATGGATCTTACATATAATCTTTCTAGATACAAATGTTTGTCAAATATTTTAGTTATTTTTTATAAAGGGTAACCCCCCGTCTAGACTGGCAATAAATATGTTGGCAATATAGCAATAACGCCGGCAGAATATCGGAACAATATTGCTTATTGCTTTACTTATGTTAAGGCTATGGGAAATCGTAAGCACAATATGGAAAAAGTCAACAGGGAAGGTGCAGAAAAAAATATAATTCACTTGTAAATATCTGGTTAATCGAAAAATTTTTTATATTTAAAAACATATAATATTACAAATCAATTCACTACACACGTTTTTAAGAGACATTTTCCTTTTTTAATATACATACATATGTATATTTTATAAATTTTAATAATATTATCGAAATGCCAAACGCAATACAGAAAAGTCGAACATAAATTAACACCGAGTTTGACGTTTCACGTTCGCAATAATTGTCAACGAAAAACTGTTGACAATTATTGCCACAACTATTGCAAGTACTGGCAATGAGCAGTCTCCATTGTCAATATCAATAATTTGACATTTGCTGCAATATATGTAAGATAGCGTCTACAACTGCGACTAACCCTGACATAATATGTGAGAGAACGTCGGCAGAATCACAAAAATAAAATGCCGATATTTCTCTTCATGTCATGCAACAGGACAACGTAATTTTACTTTTCTTACAACATTTCATTTTATACAAATTCTCATCGAGTTAAGATGTATTAATTTTATATAACTATTTATTTTGTTTTTACTTTTTTCAATTAAACATATAAATTAAATTAAATATATAAAATTAAACATATAAAATCCCAGAAATTTTGTCCAAAACATTGTTTTTCGTTTATTTTAATAAACACTCACACATGCACACTAATTTATTTTCATGTACGTGTAGTTTTTTGACAGTTCATATCATAAGATTGTTGTTATAGGATTTCTTATAACAACGCTCTTATAATAAATCTTATAATATTGACATAACACTAATTTGAAGTCTAGACGTAATATTTCTCACTGCGATTGAATTTGACGCTCTTATCTTACATATTATGTTAGGTGGAGACCCTATGTTAATGATTTTATTGCTAGTCTAGACGGGGGGTAAAGGCAAATAACGGAAGATGACATTTTTTTTTATTGGAAATGCTTCATTGTTTATGGCAGTTTAATTTCCAATCACATGTGAAGTTTTAAATGCGCTTTTGGAACCTGTTTAGTTTGATACTCCTTGCACTTATCCTTTATATATAAGTACATATATTTTGTTATTTTTTATGTTTCTTTGAATTGTTATTTTTTACGTTTCTCTGAATAAAAAAATTTTCTACCGAATTTCATTCAAATCTACCGATCTTTTGTCGATTCTACCGAATTTAAAAAAATTAATGGCCTATTTCCCACCTGCGAAAGAAAACGTTCGACTTACAATTTATATTGAAAACAAAAACAAATTTTCGTATTTTATTGTTGTTTTCAATATAAATTGTAAGTCGAACGTTTTCTTTCGCAGGTGGAAAATAAGCAATAAGTGTGCACACTGATCTACATCTGCAGATATTGAGTAAAGAAATCGTAAATTTTAAGGAAAAATCGTCAGCCATTTTATTATCGGCACCAAAAATCGTCAGTCAACAGTCGTTACATTCATTTAGTAAATTGTCCAATCTGGCCACCGTAAACATAATTGATACCAAATCAATTGGCATTACAACATCAAATTATAAAATTATCGTTCTGGCAATGCTGGCCGACAACATGTATGTATATTAGCAAGGCACATCAATCAGGTACCCGCGATTCTACAACAAATATTACAACAGAAACAACCACATGTACTTTGTTGGTATATATTACCTTCTTACTTTTCAAAACAGGGTAGCATCGTCAGATTACATATTTCTTATAGGAAATGTCAAACACCATACAAAACTGAAGATTCGAAAGGTGTTTATGGATACCCAAACAAAAGCATGCTTTTAGGCTTATACCTACACAATCTAAATTTGACATTTAGATTGGTATAATGACATTAGTCACCTGGTGTAGTGCTGCCACCTAATAAATGCGCCTTGTATATTAGTCAGCTTTGAGTCAGCTGTTGAGTTTGTTTTTGTTGTTTGGTTGACGTTGTCAAATTTAAATTACACGAGAAATTTGGACCATAAAAAACCACATCAATAAATTAGCTTCTTTATGTATACGTACTGTTAAAGAACAAATAAATTTAAGAATATTTGAAAATGAATTTATTTATATATGTTTTCATCAGTTTTAATATTTTAATACCAGTTGTATATGGTTGGGATACAGAGGAATTAGAAATTTTCGATTTAGTAGAGGAAATCAATAAAAATTTCTATAATTTTATGGGAATAACTCAAGTAAGCATTTATTGTTTTCACAAAAAAAATATTAAAAAATAAATTTACGACTTTTTTTAGAATGCTACCAATAATGAAATAAAAAGGGCTTTTCGTGGTTTGTCGATACAACTGCATCCCGACAAAAATCCATCAGAAGATGCCAATATTCAGTTCCGAAATTTGGTTTCCATTTATGAAGTTCTAAAGGACTCATCAAAGCGTGAAAAGTATGACAAAGTATTGAGAGATGGCTTGCCAAATTGGAAATCTGCATTGTATTATTATCGACGGATGCGAAAGATTGGGCTGTACGAGGGTGCAGCCATTCTATTTGTTATAATAACTGTTGGTCAATACTTGTTTGCTTGGGCAGCGTACTTAGAAAAAAAGTATACGGCTGAACAAGTTCTGGGTTCAAAATTGAAAAAATTACAAAAGAAAAACAAAAATATTGACATGGAAATGATTTTAAATGAAATTCCTTCGCCTTCATTATTGGTAAATTCATGTACTAATTTAAAGCATTTTAGTAAATATCAACTAAGCAATATCACTTTTTTTGACAAACATATATAGAATACATTGCCAATTCAAATACCGATGTTTATTTGGAACTTACCGTCAACGATTAAGGGATGCTTTCACAAAGCTAATGAATTAAAGGAAATGGCCATGCAAAAACGGAGACAGTGAGTATAAAATATAAAATTTTTGGTTACTTTTTTTTAAGTTGAATGCATGGGAGTACAAATCGCTCCTTTATTTCAACGTAGTCATATCTCAAAAAATTCGATGTTGGAACTAATAATATAGAAAAATTGTTATACATATCTGTGTAAAAATTTCATACAAAAAGCTTGTACACCCACCCACCTCTTGAAAAAAGAAAATAATTTTCTAATTTTGAATTGTATGTAAATTGAAATCTTTAAACTTATTTTCTGCAAAACAAGCTTTTTTAAGTTATGCCTATGCGATTTATGTTATAATAATGCGTTTTGAACATTCGATACGAAAAGGTGAATATTGCGGCAACCCAACTACGCGCATAAAACTAAAAGTTTCGTCATGATTGATGGATGTACTGATAATTATTCAAAATAATTTTTGAATTCATTTAAAAAACTAAGCCTTATTTTTTTTTTTTTTTTTTTAAGGGAGTTGGAAGAAGCAAAACGGCAAGAGGAATTAGAAAGGGAATACGAAGAACAAACGAGATTGCGTAAAGAGAAAAAAGAAAATTTGCGCAAACGAAAACAAAATTCAAGAGCTCCAGAAAAAACTGAAGAGGAGTTAAAAGGCTTCTCCCAAATACAATGCAAAGAATTAACTGAAGATGATGCTGTAAGACCGGTAGTTCAAAAGGTGAACGTAATTTAACACAACATAGCACGTTGTTATAAAATGCATATATTATAGGTTTCTTTGAGTGGGAGCTTTTGGACAGACGAAGACCTAGCTGAACTTGTACGCTTGGTTAAAAAATACCCAGCTGGCTTGGGAAATCGTTGGGTATCAATTGCAGAAAACATGAACCGCACCGTGCAGGAAGTTACTTTCATGGCAGCGAAAATGAAAGAAAATGGTTTCCGAATACCAGGTCAAACGGATAGTGTTGCGGAAAATATCATACAGGAAACTCAAGAAATTGCAAAGAAAGAAAAAACAAAGAAAGAAACAAGTATCCATGTACCAGAGACAAACTGGAGTCAGGAACAGCAAAAGGCTCTTGAGGCAGCTATTGTTAAATACAGAAAAACTGCAGGAAGTGATAGGTGGCAGAAGATAGCAAATTGTGTTCCAGACAAATCAAAAGACGAGTGCTTAATACGCTATAAATATCTATGCGAGTTGGTCAAATCGCAGAAGAAAAATGAGAATGAAGCAAATTTGGAAACAAATGTTACTGTTGAGCCTACATCAGTTGCAGAACAATATGCAGAAAGTGTTCGGCCAGAGAAATCTAAGCCTGTGACGGCCGAAGACTTAGCTGACAATTTATCAGAAAATGGAGGAAAAAAACGTAATAAACGAAAAGAGAGAAGAAGACGGAGAGATTTTTCATCAGATGAAGATTCCGACAACGCTTACACATATGAACTGAATTAATTGCGACACCAAATTAATAAGCAGATTGAATGTAATAGCAATAGATAATAAAATGTCTTTATACGTAAGTATATTTAATCCCCTATTGTTGTTCTAATTAAGGGTCTGTTCATCTAAATGCTAACGATAGATTCGATCGAATATTTATACTGGAAACAGAAACAAATTTCAGTTTTTTGTTATTGTTTCTAATATAAATGTTCGATCGAATCTATCGTTTGCATTTAGATTAACAGGCCCCAATTAAACTCAGTTTGGTCGCGTGAGAGTCAACACAACTTTCACAGAACCCAATTATTTTTAGTGTAGCGAATCACAACTATATATTACTTCAAATTGTTATGGAACAAGACAACTACAAACTCACCTGTTATTTAAGTTGCAAATGCCAGTAACAATGTGTAAGTTAGCTCGACTCTCATGCAACCAAACTGAATTTCGTTGAGAACGACAATAGGGAAATAAAAAAATTAGAATACATAACATACTTCTTTTGTCAAATATTTGATAAATCAGAACTTACCTCAATAAAACGGATATTTGTCATAATTGTTAACATTTCTGGGTGATATTTCTTAATTGTGTTTATATTTTTGTAGGATTAACTTGCTTTTAACTTTTTGTAATTTTTTTTTGTATTACGAAGCTGCAGATTCTTTACTTATATCCAGCATAGAATTTTGGGACACCTCTGTTTCGTCTTCATCGTCTTCAATTTCCATTTCAAAAATTATCATTTTTTTACCTTTCTCTGCCAATAATGATGCAACCTATGAAGTAAAACAAATTAAAATGTAATCAATTGCTAAATATGTTAAAATACCTTTCTGCATCCAGATACAGCCAGATTAGTACAAACGCTTTCAATTGGCTTAAAGTTGGTAATATCAATTAGGTCGAATATAGTATGACCAATGGCTGACTCACTTAAATTTAAATTTTGTGGCAAAACGTGTAATGAGGATTTCCCGCTTAGTTGATATAAGGGGAATTGTACGAAATAACTATGATGTTTCAGTGATTCGTTTTCTTTTCGCAATAAAATTGATAGCACGTCATCGTTATAAAATTGCATATCAATAAATTTTAAATTTTCCAAGCCATTGTTGAGGTCTTTAGTAAAGGGTCCTGGACTTGTTGTTAATCGAAAGCATTTTAATTGCGTAAAATTAGCATCAAGTTCCATAAATAAACAATCTTGCCAACCAATAGTTACAAGTATAAGATCACGATTTTTAGTTTCATTTACAAAATGTGATGTTCTAATAAAGTCAAAATTACATTCAGAATTCTCATTGAAAGAAAAACATGTAAAACAAGCATCAAGCTCGAATCCCGAACTAATGCTTTCATTTGGTTTATGAAAAACATTCTCAATGGCCCCGAAAAGTTTGTCCCGTTGCTGAGTTAGTGAAAGGTGTTTTTCATGTGGATAAAGTAATGGTGAATTGCGTAAACAATCGTTTTCCTCTAAAAGTTTGTGCCACAAATGATGCATATCGCTTTTAACTACTTGCTGTAGAGGTTTATTTTCCAAATACTGACCAACTTTTTCCAAATTAAACTTTCTTTTTATGACGCTGCCATCATCTGAAAAGTAATATGTATACATTTGTTTGTCATTTGATTACTATTTTTTGCTCAACCATACCGTTTTCTATAACACTGTCTTCAAAGCTATTTAGATATTCAGCCAAATATATAGTATCCTCCATGGACAGTTGGGTTGTGTCTTCAGTAATGTCCTGTTGGTGCAATCTAACTATGACTACGCTAAGCCAACAGAAAAACAGTTTCATATCATTAACAGACTGATCAATTACTTGCTGTAGTTCTAAAATTTTCATTAAAAGTGCTCCGCTTTCTCGCAATGCTGTTTCGGTAGCTTCACATACTATAAGAGGCTATAAAAAAACTTTTTATATCGTAAGTTTTCTTAAAATGCTAAATTGCTTACTTCATAGTAATGACTTATTCTGGATAAGCCTTTGATAGTGTTAAGGAAATAAAACATGTTTATTGATGCCATTTGCAATGGTTTTGCTATTAAGCTCTGTATTGTAGAGTAACTCAAATCAACAGAGTTTTGCAACTTTTTAACTCCTTTTTCTGTAAGATCCCTAATAAAAACATTAAAAAATTAAAAATAATTAATAATTTTTTGGGAAATTTAAAGAACTTTTTAACTTACTTCATTAAAAATTCTTCAATTTCATAAGTAGCGTAACCGAAAACCAATAGTTCCATAAAATCTGCAGATAATGATCCTTCTCTCTGTTTATTTGCATAACTAGTCAACTTATTGTCCATTTCGAGCAAAACCGTTTCCCACGCCTCCAACATGCATTGTATTGTGTTATTAATATAACTAAAAAAAAGCCATACGGTAATTTTTTTAATTTGAGTTTCGATCTCATACTATTTTATATTATGTATATGCAAATGTTATTCAAATCGGTATTAACATAAGCGCATATGCAGATTTCATATTATTTTTTTAACAATATTATTACATTTAATTTATGAAAACATGACCCTCATGTAAATTCGCATCATTCTAATCTGTTCTGAGCGTTTGTGCAAATTTAACATTAAAATTTTTACTTACAATCGGAATCTCTATTACGGTAGGGTTTTAATTTTAATATATGTATATATATTATAATTTTAAATAAAATTGCAGTCTTACTTTTTAGTTTCCAATATATTTGCACAGTGTTGAGCCAAATGCACCATTGGTGATATATATTCTTTTAATACTGAATTATTAAAATGAAGAATTTTTAATTCGTTTCCATCCCGCAGTAAAGCATACATGGCATTAAAATCTCCACATAAACGAACATCGTAAACTTCTAGCTCGTCAGGATGGGAAACGTGTTGAGACATGTCAATAGTTCCCGATTTTAAAGCTCCCAATAAACGTAAATAAACTTTACATTTTAGTATAACTACCAGAAAACACGGACTGCCTTTAGCAAAAGATTTATGTTCCTGTGCTTTAGATGAAACACCTAAACTATTTAGATGTGGCAATGGTGGCAAAAAGAAATCAAATGTTAACTATAAAAATAAATATTCAAAAATGAGCAAAGAACATTGATGTGTATTTTATTATCCTTCCATTTACCTCAGTTTTATTTCGATATAGCTGTCTATAATCAGGAGCTTTAATGGGTTTGCTAAAGTACAAGTTCTTTATATCGTCATCATAGTACAAGTTAGAAATAGATTCTTCGCGTTCTACATCTAACAAGGACACTTGACCACTGCTATAACCTTCAGGCGAAAACATTTATAATTGTTAAATAAAACTTTCGTAAGTCAGTATAAATCAGCATACGAACCCACAGCAATTATGGTCTCATCATGTTGCCAACTTAAGCTTCTCACCTTAATATCTTCTCCAGGTGATGGAAATGTTACTATCTTTTGCCAATTTAATCGTTGTATTACTATTTCGCCTGCTCTATAAGATTTTAAAATAAATCTAATTTTTGATCATCTACTAGTGTTAATTCTACAAAATCCAAAGCGTTTGGAACCATTTTCTATTCAATTTTGATTGCATATTTTTAAAATTAAAACATATTCACTTTCCTTTTTCAGTTCCGTAAGCAACCAAGTCCATTTTGTTGCTCCACTCCATGATTTCTACAACACAACTCATGTGTCGTGCACCAATCTGTTTCATAGACATTGAATGGGCCATTTCTGCAAATGTATGTATTACAAAGATATGTATTTTCTATTGATGAATTAAAAATAAATTTTAATAGAAGCAGCGTAGATCATTAAAACCGGGAAATAATTTTTACTTAAATTTCTTCTTTTTAACTGAACAATTTTCTGTGGTGTGATATCAAATTAAAAAATTGCTGCCATATTGATGATTTTTTATGAGAGTTCCAAGGCAGAGAAACAAGTCGAGGCAAAATTATCGGCGGCGGCGGCGCAGTAGTTTTGTGACCGGCGGCGGCGCGCCGAGAGAATTTTCGGCGGCGCAAATAAGCATATGAAAATTTAAAGAGAAAATAAAAATTGAAACTGAAAATTGATTTTAAAAATTTTTTCTCGGAATTTTGTCTTTTTGAGCAGATAAAATTTCGGCTAATTTTGAGCCGATGCAATCGGCGGCGGCTTGATATACAGAAAAATAATGATAATAATGATGATAATGATAATGATAATAAAAAATAACAAGGTGTATATTCTGTGGTGTATATAACCAGCTGGGTAATTTTTTGCTCTGTGCTTTGTAGCTGACGAATGTCAAAAACTTCGGTTCTTTACACAGCTATTTATGGCAATTTTTGTTAAAACTATTTTCTATAATGGACAGGTATTGGAAATGGAGTCCACTCCCTGGTACACCAAAATCTAGATTAAATAATGGAATAATCCAACATTTTCTCATACGATAAATTTGACAGCACGAAACTGTATATTGGTTCTTTTGACTTACCAAATTACATACGAGCTAGAGTTGTGCAGCTCATGAATCAAGGCGCATTTATTAGGTGGCAGCACTACACCAGGTGACTAATGTCATTATACCAATCTAAACGTCAAATTTGGATTATGTAGGTATAAGCCCAAAGGCATGCTTTTATTTGGGAATCCATAAACACCTTTCGAATATTCAGTTTTGTATGGTGTTTGACATTTGCTATTAGAAACATGCAATCTGACGATGCTACCCTGTTTTGAAAAGTAAGAAGGTAATTTATACCAACAAAGTACATGTGGTTGTTGCTGTTGTAATATTTGTTGTAGAATCGCGGGTACCTGATTGATGTGCCTTGTCATGAATGAACTAGTTCAATTGAACGATTCAGCTCACTGACACAGAATACACAGAAGTGAAGAAAGTGACAGGTAAAAAAAGCTCCAATCATGTTTTTGTTAAAATTCATGGGATAAAGAGAAAAGCATAGTGTATTTGATACAGTAGTGTATTACTACTTACCAATTAACACAGCTAATGAAAATGTATTGTACTAGAAAGACGTAGCAAAACAAAACCGACGACAAAATTTGAGAGAAAACGAGACAAACTGAAAAATACCCGTATCTTCCGTCTCGTGACACTTCTGTATGATTTGTGTCTAAAAACCTAATGAAAGAGTTCGATACAAGTCTTGTGGTTTTTAGCAATTTTCTTTTGTCGCACAAGTACATACAAAAAATTTTATATATGTATTGTGATAATATTAAAATATCTGAAACCTTAAATAATTTTAATTTTGATTGTACATACATAATATGTATGTACATAACATGACATCACAGAATACACAGAAGTTTTTTGTTAAAATTCGTGGAAAAAAGAGAAAAGCATAGTGTATTTGATACTGTAGTGTATTACTACTTACCAATTAACACAGGTAATAAAAATTTATTGCACTAGAAAAACGTAGCAAAACAAAAACGACGACAAAATTTGAGGGAAAACGAGACAAACAGAAAAAT
The DNA here is from genome assembly GCA_949987645.1 of Tachina grossa. Classification (NCBI taxonomy): domain Eukaryota; kingdom Metazoa; phylum Arthropoda; class Insecta; order Diptera; family Tachinidae; genus Tachina; species Tachina grossa. The sequence continues at coordinate 25,967,495 of OX465277.1, read as the reverse complement.
ACCCGTATCTTCCGTCTCGTGACACTTCTGTACGTTTTGTGATGACATAACAAATTACACTCATTAAACTATGTACTCGTATTTTATTTTTATTTATTTTTTATCAGTGTTGGTATCTCTACGAAGAGCAAAAGCACATTAAGCTGTTGCAAAAAGGGTAAAAAGCGCAATAAAATACGAAAAAGGGGGTAAAAAAGCACGAACATATATTTTTTTAATTTTAATACATTAAGTCATTTAAAAAATAGAGTTTAGAGTGTAAAAGCTCAAAATATAATTTAAAATATTTGCTTCAAAATAAACAAAGTATTTGATATGTAATAACAGAATTTATTAACATATTAATTAAAACAAAATCTTGATTAATTTAATAAAATTAAGTATGTAAAAACAAATAATAAAAAAACCAGGAGTCAAATAATATAGTAACATATACACACACATATATGTACATACATACAATAGTAGGTGAAGCTTAGGCTTAGATTAAGATATGTATGTTACTGAAAAATCATTTACACATAAAGAATGCATTGAAAGCGTAATTTTTTTCTTAAGTACTCTTAACTTAAATAAGATATTCACCTTTATTCCAGTTGTCAACATTGACAGCACGTCAATACGATATGAAAAAATTTGAGGTAGGCTACCCGTTGTCTAAAACAACTGACTGCCATTGATAACCTCATGCTTTCAATCGAAATCGGCCCTTAAAATTTAACCAATCTTGTGCGTTGAATACAAATTTACCTACATTTTGTTGTAAACGTGAACATTTTGATTTACTCTACTTACAAATTGACAGCCTTATGAAAATTCCGAAATCGGCCCTTAAAATTTAACCACCCTATAGTATGATTAAATATTTGTGTAACCCTTAACAAATGCTTATTGAATACTACTTTCAATCAATTATTATGTAGAGAATTATGTTGTACTTTCCAGTTACTTCCGTTTTTTATTTTGCAAAAAAAAAATTAAGTTTTTTAATCCCAATTATGAAAAGTTTTCTACATTGTTTTTAACATAGTTTCCGCTATTGTCATTAAAAACAATTTATGAAGCCTCAGTTAAAAGGTGGTGCTATTAGCGCTTAAAAATATTTTAGTTTTTTAAATTAAAAATATTTTTATTTAACAAAAAAGCACCAAAAGCACTGTAAGAAATTGTTAAAAGCACTGTAAAATACCCGCTTTTTAGGAAAAGGTATTAGCCAAAATTTCGCGTTTATGAAGAGGCAAAAAGCACCAAAAAAATACCCGAAACGCATCACTGTTTTTTATACTTCACCTGCCTTGTTTTGTAATGTATGACCAGTATGACCACAAACACACACACTCACTGTATAAATCGGTCACTTTTTATGCTTCTGTTTTCGCTCTTTCTTTATGCTTGATAAAATGTTTCACTACAAATGAACTGAGCTACTGAGCCAACTGAATGAAATACTTCAGTAAAGTGAGCTGAGCTGAAAAGAGCGATCACTCAAAAGAGTTGATAAGCACAACTCTAATACGAGCCATATAGCTGAAGTCAGATACAAGCCGTGTAAAATGAACTTAAGCTAGAGCTGTATACTTAAGGGCAAGGCACATTTGATATGCCTTGCTTAAGGGAATTAGTAAAATCGTATCGTGATGTACGTGTCAGCTGACAAAAACCGTACCATATACAATGGTAATACAGGGTGTAGAGTAAAAATCTGTCATTATCATCTTCCTTTATGTTTTGTGGCTGTGTTGCTGTGTCTATCTAGTTTAATCAATTAAATTGTTAAAATAAAGAGTCAAAAACAGTTAAATTAAACAAACAAATTTTTAGCTGAAAATTTTTTAAAATGGATGAACCAAAAACAACGGCAAAGGATCCAATCAGGACAACCTTAAAAAAATTGATCGAACATTCGAAGTAAGTTAAAGAATCTACTGCGGCAGAGGTGCGACCCCAAAAAGTGCAAAAAACATTATTTGCAATAAACATACAATAAATAAAAAACCACAATTTGTAAAACAGTTTCATTACATGTTTTTAGCGCAACTTTTAGTGCGGATGACGTATTGAGAGAGTTTCGCATCACTAAGGAGAAACGTAACAACCGCAAATTACTGAAAATATTAGAAATCATATCAAAGAATCAGCTAAAAGCCATCGACCACTTGCAAGAAGCTGCTAGGTTATTGGAAAAGTGAGTACATAGGGATATAAGCAAAATGTTTTTTATGGCGATTAATGCAATTTCTTTCTATACTAATTCCATTACGTAGGAAAGATCCCTTTTATTGCCTGCTTAACTTTTTAAATTATTATTCGGACACTAACATCATGCAGTCTATACGTAAAAAGGACTTGTCTACTTCAACTCCTTTACTTACCAAAAATGTTTTTGATGTAGTAACTCCTGAAAGTGTGTCAGATGTAAGTTTCATATCTTTGCATTTTAAAGAATTAATATAAAGTTTATTTAATTATATTTGTATAGATCAAAGAAAGGGTTGTTCTGGCAGCATCCGGTAGTTCAAGTCGTATTGCACAGAATAGTTCCAACATTAGCGCTGCCATTATGTCAACAACAAGCGCTGCTGGCAACTCAAATTTACCAAATTCAATTGGTTGCACGATATTCCCATCTACAAAAGGAAAACAAAAAACCGATTCGTTGTGGGAATTCCATAACATTGATAACTTTCAATTTCATCAAAGTAACATTGCTGCAATTCCAATAACGAGCCAGGAAAATTTGTTATTGTATGATTTAATATATTGTTTGGCGGGTATGCGCGGATCTTACATATATCCAGAAGCGTGTACTAATAGTGTCAATGTAAAATATTCTGTTAAATTTAAAATTTCCGATCAAATCCACTGTTCTTTGCGTGATATTGCTCAGGAGATTTTGCCATTGGCTTCCCACTACATGTGTATACAAAAGTTCATACAAAAGGCCACATTTTCCAATTGTAGTCAGGTTTTGCAAGCACTGAGTGAAGCTTTAAATAATTTAATACATGATTATTATGTAAGTATTGTACATCGTTACCTGAAACGAAAAACGCCCTATTTTTGTTCCAGCATATTTGATTTCTTGTAGCGATCATTTGGATGAAATACAAAATCTCAATCCATAAAATCATAATTTTGTACTTTTATACTATCGATTTTAGCTATTATTGGCGCAATTGGAATCTGAACTCAACACTGGTAATTTAACGCTACATAAAATGTTGTTTTATGTAAGACCAACATTAAACACCATGGAGGTGTTAGCAGGAGCAGTGTCGCTTCTAGTAAGCGTAAGTCCCTCAGAAGATAAATAACTTCAGGCATTTAACTAAAAAAAAACATCTTTTATGTAGAATGAATTGCGTGGCGGACAGGCTTTGACTCTGCTTTTTAATCAAATTAGCGCACTAACAGGAGATGAAGAATCTCAAAAATTTATGATACAACTAACACAAAGAGCAGCTGTTCCTTACATGAATATTTTGCAGTTGTGGATTCAAAAAGGAGTCATTAATGATCCACAACAAGAATTTTTGGTTGAAGATAATGAAGTTATTAGAAGAGAAGAATTACCTGAACATTATTCAGCAGATTACTGGGAAAAACGGTCAGATTTTTTTAATTATATGTATATTTTAACATACAAACATAGTTGCTAAATAAATATTACCTCATCCTTATAGCTATACTATACGACGTGAACGTATTCCATGCTTTTTGGAAAAAGTTTCTGATATTATATTGCGTACGGGAAAATATTTAAATGTCATCAGGCAATGTGGAAAAAAAGTCACTCCCCCACAGACGATGAATTTGCAATTTTCACCCACTAATCAAAATCATATTGCTGTAATACAAAATGCATATCGTTTTGCATCTAAAAATTTATTGGAAGTACTACTCAAGGAGAATGATTTAATGGGTCATTTAATGTCAGTAAAACGTTATTTATTACTACATCAAGGTGATTTTATCACTCAATTTATGGATGCTTGTGAGGATGAATTGGCCAAAAATGTTGATAAGGTATTGCCGATGACATTAGAAAATTTATTGGGCTTAACATTGCGCCTATCTTCGGCTAAACACGATCCGTATAAAGACGATGTACACTGTGAGTTACTGACGTATGATTTGGTTACACAAATGTCGAAAATTATGAATAACGAAGAAGGTAAGAATAAATTCCTCCACTTATTTTCATATAAATTAAAAGATAAAAATTTGTTGTGGTTTGAATCGTTAAGAAATTTTTAATCCACAGTTTATATATAATTTCTGTATTGTAGGTTATTTGCAAGAACTAATTATTTTGTAAATGGTTTCACTTGGTGAAAATACTGATACCTTGTAAATAAGAGTTCTTGTAAGTTGGTTAAAATAGTAAGGTTAGTTTAGCAGGTCATTAAAAAATGGTGTTCAGCTTATTTACATAGGTGCATTATTAATGATTCCTTTATGTTCAACTCAGTAAGGTTTGGGTTACAGAAAAAAAATCAAAATCCTTATTATAAATTGCGAATTCCATGCATATGACTTTTGTTAATAAAAACCGTGGACATACTATTTATATTTTTTTTAGAATATTGGCAAACTCATGACCGTTTAGATTTAAGTGGCTTGGAATGTTTTGCTTTTCGTTATGAAGTCAAATGGCCCGTTTCTTTAGTATTAAATCATATTGCTATTTCCAAGTACCAAATGTTGTTTCGTCAACTTTTCTACTGTAAACACGTTGAAAGGCAACTCTGCAAGTAAGTGTAACAGCCTGGCCCACAATGTCCACAAGAAACTTTCGACCGACAACTTGTATGTATTGAAAACAACAATAAAATAAGAAAATTAGTTTTTGTTTTCAATACACATATCGTCCCTACCATGTCAAACTATCATCTATCAGAAGAGCGCGAAGACCCGTCAATTGTGAATTTAAAGTCGGCCTATTCCTAAAAGTGGCAGGCTTAAAATATTTCTTATTGAGTTATCTATCGTCCATGAGAATTTCAGAATTTTGAAACGTATAAATTAGGGTACCAAGATAACGAATCTAAAAAACGAATTTTGCATTAAAAAAAAAATTTTTCTTGTCGACATCGTGGGCCATTCCGTAAATATATTTATAATTTTTTTTTCACTAATCAATATATAAATTAATCTGAAAACTTCCCTTATGTTTGCAATGGTTAAAATAGAATTTGGAAAGAAAATTCTATTGCTAAAAAGTTTTCACCGCAGGCGGCTGAACTTTATCGTTCAGCATTTACATTACGACAACGTATGATGAATGCTGTACAAAATCTTGAATACTATATGATGATTGAAGTAATTGAACCCAATTGGCACATATTTATACAAAACATGAACAAGGTAAGTGCAATAGAGGACATAAAAAAATAAATTAAATAACAGTTTCCAAAAAAAGCAACAAAATGTTTAAAATAATTAAGTTGCTGGTTATGATTTGAAAGAAAAATACCAGTCATACCAATCAACCGGTCATAGGGAAGTAGGGAGGATTGTAGAGTCTCTAGGACTATGTGAACAAAACTTGGCAAAGGAAGTCCTAAACTGGTACTAGATGCTTAATAGGCGCGTTAACTGGTCACTGCTGCTTCAGAGCAAGAACCAGCATTTGGAAAAAATATACTCCAGATTTTTTTTAGTACATGCGAGGATGAAGAGGAACTGAAGCTGCAATGCCATAGGCTGTGCAGACGTTTCCAAAAGGACATTAGTGATATCGCAAAGTATAAAGTGTTTTCTGGGTACATTATGGTTTAAATTATTTTTAAAGGGTACTAATAGAAGAGTATCACAATGGACCTAACTCTGGGTCTCTGATTGGAAGTGTGTTGCAAGACCACCTTTCCTAAACTAACCTAACATCTGCATAAAAACGAATTGTTATGCTCACTGGGGTTTGAACCATTATATCGCCTTTGTAGCGGAATGTTTGCTGTTGTAACAAGTTCCCTGGAACAACTAGAGAAGCATGCGTCTGCTCGGACAATTGTAGAAGTACACAATATCGTGACGGCTTCGGAGGAACGATGGGAAACTGTTTGGGGTACCCGGTACAACGTGAGTTTGGTAGCAGTTCAACATGCTACTGTATCCGGATCTTAGCTGCGTCAGAGAGAGAGAGAGGGTTTAAGACCATGCGACGGTGTAGGGACTTGATAGCTTTCGTGATTGCGTTAATGTTTATGTCGCGTGGAATAACGTCTCTAATTCCATCATGGTATGTATACACGAAAGTTCTCTATGATGTGTGTTGGCGAGGGATGCTGTGTGAGGAATTAGTGCTGATGACATTTCATCAGGAATTGATTGGTCAGCAAGAATTAATGCTGCCTGAACAAAAGCATCTTTCTCCTAGTGAAGATGTTCAACATTATCGTGGCACATCCGGTTGCGGCCTGAAGTACATTGCCCTGCGTCGTTTGTAGATGTAGTTGAAGATTGAGCTACCCATGACATAGTATGTCGCGTTGTTTATCTCCTCTTTTATGCTCCATGAGGTGCCCGCTAGGGTCTTCAATGCTCTGTTCCTTAAGTTCACCTTCTGGTGGTATGTGAAAAGTAGAAAAGGCTCCGAAGACCATTCCCAGGATTTTCGGGTTCTGGACTTTCTGCCTTTGAATGAGATGTATAATGATACTATTTCAAAAATCCCATATTGCTTACTTTTTTATCCCAAAATTTTATAAAATCAATAACGTAATATGTTTGCAAAGTTCCGTATTAATTAGTATAATGCTAAATTTGGAATGGCGTACCCCCACCCCTATTCTTAACAAACGATCTTGATATTATAAAAACCCATGCTGTATGCGAATCGGTTGGGTAGAAGTAAATAAATATATTAAATTATAAAGGGTCATTACAAGACAGTAATAAAAAATAGTACCGAATAGGGCACCTTATAATTTTTTGAATTAGAGCAGTAGCCAGGATATTTTATTGAAAAATTTCTCATTTTATCAAATTTTTTAATGTTCCTGCTTCTCTTAACAGGTGGAAAATGTAGATGAAGTTCTTTCATTTCATCAAGACTTTTTGGATTCTTGTCTCAAGAACTGCATGCTTACGGATACAACTACCCTAAATCGATCTATATTCAAAATGTGTAACATTTGTTTGAAATTCTGTGAATTTATACAGGTCAGTAAAAATGCATATATTCGAATAAAATATTATATATCCTTATTGATTTTTTAATTTATTTTTCTTCTTCACTTGTTTTATTTATTTATTTATTATACATATTATACAAAGTAAATTTGCATAATATGGTGTTGCCCAAGATGGTATTAACAGTAGTTTAAAAGGTTTTGTGACTGACTGTACACGACCTATGCCTTCACATAGGAAGTAGCAACGTGGTTGTTAAAGAAATTCCACAAAAAACCGCAAGATTATACGGTTATCCGTGGCAGATCAGTCAACCAGTGCGAGCGAGACGAAAAACTCTCGAAGGCCAAACAACATACACAAGCCTGACCGCACTTAAGAAATAATTACGATGACGCGAGAGATGTTCCTCAACCCAGAACTGCTTTACGACTGATCACTTGTTTTATATTATGCAAATTTGTTTACGAGTATATATCGAGTCATAACCGCACAAAAAGCTTAAGTAACAAAAACAAAACTTTACAGGATAAGGTTTTTTTTAATTATCTTCGCTGTTATTTCAGATAATTCATTGAATTTTGGCATTTAGGTGTTATTATGCTAAATATAAGTAACGCAACGAATTTTAACTAAATATTACTATGATAATGGTATTTTTTGTCCCTTAAGCTTTTTTTGCTGTCTCCCAGATTTATCACCTTTCAAATTAAAGAGTTCGCTATTAATTTTTTTGTGTATAGTTTTACTGATGGAAAGAATTGTCAAGTCCATATACTCTGTGAATAAATTTTTAATAAATTGCTACGTACCTAAACTGAACTGGCGATTATCTCAGTTTTTTTGCCTGGATCGCGTAATCAAATTTAAATCATAAACTGTTTCAGAGTTATCAAAATAACCATATTAAAGACTTATGGATGATATTTCTTTTCAAGTTGGAAAAGATAGGCTTAAAAGAGTGGTAACTCACTTCAATACAATCATATTTTTTGGATTAGGTATAGAGTTGAATAATGGGCTTTATCGTGATTCGCGTATTTCGACTTCGACTAAAAAAATTTGGTTCTAGATTAAAAAATACTTTATTTATTTACGTTTATTTTTTTGTAGAAATAATTCTAATGACATGTTCGTGGATTTACATAATATTTGTATACAAGTACATACGCAAATTTTCTTACACGAAAATATGTTTTCCTCTATCGTCTATATATACAAATCTTACCTTATAAAATAATGAAAACGAATTATAGTTATCGCTATCCAATTTTTAGCGAGAGCCGTCGATAAAAATCTGTCAAAAAAAAACTTAGTTTCATCCCATTAAAGGACTATGATAGGCCATATTTAGGGGAAAATTATGTAGAAAAAAGATGTTGCGGTACTTATTCTAAACAAAAATGGTTATAAAAATTTTCCGAAAATCGCCGCATTTAAAAGTTATTTTTTAGGTGAAAAGTGCAATGCGCATGGTCGGTAGATAGGCGAAATATCAGATCAATTTTTAGACACATGTGATTTTTTATGGCCAGTCTATCAGAAACTGCCGGTGGAGCGAATAATAAAGGGTGTTTTTTATTGAGGTATAGAACTTTAAGTTGGCATCATTTTTTTAACTGGCAACCATTTTGTCAGCTTTCAAGTGATTAATATTTAGTTTGGTTCGTCATTTCATCATGAACAGGTTGACAAAAGAACAACGCTTGCAAATCGTACAAATTTATTTCGAAAATAATGGTTCAGTTCGCGAAGTTTACCGCAAGCTCCGTCCATTTTATGGTCGACATAATCGTCCATCAGAGCAATTAATTCGGTTAACCATGGATCGTTTTCGCACTACGTTTACTCTATGTGATAATACGCATCCGCAGAGACGTCGAACAGTGCGCACCGAAGAAACAATTGCCGCTGTAGAGCAAAGTGTTGAAGAGGACCCGAATGAATCGATTCGCCACCGTGCACAGCAATTGGAGCCGACTAACCGACTATTTTGTTCCCGAATTGGATGGCATGAATGTGGATGAGTTGTGGTTCCAACAAGACGGCGCTACATGCCACACAGCGCACGTCACAATCGATTTATTGAAGGAAACATTCGATGAGCGCATAATTTCGGGGAATGGACCTGTCAATTGGCCACCAAGATCGTGTGATTTGACACCATTGGATTATTTTCTTTGGGGATATGTGAAGTCGCTCGTCTACGCCAACAAACCAGAAACGTTAGGGGACTTGGAAGCCAACATTCGTGGCGTTATTGCCAACATACGGCCCCATATGCTCGAAAAAGTGGTTGAAAATTGGACCTGTAGAATTGGCTTTATTCGAGCCAGCCGCAGCGGCCACATGCCCGAAATCATATTTAAACATTAATGGCATAAAATTATCCTTCCAATAAAGCCAAATTGATGGACATTAAAACGATTTTCTTGTGTTTTATTTCAATTCGAAGTTCTATACCCCTGAAAAAAACACCCTATATAAATACTTTGGACAATTTGGGTGGTCTAATGTGTATTCAAGTTTTTAAGATGTTGATGTGTGTGCCATCAGAATAGGATGTTCCATGCTGAAGTCGTCTCTAGTTATTTATTTAAAAATAGATAAATATTAACAATGCAAAAAATGCAGAATAAATTATTCAAATATTGCTAATATCGAAAATAAAATATTTGAATCAAGTTGGTTAGTCGAAAAATTGCAATAGACCAAAAAATAAGTAAACTATTTTTCTTTTATAAAACAAATATGTATGTATTTAACATTGTATGTATGCATATACGTCGTCCAATGTCGGTGAATGGTATATAATATTCGAATAATCCGAATATAGCACTCTTACTTGCTTTATTTTCAAAAGGAAATTTTAGCTTAAGTAACATGTTGCTGTTACAAAAAGTGTAACCAAAAATAATTTGTACTCAAGCTTAAATTGTTTTTGCTATAAAATTGAAACGGTATATCCTATGGTTGTAAAATTTTGACATATAATGGCAATGATAACAAGTTAATGATTTGTATAAAAAAACGCATTTCGAAAATCATGTTGGTTAAGCTTCTTTGGCGGTAATGGCTCGATATGTATGTATACATTTAGTTTTCGGTTTTGCTTTTTTTCTAAGTAAAAAAATTATTATTTTCGTTAAGTCTTGTTTCAATACTGTTTACCGCTATATTAAATTTTTTACTTGACGTAAAAGAAATCGCAACGTGTCTTTCTTGATGCTGAACTTACCTGCATGTTGTGCGATAGTAATGACGAGGATAATTCCGATTCAGATTATGACTTTTCTAGTCAAAAGCAGGTATTTTGGCAATAAAGGTTTACATTTTTCAATGTCATTATTTATTTTGCTTTTTAAACCAAATATTTATTCATATAGTTTTTAGTTAACTTGAGTTTAATTATTCATTCCTAATTACAACAATATCAAAACTCATTAATTTTTGCATGAAAGTGAGTATATAATTAATTTTAATCAATCAATTTGTATACATTTCGCCAGAGGTTAGAGTTTTGTCTTTTCTGAAATTGATCTTTTTAGTAAATTAAAAGTTTCAAGTTCGTTTAACAATAAAGGTATTCACATCAGTTTTTTTCTTGTTGGAAAAATGGAAAAATGTAATTTTTTTACAACAAACACAGGAAAAAATTCACCAAAAGTTGAATATAAAAATTCAACTTTAGGTGGAATTTTTTTTCCTGTGTTTGTTGTAAAAAAATACATTTTTCCATCAAGAAAAAAACTGATGTGAATACCTTTAATGTTTGGGATATAAATAAAAAAAATCAAAGTAGACAAATTTAAATCGGGAAATATCGCCGAGTCAAAAAAAAAAATTTACAGTAAAGTCTAATAATAAAAAATCGGCAAAAGCGGGAAAGAAAAACAAACTATAAAGCATCATTGAAAAAAGAAACCCATTCATTTACTAAGAAAAAACAACAAGAGGAGAAAAGGTGAAAAACCTGAATAATAACCTAAATAAATTAATTGTCCACTTGTAATCAGATCTAATTCAATCTTAGAAATACGGGTATAATAACTACAAATAAACACAACATTAAGAAAAATTTGAAGTTTATAGTTAGTTTAATGAAAAAAATGTAGAAAAACGTAAAAACGTGTATATTCAAAATGGCGAGAAGTATATACATATTTAGCTTTTGTCAAATGAATCTTTTAAAAACTAATTAAATTCGTTGTTACATTATAATTTTTGACGAACATTTTTTATTTTTTAATTTTCTTATTTTGCAGTCTGAGTCTTCATTAGCCCCGACTGATACATTTTCCGAGCGCATTAAACGCTTTGACCTGGAATTCACCGGATTGTTAATTGGTTTGCTAAAGCAAATAAATGACGTGGCATCAGACAACCCTTCGGATCGCTTTATCAATTTAGTGCATCGTATTAATTTCAACTCATTCTATAATGAGCAAATGGATAAATTATGTGCCAAGGATTCAATGGTTACAACAACAACGCATCACTGAAGTTATTAAAAAAAATTTAATGAAGTAATATTTACTAACGAAAATAACAAAATAAATACTCATAATACATATTCGCTAGCATAGCACAAAAATGTGTTTCTCAATACGATTAAATGTGGTAAATTTTGAAAGAAATATTTATCTTGCCATTTCTTTGTTGTCTCCCAAAATTCATCAAAGAGAACATTTAGTTCATCTTGTTTTATTTTATTTTAGCTACTCTTAAAAAAAAAATAAGATCTTTTTAAAATAAAATTAAAATACATACTTTTATTTGAAAAATGTTAAACGACCCAGCAAAAAAGTCATGAAAACGAAGTAGAAAAAGTACCACAACTACTGATACGAACCAGTGATCTGCATGATTACGAATCAAACGGCATAATTTTGCATTTTCTAAAATGAATATTGAGCAAGCACTTAACATTAAAATAATTAATGATGCTATTGCATGATTCATATCAATGAAACTGTTGTTAATAAATAAATGCATGCCACTGCTTGCAATCACTATTCATTCATATGATTCACTAAAGCAATGAATCAGTATGATTGTTTTGCATATTTCTTAAAACCCCTTCTGACAAATATAGTTTTATGTAATACTATGAAAGAAAATAGCTAGCCCCATTTTATTTTATAAATTGTTTTAATACGAGAAAAACTATTAATTAATACGCCATGTTTTATTAACTTAAGACTTCATCTAGTCAACATGCTTTTGTGAGTTATTTGATTGCTACACAATCAAACAACAGCAAGAATTTTTATTGATTTTTAATAACAGCACCAAAAAAAGAGAGTGAGTTAATGACAGTCAGTTGTTAGAGAGGTAACTCTGCAAGCAATATCATTTACATATTGATGTTAAAAAACAAAACAAAAGCATTGTAAAAGTGAGTGGACAGCGAAAGTGAATCAACTCATACAGTTCTCTCATACGAACCACGTCAAATTCCGAGCAAAAAGTAGTGTATTTTACATTAGCGTGTGTCATTGGAACGAATTGATTTGGTTTTGCCAAATCGTAAGCTAATAAAATTTACTTTTTATTTGCTATAAAAACTGTAAAATAACCCTACAAACATTTGGAAGATATCTTGCCCAGAAGATATAAATACAATATCTTATTTTTATCATTTAGAAGAAAATCATCAAAGCAATACTTTTTCTATATATATTAAAATATTTTCATTTCAGTGAAACTTTTTGAATGAACAGTTCAAAATGTATTGACTATTTATTTTTTCCTTTAAAAAGGTATTTTATGTCATTAAAATGTTGCATTTTTTTCAGCCTGGCGTTTTATCACATGCGCAATAAATTTATAATATCAATATGTTTTCAACTAGAACATAACAAATAGGCATTTAATTTAAAATACAAACAATCAGAAAATTTTCAAAACATTATGTCAGGAAATTTCTTTTTATAGTGATGACTCCCGTGATGATAAATTGAATTTAGTTGACCATAAAAAATTGCTTTAAATTTAATTTAATGGTAGTTTTATATATACGTACATATGTATGTATGTACATATGTACAATTGGGGTATTCAAATGGTACTCACAAATTAACACGTTTTAAAGTTATAAAACGAAAATATATGACTGCTGTGAGCAACCCCTTATAATTTACAATTATAAATATTGTACTTATTTGTATTTTGGTTTTAACACCTTGTACATTTCTTACTCTCTCTCTCAATTCCTTTGGTAAACTCTCACGCATTTCTACATGTAGTTATGACAAACAATAAACATAGCTGAGAAAGTCTTATTACTTTATGACCTTTTTGTTTGAGCCACAACAACAATTTTTTTAAACTATGTTAAAATGTTAAGACATTATGACACTTAGGACACTTAAGACACCCTTGTGAATACCCCAAATGTATATTATACATATATATATTTTTTCACATCTCTATTGTATAATTTATATTTTATCTTCTAGTGTGCTTTTTAGAAATCAGTAGTTTGAGATTGGCTCAAAAATTATACTCAAAATCGATTGGAATTTACCACACATGTTGAAATCGTTTTTAAAACGATCGTTTTTCATCACATATTTTTATTAAAAATACATTGAAATTGATTGTTGACGGGTTTAGGTGGATCCTAAGCGCATTTCACTGTTGCAGATCATAAGGAAACCTTTACCCAAAAATTTCTTAGAACAACTAGTTATTATGTTAAATTTTCATTTAAACGAATGAGAAGCTCAACAAATATCAAAGATGAAAAAAGAACTTAACAAACATGTTTTTTCTTACTTTACCATTGCTACAATAGCTGACTTGTACACAAAAAATTAAATGGACTATACTTTGACCATTTTTCATGCAAACAATTAAATGGACTTTAGATCGTCCATTTTTCATGGAAAAATTAAATGAACTACATATACTTCGTTCACTTTACATGCAAAAAATTAAATAGACTATGTATCGTCAATTTTTCAAACAAAAAATTATTTCATGCAAAAAATATATAATGGACTATATGCATCGTCAATTTCAAAAAATTAAATCGACTATACAACGTTCATTTTTCATGCAAACAATTAATTAATTTTTCATACCAAAAATTATTTCGTGCAAAAAATATAATGGACTATATATACATTGTTCATTTTTCATGGAAAAAATTAAATGGACTATACAGCGTTAATTTTTTATGCAAACAATTTAATGGACTATACATCGTCCTATTTTCATGCAAAAATTTAAATGGACTTACATCCTACATTCTTAAAAAATTTTATAAATAGTCCACTTATTTTTTTCCATGAAAAATGGATGATGTATATATAGTCCACTTAATTTTTAACATAAAAAATGGACGACGTAAATTTTTGCATGAAAAATGTACAATGTATATTCCATTTCATTTTTTCCATGAAAAATGGACATTTAATTTTTTCCATAAAAAATGGAAATTAATTTTTTGTATGAAAAATGGATGATGTAGAGCAGTGTCCATCATCCCATTGCCCTGAGGGCTCTGCTAGCATTCAGATTCGCATACGTACACAGCACAACTACTAACAAAAATCTAAATCAAGAGCACACATAAAGAGCAGGGCTCAAATCGTCACATCCGTGATCGTATCGACAATCGTACGAAAATAAATTAAGTGATACGTCAAGCGTATAAGCTGAATGGGATTTCAGTACGTTCGTAATCCGAAAATTATGTTTTCACATGACGAGTGGTACGTTCACGGATGTGGAAATTTCGGTGGCATTTTTTATGAAAAAAAAATAATTTAATTAATTTATTAATAATTTAAATCTTTTTATAACAGCACCTTTTATTGCTATAAAAAAGGGAAGAAATATGTGGAATGTAGAGTTGGAAAATAAGTTTTTATTTGGCTTATATAGCTTTTATAGCCCTTTAAATGTTTTGTATAAAAAATCGATAATGTATATATAGACCATTATATTTTTTGCATAAAATGGACGATGTATATATAGTCCATTATATTTTTGCATGAAATAATTTTTCACATAAAAAATTAACGATGAATAGTTTATTTAAATTTTTGCATGACAAATGTATGGGAGCTCGCCCAAAAAGAGGAGAGGGACGTAGGGGCTTGGTTTGTTTTTATCGAAAATGTAGCGGATAAAAAATTAAAGTGTGTACGTTATACATTTGATTCCTCTATGGGTACCCTGACCTGGAACCCCCTTAACGAGGGTGAATGGGGGTTATTATATTCTGAAAAAGCGTTGGGTAGAAAAAATAAATGGGGTTCAGTCTTACATTTTATTCTTCTGGGAACTGGCCAGGGGCAGTTATGGGACTTTTCGTGGATTTGGAGCCCTTTATCAAGAACTTTAAACTCTATGCTGCCCGTGTTAATATTAAAATAGCAAATTTTTACACAAAGTTTTTTTTAAGCATCAAAAGAGGTTCCTGCACTGAATATTGTGACTTGAAAAATAAGGACCAGTCTAATGTGCATATGTATGTACATGTATACATGTACAATTATTTGTATTACATGTGTGCATACACCCAAAAAAGTATTTTTAACAAAAAAAAAAAAAAAACATTTTACTCTTTAATATAACATTCTCTTTTATAGCACTGCAATTAGCAAATAGAAAAAGTTTCGTGCAACAAAATTCATGAAATTTCATGAAAAAATGCTTAATGTAAATCAGGTATAAGTAATATAATAATTTGGTATTATTAGTGCGTTAGTAAATGTTAAACTTCAAATGTGCTCGCTTTTGTTTTAAAACTGCTTCATTATAAAAATAACAATGTTATATATATATATTCATATTAAAAGAACGATTATGATTTTAAAAATTTTTTTTTAAAATGCAAGATTCTCAAAACGTAACGCCAAAATTATTGTTTTATGAATGCTGTTTGGTTCAGTGTACATATTTATGTACATATAATTACATACAAATATAGCTCTTTTACTCAAAGAACTTCATAACTCAAAAAAAATGTTGAGTTAGTGAATTAATCATGATATCGTTCTTCATGTTGTGCCATAACCGCCAAAATAGCTTAAGCGACATAATTTTCGAACCTCAATTTTTGACCACAATCGATGATTTCCGATCGTAAATAGTCGATTTTCGTAAAAAACGAGGTCGAAAATGTGTCGCTTAAGCTATTTTAGCGGTTATGGCTCGGTGGTATTGTGTAAAAATTTCATACAAATATTTTGTTTACTTAAAGCTTGGGATAAAAATTAAATTTTCTTTTTCCATTAAGTTGTTTGTAAATTGAAAACTTCGAACTAGTTTTCTGGCGAACTGGTGTTTTTTTTTGTTGAGTTATGACGTTGTTTGAGTAAATGAGTGATATACTCTTGTTTAAGTACAAAATGGCTCCAAAGTACGCAATTTGAAATCAAAAGCGAACATAATTATGGTTTTAATAATTCTCATCCATTAAAAACAAATATTCAAAAATGCAAAGTCAGTTGTGTGTTTGTGAGAATGTTTCATATGAATAGTTACTGAAATTTCCAATAAATTGCAAAGGCAAGTAAATGAATGCATGCATACAAAATGTATAGCATGTGTATTAACGAATGAGGTTGTTTATTTTTAAAAACTGCAGTAGATTTCACATCCATACATATGTACGTGTGTATGTATGTACAATACATATTTAATACACTAGTCCAATTTGAAAGATCTTCAATTCAGAAGGTTTCCTTTCCTATTCCATTACTAAAATATACAAAATTTGAAAGTCAGACAATTCTAAGAACATTCAAGATCGCTTTTTTTCAGATACATTTTAAGTCCTGGTTCACACACTTTAAGTTTACCTGATCAGTTTTTGTTCAATTTTCTTTTGAACCTGCATTTGCCTTCATAGACACATTCAAGTTTGTTTCACGAATTTGCGTTGTCGTAGAGCATTACGAATGACAAAACAAAACGAAAAAACCTACTTGACTGGTACGGTCAAGCCTGTACCCCTCTCCATTCTCTTTTCCTCTATCTCCTAAAAACTTGACGAGTCAAAGCTGACGTGGACTAAACTTTAGCAAAACCTTTATCATCCTATTCAGAATAACAATTATCAACAATTATCACGGAGATTTGTCCCTATTCCTTGTTCTCCTGTTTAAAAAAAAAATCCTGCAAACAAAATAGCTGACTTCCAAAATTCGAATTTTTCTCTTACTTTTTATTTTTCATGTCATCTGTTTAGAATAGGAGGACATTAGTCTTGGAAAAAATAATTCCCTGGGAACGATTCACTTCACTGAACACTGTGAGCCGTTCAATCTAGTGAGCGCTTTCAACTCAGTACTGAGCGCTTTCTTAGCAAATTTTTTATGTCTCGCACAAGTTCATCAAGGTAACTAATTAATATCTTATTTGAAGTAGTAATAAATTTTAATTTAAAAAATTTTAATATACATACATACCCAGCAAAAAATTTCAAAAAAGGTAATCGAGTTTGGAATTAAGCATTTTTGGTGGAAGCACTTCCCTACTGGATTACCAACTCAATGATTTTAACAAGGCGTGAGACTAAAATAATCGATTTTTGAGAAGTACTTACTTTTTTTATTTGGCAACTTCTTCACGTAATCTATTTAATCTAAAAAAATCATTCTCCTCATTTAGCAACTTGTACATTTTTAAATTTTAGATAATGTGATTTGTAAGCGAGTAATGAAATTTGGCAATCAGAAAAGTAAGTCATTATATGGCAAGTAGTTCTAATGGTAATGTGTAATTTTTTGCTGGGTATGTGTATGACACGGAACGTTAGAAGGGACCTATGCTCAGAAAATTAGTTTTGGATGAAACCGACTTTGAAGTTAACAAGTTGATTCCTGAGCGCTTTTATGACTTAAAACTTGTTAGCCGGGGATTTTTGCGCCGCTGATTGTGAATCTGGTATTAGATTTTGAAAATTCAAAATGGCTGATTAAATATGGCGGACTATTTTTTTGTAATATTATTGGATTTGCTTGAAACTCTTCACTCGGTTTTCGGAGTCACTAATTACGAATCTGGTATTAGATTTTAAGACCCCAAAAATGGCGGATACAATTGCAATTGCAGCAAAGTTTTTACCTTTTTTTGCGGTTTGCTTTATTATGAAGACTTTGTTGTCTACTATAAGAATCACTAAATATGTAAAAATCGAGTTTTTTTTTACCATATGTCCCTTTTTTTGATTTCCTGTCTGTCTGTCTGTCTGTCACAGGCTATTTTCTCGAGGACCTGAAATTTTGACAGAATATGTCGAACTCTGGCAGCTAAAACAGCAAGTATATGATAGTTAAAAATTAAAGGGTTTTCCAAAACGAGAGACAGAAAATGTTGAAATCACACTTGACGTTTGCAAAGTTAATATAATTTTATACAATCTACAAACAACACTAAAAGTTGAAAAATTAAAATTAAAAGGCATTCTATCAATCAATGTAATCTTGACTATGTAAATTTGGCATCTTGCTGTATCTTGGCAACCTTAAGAAGCAAACTCTTTAAATTTTCAAAAATGCTAAAACTAAAAATCCCAAAATTAAAAAATCACAAAAGCGAAAAAAATCGCCGAAAGCAGAAAATCGCCAAAACGAAAAAAACGCCAAACTAAAAAATCTCTGAAATTCAAAAAAAAAATAAATCGCAAAAAACCGAAAAATCACCCAAATGAAAAAACTCCAAAACTAAAAAAATACCAAAAACCGAAAAAATCCTAAAACCGAAAAAATTCTCCAATAAGAAAACCCGCTAAACTAAAAAATCGCCAAAAACCAAAAAAAAAAAGATTGCCGTGTCTTTAAATTTATTTTAAAAATGTCTACATCATGTAAGATATTCAATTATATAGACTTAGGTTCATATAGTATTACATACATATGTAGTTTCCGTACGGAGGCCTTCATGTGCGAGTCACAGTCGCACATTTCATTTAAAATTCACTAAATTTGTAGAGTCCAAGTCCTTTTTTCTGAAACAATTTTATTTTGTTCACTTTTTTTTACAATATGAGACCGTAATGATGAATCAGAACACAACAATTCAAACGTTTTTACGATGATGGAGGCGTATTCAGGCATTTCATTTTTTAACAGTCCAAGTTAATTGAACAATAAAATAAAAATTACTTTTAAAAAAGAAATAAATACTGGGAAACACCTTTAAAATTCACATTACGAAAATAAAGGCGTCCTGTTGTGTACAATTAGGAATCTCTTGAATGCAAACAAAACGAAGGTGTGAATACGACACAACAATTGTGCAACGCTTGCTCCAGTTTTCCAAACAAGAATAGAGACATCGTGCCACAAGGAGGGTATAAATAATATTTAAAAAAAAAACTAAATAGTTTGTGCAAAATTCAAATGCAACATCATGTGGCACAGTTTCGTAATTAACTTTTGCCACTCAGTATTTTGGTCTACTAAATTCATTAAGCGACATTATTGTACACATCCACATGTAATACGTATACGAATGAGGATGACTTAGTAAATAAATAGAAGGAAGTTGTTGTGGATGTTTTTTCTATGTTTGCCTTCACAATTGAATACACGTGTCAGCATCAAATGGCTGCAAATTGTTGACACGTGATCCCAAAATAAGCAGTTTTAAATAAATTATATATTTGAGTGTGTTTATTTATTTATTTATTTAATATCAACTTAATAAAGTTTCACACAGTTTGATAAGAACGTGTGGTGTGTATACACGTGCAACTTTTACATTATATTATGTACAAATCTCGATGTAAAAATGAACAGCGTTAATGTTAAAACTCATTAACCTTCATTTAGTCAAAGATTTTCACTAAATTGAAATAATACGTAAGAAATGACATGAGTAAAACAGGGTATATATGTAAATATATCGACATCGAAAATGCAAACCGCAAAATCTAGCGAAAAAAATCGAAATTTGTTCAAAATAAAATACTAATCTACATCTCCGTGCTCGATTTCAAACATTTCCGACATTAAAATTTAATATGATTATTTATCAAACAAGTTTTCTCTTTCTATTGTAAAATTTTCAAAATATTTGATATGGACTGCAGCTTCTGTAATGATACCAGTGATGCCAATTTAGGCATTTTTCATCCTATTTAGTCATTTTTCATCCTATTTAGCCATAAGAAAAGTTAATTAGCCATTTTTAACTACTTTTATTTTAATATGGCTATTTTTTATCATGCATGATATTGTTTCGCGATTTTTCATAAATAATTTTAAATTTTGTAATTGAAACTAAAAAAGGCAAAAAAAAATTACAAATCAAAAAATAAGAAATATCCTGAATAAGTTAACCGATGGTAAACGAAATATTGAACTAAAAAATAAAAATATAAACAGACGTAAAGCTTAAAAGAATAGTTTAATTGAATATATAAATAAGTTCGAAAAATTAGATTAAAAAGTTGGTAATATATTTATTGTTTTCGCACACAAAAATGGTTTTTAAAAAAAATCGCCAAAAACCGAAAAAAAATCGCCGAAACGAAAAAAGCGCCACAATTAAAAAATATAGCTAAAACTGAAATAAATCGCCAAAGAACATAAAATTCGCCAAAAACGAAAAAACACCAAAATTAAAAAATGCCATAAACCGACAAAATTCCAAAACAAAACAAAAAAAAAGCGCCAAAACTTAGAAAAATCGCCAAAACTAAAACAGTCGCCAAAACCGAATTTTTTGGAATGTATGCATCAGTAATGCGATTCACTAATTTTTTTAAGGATAATCGCAATGTTAAAATTATTCGGGTATGTTCTGCATTCCACGTGAAATTAAAAGGAGTGGAATTGCCATAAAATTGTTGTTGGAAATATGTAATTATAATAACAATGCTATGGCAATTCCACTCGTTTTAATTTCACGTGGAATGCAGAACATACCCGATTATAACGAAAATTTATCGAATTTGCTATTCAGTAATATTTTTAACGATATTCGCTGCAGGTTAATGTCAGCTGTGTCGTTATTTAATCCACAATAATTCACTAAGTTTTATTACGATAATCTTATCGCTATAATAAATATAACGAAAATTTATCGACTTCATTCAGTAACGTATTTTAACGATATTCGCTGTCGGTAGGATATAAAATAAAGTCACAAGGTCAAATTCATTGACTTTTTCGTGTACGAGTCAAAATCGAACTTTACTGTACCTGTGCCTGGATTCAGTAACTTTTTGCGAACCGAAAATCGTAATATTTATCGACATATTTATTCGCTTACGATAACGATAATGTGATTCTGTAATTTCTTTTTTACGATAGCCTCCCGCTTTATCTTATTCACCATTTAATTCAATATTAGGTGGTAGCTCTGTATAGCAAATATGAAAATAAGCGAAAAACACAAATAATAATAAAGAAAAACTAAACAAATTTGATTTTGCAACTTAATTTTTTTGTTCTCCATCCGACAGCGAATATCGTTAAAATATGTTACTGAATAGCAAAGTCGATAAATTTTCGTTATATTTATTCTAACGATACGATTATCGTATGGCTACAATAAATATAACGAAAATTTATTTAGTAACATATTTTAACGATATTAGCTGTCGGTTGGAGAAAAAAAAATTAAATCGCAATATCAAACTCATTGAGTTTATCTTTATTATTCTTTGTGCTTTTCGCTTATTTTAAAAATTTTCTATACAGGGATACCACATAATATTGAATTAAATAGTGACTATCGTAAAAAAGAAATTACGGAATGACATTATCATTACCGAATGCGAATAAATATGTCGATGAAAATAAAAATTTTCGGTTCGCAAAAAGTTACAGAATCCAGGTACTGAATTTATTTTGTTAACATTAGCCTTTTTTTCCCTCGCAACTAACTTTATATACATAATTTTTTGAAATATATGGTAATATTTTTTACAGTCCCTGTTATAGGAAATAAAACAGAATACGCGCTAAATAGAAGATCTCAACAGTTTGTAACAAACTGTTAAATCGAAATAATGCCATACATCGGTTCCCTCGTTAATATATATATTATATTATAAATCGTAGTTGGCTGTTGATAACCTCTTATAATTCGAAATACAAAAAAAAGATAGGTTAGAGCTATGCTTCTTGGCTATGTATGCATATAAAACAAATTTCACAATGCAATAAAATTGTTTTTGTTTCACTCACTTTAAAGAACGAAAGAAAATCAAACATTTTGCTTCGTTTATTTTTGTACTCTAGTTTTAAGTAAAGGGTGTTTTTTATTGAGGTATAGAACTTTAAGTTGGCATCACTTTTTTAACTGGCGGCCATTTTGTCAGCTGTCAAGTGATTAATATTTAGTTTGGTTTGCCATTTCATCATGAACAGGTTGACAAAAGAACAACGCTTGCAAATCGTGCAAATTTATTTCGAAAATAATGGTTTAGTTCGCGAAGTTTACCGCAAGCTCCGTCCATTTTATGGTCGACATAATCGTCCATCAGAGCAATTAATTCGGTTAACCATGGATCGTTTTCGCACTACGTTTACTCTATGTGATAATACGCATCCGCAGAGACGTCGAACAGTGCGCACCGAAGAAACAATTGCCGCTGTAGAGCAAAGTGTTGAAGAGGACCCGAATGAATCGATTCGCCACCGGGCACAGCAATTGGAGCCGACTAACCGACTATTTTGTTCCCGAATTGGATGGCATGAATGTGGATGAGTTGTGGTTCCAACAAGACGGCGCTACATGCCACACAGCGCACGTCACAATCGATTTATTGAAGGAAACATTCGATGAGCGCATTATTTCGCGGAATGGACCTGTCAATTGGCCACCAAGATCGTCTGATTTGACACCATTGGATTATTTTCTTTGAGGATATGTGAAGTCCCTCGTCTACGCCAACAAACCAGAAACGTTAGGGGACTTGAAAGCCAACATTCGTGGCGTTATTGCCAACATACGGCCCCATATGCTCGAAAAAGTGGTTGAAAATTGGACCTGTAGAATTGGCTTTATTCGAGCCAGCCGCGGCGGCCACATGCCCGAAATCATATTTAAACATTAATGGCATAAAATTATCCTTCCAATAAAGCCAAATTGATGGACATTAAAACGATTTTCTTGTGTTTTATTTCAATTCAAAGTTCTATACCACTTAAAAAAACACCCTATACAAAGAAATCAAATAATTTTATAACTGTAATAGTGTCAATTATTTTTGTTACAAAAATTACGTCCTACATCCTGTGTCTGGCATAAAGAGCATAGCTCTAAAAAATTAACATTTGAAAAATAATGCACATATCGCACATTTAATTCAATAGTGCCATTGCTTTTTTTCAATTAATACTGCGGATTAATTCGGTTGTGTTTGTGTTTAATTTTGTGTGTTTGTGTATAAATAAATTAAAAACTTCAAACACGGTTTTCTGCAAAAAAAAAAAAAATTTAATTGTGACATGATTGAAGTAAATTATTGATATGTATTTTTGTACACAGTTATAGTAGGAAGCAAAGCTGTTTTTTTTTTATTAATTTTAATTTTTTTGTGGTCAGTTTATTTCTTATTTACAAAATATCATGTTAAATAAGCTTGCGCATAAAGTTAATATAAACGGCATCTTAATTCGTATTTTTCTTATTTTAATCCCGCTAAACCGAAATCCAGTGAAACCCCCGGTTATTTGTAAAAAATGGCTGGTCCCTTGCGATTAGAATTATCGGGTTTCTACTTTTTTTTATACATACAGTATATAACGAAGATAAAAACCATTTACATTTGTTTTGGTTTTTTTCGAAAATTATTTTAAATTATGATTTCAGATATGATCATCATTTTTTATTAGTTTCAAGGGCCTATCGATGCCATTATGATAATAACATCGTGAAAATATCCCCGAATGGCGAACATCCAAAGTGACCAGTTAACATCACCTCCACGTGAGATGATCAGGGAAACTGCAAATCACTCGTGAAAAGTGTCTAATGCAACATGAGAAGTGTGTGGGGTTCGGGAAACGGCAATTCCCCGGAAGAGACACACTCGAGTTTTGGGAAGTTTCCGAAAAAAATATGACTTTCGCAGATATTAAAATCATCTATCCTCTAACACATATACATAACTATTTCTTTTAAGCTGCGGCACTAGAGAAACTCCTATGATTCCTGTGCTGACTAAATATGTATGTGTTCCATCCGGGCGCTTCAGTTTGCAGTCGACGGAATTATATTCTCAAGTTTAAAAGTTTGGCAAGACACTGTTACAATAATAGGACCCAACCTAATGAATACGAATTCAATTGAAGTTTAAAGACACACTTCTTAATAATATAAATATATAAATAAATGCAAATTTCTTTCTTAACATACGAGTATTGCTAAATTATGTGGGAAACAGTTTCTTTTGAAGGTATTGTTGGGTTTTAATGCCTAGTGCGTGCATCAATATTAAAATTTGTTTGGTTGTAGTTACAAATTGGTCAAGACTTAAATTACAAGGAAACAAAACATGTTGATTTAAAAGAAATACAACACTAAATATACTTGCATTGTATGTATGTATTTACAAATACATTACATACACACTAGTGTCCTGCACAAGATATCTTATAAGAACTTTCAATACATGAGGGATTTTTCAAATGCTTTACTACAGCGAAATCTTATAAAACAAACGTTAACAACACTGTTTGCAAGAAATTTGTTTCAGTATTGTAGGTATAAGAGTAAAGAAGAAACACTTAGTGACGGAAGAATTTGTGATACTTGCTTCTTTCTACGCATGAGCGCGTGTACAAACGTCATGCATGTATGTGTGTATGATCTTTTATTTTTCTGCGCACATGCAAAGGCACACACATGCATTAAAATTAGTTGTATGCGGTTAATCACATAATAGCTTACCATCTACATATTACACACAGACTCAAACGTACAATATGAAAAATAACAAGCATACACTAATCAACAGACTTCTTTTGAGTGTTTGTTATAAACAAGCTGTCTTGGCGACATCGCTTGTTAACACTGATATACACGTACACCAATACATCCATCGTGCTTCGCTTATAGTACGACAACATTTATTATTGGTTTAGTATGATACATGCGACGTGAATACATTTAAAAATCATGACGTATTTACATTTAAAGAATGTTTACGCAGGTCTCTAATGCACACATACATACATATGTACATGCATAAACTTTTCACGAGCCACTCGAATGACACCCTGAGGTGTTGGAAGTCATTTGGAAAAAAAAGTGAATGAATAAATGCAAAAATTAAATAAGTTTTTGGCATTGTTAAAATATATGCACATAGCACATAAAATGATCGTATGCCTGTAAGATAGGAAAAGAAGAATGAATGAATGCACTGCTTTCGAAATTAATAAATTGAAAAACAGGGCATAAAGAGGGATGACAAAATGAATATTTGTGGGTTATTTTCTGATGATGCTGCTCTCTATTGCAATAGTTGGTGGCCAATACACATCATAATGTTTCATTATTCAGTCATACCGTATGTTGGTATTTGCTGTTAGCATTTTTCCTTTTTTCAGAAAATTTTACTAATTTTTGCTACGATGCATGAATGTACATACATACAAATGCACATATGAATATGTATGTATGTATGAACGTACGTACGTAATTTTTATAACAAACACCACAAAAACATCGTGCTGGCATGACATGACATAAAACAAACGCCCTTTCCTTATGTGCAATTCTGACCGAACATTTGAATTGTATACTATTAAGTGTTTCAAATACTTGTTGTAATCATTTGCAATTATTTTGTGAATAATTACTATTGTGTCTTATGCCCACATTCAGGCACACTCGAATGCAGTGATTCTTAAAGAAATTTTATTTTTATATTTCCTAAAAATTCATCTGTCAACTTGGGAAAAAAAGAGCTCAATTTCAATTGAAGAAAAACTAACAACGATGGATGGCAACAGAACTTAAGTTGCGTTGTCAACTGGCAAAAAGTAAAAAATGTGGTATCTTTTTGATGACACTTAAGGGCCAACTATAACACGTTTTTAAAACGTTTGAGAACAGCTGGTTTTTACAGCAAATAAATTGTTATATTCCCCTTAATCAATAGAACATGCTGACATGCAGCTCTCACCCCTCTGTTTTTGTTTTATGTTTGCTGATGTTCTTGTTGTCACCCTCTTGACTTAATGAGGCCTTTTAGTATGATCGATTTTAAATTGATGTTAACACTTGTGAAATGGTATTTTATGATGAAAGATGAAGTGACAGACAACCTGCTGTTGAAAGCCTTAACAGCTTTTCTATTTATTTCGTTTTTTTTCTCTCTCTCTCTCTCTATGGATTAGTTAATTTTAACATTATTTTTCTATTTATTTGTCGATATTTGAGAGATTTTGGTTTTAGAGTTAATGAAGTCGTTCGTTCTTTTTTCTTTTAACACATTACCTTTAAGAATAAATTATGTACTATTATACATACATTGCAGGTGATAATGGACTAGTTTTCCGCCAACAAAATTTCATGTATGTGCATATATGTATAATTATTTATGTATACCTTTTACCAACATGATGACTTCATAATTTTTAAACCTATCCAAAGTCAGTCACTTGAAAAGTTTAATTTGAACTAATCCGCTTTCTTCTTTTTCTCATACACAATCAATCTGTATTTTCCAATTAAGGATTCTTAATTACTTCATAATTGTTATTGGCATCATTATGTTTATTTTTGAAAAATAATGTTAATTTATTTCTTTAGTGATTTAAGCATTTCCAGCTATTTATGTTTTATTTATTCTTTGAAAATTTAGGCTGCTTTTCATGTCTAAAATTGACAATTTTTAAATCATGACATTCGTTAACTTGGTGTCCATCAGAGTATGTATACATACATACATATGTACTAGAGGGCTGCGTAAACGGTCTTGAAATGTAAATGCGTCTTGTTTTTTGAATGTATTCTCGGGGCATGTATTATACTAAATCAAGTATAAATGCTGTCGTTTAATAAGCGAAGCACGATGGATGTATTGATGTACGCGTATATGAGTGTTTTTAAGCGATGTCGCGAAGGCTTCTTGTTAGTAACAAGCACTCAAAAGAAGTAGTGTTGATGCGTGTATGCTTGTTATTTTGCATATTGTACGTTTGAGTGTGTGAGTTTAAGATGTAGATGGTAAGCTATTATGTGTTTAAGGGTGGTTTTTTAAAGCAAGCACACACAGGGTCACCGATGATATTTTTCAAAATGTGGCACAAAATAGGGAATTTATAAAAAGGGGGGAAAATTAAAAAAAAAACGGAAAAATACAATAAACTTTTTATTTTTAATGTATTTTCATATAACTCACCCTAAAAAAAGAGGGACAAAAAGTGGCAAGGCAGTCGAAAAAGTGGAAAGGCAGTCGAAAAAGAGGCAATTTGCCACTTTAGTCGGTCAAATGGCACACACATTTAATGTAAATGCATTTGCGCGTTTGTATGTGCGCAGAAAAATAAAAAATCATATACACAACGTGTGTGCGTATGTACATGCATGACGTTTGTATATGAAGAAGCAAGCATCACAAATTCTTCTGTCACGAAGTATTTTCTTCTTTACGCCAACAGTGTTGTTCATCGTTAGTTTCAGAAGATTTCACTGTAGTAAAGCATTTGAAAAATTCCTCATATCTTAAAAGTTCTTGTAAGTGGTCTTGTGCAGGGGTCTAATATGTACTTAAGTAACATGTTTTTAGTAACTACACAGTATGGCATTTCTATCGATAATAATTTAATAGTAAAAGCATGAATTTACGATACTCTTATCACGACTCCTCAAGTTATGCTTAAAATATTGTATGCCTCAATCATACTTTGTTATCTATATTAAGTACAGGGTGGGCCAAAAGAAACCAAGGGGTGTAAAAGTTTAATAACTTTTTTGTTTATTAACTTTTTTTTATTTTTTCTTTCAGATTATATAATATACAAAATGGAAATTTTTTTACACTAAGTATGAAAAATGATGTCTCTTAAATGACCACCGTTTTCAGCTTCGCACTGATGGGCTCTTTTTAGAGCATTTTCCATATCATCTTTCAAAACTTATGACTGTAGCGTTCGAATTTCTGCAACAATGTTTGCCTTGAGTTCAAGGATTGTCTCTGGCTTGTTCACATACACTAGCTTCTTCAAAAAACCCCAAAGAAAATAGTCGGGTGCTGTCAAATCTGGCGATCGCGCTGGCCAAATAATTTCCGAATTTCGAGAAATTATTCGCTCTCCAAAAATTTGACTTAAAAGTGCCATTGTGTCTCGGGCAGTATGGGCAGTGGCTCCGTCCTGCTGAAACCACATACCAGGTCTGTTTTCAAGAGCAGAACGTAAAAAATGTTCTATCATAAACCGATACCGCTCTCCATTTACGGTTACAGCACTTCCATCTTCATTCTCGAAGAAGTAGGGCCCAATGACATTTTCAGATGTGATCCCACACCATACTGTACACCTGATGGGGTGCAATTGGCGTTGATGAATGGCTCTTGGATTTTGAGAACCCCAGAACCTACAGTTCTGCTTATTAACAAAGCCATTCAAATGAAAATGAGCTTCATCACTCATAATCAAATTTTCAATAAAGTTGATTTCTGGTTTAAATAATAAAATTCTATTGTTCTGGTTCTCTGTTCAGTTGTGAACCTCTCCATTATAAATTCTCCAAGTGTTGTCTATATAATCTGAAAGAAAAAATAAAAAAAAATTAATAAACAAAAAAGTTATTAAACTTTTACACCCCTTGGTTTCTTTTGGCCCACCCTGTACCTAAAGTTATATATTTTATCTGAGTGCAGTTCTTACGTCAAGGTCGTTGCCACATAAAATTTTTAATGACTTTTAAAATAAATAAAAAATAACAAGTTATTTTTAATCAAAACAAATTCATAATCACAGTATTTAATGACAAATTCATTTGTTATACATACATACATACATACATACATACATACATACATACATACATATGTATATACAAAGATGAAGAAGATAAAACATAAACCGTTATGAAATTCCCCCCATTCATTTTTCAATTATGCAACATTCAAAGTAATCTAGTGAAGCATCATTGTAAAACACTTGCAACAAAAAAATCAAGTGGTTGACGGAGGACTGAAGAGAATGTGACAAGCTGTGTGGAGGCAAGCAACTAAATATGTACGTATGGATGTGTGTACGTACAAACACAGTTGGAGTGAAAAGTTTTATATTTCCACATTTAATGTAGAGCTTGGTAAATAAAGCTGGTACTCTTATTGCCCGCCCCTTGCTGCCAGCACTCGTTGCATAAAAATTGCTTCAGGCGCACATATGTCAACTTTTTATTTATTTATTTTCAACAACTAACTTTTTACTTCTACAAGATGTCTCTCAACTTTTCAAATAAATACTACAGCCAACAAAAAATACACAATAAATAACAACAGAAACCAAAATATCGCCGACGCAGTTCTTTTTAATGCGAATTCAAATAATGTTTTTTTTCTGTAAAGCGAAGTAGGAAAAAAATCATCATTTGAAATTGGAAACTTTTAGAAATGTCCTTTTAACAAAATCGTAGTATAATTTGAATGTAATTTGCAACTGCTAGAGCTTGCTGTTGTTTTTGACTGCCTGCCTGCTTTTCTATTTGATAACTTGTCTGTGCTTTGTTTTAGTGTATTCTGTTTCTTCGTGTTGCACTGCAGAAATTAAATAGAGAGGTGGGGGAGGGATTAAAGTAGAATAATAAAAACTTTGAAGGATAAATGGAAATTTTGTAAATGTTTAATACAGAAAGGGATTGCAAACATACACTATAATGGAAATTAATAGAATGTTTAAGAATTTATTTTAATATAATTGTAATTATGTATTTCGATAAAATGTTAATAAATGGCATTCTTTCCCAGATGCTTTTGAAGGTACTTTTAACTATAATTTTCAATCTGATTATTTTTTTAACAAGAGATAACATAAAAAAACGCTTAGCACTACTGGATTCAGCGTACTCGAATTAGGTTTACCCTTGTTACAAAAAAGTATCCGATTCGAGAACAGTGTAATTCTTATAACCTCACTGCACAATTTTGGGTAATTAAATATTATTATTATTTTTAACCGACTTCAAAAAAAGGAGGAGGTTAACAGTTTGTCTCAATTTTTTTGGATGTTGTTTCATAACTCGGTACATTTTAGACCGATTGTAAATTTTTTTTGTCAGAGGGTATAGCTTCCCATTATAAAAAAGTGGGCGGTGACACGCCCACAATTTTTTCATTTAATTTAATGATATTCTATTTGATGCGAAACCTATAAAGCACCTTTGGTTCTTGTAATTAAACAATTTGAAAGTTGAAAAAATGGGCGGGGTTACGCCCACTAAAATTTACTATAGTATTTCACGCGATTCTACTTAACCGATTTTTACGAAACTTAAAACACACCTTAAGCTCTAAAATAGACACAATCCTCCATTTAAGAAATGAGCGGAGTCACGCCCATTAAAATTTAGTATTTTCTTTTAAGTGGTTCTACTTTACCGATTTTTGCAAGACTTAACATTCACCCTGAGCTCTGAAAAATAGACAATCTTGCATTTAAAAAATGGGCGGAAGTACGCCCATTAAAATTTAATTTTAGAATTTACGTACTTCTTCTTATCTTCTTCTATCAGATTTTTGCATTCAAGTCGGTATTTTTTTTGGAAGAAATGATTATTATATAATTTTTTAGTTGCAGCATAAATTTTTAAAACTGAACAAATATTTATAAATAAATTGCATGTGTAAAAAATATATAAGGATTTTGTATCCAATCAAACAAATTTGTGCTCTTAATTATGAACGTGGTCTAAGATATATGCATTTTTGCTTGGAAATATTGAATAAATATTATTAAATATAAAATAATAACTAACTTTGGTGTTATTTGTTCATTAATAATTATCACATGTAATTTGGCTTAAAAAGCGATACGAACTTTAGCCTGTTCAAATTATAAATATTAAATAAATATTTTAAAAAAATTCAATAAATATTTAATAACTATTCCGCCTTATTGTGAATGGCGATATCGACATCACATCAAGACGACAGTAAAAATTGTCACTTGTCTACTCTTTGTCGAAAAAAATTGACTACTACATTAATTTACAAACCTTTAGAGATTAGTAAGAGATTGCCAATGAGAGCCAATTGTTGCCGATAAAGAGTAGACAAGTGACAATATTTATTGTCGTCTTGCTGTGATATCGACGACGCCATTCACAATAAGGCTGATTAATTAAATTTATATTACTCGAGCGTAGTACAACTCTAAATTAAAATGTTGCATAATATAAAAATACATATTTCTTGGTTTTTTAAATGTAATCTACTAATTATCTCCAGCAAATAAAAATATAACTTAGATTACTTTCATAATTAAGGGCACATTTATCTATAGATTTTTTCTTGTAAAAATGAGAGCAAGGAATTCAAGCACAAATTGGTACCAACAATACTAGTCCGAGACACCAATTAAATTGACTGAACATTAAGGCGACACATCACGAAAATGGTAAATATGTAACTATTCACACCATGTATCTTTTTTCACCACTACACCCTACTTTTTTTAGCACTCCCATTTTCTCAATTCATTTGGCACTAAATTTACCGCGGTTATATTTTATATTAAGATTCAAGAAACAATAAGAAAATTGTATAGAAAAATAAAAGCAACAGAAAAAACAACGTTGTTGAGGGTGGCGATGGCTGAAGTAGTTAGCACGTTGACTACAAAACCGAAGATATTGGGTTCGATTCCTGTATCCTACAGTCATTAAAAATAGCAACACCACCCATTTTTCTGATGTGCATTAGTGCCCCTTTGTGTCAGTTGTTGTAGGAAAGTTCAAATGATGCAGGAATAGTCACTATTCACTGAACTATACCGACTTCAGCAGATACTAATCCTAATGTAACATCAGAGCGCCCTCCTTCGTCGGTATTGTGCAGTAGAATCATCGGCGAATTAAAATAACCAATAAAATGGCTACTAAGCACAGCTTCAAAAATTTAATGCGCCTCATTTGACACCAGACGGCGCTACAACACTGCATTATTAAAAAGCGTGCAAAAAAGCAGAGTTGTAAAAGAATGAAGCATTCTTCTATCTCTTCCTTCACTTCCTGTCTTCTATCACTATCGTTTTCCTAAAGAAGATAACACTTAGTAATAATAGTAGTATTGCCTGAGTGTTACTTCTCTCAAAAAAAAAAAAAAAAAAAAAAAAAAAAAAAAAAAAAAAAACGTCTAAGGTTTAGAGTATTTACTATAATTTATTTTGCAATGTGCCCCACTGTGCAGTATATACATAAATATTTTGCTTTCTTTATTTTTTTTATTATTTTTTTTTTTGTAAATATACATATACAAATACGTATGTAAGTATGTATGTACATACTTATGCACAATGTATGTTTTTTATACACATTTTCCCCGACTTTGATCTATAAATGCGCATTTTAGTTGCATCAAATTGTCTTGAAATCTTTGTGGATTGTTGTTATGTTTACTTCTGTAACACGATATAAAGGCTGTCCCAACAAGAACGCAAGATTTAAATTTTAAATAAAACACAGATATTTAAAAAAAAATCGTGAAACTTTATTATATCGTAAAGTAGACAAAATGAGGTTATGTGTGGAACAACAAATCGGGCAGATGGCCGCCGCGGCTTTGCTGGCACACATGCGATCTTTTAATGAAGTTTTCAATGGCCGTTTTGCATAAATGCTGCGGTATTTTATTAATGCAGCGTCCAATTTCCTCTTTTAAGACTTGAGTCGTCGTCGGCTTATTCGCGTAAGCCAGCGACTTCAAAAAACCCCAAAGAAAAAAGTCTAATGGTGTTAAATCGCACGATCTATGCGGCCAATTCTGGTCTCCAAAACGCGAAACAACACGACCGGGAAATGACTGATGTATCAATTGAATTGTTTCTCTGGCTGTATGACATGTGGCGCCGTCTTGTTAATACCACATGCCCTCCACATTCATTTCTTCAATTCTAGGCACGAAAAAACTGGTTATCATTTCACGATACCGAACACCATTGACTGTTTGCGCTTGACCTGCGTTTGAGCGACATCATCACGTACAGCTGCGACATTTTCGGTCGATCGACCTGGTCGAAGGCGCGTTGTTGTCTTTACATCACTAACGGACCCATTTTCGGCAAATTTATCCATTAATGTCTTTACAGTTGACTCTTTTGGAGCATTATTGTGACCCCAAATTGATCGCAAATTTGCGAACTGTAGCCGCAAAACTTTCACCATTTTGGTAAAACAATTTCACAATGAGAATGCGTTGTTCATTCGTGTAGCGCTTCATTTTTACTAACCTCGTACCTTCTACTAGCAAACAATAACAATTGTTCAAATGTCAAACAATGACACTTCGAATGGCGCCAAATTTAAATCTTGCGTTCTTGTTGGGACACAATTTACAAGTTTTTGTAATATTGTTTATATCGTTTTTATTATAATTGCATCAAGAGAAATTTTGTTGCCATTTGAAAGTTTAGTTAGACATTTTTGTCAAACTTTAAGTTTAAAAAAAAGTTAATAGTCACACATACGTTCGTCGTGAGTACATCTAATTCACATGTGAGTGCATAAAGTGACATTGAAAAAAAACAGGTAATAAGGATTATTCACCTGTTTAAAAAGTGTTGTTTGGTTTTGTATAAAAAATGTTTGCAGAAAAAATACATAAATAAAATACCACTGTTCCCAGCGTTAATGTTATGCGACTAAAGTCGCATTTTGCCCCTTTTTAAACTGCATTGCCACTTTTTATGCCCCTTATTTTTAAATGCCCATTTTGTATCATTTTCATTATTTTGTGCCCCTTTTGCCCCTTTTTTTAAAGTCAACGTTCGTTATTATTTTGACAATAAATGTGCGCAGATTCGTACAGATTCTACCACATTCGACAAGATTTTATTTCATATGTGTCAAACTTTATATAAAAACATACAACTTGGTATGAATCTTTTCATTTGTGTAAGATTTTTAAATATACGAGTACAATTGCACACTCATACTTGATAATTCATATTTTTAAAATGCTGTTCTGTTAACCGATTGATTTGAAAACGCAATATTTTAGAAAACTAAAACAGCCAACCTCGTGGCTAATTCCCAAAAGCAACTGATCTAAAAATATCCGAGTTTTTATCACAAAAAATAATGATTTTCGGAGGAAAGTGACCATTGCTGAAATGCATAACTATATTATCCTATTCAGAATCGAAGTTTAAAAAATTTTTATCAAAACTTTAAATGTTTAAGTAAATTTTTTGAATTATGTTGGGTTTTAAGTGATTTTAACCATGCAACAGAAAATGCCAAAAAATGTATTTAATTTTTAATTTTTTGTAAGTCTTAAGAACTGGGGGATTTGATATCGAATCGATTTATATCAAATGCCGCAATTTGACCACTGTTTCATTATTACCATAGATTTTATATTTTTTTATATTTAGTAGCTATCTATACTACGTTTATACTCGTATCAACTAGCCGGTATTATAGAAATGTATTCACAGTATTCAAATAAGCAATTATAAAATTAAATTTTTTTTTTTGTTTACGAGTACATACATCTCATCCCCAGTAATCAGTAATTGTTCTCGTGAGTTAATAAAGGCTTCATTAGTCTTTAATTTCTGTTGCTGTTCTGTGCTGTTCTGTTTCTAAATTTAAATATTTACTTTTATTGTAATAACTTATCACCTGTTTCTGAGCAGAAGGGATAGTTTTTCACTAAAGTGATGAGTTTTGCATCGTCCATTTTTATGTTTCAATATAATTTTGTTTTTCTGGTAAAAATAAAATTTTTCAAATTTTAAAAGCACAATCTCACTGTTTATTTCAAAATTTTTTTATTTTATTTATGCTGTCACTTAAAATTTTTTAATTTCCACAGGTTGAACAGTAACAGAACTGAACGAAACAGAAAAACTAACGACTTGTATAAGATTTACATATAATGGGTGTTTTTTATTGAGGTATAGAACTTTAAGTTGGCATCACTTTTTTAACTGGCGGCCATTTTGTCAGCTGTCAAGTGATTAATATTTAGTTTGGTTTGCCATTTCATCATGAACAGGTTGACAAAAGAACAACGCTTGCAAATCGTGCAAATTTATTTCGAAAATAATGGTTCAGTTCGCGAAGTTTACCGCAAGCTCCGTCTATTTTATGGTCGACATAATCGTCCATCAGAGCAATTAATTCGGTTAACCATGGATCGTTTTCGCACTACGTTTACTCTATGTGATAATACGCATCCGCAGAGACGTCGAACAGTGCGCACCGAAGAAACAATTGCCGCTGTAGAGCAAAGTGTTGAAGAGGACCCGAATGAATCGATTCGCCACCGTGCACAGCAATTGGAGCTTTGTCCATCAACTTTATGGAAGATTTTGCGCAAAGATCTTGGCTTGCGACCTTACAAGATCCAGCTTGTGCAAGAATTAAAGCCGCGAGACCATGCAATGCGTCGAGATTTTGGTGTATGGGCCGAAAATGAGATTGATCTCGATGCTGATTTTCATCGCAAAATTTTGTTCAGTGATGAGGCTCATTTTTGGTTGAATGGCCACGTCAACAAGCAAAATTGCCGCATTTGGAGTGAAGAGAATCCACATGAGACCCTTGAGACGCCATTACATCCACAAAAACTGACTGTTTGGTGTGCTCTATGGGCTGGTGGAGTCATTGGGCCATACTTCTTCCGAAATAATGCTGGAGAGTCAGTTACCGTTAATGGAGACCGGTATAGAGCCATGATAACCGACTATTTTGTTCCCGAATTGGATGGCATGAATGTGGATGAGTTGTGGTTCCAACAAGACGGCGCTACATGCCACACAGCGCACGTCACAATCGATTTATTGAAGGAAACATTCGATGAGCGCATAATTTCGCGGAATGGACCTGTCAATTGGCCACCAAGATCGTGTGATTTGACACCATTGGATTATTTTCTTTGGGGATATGTGAAGTCGCTCGTCTACGCCAACAAACCAGAAACGTTAGGGGACTTGGAAGCCAACATTCGTGGCGTTATTGCCAACATACGGCCCCATATGCTCGAAAAAGTGGTTGAAAATTGGACCTGTAGAATTGGCTTTATTCGAGCCAGCCGCGGCGGCCGCATGCCCGAAATCATAATTAAACAAACGATTTTCTTGTGTTTTATTTCAATTCGAAGTTCTATACCTCTAAAAAAAACACCCGTTATAAAGAAAAAAGAGTCAGCTGATTCGCAACAGAACAGAACAGAAAGTAAAGTGTGTCTTTTTTTATAGTGTCACAACTTTAAGTTGACATCACTGCTTTATTTGAGCACCAATTTAATAGCTGATAGTTGCTTTTTGTTTAGAGCAACGCTTGCAAATTGTTAAAATTTTTAATCAATACAATTGTTCTATTCGTTAAACTCATCGTGCACTTCTTCCATTTTATATCGTCCATTATCGTCCTTCAGAGTGGCTAATTCGAAGAACAGTAGCTCGTTTTCAGGCCACATTTATTGTTACTGATAATGTGCGTCTTTTCTTTGGGATTATGTTAAGTCACTTGTCTACGTCGATAAACCACAAACAATTGAACACCTGGGGAATAATTCCTGCACTCGTGATCGGAATTGCATTCGAATAGAAATTAATTTCGATGGCAAGACATTTTCGGATGATGTCACTCGCTAACAAGCGAATCGAGTTTTTGTTTCAGTGTTGGAAAAAGGCAAATATATTTATATATAAATTCATTTCACAACACCGAATAAATTGTAAGCAAAAACATATGCATGTACGTACATACACACGTATGTATATGCAGAAAAAAGAAACGAATATACGTAAATGTTATTTTCATTTTAATTTAATTAATAACTTAATAATAATAAATTAGTGTACAGTTATAGAAAATAGAGCACTAGCCACATTCGATTCTTTTATTGGTTGACCAGAAGCAGTTAATTTGTTATTTAGATGCTCCCAGAGTTGGTTGATTTTTTTTTATTTTCCCCGAAAAACATTATTTGCAAAGTCAGTGTGTTTTGTTATATTTAAAGTCAACTAGAAATTCTTTAATTTGTATTTTTTTATACGTACATTTGTGTATTCATTCATTTATAAATAAATGAGTCAAATATTGAACATACATACATTTTCTTTTTCTTCGCTTTTTCTATGTTAAACGTGATTTCGAATGCCTTTTTATCGTATGTTGTCATGAGAAATTTCGATATGTGTTATTCGAAACCGAAATTCGCACATTCGAGTAAAAACTAGCTCGCAATCGAATGCGGGATTTAGGCCCCTGGAAACCAACATTCGAAGAGTTATCGGCGAAATACGGCCGTAAATGCTGCGAAAAGTTGTTGAAAATTGGTGTTTCAGATTGCGCCTTCTACGAGCCACATGGCAGAAATCAAAATAAAAATTAATTTCACAAAATTTTCTTTCCAATAAAGCCCGTTTCATTGATATTTTATTATGATTTAAACTTGTGTCACTCTATAAAAAACTAATTCTGCTTCAAGTTAGAATTTTTACTTGCAAATAAAACGTGCGAATAAACGTAGTATATGAGTTCTCATGAAATGAATGTTTTTTAACTTCTTATACATGAGAAATTTGTTTTTATTATTTGTTATTAATAAAAAATAGTTTAATAAATATGTTTGTTTCTTAAATTTTTCTTGATTTTAAGGTTACCCCTCTTTTTGCTAGAAATCCCCTTTTTGTGCCCAATTTTCAACGGTAACGCTGACTGTTCCTCCCTTAATAATAATGAGTCACCGTTGTTCCTTATCATAAGGCTTCAATAAATTTGTTGAACATATGTATCTTTGTTTCGTTCCAACGTTTTCATCAGGATTGTCAGATTTTTCCCGACCTCTTTCGCCAGCTTGATTTTAAAAGCCACCAAATCAATTTCATGTAGTTTTTCTTAATATATATTTCATAATAAATTTGTTTTTTTTATAACACTTTTTTTAATTAAAATTTTTATTAAATAATAATATAAAAATTTAGCAGAAAATCGCCAAAAGTAAAAATAAAATCACCAAAAATTATGTGTTGTCAATTTTCCTCATCGAAATTCAAAAGGCATTAATTACTATAATTATTTGTAATATAAGAAAAATCATCAAAATAAAATTGTTTTAATTTCTTGGAGACGAGTTTTGGTAGGATTTATTTTTTTAAACAAATCCTTCAACAACTTGATTTCGTGGAGTTTAAATTTTTTAAATAGCCACAAAAATCGCCAACAAATTTATTTATCGCCAGAAAACAATTTGAAATATTGTCACGATTGACGAGAAATCTCCATATCTGACAACCCTAGCTTTCACTAATCCCCAACTCTCACCAGTGTTGTTAACTTCGTCATCAGTCTGTCTCCATGTGTGAGCTAAGCAACCCCTTCTTCTATTCCCTTGCATATTCCAGTCTATGTTAATTCTAATGATGTTGTTTGAATGCCTAACAAGTATGTGCCCAATCCAGCTTTATTTGGGATTCCTTATTTCAGTTTATATGGGCTCTTGACCTGTTCTTCGTCACGAAAACTTGTTTTGCGCATATCTCGAGTGGCAGCGTTCCAAGATTCGCAGTGGTACAAGAGAATGGACTTTATATTCGCATTGAAGATTGATGACACAGGAAATGTTCTACATTTTATTTTTCTTGTCATTGTTATTGTAATCTTTGTGACGCCTGCATATGAGACAATGTCCGGTCTACACAACACTAAAACCGAGATTTGCTATTTCTTGAAAGCAAAGAAGCCGTATTTTTCTTATTTACATATGTGAGCCAATAACTGTCTGGTGATCTAGCAGTCATTTCTAGTGACCCACCTTCTATCGTTTTCTCCTCAGTCTTGCGCCGAAGTCTGATTTAGCACTAGAGCAAAGGTAATTCTACACATTAGATATTCAGTGGAAACCCAATCCTTGCAAGCTCATCACCCTTGGCATTTTCCTGTGAAGCCTCTATACCTCGGAATCCAGATTATCATAATATTTGACAGCTCTGCCATCTCTTTTGAATATGATTGACAGTCTATAGCTGTTGTTGTGGCTCTTAGAAGTGGGGATTCTAAAGCCATGACAGCGGCTCGATTGTCAATGCAGCATAGGGTGTTTTTATAGTTGGCAAAACTTTTTTTAACTGGCGGCCATTTTGTAGCAAGGATATTCATCTGGTAAGCTCTGCAGCAATCCAGAAGTCTCCTTGCAACACGAAGACCTAATGTCCGCGAGCTTCTTCTACTTAAGGTTTGCATGCTCTCTCCGACTAATATTTAAACAAAAGCTTGTCAATCAATCGCAATCTATATTTGCAAACAAAACATATGCTTTAAGACTTGCTACATAATTTTAATAAACATGTAATTGTAGAAATTTTCCAGATGGAAATTAAGCAAATTTTTTACGTGTGATTTTAGGAATTCGTTTTTATTTCATAAATTATTTAAGCGAATAAGCCAAATAATACCCCTTATTCCAGTTGTCGACATCGACGTCACTTTAACACAATACCAAAAAATTGGTGCTTGTTTACTCGCTCTCGCGAACAACTTTGTGCTATTGACAATCTATTTCCGTTCCCTAAGATCTATAAAATAGCATAAACCTGCCAAAAGGAGTCAGTTGTTTTGGACAACGGGTACACAAGCTCCAATTTTTTGGCATTGTGTTAAAGTGACGTCGATGTCGACAAATGGAATGAGGGTGAATAAGTGCTGTTCAGAATTGGTAATAAGATATAACCGAACTGTTCATCTTTAAATGTTAAAGTCCAGAACGAATCCTTGTCCTGTACACAACTAAGAATACTCAAGACCTTCGACCTGCGGGGGGTATGCGGAAACCGGGCAATGATATTATAACGCGCGTTATATATTAGTTAAGGTACAATCAGACGTGTCATAACCGTAACCATAGAAAACAGCCGTTCGAACCAAACTAATGGGCAACACTGTATTTGATTATAGGTCACTCGCCATAACGCCACAGCCATTACCTTAGAAACCAATTAAATTTTTATGGCTATGTCACGTCTAATTGCAATGTTACATGTGTTTAACTCAACCTGAGTTATTCGAGGAATAGGACCAGACAGATTATTGCGCTAGTATGGCAGGATAGTGCAAAAGGGATGGTAGCGGTGGAATCTTGAAACGTCAATGCTACACACAGAAAAATGTCAACTTAAAATCAAATTAGTTTAATTAATTTAACCTTTTTCGGCAATGATTTTGCTTCATATATGTTTCATGTTAATCCAACATGATTTAAAGTAATCTTCAAAGAAAATTTTTCCTTTTGAATTAACTTTATGTCTTGTTGTTTTAACATTCCCGTACTGTTAAATCAAAATAAAAAATCATGTTGAATCAAAGTCATTTTAAATTGGAACAATGTAAATTCGATACTGAAATAACACGAAGAACCATGTTGAATCAAAGTTATTTCAATTTGAAACAACAAGAGGTCATGGATGTTTGTTAAATCATCCCGTTTCGGCAGGAGGAGGGAGGGAGCAACTCATCTTCAGACAGTATCTTAGAGGCCCTATGCTCCAGAATGAGTTAAACGAATAGAAGAAAAATAATAATTTAAGCGGAAAATGTTCTCTATATTTTGTATTGAAAATTTTCATTGTTTTATGCATTAACCAAGTGGGTAAACCGATTAATCGGGGATCAATTAAGTGGAATCTACTGTAACAAAAAGTAATACATTTTCAAAATTATGAAATTTAATATTAAAGTTATTTTGCTTGCCTACCAAAACGGGTTGCACAAAAGATTAAATTTATGTTAAAAAGTGGAAGAGCTGTTAACTTTTCGAAATTGATTGATTGATACAGTAGCATGCGCATGCGGTAGTGAATCAATTAACGATTTAACCGATTATTTGCATTAAAGCAATGTAGTTTTGAAAAATAAATTAAGAGTAAATTTATTGTTAAAAAAATCGTTTTATAAATAATTTATTGAATACTACAAACGTTTTATTACCCTAAATTATTTTTCTATTTTTTTAAATACAAATTATAGCACATAGTGGCCGCTTTTATGGTCAAAAACACAACGAAAACCTACCGGGTATTGACCCGAACCTGTGGTGTAAATTTCATCTCAACAGCTCTTTCTTATAGTTTCAGAGATCATGCGTTACTAATAAACAAACAACACGATTTTATATATAGATAACAATTAGAGCCGCAATTATGTATATGTGAAAATTTGTTTTCGTTTTCAATATAAATTGTCAATCGAAGGTTTTCTTTCGACATTTTGAAACTGGTTGTAAGAATTTCATGAATGTTCTCACAACAAATATCGCATAAAATATCCTCACGTATGCTCAGCAGAACATCCAAGCACACATACACCCACACACACACACACACACATACATATTCTCAGTAATTGTTTCAATAACTTTTTTTATAATGCTTATTAAAAAGACAACATCAAGGAAAAACTGAAATAAGTACATCGCAGAAAGGAAAAAAATTCCACAAATGGATTGTTGATAGAATGAAATGGGCGTTTTGTTTTTTTTCGTTTGTTGTCGTTTTTTTATATTTTCTATTTTTAATTTTACTTTGTCATGTCATACTCGTACTACTTAAGGAAATAGGAATGAGTTGGACGCCATTATAAGGTATAATTTTCCTTATTTTTTTTATTAAACTTTTTTAGTTGTTGTTGTTGTTTTCGGTTTTGTTGATAGAAGTAAAAGATCCTGTTTGTGGAAAAAGATGAGAAGAAAAAAAGTAAATATAAAGAAGAAAAAAAACGAAATGTTTTAAAAGATGCTTTTAGCGGTAAATAATGAAAAGTTAAAAAGCCACATCAATGATATACAAACACACACACACACGCACACATAAAAGTCTACATTAAAACTTTATATATAAACATCTGCACATGCCCGATAGTTTTGTAAGGACCCTAAAATTTCAAGGAATCTACCTACGTTGATTAGGAAGTCTAAAGTGAAAGAATAGCAATAAACCTAGAATATGACCAGTTACTATAAAATTAAAGTTAGCAGTCACTTCAAAAATGCTGGAGGTAAAGGAAAAAAAGTAACTAGTACACACATAAGTGTATGCATTAAAAATTTATATAAAAACATGTAAATATGCCCGCAAGTTTTCTAAGGAGCATAAAATTTCAAGGACTTTACGTTGATTTGCAAGACTGACACTTAACCTAAAGGATGACCAGATACCTCACGAGTGAAGTTAGCAGCGCTAGCGACAAAGAAATCAACGTGACTGGTTTCCAAATGATGACAAATATATTTTTTTAAGCAAACACAAATTGAAAAGCTAATTTGGCTTGTCTGCAGAAACATCCAGAGTCTGCGACAGGAATCGAACCTGCCACCCTCCGACTACTAGGCTAATATGCTACCTATTAGTAACCTGACCAGACCTCTCGCTTTTCATAGGCCGATCCCGCCTTGGATTTCTATTCTGCTTTATCCCGCTTTTTAGAGTTCTGAAAATTTTCAATGTCTTATTCGATTTATGTTAATATGTAACTGATCAAAATTCCGAATATTTTTTTAAGTGTAGTTGTTACTTAACTAGTCAAAACTCTGTGTGCTTCGCTACATCATATATACACACTAGTGATGTAACGAATGTCAAATTTTGACATTCGCGAATATGAATATTTAAAGCGATATTCGCGAATACGAATGCGAATTTTATATGTGAAATTTTTAGACATTAAATTGCAGACTTATTTACGATTACAAAATTAAATATGAAAATTTTTTTATGGAAAAGAATTTCATATTCCTGTTCGCATACATTTAAGTAAATAAAAACTATCCAAAATTGTAATGGTCGTCATTAAATAAGATTTACTTTTTAATATTCTGTAAATTCATTAATACGGAAAACTATAGCAGACTATTTGGCTGAAAACCCGATAGCAAATGACGTCAATCACCTAACATGGTTCAAACCAAATTGGATAAAAAACAGGATTTTTAGTCAGTGTTGGTGTTGGTTTTATATACATCGCAATAGGCTTAACGGAGAAAAAGCTTCTTAACTTTTATTTTTGAAGCGAAACATTCCTCTCTTTAGGTGAACAAAAGTACTCCTTTTTTAATGTTAATTTTACAAGAGGTTTAACTTGTTTGTTTTGAATTGTCTTGTTGTCTTGTTTGAATTGAGGTAATTTTTTTTTAGTTATTACAAACTAATATACAAATATTTTTATGCTACTTTTTTAAACTTCGTGTAGGATTTATGCATTTATTTATTTTATTTTTTGGAAAAATTATTCGTATTCGCATTCGCCTAAATTTGGCGAATACGAATACGAATGCGAATACCTAAAAATGGACGAATATTCGGGAATTCGAATACGAATACGAATATTCGTGCATCACTAATACACACAAACGTTTTGAGATGAATAGAAACATTTTTTATATTAGAAGTGCCACGGTTGCTGTTCAAACTTTGTAGAATACAATTCTCATTATTAACATAAATAGTAATGAAGAGTTTCGAATTCCCAAAACATTAGTGTCTAATATATTTTTTAAGCAAACATTTTTGATTTTTCCGAGAGTAGCCACGTTATAGAAATTACAGCACAATTTAAAAAAAATTAAATTTGAAAAATGATGGGGACAAAAATAATCCTGGAGGAGAAATTACAACACAAATTCAAAAAAAAAAAAAAAAATATATATAAAATTTTTTATATAAATTATTTTGTAATTTCTACAAAAACAGGCTGTTATGACTTTCGACTATTGGCGTCCAGGAGTCTCCTCCAATATTTTTTTCTCTCCATCTCCTACGGTTTTTGAAGCAAAAAAAAAAAAATTACCAAAATCCATATTATGACTGTGGGTTAAGATATGGACTTTTCGTGTTGTTGGATGTATTAAATAATATATCTAAATAAAGGAGTTATAGAAAAGGATCTCGGTTTCAATTTTCTGGCTCATTTTAAAAAATATAGTATCATTCAAAATTTAGTATCATTCATTTGAAAAATAAACTATCAAATCTTAAAAATATAGTATCAAGTCTATTTTATGAGAAAAAAACCATTTTTATTATTTAACAGAGGTAGTTGGATTTAAAACTATATGATCTTTTTTTAAGTCCATATAATTTATTTTTTTATTTTCCAAAAATTCAGAATTCAATTACATATTGAAGTTTTTTTTTAAATGAATTTAAAGAATTATCACATCGCCTTTTAAGTGTTGCCTTATTTACGTAAAATATTTTCAAGAATGCCATATCTATATTGAAAACAAAGTATGGCATTTCTAA
Organism: Tachina grossa; assembly: GCA_949987645.1. Lineage (NCBI taxonomy): Eukaryota > Metazoa > Arthropoda > Insecta > Diptera > Tachinidae > Tachina > Tachina grossa. The sequence goes on along the minus strand of OX465277.1, from coordinate 25,922,961 downwards.
CTAAATTGACAACTGTTAATTCATCACTGAGAGACAGCATGTGCCGTTATACCCCGTTTAAATTTGTTTCTTGGTTAATTCGAACGTATGTTAAACTAAGTTTAATTAATAAATTAGTAAGAAACTAGCTCTTAGTATGTATATTGTAACTCCATGCTAAATTATTCAGCCTTTCATACTATTGAGGCAAGGGGTGCTCTTTCTTTACCCGTGGCTGTGTATTTCTGTAGTAGAGCGAATTTGTGTACAATTAAAAGCGCAAAATTTCAATTATTTTTAGGTATTTAAATTGGCAACTGAAGTGAATAATTGGCAAACTACAGGGTACATTTAAACATGCACACATGCTTGCATAATTATTTTTTTTTTATTTTACATTTTTCATTTTATTAAGATGACATTTTGGTTAAAGTTTTCATGAAAGTTTAACTTAAATCGAACAGCTATAAATAATTATGTATGTTCCACAAAAATATTCGCCATAAAATTCTTATTCTCTGAAAACATTAGAGCCCCAAATTCAATTCAAAGTTCAGATATACATTTTTATATCAGTCCAAATGATTTATGCTGTCCATCCGTCAGATTTTTGACATAAATATTATGACAAATGTAATCAATAAGAACAAAAAATAATTTTGTCATATTTTACGATTAAGTATCATGTCAGAACCTTCGGAGCGCAATTTTTATATGCAAACTATCCCTATCGTCTTTAAAACTTACACCCATCGTCCTTTGAATTTTATTTACATCGATTTGAAAGTGTCGGATGGGCAGAAATTAGGTACATAGAATTTTGCTAGTTGATCTAACCTCAGAGGTGAGAAATTTTTACTCTTTTTGCAGTGAATTTTAATTTCAATGCGTTGTTGAAGTGTTTATCCTTTTATTTTTATTAATGGCGTAGGTTTTACTTGTCTTCTATCAAGTAGTTACAGGTGGAGTCAACTACAATGATACAACTTTTAAATGGCGGGCAATGCAAAATGAAATGCTTCATTGTAACACCCTGTATATTATATATATTATTTTTATTAATGGCGTAGGTTTTACTTGTCTTCTATCAAGTAGTTACAGGTGGAGTCAACTACAATGATACAACTTTTAAATGGCGGGCAATGCAAAATGAAATGCTTCATTGTAACACCCTGTATATGCATGTATACCCAGTAAAAAAAATGGAAGTCATTCTGAAGGAACCACATTTTCATTGCTTCCAAAAAATCGATATTTTTAATTTGCCGATAGTTAGCAGAAAACCAAGTAAAAGTTTATTTTAATCACACAAAACCTTGTAGTTTTTCCATAGTTTTAGTAAATACTCACCAAAATTTTCAGAAAATCGATTTTTTGAAAGAAATTTATGAACTAATTTTGGCCTAAAATTTAGAAGTTATTTGCTTAAATTTACATGAAAACACTGTTTCGCGTTTAAATTCGTATAAAAAGAAACGAATTGTTAAAATATGTAACTTTTTTAAAATTTTTCCTAGATGAAAATATTACCATAGAACACAAAAAAGGAAATTTTTCTTAAAATCGCTTCTAATTCGGTGACTAGGCATCGAAAAAGAGAACTTCTTGCTATGACAACCCTATGTAAAAATCATTAGATCGGATCGAAATTTGAACTACTTTCAGACTGCAAACTCTACATTTTCATGACTTCTTTGGAGTGTCTTTTTTTACTGGGTATGTATGTGTATACGATGTTAATAATTTTTCTTTTTATGTTGTTATTTTAATTTCTTTTGCGCTTTGCTGCCTTTTTTACCTTCCTTGTTTTACTATTTTTTTATTAAACAAATTATACTTTTTTCATTCTTCTGTATTCCTTATTTACCAACTATGATTTATTTATTATCTTTGCTGCTGCAACTGTGTGTATGTATGTGTGTCCTTAAAGGATGGATTTTGGCCTTTGTGTTGTTGTTGTTTGTATTAAATGGTTTTTTTCAATCATGTTTTTTTTTTTTGAAAACTTGGTTGCGGTAAACGTAAAATTGGTATCAGACGGGTTTTTTGTTGATTTACTGGTTTATTTAAAAATTAATGATGATAATGATTTTTATAAACGAATGTGTGTTTTTGATGAAGATTCCACTGCGATTACAGAAATTGTGGGTTGTGCGTTGCATCTACTTTCTACTTGGTGACAGCTTAAATTGATATAAACAAATTAGTGTCCTTTAAAATGTTTGGATAAATCGCTCAAAATTAACAAGGTGAAAAATTTTGTATGCAAACAAATTAATAGCTAAATTAGTACTTTTGTTGAAAAAAAGTAGTATTTCTTTGTTTTGCAGTCGGAGGAAAAACTTCATTTGTCAGTTCTGTTTCTTCAGGAGGGTTAAAAGAACATATTTCTGACATCTTTAACTTTACATTCTGTTCAAATTTCCATTATGTAGACGACTTATAATTTTTGCTTTCAAACTAAATTTATTTAATAGAACAAGTAGAAGATACCAAAACAGCTGATATAAGATGATTTGTCAAATCAAAATAAAATCGTAACATCTGATATTGCTGCCTGACTTTTAAAGTATGTGCATATGTATGTATATGCACTTAATTATGAAAGTGGTCCAAGTCATATGCATTTTTGCTTCGAAATATTAAATAAATAAAAAAAACTTCAATACATTTATATTAAACGAGACTACTACAACTCTAAATTAATATGTTGCATAATATAAAAATATATGCCTTAGACCACTTTCATAATTAAGAGCATCATATCATAGTTTTAAAGCTTTCACTTTCTTCGTACTAAAGTTCTCTTTGACTCGCGGGGTAATAACATATTCTGGTCATTACCCAGCAAAAAATTACATATTACCATTAGAACTACTTGCCATATAATGACTTACTTTTCTGATTGCCAATTTTCATTACTCGCTTACAAATCACATTACCTAAAATTTTAAAAAATTACGTGCAAGTTGCTAAATGAAGAGAATGATTTTTTTAGACGAAATAGATTACGTGAAATGTTGACAAATAAAAAAAATGTAAGTACTTCTCAAGAATCTATTATTTTAGTCTCACGCCTTGTTAAAATCATTAAGTTGGTAATCCAGTAGGGAAGTGCTTCCACCAAAAATGCTTAATTCCAAACTCGATTACCTTTTTTGAAATTTTTTGCTGGGTAACTAAATCATTTTAAGATCCATTTCATATATAGGAATCAATCACTGCACTATAGAGAAATTTTACCTACATTTATCACTCAATCTCATGAAGAAAAATATTGTATTACTCATGCTCACACGCTGTCACGCGTGATAATTTTTTTAAATAATAATGCACTCATTCGACATTACATCGTATGCCGATGATATCATTATCATTGCAAGAGGAAAATTTGAGAAGACGTTGTGTGATATAATACAGAATGGGCCAAGGATAGTGAAGGAATTTTGTCTATTTGTACGACTGAATATCAACCCTGAAAAGACTACCATTGTTCCTTTCACAAGAATGAGAACACTTCCACGCTGGTAAAACATCCGAGTAGACAGCGTGCAATTACAAAGCTCATCGGAGGTCAAGTATCTGGGATTGATGTTAGACTCAAGGCTGTTATGGAGACAGCATTTAGAGGCGAATGTTGACAACGCAACAAAAGCACTAATAATTTGTAGATCTGTTGCAGGAAAAACACGGAGATCGGTTAGAAAAATTATATAAGCTAGCATGCCTTTGTATAACAGGGACTATGAGGACGTGTCCTACGGCGGATATGAAAGTCCTCTGGCGATTGCGATAGAGACTGCTGCCGGACAAAAAGTAATCAGCATCGCGGGGAAAAACACAGACAGACAGGGACTGTCTTATTAGCCAATAGGAGCAATCATCCCTGGCGAGACGATTTTCCCTACTTGCGCAACCAACCTTCTGACGTGACGAATAAAGTGTATAACTTGGACAAGAGGTTTGAAACTGTTCTGGCTAATAGAAAGGAATGGTGGTGGGGGGGGGGGGAATAGCACCCCGGTATTCCTTTGAAACTGACACCATGAGGTGGTATACTGATGGCTCCAGGATCCTAACAGGATAGGACCAAGGATTAACTACCAAGAGTCCTTGAGAAAATCTCCTATTTGAAGATTTTTATAATATAAATTCAAGAATTTTGTTCTTAAATTTATGTCGTTATTTTTCTATTAGTGTCAATGTTAGATTTTAAGAAGATTTTGACAAATTCTAGTGACGAAATAGATTTTTTTCGTATGGGAAATCTCGAAAATAATAGTCTTTTTCGATTCCACCCCTTTTTCGAGTCGTAAAAACCCTAGCCACGGCTCCTCTAAAACAGTATTTTATGACTCACGCTTCTGATAAATTTCGACTCATTTTCGAAACATTTTTGTTGTAGTACTTACAATCACTTGTGAGTCTTTTCCGAGTCCTTTTCGACTCCTCTGCGTGATTAAAATAATACGAGTAATTTATGCGCTCGTTTTCCAGTCGTAAATTACTGATGTTTCGGGAGGATATGGTACCCTAGCCGCGACTAGCAAAGGAAATTTAACTTTCAGTATAATTAATGAACTGAGGGTGGCGTTGGCTGAAGTAATTAGTTAGCACGTTGACTACAAAACCGAAGATCCTGGGTTCAATCCCTGTATCCGACAGTTATTAAATAGCAACACCACGCATTTTTCTGATGTGCATTAGTGTACCTTTGTATCAGTTGTTGTAGGAAAGTTCATGTGATGAAGGCATAGTACCTGGTCACTGAACTATACCGACTTCAGCAAATGCTAATCCTAATGTAAGATCAGAGCGCCCTCCTTCGTCGGTATTGAGTAGCAGAATCATCGGCGAAGTAAAATAGTTAATAAAATGGCTACTAAATACAGCTTCAAAATTTAATACGCCTCATTTGACACCAGAAGGCGCTGCAAAACTGCATTAAAAAAAAGCGTGCAAGAATCAGAGTTGTAAAACAATGAAGCTTTCCTCTATCTCTGCCTTCACTACCTTTCTTCTATCACTATTCCTTTCCGAAAGAAGGTAACACCTAGTAATAGTAGTAGGCATTAATTGTCTGAGTGTTACTTCTCTCTATAAAAAAAAAATTCACAATCGTCATGGAAACTGTTTTCATTGCTTGTTTGCCCTGATTCAATATCACACTAAGAAAATTTTCTTGGCAATCCGTTTTTTCAATTTGGAAATATATATTTTTTTACCATTCTTTTAATTTTTTTATCTGGCATTACCTATTTTTCTTTTAAATTCTTATATAATTCAATACACTTTATATATTTTTCACTTTATTGATTTTTTACTGAAAGTGAAAAAAAGATAAATAATTGATTAGTACAGTATTTCATTTCCACATTTGAACAGAAATCTACCCTAAAAATCTTTTTATAATTATTAATTTGTTTTAGAAAATTTATTATTTGAGATATTGTCATAAATTTATTTTGATTGAAATTTATTTGTTGGTGATTAAGCATTGTCAATATATGTAGCTGAATATATGTAGCTGAAGTCTACTGATGATTTGGCAAATCACCAATGAAATATATAGACAATGCTTAATCACCAGCAAATAAATTTCAATTATTACTTTATATTAATTGCATGAATTAGAATTTTTCACTCTATATAGTTTTCTTTTTGTTTTGCATTAAATAAACTTGAAACAAACTATTTATTGAAACAATAACAAATATTTACTGAAACTAAATTTCATTTCAAACAAACGTATGTTTGATGAATATTATTTTTAAATCGATCAATAAGTTGATAGAAGAAAAATTATAAAAATTATAAATTATAAATTTTTTATATAATAATATGATGGAATCAACGAATAACTTAATGAAATTTACCCCTACTATATAAAACAAGGGCGTTAATTAAAAAAAAAAATGATTATATTTTTGCTGGGCATTACAACTTTTTGTAAAGTTATATTCGAAAGTTTAAATAAAAGTTAGATGTGTACATACATATGTACATACATACGTAGAAGTTATTGTTTTTCAAGTTAGAAACTTTAAAAACCATTTACTAACTTTAAAACAAATAATTTATAACGATATTTATTTATATGCACACTAAGGTACATACATACTCACATACATGCATATGTATGTATTTACATGTTACACATCATATTCTGTATTTTGTTGTTGTTTTTGTTTATACTAAATATTAAAAGGATTTAATTCGATGACATTCAACAAAATCTTTTACAGCAGTACAAAAAGTAGGAATGACGAACGCCAAATCCCGAATCTTACAATTTTTGGGACTGTAAAATCACGGGATATTTAAAAATTAAGGTCATGATTTTTCGAAACTTCTCGGGAAAACACATACATATTTAAATGCACTTTATTAGAAATTTTAATATCAAATTTGTGTAGTAAAGCATTTACATAAACTATTTAGAGATAGGAACAGTGTTACCGTTGCCCTCTGTCAAATTGACACTTTTTCAACACAAGGGTTTAAACAGTGCTACCGTTGGCCATTGTCAAATTGTGACTTTTTCAACAGCATTGAACTTTTTTTAAGCATTTCAATGAAATTCTATTTTCAACTTTCATGTCACAAATATGTGTAATAACCAGGGAAACCAGAAATATGCTCTAAAATATGCGCATTCAATATGCAATAAAAACTTGAAAATATGCACTAAAAACTCAAAAAATATGCTCTTAAAAATAAAACAAATTAGTTTATTTGTCAACGAAAATAAATTTTTTATTTAAAAATTCAACAACATTTGCATATAAAATAAGACAGAAATAAAATAAACAAAAAAAAGGGAAACATTTATACTCTCGTAACAATTTAACCTCAATTTCAAATGAGATCACGAAATCAGAATTAAAACTTTGGAACTGTATTTTGGATGAATAAGACAAGAGTTTTATTTAAAACCTTTTTGGAATACACAACAAAGTATTGATCTAGCTTTTCAAATAAAAATCGTTGCCTGTCACATCTAAGTAAATTTTTATACATTGACAATGTTCCTTCAGCGTCTACTGATCTAATCGAAGCAGAGTCCGTCACAACTAGCAAACCCAAATTTTTATTTAAACTAATGTCCATATACTACATGGAAGATTGGAAATGAAATTTAAATGTCGAAAACTAAAAATAAAAATTTTGACCAAGCATATTAAAAAAAATTCCATAAAGTTTATAAATATGCCCTAAAAGCGTAAATTATGCTCTAAAAGTTAGAAAATATGCTAAAAATATGCGTTTAAGACTGAGATATGCGAAAACATGCTTTAAAGGGTAAAATATGCAAAAATATGCACTAACAAATCGATGCCAAAAATCACAAAAAGTTCTGAAAGGGATAACTATCTTGTTCTCGCATACGTCACACAAGAAAAAACATGCAATTGCATATTTGCGGTTTCCCTGGTAATAACGCATATACTAAACAATTCTAAACTTGTTTGTTTCAGGAGGCATAAGTTTTAAGGGTATGTATTGGTCCGTTTATTACAAAAGGAGCAAAAAAGATTTATACGCCGAAGAGTTGGTAAGATTGTACATAAAACTATACAACATATCTTCAAGATTAATCAAAAACGAAATTGAGTTTTGGATAATTTTTGGTGTTAAGATTGAACTTAAAAAATAGCTCTGGATCCCTAAAAGTCTAGGAATCCCAACAATGCCAGGATTTCTAAAAATAAAACCCGATTGTCATCCCTAATACGCATTCATTCAACGCACCACCTTTCTTACTCTATCATCAGAAATAAGTAAATACGAGTACGACGAAGATATCAAATTCATAAGCGCTTTACTCCAAGCTGTGTAACTGGAAATTTTGGGTCGTATGCAAAAAAACTTAACAAAGCTTTGCCAAGCAATATTAAGTAAAGTTGTATTCTAAAATTCTAAAGTAGGCACCCACGTTTGTTAAGAGTACTTTAAGTTGATATTTCCAAAATGTGTATTTTGTACCTTAAATACCCAGCAAAAAATTACACATTACCATTAGAACTACTTGCCATATAATGACTTACTTTTCTGATTGCCAATTTTCATTACTCGCTTACAAATCACATTACCTAAAATTAAAAAAAATGACGTGCAAGTTGCTAAATGAAGAGAAAGATTTTTTTAGACGAAATAGATTACGTGAAATGTTGACAAATAAAAAAAATGTAAGTACTAATCAAGAATCGATTATTTTAGTCTCACGCCTTGTTAAAATCATTAAGTTGGTAATCCAGTAGGGAAGTGCTTCCACCAAAAATGCTTAATTCCAAACTCGATTACCTTTTTTGAAATTTTTTGATGGGTAGTTTTGTTAATATAGCACATATTGATTCATGTTACATCTGAAAATGAAGCTAGAAGTGCTAGCTTTTAGCTTCAATTTATTATTTCTCTCATGTAATGGAAAAGATCACCAAATTATCCAACTGATTCGAAATACATAGCAAAATCCATAAAAAAATATTAAAATAAATTCAAATATACAAAAATTTTTTAGTGATGCACATACAATCAAAACGAATTGAAAAAAAGCTGGATATTCGAGTACTCATTTCATTCGAATAAAAGAAATTGTGATAATTCTTCTTTGTTCATCATATTTTTTTTGTTTTTACCTCATATAAATGTTTATCTGTTTTGCTTTCATGTCAGAAGCTTATATTTTATAAATTAGGTTGCTTAACTTCAAGATAATAAAAATGTATTTAATAAAACAAAAAATTAGTTGAATACTCGAATGAAATTGTATTCGATGTTGTACATCATAAGCTGTGAAATGGTTGTTGAACATAGTGGTGTTACTAGCTAGCATTTATTATTAAATCACAAAATAATTAAAGTTGTCTTTTGCATATGATTTCTTAACAAAGCTATATTAGCCTTAAAGTGCTTGGCAACTACTATGAACTTTAAAGCTAAAGTAAAATATTTTTTTGCATAAGCCCGTTTATATTTTATAGTAAATTAAAGAAATAAAAATAATCCATATTTTTTGGAATTAGAAAACTTACATGAAAGTGAATTAATGATGCTTTTTCATGTATTGTACGCTTAAGAAAAGCTGAAATACCGAAAATAGAAGCTGCGTGCTTGCTATTAAAAAAAAAACTTATTTTAAGTTATTTAGTTTGCTAGCTAGACCAATATGGAAAATATACATATGTTTATCGAGTTTTAATTTGAAGCAATGCTTTACTAAATTAATCATAATTTCAATTGTATTAATATTGCGAAAGCTTGATAGTTGCCTGACTTTTTGCACTTCTAGATCAGTAACTTTAAATCAGCTACGTCCAAACACGCATAATCTGGGGGTCATTTCAGATATCTCTGCATATTATTATTATTATATTACACTGTGTAACAAATTTTTGTGAAATTGTATTTTGCGTTCTATTTATACGCTATCGATGTATTTAAGCTTTCAGGATGATGTAAGTGCAATTAAATAGACATATACCAACCAAGAGTACAAAATTTTTACAACAGTGGTCGCCAAACTTTTTTCTTGAGAACTACATTTTTTACATATACCAACCTTAATAATCGCCAAAATTATTATTAATTATAGCATTTTTACATAAATTAAGCTCTCGTTGCAAATTTCTAATACCAATTGTGTACTTTTTGTTGATATATGACTATTAAATTGTACTTACATCATCCTGAAAGCGTAAATACGTCGAAAGCATATAAATAGAACGCGAAATACAATTTCACAAAAATTTGTCACACAGTGTAATATAATAAAATTTGCAACGCACTCAGTTTACAACTGAATTTTACAATAAAAACCATTCTGAAATGATGTAAAAGTCAATGCCAATTGCAAGAAATAGGAAAAAACAAGTAATTCTGTGAGCAAAAGAAACTGAGTGATAATTTAACAAATTTGCAAATGGTCATATCTCGAAAACCACTTAATGGATTTTAAAATAAACAGCAGATTCGTAATCAAGATTCGGTTCAAAATCTATAAAATTCGGGTACTAGTAGATGGTTTATTAACAAAAAATTTTTTGTCATTACGAAAATATGAGATTTGAAAAATCCACATTTTTGCTGCAGAAAATGCATTTGGTGCGGAACTTTTTTTTTAAGATATCAAAAAAGTAAAAACGCAATTTGTCTTAGAATTTTTTCCTGCATATGAAAATCCAGTGAGCCCTTCGCGTTTTGCAAATTTTTTATTTTCTGCATAAGCAGTTGCATGAAAAAAAAGGAAAGCAACTGTTTGTCTTGTTTGAACTTAACTTTTCCTCATGTACATTCTTATTTAAATTACATATGTATGTACATTGTACATACTTATATATGTACATATGTACATATGTATGTTCGTAAATATGTAAAGTTTTTTTGGTTCGTTTGTAGGCATTTTTTTGTTTTTTTTTATTCCATGTATCTAATTTTAATGGGATAATCGTGGCAGGGATTAAGTTCTTTTTGAATTTATGTATACACATATGTACATATACATATGTATATGTTTCTACGTTTTTATGTATGTAAATAATACAATTTATGTATATCTATATAGGTATGTATGTAAATATGTATTTCATATTTTTTCAGCCGTTTACTATCTTTAAGTTTAACTCAATAAAGAAAATATTTCACATTACAATAAAATATTTTACGAGAAATACAATTTAAAATATGTTTGTCCAATGAAGTGGTTCCATTTGTGATCCTAGTGTGCATGTTTCTGCCAGGTAGAGAAAAGTGTAAAATACCAGCATAAAGGAGGATTCCAAAAATATGATAAGCAAGCTAAACAACATGCGTTTTTTACCTATTTTTTTAATAATGTGCATAGGAACATTCATACATACAAACTGGTATAGGTACATGTGTACACATTTATGTATGTAAATACACATATTTTTCATGTAGAAATTGGCATATTGTTCTTCAAAATTCCTCATTGTTGCATTGATTTCTCTTTTCAGTACTACACAGAGAAAACAGTGCCTAATAAATACCTCATAAAATAGAACAAAATTAAGAAGAAATCTCTATGGTTTTTTTTTCAATACGGAAATCTTATTAATTTCATAGAGAAAACCTTTTTGAAAAAATCAAGAAGAAATCTTGTAGTTTTTATGAGGTTATCTTATTGATTTTTTTTAATAAGGTTTTCTTCTTGATTTTATGAGGCAACTCATAAAAAGAAAAAAAAAATTATGTCTTTATTCCTTTGTGCTTTGCTTATGTATTTTCATTTAAATTCTATACCATATACTTATGTATGTATGTAGTATATGTACACTGAACCAAAAAGGTACATAAATTCAACGAAAAAATTCGAAACCTTACGTAAATTCATTAAACCTATATATTTATACTTTGAATTTAATGAAATAGTTCCTTGAATTTAAGGAACCTATTCCTTGACCAAATGAACGCAATCATTGATTTTATGAATATATTCCTTGAATCAACGTGTACATACTTTGAATTTAATGAAATAGATCCTTGAATCCTATTCCTTGATCCAATGAACACATTCATTGATTTTTATGAATTTATTCCTTCACCCAATGCACCTATACATTCAAAATTTCTCTTTAATAAATATAATAATAGACAAGTTCATATTAAACTGAGTATTATATTTAAAAATTCATATAATAAGAAATAATTTACATATGTGTATACATATATGTAAGTATGTATTTACATAAAAAAATTTGGTTATGATAGTATCATAGTCTACTAAATTATTACTGCCTTATTTATAAAAATTATTAAAGCTTTATAAAGGGTTAATATGGAAAACTGTTTTATAAACCATTTATAAAGCCTTAATAATTTTCAGAAATTAGACTGTAAATTTATAATCCATGTATAAATTTAAAAATGTAGTTGTTAGTTTAAAATAAAACAAACTTAAATTTTTAGATGCTCTCCGACTTGTCCAAATTATTCAATATTTCTATCAAAGCTTTATCTTTGATGTTGTTATCTTCGCGAATCGTTCCGGCAAGTTAAGAAAACTCCTTCACGTTTACAAAAGCAACGCCATAGACTTTGTCAATCTGAAATATAGTTATAAATATTTATTTTGCAATAAATACTAAAGTATAAAACAGTAAAGATTTGTATACTCACATATCGAAATCTACTCGGTTTCTTATACTCGGGCCATCTTTTAAAAACTTCGGCTAAAGTGGAAGCTTGGTTTACTTCATTAATTCTACCTGTCAAGTGCTATTGAATTCCTCTGCACTGGAATTGTCATATCTGAGGCTTCTAATATAAACTTCTGCGTTGGTTCCGAATCTTTAAAATTAACATACATAAATATGTATAGTATGTATATGTATAAAATTATACTATGTATTTATGTAAATAGCATCCAAAATAATTACTTACATGAAAATTGAGAATTTGAACCAATAATTTCAGGAGTGGATGCATCTGGAACTTATTTTCCAGCTTTAGAATAGTTCAGCAAGTTCCTGATATACGGGATATTATACAGCTATATTCCTTTTTGCAACTAATTACTTTTTGGCACTTTTTTATTTTAAATTTCTTTCTTAATTGCGCACAAACTTATTTGTTAAACGAAGAACAACAACCGATTGCTCTTTGTTTATTTTTTCCTTTCATTATGTTTTTTCCCGTTATAAAACAAGGAACTAGTACGTTGAATTGAACCAAGTAAAACAAAAATTCAAATGGTGGTTCCTTGAATAAAACATCTTCTTCTTGTTCTTGAAGTCAAATTCATCGTACATTACTTAAAATCAATGAACAGGTTCCTTGAATCAAGGTACACTTTCTTGAAATTTACTAAACTTTTTTCTTTTATTTATATAAGAAAGAACGTGTTCCTTAAATTCAACGTATTATACGTTAAATCAATAAACTAATTCGTTGTTAAATTCAACGAATAATATCAAGGATTGGTTTCAACGTTCAGTTCATATCTACATAAAATTTTACGTTGAATTTCAAGGAATATTTTTTTGAAACAACGTATAATACGTTGAATTTCAATGAATTTAAATCAATGAATGCGAGTTCGTTGAATTTATGTAAAACTGTTTTTTCAGTGTAGATGTTATTTATTTATACATACTTACATACATACATACATATTATATTGTATTCTTAATTAACTAACTCATCATACATACATACTAGTGCCCTGCACAAGACTATTTATAAGACCTTTCAAGCCATGAGAGATTTTTCCAAATGCTTTACTACAGCGAAATATTCTAAAAGAATCGCTAAGCAACACTGTTGGCAAGTAATTTTTTTCGGTGGTTTGTCTTGCCATCAGTGTTGTTTAGCGATTCTTTTAGAATATTTCGCTGTAGTAAAGCATTGGAAAAAATCTCTCGTGTCTTGAAAAGTCTTATAAATACTCTTGTGCAGGACACTAATACATACATATTATTACTTGAAAGGAGACAAGTATTGAACCAGCAAACTTCTGACTGATAGACAAACACTCTAACCAATATGCTAACAAGCACTCTGAATAACCATTGAAATAATTGTGCAAATATGCTTACACAAAAACGGAAAAGATCATGAAAAAAATGGTCTGTATGTCTATTTATAGATATGAAATAACAAGACACCTCATAAAATCAAGAAGAATTCCTTATTAAAAAAATCAAGAAGATGCTTTACACATAATCATATAGGAACCTAATAAAATCAAGAAGAAAACCTTATTGAAAAAATCAATGATAGCCTACTAAAATCAAGAAGAAAACCTCTTTAAAAAAATCAATAAGGCAACCTCATAAAATCAATAAGAAATCCCTATAGTTTACAATTTATAAGAAAACCTCATAAAATCAAGAAGATTTTCTCTATGGATTGTTTTTTTGGTGCCAAAAATAACGGAAATGAAGTAAAAAAAGTTGTGAATAATAAGATTTCTTCTTGATTTTATGTGGTTTTCTTCTTGATAAAATTAATAAGATTTACCACATAAAAACAATAAGGAATCTCTATGAAAAAATATTCGCTTCTTTCTGCTGGGATACCCCTTAGCCTAAAAACGTTTCATAGAGAAAATCTTCTTGATTCTATGAGGCAGTTTTTTCTCTGTGTAGAAAGCTACATATGTATATTCTTTTGCAAATGGAGTTTGAAACTTTATTCAAGAAAACATATTAATTTTAGTGTGGTATGGCATTTTGATATATTTATTACTACAAAATTTTATAATAAAAACTACTAACTCGGCTTCTGATCAATTGCCAAATTATGCAAATATGAACATGAATAAAAATAGAAAATGTCTGGATAAAATGTTTTAATGGACCTATCAGACCAAATTAGGGATGAGGATAAGTGAATTAAATATTTTAAGAGTGTTATAGTAGCATTAGTATAGGTTTTTAATGGATTTCCATGCTTTTTCACTAATGAATTGTGTGTGTAAAAAAACTTTTCATATGAAAAGGTTTTGACATTTGTTTACACTTTTTCATAAAACGAGAATCAGTAATGATGTGTAACTGTGGAAACGTTTTGTTTAATTCCAATTGTTTTTTTTTCATATGAAATCATTTCAATTTTGTTTTCATTTTTTCACTGAACTAGAATCAGAAACACTATGAAAAGATGAAAAAAAGTTTTAATTTCACATTATCACAGAACCAGAATCGACCCTCTGATAATTACATTTGAGGTAAACAGCTTTGAAAGCTCGTACAATTAGTTCTTGTTTCTTTACAAAATAAGATAAAGTATACTTATAGTGTAAGTAAGTAATAGAGATGGTAAAATGGAGATTTCATTACAAAAAAAGCTTTCAGCGAATTGTAATATGATGAATCAAAACAATTCACATATTCCATTTGCCATAAAAGTTGCGTATATAAAGCAGGAATATACATCAAGTGACACCACACACTGTGGACCAAACACAAAGAACGCTGCTGAAGGTGTAGTAGCCTTCGAAAAGAGCTAGTTGTTCCGTTCTACTACGTGTTTTTCAGAATATTTACAATTAATTTTAGTGTTATTTGTTTATTAATAATTATCACATGTAATTTGGCTTACAAAGCGATACGAGCTTTAGCCTGATTAAATCATAAATATAGAAACAAATGAAGTTCGAACAGTAATAATTAAAATTAACTAAGATCAAGCATTGAGATCTGATTGGTTGTTTTGCTACCTTGTGCACTCGTCGGTGTGAAAGCACAAAAGCTCTTTTGTAAAAGTTTGCACATTATGCAAATGCCTTGGACGTAGCTGCTTTAAAGCCAACACTCGTCCCGTTAAGTGTTATATATTACTAGACTGCTGTAAAAATTTTGGAAGACTGGGTCTGTTGGTTGACTTTGAAAGCCATTGAAAGTGCACAACCTAGTTCATTTTAACGAAAATTAAAATAAGTGAATATCATGTGTTGATTAAACACAATTATTTTATGTAGAAAAACTATCACCGAATCTAAAGAGAGACTTGATAAATACTATGGAAACTGCACCAATAACTTCAATGGTCAATGGAGCGTTGGCTCCAGCACAAATGACCCCAAACGTTCAGGTCATCCAAAAAAGGTCATCACACCAGAAAAAGTTGATAAAATCCATGGAACGATATTGGACGACCGGACAATGAAATTACGTGGGATGTATGAGGCCACGACCACATCAAAAGAGTGTTAGCTAATGTTCAGGCCGTTTTGTAGTTGAGGACGAAACATTAATCCATCACGGTTCAACAGAGGATTTCTTCTTTTCAATTACTTTGAAAAGAGTAAAACGATTACCGGCGAATATTACTTAAGAGCTTTTGGGCGATTCAATATTAACTTAATCCCAAAGAGATCTCATCTAACTAATAAAAAATGTTGTTCTATCACAACAAGTGCAAGTGTGTACAGAAAAAAATTTTTCCCGCAGTAAGCACATTTAATGAAAAAACAAAAATCAATTAAAAATGTAATTGAATGAATTAAACTTGTGTTTAAAAATTTCATTTAATTAAAAGTTTAATTGACTCAATAAAATTTTTAATTGATTTTTTGGGTTTTTTTTTGGAATTAAACGTGTTTGTTGCAGGAAACTTTTTTTCTGTGTGTATAGTCATTGTGTTACGAACTGCTAACTCATCTGGCACACTTCCAGATTTAGTCGCTTGCCAGTATTACCTGTTTTCAAATTTGAAAAAATGGCTGTCTGGTACGATAGATATGTGGTTTAAATGGAGAGGTTATTATTGAAACAAACGCCTATTTTGAGGGTCTTGACAAATCTTTTATTCAAAGGGAATAAGAAAACTAGAAAGGCGGAAATAAATGTATAGAACTTAAAAGATACTATGTTGGGAAATAAAGTGCTTTTTGGGAGGAACAAATTTTACTTAATTCAGAAAGCTGCGGAAATATCAAACTGACTTCGTAGCTCTGTCGTTGTGGTTTTTTTTATCAAAAGCTTGTTCTGGTACGCAGAGGGTAAAGGCGGTTTATATTGGCATAAAGAAATACAAACTTTGATTTTAAATAAATGTAAAAAGTTGAGTTTTTACACACTAAGGGAAAAACGTGCTAAAATCAAGATTTTACGCTCGAAATCAAATCATTTCAATCTTAATAGTCTGTTAAATGCGAAAGTTTTTCATTTAAGAATAAAATCTTAATTTTTTCAAGATCGCATTGAAGATTGTAATCTGGAATGAAATCTCATTTTAAGATCGAATTCAAGATTTTGTTCTTAATAAAAATCTTAAATTAAGATCATATTGTTAAAAATTTAAGAAAATAATCTTAAAACTAAAATTACGTTCTTGATTTTAAGAATTCATTCTATAAATTAACTGCCTTATTCATAAAAAATATTTCAGATTTATTAAGCACTTATTTGACATATTTCTATGGGAAATTTGTCAAATCAACCTGTAATAAACCTAAAATATTTCTTATGAATTAGACCGTAAGAATTTATGCTTAAATTTGAGAATGTCAATCTTATTGACCAAATTTCAAGATTGAAATATCAAGATTTCTGCAATCTAAATTCGAGAATCTTGTTTTTAAATTTAGATCGTCATTTTTCTCTCAGTGTATTACATATTCATTTCACTCTTTCGTAGAATGTGTCATTCCACTCAATCAATTATTTTATTATTATTTTAATTAAATTAGTAAATGAATTAAGGGAGTATCGCATAAATCATTTATCCGGTTATTTGTATCAAACAAAAACAATGTTTTTTAAAAACCATTTGAGCGGAAATTATTGTATCGAAATTTTACTATGAATTATGTATTGATATTCAAAACCTATTATATAGGTATCCAAACTTATTTGATATACACGCCCGCCTTAATGTGTTATATCTATTTGCTTCTCAAATATTTTTATCCATGAATTTTGTTTAGTGTACTAGTAGATTTTTTTTTTGCAATTTATTTATCTTTATTTTTTAATTTTGTTATATTGTTATATTTAAAAAAAAGTATCTCCTTTGATATTTCGTTTGTTCTTCTTTTATTATTTTCAGCTCATTTGTTTATTTTGTTTGAAAAATTAAAGAAAAAAAAAGTGAAGATAGAGATATTTTGCAACAAAATAATAAAAAAAAACTCATAAATTTTTTGTATATGTGAAATTGGAAAAGAAATACCTATTCGTTTTAAGCTTAAATTTGAATTTTTGTGTTTTGTTTTTGGTAAATGCATCAGTGCTGTTGTGCCTTTAGGCGCCCCTTCGTACTATTTACAATCATCATGACGAAATGAAAACAATCTTACACACACACACGCAAAAGACATGTAGCATTTGAAATACACTGCAAAACGAACGACAAATTAAGATGGAGCATAAAAAATTAAACAGAATAGATAGACCCTCTTGCACATCCACCTTCATGTGCATGTATGTCTGTATGTATGTATGAACAAACCCAGTAAACATTTTTTTTACCGATTTATGTGATGTGGGTGAAACTTGCCAGAACATTAGATACTTTTTGCACATGATCTGATATATCGCGCAAGTCTGCACATAATCGAAAATCTTTTTATTTCCTTTATACATTAAACAGAAAAGTCTGATATTTTCCTAAATACTCACAACATAAAACTTTTTTGCTATGGTATGACATTTTTAAAATATTAATGTGAAATTTAATAGAATAATACGCACTTTTCCTGAAGTTAAATCAAGACAGTCTCCACATTGTCGTATGATAATTTTAGTATTTACATTTTTTCCCTTACAAGAAATCAAGCAACAGATTAGTTGCTTAAAAAGTAACTTTTCGATTTATAACAATTGATTCTCTTTCTTTTCTTTTTTGTAATATAGTTAACAACTACATACATCCACATATTAACATTAAATTTTGTTTTTTTTTTTTATGAAATTAGCCCTGGTGGCTAGTAGGTAGTGTACTGACCTAACAGTCAAAGGATCGTGGTGTTTTAAATTTGCCGAAGACTCTAGGTATTTCTGTAGACAAGCAAAAAAAAAAATCTTTGGAATCTGTGTTTGTTAAAAAATCTTACAGCCTGTTTGTGTAAAACGTTGACGATGGAAATCTTGACGTTTCTGTAATAGATTAAATAATAATTGTGCAAGTCTCCTTTAAGATTTATATTTAAAGTTTTCTTTCTTTTATGGTTAAGCGTTGTCTATAAGCATTTCGTTCCCGCTTATGGATCTCATGAGCAGACTTCAACTTAAAAGAAAAATCGAATTTAGCTAGCCTTAGTCAGTTTTTGGGATTATTCAATACCAAATGTATCTGCATTTTAAATTTTTTCAAAATGTTCGCAACAATATGTGAATAAAGTAAAATTACCTCGGAAGCAAAAACTTAAAATTTCGTAATGGAACTTTGCAGAAAATTTGTGAACAAAAATGAAATGGAAAATGAAAAAACTTACCAAAAAAAGTGGAAAAAGTACAACAAAAAAATATTATAAAAAATTGCCTAAAATTTAAATTTGCCAAAAAATTACCAACTTTTCATTTTTGAAAAGAAAATCGTTTGTAAGGCATTCCTGTATGTAAGGCAATCTTAAAAACAACTGCAAAAATATGACTTTTCATCGAAATGCGAACCCCTTTATGAATTACATAAATTCCACAAAGCATCAGAAAAGTCAGAAAATAACTAATTTCTTATTTTTTCAGAATTTTGGACGTCGGTAGTATGATGTACCGTTAATAGATTCAGACTTTCCTTTCACACCAAAACGGTGTAGAGTGTCAGAAAAGTTGAAACATTTTCTGATGTTTTCTTCAGATATTTTTTCGATATTGCTATATAAATTTTCCCAAACTACAACCAAACAATTGCAATGTAGTTAATTCGCACGCTTTTGGAAGCACGGAACCTTACTTTTTAGTAGAATTTTGTAAAAAAAAAACATAGTTGCATCATTAAGTTCTACTAGATTTTAAGTAGATTTCAACAAAACTTAGTGACGAAGCAAATTTTGTTTTGTATGGGAAATATAATATATTTTGTTCGACATCTCGTAAATACTAGATTTTGCTCAATTGTAATGCACTATTAAGCATACGTAGATACTTATCGTAAAAGTTTTACGAGTTTCCTCAGACATAGGTAAGTCTTCGATTTCTTTTCAACCACTCATATCTATTTTCGATAAGTTTTCTGACTGATTTCAGATACGAATTCGGCATATTGTGCTTTACTAAATTCGGCAAAAAAAAATGTTCGCTGGGTACATATTCACATAAAGCCTTCAGTTACACACACACACTCAAATAGTAATGGTCTCGTATTGTTTTAAGGATTTACATTAAATGATTTTGCAAACATACTTTTTCCATTTTTTTTCCTTCGAAAGAGCTTCATTTTCGCTTGTCCCTTCTTCGGCACACATGTCAAACACATCAGCAAAAGTTTTTTTTAAGCTTGAAATAATGAAAAAAAAATTACTGGTAATTTATCATTTAAACCGAATTAATTCATTGCGCAAACGCGCTAATAACCATTTTTTCACACTTCCCATATTGGCATTTCCTCTTAATGTTCATTGGTTGATATTTAATATGAATTGCAAGTTAGTGTGTTAGAAGAGCGCAGCTAGAGTACTATGTTCAATTTTCGAAAATAAAGTACTGTAACAAAAAAAAATTTAAAATGCAAACGCGTCATACATACAGTGGCTTTCAAACTGTATGAAATTTCTTAACTGTGTGTGTTTAATAGTAAGATTTTATGTCATTATTATTTTGGATTTTCTTTACGGCCTTCCGTAGCGGATGATGCCACAGTTGGCGCAATAATTTAAATAAAAAGTATTTTTTAAAAAGCAAAATAGATAAGGAGATAAATATTTTAAATTGTGCGAAATATTTCATTTTTCAAACAAAAAATTTCTAGAAAATTGTAATACATAATATAAAATGAGCGGCAAAATGGGTAGTGGCAAATATCTTACATGGCGGGTAGTAATTATTTTTATGGTAGGCCAGTAATTATTTTATGGTTTAATCGTTTTAAGTTTGTGTCACATTTAATTGTTGTAATTCAATAATCAATTTTAGCTTAAGGTCGTTTTTAATCAATAGGACTAATTTGCAAGATCATAGCAAAAATTTAACTGAAGTAGCTGGGTACAAGCGAACTACCCCTACATTTTGCAGGTTGGATTTAGTATAAAAGCTTTTTGTGATTTTTTTTTTGGAAATTGTCAAATTAAAGTTTAATATTTTTCTTCCACTTTTTCTCAAAACCAATATTTTTCTTGTTCAGTAAAATATTAAATGTTTCTTAAAAATAGGCGCATTTATTTCAAAATGTGGCACAATTGGGCCATTTTTGTGGCCCTCTCTAAGATATTTTGGCCCTTTCTACTCATAAGCTAACTACTACTTTTTAGTGTAGTTTTACCGAGTTTCAAACACTACTGATTAAATATCAATGTTATGATTGTCAAAGAAAAAATTTCTTACTTTTCTTGGCAAACAGTTTAGGAATAAGCTCTCCATGCACCTATAAATTTTGGTGTTTGAGGAAACTTGAGAAGAAATTCCAAAAATTTCAACTTAGGGATTATATAAAATAAAATTAGAAATACATATAAAATATGATTTTTAACTAAAATGTTATTTTTTTGATCAACATACAAATATGTATTTAATTAACTCTCAAATTACTTTAAAATTTTAAACATTTTGTCGCAAAAATTTTGTTTGTGTTCTAAATAAAATAAAACAAATGTATTATATTTATATTACATACTTTTGTTCTTATTCAAATAAAAAGATTGTAATCAAATACGTCAAAAATATTTTTTCGCCCTATCAAAGGTAATTCGGCCCTTTTAAATCGTTAATTTGGCCCTTAACCAAAAAACTCAAAATGCATCACCAGTTGACAATGCAGATCATTAAGGAAACTTTACCTAAACAATTTATAATAACAACTAGAGATATTATGTTCAACTTTCATTGAAACAAA
This sequence comes from Tachina grossa, assembly GCA_949987645.1. Classification (NCBI taxonomy): domain Eukaryota; kingdom Metazoa; phylum Arthropoda; class Insecta; order Diptera; family Tachinidae; genus Tachina; species Tachina grossa. The sequence continues at coordinate 25,901,529 of OX465277.1, read as the reverse complement.
TGAGAAGTTTAACAATATATAGTTGAATTAAAAATAAATATAAAGAACAACAACAGCTTTACATTGCTTTCGCAAGAAAGCCAAACAAGTATTTTTGACCGGGTTTTTATTTTATTTAAAATATATTAGGTTAGGTTAAGTTGAAAGAAGGGCAATAATAATTGAGCCAATCCGTTTCGGACTGTACCTATGCTATTATAGCATGTTGTGTGCTCTTGATAAGAAATATTGGGGAGATACCCAATAAAAACCATGAAAACTTATTAAACTTAATCAGACTAGGAAACTAGTCTCTTCAATATACTTTCTCAGGTTTTACCAGTCTGAACACCTAAGATGTTTTATATCAGGTATATTTCAAGATGAAAGATTTGTCTTCTAATATGACTGAATGCTGGAGAGTACTTTGCTTATTGCATAGATCGTGCCATAACCCAATGTGTGTATGTATTTAATATTGAAAATTGATAGCCGAAATATTCTAGAACTTTCTACCGTGAGGTCACAACTAAAGATCATAATAGGACTTATGGATGTATCCAAACTGTCAAAGCATGAAGCTCAAAACTTTAAATTGATCAAGTAAAAGATGCAACAAAAAATATTTAATGAGTATATCGATGGTCACAAGTTTTTCAGTGATTCCAATACATTTAACACAAATACACTTCGTCTCAAAAATTTATTGCAATAGTGCAAAAAATTACGTTTTTACAAGCAATTGTACTGTTTATTATTATTATGTTTTTTTTACTGTAAAATTAAAGTTATTTGAGTTAGGGCCTTTCTACTTTTGACCAAGGATATGTAGTTCTTCGAGTGCCAAAACTAATAAACCAATATTTATTCCAATAACTTAATTAAACAAAACTTAAGTTAAACAATAAAGGAATCTTGATTATTTTTAAATAGATTTGAAAAAAGTTTTAGCATAATCTCTAGTTTTACTTTTTGTTACATTTTTTTAATAGTAAATTTTAAGTTTAAAAAAAGTCGAATAAAATTTATAATAAGCGCCAAACTATACTAAATGGAATTTTTATGGAAATGTAGTTTTTTCATAAAATCTTGGGTGCATTCGTTAATAGAGTAATCTTTACTTGACGAAAAAATTATTTCGATTTGCTAATTTTTTTTTAAACTGTGTTTTTTGACATACGCTGCTATCGCTTGTGCCACAAATTGTATATCAAATGCAATAAAAATTTAAGTAGCCAGTAAATTTTACTAATTACTGAAGAAAATTGCAGTAATCAGTAAATTTTACTGATGGAATTTATACAAATTACGGCATTGTTTTTAGTAATAAGTAAAAGTTTACTAGTATGTAGTGAAAAGCTTCCATCTGTGGTATGATGAATGTCAAGGTAGGGTGTTCGATAAAATAGAGCTACCCTAAATAAAAAAAAGAAATCAAACCAAAAATAGTGTTTGAAAACTTTGTAATATGGAATATTTTGTTCTTTGTTTAGATCAGTTTCAAAACAAACCATACACCCATAGAAAAAACATCTTAAAATCAATAAAAACCATATTGAATTAATAAGAAACATTAACGAAAGTCTAGTCATGTTGAAATTTGTTATTTCAATATGGAAAAATATTAATTTACAGCATTCATTTATTAATTTTATTTATTTTAAAGTATGTACCTGTGACGAATTCTTATTTTTAAGTTGCAGCTTTTCCCTGAGTGTACATATTATAATATAAAATGGGTAATTTAAAACATAAAACAAACAATAAAAAACAAACTGTCTGTTTTGAGGTGTGAATTAAAATAGAGACAGCTAGGTATTTTGCCTGCTATATAAAAATTAAATATATTAAGTACACAGAAAAAAATATTCCTGCAATAAACAACTTTAATTGAAAATAAAACGAAAAATCAATTAAAAATGTAATTGAGTCAATTACGCTTTGTGATTAATTAAATTTTGAAACATAAGTTTAACTGACTTAAATAAATTTTTAATTGATTTTTCGTTTTATTTTCAATTTAAGTTGCTTATTGCAGGAATATTTTTTTGTGTGTAATAAAAAATTAGCTTTAATTATTACTTATTTGCCTAAGTATTTAACAGAAACTCCATTATTTCTTATTAACGATAAAGCATCGTCTTGGCATCGAGTCGTCTCCCACGCATGTTTAATCAACGTCCAAAGCTGATACTTATTGGACGGATTTTACCCTCGCAGATTTTTTAACTATTTGCCAAAAGTTTTTTTAACATTATTTTTGGTTTGAAAAATTTTATCTAGCATGACTCTATTTAATCGGACACCGCTGTATGTAAGTATGTAAACACAAAAGTTAAAAATAAATACGTATGTACGTATGTATGTATGTAACGTTTGCAAAAAAATAATAGTTTTTTATAACTTTTTAATTCAAAACATTATTGCGCCTTAATGCCTTTTTGTGTCATACAATTAACTAGAGCAATTGCAATTCATATTATAATTTATGACAATTTTGCAAAAATTAAAAAAGGTATGCTAATTGTATCTCCGTATAATGTTTCCTTGCACAATTTATTAACTTTCACTGGACACAGACAAACAAGAAAAAAAATATTATAATGAGATATTAAAAATATTTGAAGTTACATATTTAAATACCTACGTACATCTCAAACTTAGCTTTTTAGTCAGCTACATACATATGTACATATAGGTCATTTACTCAAAGAACGTCATAACTCAAAAATGCGATTTTTGAGCTAATTTCGCAGAATAAAGGCTCAGTTAGCCGACTGTAATGTAAAGTAACTGCAACAGTAAGCAACAGCTGATCGATTTTGTTATGTTAAAAGTAATGAAAATGGTTATAGAGATGTAATGTAACGTAACCTACTTTTCATATAAAAATATCAATCAGCTGTTTTCTACGTTACAGTTACATTACATTACAGTCGGCTAAGTGAGCCTTTAATCTTCATACCGTTATTAATATTGTGTAAAAAATTTGATACAAATATCTTGTTTACTCAGCTCTTGAACTAATAAGCTAAATTTTATTTCTCCATTAAGTTGTGTGTAAATTGAAAACAAACTTTAAACTCGCTTTCTGACAAGCTAGTTTTTTTTTAGTTATGACGTTCTTTGAGTAAATGAGCGATATGTACATATGTACATGTATTTCTCAGTGAAAATATAAAATTGAAGAAAATTTAAATTGCAAACATGTGGCGCTTCCACACATATACACAGAGCATGCAGCAAGCAAGAAAAACCAACAAACGGAAAAAGTGTGTCAGACATTTTATATTAACATTCAATAATAGTATTTTACGCTTGTGTTCCGTTTTCTCTTAATATATTTTTTTTCTGTTTTTAAGGTTTTTTTTTCACAAAATAGCAAGAAAATCCAACAAAAGAAGAAAAATAACTATTGGATATATTAACACACATATACAAACAAAAATTCAAACTACATACATTACTCCCTCAAAAATTTGACATTTGCCTTTGCAAACTGTCTAAAAAGCAGACGGTTATCAATCGTGTGCTTATTTCGGTGTGAAAAAAGGGAAGAGACAACACAAGTTTGAATATACATATGTATATATGTGTGTGTGTGGTGAGTAGGTCTGTAATGAATTCAATTCCTTTTGGGGGTTTACAATTTTATACATATTTGTGCAACAACAACACTACCGTTAAAACGATGGCTACAATTCATGTTTACAGTTACACAAACACACACACACTCAAACCAAAAAGCAGAGCAAAAACAATATAAAATCTTATTAAATAAAGCTGGGTTAGAAAGAGACAACAGTACTACACTTAGCAAACAGTTCGACATCAGTGAAACAGAGCAAAGGTAAAAGAGAATATCAGTGAATATTCACTATTTCAGTCTTATTTATGCATTTAATATTTGTTGTTTTTTTCTTTCAAAGTAGACTATTTATAAGATACATACACATAGAGAAATTTCATTTGCCACCCTCTAGCGGGCTATTGCAGTATAATGAGGTTGATGGTGATGGTGGTAATGGTGATTTGTTTAAGGAAAAGTTAACCATGTGCAAATCCGGCTGTTACCACCATTAGGCGAAAAAGTTGTCAATATTGCTAATGCTGCTGCTACTAGGTATGTAGCCGCTGCCTGCTACTGACGTTTCTTAAATGTTTATGATCCTTAATTTCGTTAAAAGTTTTTTTTTTGTTTGCTATAGCTTATTTATCTTTGACTGCCTGCTTGCTGCATTCAATCATCATTTTCAATTTGATCGGCCGCGTATACGTACCACATTTTCCAACTTCTCACGTACTAAAAGTGCAATAACAAACCAAATGTGCCCCATACATTTGAACAACACGCAGTCTAGCAAACGGCACCGGATTTTAACAAATTAATTGTGTTACATACCGCCTATTTTCTTGTAATACATTGTGCTGCGTTGCCAATGTGAACGTCGTCGTTAACGCTAATGCCGACGCAGGCGTCAACGTGATACGATTCCTGTGCTGTAAACTTTTGCTTTTTTGTTGTTGTTCACTTTTTTCAGTGTGCTTGCATTCGTTATGTCACAATAGTCCATACAACGAAGTTTTGGGCCACGTCCGAAGTTGGCATATGTCGAACTAGCAAATGTGTATGCTGTTTTTTTTTTTTGTGTATTCTTTTGCCGCAGTCTATCATCATTAGTTGATGCTGGATCGAGTTAAATGAAAAACGCAAATTTCATTATTCGCCAAACAGTCGGTGTCATCGTATTTATACAAACACAATACATACAATTGTTGTTGGATTTTTTTCTTCTTGTTATTAAAATTAACTCTTGCTCAACCAACCATCTCGTCTAATACCTGTGATGAAACTTTTCCAAAACAGCACAACCGCTACACAAAAGCACACAAACGTTTCACACTAATTTACGCAATTCAGGCAAACAATTTTTGTCTCGCTGCTTAAGCGGAAATCAAATTTTCTTTATCTACAAACATTAGAAGAAATACTTGGCAGGAAACTTCCTCTACTGCCAACTTCTGCCAGTTGCATACTACAAAGTTTATACGAATAGATTATACCGTTAGATGCTAATAACGTAACATAACAGTTGCACGTACTAAATTGAATTCACTAAACGCTTAACTATTTAGCGTTGTCATGTGCATAAATGTTTCAAATTTAAATGATCTAATTAAGCAACAAACAAGGAAAAAAATAACAAAAACAAGTTGGTGAATAATTAAAATAATCAACAAAAAGTGCAAACATTAAAAAAAAGAAACAAATCAATAAGCGAGTGATGGATAAGTTACAAGTGAAAAAAGTTTAACAACTAAAAATATGTATTAAAATTAAAAAAGTTTGTAACTCCGTTGGTTGCATAAGTTTATATATGTAGAAAATGTATTGCTAAAACATGTTAAAATAAATAAAAAAATTAAAGAGTTATAAAAACCCCGGAACATTTTTAAACCCGTGACTAAAACTACTAACGGCGGCTGACAGAAATAAAATTTACATGTTAAAAAAGGTGAACAAGTAATTTAAGAAATAAATATATAAATATAAAAAAAGAAAATATAGCAGATAAAAGTGTTTTATTTTTATTTTAACGACGGCAAGTAGAAGTTTAATTTTGAAAAAAAGTTTATTTATAATTAACTGATAAGAAAAAACAATATACATATAAAAATACTAGCAGAAATCGTCTTTAAAAAGTTAAATTAAGAAATAAAAAACGAAAATTGTGAAAAATTCGCAGAAGCACATATAGTGAAAAATCAAAAATTTTCGTTTTATAAATTAACTAAAAACAAGTTACACTCACTTGCAACGTTTAAAATATCTTTCAATTGCAATTGCCTGCAATTTTTATTCGTAAATTTAATCGAAACGATTTTTCTTAAGAATTAAACGCAGCAACACGTAATAAAGTTAAATACCCTAAACTAAATTTCTTCCAATCTTTGTTTCGTTGGATTGTACGATTGATTTTTTCAAAACGTATATCGATTCGCGATTTTACGCCGGCCACAAATTGGATTTCAAACAACAAAATTGTGCCGGCGGCCCTGGTTCAGGTGGTGGAGTCGTCGGCAATACCAATAGCCATCAAACACATTTGACAGCTCCTCTACATGGCCTAGGCACACATTCTGCGGCCCATCAAGCGACCAGCCATCATTCACATCTTAATTCGCATCACACTAATTCTTCGGCGGCACTCCAGCAACATTTAGCGGCCAGTCAACAGCAGCAACAACAGCAGCAGCAGCAGCAGCAACAACAACAACAGCAGCAAGGCACACCTGGGCCAACGGTATCATCACAATCATCACAATTGCACACCGTTGGCGGCACCAACGGCCTAAGTTCGACACCCAACGGCAGTGCTGTTAATACCGCCGGCTCTATAGGCAACTCATCGCCGTCGGGCGTTCATCATAGTAACGATAATCACTCAGCTTCATCTGCGGCTGTTCCTACCTCTCTGAGTGCTCCTTCGTTGCCACACATCGCCCCACCCAGTCTAGGCCTAAGTCCACAATCCTCTGCTGATTCGCAACAATTTAATATATTCCCTGCCATTTTTAGTCGACAATTAAATTTTTCCGCCGCCGGTGGTTGTGGTCAAAGTAAACTCAGCATGGACGAGTTGAGGCCAAATTTGGTGGGTGGACTGTTGGGCCTGCAACAAGGCTTGTTGGAAGATCATGCTGCCAACATGCAACATGGTGGCGTGCCTCAAGACACAAAATTCATGTCATTTCAAGATAATCGCCTCATGGGCATTAGTTCCTCTCATGAAAATCGCCTTTTGGGACTAGCCTCTTCCGTACAAGACAGTCGTTCACCCGCCATTCATAGCTCCTCCATCGACAAGAACTCACTTAATCATCAGCGTAAATGCAGCAGCACGCCGGAGGATTTTAGTTCGCTGTATTCAGGACTACCAACACCTGGCATGGATACATCGTCACACCATCATACACCCGCTCATACACCGCCAACACGTCTGTCCGAGCATACGATATCCGGTAATTATCCAGCTTTAACACTTCTCTAATCTCTTTGATTCCCCTTCATATATTTAACACTTTGTCACTCACATTCTTTATGGCATTCGGTAACAAATTGACTGACCATTCATATCTATTCACATTCATTTCTTTTCTTCTTTTTTTTGGCATCGTTCTTTTGTTTGTTTTGACAATTTCTCTGGCAAGTTAATCTCCCAATAGGATAATTACACTCTTTGTTTGATCCTCCAATTGTTCTTTTGGTTGTGCTACTGCATTTTGTTGTATGTTTTTGTTCTATTCGAAAATTCATTTCTAATCTTTGAGTGTGCACACGCGTCAGGGATTATCATCTGTACACTACAATGTTTGTGTGACTCCGGGTATTTATTTTCTCTTAATTGCAGATAGTTTTTATTCTATCGCTTTATTATATTCATTGAAGAAATTTGAAACCGTTTTTTTTGTTTAAGTAAAAAGGAAAGGAAAGTGTTAAAGGTTTGCAATTAAAGCGGGATGTGCATTCAATGCAAGAATTTGCGTTAATGCCAGCCAGATTTTTCATTTAATTTTTTTTCACATATGGAATTGTGCTATAGTTTATAAAATAGTTTCCTTAGATAAATAGTAACAATTGCACTGTTCAACAAAAAAAAAGAGTGTTTTAATGAGTAATTGTGGCAGAGGAAACCAAACAACAACAAAATCTATATATAAAAGAGTAAACATACAAATAAGTGCTTGAAATTCCTCTCTCTTAATCATTGTTATGGTCGACATAGAATCCACGAAGCAGTTGAATTTTACGTGTAGGAAATGTTTAGAAGTTTTATGCAAAATCGAACAAGGGGCATTTGCGTGCAACATTTTAACCCTCTAACTCCTCTGCAAAACAAGTTAAAATGTTCTAAAATGTGACCATAAAATTCTACTATAATTATTTTTTCATGCACTCAGAGAAACCACATTCATTGTCAAAAGTGTATCAACAATGTTTGTATTAAAATTGTGTTGTCCGTGTAGAAACTGATAATTTACGTTGTTAAAAAAGTGACAAAGTAGGCTGTTATTTTCAAAAAGGAATCATCTAGATTATACTTGAATGCATGCGTCTAGTAGGCAGCCATGTAAATCAACCAGGCTGTTATATTGACCACGGGCGTTGTTGATTTGGCATGGTGTTGCTTTCCTCAGTGTACTTGCTTTTTAGGTATATCTTACAAGTTAAGCATTTTTGTTGAAAATCTTACTAGGAAAATTTTTGAGAAAGCTTTTAACTCTTTCTGAATGCACCAAAGCTCAGAACTAATCTTAAGTACCAGATGTAAATCAAAACTTAAAATGTGCACTGGTCTTAATTTAAGTTTTGACTTACTTTGAGCTTATCTCAGTCTCCCATTTATAATTAAAAAAAAATTCATTCTATACCAGTGTTGCCAGAAGTAGGGGAAAATCCTTACATGTAGGTATTTTTGATACTAAAATAGAAGCGTAGGGAAAATCGGACAGATTTTTTATATTCGTCATGTCGCATTATTTATGAAATAAATGCAAACATAAAATTTTTTATTAATATTTTCTTTTTCAAAACGGTTCAAAAATATTCTTTTCGTTAAAATCGCTTAAAAGAGCTGATTGTGGTTTAAAAAGTTGGCGAAAGTTCCTTTCTAACACATTCGATGAGGGCGCTTAACAGTCCTGTGTATGTCCCCAGACATGAGCTTAATGGCTCCTCTTTTCAACCTAACCTAACATATTCAGTCCAATTACTGACAAATAAATTTTTCTCATAAGTAAAATGATTGCATTCTTAAAGTCAGCTGTTTCACTTACAGGTCTTTTGTTTTACATAAGAATATGCAAATAATTTTTTAAAACAAGGAGGAATAGAGAAAAAGCTCTCAAGGAATTCTTATTGATTGTATATACTAGTATTAAGTTTTAAAAACTAATATAACTTTGGTTATTACGTTGAAAACTTCTGTCATAAATACTTGTTGCAATTTTCTCTTGTTTTTGTCTATAAACAATCACAGGCGTAGAAAGGCCGTTCTGAGAAGGGCGTTTCCCCCTTCCCAAAAAATCTGCCTGCAATTATTAATTAATTAATATAACTCATGAAAACCAACAGTCGCAATCCTCCCCCCGCCCCGGCCCACTAGATAATTTTTTGCTAGGTCAACGAATGCAATTTACTGCGTGTTCTTTTGCATTATTGCATTGTAAAGCCATCACTCTTTCCCCAGTTAAGAAGTATTTTGCTACTTGAGGCCAATCGTCATTTCCAATTGAGTATAATCAAACTTTTATTTGAATATTTAATTGATTAAAAGTTTAACTAAAAATTTAATTTAATTAATTTTTAATTGTTTAAAATTTTCATTGGTTAAAAAGTTTTTGACACAATTAAATTTTTTAAACGCACTAATAATACCAAATTAATATTTTACTTATTAAGTAAAATATTTTTTTTTATTAAAAATATGTACATTGAAATTGATTATTGAGGGGTTTAGCTGGATCCTATGCGCATTTCACTGTTGCTAATGCAGATCATCAGGGAACCTTTACCCAAAGTTTCTTAGAACAACTAGAGTTATTATGTTATAAACTTTCATTTAAACAACTGAGAAGCTCAACAACAAATAACAAAGTTGAAACAAGAACTCAATAATCAACATGTTTCTTAAGTTTTTGACACAATTAAATTTTAAGTTTAAAATTTTTTAAACGCACTAATAATCCCAAATTAATATTTTACTTATTAACCCGCCATTGGTGTCCTATTGGTCTGTGAGACCGGGCGTGTTAAAAAATTCGAATAACATTATTCCCTGTTATTATTTTTGGTTGCAATTTCGAGTAGCTGCCTCATTGAACATCTCCTACTATTAGCCAATGACGAAACTGCTTCGTGAGCACACTTTGTATATTTTTTTTACTAATCCGGTACATGAGACCGTGTGTCACCGTGTATGTGAATAAAATAACCAAGTATATATTTTTCATTATTTTTTTATTTTTTATTTTTTTATTTATTTTGTAAAAGTTCCTAATGTCGAAAGATTAAAAAACATTATCTTCCTTTATAGATATGTGATTTTTTGTTTTTTTTTTCTTAATTTTGAAACATGTATTACTAAAATCGCTGTTGTTCTTAATGCTCTAATAAAAAAATTTTTTTTAATGTTAATATTGAAATAAAAGAGCTTAAATTGATTAAATAAATATCTTTGCTTTATTCTCAAAGAGCATAAATTAAAAAAAACATGAAATATTAATAACAAATTTGCAAAAATCTTCAGTAGAAAATTCCGGTGCGTGAGACCGGCGTCACCATTGATCAAAGTGAAATTTGCGTCACCATTGGCGGCTTAAGTAAAATATTTTTTGTATTAAAAATACATTGAAATTGATTTTTGAGGGGTTTAGCTGGATCCTATGCGCATTTCACTGTTGCTAATGCAGATCATCAGGGAACCTTTACCCAAAGTTTCTTAGAACAACTAGAGTTCAGTCGTAAAGCAGCTCTGGACGAGTCAACATCACACGTCGTTGGCAATTATTTCTTAAATGCAACCAGCCCACTGTTGTTTATTGGCCTTCGAGAGTTTTGCGTCCCACTCGCACTGGTTGACTGATCTGCCACGGATTACCGTTTAATCTTGCGGTTCTGTTATGGAATTTCCTTAACAACCACGTTGCTACTTCCTATGGGAAGGCATAGGTCGTGTACAGTCAGTCACAAAAACATTTTTAAGAATACTGTTAACAACATCATGGACATATGGTCTTAGTCACCTGTCCATTTTTGTGCAACCATATTCTGCTAAATAAATAAATAAATAAAATAACTAGAGTTATTATGTTATAAACTTTCATTTAAACAAATGAGAAGCTCAACAACAAATAACAAAATTGAAACAAGAACTCAATAATCAACATGTTTTTTATTTTCTTACTTTACCATTAATACATTGGCTGACTTTTTTTCTGCTTCAAATTGTATTTGTAAGAGTATGTAAAAAGAAAATAAATGTAAATAACAACAACAGCTATTTAAGAATAGAGTGTTGCCACACAAGTATTTTTTTGACCGGGTGCAGTCAAGTTAATAATTAGTGTTTTTTATGGGAATTGTTACAATTTAAGTTTAAAATTTTTTAAACGCACTAATAATCCCAAATTAATATTTTACTTATTAAGTAAAATATTTTTTATTAAAAATACATTGAAATTGATTATTGAGGGGTTTAGCTGGATCCTGTGCGCATTTCACTGTTGCTAATGCAGATCATCAGGGAACCTTTACCCAAAGTTTCTTAGAACAACTAGAGTTATTATGTTATATTTCTGAACCTTGCTATTTTTTGCAAGTTTAAGTTTGTTGAACGGTATTATATATAAATCATTTCGAGGATACAAATTCGATCTAAGATTTTGCAAGTTTTATTTTATACGAAGTCATTCGATAGTTCCTTGAAAATATAATTTTCCGAACCAGATAAGCAATAGCTAATATATAAATTTAAGAAAATTTCTAGATCTAGCAACCCAATGATGAATCGGAAAGATTCTATCTCAAGTAGCGAATTTCTGAGCAAACTTTTTGAACAAATATAATGATGTAATAATATAAATAATAGTTTTCTTGGTCAATGGGAGAAAAGAAAAATAGACAAATAATTCCACAATTTTCTTATAGCAGCAAATTTTGTTTGTGATAATGGATTGCAACATTTTATAATGGAAAAATTTTCGTAAACTTTAAATATATTATGTTTTCAGGAATTCTATATATTTTATCTTTCACGAGCATCTTTAAATATGAAAAACAATATTCTCGAAGTATTTCAATATCTTCATCAGCCATTTAAACATTGCTTAATTCAGATTCAAATGCTGACCCAAAATTGCATTTAGTGGGAGAAAAGTGTTTGGTATATCAATAGCTATAATAACATTGGTTATAAATTTTTCGCTATTATGAGTTTCATTCAAAATTGCTGGCTTGAAAACTTTTGAGGAAAATGTAAGAATAGTAGAATATAGCCTCTGATGCATACTGCCTGCGTGCATGTTATCCGACTGAAATTCAAGATTTAAATGGTTCATTTCATCTACTATTGGATTTATAAACATCTAAAAAAAGTCTTTTCGTCACATAATTCTTTGTATATATTTCGGGCAGTCTTATCATTTTCGGCTGTTGAAATAAGTGAAAAATTATTGCTCCAAAATTCGTCTTATACCCGCTCCATAAGTCAACCAACGAGTTGCAGAAATTTGCACAAGTTTTCTAAAACGGTTGCTGTCAATACCAGTATTAAATGTTCTTATCACACCATCTACACAAGACAAATACCATAATAAAAATAATATTTAACGATTTTCAAGCCAATTCATGGCTCATCAAAAATAGCCAACAAAATCGCCAACTTTTTTAAAAAACGCCAAAATATCGCCATGTCGCCAAATCGAAATCTAGCTTTAAGGTAGAATTAGTAAAATCGTATCATTCTACTTTACAGCTTGCCGCATCGTTTAACTTTTGTTCACAAGTTATAGAAAATGTAATAGTTTGCAAAGCACATTTTTTTTTGTCTGGCATTAAATGCGGCGTTTTTGACATTCGCTACAGAAAAATCTGTTTTCTGCAGATTCCTACGTAAGCAGTGCTACCACCACATATTTTATAACTAGTAACATGCATTGTATATGGTACGAATTTTGTCAGCTGACACGCAACATCACGATACGATTTTACTAATTCTACCTTTAAAGTCGTCACGTTTGGCGAGAAATCGCCACATCTGACAGCCCTGATAGCAGCAACATAAAGACTAATCTATTAACTTCAAAAAAATCAAACAATAATTTTGAAACATCATGTTGAATCGGCTGTATGAAATAGTGCCCAAAACAAATACGATAAAAAAAGTGATTTACTTCGCTAACTATGAAACATTTTTGGAAGTTATTGCATTATGAAGTAACTCCCAAAAATGTTGGAATTAAACTTCATTTTTTTGGTAATAATTTAATTTATTTTTTCGTTTTTATGTGAATTATTTAATTTAGCTTTCTCATGAATTTCTACATTCCCGGACTTAAGTATTTTCTACTCTGAGGTACACATATACTGAACCGGCTTCGTCTTTCGAAGCACTTCCGCATGGTTTTGCCCGACACGCGGCCACCTTCGCATTGACGGCCTTTGGTTGGACTCAATTTTTTTTTCAACGATGGTATTTTCAGACACGGCGCCTATTACTAAAGGTTTCCTGCAAAGTCGACTTTAAGTAGGTCCCAAACATTTTCTCCGCCTTGGTATTTCCCGAAACCGCACCTATTAATAACGATTTCTTAAATACTATATATGTACATGCATCTATATCGGCTCCTTTTTTGTAATGCCTATATATTTATTTATTGTATCTTCAAAAAGAATTAACAATAAGAATTTAATCTTAAATCTAAAAATAATTAGATCATATCAGTGTCGGACATAAGCTTAGTGATGGTAATTAATAATACATAAAAGAGCCGTGCTAACCAAAAAAAATAATAATTTCAAGCAGTTTCATCTGGAGTGTTGAGTATTAGAGCCCTTGTGTCACTCTTTCTTAAGCGGATGTGTCCAGAAAAAGTTCAAAATATTACGAGCAAGCGGATTAGCGTGTGACTGGAGTTTTGTTTCGTGTTTCGCAATTTCTTCAGTCAATTGTGGCATATTTAAATCACGATGTAAATTTGCGTTTTTTATGTACCATGGAGCTTATGTTATTAACCGTAAAATTTTGTTTTGCCTTCGTTGGATTTTCTCTATATTTGAAGCTGATGCAGTGCTCCATAGTTGAATTCTGTAGCACCATATAGGTTTCAAATATAGGACTTGTATATCAAAAGTTTACAATGTAGACTGAGGGTTGAATTTCTACCAATCAGCCAGTGTATCTGAGTTAATTTTAGTTTCATTTGTGTTAGCTTAGAGTCAATGTGGTGTTTCCATGTAAGCCGTCGGTCAAGGTGTATACCAAGGTATTTCACATGTGAATGTTGAGGAATAAATTGATTATTGATTATAATGGGGGGAACAATTATCTTTTCGTAGGGTAAATGATACCTGAGTACACTTCTGTTCGTTTACCTTTATTCTCCATAAGTTTAACCATAGCTCGGTTAGTATGTCTTCAAATGCCTGAGAAACATCAATAAAGAGAGAAGAACAATACTTATTTTCTTCAAATGTTCTTATAACTTGAACCAATCTATGCGTTTGTTCAATGGTGCTATGCTGACTTCTAAAACAAAATTGATGGTCCGTGATGCACCCACTATTAGTTAGAATTGGGGACAATTTTGTCATGAGCAGCTTTTCGAAAGGCTTTCAAATTGTTAATAGTAAACTTATTGGCCTGTATGATTCAGCCTTGATAAGATCTTTGTCCGGCTTTGGAATCATTTTGACCTTGGCAAGTTTCCAGTGGTGTGGATAATACTCTAGTTGTAATATGTCATTATAACTAAATAGCAGGATTCTAATTGCAATGCGAGGTAAATTCATCAGCATCTTGTTACTAATTCCATCAATACCTGGAGCTTTTTTCGAGTTGAGCTCAGCAATTAGTTTCTGTACATCACGCATCTTAAACTTTAGAGGTCGAGGGGGTAGATCAACTAGACTCGGTAAATCAGCAACACCAGTACATGTATTTGGGGTGAATACGGATTTAAAATGCTCTGCAAATATTTTACCTTTTTCAGTATCGCTTTTGCCCAATCTCCGGTCGAAGTGCGCAGAGGTGGTTTAAACTCAACGGGTCTTTTGAGCTTTCTAGTAGCGCGCCACAAGGAGTAATTAGATGCTGATGTGACATGCAACTCCTGGAGTCATTTAGTGCACTCTTTAAGTATTATTTGTATTTATTTATATTGGCTCCTAATGGATAACTTTTATGTTTACTAATTTAATTTGGATATCTACGGAAAAAGGAAAATTACCGCCATTAAACAGGTTAATTTCTTTTTAAATATGTTTACCATTTAGAATAGCTAGATAAGCTTTCATATGATACCCCAATGTTTATACTGAATTAAAAATTTTCGAATAAAATGCCAAAAGATCTGTAAAACTTTGTGCATACGCAATTCCCAAAATATGCGTTTCAGAGGATTTTTGCACTTAACTCTTTTTAATTGAATTTTCTATCTCTTAACTTCATTGTTGTTTTATTCGGAGAAGTTCCCCTAAAGTAAAGTTAAGCTATGTACAGACGATTGTCAGATCTTACACTATTGTCAGATCTGGCAATGTGCTGACCATCACCCCTATTCTGCGTTTCGATTACGTTCGCGCATTCAGTTACGCACGGATCGAAAAGAGGTATTCTGCCAAAAAACTGAATCGAAAGAAAAAGAAGAAGAGAAGAGTATGTTTAAACCTGCTGTTTTGCTTTGAAACGGGTGAAATAGGAACAGTAAAACTAAGCAATTTTGCATAATTTTTAGCAAAAAGTTAAATTTAGTGCAAAAAGCAGTCATTTAACAATTAAAACAAATAATAATTAAATAATGTGAAAATTTTCATTAAATAAACTCTTGCAAATTTAAGTACAGAGAGTTAAAAAAAACGGGATAAGCAAGAGGTATTTGTGGCCAAACTTTTCCAGTCTGAAGAATCCTGTCGCGCCGGAGGTGATATTTTAATTTTTTACACATAATTGTAACACAAAAATAAAGTTTATTTGTTTAAATTTAATTAAATCCGTAGACAAAATCGTTTTTCGTTGCCATTAAATAGGTATGTCAACTGTTCTACCTGTAATAAACTAAATAAAAATCGCATTTCAGTACAGAAAAACAAAACAAACTGTTTAGTTCATTAATTAAACCTTCTTTCATTTAATACTTGCATTATTTTTTGCATTAATCACTTTCTAAAGCTAAATAAACAAAAATTGAAAACGCTCCGCCACTAAACTAACAACTTAAAAAAACGTAGTTACGATCGAAATGCAGAATACATAGAATCGAAAGAGAAATCGAAGAACGGAACGCAGAATACCAAAGTTGCCAAACGGAGAAACTTTCGATTCGAATCGAAACGCAGAATAGGGGTGAATGTATTGGCAATCGAAAATTGTCAAATATTCCTCGTAAGTTCACACGGTTGTCAGAAAATCTTACAATTTATTGCCAGACGGTTGTATGACAATAAATTCATCTGACAAAATCGTCAGTAGAAACATTGTCAGTTCACACGGTTGTTATATGCAAAAGTCGTTAGATCTGTTGTTCTGCGTTGCCAGACTTAAAGCATTTGTTAGAAATTCTTAAATATTTATCGATTGTGTTTGTTTTAAATGTAAAAAGTGAAAGTATAAATTATTATGGACCATAAAGAAGCAATTGCAATGATTTTTTCTGCATATATTTTATCAGAAACTTTTTCTTTAAAATCAAGCGTGTGCAGTGTTGCCCATAGAAAGAATTCTCTTACAATGACGCCATTGTCAGATGCATAAACTTCGCACATCTGACAATATTAAAATGTCTGATAAATATCTGGCAATAATTTTACAATGTGTTCACACGATTGTAAGATGTCTGACAATTTGTTGTCAACTGCTAGTCTTGCAATGGACTGACAATGCTTTTTCTAGCCAACGACGTCTGACAAAAATTGTCAATTCACACGGTTGTAAGAAATTTTGAGCACATTTTACTGGCAATATTGTAAGATCTGACAACCGTCTGTACATAGCTTTACGCCAGAACGTCTTCAGTTTCCACAGCATTTCTGCTTCGATTGCCAAAGGATTTTAGCATTGCCGTCTTTCGATCTGTCACGGATTTTCTCCTCAAATATTTAGGAATTTGGGTATTACAGTAGTTTTGATTTAGCTACCTTTTGTTTAAGTGCACTTTGGACTTAACTGCCTAAACTGATAAATTTCTGTCACTATTCTTTAAAATCCCATACAAATTCGTTTTTTAAGTGCACTTTCTATACCTGCACATTTAAGATAAGTGCCCTAAAATTTTGGTAATTTTAAAAGATTTTCATAGAAAAAATCAACGTTAGCTGCAGACTGACTTAACTGCACAAAATATATTTTTTCTGTAATTATTGTTCAAAATCCTTTTTTAAGTGCACTTTGTATACCTGCGCATATAAAATATTTTTTGGCCGTTTTAAATTATTCTCATATAAAAATTTTAAGTTAGCTGCACACATTAAATAAATGTTGCTACATAAGTATGCAACCATATATGTGTATAAAACTGAAGTCAAAAATTGTATACCTGCACATTTAGGCAGGTAAGTGCATTTAAGATAACAGCATTTTTGACTTATCTGCACAAAAAGTCGTGATTTTATTTCATTGGGAATTCTTTAATTTTTTTTTTCTTTCATTATAAAATAATTAATTCATAATAATAATTAATTCATTAATTCATATTTAGTTTTGGGAATAATTTCATGTTCTTGGGACTTATTTCACAAAATTTGGCGGAACTTATTTATTTTTTTTAGGTCCTATTTTATTTGCTTCATCTCATATTTAGTTTTGGGAATAATTTCATTTTCTTGGGATTTTTTTCACAAAATTTTGGTGCAACTTATTTAATTTGCTTTGGACGTTATTTCTTTCAGCGGTTGAATGGATAAAAGTTCAGATATGCAAATTTGTATTAGCAGTCCGCCCTGAAAAATGTTATTTTAATTAAGAAGATTTGTACCAGTGAACAGAGTGAGACCATTCACATTTGCTAACTATTCATAAATTCGTTGCTTTTGCCATGCATTTATTCGACAACAATAACAAATGTAGTTGCCTTGCTATAATTCGTTGTTTTTGTTGATTGCTCCGACACACTCTATTATTGCAATGCTGTTATAATACAAGCAGCGAAATGAAATGATGCAGCATGAAAGAATGTATTTCTTTCATACCATTCACTGGAGTATTCGTTGATCTTTTGCATAATACATACATACATACATGTAAATACATACATACATATAAATACATACATTGAATACCAATGTAAGAGCATACATATGTACATACATATGTACGTTTTATACAAGATTACGTTGTGTTCAATCACAATAAAAAGTATTCGCACCATTCACTGAGTATTCGCTGCTTTTGACAAGACCAGTGAACATTTATATAAAACAAGCAATGCAGGCAATAAAATTCGCCACACTCATCTCTTTTGATTGTACCATGCGTTGTTTTTTTTAAATGTTGTGGATTGACAACAATATGCAGGTTTTTTTGTGATTGCATTCAAAATTAGGCATTCAATCTGATCTCTGATTTGTACATACCTAAACATGGTTTTGTGTAAATTTTTCCGATAGTCGACAATTTTTATTAAACTAAGACAACGACATTTCAATTTCAAACTCGTGGCCGTCTAATAGGGGTAATTCAAAGGCAATAGAGAGAGCTATGGACTTACCTAGAAAAGAAAAGAAAAAAGTATGATTATAAAAATTTATTTAAAAAAACTATAAAGAATAATTAAATAGAAATATACTAAAAAGTCGAATTTTAATTTATGGCAAGTACTCAGCCTAATTATGAATAAATTTTAAATATGAAAGAGGGGGGAATTTTTCTCCCAAAACCGAAATTTTAAAATCAAATTAAAAAATTTTGCAAAAAAAATTTATTTCTACACAGAAAAAATTATTCCCAAAAAATTTTCAAACAAACGTGTGTTTTGAAATATAATTTAGTTTCAGTAACTATTTTTTACTGTTCCAGTAAATTATTTGTTCCAATTTTATTTTATGTAAAAAACTGTATAGAATGAAAATTATCTATATAAAGTAAAATTTGTAACAAAATTTTTTAGATTTATTTTTTTTTATTTAAATTTGTTATTTTCAGTTAAATTTATTTTTATATACTGTAAAAAAATTTGTCTGATTTTCTTTAGTTTTTTCTACAAATTATTTCATAGATATAAAGAACATTTAATTTTTTTTAAGATTTTTGTTTGCGGTTTAAAAACTTATTATATTTGTATATTGTTATTCTCAATATAGTATTAAGAGTCTTACTATAAACATACGGAGTTTGTTAGCTAAATTCAAACATTTTTTGGGTTGAAGTCTACTGACGAGTTCCAAAAGCGGTAACGAAATGCTTAGCTATAAAAACAAGCCAATTTTTGAAAGTAAAAAAAAATAAAAATTGTTGAAAATTTTTTTGATTCAGTTATTTTTTTTTAAATAAAACTTTTACTAAATTTTTTTTAGAAAAATTGGTCAGTTAGTGAATGTGTTTGTAAATTATAAAAAAAATTGCTGAATAATACAAAAAAAATTTGCAAAAATGTTTTTCTGTTCCTGTTAATACATTTGACTGAAAATATTTTGAGTTTCAGTTAACTTTTTTCTCTAATGCCATAATAAGTTAACTAAAAATAAAAATTTTTTATCCACTTAAATTTTTACAAAATTCAATGAAACTATTTTTTAAGCTTTAGGTCAGTAAATTTTATATAATATTTAGTTTTATATCGATATTTCCTTAAACCTTTGGTTAACTTCTTCAGGATTATTCTTATTTTATTTTTTGGTAATTAGTTTTAGTCTTTTTTCTTTTTAATCAGAAAAAAATTTGTTTATAATAAAAATTGTTATCAGAATCTACAAATTTCTTTGTATGAATTTGGTAACTGAAAACGAAATTTAGTTTTTTCTGTGTAATAAAAAGTTCAAATAAAAAGTTTTTGAATTTTCTGTTTCGTTTTGCTTTCACAAGACTGTTTACAAATGAAAAGGATACGAGTTTCTTTGTTCAAAAGTGAAAACGAAAAAATCAAAATAAAAATTTAAATCGTCCATTTACAAACTTTGGATTCTAGAACAATTACTATTAATTTGTATTTTCTAAATTTGAAATTCAGCATGTGTACCATGTGTTTTTAACAACCTAAATCACAAGAAAACACGTGAAAACGACCCGGAAGCCACGACTAAAACACTAAATTTTGTACTTTCACATCATAGGTAAATTGAACATTTTTCCCTGTAATATTTTAAAGACCGATAACAGGAAAAACTTTATAAAATCTACAATTTTTAAATACAATCGTTGGGGATTTAACTCATTCGCATCTGCAGCTGGGTTTTCGTTTCAATTAGCATAAAGCTATTCGGGAGGCATGTGCATGGTTACTCGTTTATTTTATTTTCTTATTCAAGCAAAAATTGATATTGATATTAACACACAATCTTATTAGCAATGAAAACATAAAATTGTTATTTGATTTATATTACTGGGGATCTACTGTGTAATTCGAAACGAAATAAAAAGTTTTCGAACTTGTATGTTTGCCACAGGGTTTGATGACCATTATTTGTATTTTGACAAATTTCAAAATTGTGTACAACCTACTATGTGGATAAACTAATTTATTCCTACCCACAAAATAATACTCCTTTTAGACACGGAAAGTTTACTTTACAAAGTCTTAATTCAGCTGTGTGAAAGACAGAGGGAGGAATACTATCTCTTTCTGTCATTCTCCCAGCTGAATTAAGACTTTGCAAAGTAAAATTTCCGTGTCTAAAAGGGGTAATATTTCGAATTTACTCGCAACGACATTTGCATGTCAAAAGCATATATATATGTACTTTCGGCAAGTTATATTACCAACTAAATATTACTAAATTAAAAAAAATATATATGTAATAGTAAACTGTACATATGAAGTCTTTTATATAATATAATTCTCATTTGGTTCATATTAAAATTAATGTAAGTACCCAGCAAAAAACCTGCCAAAGAATCCAATAAGATCGAGTTATTGGCCTACGGAAGTAGTGCAGCTTCAAATCATTTATAATGATTTTTATATAGGCTTATCCTGGCAGGAAGTACTCGGTTTTGATTCCTATTGGTCGCATTGCCAGTTTGTTAAAGATTTAAAGAAAAATTAAGTTTCATCATTTATGTTATTTTATTTTTTTGGTGCAAAGAAAACAGTTTTCAATGCCTGAGTAGAGGCATAACAAACATGCATAACTCCAATATAAGTCAAAGTACCATTTCACTCTGAATTTTACCCTTTTTTAAGAAACAAAAAGCGTAGGCTTTGTGTAATCAAGCTTTCTAAATTAGGAATAACCCAGTGAATTTATTGTAAACGGAGAACAATTTAGGCAGGGATATTTTGCAGGAAGAAACAGGTGTATTTACTGTTAAGTTAGTAAAAGTTTAGTTTACTAAAGGTTTCGAGATGCTTGCAATGATAACTTTAAAAGACATTCGTGCCGTAAACCGAGGTGAATAGTAAGGAGATGTTTCCCATATGTTAACAAATATTGGAGCCAATGGCTGCTGTTAAAATAATATCAGAGGTCTTTTTTTGAATTTTGATGCGGGCAGAACAGAAACTTCTGATTCACTGTCTATTAGAAAATTTATTTTGTTCATTTTGTCAAAAATAAAAATGCAACGTGGACTAAATTTGGCATTATTTGTCGCTTCAACAATGGGAGAGTTTGACGTGTTTTTAGAAAATGAAGAGGGTTGTTCACACCGTCTGGCCTTATCGTCGAATCGGTAGTGATACCTAGATAACCAGTCTCTACTAGCTGAGCGCAACCATGAACGCGAGTTTCTTTTATAATTATTTCTTTGAAATGAGCGTGGTAGTCTCTTATTTAGTTCCTGCTTAATTAAGAGAATTTATTTATAAAGTTTTGCAAAGGTTTCAAATATATATTATATATTGGAATACTCACCATTAAACATAACCCACCATATTCTATCATCCAATTGTATCATAACTGATCCAGTCAAAGCTATATTAAGAATCTTTGGGAGCTTGCTCAGCCATAGTTTTTTCAAAATGTCGGTGCAAAAAATTCCCGTAGCTAAAAGTGGTAATGATGGATAAAACTCAGAAGGTTCTCTATTACTCATTTCACTATCCTACAAAAATTTTTCTATCATAGAAGCTTCGCTTAAAGAATGAAGTTAGCATAAAGATTATTTGCAAGAGGATTTTGAATTATGTCTAAAATAGTAATTATCACTTCTTGAGGAAGTGCAGTAAAAATACTCATAATCATATCTTGTTTCATATAAAGAAATTCCCTTAGTTGTAAACGGCATCTATGCGTGAACAAACCAAACTTCGGAATAACTTATCTAAAATTGAGAAGTTTTCATTTTTATTTATAAAAAATATATTGATTTAAAAGGAATTTTAGAAAAGAATAAAAGAACATACGAAAAACCAGATTTACTTAACATCATGAACATGACTTCGGAATCACTGAATATGTATCAAAAAAACGAACTTCTTGCAATGACAGGTCTATTTAAAAATCATAAAAAATTATCCATATTTGCAATATCATTTATTATTAAAATAATATATTATTTAAAATATCAGTTCTCGTGGTACCTTCATAGCGAACAGTCGATTAGCGGAATTTTTCTTACAAAAAATTAAACAAACAAAAAATATTCGTAGTACATATTATTCGTAATAGGTACATACTGTCTTTAATAAATAAGCTTTATGCTTTGCTAATATTTTTACATAGTAAAAATAACAAAAACAAAAAAAAACCGCAAACAAAAAAAATTAAACAAAGTGATATTGAGGAATGCTATATATGTGTACCTCTAAACAAATAAACAATCATAAATAACAAAAACAAAAAAAGACCGCAAACAAAAAAAAAAACACAAACGAATATCCCTTGAGGAATTCTTTGTATGAGTGCCTCAAATACAAAAAAAAATTGAAGTGAGTTCTAACGGCAGAAATGCTTATTTTACTGTGAGTTCTGAAACTCTTAATGAAAAAAATATAAATAATAAATCTGATGAAAGTCTTTTTTTAACGTCAAAGCCAATTTTTCGTCAGCGATCAACTTCGCTTTGTCCAATGCCAAATAGTAATGATGCATTAACATTACAGTTGCCCAGTACTTCTTCATATAAGCCAGTAATATCATCCCCTTCAGGCTCGTGTTCATCACTTAACAAAGTTATCACTACAGATAACAGCGGCTCGAAACTCAAGGTACAAGTCGGAATGGACAGATATATAACCGTGGTAAAGCGTGGGCGAAGCCCGAATTCTTCAAAAATTTCATCTGCTCCAAAAATGTCTAGGGATAACAGCGCAGCCTCAACTAATCGCCAAAACCGCTTCGAAATTTTGCAAGATGACAACGACAAACCCGAGGTAGCCTCGAATAAAATATCCAAGCCGCCACCAATATATTTGAGACAAAAAAATTCAAATGCCCTTATTAAAAAAATAATTTCGGTCATTGGTGAGAATAAATTTCACGTTGTTCCAATAAAACGTGGCAACATCGATGAAACTAAAGTCCAAATTTATGACGAAAAAGATTTCCGCAAAATGGTTGCTGAATTTGAAAAAAATAAAACAAGCTTCTACACATACCAGCTTAAGAGCGCTAAAGGCATGCAGATCGTATTGAAGGGCATAGATTCTTATGTTGTTCCCGAAGAAATAAAAGATGCACTCGTCCTCCAGGGGTTTAAGGTAAAAAATGTGTCCAATATAATAAATAGAGAGAAGATTCCCCAACCCCTATTTCGTGTTGAACTTGAGCCTAATGATATAAAATTGAAAAAAAATGAAACGCATCCAATTTATAATTTGAAATACCTCTTGTACCGAAAAATCACAGTTGAAGAGCCACATAAGCGTTCAGGTCCTGTACAGTGCCATAATTGCCAAGAATATGGCCATACAAAAACATACTGCAATTTACCCTCTGTTTGTGTTGTGTGCGGTGAATTACACGGCACTGCTAGTTGCAATAAGCCAAAAGATCAAAGTGATAAAAAATGCAGTAATTGTGGAGGTAATCACACCGCTAACTACAGAGGTTGTCCTGTGTACTCTTTCGTAAAGAAGACAATAGTGCAAAAACCTAAATTAGCTCCAGCTCAATCAGCAAACGCTTACTCTGCCACTTTTGCGCAAATGAGCCAACCAGTTACTTCCCGTGTATCGTATGCAGATGCTGCTAAGACAAATTCAATTCCCACACAAAATGTTTCCTCGCCAAATAATTCAAAAAATACTGACGCAAGCTTTAATTTTAATCGCCTTGAAGCTACTATTGAAAATCTGGTGCAAACTATAAACAATTTTACAACAAATATGACTAGCATGATGCAAGAAATGCTGCGAATGCAGAATACTCTGCTTCAAGCATTAATTAATAAGCCATGAACACGTTAACAATATGTTTCTGGAACGCAAACGGCATTCGCCAACATAAAAATGAACTTGAGCACTTCCTCACGGAAAAAAATATTGATGTAATGTTAGTATCTGAGACTCATTTGACTTCGAGAAGTCTTTTTAAAATTTATGGCTACACTATATATGATACAAAGGACCCTAGAGGAAGGGCTTGCGGTGGATCAGCAATTCTAATAAAGTCAAGACTCAAGCACTATGTTCTTGATAACATTTGTGAAGAACACCTACAAGCAACAAATATTGGCATTGAAAGTTTTTGTACAAATTTTGTTATATCATCAATTTACTCCCCTCCCAGATTTTCAATCACTGAGAATCAATATGAGGATTTCTACAAATCTCTTGGACCTTGTTTTGTAGCTGCTGGCGACTACAATGCTAAGCATACGTTCTGGGGTTCGCGTCTTATTACCCCCAGAGGTCGAGCATTGTTCAACACTATTTCAAAAATGGGCTTGGATGTCATTTCGAGTGGGGAGCCCACTTATTGGCCTACTGACATACAAAAAATTCCGGATGTTATAGATTTCGGCGTCATAAAAAATATCTCTAGGGATTTAATTCAAGTTCAAGCTTCTATTGATCTTTCGTCCGATCACTCTCCGACGATCATTACAATTTGTAGTCCATTAAGAAGTAACTTACCTGACCCATATGTGAAGATGATCAATCGTGTTAATTGGCTGGGGTTCAAAAAATATCTCAGTAGTCATTGTACGGAAAACATTACGCTTAGAACATCCGATGATATTGAATCTAACATTGCCAATCTCAGCGAGAATATTAAACAGGCTGCTGAACATGCCACTAACTCCCATCCGCAGACTGGGTTTAATAAAATTTATTCTACAGACATTGAACGTCTCGTACGTGAAAAAAGAAGAGCTAGAAGGGAATGGCAACAGCACAGATCACCACAAAATAAAATCAGATTTAAAGAGTGCACTAAACGACTCCAAGAGTTGCTTGCATCTGAAAAAACTGCATCTCTTAAAAATTATCTGGAAGGTCTTGATGTCACACCAGCGTCTAATTACTCTTTGTGGCGCGCTGCTAGAAAGCTTAAAACACCCGTTGAGTATAAGCCACCTCTACGCACATCTACCGGAAGTTGGGCAAGAAGCGATACTGAAAAAGGTAAAATATTTGCTGAGCACTTAAAATCCGTTTTTACGCCAAACATATGTACTGGTGTTGCTGATTTGCCGAATGTAGTCGCTCTACCCCCTCAACACATAAAGTTTAAGACGCGTGATTTACAAAAATTAATTGCCGAACTCAACCCGAAGAAAGCTCCGGGTATTGATGGAATTAGTAACCAGATGCTTATGAACTTGCCTCGTATTGCAATGAGAATCCTATTATTCATATTTAATGCCATTTTACGACTGGAGTATTATCCACACAGCTGGAAGCTTGCCAAGGTTAAAATGATTCCAAAGCCGGGCAAAGATCTAACCAAGGCTGAGTCATATAGGCCAATAAGTCTACTATCAACTATGTCAAAGCTTTTCGAAAAACTGCTCAAAACAAAATTGTCCCAAATTCTAATTAGTAGTGGGTGCATACCAGACCATCAATTTGGTTTTAGAAGTCAGCATAGCACCATTGAACAAACTCACAGACTGGTTCAATTTATAAGAAGAACTTTTGAGGAAAAAAAGTATTGCTCTGCGCTCTTTATTGACGTTTCCCAGGCATTTGATAAAGTGTGGCATGAAGGCCTTATTTTAAAATTGAAGACTTACTTACCAATAAACATTTTAAATCTTTTGGAAAGTTACATTATTTCCCGTAAGTTCACTGTTGTGGAAGGAGACTTTACGAGTAGGCCTGAAACTATTTCATCCGGTGTGCCACAGGGGAGCATACTGGGACCAGTTTTATATTTGATTTATACTTGTGATATGCCTGTGAGCAGTAGTATCCATACTTCCACATTTGCCGACGATACAGCCTGCCTTAGTATGCACGAAAACCCTGATGAGGCATCCCGCAAACTCCAGGAACACATTAGCCAGATGGAGCTTTGGTTAAACTTATGGAGAATTAAAGTCAATGAACAAAAGTGTGTCCATATAACGTTCACCCTAAGAAGAGATACTTGCTCCCCCATTCGGATTAACAATCAAGTTGTTCCTCAACATTCACATGTGAAATATCTTGGCATACACCTTGATCGACGACTTACATGGAAACACCACATTGACTCTAAGTTAACTCAAATGAAACTTAAATTAACTCAGGTACATTGGCTGATTGGTAGAAATTCAACACTTAGCCTAGACTGCAAACTTTTAATATACAAGTCGCTTTTAAAGCCAATATGGTGTTACGGAATTCAACTATGGGGCACTGCTTCAGCTTCAAATGTAGAGAAAATTCAACGAAGGCAAAATAAAATTTTACGCATGATAACATCGGCTCCATGGTACATCAAAAATTCAAATATACATCGCGATTTGAATATGCCACTAGTGACTGAAGAAATTGCAAAATACGCAGGCAAATACCTAACAAAACTCGAGTCACATCCTAATCCGCTTGCTCGTAATATTTTGAACTTTACTGGACACATCCGCTTAAAAAAGAGAGATACACGGGCTCTAATATTCAACACTCTAGATGATGAAGCTGCTTGAAAACACCTTTTTCCTTTTGTTGCTTATCACTACTTATGTATTATTAATAACTATCACTAAGCTTATGTCCGACATTGGTCGGGCCTAATAATTTTTTTTATAGATTTAAGATTTGAATACTTATTGTTAGTTCATATTTGAAGATACAATAAATAATAAACATGCATTTAAAAAAAAAAAAAAAAAAAAAAAAAATATTTGCAATACTTCCGGATCACAAGTTCAGTATCTTATTGATTTCTTTGGAAGCTTTTTTTTTTACTGGGTTGTTCACAACTAATTCTCTATGTAGATATCTGCAGTATAAATGTCAAAGCACAATGACATTTGGTGCCAACTGTCAAAATGGCAGCCAAGTCAAATTATGACATCACTTTAGCGCCACCCTGCACGTATGGATAGTGGCTTACATTAAAAATTTCTTACTATTAAATCATTTAAATTGTTGAACAATTTGAATTTGCATAAAATCAAGGTTACAAAAAATAAAATAAAATTCAAACAAAACACAGTACTAAATACCTAAATGTTGTAATAAAATGTTACCTCGATTAATAAAAAACATTTGCATAAATTATCCCAAATTGCATTGAATATTCATGCAAAAGATTCATTTCAAAACCGTGTGCTTTTGTTTGTCTACCCAACCGTCCATTGTAGAATGAAAAAGTTAACAAATCTTTTGCGCAGGACTAAGGATAATAACGTTTTTTTCCTGCAACAACTACTATATTGTGTGTGTGCAGTACCTACACGTGTCTCCAACCAAACTTTCTGTCTTACGATTGTAGACTGGAGCAGCAGCAACAGCAAGAATAGAAACAAGTACAGAAGTTAATTTTAACAAAATGGCTGCGTGCTAAATGTTAAATAGCAAAATGTTTAAAAAAGTAACGTACACCACACCATCAGCAGCCAGTAAAACTCATCTTGTGGCCGCAGTGTGGTTCACGCTTTTTGCTAATTATTCATAATTTCTTTTTTTAATAATAAAATTCATTCAGGTGTCTTTTAGCGCCAGGGTCATCCAGCGAGAAACGTTTTAATGCCAAATGAATGACAAACCAAAAAAGGTTCAGTTTGTTTAAAAATTTAGAATAATATTGAAGTGTAACACTAATGCAGACACCTTTGCTCTTGGAACATTTTCACTTTCATATCTGTTGTCTGTAGGTAAAAAGGAATATGTATGTACATATTTAAATATGTATAAATTTAGCTTCATTATGACACCATTTATAGCTAAATTAATTATGATATACAAAACTAATTTATGTCTTAATTCTCTTGCTCATTTCCATATATGTATATTATGTATGCTAAGTAGCGGAAGGAGCCTTTAAGAAACTGAAACCTGAACCTAATTCGGGTCTTTCAACTGTTTCTGCCGGTGTTACATCGCCAGGAAGTGGTTTGTCATCATTGAGTCAACATACCGGCCATACTCCAACCACAGCATCATGCCCCA
Source organism: Tachina grossa (assembly GCA_949987645.1). NCBI lineage: Eukaryota > Metazoa > Arthropoda > Insecta > Diptera > Tachinidae > Tachina > Tachina grossa. The sequence continues at coordinate 25,873,137 of OX465277.1, read as the reverse complement.
CACCAGCGAGACGAAGACATCGAACGACATTCACACAGGTCAGTAGCACATTTATTTTCATGTAAACATATACAGACTTATACACACACGCGCACACACATACATATGTATATTCACAGGATACAGGATTCATTCATATGTATATACAGATACATACATACAGATATGATTTAAGGATATAAACTTTAACATAAACCTTAAGAGAAGTTTGTAGTCGTAAACTTCAAGAACGTGCATCTCCATAATTAGTTCAATTTTAATATAAAACTTCCCAGCAAAAAAGTATACATTACCATTAGAACTACTTGCCATATAATGACTTACTTTTCTGATTGCCAATTTTCATTACTCGCTTACAAATCACATTACCTAAAATTTTAAAAAATGACGTACAAGTTGCTAAATGAAGAGAATGATTTTTTTAGACGAAATAGATTACGTGAAATGTTGACAAATAAAAAAAATTTAAGTACTTCTCAAGAATCGATTATTTTCGTCTCACGCCTTGTTAAAATCATTATCCAGTAGGGAAGTGCTTCCACCAAAAATACTTAATTCCAAACTCGATTACCTTTTTTGACATTTTTTGCTGGGTTGCAGACAAATCCAAAAGTACGGCTACGTGCAACATAACTAAACATGTTTGTTTGTTGCCTTATAATTTTCGCACATCAAAAAGTTTTTTCTTTGTTTTGTGTTTTAGAATGAAATATTTTATGAAAGTATGTTTTGGTTTTTTCCTTTCTTTGGACAATTGTTTTTAAAGAGTGTGAATGTATATAAACTTATGTATAGAGGACTAGAGTATTGTATTTAGATCCAACATCTGTAAACGCCTTTAAAAACCTTTAATTATTGTATTCTTAACCCTTCGTCTACACCTGATATATTTTTATCATAACAAATGTACAACTTTATATTGAAAAATTATTTACTTTATGTTAGATCTATGGAATTTGACTTTTATCTTGATAAAAATATATCAGGTAAGGTAAGGATGATTTATAAAAATGTTTTTGAATTATAAGAGGTTTATAAAACAGTTTTTCATACAAAATTTGTTTTATAAACCTTTTTTATAAAGCAAAATAGTTTGTTATGCATAAGACAGCTAATATTTAAAAATTTTATTTAAGTCATGGTTGATTGGTCGGTTTGATACCTACAAGCAATCAAGTAGAATCAAGAGATTCTGTTTTGATAGATACCAGTCTACACGTCCGAGATCTAACCTACGAAGAAGGTATGGATCCAATACTAGATCTACCACGTTGCATGGAGGTACCGCAAGAGGTCCTCTATACCAATCTTTAATACCTACGTCGTGTAGTACGTATTTTCCTTAAAATTTGTATTTGTCCTGTTCTTGACAGATGTGTTTTAGATTTACGTGAGCACCAGGTTTTACGGCCTGATCTCACGGTGGTTCAAACATCGGATGAAGTTAAGCGTTCAACCATCGCCCCTATTCACTCTTAGAAAGCACCATGTGACTTATCAAGAACACATAGGTTGCAATCTTTGAGCATAGTTATCGCTGTACTACGATCAAGTACCTTGCTGAGGTACTCAGAGCTATCTAAACTCTTGCTGCTAATACCGTGCTCAAAGCAGCTTCTGTTGTATGGCAACAGCACCTAAATAGTTGACTTGTGTCCAACAGTTCTTTTTGAACTAGTTTGAGAGTGTTTGAATCAAAAGTTGTTTCAAATCCATTTAATTTAAATTGATGTTTTTGACCGAACTTGTGTCCAACTAAACGAACTAGTTCAAAAAGAAATGTTGGACACAAGTCTACTAAATAGCATTGATTTAACACTGGGAAGCCAAGACTATTCTTCCAGCGTTTTTGGTAACAACTACAGCCATACGTACGATTCTCCGTGATCACACGCCGCGATCGTATTGCTTACACCCACAGCGAGGTACCCAAGAGAATTCCTCACCATTTACCGGCATAGCTCAACCACTCATCTAGAGCCAGGCAAATGCACGAGCCGACACAATTCAGTACCTACTCTACTCAGAGCAATATCATCTATTTAACCCCGTGGGGTTAGACGAAGACGACCTTTTATTAAAGGACCATTACCTCGAAATCCACCCCGAAAGGGTGTGTTCCAGGTGATGCAGCACCTGCTCGACAACACAGACCTGATTCCTTTTATAAATATGTGCACATCCGTTCCTCTATTGTCAGAGATTGGGTAGTAACACATAAGTTCTATGGGTAAAAAGCCAAAAAAAAATCCAAAAATTTGCGGCTTATGTACGCGTTGTCGAAAACAACTGACTCCTGTTGGGAGGTTTATGCTATTTTCTAGACCTTAGTGAACGGAAATAGATTGTCAGTAGCACAAAATTGTTCTCAAGAGCGAGTAAAAAGTCCCCAATTTTTTGGTATTGTGTTAAACTGACGTCGATGACGACAACTGGAATAAGGGTGATTATTATTTGTTCGGAACGGTAATCGTGGAAGCATGGTCACACGGCCTGCACGTACTCAGCCTGTTCTATTTATCTTCTGCTTTCTGAAGATAGCTTTTGAGGATATATTTTGGAAATATTTTTCATCATCCCGCGTTAAATTTGGTTTATAAACATACTAGCTTCGGCTATGTACCATCTTCAATGTGTACATGAATATTCAGCAGTGTTCACTTGAGTATTCAACGCAGGGGGGAAAACCAGTTCATGTTGAGGATATAATTTTGAATGGTACCAAACGGCATTGCGACTGACAATGCATTAGGGGCGTCCATAGCGCACCCAGCCCTGGCTAGTTAGTGCTCCCGTATATTGGCTATGAAAATACTGTATGCAGGAACCCACCACTCTTATGGTGTCGATCTGACGACACAGTCTGGATAGCACTGATCTTAAGGAAATAAGTGCTGTTTGGCAGTCGGCAAAAATGCCGATTTTCGTACTGAGTGTTTCTTTCTGCCTCACTAATGCATCATCGGGAAGACGGTGCAATATCACTTGAGAAAACTCACTTGAGAAAACTCCACACACCCAACACCGCAGATCATTCTTGATGCGTCAGTGCAGACTCATTTACTATTTCGATTTAAATCATCGTATTGAACGCACTTGTCATATGACTGGTGAAAATAGGAATGGTACAAAAAGTTCCTGAGTCGTGACTGGTGAAGAGAGGACAGACATATCAAAAAACTAGAACAAAAGTGCTAACAAAACTGCCTCAGTCAGCGTCACGTAGAAAGATTTAGGGATAGTTCTAGTACAGATTTTCTGAAGCCATAACTGAGACTCATACTATGGAAACCACTATAGAATAAGTAGCTTATGTTAAGGTCCAGAACATATCACCGAGTATATTAATTGCGTCGACCTCAATTACACCAATGTAAAATGACACCATAAAAAATTTACCGGTCCCTCTCATATAAAGTTCCGGAATTCAAACTGGTATCCTATGATTGGTTCGTTTTCCTCTAGGGATACTACATTGGGAAGTAAGAAGTCATAAATAATAATAACAGGAACATATGGAAATTCGTTTATCTGGCAAACGATATCTGCAACTTCCATCTAAACTCAATTGAAAACTGGTCTAAATGAAAAAATGGCCAATGCAATAAAATTTACAAAAAATACATATGTTAGTTCCGAAATATGAAATGAAATAAGTCTAAATTTTTAGGTACGTTTCCTTGGAAAATACGAATAACTCTCGCGGGAAAAAAAATAAAATTAGTCTCAATGAAATATTACCCAAAAAATATTTAATAAGTTTCAAATATATAATGGGCTTATCAGATATAAATAAAAAACTGTTATGCAAAAATAATTTAACTTTATTTTAAGAAATTAAAATGCCATTAGATAATGTTCATTGACAAAACTTAAGATGAATGGATTTATAGGTGACATTTCATAGCACCATAACCGTAACCATAACAATTGTTATCAATTCAATTTTGATTTTCCGCCATAATCATAACAAGTTGACAACAGTATTAAGATTTATAACAAGGGAAAAAATTTAACTACTTTAGGTAAATTGGCTTAAAACACACACTTTTTTTGACAAATTCAGTTTTATTGATACCAATGTAAAGTAGAACACGGGAATTAATAGCGGTATATGATTTCGGGGAAATGTCCACCTCTTGCACGTCGGTAGACGTCCACTCAAGAGTGCAGCGTTCCGTGTTTAAAATCTCACGACCTTTTTACTAAATAAATGTCAAAGGATGACAGCTCAATTCTTGACATTTCATCATTTGACAGCCAATTTATTTCCTAACCTCAAATTTGCCCCCCTTTACATATGTAGTGATGTGGTGATTGTCAATTTTTGATATTCGCGAATACGAATACGAATGTCTATTGTATGTGAAATTTATATACATTTAATTGGGGTTCTATTTTGTTCTTCAAAATTAAATATGTATTACAAATTTTGTATGGAAAAGAACTTCATACTCCTGTCCGCGTACATTAAAGTTTATGAAAACTATCCAAAACTTTAATGGTTGCCATTAAATAACATTTGAAAATTATACAAAATTTTTATAATAAATTAAATGGATTATTACACGGCATAATAAATTTTCATTTTTAATTTTTTGCAGAAAAATCACTTTATACCAAACAATCTAGAAAGGCTCTCATTATTTTTTTAAAATCGAGTTTTTTTTGTATATTCTGATAGAAGAACATCTAATGTATCGAAAAATGCAAAGACCTCAATTTCAAAAAAATAATGAGTTAGACCTCTTGTATATTAAGGTAACCTATTTCCATATCAAACTGCAACAGTTATTGCCATTAAATGTACCAAAAACATTTCTTCGAATTTTAATTTCTTAATCGGACTTAAGTTCAGTATTTTTTATTAATTAATGCAAATTTCTAAAGAAGATAAACTAGACTTTTTAGCTGGGGGAAATGCGTATTTTTCTGTGCTGCCACGCACTTCATCAGCATCCATGATCTATTTACTTGGGCAGAGATCTGAGATCTTAATGAAATGAAATATGAGATATGATTACTGTGTATACAATTATTGATTTACCTTTGGTAAATACATTAGTATTTCCTTCAAAAAAAAGAAAAACTTCATCTTCAAGACCAAAATAGCAGAAATTTTAAAAAATTCGATTTTTTGTTACCTTTTTCCCCTGTTCAGGTCCATAGGTAGAAAACCGTTCAAAATTTAAGGAAGCTATCAACTACAAAAATATAGCTATCTCAATAAACAACTTCCTAGAACATATGAAATTCCTGGGAATGATTCTTAACACCGTTTAGGTAGTCGCAAAAGTAAAAAATTTCCCGAAAATTTTTTAATTTCATTTGTTTGGAAATTTTTCAATTTTGCGGGTACCTAAGCGCTACCTAACGGTGTTAAGAATCATTCCCAGGAAGTCTTTTAGCATGTAAGTGGTTATATTTCCACTTATTTTAAAAATAAAAATATTCCTATTCGTCTGAATTTGGCGAATAAAAAGACGAATATCTAAAAACGGCAGAATATTCGGGAATATTCGCACATCACTAGTATGTACGATTATGTATGTATATTATTGTGAAATACACTAACTGAAATATCAGTCTATTTTTGCTTGCTACTGTAACCATACATGTTTGTTAAATGTATCATTCATAATTAAAAATAAAATTTTGTTTTCTTGTTTATAACGTAATTTTAAAATTTCAGGAACAATTAGCCGAATTAGAAGCAGCTTTTGCCAAATCTCATTATCCTGATATCTACTGTAGAGAGGAATTAGCGAGGACGACAAAACTAAATGAAGCAAGAATACAAGTAAGTTATAATCTAATATTTGTTTTTATATTTTAACAAATTACGCAAATTATTAAACAAACAAAAATAAAAAAAATTTTACAAAATAAAATAGTTGTAGCAGGTACATATACACACATATTTTAAACATACATAAATACATACATGTGCACATATGTATCGTTCGCGATTTAGCAACTGATAACAGCGATTAAAAAGTGATTATAACGTTTCAGTGACTTCACGCTTGGGTGTCGCTGCTAAGTGCGTATCTCAAAAACAACTGGGCCAGTTTTTCGCCTAAAATTGAAATAATCTTAAAAAACGCACGAGCTAAATTATCGACTTTGATGTTAAGCAACTTGTTCCCATTTGTATTGTGTGTTATTTAAGGGAGGATTTCTCTTGACTAATCCCTGTTGGCTTTTTATGTCGATTGCACTTTGCAAATACCAGAAAAAAAGATGTGCTTTTTATTCAACTCTATACATTCGTATTTGACTGCTGCGTTCTCCCAAAAGTAAAAGTCCCGCAGCGGTAATTAATTTATTGTTTTATCTTAAAACTCAAACATACATACTTTATACGTACGAAAACATGTGAGTACTTGAGAATGCTGACAAAATAAGCATTCTCCACGAACAAAAAAAAAAATCCGATTGTCAGATTAAACTTGCAAACATTCGTGCGTCCGTCCTTTTTTTCAATTTCATAGAATTTGTTTTCCTTTTCTCGTTGCATTAACTCTTGGTTATGTGACCCTTTTTGATTTGCTGACAAACTGCTTTTGGCTGGTTGTTAGTTCGGTTGGCTTTTGTGGTGTTCGATTACAGTGACATTTGTAGATGGGTGGATACCGCTGAAGTGAATGTAATTCTTTTCTTTTACAATTTGTTTTGCTGATTTTCAGACTTGTTTTGTTTTCAAAACAGATGCACGAATAGATGGTTAGAAACCATGTGCTCACTGAAAAATTGCAATACACTTTATTTTTTATGGCAAACTTGAAACAGTGATTTGAACAGCATTAAAAATATTAAAAAAAAAAAGCATTTTGTATCTAATGATATTTGCAAAAAAACTGTGAAAATACAGGAAATTTATTCCAATTATGAATGGTATTTCTCAAAGCAGTTTATGAATAAAAGTAATACAATAAGCTCTAATATGTAACGCTTATATGGTTTTTATATTCAAATAAGTGAATCGTTCTTATGTGTTCTCATTTGCATCTGAATTCACAAGAACAATTGTGAAAACGATTTGGAAAATTTTGTTGCATCTTGCTACAAATCAATAAAAAAAAGATACTGAGAGGAAAGATAATTCTTAGAATTTAAAAAATTTTCTGTAAAAATAAATGTCAATGAATTTTTGGTAAGCCTTAAAAGGTAGGAAAACTAGTACCCACAATATAATGAATTTGTTACTAAATTTCAAATAAAATTATAGATTTATTACTAAGCTAAACAAAAAAAGAATTTAATGTAAATTTAACCAATTTTGAGGATTAAAGGTTACATTTTCTCAAAAGTCGCACGATTATGTAGGATAGTGAGTACCAGCCTTAAAATTACTCCATTTAAAGAAATTGTTTACACTAACTAATGTAAAGCAATTAAATATTTCAAATGAATTTTCGGTATGTCTCAAAAGGAAGACATAAATTTGTACAAAAATTTGTTTAAAAATAATTTTTGCGGTCGAAATCAGTGTGTTTCCTCTATCGATGGGTACATCCCAGCGGACTTTATATTTGAAGGGAAAGTAGTAATGTTTAAAAACATCTGCGAGGTAGAGAACACTAAGAGCCTATTTCACCAACTTGATTAAAAATATCAATCCATACTTAAAAGTAATTTTTCCATACTAAAATTAGCGAAAATCGATATTTAAATATCAACTGATATTTAAATAGAGTTGGTGAAATTGGCCCTAAGTAATTTTTAATAAGCAACAGTAATATTATGTGACGCCATTTTATTAAGGACTAGCTACACCCGGTGTACTTCGCTACCCCCTTTGTCTTTTCAATTTCATTTATATTGATTTGAAAGTGTTGCGCATTGGTGGTGCAATATGAAAATTGGATTTTGCCACGCCCCTCCGCCCGCAGACCGAAAATCAAAAATCAGACTTCACAGTATCAACCGCCTGAATATTCTGAAGATTCCCTGAAAATTTCATCAAAATCGGCCCTGCCATTTTGGAGTCCATACGTTACATACATAATAACATACATACATACATACATACACACATCCTCTTTTATTTTATTAAGGATATTTTCAATATAACAAAATAATATTAGAGTTGTGTAAAATATTCGGTGTAAGTAAAAATTATAATACAAGGAGAGATTAAATAATTTCGCATTTTCAATATTTTTTGCGCTATCCTGTAACATTTCGAAAGTTTGACTCTCGCCTAAAGATTTTAATATTGAACCTTTTCATATCAACTAGTTTTTAACCGACTTAAAAAAGAATTCGTCTATATTTTTTGTTTGTTAACATTGTTACTTCATAACTCGGTACATTTTAGACCGATTGTAATTTTTTTTGTTTTAGCTTCCAATTAATCCCATTGTAAAAAATGTGTCCACAAAAAATGTTTTATTTGATTTTATGATATTCTTCTTATTTGGTTGCTGCGAAACCTAGCAAACACCTTTGGTTCTTGTAATTACACAATTTTAAAATTTAAAAATTAATGTCTATTATTATATTTCACGTGGTTCTACTTAGCCGATTTTTAGGAAACTTTTCACACACCTAATAGACACAATTTTCAATTTAAAAAATGGGCAAAAACACGTCCATTAAAATTTAATATTTTATTTTAGGTGGTTCCACTTTACCGATTTTTACAAAACTGAGCTCTGAAAACCACACAATCTTGAATTTTTTGCGGCCAAAAAAATTTTATTTTATATTTCACGTACTTCTTCTTAACGAACAGATTTTCAAAAAAACATTTATTTTGTTTGAAAGATTCTTGTAGTTTTTGGCAGAATTATTTTAAAATTATTTTTAATTTTGTAATTTATAGAACTATTAGCATGACTGGTTCACACTAGCAACTTTTTGAATTTACGAGAGAAATATAAGATAATCAAGAGAGTAACTATTATATTTTACTCTCTCGCACATAAACTCAGAAGTTGTTATAAAAAAATTCCTGTATGTGAACCCAGTCTATTAGTGTTTTCACACTGAAAGTTAAAACCTGGTTTTACGTTAAAACCATAAACAGCTGATTTTGCTTTCACACTGCAAGTTTGTTAAATTCAGTTTTTAACTCACAGGCTGTCTAATAACTTTGCTCAAAATAAAATAAATCTCCTGCCGAAATGCGCGTATTTGTTGTTGCATTTTTTCTGCTTTTTAATAACACTTGTTGGACATACTGTTCAACTGTTTTTGTTTGTATGAAAAACTGAGATATTTCACAATGCGCTCTAAAATGGAAATTATTTTATATTTTGTAAATAAATTTTTTTTAAAATGTGGAACTTCTTATACAGAATGAAGAAGTGCTTGGAAATATTGTTAATAATATAAAAATGCACAAATACATTATAATATAAACCTTTTTTATAGGCAGATGAATGTCAGTCATATTGTCTATTTTCAGTTTCCACAGTTCAATTTAAAATATTTCCGTTGTTTTCCTTCCAAAAAACTCTTTTTATCCATGATTTTTTGATTATTGTTGCTGCTGCATTAAATTTTAAGTTGAAAATTTTTCAGGCGCCATCTGTTGTTATTCACTGCCATACCATTACCAGCTGCTGTCGGTCATTTCAACTTGGCAGCACTGAATTTATCACAGCGAAAACAAGGTTGCATTTCATAAAACCAACTTTCAAAAATGGTTTTAATTTGGTTTTAACAAAAACAATTTATATGGTAACGTTAACGTTAAAATCAACTTTTATTAAAACCATGTCAGTGTGAAAACACTATATAGCTTGTTCACCGTTTTCAGCACAACCGATTATATAATTTTTTTTTAAATACTTCTACTTAAGAAAAACACTATTCTTTTAATTCACTGTGCAAATGTTGGCAAACACCATTAAGAATCTGCCACACATGCAGAAAAAAGCAACAACATCCTTAATAACTGAGAAAAAAACACACAAGTTTCCAGCAAATTAAAATACAATAATCACAGAGGTTGAGTTGTCAAATTACAGGGGTTGTCACTTGATTATTCTATTTGTTTTTATATTGAGTCTACTGTGTTTAATTTTTTTTTTGTTGGTCTATTTAAAATATTTGAACATTTGTCAAAAGAAAATGTAGAAATATGTTTTATGCTTGTTAATAATGACGTTGATAGTCGTGATTATGATGTTGTGCAAAGTGAAGGGAGTACATATTTTTTTTCTTTTTCATATGCTACAAAGTGTTGACAAGTATCACAGCACATTTGTTATTTGAAGACGATGTTAAAGTAGTAACAAATTATGAATTTCGTTGGTTTTAAAGTATAATTACATATGCAACACATGTACATATATGTATATTACTAGTGGATTACATTTATGAATAAAACCAGAGCGATATTTTTTGCACTTTCGAGTTGTTCTAGAAATTTTCATATCAGATGTTTAATCTACGAATACAGTATTCATGATACGATTACATTTGCTCAAATGCATCATTTATGTACATAAATAAATCTGTACGCATATTTATATAGTATACATATGCAAACTACAATGTCGATCAGAAAATTTTTAGCTTTTTGGTCTATGGAAATTTGGGAGATAATTATTCCTGGAAATTTCATATAACAAATACCGAAGTATATTTATTTGACATTAACTCCTTTTATGCAAAAAAATAACGTGTTCTTGAAGTGTACGTTAATACCGGTTTTTCTGTGGAAATTTTATTTAAATGTAGGCTTCAAGTTTCAGCTTATTTCAAATCTCTTTTTTTAATAAAGAGGAATAACACTACTACTACTTATTGTTACCTACTTTAGGAAAGAGATAGTGATAGAGAAGACAGGTGGTGAAAGAAGCGATAGAGTAAAGCTTCGTTATTTTTACAACTCTTCTTTTTGTACGTTGTTTTTTATAATGCAGTGTTGCCATTTTATTGGTTATTTTACTTCTCCGATGATTCTGCTACACAGTACGGACGAAGCAGGACGCTCTGATGTTGCATTACGATTATTATCCGATGAAGCCGGTGTAGTTCTATGGCCAGTGTCTATGCCTTCATCACTTAAACTTTTCTACAACAACTGATGCAAAGAGACACTAATGCACAAAATGAGTGGTGTTGTTATTTAATGACTGTCTGACACCGGGCTCGAACCCAGGAGCTTCTGTTTTGTAGTCAATGTGCTAACTTCTTCAGCCAACGCTATATGTATACAATATGCGATATGTATACAATACTGAGAACAGCAAAAAAAGGAATAAGATACCAGTGCTAAAAAACATTTGCGGCAGTGGTGGCCTGCATATTATTGGCAGCCAGAGGGTTTAAATTGAATCTACAACTGCCGAAAAATAGGTATGAAAACAGCAAATGTCCAAGGTTTTCAACTTTTAAAATATTTTTGTTGGCATTATAGTGAGATTAGCAATAGCTTTAGAAATACTTGTTAATAATTTTAAGCACTTGCGCTATTATGAATTAAAAAAAAATAATTTTAATCACTTTTTCCAATATTTTCTTATCAAGAAATTTTTATAATTAAAGGCTAATCCCACGATTTCGACAACGTTCGACTTGCGGCATGCTTACATTTGAAACAACAACAAAATATTAAAATTTGTTTTTGTTTTTGAATGTAAGTAGGCGACAAGGCGAACGTTGTTGACATCGTGTGATTGGACAAAAATCTATGTACTTAGTTCTTCTTAAAAGTTTTATATAAAAGGTTCGTTTTAATTCATAAGCCTCTATAATTTGGTGACCCCAAGTTTGGTTGAAAAAAACTTTAGAGTACAGACAACTGCTGATTAATAGTTGCGGTTTTCTAGTTACAGCTCGGTATGATATAAAAAGGAGAAAGTAAATTAAAAATCGTAACCAGAAATATTTGTTATGCATGATAACAGAATTTTCTTATTTTCTTACAGTATCGGCCGCAGACAAATATAAGGTTTTAGGAAATCCAAAATAAGCAAATATCTTCTTTACTCTGCCGTATATAATTTAAAAGCCTAACAAAATAATTTTTAATGAACTCGTTCCCTATTTGGGGTTGGAATCAATTTTTTCTCTTATTGTCTTCTTGGCACATCTATTTTAGCGACTTAGTTTTCGTTATCATAAAACACATCTATACATATCGCTTCTTTATTGCAACAGAGGTTTTCGATTTCCTTAAAACTCATTGAAGATATAAAAATATTTTCTTCCCTCAAGAGGTGCGTGTACAAGCCTTTTATATGAAATTTATATGTATATGTATGTCCATTTGAAATGGTTTCTTTAAACTAAAACGCTCAACGTTTTTTTTTTCTAAAACTTTGATTTCCTAATTTTTTGCACCAATTTATTGCCTCCTTTCAAACTTGATATTTTAACAGTTGTGGTTCATAATACTAAAATAAAGTTTGGACGTGCGTAAGTTTGGTCGATTGTTAGACTACCAAAATGAATTAAGTTCAGAACTGTGATAAGGGCATAAATAAAATATTTGTGATAAGAATAGATTTTTAGTAAATTTAAGCAAGAGCTTAAGGCTTCTTGGTTAGTTGGTTGATTGGTTGGCTTACGTAGCTGTCCGCTTCACGCAGGCATTCAAGAAGTATCTAGATGATTCCTTTTCGAAAGATCACTCCACTCGTCGGTGTCAACCTAGTTAGAACAGTATTCAAGTACTCGGATACGGCAATTGCTACTAGATCCAACCCGTCGCATTGAGATATCTGATAAGGTCACTCACACAAACCAATCTCTGATAACTGTGAAATATCGTCTAGTACATGGGTGCCCAAAATCTTATGTCTCGAGAGATACAAAGTCAAACATTCGCAAGGAAAGTGGAAGAATGTCTCTTCTTGACAACAACGGCAGAACTAATTATAGAATAGGCCTATCCTATTAGCATGTCTACCGATCGTTCAATGCCCCGCCACGACTGTAAAGATCCTCAAGATATCCCTACGGTTTCTAAAGGGTCCGTCATCTAACGTTTTTTTTTTTTTGAACTAGTGCTTATTTCGTGAATGGTAACACTTAGCTCATGTCTTCTGATTTGACAGATAATTAGTTTTATCCTTCCGCTGAACGAGCCAACTGACCATCCAATGCGTTTTCGCTTCGCTAAGTGGGCCTGCGATCGACTTACAGAAGATGCCGATTTTGCCAAAAAAAAAAAATCATCTTTTCAGATGAACCTCATTTTGATCTTGGCGGGTATGTAAACAAGCAAAATCGTCGCATTTAGGGCACAGAAAACCCGCACGCATACATTGAAAAGCCGACGCACCAAAACGACGCCAAAACGAGTTACTGTTTGGTGCGGATTTTGGTACAGATGCATAATTGGGACATTTTTTTTTTCGAAAATGCAAGGAGTGGCCGTTACAGTCAATGGCGATCGTTATCGGGCCATGTTGAACGAATTTTTGTTCACAAAAATTGAAGAGGAGGATATTGGCAACATTTGGTTTCAACAGGACCAACAGGTTTTTTATAGCATTTTCAAAAAAAAAGTTATCTGGCGGACCCTTTATTTGTTAATTGTATTGAGCGCCTACCTTTCAGCCTTATAGAGATAATTCTTGAAGATGCACTTTCTAATAGTACCAAGACGCATCTATAGCACAGCCAGCTCGTCCATCCGTTCTTACACTGCCCAACTAGAATAGAGGAAGTGGTATATGATCTTAGGGATAGAAGTGTTGCCTGGCTGTCGACAGACTCCAGAACCGACACCCCAGACCATTCTTAAGCCATCAGTGTACATTATGACATCGTATTCTCTTACTATTTTGCCTCCCTTCCATTCCTGCCTGGATGGAATTAGGACTTTAAACACTTTATTAAAATCCATGTAATCTTCATGTAATCAGAAGACATTGATCTCTACTACCCAGATGCCGCTAATCTTGTCGCACTCCTTGAGGATATCGCCAATACATGAAGGTCGATCAAAATAAGGTTCAGTATAGCATTTAGGCCTTTGCAAATTTGATCTACCACATATTTCTTACTACAGAGCTGTGTTCTAGGGAAATTGTTCTTGAAACCCAAACATTTTTATGCACAATACGTGCTTCATTCAGAGCACATCCTTTTGTGGGCGAATCGCTAATAAATCGCACACATGCGCCGTACTCGTCGTATGTGGGATAAACTACCTACTTTCCTGTCACTTTAGCGTAGGAAAGTTTAAATTGAATGTCCACAGACACTACTACGTCTATCATCTTCTCCATAACTTATTTTCCTAGTTTTAGCATAATGCATTGCATGAGTAGGGATTATCGCCTCAGTGCTGGTCCTATTATAAAAAAGTAAGTATTGGACGCACAGTTGCTGCATACATCCATTTAAGCATTTTAGGGCTTTGGTCCCATTTAGATAAAAACATTATACGACAGGAATAGTAAGCAACCGTTGAATTTTTAATCCTGTGTTGAATTCTAAGTTTCCAATGATATTTTTGGTCCAGTATAACTCCTGGATATTTTGCGCTGTCCGATAAAAACAGTTCGTAATGTTTCAACCGTGTCTTTGTTTACTGTTTACCTCAAAGAAAAAGGTTCCGTTTTGATTGGATTTACTCCTAGAGTACAGTCTGTAGCCCAGTTGCTGAGTATGCCCAAAGCATAAGACATGATATCACTTATCACGTCTGTGAACATCCCTGAGAACATTATTAGCACATCATCCGCGTACGCTACAAATTTGACTTTAACGGCATATAATTCTAAAAAGTATTGAGTTAACAACAAGAAGACAACGCAAAGGTGATATCATCCTACCCTGCAGTGTCCCTCTGCTTAACATCCAGTTGCTAGTGTGTTCCTCAACATCAGCATCCCGGAGAGCAATTTGGATGACTGTTACCGATATATATTATATATATTATTGAAGGCACCTTCCTTCTATTTTTAGAAAGGCAGCCAAAGTGTATTGTTTGTGATCAGAGAATCTATCTATGAATCGTATCACTTCATGTAGTACTATTTCTATATTTGCTGGCAATTTTTTTTTTATAAAGAGAAGTCACACTCAGGCAATGAATGCCTACGACTACTAATAGGTTTTAACTTCTTTTAGGAATGGAATATTGGAAGGAGAAGACATTCATTTACAACTCTGGATTTTTTTTATAATGCAAAATTGCAGCACTTCAGAGGTGTCAATGAGGCGCATTAAATTTCAGAAGCTTTGTTTAGTAAAAATGTTATTGGTTATTTTACTTCGCCGATGATTCACAATACCGACGAAGGAGGGCGCTCTGATGTTACATTAAGATTACTATCTGCTGAAGTTGGTGTAGTTCAGTGACCAGTGTCTATACCTTCATTCACTTGAACTTTCTTACAACAACTGATACAAAGGAATACTAATGCACTAGGACCTTCGGTTTTGTAATAAACGTGCTAACCACTTCTTGATGATTCTATCTGCCGTTGCTTAATATGACTGACGTTTTTCCGACGTCTTGATCAGGAAAGATGAAAGACTGATTGGGTAAAAACAATACGAATATTAATGAGGATTTGAATGAAAATTACCGCTTTTAACCAAGAAAACAGTTTTTTCCCCCAAGACCAATGCAAGGGTGCACACGTGGGCAATTTTCATGGCAAAAATGCATGAATCGGACTATGAATTGCTCTCTTATCGTGTTCTAACGATGAAATCATCTCAAAAACAAATACCTATTTTGATGACATCGACAGGACTTATTTTTTGGAAGGGTTAAACAAATTTAAGAAACATTGAAAAAATTGTATAAAAATAAAATTTTATTTTACAATTATATTTTTTAACCCACGACTAAAAAAAGGAGTGTTATAAGTTTGTAGGGTGTGTCTGTGTATCTGTGTGTATGTACAAGTACACGTATTGACCAAACGAGTGGACCGATTTTAATTAAGTTTTTTCTGTTTAAAAGGTGACTTGATCGAGAAGGTTCTTAGCTATGTTTTAATACAATCGGTCCAACCGCTTAGAAGATATCACATCTTTTCTAGAAATATTCGGGGGTTTTTTAAATTTTTAATTTTTGTTATTAATTTCATTTCTCATATGATATGATATATTTTAATTACCTATTCTAACTGAAAAGTTTGTTTAATATTTTTGCTAAAGCGGTTTCACACTAGTTTTAAAATATTGAACTTATATAACACACAAATGTTTGTTTAAAAGTAAAGTTGTAGGTATTTAAAAATTTAACACGTATTACTCCATAATACTGAATTGCACTAAATACATGTGTATAAATACATAATAAAAGAAGAAATAATACATACATTTCACATTTTTTGAACAATTTATTGAGGCCGCTCAATTTCATTAAAACGTTCGTTTGAAATGTAAAAATTAATAAATAATAACAGAAATTTTTAATTTAAAACAACATTTATAAAAAAGTACATATTCATTTAATGTCGATAAGAGCAGAGAACATTTTATATCTCAAATTATACGAGAAAGCCGAGTGCTAGTAAAACAAATATAAATTGTGTTATTATTTTCTGTTTATTTTTTTTTTTCTTTTTTAACATAAAAGTACTTTTAAACAAACATCCATAAATACAATATTTGTGTGCACCATCAAATGGATCCTTAATTGAGTTACTCCGCCCATATTTATACATTTTTACACACACATGCATACACATGCACACATACAGATGTACGAATTTATGGCCTGAAATTCATACATGCAAACATACAAGCTGGTTTATTTTTCCTGTGCTATTTTGCTCCGGCGAAAACATCAATACATACATACATACACAAACAACGCCACTACAAATGCGCCACTTTAATAGAAATGAAAAATTCAACGCACCAACCCATCCATCCACCCACTGACGACTACTTAATATGAACCAGCCATACATCCACCATCATTATTATTACAACAACCACAACACAGCTCAGTACAGCATCATTAAAAGCCAACTTTATCGAATGTTTAAAAAGAATAGACGACGACTGCCGCCAACTGCTTTAGAGAAAATATTCGTATTCCACGGCCACTCCAAAGTAAAAAAATATTTAAAGAAGAACCCTTATAAAATAAATACTTGCACTCGCATTATATGAACTTAATTTTTTCCATTTTTCCTTTTTTTGTTTTTGTTTCTTGAAATGAAATTCTTATGATTTAGATAATGTTGTTCTTAACTTGGAATCTTTTTAACATCCACCATTTACAAGAGTTTCAAAATATCAACAAAAAAATCGTTAAAAAACTTCTTGCAGACATCCATTTTTAAATTTAAACATCGCCAATAACAAAGTTGATACTTTGCCTTGGTGTGTATCTGTACACTGTACATATACAGTGATGATTAAAACAGGTGTAGCTTATATTTACAAGACACTTTAAAAAATTTTACTTTCAATAAATAATTGGTTTATGGTTCAATATTTTGCGGCTCTTCAAATAAGAGATTTCATTTTGCTATAAAAAAGGTGTTTTTAAGCGAAATTATTGAATTATTTCTGTAGTAATATGGAACAATCGCTTAAATAACAGCAATGTCTATGTACATTACGTTCCTGCTTATGGAACTCGTCAGTAGACTTTAACAAAAAAGGTTTTAAAATTAGCTTTAAAAAACTTCGTATGCTTATAGCAGGGCTCTTAATAAGTTACTGAGAATTACAATATACAAACATAATAAGTTTAAAAGCATCAAACAAAACAAAACAAGCATCTTTATTCGATTTTGCATTTTGCCGAAGAAGAGGAATGCCAGCCCATATCTGAAGAAGGCAACTCTATATCGAAAGTGGCGAAAGTGTCGAAGACCTGGAACGAACTAAAATTAGTTCATGCATTAGAGCCTTTTAATTTCTTAGCGTTAGCTTCAGAGCTTCCTAAAAACACCGCTTTGCTTAAGTCGACTTAAGTGATATTGTCCGAGTTTTAATTGTAAAGAGGATGATATTCCATGGATTATAGAAAACAATATCAGCCAAATTGCCGCCACGGCTACGCTTGCGAGACCATATTCTTGTCATGAAATTTTCTACCACCAATTCGTACATTTACGAAATCCAATTTTCAGTTCTTGAATCGATTGTGGGCCATTTTCAGAGACCTTTCATGTAGCCCCAAAGCGAAAAGTTTGAAGGTACTGAATCGCAAGATCTCGGTGGACAATTGTGATAACCTCTTCGAGAAATCACACGGTCAGGAAACTTTTCGTGAATGATGGTATCGTTGCTTGTGTAGCAACTGACCGCCAATTTTTTTCCATTTTTAATGAATTTTAATCACCATCATCAATTCGTACATTTGCGACTTCCAACATTTTTAAGAGCTTGAATGGATTGTGGGCCATTGGCAGAGAACTCATCTTTCACGTAGCTCCAAAGCAAAAAGTCAGATGGTGCTGAATGACAAGATCTCGGTGGACAATTGTGATTTTCCATTGTATAGACACCCTGCAGGAAATTGAACTGACACAATACTAGTCACGTGACCGGTCCCCAAGTGATAGGGACTAGTCCGAGTTCTAACACTTCCTATGAAGAGGACCAGTCACTTTTACATGGAAATGGCCTAGGATGGGGTTAATTGATACTTTTTATGCACCTTGTGACTTGTCACTGAACTATCCTATAGGGACCTATTCGGGGTAGAATAATATAAATTATATATAAAATGTCATTCCGACATTTAACTGTAACAATGAAAACTTATATTTTTTTTTTTTTTTTTTTTGGTACAAATGAAATTATAAATTATTTTTAAGCAGAAAATTTTTTGAGATTCGAACCGACAACCTCGCGCATGACAGGCTTGCACACTACCCACTCAACCACAGGGCCACTCATGTTTCAAAAGTATAAAGGCCAGTTAAGCTTAGGTTAATATCTCAGTATAGTTACGGAACTGGCTCCAGAGTCACATTGAAGGGAGCAATTAACATTATATTTACACTATTTGATAGGTTCCCAGCAAAAAATTTCAAAAAAGGTAATCGAGTTTGGAATTAAGCATTTTTGGTGGAAGCACTTCCCTACTGGATTGCCAACTTAATGATTTTAACAGGGCGTGAGACTAAAATAATCGATTCTTGAGAAGTACTTACATTTTTTTTATTTGTCAACATTTCACGTAATCTATTTCGTCTAAAAAAATCATTCTCTTCATTTAGCAACTTGCACGTCATTTTTTTAAATTTTAGGTAATGTGATTTGTAAGCGAGTAATGAAAATTGGCAATCAGAAAAGTAAGTCATTATATGGCAAGTAGTTCTAATGGTAATGTGTAATTTTTTGCTGGGTTCATGTATTCAACCACAATATTGCACCGAGTTCAAATTAAATTGGCTCAATATCAAGACGATACATCACGAAAAGGTTGAATATGTAACCATTTACAAGATATGTCTTTTTTTCACCATACACTTCACCGTAATTTTTATAACACTCGCATTTTATCAAGTCATAGGACGGGTACGTTTGGATCAATTGTCACCAAATTTTCTGCAGTGCAGTGACCGCTAAATATTCTCCATTTTTTTAGTGAATTTTAATAGTTTCAATGAGTTGTTGAAGCGTATATCGTTTCATTTTTATTAATGGCCATTTTTTACTTAGCATCTAACAAGTAGTTACTGGTATAATCATGACAACTGTTGACATGGTGGACCATTCAAAATGAAGCGTATTATTGGAACACCCTGTTAACTGGAGTAGTGCTGGTGATTGATACCGGTACCCTAGATTTTTCATCATTTCGCAGATTTTGCTGAACTATTTCTCTACCACATTATATTAGCCAAGAACCTAATTCTAATATTTTTATTATTTCTAAGCGTAAATTAACTCCTTCTAGATTCAAAAGATGGCTCTAGGTATTATCAATGTTTCGTAGTTTTCGAAAAAATATCATTTATATTATGAGAAAAAGTTGCAACATTTGTCTTAAAATAATAAACACAAAAAATTAATATGAATAATTTTATTAAAATATTTGTAATATCAATTAAAAATTAATTAAATTTTCATCTATAAGTAATTTGATTGGATTAAGTTTTTCCACGCAAATTAATTCATACAATTAAAAATCAATTAAATTCTTAATTGAAAACATTAATCGGTTAATACTTTTTTCTGTGTATGTTAATGTTTATGACATTTGACAAGTATAATCGATAAATATTTATGCACACTCATTACAAATAATAAACAAAACAAGTTTGATAATTTTTCTCTCAGTGTATATGTAATTATAGTTGTAGACAGAATTAATGATGGTAGAATAAAATTGTCAACCCTCTTGCAAGTGATGGCATTCTAATGTGGCTGCTTGTTCAATCAAGACCCCAAGGGCACAATTTTTTATTTGCTATTAGCTTTAAATGCTTTTCGAAGGTTCTAACACTTTTTTCCCTCATTTTCTTAAGGACTTTTCTAGCAATATTGTATTTTTAAGAGATACACTTTTTATATTTTGCAAATTTTTCCTTAACACGATGTTTTCACTTAAATTAAGAACATTACTTTATAAAACTTCAGGCAAAACATATAAATTGTTTTTTTTTTTTTTGGTTTGGATCGTTTTATAGAAAAGTCCCCGAAATGTTTCACAGTTTTCATCAGTAATAAAAATATCAAAAAATTCAAAATATTCCTCATGTATTGTATAGGATTAAAATTAATAATAACAGTATTATTTTTTACTGTTCTGTGTTCTTCTCAATCTGCAATAATTATGGAAAACATACTTATTTGATATCGCCAATATGCAGACCTAAATCTGGAGTTTGAAAACCAGCAAGCCCTATAAGCCTCAAAGAACCGAATTACAGAAAATATTGAATCTCATAGCCCCTGGGCTACTGAGGATTTATACTACTTGTCTAATACTGAGTCATATTACTACTAGGTGGAGGGAAATGTTCTCATACCACATGGAACGACTTCAGACTAATAAGACTATAATCCTTACTTCTATAGTTGCTCACTTTATTCGTAAGACCATCAATGGTAAGCTATTTTCCCGGCATCAATATACATACCATCGAAAGTCGACAGAATCGGCTCTACGCCAACTGGTTAGTAAAATAGAAAATTGGTGCCCTTCTTAGATATTGAGGGGTCTTTTAACAACATTTCTCCAGGTGCGATAATTGGTGTTTTATCAAATTTGGGAGTTAATTTAGAAATATGGAAGTGATATTGTATGATATTCTAGGTTGAACTACTTTTCAAATAGAGGTGCACCACAGACAGGAATTCTTTCTCTTTTACCTATCCAGATAAGCGGAGAGGTGAGGGATAGCTGTTAATACCAAACGGAACTAGATTTCTTCTCGAGGAAATATAAGATAACTGGTTTCCGGCCCACTATCCTTAATAACACAGGATAAAAGTGCAAAATATCTTGGTGTTATTTTATACTCAAAGTTGAGTTTTAAGATAAATATTCTAGAGATTGAAGAAAGCAACAACTTCACTTAATCTCTAAAAGAAATTCATTAGAAAAATTGGGAGCTCACCCCAAAAATCTTTCAGTGGATTTCTGTCGGAGACTCTGGGTGTTTCTGCAGACAAGCCAAAGAAGTTTTTACAAGTGTGGTGGCCTTCCTTGGAGTAGAAGACGTATTTATGTATACATGTTACTCAAGGTTCAAGGACTTGTGGGGAAAGTCATAACGGGTGTTCATCGCATTACTTCTATGAACGCATTGGGCATGCTCCTGCACCTACTACCATTGTAGGAAAGAAGATAGAAACAATCTGTCAAGCCACCTTTGCTCCTTTCTCTATGGAGCGGAAAAGGCGTCGGCCATTGCAGAACATTGGACTCTGAAGCTTGTTGATGGAGAATTGACTAAACCTTTCATGCTCTATGTCCTGAACGTCTCTACAGAATCTGCATACCATCCCGAGAAGCGTGGAGAATGGTAATCTAAATGGAAGGAGAGGTGTTGAATTTTATACAGATGACTCCAAGACTCAAGTAGGTGTCTGTTACTAGGTTTACTTATGGACCTGGGGGTCTACTGTGTAATTTGATTCGAAATAAAATGCTTTCGATTCGAAATAAAATGCTTTACATGTTATAAACATACAAATTCGAAATATTTTTCTTTCGTTTCGAATTACACAGTAGACCCCCTGATCACTGCAGTCTTTACCATGCTATCAAGAAAGTTGCGGACTTGTTGAGAATGAATGTCACTTAAATTACCATAACTAATATAGACCGCTATTATAGCAATAGAATCCCCGCTTCTAAGAACAACAACATCCCTCAACCGCTGATAATCTCTATGGCAGAGCAGTTCATTATTAGGACTACCTGGACCGCAGAGAATAGAAGGTTTCAGCGAGCTGAGCTTGCAAGAACTTAGACAACCTGATACAGTCGATTGGATACAGAATGACTAGGTTTGCCCTCGTGCAAATTCAAACATATGCACAAGACTGAGAAAGAAGCAAATAGAAGGTGGTTTACAAGTAATGATGGACTGACTAATAAAAACTTAAAAAAACTTGCTATATTTTCTTCTTTTTTTTTGTAGTATGTACTTTGATTCAAACAATATTTTTTATATTTATTTCAAGAGAATATTTTATTGGAATCAAAGTAATATTTGCATCATTCAAATCTGATGAAAATAGGAAAGTTGTAATCAAATTAAAGAAATTTTCAATGTAAAATATATTACGAATTTTTTTTACCAAAGTCGAGAGACATAAAAACTTTTTCTGAGAACTTTCATATTCCTTTGCAAAGTATTATTTTACAGTAAAATATTCTTTAAGAAAACTGAAACTTAAAATTAAAAATTTTATTTGAATTTTACTAACATATGCTTCCAAAATAGTTTAAAAATATAGAGAGCTTCAAACAACGAAAAAATATGCCACAAAAGATCAAAAATTGCAAAAAAAAATTAATTTTTTATTAATTTTTTTTTAATTTGGTCGATTTTCTTCTATTCACCACCGTCTGAAATTTCTAAATCATTGCAAAAACTATTGAGTTAAAAATATTTTGGCTCTTAAAAAATAAAATGCTATTATATCGATAACTTTCATTTTTGAGGGTGTGATCGAATTTCTAAATGACAAAGTTATATGCTCAAGTAAGCCTAGAATCTGCATACGATTGATATTTTTACATTATAGAACGATATTATGCTTAATAAAATTAAACAAACTCAAAAAGACAATTGAAGTATTCAAAAGGTCATATTGTCATAATTGATTAATTCACAAAACCTCTTGTATTCCTGTATCGATTGTATTATCATATTAAATACAAGAGTGTAACATTTGTTGTTTGAAATTTTCATATAAAAATGAAATACACTATTACACTTTCATTTCTTATGTTTTTAAAATGTTGTATTCAGAGATAGGCTCTCTGAGAGAATTTGTATGTAACTTGTTCTACAACATACATTAATACACTACACAGAGGGTGTTCACAATTAAAAAACAAAAAGTGTATTTGATACACAAATACACGATATAGATTGTTGTGAATTAAGCAAATGTTTTAAATTATTTTAATATAAATGATTAAACAGAATACCGGCTTCAACACATTTTCCATACAAATTGACACAAAAAAAACAGCCGCAGAAACCGGTCGTGAGATAGAATCTATTTTATTTTGAGAGCGTTTTTTCTTATACTCTCACATATCAATGTTCATTCTCACAAAAATGTTACCATACTTTCAATAAATTTCATACATTTTGTAAACAAAACTACAAAGAAAAATAAGCACAAAAGAAAATAAAACAAAAATTAGAGAACATTTGAAGTTACTGCCGTCGATGTTATTATGGGCTTGATTAATTTGTCAGCGATTTTCCTGAAGTTGAAGACTTTCTTCTGTTCCTACATTAATTGTATTTATTTTTTTTTCGAACAAAAATTTTAACATATGGCAATATTACTTTTATGACTACGCTTTTGAATACTCTAAATGAAATGATAAATTTGTATTAAAATTACTGGGATTGGTACGAATTTGCACTATTTTGGATCTCCTCGTCTGAATAATACACATGTAAACATGTAAGAATTTTCTTTTAGCAACGCATTGATAGACTAGACACACTATAAAATTTAAAATATATAAATTAGTTTGAGTGTGTAAAAATACTACGACACCAGCCATTAATATTTTTATCATGCCTTAAAAAAAATAAAAGACAACTTTTCAATTACTAAACGGTAGGCGACCCAAACCATTTGCATTTTTTCCTCTCTCATGTCGTCGCAATATTTTTACACAAAAGTTTGTTAAATTGAATTAAATTCATTCCTTGATTCTTTTTTTGTTTTGTATAATTTAAGGTTTGGTTTCAAAACCGTCGCGCCAAGTATCGCAAACAAGAGAAACAATTGCAAAAGGCATTGGCACCATCTGTGATACCGTCATGTAATGGTATGATGAGAAACATCCAAGGTTATAGCGTATCGAGAGGTTATCAACCCTATCCGCATCACAATTCAATAAATCGCTATCCTCAGGTTTGTTACAGTTTATAAACATGCAAACATTTATGATAAAATTTCTGTTGCTAACTAAACATATTGTATATTAAATAAAAATTCTTTTAATTGCATATTTATTAAAGGATCTCTTTCAAATGGGTGCCTCATCATATCCTGGCATGACTCAACCATTCTCTATGAGTCATAGTGCTAATATGGGCTCAGTCGGAGTGCGACAAGATTCAATGGGTATGTACTTGCAAATATTTATGGTTCACAGTGAATTGATATACTTACATAAAAAATACTCAGCTATAAATAGTTATGGAGTTCGTCAATATGCGAATATGTGTTGGATCCGAAAATTAAAGATCTATTATCCCGGTATTAATCCATATATACACTGAGTAGTGATGATGTTATAAAATCCGCAATCAGTGTGTGTACAAATAGGTCACTTTATCATTAAAGAAATGGCAAAGTTGGTATTCAATTGTGGCACGGGATGGTGTAATTTGTTTTCTCTCGGTGTAAAAACATACTGGCAGTTATAACAATGTCCAACATTGAAAAGGTTTCTATATTTTGCTTTCAAAGCTGTCTAAGAGGAACTCAAAAATACGAAAACAAGTTCCATTACATCTAAACCTGTCCCAAAAATAGGTTATGTGTACAGAGTTACTGTTGGTGAGACAAAAATTATCAAAAAATTTTCCAATTGCATTTAACTTTTTCTGACTCCGGATTCTTGTTAAAATAAAATTTTTGGTATCCTTATTAATCCATCTTCATAGATTATAGTTACTAGAGGAGAGGAGAGAGTGGGTTGGTCGCACCAAAAGGGGATTTTACGACCATACCTGCCGCTCAGATTTTTTAGTTTTATTTCTGATAATTCTGATAGGGTACTGAGGGATAACCTACCAAGAAAGTGCATACGGAGATCTTCCAGAGCGGGATATAAGCAGATGAGATGCGAGATACTTTCCTCCTATTCTTCATTACAACTGGAGTCGTAATCATGGGTTCCGAAAGTGCAGTGGCCGACCAGTACGGCCAAGAGATTACGCAAGTGCTTCCTATTTTTTTTAAGAGATGTAACACTCATGCAATGAATGCCTACTACTATTACTAGTTATTATCTTCTTTGGGAAAGGGATAGTGATAGAGAAGACAGGTATTGAAGGAAGTGATAGAGGGAAGCTTTATTCTTTTACAACTTTGCTTTTTGCACGTTTTTTATAATGCAGTGTTGCAGCGCCTCTGGTGTCAATGAGGCGTATTAAATTTTTCGAAGCTGTGAACTTTCCTAGAACAACTGATATAAATGGACACTAATTGCTAATTGTTATTTATTCGGAGACCAGGCTCGAACTCAGAACCTTCGCTTTTGTAGTCAACGTGCTAACTACCTCAGCCAATGCTGATTGCCCTAATGGCCGATTTGCTATCAGTAAATATGTTGACACCTCTGGCCCGAATATTCATACTAATCCACTTGAAGACCTCCGTGATCGCACCAATCGCAGGAGCAAGTATATTTCAATTTCCATTACCCTGAATGATAGGTTAGCAGGCTGCTGGTGAAGAAATGAAAAATCTAGGAGTCCAGCTCACTTGGGTCCAATACGATGATACCTTTATGCTAAGGTTAAGTTAGGTTAGCAGGCTGCATGATCCTTGAGCTTAAATTTTCTTGCAAGTTTTCAAAATCACAGTTAGTAAAACTGACAAAAAACTGACATTCTCTGTCGAATGCTGGTCATAATACCAAACGAAAATTCATTCAATCAGCACTTTCGATTGCGGTCGAATATCGAAAGTTGCTCATAATAAGGGCCTGTATCTATTTGTCTAAAAATACTATAATTAAGACCGTGCTGGGATTGATCCGATCATCTACGGAGAGGGACTGGGTAAATGATGAAGTCGTCATACTTTGTAACTACACTGCTCTAGATAAGATACTTATTTTAGGGAGGTATACAAAGTACTAGTAGCTTTTTGGTGTGAAATCCATGCATGTCGCAACTAGGGTCCACGGGATCGTTACTCCCGTTATCCTCGCCTGAGAATACCCCTGCGGTCTCTATATATTCATTTATATGCATACTTATACACATGTCTATCTTTCCATCTATATGGATCACACTACTTTTGATATTTTCAACTTAAAGCTTCATTACTGAAGATGGCTTTTCTTTAATGCTTATTAACGAAACCACTTCTAGAGATTCTTCGATTATTGTTGGAGCTCCATAAAATTTTCTAAAAAGCAATATTTTCTATGTCCCGCTTATTCAATTGATGTGTAGATTATATTTACTTTCACACAAGCGGTCATTGCTACAAATGTTCGTTTTTTTATATAAAAAAAAACGTTGGGTCTTGTTTCTTGAACCATTTTGTGAAATATTTGCTTCATGTAATCGCACCTTAACAAAATTTACTTCGTGCTTATATAAATATATAATATTTCTTTTTATAAATATTTTATTTTCTCTTATCACACGTCAAGGTCTGTCTGCTACTTTAAGAAGCATAAAGAAAATGAAATGGGTGCTTGCAAGGCGGAAATTATACAATTACTTACAAGATGTAATAAAATTCAATTCTAACTTATGAATTTCCTCCTAGAGTTACAAGACGCTGTTTAGCTTTTCTTTCTTCTTTTGCAAATCATACTTGTCTATTAAGAAGAATCTTAGGGAATCTTAAAGAAAATTCTTTAGATTTACTTAAGTTGAAGGCGTAGCATTAAATAATATCAAAAAAAATTAACTAAGAACTGTTTGCATCAACAGGCAACAAACACATAGGAAATGTCAATATGAATGGAAGAATTTCCTTATTAAATTTATTATAAATGACCATTTAATAGTGCATATTACTTGTGTGTACATACATACATGTGTATGTGATTTTTTTAATACTTTTGCAAAGAACATAAATTTATTAATTATAACACTTGTTTTATTAATATATTATTATCTTTATTTGCAGGCATGTCACCCGAGGACGAGTGGTACAATAAAAGTTTATCAGCGCTACGCATGAACAGTTCCCACCACCCCAACTTATCAGCACCGATGCTGCAGTATCAAACATAATCAAAAACCTTCGACGATTTCTTTTAAAGTATAAAATATTAACGAGAACATTTTAGAACTAAACGTTGAAATTTGAAATATTTTATACTCTAAAAGATTCCGTCAGAAGACATTTCTTTCTTTCTTTTTTAAATATGTATATGTAAATCAATTAAATATCTTAAGAATTCAACTGTTAATAACAAAAATAATTAATATACATATTAAATACATATACCTATAAACACATGCAATAAATAAGCACTGCACAATGGGACCTTTTTGCAAGATAAATTTACTTCGGTATTTTTATATAAGATTTTTAGAAATATTTTTGGAAAGTTTAGTTTTTTTTTTGTCAGCGATGAATGGTCGCAGCTGGTAGGAGCAGCACTACGACAAAACTGATCGTCGCTACATCTCTTTGTAGTGAATATTTTTTTTTTCAAGAGAAGTAACACTCAGGCAATTAATGCCTACTACTATTACTAGGTGTTACCTTATTTAGGAAAGGGATAATAATAGACAAGACAGGTGGTGAAGGAAGAGATAGAGGAAAGATTCATTCTTTTAGAACTCGGCTTTTTGCACTATTTTAATAATTCAGTGTTGCAGCGCCTCTGGTGTCAATGAGGCGCATTAAATTTTCAAAGCTGTGTTTAGTAACCATTTTATTGGTTATTTTACTTCGCCGATGATTCTGCTACACAATACCGGCCAAGGAGGGCGCTCTGATGTTACATTAGCTTTAGTGTCCGCTGAAGCAGGATTAGTTTAATGACCAGTGTCTATGTCTTCATCACTTGAACTTTCCTACAAAAACTGGTATAAAGGGACACTTCTAATGCACATCAGAAAAATGTGTGATGTTGTTTTTAATGACTGTCAGAACCGGGCTCCAACCCAGAAGATTCGGTTTTGTAGTCAACGTACTACATAACTACTTCAGCCAACGCCACCCTTAAAGTTTTATAGAATCCTGTCTTAGAATTTGAATATTTCCGGTCATATTTATATACATATATGTACATATATTGTGAAAAAGCCAACTTTTGTGCAGTGAAACAGTTAAATTTAAAAAAAAAATCTTGTTCCCATACTAAAATATTTATAAATAATACTAACACTACTATTAGAAATAATTTAAAACTTGAGTTTAATTAATGTAAATAGTTAACTTATTAAGGGTCATTCTTACAACTTAGATAGTTAAAAGTAGGATTTTGTCGGACGTATAAAAAGCTTTCCATTATTGCAAATTGGATTTAACTTACCAGGTAGGATAAACTTGCCTGTAATTTATCGCTCACTTTAGGTTAAAGTAAAATTTTGCAAATGATAAAGTTTTAATACGCCCGATAAAATCCTACTTTTAACTATCTTTAATTTGTAATAATGGCCCTAAGGGTCATTCTTACAACTGAAAGTTAGTTAAGGATAGGATTTTATCGGACTTATAAAGTAGAGATGTGCACGTGAGCGTTTTTTGACTCACGTCACGCACGCTCAAGCAGAAAAATATTTTACTCACGCACTTTCACGCACGAATGATATTGAAAATGTTCACGATTACGCATGCTCACGAACAAAATATTCTTAATCACTCACGAGTGGTTTACAACTTATCAATAATCCAATTTGTATGTTACTTTCGGTTGAAAAATAGGTTCTTACACACACATATGTATGTATGGATGTACATTTGGATTTACATTGCACAGTGGGGACTTGTACAAAGTAAATGACAATAAATCTGGAACTTATAAACTACTGATTGGATTTATATGAAACTCCAACATCCGTATTTATAACACATGTCATGACAGCCTTCTGGCTTGAGCTGGCATGAGTTACAGTGGGCCAAAGTTGACTACCTGGGACTCAAAAAAACTTGCGAGGCTTGTAACTTTTTTAAAAATTATCCGAATTTTACCGGATAAAACATTTTGACATAAACTTGAAGTTCTTAACAAATAATTTCCCAAGATGTGTTTCCGTATCTCTCATAAGATATTTTACTTAAGACAAAAAATTTTTTTTTGCCTTGACCTATTTTTAGTGTTTCGCCTATTTCTTTTTAATTCATTGTTGGATTTTAAGTTAAATTTTTTTAAAAAATTTATATAAAAATAGGAAAAAAAATGATTAACATATTTATTCGTCAAATTGGGAAAAGGCTAAAAAATCCAAATTTTAAAATTTCCCTGAAAAAGGCATGTGTTTTTTTAAGTATCTTGTGCTTAGAGCCAGTTATTTTGTATTTTGGACATGTACCCTACATTCAGCAATGTCCTAAAATAGTAAATTTTAAAAATATTTTTTGTGTTTAAGCGGTTATAAAAAGTTGTCAAGGTAGATTTTGAAAGTTTCAACTATAACTGCTTGGCTCACGATGTCGACTAGAAATTTTCTTTCGCTTATTTATATTGAAAACAAAAACAAAATAAGAAAATTTGTTTTTGTTTTCAATATAAATAAACGAAAGAAAATTTGTTTTTGTTTTCAATATAAATAAGCGAAAGAAAATTTCTAGTCTACATCGCGAGCCAGGCAGTAAGTTTTTATTATGTAGATAGTTTTAAAAATTTTTAACTAAGAAAGCCTTTTCATAAATGCGGATGTACGCGCAGTTTTTCTGAAAAAAAGTCGAAATTTAGGGAAAATATAGTTGTGTACCATAAAGAAATATATTAAAATAATTTTATTTTTCTATATTGGTATATTTGAATTTCATATGAGTCAGTTTACTACGCCTGAAAAAATTATAACAATAGCCCAATACACAATCTTGTGCAAATGGTCTTGCATCGTAGCATGTGCAAAATGGTAGAGAATATTGATACTCACCTATTCAGGCATGATATCTCGTGAGAGCGTGAGAGTTCGTGCGTGATTATTAAAAATAGCTCACGCACAATCACGCACGACTAATTTATTTTTAAGTCACGCTCACGCACTCACGCGTGATTAATTATAAATTTGATCACGATCACGCGTGACACGATAAAATCACGACATTTGCACATCTCTATTATAGTGTTTTTCATTACTAAAATTTTACTTTAACCTAAGGTGAGCGATAACTTAAAGGCAAATCTGTCTGACCTGGTAAGTTAAATTAAATTTGCAAGAATGAAAAGCTTTTTAAATCCAGCTCTTACCTAACTTTAGGTTGTAATAATGTCCCTATATAGTATTAGGCTAACAATGTAAATTTATATTAGAATACATATTTTAGAAATTTTGAGTTATACAACATCTTAAGTTTTTAATACAATTTGAAAATTCTTGAAGAAAGTCATTTAAATTGAGAAAATATTGTGCAAAAAAACAAAGGCCCCGTTCTGCGTGTATCCAATTCGCGTCATTTTAATTTGCGTTGAATTGGAAATTGAAAAACAAAATTTAGACCGAGTCGCCGCATCGAAACCGGAGAAAGTATTTCCATAGAAGGGATCATGAAAAATTTACTGCGTTTTGTCGAATATTTCAATTCGACTTTGACTTGCTGCACTAGATTAAACCAAAATTTTTTTAATCTAGCAGAAACTCTCGAAGTCAAATCGAAACATTCGCAAACCTAGTAAGGCAGAATATGAATTTTTTTATGAAATTTGTAGCAAGATACTTTTTTTATTTGGAGCCAGAAAGAAGAAAGCGGCATAGAAAATATTGCTTGACATACCTATGCTATTTGGTGAAACTTTTTAATAACAAACCACATGACAAAAATAAAAGTACACACGCTGATTGATTGGATTGTCACTCAGGCTTTTGGGCATTAAATGTAACTCCTTTTTGTGTGTTTTAGCTTCGTGGCTTTTACACTGTGACTTTTTTACAAAATTTGTAAATGAATTTTTTTTTATATTTGCTTATGGAGTATGATTTCTGACATTTTTTTTTTAATTTTTTTGTTTCCTTCTTTCCTTCTGCAAATAAAAAAATGTCATGCGACAAATTTGATCTTCTCTTTCGTTCCTAATTTCGAATAGAAGCTTTTAAAAATCATATACATACATATGTATCTGTGGCAATAAAGAAAAAGTGCTTAAGTCACACTTTTAAACTTTAAATTTTAAAATTCGTTGTTAATTTAAATTTTATAAAGAAAATATCGTTCTGCGTATACATTCAATTTGATAAATATCAAAGTATAAGCGGAATTAAGCTGGTATTTCTTATGAGAAAAAATATAAGTAACGATTTATTACGCTATAACTTCCTCAAAAATTACACAAAATAATTGAGATTTTACTCAAGGGTACTTTCGACTATCAAGATTACAGAGACGCCATTGGCTCAAAATCATCATTGAATGACAGCGAATTATACATTAAAAAATTTATAATCCCTGCAGTCAGTCTGGGGCCAAATGTGTTTATGTCAACACTAAAATTCCAGTAGTAGTTACATTGTCAACAATAAGTGCGTTCGAGAACTCAAAAATTTGTACAAATTTTTACTATTTTTTACTGGATTGCGTTCGAGTACACAAAATCCAGTAAATGAGAGGTCGAATTGAAAGAGAAAAATGACAGTTCATTTACTGAGTAAATGCAAGTTTTTACTGGACAAATTTTTGCAAGTAAAATCCAGTAAAACGAAACCATATGTTTTTAAATATAAACAAACAAAAGTAAAGGGAAACAAAATGTTAAGTTTTTGATGAAATTTTTAAAATAAAAAAAAACAAATGTATTAAGTTATGAGCATTATAACATTTATTTAAGTTTGATGCTAGAAAAATATTCGGGTATGTTATGTATTCCGAGTGAAATTAAAACGTGCGGAATCTCCATAGAATGTATGGAAATATGTATGTATGCACATATGTATGTATGTATGTATTTAAATAACAATGCTATTGCATTTCCGAACGATTTAATTTCACATGGAATTCAGAACATAACCGACTGTGAATAAACGTGAATAAAGTTAATAGATTATTACATTGAAATTTTTGTTTATACATATCGTCGACGGTTCCTGGTTTGACGTATGGAACATTTAAGAAATTTACTTTGTGTACTTTTTTTAAATTCTTTCCCAGTGTTTCGTTGTCTTGAATATATCATCCTAATAACTTCTCACGTTCAGGGTAAAGAGCTTAAGAAACTTTAACGGCCTGACCCGCGATGTCGACAAGAAAGTTTCTATCGCTTACTTATATTTAAAACAAAATATAAGAAAGTTTATTTTTGTTTTCAATATAAGTAAGCTATAGAAAGTTTCTTGTCGACATCGTGGACCGGCCAAATAAGTTTCAATAAAAACATATGTCAATATCTATTACTTTTATTATTAAACAAAATATTCTATCTTGTATTTCATATGTATAATTTTTTTAGCGCCAAAATTGGTAATCAGCTGTTGTTTATATTTTACTGGATTTTACAATTTTTCCGTTCGCGTACTTTTAGATGCAAACTTTTTTATTGAGAGTAATTTCTTTAAATTACTCAGTATTTACTCAGTTACTGGATTTTACTGGAAAAGTACTCAAACGCACCTAATTTCTCTTCTATTCGCCAGTATAAAAGAAAGAGAGAAAACAGATGTGGTGTATTTCTGGTGGTTTTTGCAACAACTTGTCAATATAAATAAATTTGTATGTACCAGTAAATGTCTGGTTAGTATGTCTCCATGTTGCCATAAGAACTATGAATTCACTACCTAGTCAATTGTTTTAGTGTTGTTACTAGTAGATTTTCAATGACAAGCACATGCTAAATGTCTATAGTATAAGGTATTGTATGGGGAATAATTGTAGAGTAGTACTGGTGACAAAGTCAAAAGCGACTCAGTACATTTTCACCATTGACATTTCCTTCAGGGATTTTTCAGACAAAAGTGCAAATTATGTTCAATTAAGTGATAAGTGACGTAAATCGAAATGGCGCAAATAGGATCAACACAAGACGGTGCTCTAGTATTTATGAAAATTAAATCAGGGGGCCTACTCTCTAATTCGAAACGAAGAAAAGGC
Organism: Tachina grossa; assembly: GCA_949987645.1. Taxonomy (NCBI): domain Eukaryota; kingdom Metazoa; phylum Arthropoda; class Insecta; order Diptera; family Tachinidae; genus Tachina; species Tachina grossa. Next base: position 25,839,630 of record OX465277.1, on the reverse strand, counting down.
TTTCGAATTTAGATGTTACAAATACATACAAATTCGAATTTTCTCTCATTTCGAATTGCATAGTAGACTCCCAGATTTCAAAACAAATTGATAGTGTATTATACTTTTGAGCCAAAGTTAACGATTTTGCTTTCATTTTTCATTTACCAAAACATAAAATTAAATATAGTATATATTTTTTCCAATCACATTCAAACTATAGAAACACACTCTAGCCAATAGCAATAAATTTCTTTATAGTATAACTAATTCAATAATTAATTATAGACACATCACTTTTAATAACAAATGAAAATAAATAAAATAAAACTAAAAGAACTAACCAAAAAGGCAACAGCATGGTACAATTATAATTGTATCATGGGATACAGCAATACATACTAGTCACTGTTTACAAAACCTATTAATTTTCGTCAGTTTTTATTAGTTAAACTCTTATTCCCTGTAATTTTTCTTAGCTAAGCAATGTTTAATGTGAAAATATAATTAATAAAAAAAATTATATATAAACTTATACATACATACATACATATAAATAATTAAGTATTTATAAGAGGAAGAAAAATAATGCAAATAAACAATGTAAATTCTTAAGAAGAACTACAGTTTGTTTCTTCTTATTTATGTGTTGTAAAATAGTTTTAATGATGAAAAAAAAATGATTATGTAATATTTATTATAGTATAAAAACACTCCCGATTTAAGAAATAAAAAAGAATTATGCCAATAAACATTTTTGTTTAACTTTTTTTTATTTTTGCCCAGTGAAACTGAATGAGAAGACAATCAGATATCGACTACAAATCCGCTAAGTACACATCGCTCATTTACTCAAAGAACGCCATAGCTCAAAAAATTTAATTTTTGAGTTAATGATGCAGAATTAATACTCATATCATTACTCATATTGTATACAAATTTCATACAAATATCTTGTTTACTCAACTCTTGAGAGAAAAATATAATGTTCTTATTCCATTATGTTGTATGTAAATTGAAAACTTTAAACTCTTTTTATGGCAAACTACTTTTTGGAGTTATAACGTTGTTTGAGTAAATGAGCGATATGTATGTACATATGTATGTGTGTATTATAGGTCTGCACAGATATAACTCTTTGTATCAGTTTTGCGTGTGTTGGTTCTGGTATGTACATATACTGTATGTTTATTTTATTTATTTATTTATTTAGTACATATTATACAAAGTAAATTTGTATAATATGGTGTTGCACAAGTATGGGCGGAGTAACTAGACCATATGCCCAAGATGGTATTAACAGTATTTTAAAAGTTTTTGTGACTGACTGTACACGACCTATGCCTTCACATAGGAAGTAGCAACGTGGTTGTTAAAGAAATTCCACAAAAATCCGCAAGATTATACGGTTATCCGTGGCAGATCAGTCAACCAGTGCGAGCGAGACGAAAAACTCTCGAAGGCCAAACAACACGCACAAGCCTGACCGCACTTAAGAAATAATTACGATGACGCGAGAGATGTTCCTCAACCCAGAGCTGCTTAACGACTGATATATATACTGTATGTTATATAGCGTTTCTGTTACTAGTCATGTTTTAGACTCGATTGTTTTTCTTGAATCAAGTCTGAGTTTATGAAAGATAAAAGAAAGAAGAAAGAAGAGGGGTACTGATTTGCTTGCACCGACAAGTTATGACTAGTAACAGAAACGCTAAATAACATATGTACCTGAACAGTTATATCTGTGCAGACCTATAGTGTGTGTCTAGGTGCGAGTACATAACACTGCCCAGTTGACCAAAACTTTCGTTATTATTATCGATTTCGAATATATCTCGAACATTTGTCCTGTAATGCTATCAAGGATGACACTCAAAAATTAACCAAAAAAGTTTACCTGCCGCTCAGTTTTGTTTTGTCCCAATAGCAATATCTACTGTGAGACAATATCAAACTAATTTCGAAATCGCAAAAAATCAGCAGAAAAAGTGAGAAATAATTTTATTTTTTAATTTAAAAAAGCAGATATTATAAAGATAATTGATGACGAATTGCATAAAGCAACACGAACTCAAATATGTAAATATAAAAAGGAGACAAAAACAAAACTTGAGCCATTAGTGCCTATAGGATATATCGTTGGTCTCAAGTAGAAAGGCCCTAACTCAAATAATTTTTTTTAGCGAAGTAACACCCAGGCAATGAATGCCTACTACTATTACTAGATGTTACCTTATTTAGGAAAGGGATAGTAATAGAGAAGACAGGTGGTGAAGGAAGAGATAGAGGAAAACTTCATTCTTTTACAACTCTGCTTTTTTGCACGTTTTTTTTCTTTAATAATGCAGTGTTGCAGAGCCTCTGGTGTTAAATGAGGCGTATTAAATGTTTTTAAAGCTGTGCTCAGTATTAGTAGCCATTTTATTGGTTATTTTACTTCGCGGATTATTCTGCTACACAACGAAGGAGAGCGCTCAGATGTTACATTAGGATTAGTACAGTAGTTTTCGTTTATAGTCACTACCGCTTATTGTCACATTAATGATATAGTCCACATTTAATGTGTTTTGTGACTTTAGAACTTAATTTCATTCAAAAAGTTGACGATATAGTCCATTTACTATATAGTCATATTTGACATATATGCACCAACTTTGTGGTAGTCAAAATCCAAATTGTATGCAAGCAATTAGCGTTATAGTCACAAAAATTTTCAACAGATTTTTTTAGTTATTTATTTAAGTCATAAACCAAAAAGTAAATCTAAATTTCAACCTCCATCTTCTGTTTAGTAGAAGAACATGTCTTTAGAACTAAATATTGTTGCATAAAAGGCCACACAAATGAGCCTTTTAAATACAACATTGTTTTGTAATTGAAATAATTGGATTGTATGGAAATTCTTTTATATACCTCTGCGTGGCATATACATTAGCGATATAGTCCACAATTTCTGTGCAATTTTAAACGTGACTATAAGCGAAAACTACTGTATGTGCTGAAGTGGGTATAGTTCAGTGACCAGTGACTATGCCTTCATCACTTGATCTTGCCTACAACTGATACAAAGGGACACTAATGCACATCAGAAAATGCGTGGTTATTTTTTCAAATAATTGTTGGATACCGGGCTCGAACTCGGGACTTTCGGTTTTGTAGTCAACGTGCTAACTGCTTTAGCCAACGCCACCCTCAAGGAGAAGGTAAAAACATAATAGAAACTGTACAACTTGTACAACAGCTTGCAAAAGCGATATTTTTTACAATATTGCAATAAATTTTTATGAGGTGTACTAATGTATTTAATCAAAATACGCTCTCTCCTTGCAAACTTTTTGAGTTAATGAACACTTTCCAGTAATAATTGTTACAAATTCGTTAAAATTTTTTAGTAAATGAACAAACCTATAATGAAATCGCTAAGAAAACACAATTTCGCAAAAAATACGATTTACGGCCTTTCTACTTGAGACTATCGATTGTAAGTTTCTAAATTTAATAAAATATCATTTAAAAATTATACAAGTTTTCTGAAAAGAATGTTCTCCGAAACCGTGGCGACCGAGATCATCAAAAATAATAGAAATAGAAGTGGAAATTGTTAATTATTCTGTTCATGACGAGCCTTAACTTTCAAGTGCTTAAATGTGCATAGTTCGTCACTCAATTGGTGTAAGAACTCAAGCCACTGAATGCCAGTCAGAGGCTTGACCTTCAGAATGGTGATGTGACATAAATTGGACTCCACGCAGTCCTAATTTAACCCCTATGGGCTTTTGGGGTTATGCCAATAAGACGACTTGAATTATTTGGATATCTATGTACACACATATGTACAGCTGTAAACTCCACATGCTCAAGATATGTCAGCGATATCGTTGATGTCGCAGGACAAAAGGGTATAGAAAATTATGTCCGATTTTTACAATGCGTAGGTATGACTACTGTATGTACATATGTATGTATGTATGTATAAATTTTTTTTGTAAATAGAACAATTGAAAAATTTGGATTCGGCCCCATTTAGAGAAAAACTCCGTTACAAAAAAATCATGCAAATTCAGTTTAAAAAATCGAACTCTACTCCGTAGAGTCTACATTCTTACTTTCTAATAAAACTTAAAAAAGGAAAACAAAAACATATTAAATACCTACATACCTTTTATATAATTTGTGGCCCAATTCTGCAGCGATATGCACTCGTCCCTCATAACAACACTCACAAAACACTTTGGGTTCATACTTTTGCCAAAAAAAAAATTTTTAAATTTTTAGCCCAATTTCAAGGACCTTATGTGTAATTCGAAATGAAAATAAAATCTTTCCATTTTGTATGTTTATACCACGTAAATTTGGAAGCATTTTCTTTCGTTTTGAATTACATTGTAGACAACCTGCAGCGACATGCACTTTCGTAACAACACTTTCACAAAACATTTTTTTATATTGTTGCAAACACAATTTTATTCAAAGTATCCTGTGGCCCGGTGCTGCAGCGACGTATTTGCTTGTCCATCATAACAACACTTTTATATTGCTTGCAAAAATAATACCCGATTATGCAGCGATATGCACCTACTTGTCCTTTATAACACTTTTTTAAACTGTTTGCTCAGAAATAGCAAACCTCTGAAATTTTTTCCTCAAAAACTAAAAATTTAACTTTCCCGCACTTGTGCAGAAGTGCAAGTGCATGCAACGCTAAACCAGCTGGTTCTTGTAATTAAACTCCTGCGCCAGCAGTTTTAAGGCGAATGCGCCGCCACAAAAACTGCCGCAGACGCTAAAATTTTACTTGAGAACGGTCAGAGAAATATGTTAAAATTCAAATTGAAATTTACATACATTTTGAGAATACGATTTAAAAGTTAAACACGTTCGTGGTGCACATATTTTACCGGCAGCATTGGCATTGATATATTGGCTGCGGCTTATGGCATTTTTTCTGGAAAAAAATGTTGCACTAATTATACTTTTCAATGAAAATTCGCAAAATGATTTTCTGATATGTACATTTTATTAGAAATTATTGTATCATCCCTTGCGAACTTAAAATTTTTCTTTAAAGGAACGCTAAATTGTATATTTTTGATAAAAAGTTAGCATATGTTACACTTTTTTTTAAGTTTTGACACTCTTTTAAGTTTAATTTTAAGCTTTCCTTCACTTCTGCGCACGCAAGATACTTTGAAAAATGTTTGCTATGAACGTATCCTTGCAGTATTCCTTCTCGATTTAAATTTAATTTGCGTATAGTTGATAATTAGTTATGAATATGAATAAAGGATCGATATGTATTTAAAAAAAATAGATAATTCTGAGGAAGATCAACAACCAATCAGTTGGAAAAATTGAACCATTAAAAAAATTCCACTTTCTAATTTTATTAGGGGTGCTGTTGGTTGCACTTGCTAGTACGTCAGCTACTAAGCAAATGACGGTGCTCGAGACCGAGTTCATGCCCGAGCCAGACTTGCTCAAATCAACTTTAGATTTTTCTGGTATACTTTAGTGTCTATGCTAATGTACGTATGTATGTATATCGCCAGCACCCTCCTTCCACGATATTTGTAGCAATTAATCGACAGTGAAGTAAAATTAATAAACAAGTTATATAGCTTAAAGTAATACGCATACTTAACACCAGAGGCGCTGCAACAATGTTATGAACTACGCTCTTCTCTTATCCATTACATACTCTCAGCTAAAAAAAGGTAATGAATAGTAAAGGAGAAGGTAATGCACAGCATGTATAATTTTCATTCCAGAATTCATTACTGTCAACACAGAACATGTCCTAGGAAAGTAATAAATTATTTTAATGCGTACATTACTTCTTCTGCAGATGTGGTAATGCACGTGAAAATCAATCAGGGCTATCGTGAATAAAGTCCACGTGAAATTTTTCCGTGGAATTATTTCCAACTAATAGCAAGTCATAGGGAAAACAAAAATTTCTAATTGGAAAAGGGAAAAATTTCACATGGAATTTTATTCATGATAGCCCTGAATGTGAATTTATTGTGTTCGATCAAATTACCCTCTCGTTTCTAAGGGAATGCATTATTGTCTTGCTTTGGAAAATAATACATTATTTCTCCCATTAATATGTAATTAATGACCACTTTTCCCGCTGGGAAGTTACTTTGGTATCTACTCTGTATTTTCGAAACGAAAACAAAATATGCTTTCGAATTTATATGTTATTTATATTACATTTCGAAAGCATTTGCTTTTGCTTAGAACTATGCAGAATATATCCCCGGTTCTTTGAACCCAAGTCAGCTGAAAACTTACTTTCATAATAAATAAATAAGGGTTTGTAAATTAATGAAGCATTTAATTTGTGGTTGTTGAAATTGGCAGCATTTATTTTTATACCATTTATTAAATTAAATACATATTAAGATTATTTAAATATTTATATTATATGCTATGTGTATATGTAAGTTCAAATGGTATAATACATATGTATTTATGTGGCTGTTAAACAAATTCACTCATCTTTTGTTTATAAGAATAATAAATTTGAATTTTAGTCTGAAGATGCATGTTTTTATAATTTTGCATTCGTTTAGAATTAATTAACAGTATAGTTGTTTTTTTTTTACTTCTTAGTTTCGTTAAAAGAAATAGATTTTTTTATTTATAATCTAATCAAATATCCATTTCCTTTTTTTTAGTTTTTATCTTTAATTAATTAAAATTATATCTATGTATATTTATGTATGTAGGTATAAAAAGAACAAATAAAGCAAGAAGTAATTTGAACACAAGTAAACGTAACAATAAATTCAAAATATGAAATCAATATTGAGCATTTTCGAGTGGAGCACGAAGCCGAACCGTGTATAATCAGTTTTTTCTATCATTGACAAGTTTCGAGATCATACTGCAACTGAACAGTTTTCAATTTAGTTAGAGCGCTTTTGGGTATGCTTTCGTAATATCGCCACCTTCGTGCTCTAGTTTTCAATAATGAACTAACTAATTGGTAAATAATTTTTTTATATTAATTTCCAGAATTTTTTTGTTTGTTTAATTTGGTTGTTTGAACCAGCAAAATTTAAAATTTTCTTCTTTTGTCTCGTTTTGTCTATCATAAAAAGTATCTATGCATGTATGCATGTGTATAATATTAATTTATTGTATATGTTGTATATTTATCATATATATTTTTATCATTATATTTAAGAAACTGCATGCGCATTTTATTTTTAATTAATATCTTAAGCAGGACTTGATTTAGGAAAATCATGATTAGAGACACTCAAGGCAATCTTTTTAACAGGAGGCGGTTGTATATCCGGTTGTTCAGCATCCAAGTCAATCTAAAAATGTTCAAAGGAAGGAAATTTATGTACTGTAGTGTATTGTATGGGCATTTATGATTCTTCTTTAGTATTTTACCTCCAATATAATATTATCTTTTGCGGGCATTACACCACTTAAACTACTTTCACTTTTACGTTCATCCGTGTTTGTGGTAATGGTAGACGATATTGTTGATTTCGAAATAGCAGTTTCACTGGATGTTGTATTATCCGATTCTTCATTAAGACTATTAGGTACGATTTCTTTCCTTTTTAATTGAGTACTGGTTGTGGCTAAGTCATCTTTTTTTAAACTATTGCCGCTGCTGCCGATTACTAATTGCTCAACATTTATGGAGTTACTGTTATTGTTGGCATGCAAAGTGGACGAATTTGATGATGATGATGACAATAGTGACGATGAGGTAGTATTAGCAGATGGGGCTGGAGCATTAGCTTCCTTTTCGGCTTCAAATTTCTTAATGATTTGATCTAAATTATACCGACGGCGATGATTTACATAAAATGTTTTTACATGGCTTTCTGTTTTGGTTCCCAGAGTTTCTGCAATTGCCTAAATATGTATGTTGGAAGTTTTTGTTTTTAGATGATATTTTCTAAGATTGTGTGCTTGTGTGTGTGTTTCTACTCACTTGAAAATCTTTGCCATACTTTCGGACTCCCTGCACAGCAAGTAAGATTTCATCATTAGTCCATCGTGCATTAATTCGATTTGTACTTTCATTTGGACGTATTTCTTCCAAATTATCAGAATTTTTACGTTTTAATGACGATATATTTTGTTTATTCAACTGTACCTAAAACAATATTGATACATTTTGATAACCTTATAGAATTAATGAAAAGTATGCGTTTTTCTTTTCATTTTCATTTTGATCGATAAGGTTTTCATATACATATGTATGTACATATGTATGCAGTTATTAAATGTGCATTTTTTGAAAATATATTTCATATGCCGATATTATGACAATAAAAAATTATTTTAATGGTAAACATTTTGAAAGAAATTTATTTGTTAAAATTTTAAAAAGAATTTAAAAGAAATTTAAAAATTTTTTTTAATAAATCCGTGTGTATTTGGGTTGATTTTTCTTTTAAATATTTAAATGGTCTAGAGGGTGCAATTTATGGCACTTGATATCGAAAGAAATTTCAAAATATTTCAATAGAGTTAGTAGGGATATATTTAAAAATTTTGATTGTCATCTTTTGCCGTAATTTGCCCACATCTATTTTAATTGTTCATGTAATCTATTAAATTATATAAAATCACTTTTACATACACATAATTTTCTTAAGTCATTAAATGAGTTAATTTTTAATTAATTAATTAATTAATTAATTAATTTTTAAAGAATGAAGCAATTTGAAGACTGCCAAGATGGAAACAATTACTGGTATTTTTGGTTAAATAGATATCTATAAGAATAACTACAAAAAAAATTAACAAAAAAAAAAAAAGTTGATAAATACATATTTTATTAGTTTTAAATACATATTTTTATATTTTTACTGCATATTTTATGTACATAAAACGTGATTTTGAATGCATGAAAATCCTTTACCTAATTATCAGTAACCACTAACAAAACATTGAAACATTTTAAAGCTTACAAAATATCAGATAACGCGAGCGGAGCCGCGATTAAAAACTATTTAGTATATAAATAAATTTAATTTAAAAAGAAAAAACTTAAGTTTAATTAATGAAATGGAGAACAAACCTATTGAACCTACTCAAATGCTTCCGTCAACAAAGTGTTCATTGTGTCAACTTCCTCCGTCGTTGCGTTAATGTCAGTGGAAAAAGGTGAAGGATTATATATGACCCGGCCTTAAATCTATGAATACAGCAAAGCTCAAAAATTGAAATAGATCTAAGGGATAATTTCTTGAAGGATTATATATGACCCGGCCTTAAATAAAAGTGAAATAAAAAAAATCAAATCACAAAAAAATTCAAACGAAATTTTTATTCTTCGTGACAATATTTTCAATAATTTATTTTGTTTCAATTTTAATTTTGTCACAAAGTTCAGAATACGAGTGTTATTCATTCACAATTGATTTCTGGTATTTTCAGTCATGTTCTGAAAATCACATTTGATTTTAAAAGTTTTGCAGACGTTTTAAAAATCATATACGATAAATTTCTTTCAGAAATGATATTTGATGCTCCACACAATAGAAAAATTAAAAAAGAGGTAAAAAAATGTCTGCATGACCATTTCGTGAAACAGGGCTAAATAAACACTATTAAACGTGAATATAACGATTTAAAATTAAACCTTTATCATAACAATCAGCCGAGTTAAAAATGAAAATATACATTTTACTTCAGTCGCTTGAATAATTTTGATTAGTTTTTTTTCGCGATTTTACATTTCAGCTAACGATATATGTATGTAAATGTTTTATATAACTAGGGCCGGATGAGTTTTGAAGTGTTCACGAATTTCAATGTTCATAATTCACCACATTTTTTCCATTGAAAAAGTTTGACACAAGTGTTCACTATAACTGTCAAAATAATTCATTCTCACTGTTGTGGATGTACAAATCAACTAGTGAACACTTCAAAAGTCATCATTGCGGCATCCAGCCCCTGAAACCATTTTTTATGTTTAGTGTATATTTTTTGTTAAAAGGTTTTTATTTGCACTAAAATCTACGCTGTGACAATTCAATGATCTTCAACGAAAATGTCGATGGTGTAAACAATCTCGAATTGATGTTCGACACCAGACAAATGAATTTAGTTAGGCAATTTGAAAATTAAGTGGTTTTCTTGCGAAGAAACTGTTTGTTTTTCTGTTTCTGAATAAGCAACTTTGCTTAGTTTAAACTACTTTCAGTTGGATTTGAGCCCCGTATCAGACCCGAATTTTCTTTCCACCAATTAACAAGAGTTCTCTTTCGTCACACATCTGCATGCATCTCTCGACAGTTTATTTTAATTTATTTCTCCTTCATCGTTGGGCATTCATTATTTATAAACTGGGTGTGATGGTAATCGTTTTTATAAACGTTGCTTTGCGAAGTTATTTTTATTATAACTTTACAAAACAATGGTTTTCAAACCGGTCGTTGTTAAAGCCTGCTTAGAATAATGAAGCTTTTAAATATCTTCTTAAGCTACATATTTTGTTTAATACTTTTTGAGTTAGAAAGGTTTCAAAAATTAATTAATACTATAACAAAAAAATTTAAATAAAGTATAAATAAATTAATGAAATGATTCATATTGCAAAATAACAATTCTTACTTGACTTAATAGGGAGACAATTTCACGATCAATATTAGCCAGCAATTCATCTTGATTATCATTTGCACTGGCCAGAGCAACAATATCATCATGATTTATGTACATGCCACGTGGCGGCTTGCGTTTATGGCGTTCAGCATTACGGTCACGTGATCTTTTGCCAAAATATGGGCCCGAAGTGGGTCGTTTATTGCCAGTGCGTCTGGTAGAAGCAAAATTTATTTAGTATGTACTTATTAAAAAAAAAAATAGATAAACTAAAAGGAAAAAACTGGTATACTACCTCCAATGATGATGGCAACTGGAACATAGTTTACCATGTGGCGAATTATTCAATATATTACACGCCACACCACAATTTGAACAATAACCGGCGGCACTTGCAGAAGAGGAGGAATTGGAAGTTATAGACGATGTATTATTGTTATTTGTATTGGCATTGGCATGTATGCCGTTCACACTTATGGAATCATTATTTGTTATATGAGACGGATTGGCGGAGTGTAATTTATTGGCAACATTATTTGAAATATGAATTGAATCGTTATCGGCACCAGCTTCATTAGTGCTGTGGCCTAGAGTATGGTAATTGCCAGCGGCATCTTGAATTTGGTCAATTAAATTTCTCGCTTGTAATGATGGCAACATTTGTTCCTAATTTATATTATATATTTTCAATTAATCGTGTTGCAGTTGTTGTTGCGGTGGTAGAAAATGCGGAAAAGAGAAAGAAAACATACATAAGATTTTTTTTTAATTTTAATAATTCGAAAACTGAACTACAAATTAAAAAACGAACAAAATGTAATTAACAAAAAAATCTTATAGTATTTATTTCAATAGTTTAGAAGATTTTGTTGTAAATTGAAATTGGTGAAGAAGAAACAGGACGGAAGAATTTGATCAAACAAAATTTATGCATTTTTCTTTTAATATTTCAGTAATTTAAATAATAATTATTATTTATTTAAACCGCCAACAACAACAACTGTCTTGACAAAACATTATTTCCTAAATTGCCATGTGAAAATATCATTTCCATTTTCTTTGTCTATTTTTTTACGCAAGTAGAATTGTATTTTGCAAACATCAGTAGGAAATTCGATGATGTGTATGAATGAATGTTATTAAGAAATAATGCAGATGAGAGAAAGAAGGTAAGGAAATAATGCAAGCATGCAAGCATGTTAATACATACTAGAACAGAAGTATGAGCATGATTAACGATTCAAGTTATTTAACTTTCCCTTAATTAATAAAAAACAAATATGTATATAAACACAAGATAGAAATAAGAAAGTACCAAAAAATGGACGTTTATTTTTTATATATGTATGCCAATTCATTTTTGATTTTATTGTATTAAAAAAGAAACACATGAATTTTGTTTAATCTTCTCGCAGACAAAACATATATTTTTTATTAATATTATTATTACGTTTTTTTCCTCTTATTATTTTGGTTAAGGTGATTTTATATTTCTGTTCAATATAACTTTTGATCTTATCGTTATTTATTCTATGTAAATATATGAAGTTGATAAAAAAAAAGTATAGTATTTTAAAATATATTATATAAACAGTCTTTTACTAAAAACTAGGCGATCTAAAATTAAACTTATAATTATTTTTATTTAAAAATTTTGTAGCTAACAATTTTAAAATGTGCCTGCGTAAAGACAACAAATAAAATTTTGTGTACATAATTTTGCTTTCATAATTAACATAAGATCTTACTATAAATTTTTACAAATAAAATAAAAATAATCTGCGTGAGTCAGTTTTATTTTTTTTTTCATATATTTATTTTTTTTAGAAAACGTAATTTAATAGACTAATTTTTAAACTCTTTTTTATTTTATTGTTTCACTTTATAAAATAAGCTAAAGGTCCACTTTTTTATATAAAAAAAACATTAACAATATTTTATTTTTTTATTATATTTTCTTAATTGTTTTTTATATATAGAAAAGTGGATCTTAAGCTTATTTAATAAAGTTAAACAATAAATTATATATCAACTGTGTAAAAATGTTCCTAAAATAATATATGACAAGCAATAAAAACATTTGCTTCATCCACAAAAATTTGTATCGTCTATCTTGTATTTTTGATATACTTTCTGTTTATTTGTTTATGAATATCCAGTGTGTCGTGTTTTAACGTATGTATTTTGTATTTTAAACGACAAAAGAAGAAGATAATTACAAATACTCTCTCACAGAGAGTCTCTCCCTAAAAGTGTGTAGAATTTTTTGAAACATACACTGTGTTCACACACGACAATTTTAGTTGAGCAACTTTTCAGTTTATGGAAGGGAGAGAAAGAGATAGATCATAGTAAAGATAATAGCCATCATATTTTCCTCTTTCGTAAATGAACCAAAAACTTTGCTCAACTAAATTTGCCGTGTGTCAACCCACCAATATAAAATAAAAAAATGTAGGTGTATTTAATTTTTATATAAAAATTACCAACAAAAAGTTTACACTACTGTATTTTGATAGACGATACAACGATACAACTATACAACTATTTTGTGAATTGAACAATTATACATTTATTCCGATAATATCATCAGCACTTGTTTCATGTATAATGTTTTTGCAGCTTATGGGTTTTATATTTACTTTACAAATGAAAATGATAAAAAATTAAATTTTTCAAATTTTTAATATTTTAACACAACTAAACTTAAAAGAAACTGACCGCAACTTTGTAGCGTCTAATGGGATAACATGGAGCAGCATACTATGTGTGCATAGTTTCACTATAATCGACTGAGCGGAAGTAAATAATATAAACAGCCTTATTAGGGTTGACATATTTAGACTACGCCTAGTACTAAATTAAAGAAAATGTTGCGGTGTTCTTTAATCTAGTACTAGGTACTGTCGTCTTTGGTGTGGGTATGATAATTATCAACTTTTCTAGCTCTTAAAATTTTGTTGTGGCCGATCACGAATTTGCCTACAAGTTTCATAGGAATCAGCTCAGTTAAAGTACATAAAATAAAGCTTTTGTTACAAAAATGAATAACCGAAACTAATACAAGCTACAAGAAAGTCTTCTTTGATCTATTACCAAACAGTCGTAGTCGTATTTGAAATACGCCAACCACTATAAGGCAGATTGTTCAGCTTTCGCCCAACCGAGATACCGTTATTTTGGGGATCAGGTAAGGTGTCACCTAACGACATTACATGAGCGTAATGGCTCCTCTTTTCAACCTAGTACTTTTCAGATTTCCATACGAAACAAAATCTACTTGGTCACTAGAATTTGTAGAGATCTACTTAAAATCTAACAGTACTATACTAGTCTTTAGTGATGCTATTATTAGTTTAGAGAAAATTTCAGTGAATGATTTTTGTTTTCGATACGAAATCTTGATACATGTCGTCGGTTTTTTTTCTGCTTTGATGTATGGGACAAAAATGTGTTTCCGAGAAAATCGATGAAGAATGTTTAGTTCATTAGTTTTATAAAAATACACGATAGAATTTTTTGTTTAATAATAAAAGTAATAGATACATATATTTTTTATTCAAACTTAAAGTTGATAAACTTTTTACAGCCAACATGAAAAGTTATTAGGACTTAAAGAAAAAATGACAAAAATCTTTGTCAACGGATCCCACAATCATAACAACAATATTGTTCACTTCTAACAAGTGTTGTTCAAGTAGGTTACATTATTGTATATATTTAAGTAGATAAAAAAGTGAAAATATCAGTTTTATTAATATAACATGACTTTTAGAGGAAAAACAAAGGAAGAAATAAAAGACGATGAATATATTTAATATAACAAAAATTAAAAATTTAAAAAACCCCCGACTTTTTTCAGAAAAGATGTTATATCTTCTAAACGGCTGGATCGATTTTCTTCAAACATAGCTAAGAACCCTCTCGATCAAGTCATCTTTCAAACAGAAAAAACTAAATGAAAATTGGTCCAGCCGTTTGGCCTGTACGTGGATACGGACAGACACACAGATACACAGACACACACTACAAACTTATAACACCCCTTTTTTAGTCGGGGGTTAAAAAGAAATTGTATTAATAAAAAATAAATGTCAATTCATTTCATTCACAATAATTAAATTTTTGTACTTTTGTTTGAATCACGTTCTTTGAGTAGAATATGCATTGATATGCATTATAACAGCTGCCAATAATAATATTAGCGGAATTCACGGTTGGCCTTATAGATCTTTTACATCTTGTAGCTTTGGTAAATTGTTGTTGCTTTGCTTTAAATTCAACTAAATTTACCAAAGCTACAATATGTAAAAGATCTACAAGTCCAACCGTGGATTCCGCTTTTAATACTTTTACGTGGGAAATGTGCAACATATCAAAAACATTGTCGATTGCCGTAAAAAAGACTTTACAATATTCAACAATTGTGGAAATGACACAAATTTCCACATCTATATCTCCAGATGTATTAAAGATATCGGAAAACTGATAACGAATTTGGAAAGAGGACACATTATTCATATATAACCAATCAATAACTCAATTTTTTTTAAATGTCCCATACATCAAAGCAGAAACAAACCGACGATGTGTGTCAAATGGCTTCGACAGCCGTTTAAGTTTAAATAAAAGAAAGGAATGAATGTTCACTCTATGCAATCGTTAAAGTCTAGGATTGATATGATGGAGTCTATGAAAATTTTCTGAAGACAACAACAATTCATCAGACTCTCTCTATGTAATCGTTAAATTCTAGAATTGATATGATGGAGTCTAAGAAAATTTTCAAAAGACAATAACAATTCATCAGACCATGGTTGTATTTGTTCCTAAGTCGCGTGATGTGTAGGATAGTTAGTAATGACCAATTAATTATATTTTATTATTTCTATTTTTCTTTCTGTCAACTGGCTCACTGCCTATTACATAATGTAAGGTAAATGTCATATTAGACAAAACATCAGCTTATTATTGTTTTGTTTCACAACTACTTTGGTTCTGTTGGAAATTTGTATAACGTGATTTATCGTGGTTCGCTTATTTCGACTTCGAATACATTTTGTTCCTAGACTAAAGAAAAATGTTTGTCATATTCTTTAATCTGTTACAAAAACGTCGATGTCGAAAAAATCCAACATTATTTTCCACCGGTTTTTTGCAGTCATAGATAATTCATTAAAAACGGTATTCCTTGCTACACTTGATATTAACCCAATTTTCACTGCTGAAGCCAAAGCAATTTTCTAATTAATCTGTTCAGACTCCAAATCCGCCATTACAGCTATCCAAAACTTGTCCAACAAAAACATTCTTATTATCGAGATAAGAGATCTTCTAATCAGATATCACACAAAATTCAAGATAATGTGGATTCCGGGACATACTGGCACCGTTGGGAACTGCCTGCCTTGCAGATCAAGCCGCAAAATATGCTACATTTTCACCTATTATAACATATCCTTCTACAAACAAAAACGATATAAAACGTCTTATATGCAAATATTTCCAAAATGAAGAAACAGAGCTCTGGTCTAACTAACATTATCACTACAAACATTTCAACCCAGATAAAACTGTTATTAGCTACCCTAAATAAGCCTCCCGACGAGACATCCAAGTCTACAGTCCGCTGAGAATGGACCATACGTTAATTACACACCAAAACATCTTTACCCGTTCATCTCCCAATATTTGTCATCTATGCAACACCAGTACCCCCATACACATCGCACACATCGTTTTTAGCTGCCCATTTATTAAACTAGCCCAATACCAACTTTTCGGAAAAATAAGTTTACCTGAAATGCTTAAAACAGTCAACTATGCCAATATTAAAGATACAATTTTACTTATGAAGCACTGTAATCTATACAAACGTATCTAAAAACACAGAAATATTTAGGTCGAAAACCTTTGTTGTTAGCACCTGACTCCCCTTTTTTATTTGCATAATTTATTATGTTTGTAAAATTTTTTAAAGAAATAAATAAATAAAATCCAATTCCTATATAGTAAAAAACTGTGTACGAGAATGCAGCGCCATGCAGTCGTGTTGACCTGAATATATCTCAGAATAAGGAGGATTATTTGTGTATATTTAAGCTCCTTTATTTGACTGCCTATGTAAATTATCTTATATATGCTGGTAAATATTTATATCAGTCAAAATTCTTGATTGCTTTTAATAATGGGTTTGATATCATGGCAATAAATTAAAACGTGTGGAAATATACATACATATTTATAACAACAATGCTATTGCAATTCCTGTATATAAATAATTGACGAAATAAAATCAACCACTTGGCCATTTTTAACTAATTTAGAACTACATATTTGCTCCAATAGTGTTTTTTTTTTGTCAGTCGCTCTTGAGTAATTTAAGTACTTAAGCCTATTTATTTATGGACCTTTCTTGATGTCTTAAATACAGTTCATTTTATCTTTTGCAATGTTTCATTCCAAACTTTTAAGATAATCAGAAGATCCCAAACTAAAATTGCAGAGTTTAAGTTAGATTTATATCGAAAGCTGCTTTTTTATCATTTTCTTAAGTAAGATAATATACCTTAAAAAATATGTTTTGAAATATATAAAATACAATATTTAAAAGCATATGGATGTGTCAGAAGCTAAAAGGCCTAACTCTACAAAATAAAAAGTTGAGTAAATTAGTAATGTTTGACAAAATTTTGGAAAATTATAAAAGGTACAAAATATTTTTATGGCATTTAACATAAAAAATGAGGGGAGAAGGGATTCCCGCGTAACAGATACATTGGCTAGTTTTATAAAATTTCATAAAACATGGAAATTTCGCTTGATTAAACCAACGCGTTTCATTAAAGTGGAGTTAATTGGAGTAGCTTTTGAAAAAATTTAAATAAGATTCAAAGCCGATTTTCCATGTTTTTAATGGAAAGTATCTAAATAATAGAAGAACAAAATTATTTCCATAGAGTTCACAATTAATTAGATAGTAATATAACAAAATTGTGAAATTTTCGAGAAGTGGAGTTAGGCCTTTTAGCGCCTGACGCATCCCATATATTGCGTGCATAAAGCAATTATGAAATATAAATCAATAATAGTTAAATAAATAGCGTATAAATGAAACTTACAATTGGTTAACAAAAATTACAAAAAAATTCTAAATAGTACACGAAGAATAAAAATATTTGTAATTTAATATTATGTATTTATATGTTAATATTTCTGAACCATTTAAAATGTTGTTGCTTTTTCCAGTATAAAATTATTTGTGATTATCTTACATTTTTTTTTACTTTAACTAAACCATAAATACATTTGTATTTCCTTTTTGATTGATTTCCAATTATTTTTAAGTTGTGTGTGGGTGTGTGAATATTTTATTTTTTTATTAAAAAAAAAAACAAAAAAATTATATATTTGACTATACTACATAATTGAAGTAAATTTAAAATTAAGATCATATAGATTTAAAATTTTAATTTGCTTTTGCTTTTATTTTAAGTTTTTTTTTAAGAAAATACACCTAAAGTTAAGCCAAAGCGTAACTTAAATCCAAAATGATTTATCGTTTTCAAAAAAGATGTAAAAAAACGATATATTAATAAGAAATGTGGTCATTAAAAAAAATAGTTTCATGTACCAACTCAAAAAAAAAAAAAAAAAATATGTAATAAATAAATAAGGAATCAAAAAAAAAAAAAAATCAAAAATAAAAGTGTGAAGCAATGTATAATTAAAATGAATTAACTAAATTCTAACTAATAATTACCTTGTCATCATTGTCGGATTCTTCATTGCTGCCATTGTCACTGCCGTTTTCTGAAGAACCACCCTCCTTGTTAGCTTTTATTTTTTCCTGACGATCCATAACACTTTGACGATGCCGCGTCTTTTTCCACGAATAGTAATACTTAACTAAACTGGCTATTGATTTATCCGGCAGCTATTGAAAATTTCCCATTAGTTATAAAAAAATTTTAGTGCAAAATATTCCTTGTTTTACCATTTGACGTATACGATGAAAACTTTTGCCATGAAATTGAAAAGCTTGTTCGAAAAGTACTTTATCTTCCACCGTCCATTCGTCGGGAAACGGTGTAAAGTTAGCCAAATCCATTACAGCTCTTTCTAAATCATGTTTATGCCAGAATAACATTCCCAGCGCCTGTTCACCATTATAACCATATTTCTCTTTGGCAACTGATATGTATTCCTCGACTATCAATTGAAAAGAACATTTTTTCTTAACTTTGTAAAACAGGATAAAAATATTAAAGGTACGGTCACACTTGTCAAACATTTGCCCAAAAAAGCGTAACCACTAAATGCTAATGAAAAACCTTTCAATTCAGAGAAAAGTTTGTCAAGTTAAAGAGTAGCCAATAATGTTGGATTCTATGACATTATCTATTAGTTGTGTTCGAAACTTTTTAATTTGATAAACAAGTGTCTGGATCAAAACTAGTTAGTTAAGCACGTCTACATGCATTTCCTTTTTTTTTTTTTTTTTTTTGTTATTATTTATGTTATCACAAACAAATTAAATACATACATTATTTTCTTTTCTGCTTGGGAAACTTGAACCAAAAAAAATTGCATGTTTATAGAATTCGTTCATTTTTGTTGATAAAGTACATAAGCATAAAAGCCTAAACAAAACTATCAAGTTCACACAGCAAATATTTTTATTGCATTTTGAACAAGATGTTTAAACATTTTTTTGAAATTTAAAATTTTTTAAGTTTAAATTTTTTTTAAACGCATAATAATTCCAAATTAATATTTTACTTAAGTAAAATATTTTTTTTATTAAAAATACATTGAAATTAATTATTGAGGGATTTAGCTGGATCCTATGCGCATTTCACTGTTGCTAATGCAGATCATCAGGGAACCTTTACCCAAAGTTTCTTATATCAACTAGAGTTATTATGTTATAAACTTTCATTTAAACAAATGAGATGCTTATCAACAGCAAATAACAAAGTTGAAACAAGAACTCAATAATCAACATGTTTTTTTATTTTCTTTACCATTACTACATTGGCTGACTTTTTTTCAGCTTCAAATTGTAGTTGTAAAAGTATGTAAAAATAAAATAAAAGTAAATAACAACAACAGCTTTTTAAAAATAGAGTGTTGCCACACAAGTATTTTTTGACCTGGTGCAGGCCTGTTCTCCAAATCACGACATGTCAAATCACGGAGATTTCAAAAAATTAATAAAAGCTAAATCATTGTTTTTGTAAATTTCTCGATTTATAGCGATGGAAAATTGAAACTTAAATTGTAACAATTCCCATAAGAAAATCGCTAATTTAAAATTTTTGTTTGGAGGTTTTGTAGCATATTATATTTATGTACGTAATTTTCAATAACATTTTGTAAGTTTTTTTCTATAAACATGAGATCTATTTTTGGGTTTTTCCTAAGAAGAAAAGAAATTCATCTAGACGTGCTTAACCATAAACATAAAAATATTCTTGATATTAACACATCAGACTTAACGCCAAATAAAAATATACCACGGTCATTTTTATTTTGAATTTTTGTTAATTTTAATATGCGGAAAGGTGTCGTTGATAAAAATTTTACTTTTTTTATTGTATTATTTGAAGAACACTGTCATTTATTTTAAAATTTCTTTAAAGTTTTTTAAGATGTTAATAGACATTTATTTTTAGAGATATGTATTTTCTTAAATACACATATGTATTTATGTACGATGTTGAGGAATATAAAATAAGTACATGGGAGTTTGAAATGTTCAAACATGAACAAATTGAACATGGCCTTAACGAGTTTTGCCACACAATTTTATATTTAAAATACCGCTAGAATTTAATGGTGGGTTAAAACTACCGACTTTTAATGTAAAATTGTATGAGGGAAGTCGTAGTAATGTATCCATCGATTTCACTATCTTTAAAAACTTAAACCAATATATTCAAGATAATGTTAACAAATGTAAACAAAATCTACTACTTTAAATTAAAACATATTGATGAGACATGTCAGTAACAATTTCTTTGGACAATATAAACGGTCAATGCTCGCTTCTTCATACTTGGAAGATAAGAACAAGTCAATGAACATTTAAACTATTTTTCGATTTATCAAATTTTTACTATGGATATTACAAACCACTGCACTTTTTCCAGTTGTAATTCAGAAATCGTCAATTATAATTTAGAGAGCATCAATTGCAATTCAAAAAGTATCAAGCTTAATTCAGAAAAACAACAAATTTTATTAACTATGAATTTATTTTAATTTTATTATTTTTTCCTCTCAATTGCTTTTTTTTTCCCAATAATTACTGTTCTCCAGATAGAAAAAGCACTATCTACAACAGTGGTTCAGTTTTTTTTTTTATAATTTTTGGCCATAAAAATTTCATGTGATTTTTCTTCATAATATTTATTTTCTGGATTTAAATAGTTGCACGTCCGATATGTATTGACCAATTACTATTTTATCCAGTATTGATAATGTGTTCGAAAGAATTTTGCACAATCGAATTTCCACTTTTATGAAAACCCATAACTTACTAAACGATTTTCAATATGGATTTCGAGAGGCGTGTGGTACAGAGGAAGCGGTCGTAAATGTTGTTAATTATATTTGTAAAGGTCTAGATAATGGACATTGTGGCGTAGCAGGTATATTTTATGATTTCACAAAGGCATTTGACCATTTGTTATGGTATACGTGGAAAAGAATTATCTCTTTTGGAAAGCTATTTGAGAAACCGCAAGCAATTTGTTCAGATTGATGACCGTAAAAGTTCGTTTCGTGAAGTTGAACATGGTGTGCCGCAAGGTAGGGTACTTTGACCTTTATTGTTTACCATTTATCTTAAAGACTTGAAAAATCTTGAACATACTGGTAAAATCTTTATATATGCAGATGGCATCAGTTTATTTTACCCTTACAAGGATGAAACAGTCGCCAAAGTATATTTAGAACGAGATGCGGCATTAATATCAGAGTTTACAAGAATAAATAAACTTTTCTTAAATGCTAACAAAACTCGATTAGTGTTTTTGTCGATGGAAAAGAAATCGTTTAAGTCAGTTCTGTTAAGTATTTAGGTATAAAACTGCAAAGCAATATTGCTTGAAGTCAGCATATCCAGAATCTTAAGATAAAAACAGCTCAAGCTATTGGCTTTCTATACAAATTTAAGAACAAATTTGATGTAAAAACAAAGCTATTAATTTATAATGCACTAGTTCAAAGCCATTTTAATTATTTAGCTGTGTTGTATGGATATAAGAAAAGTTCTGAATTAAAAGGGTTGCAACGTATGCAAAACAAAGCCTTAAAAGTGGTAGCTAATCTTCCTATCTGATATTCAACTTTATCGTTATATACCGATATTTTTCCAACGGTATTACCTATTTATGGCATTTACAATGTGCAATTACTTATGTATGTTTTTAAGTGTTTAAACAACATTGGTCACCATACCATACGTTTTTCAAGTTATCAGCATTCACTCAATACAAGGAATAATAGGAATTTAGCAGTAGCATGGCGTAGGCTGGAAACAACGAAGCAGCGCATCGAGTACATGGGTAGTCGTGAATATAATGATTTACCGTCAAATTTGAAAAACATAAATAGCATTTCTTTATTTAAAAGTAGTTTAAAGAACTTTTTACATCAAAACATAGAGGAGCTTCTAAAGTAATTGTATACAATAATAATTATAATTATTACAGTATAAAATATTTTTTTTCTCTTATATTTTTTAATTTTTTTTCTCTTATATTTTTTAATTTTTTTTTTTCTATTACATAATTATGGTCAAAAATATTTCCTAAGTTATGCAATATATTATTGCCAACTCGCCTCTAAAATGCCTTCAAGGCGCAGGGGCACGTACTTTGTAATATAATTGTATTTTTGAAATAAATGAATTTATTAAAAAAAAAAAATTTGATAAATCTAAATTTAAATTGAAAAGTCTAAATTACAATTAACGCTTTCTGAATTACAACTGGAAAACGTGTAAAACTGCTTCTGAAATAAGACTTGTGGAAACTCCACATTAGATATTAAGTGGAATCTAAATCACCTATTAAAATAGAAAAGCCAACTTCTCATTGCAAGAATATACGTAAGCCAATGAATTATTCAATAAATTATCAATTACACTGTGTACCAGTGAACAATCTTCACGGTCTTGACAGTATAGGTTCGATAGTACTACCAAAGGGTAATAATAATAAAACCCTATACTCAGTTGGGCGATTTTGGTGGCCAATTTTTTTATGGGTCAACAAATGGTGTCTCAATTTTTGGCCAACAGCTAATTTAGACTTGATGATTGCGCTTAACTATATGACAATAATGTAGCTAAGAGTTCACTTAATAAAACATATTAACATTTTATGCCAAAAAAAAAAATTCTTCCTGCACTTTTTTTGCAAAAAGAAAAAAAATTTATTTTTTCACTTTTTTCAGAATAACTTCCAGGGACTCTCGATTTTTTGTTAACAACATTTGGCAAAGTTGTAGCCACGTTGAAGCTGAACAATTTTTGTGAACATATTAATATAATTTGATCGCGTCTAGGTACCCCAGCTCATACCGACCACTTTTTACCTTATAAGCCGTACGTACGAACTACGATACCGTGCGATAAGGTCACTTGTGTTTATCTATTCGCCTTGCTTTTGATGTAAAAAAATGTACTGGGAGTCTACTCTGTAATTCGAAATAAACGACAATTCTTTCGAATTTGTATGTTTAATTACATAATTTGTATGTTTAAATCATAAAATATTATGAAAAAATGCATAAAGTAAATTAGGTATAATTTTGAAGGCGACATAAAATGACTAACTTCAACTTAATGTTAAGTGCATACTGCTAAGTTAATGCTTTTTCCAAGTAATAACATTTTTAGTGCATTCGATTTAACAACTCAGTTATAACTTCAAGTTACAACAAAATTACATTTTAGGTGACGACGTAGAGTTATTCTCCCTTATTCCAGTTATCGACATCACGTCAATACAAAACCAAAATATAAGGGCAGCCTCATGCTAATAGCTAGGCCTTAGGGAACTGATATATACTGTCAATAGCACAAAATTGTTCTCGAAAGCGAGTAGATATGCCCCATTTTTTGGGTATTGTATTAACGTGATGTCGGCAACTGGAATAAGGGTGATTGTTATTGAATGCGTTTTAAGCTTTGACACGTCAAAGCAGTGCAACTTTTCTAAGAAACTGTATTTTACTTACGTTTAGTATCAGGAATATCTTTAGTGGGCGACCAAACAAGCAATGCACGATCATTAAGAATTTCGGGTTTTCGATCCGTTTCAGGTATAAGTGGAGGACACACAGCTTGATAATCTCGACCAACGCGTATTTTTTCTAAGTAATTTAACAAAAACGAAATAAAACAAAGTTAATTGTATTGAAAAAAATATATAATTTTAAATGTGGGAAACAAGTCTAGTTTTATTTACCTTCATATTCACTTTGCTTAGTTTTTGATTTGCCATTACGTTTAATAGCTTTAAAGAAATAAACATCATATATTGATATTTATAAGTATGTATAACTTTTGTATACGGAATTTAAATTTGAAGACTTACAGTTGTCATCGTCGGAACTGGTTTCAGGAGTTCCAGCACCTCCGGGGGCACCGGCAGTGCCGCTTGCGCTGCCTGAACTTGCACCATGTCCATTAGGACTGGGGCCTCGTGAACGCCTACCATTCCTTACCAATTCCGAATTACGTTCCGCCAAAACCATTGTATTGAAGTTAAAATGTAAAAAGCTACTAGGTATAAAAAAGTTAGTGATTCACGCGAAGTGCTCGTATAATGGTAGGTCACCACAAAAGCACGTTCTCAATTCCTACAGTGGGATGAGAAGGTGAAGAGTGAGTTGAAAGTTTTCACTATATGCAACTAAAATGAAAGAGAAATTATAATTTTATTTATTTGAATCACAAGTCTTATATTAAATAAAAAATTTTCTTACATCACACGCAAGCACAAAATTTTGAAAGTTTTATTTTATATTAAAGAAAATTTAAATCTTGGCAAGCTAAAATTCGTTTCAAACTTAAAATTCGGCTTGTCCGTCACACAAAATAACTTGAACGAATATGAAAAAAAAAGATATTCAGCACTTGCAACACAGCAAGCGGGCATAGTCTCTGAAGACAATGCACAGCACACTATTTGCATACGACCATACTTTGTAACACAATGTTGCTCAGAGCAAAAATATACAACAAAATACCCGTAATCTTTGAAAACTAACAAAATTCTTTCATTAAAATCAATGATAAATGTTAATAAAAATTATTTAACAATTTTTTAGAACAGCACTATTTCATATTTTGCTATACAATTCAATGCCGAATTTTAGTCTATACCCTTTCTCCTAGAAACATAGGCAGTCATATTTGCTCACTTTTAATGGCCGAGAATATAAACATTATTATAATTTTAATACATATGCTATTATTTACCTGAGTAATTTATTAAATGTTGATTTTACGTTCAACTAAACCGTGTAAATTACAACTGTCGCTCTTTTTCCTACAAAGCCTATACTTCAACACAATGGTGGGTAATGAATGGGCAGGTAAAAATAAGTGAATTAATGAACACAGTTGATTTTTGCTGAATTCAAAAACACAGCACACTTTTCTTCTGTACCGAACGGCCGTAGTATTAATACAAGTCTTTTGCAAGATGGACAGACATATTTTTAATGGCTTTATAATACTATATATACTCACATTTTTATTTGCGGCTTTACAATTTTTTTTACCAATATTTATACGAAATGATATTAAAATTTATCACGAATTTTCAATTGAAAATATTGTGTTATTGAAAGATGCTTCTTGACACATTTAAACTTGCGATATATGGGTAATCGGTGTGTTAAATACACAAATCATAAGTCACGTATTCAGCTGTGTTCCCAACAGCCAGTTGTGTTTAGTGCGTTTATAGTACCGAGTATTCGCTTTATTGCTTTAACTACTTTAACCTTAATATGTTAACAAGGGCAAAATGATGTTAAATAATTTTCACAACCAGTTTTGTGATTCACGTTCCCACACGGAATAAATTTCATTGCTTTATATGGTATAAATGTTTCGTACCTATTGAGAAATATTCATTCTTATTCCACTTGTCAACATTGACGTCACGTCAATCCAATACCGAAAAATTTGGGCTTATCTAGATGCTCTAGAAAACAATTTTTTTTATTGAGTATATTTCTGTTCAATAACATAGTGTCCACACCTGATGAATTTATATCATGATGAATGTCAAATTGATATCATGATGAAAATTCATCACCTATAGACTCAATTTATTAATATGTATTACGGCAGCGTTGATACGAGTGTAATCGTCAAAGCTCACGGCCTAATAAATTCATTTTGATATCAAATGTCATTTTATGTGTTAAGGTAGAATTAGTAAAATAGTATCATTCTACTTTACAGCTAGCTTGCCGTATCGTTCAACTTTGTGCACAAGTTATAGATAATGTAACAGTTTGCACCGCACATTTTTTTTGTCTGGCAATAAATGCGGCGTTTTTGACATTCGCTACAGAAAAATCTGTTTTCTACAGATTCCTACGTCATCAGTGCTACCACCACATATTTTATAACTAGTAACGTGCATTGTATATGGTACGGTTTTTGTCAGCTGACACGCAACATCACGATACGATTTTACTAATTATACCTTTACTGTGCATTCAGTTTATTTAGTAAACAATTTTCGTTTAAAAAAAGGCAGTACAATTATTTGTGATGTTAGATATTTTCGCAAGTATTTTGCAAATATTTGTTTGATTCATCATGATATAAAATTATCAACGTATACCCCTTTGTGTTGATATTAATGAAAAATTACAGTTGCTCTACCGGCGTCATATTACAAGATATGATATAAAATCATCAGGTGTGGACACTATCGGTCTAATTCATAAAAAATATTTTAGGTTTATTACAGGTTTATTTGAAAAATTTCCCATATAAATGTGTCAAATAAGCGCTTAATAGACCTGAAATATTTTTTATGAATAAGGCAGTATGTATGTCCAGAACAAGGCGAATTCACATAAGGTGATCTTAATTCATCAGCTGACATAATTTCTCTGCTGTCAAATCAACCAAAACGTAAGGAAATTTTCTGACAGCAGGAAATTTTACACTAACAAATATACAAGGCGAATACGCAGAGTCGCAAATCAAGACCACGTTTTATGAATTCACCTTGGTCTAGAAAATAGCATGAGCCTGTCGATTAGAGGTGGAAAACTATCGATGTCACTATCGAAAATATTCGATAGTTTAAAAATCTTTATCGATATATCGATTAGACTATCGAAATTTAGAAAAATTATCGATATATTGGCGATACTATCGTTATAGTTCGTGTAACGTATTTATTTACACTAAAAATTCAAAGAAAAATATTTTTAGGCAAAACTAAATGAAACATTAATTTATTTCAAAGTTTAGTATAAGCAAAATCAGTGGGAGAGATTTTCCGTCATCCAGTTATTTTTGTTTATAAAAAACAACATTTACAAATTTTCGCTTTAAGTGATGTATCATTTACTATCGATAGTGACCAAAATATATCGAGTATATCAAGTTTTAATCGATTGCAGAATAAAAACATCGATAGCCACAAAAGTAATTAACTATCGATAGTGTCATCGATAGTTTTCCACCCCTACTATCGATAGCAGTCAGACAGAGAATATACAAGCCCCAATTTGTTGGTATTGTATTGAGGTGACGTCGATGTTGACAACTGGAAAGCATCTGTATTTTACATTAAAAGCCAGATTTATACTACGTTTACATACATATGTACATCTGCGCCATAAACTAAACAACATAAGCAAGTTTGTAACTAGCTTTTGAGATAAATTTAATTGCGGTCTCCACCTGACATTAAATCGTTAACTTTAACAGTAACTTCAAGTTAGTATTAAGTGTAAACTGCTCAAGTTAATACTTTTTCAAGTTGTAATACTATTGTTACTGCATTTGTTTTTACAACGTAACTCCAAGGGGCAAATTACGGCACTCGTTATCGAACGAAATTACGAAATATTTCAATACAGTTTATATTTTTTCTTTTTTTAATGCATGTTTTTTTTTATTTATTGTATCTTCAAATATGAACTAACAATAAGTATTCAAATCTTAAATCTATAAAAAAATTATTAGGCCCGACCAATGTCGGACATAAGCTTAGTGATAGTTATTAATAATACATAAGTAGTGATAAGCAACAAAAAGAAAAAAGTGTTTTCAAGCAGCTTCATCATCTTGAGTGTTGAATAGAGTTTATATGGTAACATTTTTAAATTTCGAACTGTATCGAATGCCGTAATTTGCCCCCAAGTTACAATAAAATTTCATGTCAGGTGGAGTTATAAAAAAATCGAACGCCAAAGCTGATATAAATGCAATTGAGTTTCCATAATCATTTGATTATAGTGTACGTGAACTTTTGAAATATAACGAGTCTGATATCACTTAAAGTGAAGGAGTGATATACAACGACGATAGACATGAGATTTAATTTCGAAAAATTTAATTTTTTATATAAATCTTCGTTTTTTTATATTTATCGTGTTGGGCGTATTTCGACTTCGACTACGTTTTTGTAATAGATTAAATAAGATAGAAAATTTGAAAATTTTTAATTAGTACTAAATAATTTAAGGCGGTACCAATTTTGTATCTTTTCCCAAGTGTATTGGGATTGTTAAAATAGTACCAATTTTATCATCCCTGTTGACAAGGTATTTTTCGTTTTGTTTTCTTTCGCTATTCTTCATACTTAATAATAACTTTTTTTCTGGTCGCCGTGAACAAGTGTTAAAATAAATTTCTTTTTACGTCGCAAATTTTGCGATATTAAGTAAAAATAGTTTTTAGAAGAAAAGTATTTTTAGGCTATAGACTGAGCTAGAAATGGCTTCACAGCCAGTCGAAACTCAAGGGCTGCAGCAGAAGTCCAAACGACCTTCAGGTAAGGGAGTGCGTTTCATAAAAAAGGTTCAAAGAGGCTAGTCATAGGTATAAAAAATCGAAACAATTTCCACGTAAATATGACTAAGCCAAGAGTGGACAGATAAGTACATACATACATACATTGATTTTATTGATTCGCTGTCTATTGAACTATAGTAGATATATATAAAGATATTGAACTATAGAAGATATATATGTATGTGTATGTATGATCTGATTGTTCTGTATTTAATTACTAGATTCGGCCTTTAAACAACAACGACTGCCTGCTTGGCAGCCAGTTTTAACAGCTGGCACCGTCCTTCCCACATTTTTTATTATTGGCATACTGTTTATACCTGTTGGAGTTGCTCTACTCTATTTTTCGGATGAAGTTAGTGAACACATAATTGATTACACCGACTGTATAAAAGTGGGCGAATACAATCTTACCTGTTCGGAGTATTTGGTGGCAAATCCTAATGGTGGTGCAACATGCAAATGCCAAATAGATTTTAAATTGGAAAAGGATTTCGTGGTAAGTTCCCAATGCACATGCATGTATGCGAAAGCAACTAAAATGTTTAGGAATTTGTATGCTATTATTTTTAAATCGCTCTCGTAATGACTCGTGTAATAATTAATGAATTATGTAAGTGAGTTCTCAACTTGATTTTTTTTTTAAATTAAAATTTGTACATTTGTACATCATACATATGTGTGCATTTACAAATTTTAAAAGCTAAAATACACCTCGTCACAAAAATTCATTATGAATGTTTAAATAATTACGCTTTTAGAAGCAGTTGTAAAAAATTTACACTGAATATACAGTTTCTATAACTTGTTTAACTTCTCAGGTAAAGTTACAATTATTTGAGTTAGGGCCTTTCTACTGAATAATAATAATTTGGAACGTATTAAACATATACGTTGGTGGTTCAGCGTTGTCTATATATTTCATTGTTGCTGTAACAAATCATCAGTAGACTTCAACCACACATTCCGAACAGTCACAAACCTCTTATCTTATGCACAGACTTTCAAGAACTATTTGAGAATTCACAAATAATAATATTTTTGAAAATCATAAAAGAAAAATAAGCGTAGTAGGCTTTGAAACTAATACAAAAAACCCAGCAAATAATTTATATTCGATTTCAATCTATTTTATTTTTCTACACCTTTATACAATTAGAAATCCATTGGATAACAATAAAAGCAATTATAAGGCAAAATGAAAAATAAAATCTAAAATTTAACATTTAAGAAATTTATTATTCGACATATTGTCAGAAGTCTATTTCAATTTGAAATTTATCTATATAGACAACGTTGAACCACCAGCAGATAAATTTCAAATTGAAATAGACTTCTGACAATATGTCGAATAATAAATTTCTTAAATATTAAACATATACTTAAACAAAATAATTTTCCAATAAATATTATTAAACGACTTATTTATTCGGGTAAGCAACAAAGAAATGGAGATAAAAATATTAATTCAACACAATTGAGTTATCCTCATCTCTCGACTACTGTAAATAATAATTCTTTAACAACTTCACAAGTTAATTATGCATCAATGACTTATTTTCCAAATTTAACTGAAGAACTTTCTAAATCATGTCGATATTTTACACCTAATGTTAAACTTGCCCGGTAATAAGTTTTTTGAAAATCTAAAACAACGCTTAAAAAAGGGACAGAAATCTGACTTAGTTTATAAAGTTGATTGCAAAAATTGTAATGCAGTTTATATAGGTGAAACAACACAAAAATTGACAAAAAGACTAAAACAACACGAATATGACTGTAGAAAAAATTCAAATATAAATACTAATTTATCACCATTGGCTATAAACATGCTAAATCGAATAAACATGAGTTTGACTTTGAAAATGCACAAATACTTAGAACAGAACAAATTTAAATTACAAGTACATGAAGTAAACCAAATTCTCATGCATGAGAGATATACTTGTAATGAAAAAACCGATAAGAAAAATTACATAAACACTTACTGTAATTTAATTTATAATTTCAATTGATTGTATATAATAGCTTATATTTAATTTGATTTACATGTAATTTTTAATTTTTGAATTTTGTCTGAAAAATAAAAATCAAAGAAGGTAATTAGATATTAATTATAATAATTTAAAATAAATAAAAAACTAATAATGTATTATTGTAGATCCTGAAGATGAACCAAAAAGGTTCGAAATATATAGATTAAAAAAAATTTACATTGTTTTTTATTTTCAAGCGGATCAAAAGAAGCAAAACAATATTGAAAAATATAAAATAAAATATTCAGTCGCAAATATATCATACAGATATATTTTATATAAGTATATTATGTCAATGCTATTTAATCAAATTTACTTATTGTCCTTAGTGGATGATAGATTCACTCTTATTCCAGTTGTCGACATCGACACCACTTTAACACAATACCAAAAAATTGGGGTTTGTTTACTCGCTCTCGAGAAAAATTTTGTGCTACTGACAATCTGTTTCCGTCAGTTGTTTTCGACAACGGGTACAGAAGCCCCAAGTTTTTGCTGATTGTAAATAAAGAATTATATATGTATGTATAAAATAAATAAATAACAATATATTTACTTATTTATATATTTTTCAGGGTAATGTTTATATGTATTACGGCCTGAGTAATTATTATCAAAATCATAGACGTTATGTAAAATCTCGTGATGATGATCAGCTGTTGGGCCGCCTCTCACCCACACCATCGACCGACTGTGTTCCGTTTGCTTATGCCGAAGTTGAACCCGGTGTACAAAGGCCAATTGCACCATGTGGCGCCATAGCAAATTCCTTATTCAATGGTAAGAAATTAACAGCCTTATTTACAAAAATTATTAAGGCTTTATAAAGGGTTTTTAAAACAAATTTTCATAAAAACTTTTTCTTATTAAGCCTTTATAAAGTCTTAATTTAATAATTGTTATAAGGCTGTAGATTTACAACTTTCTTTATAAGATATTTACTAAAGCTTTTATGAATAACTTTATTAGACACTTTAACATTAAGCTATGGTACTACCACAGTACCATTGTTAAATACCGGCATTGCATGGCCTTCTGACAAACAAATTAAATTTCGTAATCCACAAGGAGATTTAAAAAGAATATTAGAAAACAAGTACGCGAGACCAAAATTCTGGACTAAAGAATTGTGGGAATTGGACAGAAATAATACTGACAACAATGGCTTTCAAGTAAGAGTTTTAATTTTTTTCTTATTATACTGCAAAAAGGAATTGAGGTTTTGTTTGTTTACTTTCATTTATTCTCATATAGAATGA
Organism: Tachina grossa; assembly: GCA_949987645.1. Classification (NCBI taxonomy): domain Eukaryota; kingdom Metazoa; phylum Arthropoda; class Insecta; order Diptera; family Tachinidae; genus Tachina; species Tachina grossa. The sequence goes on along the minus strand of OX465277.1, from coordinate 25,807,690 downwards.
AGATTTAATTGTTTGGATGCGTACAGCCGCTTTGCCCAGTTTTCGTAAATTATACAGACGCATTGATCATTCGAAAAAGAATTTCGAAAATGGCCTTAAAAGTGGCCAATACACTTTGTATATCGACTATCGTATGTATTTGTTAAATTATTAGGATAATCTATGTAGATATTTTTAATGTATATTTATTTATTTATTTATAGAATATCCTGTTTCTGCTTTTGATGGTTCGAAAAAAATGATTCTCTCAACTACTTCACTGCTGGGAGGAAAAAATCCCTTCCTGGGAATTGCTTATATTGTAGTCGGTTGTATTTGTCTTATATTGGGCATTGCATTGCTTATCATACATATTAAATGTAGTAAAAGGTTTGTTGTTATAAACTAATATACTTGTTTAGTATTGTTTATTTATTATTTCTTTTAGTTATGCACATTCATTTTGCATCACAAAGTAAGTTGGGCCAATGCACTGGGCAAACATTCATAATTTTTTTTTTTAATTTTGATTAGATTACCAATTTTTATTTTTCTCTAGCAAAAAATATCTATATTTTTAAATGAACTATTTAATCGAAAGTTCGTTCGTACAGTGTATTTTAATTGGAAACAAGTACTAAAAAATCGCTGTACAGTTCAGGTTCGTAGCTTCCTCCCGAAATGCTATAACCCGTAAGGAACTTTTTAAAAAGAATCTCTTACCTATTAGGATACAAAATATATATGGGATTTATGACTGAGAGCACATGAGCTTTTTTCAAATCGCACATTTGTGAATTTTTTAAATAAATCAATGTCTAGACTATTTTCATATTCTTTACATACATTACAAAATTTATTACCAACTCCTTGTTTCTCTATTTTAAAAAATTATTTGAAAATTCGAAAATATTTTCTTTCGTTTCGAATTACAGAGTAGACCCCAAAGTAAGAAGCAAAACAGCTGACTTCGAAAATTCGCAGTTCTCTCTGCTCTTCTCGTCGTCTTTTATTTTCTAACAAAATTAATTCCGCAGCAATTTCCCGGAAAATGTTTATTTATCATGTTTATTTATCATTATCCTCTCAACTAGTATATCGTTACTAGGGTTTGGGAAACGGGAATTCCCGGGCGGGAAATCCATGATATTGATGAAATCATGATATGAAAATCTAAAAAATATCCCGGGAAAACGGGTAATTTAAAGTACACGTTATTTCATAAATATATAGACTTTTGTGACACACATATTTATAAAATGGCCTAAGTGACAGTCAAGTTTATTTTCATTCATATAAAAAACTTGTTTTATAATCCTGTTTTAATATTACAAAAGTTTGTTTGAATGATTGTATGACTAAATGAAATTGAAATACTAGATGATATTGTTTAAGTTATCTTTTAAAGTTGATACTGATATTTAAACACCAATACCCTGTTTATCGATGTCGAAGGAAATGTTTAATTGGAACAATTTCATTTAAAACAAAAACAAATTCTAAAATTTAGTTTTTGTGTAAAACTTTAAAAACTGATTTCTAAATCAGCTGCTCATAAAACAAATTTTGCTCTGAAACAGCACGATACACAATAATTATTATCATACTAATCGAAGCTCCGCCCATGAAAATCAAAAACTTTTGAGTTAAACCGTAATCGCGGATGCAGTTTAAAAGAAAATTGATTTTACACTCTCAACACTTTTGGTGGAAATCATAAAAGTATTTGTTATTTAGTCCGGATTGATAGTTAAAATTTGTGAATAAATCGAGGAAGGAACTTTGAAACCCTTAATTTTCTTAAGAAACAAGCTGACGACATAGATAGAAAAGAGAAAAAGGTGTTATGTGGGAGTACGATGTGAGCTCAAGCTTTTTTCCAAGATGGAGTAGGCTGCAAAATCATTTATCTCTTCAGAGATACATATTAGATCTTAAAATTACAATCTTTCAATTATTCCAATCTCAAAATATAGAAAAATCATATAGACCTAATCATATAAACCGCCCTCTAAGGGGTCAGATACTTCAGAGACCTGGCAAATCTCTCTCAAGTAGCAACGTCAAATTCAAAGATGTGCATAGATATTTTAAAGTACATATATAATCGGCGCTGTTCTGTAAAGAGAATCTGAGTAAATTTCTAATTTTCAAAAAATTAAAATTGCGGACATGTTTAAAGTAATACACGATAATTTTCTATCAGATATGATATTTGAGGATCTACGTAATAGAAAAATTAAAAAAAAGTCTGAAAAAATATTTCTTATATCGGAGTTAGTTTTTTAAAATAGTGCGGTTTCAAATCGGTTCGGTTTACAGAACAGAGCCGAATATGTGTTATTCAGTAGTGTACTGGAAATCTCGAGATTACTTTTTGAATAAACTCTTTAAAAAAGCTTTTTAGTTGTCAAATTGTTATAGTTTTTTTGTCGAATTGATATGCCAGTACTCTGGAATGTGGAAGTCCTACTTTTTCAAATCGTAAATTTTTCAACATACCCCGGACTTTTCTCCAAAATACATTCTATCGTAGCTCTTGAATAGAGAGAAGAGGATGTACATTAGGCAGGTTCGATTTGTATGGATGAAAAAAAAAATTAAAAAATTGTATAGTAAACATGAAATCTAAATATATGTATGTAATTCTAAGAAAATTTTGCGAAGAAATTATGGCTTTAAAATCAAACCCTATACCGCGCCTCTTGACATGAAAATTTATTTTATTATTTTCTCCAATGGATGGGAAGGAACTGGGGTCTACAACCGAAGGTGGTGAAATGGATTTAAACATCGTTTGTCAGACCGGTTATTTCCTATGGTTGTGTGGTGTTTCATTGATAAAGAAAAGTCATAGGAGATAGCTTGCAAGGTTCAGAAGTGCACCTCGCTGGGTGGCACAGGTGCCCAGAGAAGAACACCTCAGACTCTTGGATCTTCAACTGGTTCCTATGGAGCACTTTGTGGTGATAACATCCATTAAAACTCTCCTTGGACTTGTTGAATCAGGTTTGGTGAGGACAGGAATAACAGGTCACACACCAATCTTAAATGAGACCAGTTTTAGTGGGCGAATGTCCGTTACCCCTGGATTCACGTACTAAGGTCGTTGAAATTGATTTTTTTCACTGGTAATCCCAGATAGGGAGTATTGAGTCAAATCTGATAAGCTACATGAAGGTATTGTGGTCGTCCAAATAGGGTAAGGCACAGGAGCTGGTGTGTATATCTTGGGAACGAACATTCGTAGTTCTGTCAGACTGCAGAATGAATGCAGCGTTTTGCAAGCTGAGATCTTGGTTATCCTCAGGGTCAAGGAACTTGTGGGCGGAAATGTGGCGGAAGGCAAGAAGGGATACAATGTCCAATTGTAACTGCATGAGAACCCTCAACTTGCTTAGTGACAGACTATGTTGGGTTCCTAGCCGCACGGTCGGCGTCAGAAGAGGGAATGTGTGACATATCGGTGTAGTAATAGTTCTTTAATATAGGGAACTCAGTAATTGGGTGGTGGGCAGGACCAACCGTTCATGGAGAAGTAAGGGGGATTGTACAGTGTCGGGGGCTATGTGGCCAAAATTTTACTCTGGAAGATACAAGCTACTACTGGATATGAATAGGAAGATAATGCGAGTCTTGATATGGGAGTTGACTGGTCACTGCTTGGTCAGAGCAAGGAAAAAATATTTGGGAAACTGGCACCCTGATTTTTGTAGGATGTGCGAGAATGAAGAGGAACCAGAAACCATTGGACATATTATCTGCCATTGCTGCTGCTGCAACGTCATAGGCTTAGATGGCTGAGCACACGTTTGTTTCCAGCCCCTGCAAATAATATTACACTATGCGGTCCAATCCAGATGAAACAGACTAGTTACATCATGGTCCCATGTAATTATTATTATTATTATTATTATTACAAGTCATAGAAAAATCCTTTCAGACTGATGTAGGACATACAATTAAAACACAAATTACAATAAATTAGCTATTTAAGTGAACAATAATATTACGTTTTATAACATTCAAATTAGATGAAAAATCAAAAAAACGTGACATTTCATTGAAACAGCAGCATAATCTTCTCCAAGGATCATTCATTGCAAAGTTAGTTTGGTAAGTGGTGACATGAAGCAAGCTACAAGATCGTAATGATCGTTGAGGAATATGGAAGTACAAATCATTCAATATAAACTCTGATGGTATATTGCCATTGATAAGATTCATGAGAAATGATACATTGAGTATGGTTCTTCGGCTTTTTAATGTTGGCAAATTGATTTCAGCTACCCTTGACGAATAAGAGGGAAGGGTTAAAAAGTCTCGATAGATATCTTTTAAACAATATATAAAGAACTGCTTTTGTACGGATTCGATGCGATCAATGTGAACATTGTATAACGGATCCCATATAATTGATCCATATTCCAAAATCGGTCTTACAAGCGATATGTATAAGATTTTAATAATGAGCGGGTCTTTGAATTCTTTTGCCCATCGTTTAATAAAACTCCACGGGCTTTATTTACACTCATTGAAATGTGCTGGACAAAACTTAGCTTTGAATCAAGCAAAATTCCCAAGTCTGAAAATGTGCTGACCAGTTCTAATTTACAGCTATTGAGAAAATAAAAATGAGGATTATGTCTTCCTCTGGAGAAGCGCATATGTTTGCATTTTGCTAGGTTTAGTTTCATTAAATTGTGAGTACACCATTCATAGAAATTATCCAAGTCATTTTGAAGTTGAATATAATTCAACTAATTTTTCAAACTCAAAAATAATTTAACATCATCAGCATACAATAAGATGTTACAGTATTTAATTGATTCAGTTATGCCATTTATAAATAGTAAAAACAACATTGGGCCAAGGTGACTGTCTTGTGGTACTCCAGAGGTAACAAAAATTTCCTTTGAAACTGCATATTTAAATTTGATGGTTTGAGATCGGCCACAAAGATACGATTTTATCCAGTTCAAATAAATACCATCAAAGCCCATTTTATCAAGTTTTACTAATAAAAGTTTGTGGCTCACTTTATGGAACGCTTTGCTGAAATCGGTTTAAATGACATCGGTATATTGACCATTAGTAAACCCTCTATTAACTATCCAGCAAAAAATTAGACATTACCATCTGAACTACTTGCCATATAATGACTTACTTTTTAGATTACCAAATTGAAGTACTCGCTTACAAAACATATTACTTAAAATTTTAAAAATAGGAAGCAGAAGTTGAACATATTCTTTGGGTTTTAAAAGAAGACGTGAAAATATTGCCAAAATAAGTAGTTATTTTAAATAAATTATGAATATTTCTAAATTGCCTACTTATTTATTTTAAACTAAAAAATAAGTACTTAAATTTTGGAAAATAATTATTTAAATATAAGGAGTTCTAAAAAATTTTTTTTCATTTACGGTTTTAATAGAAGTTCATCAATGAAAGCAATTGAAATTTTTCTAAATATAGTATTTAATTATAAGTAAAAATAGAGGCACTGATACGAATAAAATATAACCCACTTCAATTGAGTTTATAAAAGAAATTTAACAAAATGGTGCATTTCGTAGTAAAACAATAAGTTTTTTTAAATTATTTAAATTTTTCTTTTAAAAGTTATTATATGTATATTTAATCAAACTGAGTTTTTAATCAAGACCTTCCATTTACTCAAACAACGGCATATTTAAAAAAAGTAGTTCAATCAAGAAAAAAAATAACTATTTCCCACAACGGAAAAAATAATTAATTCCTAAAATAAACAACATAACTACTTCTCAAGAATCGATTATTTTAGTCTCACGCCTTGTTAAAATCATAAGTTTGTAATCCAGTAAGGAACAGCTTCCACCAAAAATGCTTAATTCCAAACTCGATTACCTTTATTGAAATTTTTTGCTGGGTAATTTTGTAAAATGAAGTATGTTGGTTATAGGTGATAAACCTTTACGAAATCCGTGCTGGAGGGGTGTAAGTAACGACGAAGCTTGATGTGTAAGAAAGTCGATGGTACATTTTTCGAAAAGTTTAGGTATGTCACTTAATTTGGCAATACCCCTGTAATTTATTACATTTGACTTGTTACCAGATTTGAATAAAGGAACAATGTATGATTTTTTCCATTTTTGAGGAAAATATCCTTGCTTTAAGGAAATATTAAAAATAATCGATAATGGTGCCGCTAAAGCAGATGAGCAGTTAATTGAAATGCAACTTGGCACACCATCCGGTCCACTATATATTGATGATTTCAAAGTTTTTATGCAATTTACTATATGAGTTGTGCTGACTGAAGATGTAGATATTGTCATGGATCATGTCTTTTTCATACAAGCATTCAATGCTGCACGATAATTGTGCAGCATTGAATGTTTAAACAATTATGATAGTTCTTCTTATGCACTTACTAATTGTATGCGAGTAGTCTGTAACTATTCCAAATGGGCTAGTTTTGGGGTAAGTCTGATATAATGCAACATTGGACCATGTGGTCCAACCCTAGGACATCGCAATGCTAAATCGACCACTTTTTTTCATATATTTGGAGTACTCGTACTCCTCTTTGGACTAGAATTTACATGCATGTATGGACTAATCGCATTATTTGCAGGGTGAGAGCATTAGTGATATAGCAAAGTGTAAACTGGAGGATATCAGGGGCTTCTTATGGGAATTCAGTGGCTCAATGAAAGATAATAAGGAATTTCTGGGTATAATGGGGTTAGATTTTTGCTAACGGGTGCTAATAGAAGGGAATGAACGAGCCGAGTCTCCGATTGGAAATGTGTTGCAACACCACCCTCTAGTTAACCTAATAATAAGGCAATATTACCGATTTAAATGAAAGCAAGATCTATATTTTCAAAGGGGATATAATTTAGCAAACAGAGCTATTACAATATCCAAGTGAAATTCATTCTTAGCGAGAAAAAAATTATATTACAAACGTTTGGCGAGAGAAGTAAAAGTGCAGAGAGAATTTCGAATTTTCCTAGCCATCTGTTTTGTTCTACGTGAAAATAGGGAAACAAGGAATATCGAAAAAATTGCCGGGGAATTGTTGTTCAGAATCGGGGCTGATTGTTGAATCGAAATGAAATTATATTTTAAGCTACAACAACCTTTATATATATTTTTGTGGGACTATTTTCTTTGAAAAAAAACATGGTCTTTTTCCATGAATATATCGCACTAAAATGTTTTTTTTTTCGATATTCAATGTTTCCCTATTTTCACGTAGAACAAAACAGCTGAAATGGAAACAGCTGCCTAGGAAAATTCGAAATTCTCTCTGCACTTTTACTTCTCTCGCCAAACGTTTGTAATATAATTTTTTGTAATATAATTGTTTTACCATTCAATTTTAAAAAGAACAAAAACTTTTAAATTAACTGCAATAGCGGCTGTGTTTGTCAGCTGATGCCTTCCCAACTGTCAAAAAATATATCTGTGGCAAAAAGGTAAAAGGTTTAAACCGAGATAAGCTAATTTTATAGCGCAATGACTTGGTGCTTATCTTTTTTCGGCTTATAGTCTGTGTAAATTGAATAATAAATAGTTTCTAGTCATATTAGTTATGGATTCACAAGGTTAATGGTTCTATTATCGAAAAATAATTCCATTGAATTAATTGTCTTCGTGCTAAGTAATTTTTTAAACACTTGAAAATTTTCTTTTTATTGTTTATATTTCTTAAATTTTGGAGCTTCGTTTGCATTATTTTCAGTTGCCAAATTGTTTCAATCATATTTTTGATAATATTTAGGTAATTGGAGGAAGTTGCCATACATGATACTAATATTTTAAATTCAGTTGCGTTGCCAATTGACAAAGCAACTGAAGTTCGCCTCGTTATTAAAAATAATATTTTTAAAGGTCTTATGAAATAAATTATTTTATATCGAAGGGGGAAAGTAGGACATCGCTCATAAATGTAAATGTATACATAAATATTTATTTATTATCCTCCCCCCCCCCCCCCAAACTTCAGCTGAATTCGTACCTGCCTTTAAAAAAAATTATATTACATGAAAAACTCTCGCTTGAAGCACACAGAAAACACTCATCAACTTGAGTGAAATCCAAATTTGCTGATAAAAAAATATGTACTCGTATCAAGTTTAAATGGCTCATTTTTTTCTTATTATGTTTGTTGGAGATAAAAAATTCTTTTAAAGAATTAAGAGAAAAACAAACAAGTAAAATAATTTAAATTTAGTATTATGGTTAATTTCTTATTTCTACTTAACCGCGATTTCAATAAATACATTTTATTGTTATGGTTTCAACAGGTCGAGCTTGATTTTAAAATAATTACGGCTTCTTAAATTTTTCTACACAGCAACGTACATATGAATTTATTTATATTACTCATAATAACATATTTGCGGTAAATATATGTATACAAGTGTGTACATACGAGTATTTACATCCATATGAGTATTCCGTATAACGTAAAATAAAGTATTTTTGTACTTTCTGTGAATTCTTGAAGTTTATTTGTAAATTTGACTGCGGTTTGTCTGTCACAAACAGGAATGTTTAAAAACTTTAAATAAAAATGATCGTGAGTAACACTTTTCTTCAATCACATTAGAGGGCAGAAGAGTGAGAATTGAAAGTAAATTCAGTAAAGTGTGACTCTGACTCGCGCACGAATGGTTCCGTACGAACACTAGATATGTAATTTAATACAAACTTCAGCTATATAATATATAGTTTTGGCATTTTTTTTTTGGTTTTTGGCGTTTTTTCAATTTGGTGAGTTTTTTCATTTTTGAGATTTTTTTCATTTTGGCGTTTTTTTTTCGTTTGGGCGATTTTTTTTAGTTTTGGCGTCTTTTTCGCGTTTTGGCGATTTTTTCGGTTTTTGGCGTTTTTTCAATTTGGCGATTTTTTTTTCATTTTGGCGATTTTTTTAATTTTGGCGATTTTTTTAATTTTGGCGATTTTTTTTTTATATAAACAATTATTTTGTGGGGATTTCCCTAGGCTAATCTTTGGTCAAGTTTTTTGTTTTAGATTTTTAATAAAACAATTTTAATTTTAAAAATCTAAAACAAAAAACTTGACCAAAGATTAGCCTAGGCAAATCCCCACGAATACTTAAACAACACATTGGTCAAACAACAATATAAACGCAACAATTATTTTGGTTTTGGCGATTTTTTAAATTTTTGGCGTTTTTTCATTTTGGCGATTTTTTTTATTTGGGCGATTTTTTCGAATTTGGCAATTTATTTTAGTGTTAGAATTTTTTTTTTAATTTTGGCGATTTTTTTCGTTTTGGCGATTTTTTTTAATTTTTGGCGATTTTTTTGTTTGTTTTGGCGATTTAATAATTTTCGGACTTTTTAGTTTTACCGTTTTTGAAAATTTCAAGTGTTTGCCTCTTACGGTTTCCAAGATATAGCAAATTGTCAAAATTACATAGTCAAAATTGCATTAACTGATGGACCACCCTTTAATTTAAATTTTTTTAAATTTTAGTGTTAATTGTTTTAGTCTGTATAAAAATACACTAATTTTACAAAATTCATGTTTCAATATACATACATATGTACATACAATTGTATGTATATTACATGGGATTTTAACATTTTTCGTTGCTCGTTTTGGAACACCCTTTAATTTTTAATTCTTTTGTTGTAGCGGCCAAGGTTCTACATAGTCTGTCCAAATTTCAGGTCCGTAGCTCTTACGGTTCCTGAGAAAATACCGTGTGATGGACAGCGTAGCGAAAACAATAGTGTTCCTTTTCACCTTTGGTGTACGGAACCCTAAAAACAAATGGTCTGGCATTGTAATATTTGCAAAATGGTATAGTATATTGGTACTCACCACTCAAAATTGTTAAGTGGTGATCATCAATATGCTAACCTTTTCGCACATGCTACGATGCAAGACCATTTGCATAAGTTTGTCAATTGGGCTATTCTCTTTCCTATATATCGTATCTTCCAAACGGCTGGATGGTTTTCGACAGTTATAGTGCATTTCCATAGACATACATATGTGTTTTGCTAAATGTTTTTCCATATATATGAGCAAAACACCTCAAGTAACTTGTTTTGCAACAAATCATGTAAAAATTTCTCCGTGCAACACTGCGTTGCTGGCTGAAAACTTCAAAAAAAAAACAAAGCCGCAATATCCCAGTAAAAAAAGACACTCCAAAGATGTCATGAAAATGTAGAGTTTGCAGTCTGGAAGTAGTTCAAATTTCGATCCGATCTAATGATTTTTACATAGGGTTGTCATTGCAAGAAGTTCTCTTTTTCGATGCCTAGTCACCGAATTAGAAGCAATTTTAAGAAAAATTTCCTTTTTTGTGTTCTATGGTAATATTTTCATCTAAGAAAAATTTTAAAAAGTTACATATTTTAACAATTCGTTTCTTTTTATACGAATTTAAACGCGAAACAGTGTTTTCATGTAAATTTAAGCAAATAACTTCTAAATTTAAAGCGAAAATTAGTTCATAAATTTCTTTCAAAAAATCGATTTTTTGAACATTTCGGTGAGTATTTACTAAAACTATGGAAGAACTACAAGGTTTTGAGTGATTAAAATAAACTGCTACTTGGTTTTTTGCTAACTATCGGCAAATTAAAAATATCGATTTTTTGGAAGCAATGAAAATGTGGTTCCTTCAGAATGACTTCCATTTTTTTTGCTGGGATGCTGATAAAAGAGGGCAGTAATAAAAGATATTATCCCAATTCACAATCTTGTGCAAATGGTCTTGCATCGTTGCATGTGCAAAATAGTATAGCATATTGATATTCACCACTTAACAATTCTTAGTGGTGAGTATCAATATATCGGGTGTTTTTTTAAGAGGTATAAAACTTCGAATTGAAATAAAACACAAGAAAATCGTTTTAATGTCCATCAATTTGGATTTATTGGAAGGATAATTTTATGCCATTAATGCTTAAATATGATTTTGGGCATGTGGCCGCCGCGGCTGGCTCGAATAAAGCCAATTCTACAGGTCCAATTTTCAACCACTTTTTCGAGCATATGGGGCCGTATGTTGGCAATAACGCCACGAATGTTGGCTTCCAAGTCCCCTAACGTTTCTGGTTTGTTGGCGTAGACGAGCGACTTCACATATCCCCAAAGAAAATAATCCAATGGTGTCAAATCACACGATCTTGGTGGCCAATTGACAGGTCCATTCCGCGAAATTATGCGCTCATCGAATGTTTCCTTCAATAAATCGATTGTGACGTGCGCTGTGTGGCATGTAGCGCCGTCTTGTTGGAACCACAACTCATCCACATTCATGCCATCCAATTCGGGAACAAAATAGTCGGTTAGTCGGCTCCAATTGCTGTGCACGGTGGCGAATCGATTCATTCGGGTCCTCTTCAACACTTTGCTCTACAGCGGCAATTGTTTCTTCGGTGCGTGTTCGACGTCTCTGCGGATGCGTATTATCACATAGAGTAAACGTAGTGCGTAAACGATCCATGGTTAACCGAATTAATTGCTCTGATGGACGATTATGTCGACCATAAAATGGACGGAGCTTGCGGTAAACTTCGCGAACTGAACCATTATTTTCGAAATAAATTTGCACGATTTGCAAGCGTTGTTCTTTTGTCAACCTGTTCATGATGAAATGGCAAACCAAACTAAATATTAATCACTTGACAGCTGACAAAATGGCCGCCAGTTAAAAAAGTGATGCCAACTTAAAGTTCTATACCTCAATAAAAAACACCCTTTACTATACTATTTTGCACATGCAACGATGCAAGACCATTTGCACAAGATTGTGAATTGGGCTATTAAATTCTTTCAATTGAACAAACCACAATAGTTGTATTTACATTGGAAGCAGTAAGGTTTGTTGCCTTGATGATACATCAAATTGATTTCGAAAATTCGTATGCCCAAAACACAAATAAACATAATGGTGTTTGACAAAATAAAACAATATTGCGGATTTTTGGCGCGAAATAGTCGTGCGTTAATAATAAAAAAAGAAATAAACCAAACCTATTGAGTAGGGTATCAAAATAAATGAAATTAAAGGAGGATGACAAATATACGCCCCCACCCCCTATTATCCAAATCACGACATGTCAAATCACGCCGATTTCAAAATATTAATAAAAGCTAAACCAATGCTTTTGTAAATTGCACAATTTATAGCGTTTGTAGTTGAATTAAAATATTCAAATGATAAAAAGTTAAATTACAATAAAAACCCACTAACAAGTCAGATATTAATAGTTTGTTTTTGAAATCACTGTGATTTTCAGAACAGTTCCGATATACAATTGAATAATGAATTGGTTTAAAATGATTTTGAAACTAGTTGACACCTCTCTTAAAAAGTGAATATTTTCATCGTAATCGTGACAACTTTGATATTTAGTTTCAATACTTAGAGCCTATTTCACCAACACATTTAAATGACAATTCACATTTAAAAGTCATTTTCCATACAAAAATTAATAAAATCGACATTTAAATATTAATTGATATTTAAATAGAGTTAGTGAAATTTGCCATCAATTTCTAAAAAGTAAAACGTGATTGGAAAAGTAATCGATCTCTTCAGTACATTACTTTTAAATTGACGTTTCTGTAGTCAGGTTTTTGATATTAATTAAAATTTTATTTATTAACTACCCCCATTGTGTTATCGAATGACGTAAATATTTTGTAAATAAACCGAAAACTCGGATTTTTTAATGCAACATTTCGAAAGTTTTTAAATTTTGATATTGGATTATTATTAACATAGGTTTTTTGTAAATATCTTCGGAACTACATAATCGATTTAAGAGTTTGATATCTCGTTTTGAAAAACATGACAACAGCTTTAAAAAAAACTAAAAAAAAAATATAAAAGAAATAAAAAAAGCAAAAAAAATATGTTGCAATATGAAAAATGGATTTTGCCACGCCCCTACGCCCGCAGACCGAAAATCAAAAATCACACTTCACAGTGTCATCCGCCTGAATATTCTGAAAATTCTCTGAAAATTTCATTAAAATCGGGACAGCCGTTTTGGAGTCCATACGTTACATACATACACACATCCTCTTTTATATATATACATATATATAGATTATAGATTACTAGCTTAAAAAAATGATTATAGTAATTTTTTTTCAATAGCAACAAAATTTTGAAAATTGCTCCACAAAAAGTTATTTGATAATCAATTTTTGAGGGGGACACTGCTTCCTCACCCACAATTTCCATTAGTGGACTTTTTCCATATACAAAAAGGATTTTGAAAATTGGTCCACAAATGATAAAGTAATGTGATAATCCATTTTTTGCGAGTGCATTTCGCAGAGTCAAAATTAAATGTGAAAATTTCAGGACGATCGGTCCAGAGGTTAGATCTCCTATAAAGTACAAGCAAACAAACAAATAAACAACACACATTCCGTTGCAAATATACGATGAATACACACGCTTCTAAATGACAACATCGTTCATATAAAAATAATAGTATAGCTAACTAGATTTTCTAAACAAAAATTAAAATTTATGTATATATTTCCGTTGAATGTTTCATTTAGGGCCATTATTACAACCTAAAGTTAGGTAAAAGTAGGATTTTATCGGACGTACAAAAAGCTTTCCATTATTGCAAATTGAATTTAATTTACCAGGTAGGGTAAACTTGCCTGTAATTTATCGCTCACTTTAGGTTAAAGCAAAATTTTGCAAATGATAAAGTATTTTTATATATCCGATAAAATCATACTTTTACCTATCTTTAAGTTGTAATAATGGCCCTTAAAGTAGTTTGTCGATTTGGTAAACGAATCATCCAATTGTCAAAATTTATTAAAGGAAAACTTAGCTGCAAGTTTAGTTTTCTTCAGAATATCTTAAAGTGCTTAAAATACTTTTTTAAAACAACCTCACACCAAACTGTAACTTTTTTTCAAAGATTTCTGGAAGAGTTTTAATATCTTCATCAATATTACAATACGTCGTTAGTTAAAGGTAGGACTTTATCGAACAGTGCGAACTTTCTTTTAATTTATCGCTCACTTTAGGTTAAAATAAATTTTTGCTGCCTTATTCATAAAAAATATTTCAGGTTAATTAAGCGCTTATTTGACATATTTCTATGGGAAATTTGTCAAATAAACCTCTAATAAACCTAAAATATATTTCATGAATTAGACCGTTAATAACGAAAGACTTTTTATATGTCTGATAAAATCCTACTTATAACTAACGCCGAATAGTAATAATGGTCCTAATGTTGCTCACGATCATTCTTATTTGAAAATTTTAGTTGATTTTAGCACACTCTCTTTTTCTGTCGATAAGGTAAGTAAAGAAAAGTTCAATCAAATCAATTAGTATCGAAATTGCATTATGATATTTCATGATAATTTTTGCGAGAAATTTTTTCTATTTGCCAATAGGAGCGGTAGAGAAGCAACTGATACATAAAAAATTATGTAGCATGAAGATTCAATTAGATGGTGAAAGTTTTCTTACAGCTACTATTCATTTTATTCTTTAAACTTGCATTTGCGTTCACACGAAGAAATTTTCCCTACAGAAATTATTATATATGTATACCTGTAGCTAGCTTTAAGATTGAAATACTGTCAGAAACGAATTTCTAGTACTTGAATATGTGTAAAACTCTCTCTAATCCTTCACCTTTCGAGATATAAGTAAAACTTTCTGCAAGAAAAATTTTAAAATCTAGTTCATGAACATGTATAGAGAGTAGAGATGGGCGCGTGTCGATACGACACGAACACGAATACCAAGACGAAAAATTTCGTCAACACGATACTGCACAACACGTACGAAATGTTATTGGTATGGTATTGAAGATCAGAAAATTTACTTGATTTTTTTCAAGAGTCGCTTTTAAAAATATGCCACCGAGTTGGCACTGCCAGCTGATACTATCTTGCACCAAAAACTATCGGTTTACGTACAGAACTTTAAGCTTCAGAGGCCCATACAATGTCAACAAATATGCTGGTGTTGTGTGTTTTACGATACAAAATATTAAGGGCATAATTTTGTAAAACGCAACGCTTAGCGCTGACAAATTTTGTATGTATTTTGTTTTTGTAATTTAAATTTTTCCATCTAAAATTTGTTAACGCTTGTCGTTCCGTTTTACAAAATTGGGCCCTAAATTTTTTCTCTATTGGAAATTCATTCATATATATTTTTGTGTTTTCGTGTCAATTTTGCTTAATACGAAACGATCCGAACACGTACAAAATTAAATTTTTTGTCACGAACACTTCGTGTTGAGTCGTGCGTATTCGTCTCACAAAAATAAAAAGCATGACACGCGCCCATCTCTAATAGGGAGTTAGTATTATTTCCTGGTACACTCGTGTAAGAAAATATTCAAATGAAACGTTTTTATAAAAAAACCAGCTGAACCCGGCAAACGTTGTCGTACCCTCAATCATTTATTTCTTTTAACTCCAAAGTACTCCACCTTGTAGTCACTTGTTTGGTCAAAAACAAAACGAAAACCGGCTATTGACTCGAACCTGTGCTGAAAATTTCAGCTCCACAGCTCTTATAATTCCAGAGATCATGCGTTAGGAACAAACACACACTACGATTTTATATACTTATATAGATTAAGAAAGAAAACATTCCAGATACTTTTATGCTGAAGGCTGTAAGTCCCGGTCCAAACTTGCAATTTTTGTTGCAGCAGTTCTTGAATATGTGTGAGAGTTAGGGGTGGAAAACTATCGATGGCACTATCGATACTATCGGTTGCTAATTTTTTTGTGACTATCGATGATTTAATTCTGCCATCGATTAATACTCGAAAACAATCGATATTTTTTAGTCACTATCGATAGTAAATGATACACCACTAAAACCAAAAAATGTAAATATGTTGCATTTAATAAACAAAAACAACTGAATGACGGAAAAACTTATTTCGCTGATCTCACTTATTTTTCACACAATTATTTTAGTTGTGTTATTTATTGAACTGACAAATAAAATTCTAATTTATTTTATTTAGTTTTATTTAAAAATATTTTGTTTTTAAATTTTTAGTATAAATAAATATGTACATTATACGAGAACCCTACAACTTCGATACTATGACGATAGTATCGTCGATATATCGAGAATAGAATAGAATAGAATAGAATAGAATAGAATAGAATAGAATAGGGGAAAGATCTGGTCCAAACACCGGCACTGCGATACCTGATGGATCTTTTGTACCATAGATCTGTGAATTAGATTAAATCAACTCAGTAGTACAGATATTGGAGAAGCTCGCCTAATATCATCTGAAAACAGAAACTCAGAATGAAAAACAATCCTTGTACTGTCACATAATATTTTTGTAATTATAATTAAAATTTTTTTATTATAATTGCAAAATGTAACTGCAATTGAAAACCTTCAATTACAATTACTTGTAATTAGATATGTTCCATTTACAAATTAAATCTGGTTGTAATCGTTTTTTGATTGTAATTAACCAAAACTTATTATACATGCATCTACATAATAGAAATAAATGCCAGCCGATCCATAAATCATGCCTGGCACGCGTGAGTAATATTTTATAATGAAATTTTGGGAGTTATTAATTTAACATCCAACAATTTTGGTAAACTGATTTTATTTCTTGCGTTTCAGTTAACACATTATTTGATTATGCAAGTAGGAATGTTTTTATATAATTTTCCAAGTTTATTATTAACTTATAATTGAATGTTTTTGTAATTAATAAAACAAAGTAATTATTACATACATTTTCTATAATTACTTTACTAAGGAATTATTTTTGCAATTAATGGTAATTATAATTGGTGATTTTTCGATTGCAATTACATGCATACATGCAATTTTAATTCTTTTTTTTTCAATTACATTCACATGTAATTGCAATTGAAATTTTTTATACCACAATTTTGCTTTTAAATGTAATTGTTTTTTTTAATATTTAACTACAATAAAATGTAATTGTAATGGAAAACTTTCAATTGCAAAAAATGTTGTAATCGATGTGTAATCAATTACAAAATGTAATCATTACTGCCCACCCAAGTCTGCTTTTTATGCACATTTTATAACTTTATTTTCTGCAACTTATTGCAGCACTTTTATTCCTTCATCTTTTGACGAACTGCAAATTGAATAGAGAAGTGTTATGGGGAAAATAGCAAAATCAATATAAATTACATATACATATAGACTTCCGGGTAAAAATTTATCTGTGAGTAATTTAAATACATTTATCTCAACAATTCTGTTATATACTACACACTATTGCCCATTTACGTTAGAGATAAAAAAAAATTATTTTTATTGCATTTTTTAGTTCTGAAAATTATGTGTTGGTATTACAGAAAACACACACACACACACACTTTTTTAAATATCCATATTTAAATATTATTTCAACTCGCATATTTCAATAGTTTGAAATTTTACTGAATGATTTTTTTTCATTATTATTACTTTCTTTGCAGTAATGCGGAAATGATCAATGTCAATCCTCGTACACCATATTCGTAAATGATAACAGAGCAGCATGCATGTTTAAGAATAAGAAAGATTTACTAAAATTTTTCTTGTTATATGTAATTATTATGATGGATGTCCCAGGTTCGAGCCGTTCTACACACTTCAAATAATTGAGCAGAGACAGAAGGAAATAAAACATATGACAAACCTACAACATTAATTTTTGCTTTTAAATTGTATAGAGTTATTTTTAATGCTTTGGAGCAATTCACGATCAAGTTTTTTTTGAATTTATCTTGGAAAAAATACAAAATTTTATTTTAAGAATTGTGAACATTCACTATTGTTGTTTCGAAATAACAACTCAATTATTCGAAAAATGATTGAATTTTATAATGTTACAGTCTTTTGTTTTGTTTTTACCTCAAAGATCAAATAAATACATACTGTTAAGTACATATAAATATATACATACATTATATATAGTATTAAATGTTATAAGCACCTTATTTATTACAAAATAAAATTCACTTGTGATCTACTACTAAACACAAACACGAAATACAAATAAAATATTTAAATTAAAGTACAAAAAATTATTCGATATTTTTATTTTACTTTCTATTTAATTCAAATACCTCTAAAACCCTTAAATATAAATGATGGTACATCGGTTAATAATAGTTCACAACCCTTGTTTTACTAAGGTCAAACGGAGACAATAGCTGCTGGTATCGAATATAATTTATTAATGGTCCTTCGAGCAGAATTCTGCCTTATAATAACTATGTTGTTTTCATAATGCTGAAAACAGCTAATCCTAAGCAGCTGAAGCTGCTAATTTATATAAGGATATACATAATCGTGATATTTGATAGAAAACTGAGAAGATAAGAAAATACGAATGAACTCTGAACTCTGATTTTGACTTTGTTGAAATCGCGCAATTTCAGACAAAACTGAATCAAAGAAAATTGAGTGTATAAGAAGTTCTGAATGATACCTGAGGCTTTTAATTGAGTGTGTCAAAATTGTTTCATTAGAAAAAAAAAGTAATGTGAGTCCGATCACGTGTAAACATCTAGTAATGAAAATTATTTTTAAGTTGGAAGTACTTATGCTTTTATTATCTTTTTTTTAAATTAATTAATTAAAAGTATCAAAACTTTCAATATTGTAAATACATATGAATTTGTTGGTTTTTGTTTGTTTTATTAAACTTATTTGGTTAGTAAATGGGCACACTGCAGTATATGTATATGTACTGCATTCAAAATTGCAGTAAGCAGTAAATTTACTGATTACTAAAAAAATTCAGTAAATTTTTACTGCTAATGAAATTTAATTTGCATTACCAGTAAAATCATAGGGCCGTAATCACAATAAAATTGTAGCAAGTGGCAAAGTTTTTTCATTCAAATTTTGAAACTTTTGTATGAAAAGCATTTAGCCACTTGGTAGAATTTCATTATGAATAAGGGCATTACTGATTACTGAAAATTCAATGCACCTCATCATATAACAAATCATTCAGGCAATTTATAAAAATTGTAGAAAAAAATTTTAGTAATCAGTAAAAATTTACTTGTTAAACATTTTTTATTGTTTTTACTGAAACTTTAGTGGTACTGCAGTGCTCATCTATGGTAAATGCCTTTACTTTTACCTTTTAATTTTTAATTCCTGTTGTTCATCGTTTAGTTGTTGCTGTTCTTGTTGTTGTGTACGCATTGCCATTAATATAAATTCAGTAAAAATGCGACTTTGACTAGCGCACATTCGGTTTTGATCATTTTTTTTTTTTTTTGATTTAGCTTTCTTCCTTTTTTAAGTTTTTTCAGTTTAAACGATTTTTTTTTCAGTTTTATCGCTTTTTTCTCGTTTTGGCGTTTTTTTCTCTTTTTGTTTTTTTAATTTTCGTAATTCTTTTCATTTTGGCGATTT
Source organism: Tachina grossa (assembly GCA_949987645.1). Classification (NCBI taxonomy): domain Eukaryota; kingdom Metazoa; phylum Arthropoda; class Insecta; order Diptera; family Tachinidae; genus Tachina; species Tachina grossa. Next base: position 25,788,276 of record OX465277.1, on the reverse strand, counting down.
TTTCATTTTGGCAATTTTTTTCTGTTTTTTGGGGTTTTTTCATTTTGGCGATTTTTTTCTGTTTTTGTTTTTTTAATTTTCGCAATTTTGTTTATTTTGGCGATTTTTTCATTTTGGCGATTTTTTTCTGTTTGTTTTGGGGTTTTTTTCATTTTGGCGATTTTTTTTCTGTTTTTGGGATTTTTTATTTAGGCGATTTTTTAATTTGGTGCTTTTTTCATATTGGCGATTTTTTTGTTTAAGGATTTTTTTCATTTTGACGATTTTCCGGTTTTTCGCGATTTATTTTAGTCCTAGAGATTTTTTTTAATTTGGTGCTTTTTTTCGTTTTGGCGATTTTTTTTGTTTTTGGCGATTTTTTTTATATTTGGCGATTTTATATATTTTTTTTGATTTTTTAGTTTTACCGTTTTTGAAAATTTCAAGAGTTTTGCTCTTACAGCAAGTTGTCAAAATTACAAAGTCAAAATTGCATTAACTGATGGAACAGCCATTGATTTAAATTTTTTAAATTTAGTGTTAATTGTTGTAGTCTGTATAAAAATACACTAACTTTTAAAATTTCAAGTGCATATATGTACATACAATTGTATGTATATTACATGGGATTTTAACATTTTTCGTTGCTCGTTTTGGAACACCCTTTAGTTTTTAACTCTCATGTATTTGTTGTTGTAGTGGCCAAATGTCTACACATTGTGTCCAAATTTCAAGTCCGTAGCTCTTACGGTTCATTTTCACCTTTGGTGTACGGAAATATACAGAAAAATAACCGGCGGCGGCGCACCGTCGGCTTCGAGCCGGTCGACTTGTTTCTCTGCTTGGTATTGCTTCTTTCAAACACTAATACACTCATACATAGCTCACACCGATTTGACAATGCAAAGCAAAAGCAAAAAGCAAAGAAATCTCAGCAAAGAAATCTCAGCAAAGAAATCAAAGTCAAAAGATTTTTACCCCCTAGCGTATAGATGTTTACACATCAAAAATTGTCCGTCTAACAATAGTTTTCAATATAATTTTTTGCAATAATATGAACTTTGTTTCTTATCGAGAGAATTCTGTTATTTTCTGTAAAATTAATGACTGAATTATTTGGCTTAAAAAGCAATACGAACCTTAGCCCGTTCAAATCACAAATATCCTTTTGATTATTTGATATATTAAATTGGGCCACAATGTATAAAATCATACAAAAATGGTTTTTTTGTAACAAAAGTTTTTCTCTTTTAAAGGTTGAGGCTGTACGCATATAAACTTTGCATACCGTATGTATTTTCTAATGGATTTTCAATTCACCAGTGATAAAATACCAAGATTTTTTGATTGAAAAAACGATCTTATGTCAGATATCATGTATGCATACATTCTTATATGGCTCCATATATTAAATCTTAATTCTATATATGGATCCACATATGAAGAGCTTCATAATGAAATTTCCATATATGAGCTCATATATTACAATACATTTCATATATTAGTCCATATATTAGTTCATATATAATAGTTTTGCAATGTATAATCCCATATATTTCCATACATGAATTCATACATATTCATATATAGTTATATACATTCATATATTAAAAATATATGGATCATATATAATTTTTTTAGCTGGGAAATGAGAATTTTTACATTGCCTAAAATAAAAATTTTCTTATTTGTCACAAAGAATAAGGGGGTTAAGTTTGAAAGGTTTTTATAATTTTTATTGGGCATCTTCTCAATATTTCTTATTTAGAGTGCACAACATGCTATAAAAGCATAAGTGTAATCCGAAACGGATTGGGTCAATATAGATTCCCCTCTTTTCAACCTAACCTTTCTGTAACCTAAAGTTTATGCCAATAAGCCGACTTCTTTTGGGTTTTTTAAAAGAAAATATTCGTCACGAAATGGCAGCCATTACTGTCGAGCTGCTGAACCGTCATAACAATTTTTACCACTAGAAATGAGTGCCGCCAATGCCACTGTTTACATTTGAATGATATTATTTTCAAGCAATAAATTATAAATTGTGTATTTAAATGTATAATAAATATTGTGTCGATAAAGGGGTTACTTAAATAAAAACTTCCTTTTGAGCAATGTATCAGAATATTTAAATTGTTCTTATGCGAACGCCAAACTACTAGAATGCGCCAACAATTATGTATTTTCCCTTCCCTACACAATTATTCGAATATTCAGCTATTCTGAAAAATGTACACTATGCTGTTAATGCAGCGCTCAACGCTTTGAATTAAATAGCTCTCATAACTTAAATAAAAATTTAAAATCTTATGAAAAAAGCGAATAAATTTTAAGTTTTAAATCTGTATATAATTTTTCCATGCAAATTCTTGCACCAACAACTCTGTTGCCACATTTTTCTTTTGTTTCTGTTTTTGCTACATATTATTTTTTTTAACTCATAATTAGTCCAAAAAAATGTTTGTGTTTGTTTGGCCCAGAAACCATTTAAACGGATACAGCAAAACAACAATAACCTTGAACACAATTATTAATATTATTGAAGCATTAATAATACGAACACGACGACGAGTATGGATGGACGAAAGGAGCACCACTTTCCACTTTTGTACAAAAAAGTTGGACTTGTTTCAGTTTAGCTTTTTTATGTTTTGTAATTGTTTTGTGTGAAAGGGGGTGTTGAAAGCACATTGCATAAAGAAACCTACTTTCGTGCTACACACTAACAACAAAAACAACCACACAAACATCAACATCATCCCCCGTCTCAAATGTAGCCAACATCATCATTATTATCATCGACAGCGCCACTGTAATCGGCAAACTTATGCATTTACAACCATGTGTGCAGGTATTATGTATGTATGTACATGCATACATATTATTGCATGAATATGTATATGCATATGCACATTTATATGTATGTAGTAGTTTACGATAATTATACTAGATATTAAGACCATGATTGTATGCTAAGTATAAGATGGAAACTAATTTGTCACAAGACAAATTGTAGGTTGGCGATGCGGGAAGGCAGATTTTCTATCGATTTGATATACCACAAGCAAAAAATATATAAATCCGAACATTCAAGTCAGTCAGTCCACCTAAACCCTTCATCGGGCTGAGCACTTCAAAAGTAAAAAAAATATAAAATTTCACAAAAGCAAAACAAATTTAGTCGGAAAAAAGGACATGGACTACTTAAAGGAAACGCATGCGCTGCAAAGAATACGCCAAACGACCTCGTGTGACCAACATCGTAAATATGAGCACTACATACAGACAAACACATTTGTTTATGTATGCATGGATGTACATGAGTAATGAAAATCTATTGCACTTGTATAATATGATATCCACTTGCCCACAAAACAATAAACTGCCACATTATGGAATTAATTACCGTAAAAATTGGAATATTACGGAGACAAATTATACAATTTATATAATGACACAGTTTGATATGCATTACATTTTTTTCAAAAATGTTCCAAAACAAGAGCTTTAAGAGAAGTGAATAAGATTAAGAGCATTTTCCGGGATTTTGGCTTGGTTTATCATTTTTTTCGTTTATTTCACACTAGCGCCAGAGGGAAGACATTGCATTTGAGAAAACTGCAGCTCCAACACAGCCCATCATTCTTGATCCGGTAGTGTAGACTCTGGCGTCAAACTAATTTCATATTTCGCACTTTTTCCATTGCTTTCTTAATCTCTAATTCCCATAATGAAGACCCTGATATCCTCCAGTTTACATTTCCCGATGTCATTAAAGCTCTCATGGAAACGTCTGCTCAGCTTTCTAAGCCTATTTTGGTTTTATTCTACTTTGGTTTTATTTTGTTTTGACTGTCAGCTGCAAAATAGCCAGTTTATAGTGATGATAATGATGACAAGTGTCTTGTATCTTTTTTAGAAGATAAATTAAAAATTAAATATGGTGTATAGAAGAGTGGAGAATCTCTATACATATTTCTAACAAGTATGGTTTATATAAGTCAACCATTTGCACAAAACCAATGTTGCATCTTAACAATAGTCTTTATAAAAAAAATTTATATTCCAGTAGGGATCGCACATATAAAATGCAGGTTTCGGAAATTTTATAAAAACTTCTATGACGGCTACTCTTTACCATTAAATTCAAATTCGTTACGGCACAAGGTTAGTCAAAAAATCTGACGAAAAGCGATCGTCTTCTGACGAACTTGTAGCTCCATTTATCAGTAAATTATCTGCTGCTATTAAGTAACATGTCCTTACTTATAAAGCAGTTTTTAATGCAAATGAATCCGGAATTTATTAAAACGGTTGATGATCTGCATGATTAGAATACTGATGACTCAAGTGAAAAAGATATTGACAATCAAAATATTGTTCCTGCGAACTCATTAACAAAAGTAAAACATGTAAGTAACTATTTATATACAAATGAAGGTTAGCCGCGAATAACGTTGTAAGTGACAAAATAATAATTTTTCAGGAGAGCCAAAAAACGTATTTTAAAGCAAGAATGTTTTTTCATTTAATTTTTTTCAGCTTATCGAAAATAATGATAACTAGCATTAACGTTTCTCTTTATATCTCTGTTACATTTATCAATTATTTTCGACAATTTCGTTTCATGATTTTGTCAGTTACTTACAAAGTTCTTTTACTGTAATTGTATTTTGACGGCGATAAGATGCATAATTTTGGATTGTTTGCTGTTTGAACAATGCAGAGAGTAATGTTAACGGTAATCTGTGAAAAAACTGGTTTTGTAAAAAATGTCTTATACAACGTTATTCGCGGCTATGCTTCAAATATATAACCTAAGACCTGTTAATTTGAATTGAATTAATATTTTTAATTTTTTTTTTAATAAGAAATAAATTTAAATTAAATTATCTGCATCTGTTTCATTTTATATACATGGAAAAAAAACTGTTGTTCAATAAAACGAATTTTCCAACTTTACGAAAAGGCCTGATTGGCACTATTGGACGTCCACTGTGTGTATAATATACATATGTATAAAATAACAGCCCCAAATATTATGCCTTATCGTGGTTGGCGTATTTTAAATACGACTACGACTGTTTGGTAATAGCTTAAAGAAGACTTCAACAGTTTTTCTTTAATCTATTACTTAACAGTCGTAGTCGTATTTAAAATACGCCAACCACGATAAGGCAGATTATTTGCTATATGTATATGTATTTGGTTTTATCGATTTTTTATATAAGTGGACGTATGAGTAATATAAAATTTAAATATTACGCATACGCCCGCATGGTAAAATTATTCTACGAAAAATAGAACAAATAACATAACTTAATTTTTGATATACGATAACTTCTCACAAGTTACAGAAACAAACCAGTGGTTTCCCTGCATGTAACTACTTATATATACATTTATGTACATATGTATGTATGCAAATCGCTCCTTTACTTTAACAACGTCATAACCCTAAAAATTACTAGTTTTACCAAAAACGAGTTTAAAGTTTAAAAATTTCAACAACTCTATGCAGAAAGAAAATTTAATTTTCCACTCAAGAATTGAGTAGACAAGATATTTTTGTGTGAAATTTTGCACAATATGAATTTTTTGAGTTAAAACGTTGTTGTAGTAACTGAGCGATATGTATTAAATAGAAAATTGTATAAAAAATACATAATGCAAAACCATAAGACTAAATAACAATTTGGCGGTTTTACATATCTCCAAAGGTGTACAATGCGATAAAATTATTCTGGCAACACTAAAGCAATAACAAATCTACAACTGCTCGTAAAGCCCATCATCATCATCATCATCATGGATAGCGGTGGCAAGCACATTATAAATTTAGAGGGGCCATGAGGAAACTTGTTTTGGTTTCGAAAACAAAATCACAAAAACACAACGAATATGAAGTTGTGCAGCTACAAAAGCCAAAAGGATTCTCCGTAAAAATAAATAAATAAATATTAATTTCATTATTCATTAACTAAATTATTTAAACTAAATAGTTTATGAAAAAAATAACAAAAAAATATTAAATAAATTTCGTGATTTTATGGAAACATTTTGAATGCTTTAAAATTAGAAGATAGAACTAATAATTAAAAAAAAGAAAAACTATGTGCACGTAATTATGTATATATAACGGTGTTTACTATAAATAATTAATACTCACAGTTATAGTGTAAATACGTACATACATATGTATTGTATACAAACATATGTAAATATGTAATAAATAGGTTCTTGAGAGTACATAGTGCGTTTAAGAGCGTTTAAAAGAAAGTGTCCTTTTTGTATATTATACACGCTCTAATACATGCACACACATATACATATGTATGTACATATAAGATATGCAGATGTACAGTACATATCGTCGCATAAAATCTGAAAAGGCGTAAGTTACATTTAAACTATTTTATGTTAAAACTAAATTTCCACAAAAATTTTAACTAAAGTACACTTGAAATACAAGTTAATTTTTTTTTTAAATACGGCCGTATATACATTTTATGGTATTGAGTTCTGACTTTCGTTAATAAATTCGATATTTTTGGGCATACGCTGATAAACATATTGTGAGTTGATGGATTTTCGTTAATAACATCATATCAAACAAAAAGAAAACTTTGAATTGTTTCTAAGTTTCGCCTTTTTGGATTTGGATTGGCGATATGTACACACGTACTAATATACAAATGTATGTACTACATATAAGTATTTGGAGCATGTTTAAATTCCGACTAGTTTTTAATATATAGAAATGCTTATATACCCACATAACCGTTACATTGTATTGTTTGTTGTGCGCTTAAATGCATGTGTTCACATTGCCTAAATACACTTGCACGTGACCCACTAAGGAAACAACTAATCGTGTTTTTGTTCATATATTTACCTAAACATTAAATTCATCAACATAAAGAACAACAACAGCATTGACACCAACGAAATTTTAAATTACATCATTATTATCATTTCCTCGAACAGGAGCACGTTATTTTATAGCTTTTTATGCATAAATGGTAAATGTACATACATACATATATATTTACATATTAGCCCTTAATTATGAAAATGGTCTAATTTTTATGCATTTTTGCTTCGAAATATTAAATGAATCTTAGAAAAACTCCAATAATACTCGTATTTATAATAAATATTAAATAATTTTATGTTAATCGAGACTAGTAAAAATCTAAGTCAAAATGTTGCAGGCATAATATAAAAATATGTTTTGATTTCTTTAAATGTAATCTAATAAATATCTCGACCAAAGAAATATATGGCTTAGATCACTTTCATAATTAAGGGCATATATGCATGTATGTATATTGCAGACTTATTTGTTAACTACAATTTTGCGAAATTTCCCAGACTTTTTGACTTTCCGGGAAGTGCGAATATAAAATCACATTTCGGAGTACATAATTGGAAAAAAAAATTATGTAAGCTTGTGAAGTGAATAAAAGGATAAGATGAACAATTCAGTGAAATAGGCATTTTTAAAATACAAGTGAATTTTATTAATGTTGGTTTTCACCGACTTCAAAATTATATATATATATATGTATAATATATATATAATTATATAAATTCAGTAAGCCCAAGATATTCACCCTTACTCTAGTTGTTGGCGTCAACGTCACTTTAACACAATACCAAAAAATTGGAGTTTGTGTACCCTCGAAAACAACTGTCTCCTGTTGGAAGGTTTATGCTATTTTGTAGACCTTAGGGAACGGAAATAGATTATCAGTTGCACAAAATTGTTCTTGACAGCGAGTACACAAGCCCAATTTTTTGGTATTGTGTTAAAGTGACGTCGATGTCAACAACTGGAATAAGGGTAATTGACATACAAGTGGATAAAGTTATAACAAACTTGAAGAATAAATTAAAAAAAGTCTGCATGCATACATACATATCGTCACATTAAATGCAAACGGACTTAACTACACTTTTATATTTTTTTACAGTAGAAACAATATCAATAATAAAAAAGCAGTTTTAAAAATATTCTTCGAAATTTACTTGTAGTATGGATACTTAAATGTTGTTAACCATTTATTTCCTTTTTAGGGTTCCGTACACCAAAGGTGAAAAGGAACCCTATTGTTTTCGCTACGCTGTCCGTCTGTCCGTCTGTCCGTCACAAGGTATTTTCTCAGAAATCGTAAGAGCTACGGACCTTAAATTTGGAGTATGTAGAACCTTGGCCGCTACAACAACAAATACATGAGAATTAAAAATTAAAGGGTGTTCCAAAACGAGTAAGGGTTTTCATGAGAACTCTTAAAATTGCCATTTGTGCAATTGGGCAAACTTGCGAGACTTCATGAAGCCCCTTTTGAACTTTTGCGCAAACAGTGTATGTAAATTTGAAACAAACGTCAGAAATTTCATTTAATAAAAATAAAATAAGAAATTTTCCTGCAATTTTTAATTTAAAAATGTATTTATTTATTTCTATAAAAATAAAAAAGTGTGTGTCTGTGTCTAAAAATGCCTAAAGAAATCCAAAAACGCAAGAAATTGTTGACTACAAAGTGCACAATTGCACAGATTAAGTTTACGAGTCAAAATTTTTGGGGCAATCTAACAGGTTTGTGTGAATAAATTTCTATACAATTTTTGACATTTTATTTACGAGAGTGTAAAAATGCACAATTGCACAGTTTGCGAGACTTTTAAACATTCTCATGAAAACCCTTAGTGTATTTTTATACAGACTACAACAATTAGCACTAAAATTTAAAAAAAAATTAAATTAAATGGACCGCCCATCAGTTAATGCAATTTTGACTATGTAATTTTGACAATTTGCTATATCTTGGAAACCGTAAGAGGCAAATACTTGAAATTTTCAAAAACGGTAAAACTAAAAAATCCAAAAATTAAAAAAAAATCGCCAAAATTAAAAAAAAATTTCTAACACTAAAATAAATCGCCAAATTCGAAAAAATCGCCAAAATGAAAAAAAATCGCCAAAATGAAAATAACGCCAAAAATCGAAAAAATCGCCAAAACGCGAAAATGTCGCCAAAACTAAAAAAAAATTTTTATAAAAAAAAAATCGCAACAATGAAAAAAAGCGCCAAAAATAAAAAAAATCGCCAAAATTAAAAAACGCCAAAAACCGAAAAAAATCGCCAAAACGAGAAAATAAAGTGTCAAAACTAAAAAAAAGGGCCAAAACTTAAAAAAATCGCCAAAACCGAAAAAACGCAAATAACGCCAAAACAAAAAAAAACCCCAAAAACGAAAAAAATGTCAAAACTATATATTATATAGGATGAAGTTTGTATTAAATTACATATCTAGTGTTCGTACGGAACCCTTCGTGCGCGAGTCAGAGTCGCACTTTACTGAATTTATTATATATATTTAAGCCTTTATGTTAGTTACGTTCTTTGCAATAAAAAGGTCTAAGCATTTGCGTGAACATGTAGTTTGATAAAATGAACAATGACGATATGTAAATATCGTTACCTTAATATAGAAAGGCTCAAATTCATCATTTTTTGAAATCGAGATTTTTACATTTTTCGATACATTATAGATCTTCTTCAATTGAAATATAAAAAAATAAATCAATTTTAAAAACATAATGAGTTAGGGAATTTCTATATTAACAATATGTGCTATATAAGGCATACCTTGGAGTGCAGTTTAAGGTCCTGATTTGCTATCTTACACTATAGCACGACTCATTCACAGGAAAATATTACAGAAGTTTGACCTACTTTAAAAAATAGCTTTCAAATGGCGTTTTAAGTCACACAGAAATATACAAAAATAATGCAAAAACACATGTTTGTTTTGTGTGTACACTTGCAATTATTCCTTATAAAAGAAAAATTTCTTTGCTTTCGTTGTTTAAGCAATGGCTGGTTGGTTAGTTTACGTGGCTGCCTACTACACGCAGATATTCAAGTAGAATCTACATGATTCCTTTTTAAAAGGACCACTACACTCATCAGTGTCAACCTATGTAGAACCGTATCTAAATATTTTGATACGGTGATCGTTAATAGATCCAACCTGTCGCGTTGAGATATCTGACAAGGTCACTCAACCCAATCTCAGATAAATCTGAAAGATCGTCTATTACACAACTGCCTAAAAATTTGTGTCTCGAGAGATGCAAAGCTGGACATTTGCAAAGAAAGTGGAAGATTATATCTTCTTTGCTTTCTTCTCGACAATTTCGGCAGAACTCATTATAGGACAGACCTATCCTACTAGCATGTCTGCCGACCGTACAGACTAACCAATAGAAGTGCATTTAAAATGTTAATGAATAAGGAAAAATTTAAAATATTATCATATTTTTCAAGCACCAACAAAATTATCAGCCGGTTAACAATAAATACAACTCTCATCGCATGGAAACTATCATTTTATGAACATTTTAAAAAATTTTATAAAATCGCACGTTTTGCCAAAAGAAATCTATTACACAGTTACATTTTTAGTCCACACTGCCGTAATTTGTATATTAAATTCACATTATAAAACTTTCATATTTTTGATTTCACTTAATTTATTAAGCGCAAAAAATAATTTCGTTTATAAAAATTTTTTAATAATATCAAAATAAAAAAAGAAGAGAGCAGTCTTAGGACACCCGGTTAGATCTATGCTGCTTTGCTATATATAACAAATTTCATGTTTTAAATAACAATGCAATAAAATTAATAATTATATTATGATAATTCAAATTCTCTGCAATCATTTCAAAACGTTTCCATTTATTTAACATTATTTTCTTTTCTAGCTGCGTACTTCAGAAAACGAAACAATACAAAATAAGTGCGTTCGAGAACTCAAAAATTTGTACAAATTTTTACTATTTTTTACGGGATTGCGTTCGAGTACACAAAATCCAGTAAATGAGAGGGCGAATTGAGAGAAAAAAATGACAGTTCTTTTACTGAGTAAATGCAAGTTTTTACTGGACAAATTTTTGCCAGTAAAATCCAGTAAAATGAAACCATATGTTTTTAAATATAAACAAACAATAGCAAATGGAAACAAAAGTTTTTGGTTTTTAATGAAATTTTAAAAATAACAAAAAACAAATGTATGAAGTTATGAACAATATTGCATTTATTTAAGTTTGATGCCAAAAAAAATATAAGGGTATGTTTTATGTATTCCACGGGAAATTAAAACGTGCGGAATTTTCATAGAATTGTTGGAAATATGTATTTATAACAACAATTTCCCAACGATGTAATTTCACGTGAAATGCAGAACATAACCGATTGTTTTTAAACGTGAATAAAGTTAATAGATTTTTATAGTTTAATTTTTGTTTATACATATAGTCGGACGGTTACTGGTTCCCCGCATGGAACATTAAAAAAATTTAGTTATTGATCTATTAAATATGATTAATGTGTACATTTCTTAAATTTGTTTTCAGTTTTTCGATATCTTGAATATATTAGGATATATAAAGTTCTTTTCCCATTGTATATTTCTCTTAATAAATGCATTCATTGGAACTACTTGAAAGGAAGTGAACAATATTGTTGTGGTGATTGGTATAAGCGAAAACAAACATTTTTGTCTTTTTCTGTACATCCTAATTATTCACGTCGAGGGTAAAAAGTTTAGAAACTTTAACGGCCTGACGCGCGATGTCGGCAAGTAAGCTATAGAAAGTTTCTTGTCGACATCGTGGGCCAGACCCGTAAGTTCAAATAAAAACATATGTATCTATTACTTTTATTATTATAGAAAATATACTATGGTGTATTTTTATAAAACAAATGAAAAAAACATTCTTCATCGATTTTCTCAAAACCATATAATTTGTCCATGCGGCTAGCCAGTAACTACCCAGCAAAAAAAATCTGATTTGGAAGCACTAACAACTGAGGGAGGCAATGTACTGTTTACTTGATCACAAAAGCTTCGAAAACTGCTTCTGAAAAGCACTAACATAACATAACATAACAGGCTCTCTAACAAAATAGAGGAAAAAGTAAAAAAAAAAATTTGCAAGCTAGTAACTTTTGCATCTGAGTACATAAAAACTATAGCCCAATTCACATTATTGTGCAAATGGTCTTGCACAAGATTGTATAGTATATTGATACTCACCACTTAACAATTCTTAGAAGTTAATGTTAAAGTTAGCTATTTTATGTCAGGTGGAGACCGCGAGTAAGGGAGATAATGTTAGAGAATCACTTGGTGTTGCGTATGAATAAGGAGATTTTTTTGTGCGAGATGAGCCAGCTAGAAGCAATTTATTCAGCTTCCAAAAAGCCATAATTTTTTGCTTTACCAAAGTGCTTCACAGAAGCAATAATATATACTTATGTATGTATAGTTTTGTATATTGTCTGCAGATAATGCGACTATTCCATACATGTATGTAAATACTCCAAAGAGGAGTAGGAATACGCCAAAACGACTCCAAATATGTGAGAAAAGGAGGTTTATGTCCTAGGGTTGGACTAAATGGTCCAAATTTGCATTACATCGGCCTAACCCCAAAACTACTCCATATTGCATTGAATGCTTGTGTGAAAACGACATGATCCATGACTGCATTAATTACATGGACCATAATGTAACTAGTCTGTTTCATCTCGATTAGACCACGTAGTACAATATTATATTCAGGTTTGTTTGCATATACATATGTAAATACTTATGTATAATTTTTTTAGCGCCAAATTGTCTATCAGCTGTTGTGTATATTTTACTGGATTTTACAATTTTTCCGTTCGCGTACTTTTAGCTGCAAACTTTTTTATTGAGAGTAATTTCTTTAAATTACTCAGTATTTACTCAGTTACTGGATTTTACTGGAAAAGTACTCAAACGCACCTAATGTTACATTTATTTCCGTACTCTGCTTTTAAGTACAAAGAAATCAAAACAAAAATAAATTTATAACTGTAATGGTGTCGACTATTTTTGTCCTAGCTTTTGTTGTGGCATAAAGAGCATAGCTCTAAAATTACACATTCCCGTATGGAATTTTGGGTTTATTTTTACAAGGAAAAATCATTAAAGGTTTTCATGAGAACTTTAATTGCAGGGCTATAAAAGAGAATGTTGTATCAAAAAGAGCGTAGAATGAATCTCTGATGCATTTTTGACAACTTTTTTGATTTAAGTTGCTCCTCCAGGCATCCTACTGACAAATAAAAAATGTTCATGCAACTAATTTCATGAAAAAAATGCTTAATGTAAATTAGGTATTTGTGTAAAGGAATTTCCATTAAATTTTTGAAAGTGTATTTATGAGAGTGTAAAAATGCACAATTGCACAGTTTGCGAGAATTTTGAATGTTTCATGAAGGCCCATATTGTCAGTATCAATCGGATTCTCTTTAGTTATAACTGTTTACTTATTTAAGGGTAGATTTTGTAAGTACAAACGATTTTTTCGTTTTGAAATTTGTATGGAAAAAATGATTTTTGAAACGAATTTTCGTTATTTTCCATACAAATTTGAAAGGTTTAGAAACGATTTTTTTTTACAAAATCTGCCTATTAGTGTGCTGTATGAATCTTTATGTTGAGATACTAGTGCTGTCATTCAAATAAAAATTTTTCGAATATTCGAACAAATGAATGAACGAAAATGTTTAATTTAGAATAAAAAATTATTCGAATAATTTTTGTCGAATATTCCTTAATTACTTTGTATAAAAAATATTTTACATTTCATAACTTTTAAGTCGTTAAAAATAGAGTTTTAAGTAATTAAATTACTTCGAATTATATATAATTGTGTAAGCTTGTTTGTATATGTTCGTTAAACGCATCTTTTGTTTTCTTGCTGGGAAAAGATAATGGGCGCATTCATAAGACGTAGCAGTTGAGCACAACAGTTGTGAAACTTTGCCAACAGTTGGCCCCAACAGTTACGTCTTAGAAACGGCTTGATGGATATAATTTAATTTTATATCTTTATTTTGTTACTTCATCGCATTTGTAATATAAAATTTAACAAATACTTGCTCCTTCCACCTAACAAAGCATATAACAGGCATAACTCTATTCGAGCAGCTGTTTAGGCTGAGCACAACACGTTGACTATATGTAGCGAAAAAATTTTATGATGGAAAATTACTCAACTGTTGAGTGGAGCGGAATTACTCAACTATGCGTTTCTAAGACAAACGCTCAACGGTGTCGCAACAGCTACGTCTTATGAATGCACCCAATGCATCTTGAAACAGGGACCGTAACGTCCGTAACGTATATGTTTTATTTTAAAAATAACTTAAAAAAAATAAAAATAACAGTTATATCTTTATTTTTATTTATTTCTCAGAAAATAAAAGTTATTTTTTGAGTTCAATTTTATTTTATTTTTTGCTCAGAAAATAAGTTACTTCTTGATTTTAATTTTTTGCTTGAAAAAAAAACGGTAATTTTTAAACTGTATAATATAAAAATATTAAGTTTTTTTTACAGACTGGTGATAAATTCTATTAACAACAGTAATTAACAACACTACGGTATGCCCAGTATTGCACACTTCTATTTTCGAAAGAATTTTAAATTTCGATACATCATGGATTTATAAAAAACGTCTGATTTTCCACTAACTTGCATCTTGTTCTCATTTTATATTTAAAGGATAACAAACATGACATAAGACAAATTTTTTTTAATTTTCAGTTTTAGAAAAAATAAAGAAAAGTAAATTATTAAATATATATACATACATGTGCATGTATGTATATACATATGTATATATCAAATTCAAAACAACTGTACGTTGTATAATGACATCGTCACCAACCAGTATAATGCAACAAAAATTATATACAATATACATAAATAATATTTTTCCAAAATAAAAACATTTTTACTTACAAATCGTATGTACGTACGAGTATGTATGTACATATATACAAACTTATGCGATTATTATATTTTTTTACATTAAAAAAATAAAATTACAGATAAAACCAAGTTCTGTAGAGAAGATTGGTACCGTTTTATGCTAAAGATACTAGATTTTATTTTTTAGTTTTTGTTGTATGACGTGTAGGCGTGGTTTTACGATAAGAAGTATTTTATTGACAGTGATTGTGCCTTGAGTGGAAAGTTAGTTGTTGCGATACAAAATGTTTGATTTCAAACTGCGGGCATTAAGTCCCAGCCGCAAAATCGTTTAATAATTTATCAAAATATGAAAAAAATTGCAACAACAAAATGCATACGAATATACTTTAGCTCAAGAAATAAATCTCAAACTCATTACGTTTTAAGTGAATAGAGTTATTTAAGATCTTGCTGTGTTCGGTTAGTTCGTCATTCGTATCTAAAATCTACAGGCGTCGACTTGACAATGGTTTACAAAAAGCAAAATCATACATACATACAAACATACATACATATTTGCATATCATATAATAGTGGATATACATATAAAAAAGTGATTTTAATTAGAAAAAAAAAATTCCAAGTCAGTCCATCATTTGGCAACCTAGCTGTATCAAGATTGTTAGCTGCCTTGTGAAGGGCTTCCTTGTAGTTTTATAACAACAAAATTCAAAAATAGTGTTAACTCAAATATTTGCTAAAATGAAATATCAACTGTGATGAATATCAGAATATGTTAAAAATGATTTTAAGAATGTATCCTAGAATTTGGAATTGGATGTACAAATGTACATGCATATATATAAAATGGATGGCAGCTTACATTTATTATGTAAAAAATTTTATTTTTTAAATTCTGATTAATATGTATGTGTCGTGGTTGGTCATTGGTTGTTTTGTTTGTGAATAGTTCGTGGTTCAAAAACCACAATTTTTTTAGACTCATCTCTCTAAAAATATTTTATATATTTTTATATGTTTCCAACACAAAAAAATGTGCCACGCCAGCAAACAAAATTCAAATTGTAAAAATTTAAATTACACCAGGAGAAACCGATGCATTCGATTTCGAATAAAATTTTAAAGGATTTCGTGTTAAATTTTATTAAAAATTTATTGAAATTACGTTACGTGCGATAATCTGCTCCCCGTAGATGTTTTAGAAACATTATTAGATACTATTTTTTAACATTTCACAAATACAATTAAAAATTAAAAAAAATGCTCTGAATTGAAAACTCAAAGGCCTTGGTGGAAGAATTCTAGACCGCCATTTTCGTTGAATTTATGTCAGTCATTTATGGTTCAGTAATATCGTTCAACGAATTGGATTTTTTTTAAACGAAAGCTACATCGTATTCGAAGTCGAAATACGACAATTTTAATTAAGCTCACTGTTTAATGACTCAAAAACAATTTTTTACCTTACTTACCATAAATGGGGGTATTGCAATATTGTGCAATCTGCAATATTTACTGATTGTTATTTCAACTTGATTATAATAATTTTTTTTGGATTTTGATTGGTGATTAAAAAATTCCAATAAAAAAATCAACATTATTGGTATTGATTTAAAAAAATGTTCAATAAAAATTATTTATTGGAGTAAAAAAAACGCAATATTTAATATATTTGAAATTTTTTTTCTTGCACAATCAGTTTATTTTAGCATAGAATTTTTACAGCCTTATTTATAAAAATTATTAAGGCCTAATAAAGTGTTTTTAAAACAAATTTTCATAAAAAATTTTTCTTATTAAGCCTTTATAAAGTCTTAATAGTTTTTATAAATAAGGCAATTAAAGTATACTTTTTTGATACATATGAGTATGCCCCATTATGTGGAAATTATATCCCAGCAAAAAATTTCCCAAAAAGGTAATCGAGTTTGGAATTAAGCATTTTTGGTGGAAGCACTCCCCTACTGGATTACCAACTTAATGATTTTAATAAGGCGTGAGACTGAAATAATCGATTATTGAGAAGTACTTACTTATTTTATTTGGAAACTTGTTCACGTAATCTATTTAATCTAAAAATATTATTCTCTTCATTTAGCAACTTGTACATATTTTTTTTAAATTTTAGGTAATGTGATTTGGAAGCGAGTAATCAGAAAAGTAAGTCATTATATGTCAAGTAGTTCTAATGGTAATGTGTAATTTTTTGCTGGGTTTTTCCTTAACAGTCGAAACATAGGAATATAGGTACATTTTAAATTGTCACAACTTTATAAAAAAATTCAAGTTTTTGGACTGTTTTATTAATTCATTTACACGTCTGGCTAATATTTATTAAGTAACATGAGATTATGTATAATCTGACGATATATTATAAAAATTCTTATTTTTCCATTTCATTCCAATCGTTTCATAAAAGCTAGTTTGTATGTTGATTGCACCTTAAAATTTTTGAATAATTTCATTGATTGGAAATTTTTTTCAAGCAATATTTCTTTATTGATATTGCAAAAACTGGCAATACCAGTGAATTTTTTTATTGCGATTGCAATAATATTTTTTATCAATAAATTTGTAGAAAAAATATTGCAATAAAAACTTTTGCAATTTTATTGATTGCTATTGCAAACGGAAACTGTTCGAATTTCTATGTTATTAACATTATATTCGAACACATTTCCGTTTCGATTCGAATTACATAATAACCCCCCTGATTTCAATAAATTTTTATTGCAATACCCCCATCTACCCGCAATGTAGCACTTTTATTTTAAAACTAATTATTTTTATATTAAAAATTAAACTTTTTGAATTAATAATGCAGAGTTTTTAAATTAAGAGTGTAACGTTTTAAATTAATAGTGAAGAATTTTCAAATTACTGATGGTAAAGAATATCTAAATATGTATCTAACATTAAAAAAATCCGATGCATAACTAGCAAATACATTACAACATTTTTAATTTCTCAAAATGGGTACAAAACTTAAATAGGGTATAACTTTGGAACGGTAAGAGCAAATTCAATATTTCTTTTTAATGGCTCAAAATTTATCGACCTCTTAAACTGAATCATTAGTTATTTTTAAATTAATAGAAATCTTAAAAATTATAAAGCATTATTTTTAAAATTTATGCTAAATTTACAAAAAAAAAAAAAAATATGCATAAAGGGTGCTCAAATGAGCAAAAAAATTACCGAAACTTATAACATCTGCACATAAAAGTATTTTGAACAGTTTTTTTTAAACTGACTTAGTAACCAAGAAATTCGTGCTAATGTATAAGCTTTCAAAAAATGCTGGGGCAAAAGAAAAAATAAATTGGGACACACTAATGTCCCATACATACGAGTATGTATGTTTCGATGTTACAGATAATAATTAATTAAAAATGCGACTTTGAATTTTTCGTTAGTTATGTGGTTTTGAATTTCAGCTGACGATATATAAGTATAGGATTGAAGAGGATAATCACAAACGCCAATATTGGGATTTATCAACTATTTCAGTAAAGTGGCGACCACACAATTCTTTAATAATTTCGTAATTTCGAGGTAATCTTTCGTGATCCGCCCTCTGTTTGTTTATTTTTTAGTCATGACTCATGACACAAGGTCAGCATCTTAAAAGGGACTGTGACAAACCCATGCTTCCCAAACTGACGACATCTTCTGCCTAATGGTCTAAATTATGCTATGGACTAGTAAACAAAACTTCATAGAAAGCTAAAACTTTTTAGCTTTAGTAATACCTCAACATATGTACATATGTCAAACAGATATTTATTTATTTATTTATTTATTATACATACATATGTATTATACAAAGTAAATTTCCATTATGTGGTGTTGCACAAATATGGGCGGGGTAACTAGACCATATGCCCAAGATGGTATTAACAGTATTTTAAAAGGTTTTGTGACTGACTGTACACGACCTATGCCTTCACATAGGAAGTAGCAACGTGGTTGTTAAAGAAATTCCACAAAAAACCGGAAGATTATACGGTTATCAGTGCCAGATCAGTCGACCAGTGCGAGCGAGACGAAAAACTCTCGAAGGCCAAACAACATACACAAGCCTGACCGCACTTAAGAAATAATTACAATGACGCGAGAGATGTTCCTCAATCCAGAGCTGCTTTACGACTGTGTCAAACAGATATATTTAAGTGTTCCCGGTCATGGGATTGCAGTATCATGTATTTTTCAACATAACCTGTGATGATCTTGGCCGTGACAGGTGAATGTACGCTTTAATAGTAAGTACATATGTACATACATATCGTTGGTCACAAGTAGAAAGGCCCTAAATCAAATAACTGTAACTTTACAGGATAATGTAAAAACGTAATAACAGTACAACTTATTTTTTACACTATTGCAATACATTTTTGTGACGAGGTGTATTTGTGTGAAACGTATTGGAATCACTGAAAAACTCAATTTCGTCAAAATACGAGTTAGGACACGTTTCTACTTGTGACCATCGATATCTACATAAATACATATGTACATATCGTCGTCGAAAATCTAAAAGTACGTACATATGTATCATCAAAAAACGCTCTTAACCACACTAGTTTTCCAAAGTAAAACATGCTGGAAAGCATTTTTAAGACTGATTTACCCTTTTCGCACTTGTTATTCACATGCTGATATTTAATGAACATGCTGATATTTAATGAAGAGCATCCAGTTCAACGGGCATATTACAGAGGCGCTGAGTTTCATTGTGAAACTTTTATAATTTGTGTATATATGGATGCAACATTCAATTTGTTAAACTATCATTAGTAACAAGTAGCTTACCTGGTAAGTCGAAAACGATTTATTTTTAAAATTTATTTTATTTGTAGAATTGAAACGTATCCTTGCTATTCCTCTTTATAAAAATTACTGCCATTATACTGCCATCTATGTGAGAATACCAACAGCAACTATAATAATAACTATAACCTGAGTTGCCAGCGAATATTTTAATTTACGCTGCAGCCACACGTTCAATAAATCTCTTTCAATCTCATGGCACATAATGTTTTAAATGCCACCGACGAAGAAACGACTCAAATTTGTAGCTTTTATGAATTTCTACTGTGACTAGCTTTTCAAATTGAAAATTAAATTGCCATGTAAATGGATGGGTGAAATTGAAAGCAATCTAGTTTTCATTTTAAAAAGTATGATTGTGTTAGTGAAAGGAACATTTAATGTGTAAGCTTAAAGTTGTACATATATAAATATGCTGTGAGTTTAGCTTCTTCCAAAGTGTATTACAAAAGGTTAATGAAAGTGCAAAAGTGATTGATTTGTTTTGTCGTTTTTCGCACATCTTGCAAAATGTTTGATAATTCGTCCCTTCACTCAAATTGTTATCAGTCCTATTCTGAACACTTTTCACAGTTCTTTATTACTTTATATAAAAAAAAATCATTGAAGAACTTTCGTGTAAAATTAAATAACTAGAAATAGAATGTCTCTCTAGCTCTTAACTTCTCTCACAATCTGTTTAGAATAGAAAGATTTTTCTATCGAATAAATTAAATTCCCTGGAAATTATTTTTTGGGAATATTAAGAACTAAGCTGTATAAATATATATGACAAGTTAAAACTATTTAAGACAAAAAAATATAAGTAGAAACTTCTCGGTTGTAGTAGAGTTGCATGTACTCGATATAAATAAACATACTTTGGCCTTTTTCATAACGAAAGGCTTTTAAAAAATAACTGAAGTCAAGCACTCAAACACTCTTTAAAGTAAAGAAACATGAGGTAGAACGCTTTTTATAATTTAGTGCAATTGTTTTCCGGCGCGCAGTATTGGCTCTGCAGCTGAGGGGATCATAATTGGTCGCAACTATTACAATATAAAACGTATGTAAACGATAAAGATATATTTTTAAAGTGCTTTAAAATAGCTTTCTAATATTTAAAGTTTTTTTACCATACAGCTTTAATCAGCAGCCTTGTAATCGGCCTTTCCAGAATATATATTATTTACTAATTCCATAAAGTACAATGCAAGACCTATGGACTAATGCCCGTTATTTCTAGCCTTAGATATCTACTAGTGTACAGATATCTATCGTGTAAGTTAAATTTTACAAGGCAAACTCGTGGGTAAAAACCTTAGGTAAATTACATATTTGTCGAAATAAACGGCATAAGGCTAGAGTAATATATTTAGATACTAAAATACCTGATATTATACAAAAGATACATTAGAAATACTAAATAGTTCTAAATTCTAGAATTTCAGATAATAATTTTTACCGTTTGCAATTTTTTAAGTAGTCTCTAAGAAGCAAAATGTTGTATTAATTGTATTTTTAACCACCGACCGAAAAAAGGGGTGTTATAAGTTTGTAGTGTGTGTCTGTGTGTCTGTACGAGTCCACGTACAGACCAAAGGGCTGGACCGATTTTGATTTAGTTTTTTTTGTTTGAAATGTGACTTGATCGAGAATGTTCTTAGCTATGTTTTAATAAAATCGGTCCAGCCTCTTTCACATCACATCTTTTCTAGAAATATTCGGGGTTTCTTTTTAATTTTAAATTTTTATTATTCTAATAGATAATTAGTTCTATTGGTGGTATTGTGTCTTAGTTTCCACAAAAAAAAAAACAGACATAACACGCGAAATTTCAAATTGAAATAACATTTAAAAAGCTGAAATTCTAAAATTATAATCAGGAATTATTTCTTAATGGGAATGAAATATGTTTATTAACTAATGCGAGTTTCAAAGAGAAGAAAAATTAAACTAGACTTTATTAGCTGCAGGAAATACCAGTTTGTGCAGCCACGCATTTCATCAGTACCCATGTCTATCTGCTGGGGTAGAGATTGTTATTAACACAATCTATAGATAGACAAGGGTGCTGATGAAGTTTGTGGCTGCACAGAATGGTGTTTCCTGCAGCTAATAAAGTTTGATTTAATTTTTCTTTTCTTTAGAAGCTAGCATTAGTTAATAAAAATATTTCATTCAAAAAGAATTGAAAATACTGAACTCATTCTATTTTAATTAAATTTAAAATGTCTCATTTTCAAATATATATTTGTTTTATCAGTCGTAAAGCAGCTCTGGGTTGAGGAACATCTCTCGCGTAATCGTAATTATTTCTTAAGTGCGGTCAGGCTTGTGTATGTTTTTTGGCCTCCGAGAGTTTTTCGTCTCGCTCGCACTGGTTGACTGATCTGGCACTGATAACCGTATAATCTTCCGGTTTTTTGTGGAACTTCTTTAACAACCACGTTGCTACTTCCTATGTGAAGGCATAGGTCGTGTACAGCCAGTCACAAAAACTTTTGAAATACTGTTAATACCATCTTGGGCATATGGTCTAGTTACTCCGCCCATACTTGTGCAACAGCATATTATACAAATTTACTTTGTATAATATGTACTAAATAAATAAATAAATAAATATTTGTTTTATTTTAATTGGTGTGATTGATTGGAGTTGCTGGCAGCACTGATGATAATGACATAGAGATGTCGCTAAATTAAACTTACTTTATTCTCACAAGTTATCGATTACCCGCAGTTGCCAGATATCATTATTTTTCTTTATTTTAATTTTTTATCAGAAACTCGGGCGATTTTTCTTCATAAAATCTTCATCTGGCAAATTGAACATTTGTTATTTTTGTTCTTATTCCTTCATTCTCGTGCTTTCACTACCACCCATCCCACCCCTTGCAATTAAATTTCTTTATTTTCCACATATTTTATATGTATATTCCTCTTACATTAAAAAAAAAGAAACAACAACCCCAATCGTCTGTCTTCCATTTTCGTGTTGTTCGCAGTAGAACGGACAAAATTCTAATTGCGTGAAAATGTCGAGTTTTCTTCTTAATAAAATTGTGAAAAGTTTGTGAAAAATTGTTTGAAGAAGTTAAAACAGTGCAATGTGATTCAGTGCAAGAACGTCGAAATTTTGGAGTCTTGAGGAAAATCCAATAAGAAAAAAATTGTCAACAAAATTTACACGCAGGTGCGTAGCGTACGCAGACGTGACAAACGGTAGCCCAACTGGGCCTGCTTGCTCCATGAAAGAATTTCATAGAATTTGTGTGGGCAGACATGACAATCTGCTTAGAAGAGTAAATAAATCAGACAGAAAATATTCTTTACTATTTTTTCATGGTGGGGACTACAGGAAACTCATTGAATGTGCAAATAAAATGATGCGCGGTCTTACTGACTAATAATTTCGGGGCAATCGTAGTTGGTAGCCTAGAAAAATTGATGCTTGTTTAAAAAAGTCTATGCATTCAGAGCCTAAAGGTGATTACGTTCGCTTTTCCCAGTAATAGTATGCATGTATATACGATATGTTTGTAGTATATGAGTTTCTTTTTCGGTGAAAAATCGAAATGTTCTGTGTGTATCTACATTTCCCTGATGATGTTTGCCATGATGATGATTATGTTATTCTTCTAGCATATTTATGTATGTATGTTTGTTTGTGTGAGTGTTAACGTTATTGTGATATAAAAATGCCTCAAAAGAACACCATTGAATTTTTTAATAGAGTTGTGCTTGGGAGCAGCTCTTGCAAGTAGCTTAATATATTTTTCGATATTTTCTTGAGCAAGGCTGCTAAAAACTTATTATTTTATTCCTAATTTCATTCATACATATTATGCATGGATGAATTGTACATACTTACATATGTATGTATATATACTCATATCGATGGTCTGTAGTCGAAAGGCCTTACGAAATTGAGTTTTCCAGTGATTCCAATATATTTCACATACATATATATACATATATATATATATATATATATATATATATATATATATATATATATATATATATATATATATATATATATATATATACAAAAATGTATTGCAATATTGTAAAAAATAACGCCTTTACTAGAAGTTGTACAAATCAATTGTTTTTACCCTCTCCAGTAAAGTTGCATTTATTTGAGTTAGGGCTTTCCTACCTAAGACCAACGATATGAATGTACCTATAATGCATTAAGTTTTTAACCCAGGTTAAAAACGATGAGCTTCCATATGTTTGAGATTGGCTTACAAATTATACCCAAAATAGATCAGAAATCATCACACATTTTCAAAACGACGGTTTTTAAATCGTTTTGTAAACGATCGTTTTCCATCACATACTTGAATATTTTCTTAACAATTATAATTTTTGAAATTATAGTGAAAAAGAAAATGTATATTTAACCATTTAAAAAAGAAAAATATTTTCCCCTGTACACAGTGGCAGAGAGAAATTCATTTCGTTCCCTTCGTCATAACTCAAAAAGATACAAAGTTTTGCAATGAAGATATTTCAAAAATCTTTCTTCTCTGAAGAAGCGAGGGCACAACCCATTTTTATGTAATTTTTACAAAGGATAAAATACAATTGCTTAATTCACAAGACACCTTGTATCTCTGTATCGATTGTATTATCATATATAATACAAGAGTGTAACATTTGTTGTTTGAAATTTTCATATAAAAATGAAATACACTATTACACTTTTATTTTATATGTTTTTAAAATGTTGTATTCAGAGAGAGGCTCTCCGAGAGAATTTGTATGTAGCTTGTTCTTCTTTTTTTCATTAAAAATACAAAATACATTAATACACTACACAGAGGGTGTTCACAATTAAAAAACAAAAAGTGTATTTGATACACAAATACACAATAAATATTGTTGTGAATTAAGCAAATATATGATTTATTATTTCTGGTTTTTTTATTTTAAATCATGCCGATAAATTTTTGGTGTATAACCCAATT
Organism: Tachina grossa; assembly: GCA_949987645.1. NCBI lineage: Eukaryota > Metazoa > Arthropoda > Insecta > Diptera > Tachinidae > Tachina > Tachina grossa. The sequence goes on along the minus strand of OX465277.1, from coordinate 25,763,683 downwards.
ACAGTTCGAAGAACATTTTCAAAATACTCGAACAAATATATTTGAAAATCATTCTAGTATGGTCTTTGATAGGCCAAATTCTTTTAAAACATTTGTCGAAACAAAGTTCAGGGGTCTACTCTGTAATTCGAAATTTCGAATTTATTTTTTATTTAATTGTTTTGTTACTTTCTATTTTATTATATTAAATAGTAATTTATGGCATTTTGTTTTGCATGAAAAAATGTTACATGTATTGCATTTTTCAATGCAAATGCGAAATAAACTTCTCTCTTTTTGGAAATATATGTTTTATTAAAAATTGTTGTATCACCCTTTACCAGGGGGCAAATTACGGCACTCGATACGATTCGAAATTTAAATACATTGCCATATAAACTCTATTGAAATATTTCGTAATTTCGTTCGAAAACGAGTGCCGTAATTTGGCCCCAGAGTAAATTTTTACTTTAACCCCCCGTTACCACATGCAAGTGCAAGTGAAAAAAAATTGAATACACTCACATTTTTTACTAACACAGCCACACTTTTGCCACTTGCGAGTCAGCTTGCAATGAAATTTTGAAGCAAGTAAATTTTCATACTTGCCGCAAGTAAAGTGACAAAACGAAAAACAGTGTTGCCGAGTAGAGAGTTATTTCATTAATTTTGTTAGTATTATAGCTGATTTTACGTATATATAAAAAGGATATTAAGAAATGGCATAAAGACTCATTTTAGAGCTAAGTTTGAACATAAATTTCATGTTTTAATAAAAGAAATATATTAACACTGCACTAACATTTGAAGTAACGCTGTTAGCTAGAACTTTACTTGTGGACGACATTTTAACTTGTACTGTGCTGTGTAGCCACTCAAAAAATTTTTGTGTTTTTTACATTTCTACTGATTTTCGTTAGTAATACATATACTAACTAGTGTTGTCATTCGAACAAAAATTGTTCGAATATTCGAACAACTTTTTATCATTTCTGTTCGAACGAACAAAAATATTCAATTTAGAATAAAAAATTATTCGATCATTTTTGTCGAATATTCGAACAATTTCCTTAATTACTTTATGATATTAAGTAATCAAATTACTCCAAATTATAAATACTTGTGTAAGCTTTGTTTGTATGTACATATGTATGTATACATACATAAGTATGTTCGCTAAACTCATCTTTTTTTTTTCTTTTTGGGAAAAGGTAATGCTTCTTCTAGAAAAAAAAACTGATTTTCTCTAATCAAAAGCGTTAAAAATCGAATTATTGAACGACGTAAAAAAAGCATTAAATACCAACTTTTTAAAATACGTCACAAAAAGAGAAAAAAATTTATAAGTTTGTAGTGTGTGTCTGTGTATCTGTTTGTTTTTACGAGTCCACATACAGACCAAACGGCTGGACCGATTTTGATTTAGTTTTTTCTGTTTGAAAGGTGACTTGATCGAAAGTGTTCTTAGCTATGTTTAAAGAAAATCGGTACAGCCGCGTAGAAGGTATCACATCGTTTTTAGATATATTCTGTCTTTGACACCGTAGCTCCCGAACCGATGACCGATTTTAATTTGCTTTGTTTTCTTTTGAAATGTGACATGATCGTATATCTTCTAATTTATACTTGAAGAAAATCGGTATAGTCGATTGGAAGTTATCTTAAATTTTCTATATATTAATTTACTCTCTTCTTTTTTGCGATTCTGCTACTTCAATAGTATTAGTGGAACATAGAGTTCTTAACTTATACTACAGCGTCAACTGCGGCAAAAGTTTTTAAAATTTTTAAGTTTTGTTATTAATATTTCGAAATCTATTATTGAAATCTTATGTTTTTCGTGTGTAATGAATAATTTTTCGTTTGTTAATAAAAAAAAAATTAAACTAATACACATACGTGACGTTTTTTTGCAAACTTTTTAAAGACTATTCGAATATATTTTTTTATTCTTTGTTCGTTCGAATATTCGTCTGTTCGAACAAGAAAAAAATTATGAAAGTTTATTCGAACAAATATAAAAGACGAATAATTAACAACACTAACATATACACTACTTGCAAGTAACTACTGGCATGTGACAACGGGGGGTAAACGAACGCTAAATTTAATTTTTCCTAATAAAAAGTTAAAAATGAATGTTGCACTATTTCTACTACAAAAGAAAACTGCATTAACTCTAACGAATATAGTCTCATATACCTTCATCCATTGTCGTTAAGCATTGCATTATTTTTCCAAGAACATTATCTGTCCCAAAAACACCTTCACTTTTTTGTTTAGATTTCCAGAATTTTGGAAAAAAAATTTCTAATAACTTTTTTTATTTAATCGAATACTTCATTCAATAAAAAACGACGACAGCCGCAATTTATTTAAACGGACCTTTTCGTGAGATATCGTTAGCGAATAATTTCGAAAACACTTTTTTATAATTGTAAATCCTTTTTGTTAAGCAGATTTCCAGAATTTTTGAAAAAATTTCTAATAAATAAAACAAATAAATAAAAAACCTTTTTGTGAGATATCGTTACTGAAATATTTCGAAAACATTTTTTTACAATTGTAAAGGTCCATTTTTTGTACTTAGAAAAACTGCTTCGAAGACCGAACATTTTTATATAAATCAAATAAAATTCTTCAGAGATATTTTTGCTCCAATTAAGTCATCAAATAGTTTTTCTCATTTCATTCACGTTTTTGAATATAAAAAACTGCATCGAATATTAGCGTATTTTTTATTTTTATTTTTTTTTATACTCGTACCATTTCAAAACGATTTTCTCGGCCAATTACTGTTTTGAACATAAAAAACTGTATCGAATATCGTTAGACTTTTTTTTTAATTTTTTAACTCAAACAAAAATTCAGGTCAAAACAATTTTCTTAATAACTTCAAAAAAAGCTGTATTTGTAGAAAATTTATGTATACTTTGTGGGTCTCTGGTTAGGGCGGGAAAATCCATGCATGACCCGTAAATGCAACCTTTACCCATATATTTTTGGTCTCCTCTGCCAGAATCAATCGTTAGAATCTTATTGTGGAAAAGGTTTGATTTTGTTATACAGTGTTATTTTCTGACAGCTAGCTGGTCTGGCTGGCCACTACTTGACAATTGTTTTTGCAAACATAAGAGCAAGTTTGTGTGTGTGTACCATTTCATAAATTTTCTTCTTTGAATTTGTTTTTAAAATTAAACAATGTGATTTCACTTAGACATTCCTTTCTTTTATTGTTTAATAAAATACACATACAAAAGTATATTCTCATCAAGAGAATGTGAAAGATAATTAATTAAAAGTTCTTTCTAGTTTAATTTTTTCTTTTAAATATGGCAGTTCTTGCTATCGTAAATGTTTTTATTTATTTTCACTGTTTGCCTTTAAACCACTTATGCGTGGTGCTTTTTTTGTTTATTATTTCACACAAATTAAAAAATTATTTCTGTAATGTTGTTCTGAGGGTTTTCGTGTTCCAAATAGTGGCCAAAGGTATTTTTTTACTTTGCTTGTCTTGCAAATTGATGCGCGGTTTTTTGCCGCCACTCTATAATGCTTCCATAAATAAATGTCTCTGCGTATGTCTGAATTCTATGCATGCTCAATGCAGATCTTTAATATTACATTAGAAATTTCATTCGAAATGTGCTCCGTCTCTGCTCTACTAACGCAAACAGCAAGAATTAAACAAAAGCGGAAAACAAACACAAGAGTAAACACACTGCCAGCCAACACAAGCAGGTCTCGTGTCAAACAATTAGTACGTTTCATTGCAAAATATGTTCATATACATATGTATATATGTATCTACATATTTATTATTTACAATTTATTTTCTCATTAGAAAAAATTTGATTGAATGGCAATATTTCGTGCTGTTGAAAAATAGTTTAAAATTATTGTTAATACAATCATATATATTAAGGCACGATCGGCTTTGGCACTAATATTTTGTGCTGCGTTTTCTACTTGAGTTTATTATGATGTTAGTGTAATTTTTTAATTTTAATTTGTTTGATGATAATCATTATTGGTTGATATTAACAAAGTTTATACAAAACAAAGGCAATTTGTAACTAAATTTTTATATTTTTTAACCCCCGACAAAAAAAAAAAGGGTGTTATAAGTTTGTACTGTGTGTCTGTGTATCTGTGTGTCTGTACGAGTCCACGTACAGACTAAACGGCTGGACCGATTTTGATTTAGTTTTTTCTGTTTGAAAGGTGACTTGATCGAGAGGGTTCTTAGCTATGTTTTAATAAAAATCGGTCCAGCCGCTTAGAAGATATCTCTTCTACAAATATTCGGGGGTTTTTAAAATTTTTAATTTTTGTTATTTATTTGGAAATTAGGATTTTTTTATTAGTTAGTTTTAAGGTACACAATTTATGCCCTAAAGGGGCCCATGCACTACAACAGCATGCATGCGCAATCAAGTGTTTGTGCCAGCGGTTTGGTCGTGTATGGGCATTTTGTGCGATTGTACGGTTTGCTGTAGCGATATCAAGTAGAGTTTGATATTTTGCTGATGGTACCGGCTCGCTGCTGTGGTATATGGTGAAATTAGCTCAGTTGAGCAAAGTTGTCATGGAGCAAGCATGCATTTAAGTAATATAATTTGTTGAAATATAATTTGTTTCAATGGTAAACAGAATTTTAGAAATTTAGTTATACATAGCTGCTAATTTTAACAACATACCAATAATAATTGCAACAAAATATGTGTCACTTTTTATAACCACCCTTCCCGAAATTTTGTAAGAAATGAATATTGTACCAGCTTGCTGGTATGTTGTGTGGTTCGAGCATGAATGCTCAATCGCTTGTTTGTGCGTGCATACTGTTGTAGTGTATGGTCCGCTTAATTCTGTTCGACGATTGTTCTTTCTTGTCTATGGACGGAAAATATCCGCAGTTGTGATTCTTTAAAACAATTATTATTTGTATTTTTGTGGCAAAAAGGAAAAAGTGCTTAAGTCGAGATAAGCTGATTTTGAGTTAATAGTACCAACGTAATCTGCACATTTGAAATTACCCCGGGGCAAAATCTCAATTACTTTGTACTATTTTTCACTAAGTTATAGTAAAATGAGCAAATTTGCCGAATTCGAAAGATAGTGAATCGATTTGGTTCGGTAGATTTGGAAAATTTTCGAAAATAAATTTTCAGAACACTGTTTTTCTTAAACAAATTTTAATAAAATTTTTTTAACTACTAAACCGACCAAGTTCAAAATCGAATCGGCTCTTAACCTGAAAATGAAATTTTTATTGCTACTAATTTGTGTAAAATCGACAGATTTCGGAAAAAATTTCGAAAAAATCATTTTTTTGTGCTAATAACTTCAAAATTTTTTATCAAATCAATTTCAGACATTCACTAATTTTTATAGACTTAAAAATTGCATCAGATACGCCATATTTTACATAAATCTTTTAAATGTTTCGAGATACATATACCGTGCCGAAAATTTGCGAAAAAAGTATTTACAATTTATTACTCCGTAGTTTCATGCCAAATCGATTTTCTACACACATTAATTTTTTTTGGACTACTAGCGGAAAGCTTCAGGGATGGATGCATGGTCAACCGATTCCCATGTTTTTTTTACCGCATCGCTCATGTTTCATTTCTTGCGCGAATGAAACCAGCATGTGACGAAAAATTGCAGTGTTTGCGGAAACTATATAGCATTTTCTAAAAAAATATCAACCTCTACTTATAGTGTTTCAACACTGACATGGTTTTAATAAAAGTTGATTTTAACGTTGAAACCAACTGCTAAAAAAATGGTTTTATGAAATGCAACCTAGTTTTCGCTGTGCTAAATTCAGTGCTGCCAAGTTAAAATGACCGGAAGCATCTGATAATGTTTATGCCAGTGAATACGAATAGATACCAATTGATACATTTTCAAATTAAAAATGGATGCAGCCGTAATAATAATCAAAAACTTGCGGAAAAAAGAATATTTTGGACGGAAATAGTTTCATGGACCTCTGGGAAGTGAAAAAAGGCCATATAACTCACATCGATGTGCCGCTAAAAAAGTTTTATTTTGTAATGTATTTGTACATTTTTTATATATAATAACTTAATTGCCAAGCACTTCTTCACTTTGTATAACTAGTTACATAATTTTAAAATGATTACATATTTACCAAATATAAAGTAATTTTCATTTTAGAAGTCAAAAATTAACTTTTATTTTCTGAGGAATAAATAAAAATTAAGAAATAACTTTTATTTTCTGAAGAATAATAAATAAAACTCAAGAAATAATGATTAAAAAGTAATTTTTAAAATTAAACTTATAACCGTTACGGTCCCTGGATATAACCATGACTTTTTTCAGTTTACCGAGTAATACTGAATTTTTCAAATATATTAACGTCAAATGGTATCAAGAAAATTATGTATGCATATGTATATGGATCAATAAAAGCTTAGAACCCTTGCATGGACTTTATTCAAATTTTTCAAAAATTAAACAAAATTTATCTAAATCAAGTGGTCGAAAATTTGGAGTTTTGATACCAAAATCCCACTGAGCAACGTTGCCATTCAATGGAAAATTTTTTGCAAAATTTACCGATTTACCAGCAGTTGATTAAAGAAGTCGTCAATTTATAAACGATTTATCTGAAAATTGGCAAAGGTTTTGTTATAAATATTCTAAATAATAGCCTATAGCAAAATTTTGCAATATTTGGGCACGGGGTGGGGTTGTTCTATTCAGTTTTAGTTTCGTTTCATGCATACATCCTATTGTCACTTTAATGTACTCATCTCTTGAGACAGTAATTTTTTGTTGTTGTGTTAATACTAGTGTTGTCATTCGAACAAAAATTTTTCGAATATTCGAACACTTTTTATCATTTTTGTTCGAAGGAACAAAAATATTCAATTTAGAATAAAAAAATATTCGAATCATTTTTGTCGAATATTCGAACAATTTCCTTAACTACTTCTACAAAAAGTATTTTACATTTCATAACTTTTTAATTTGTTAACAATATGATATTAAATAATCAAATTACTTCAAATTATGTACATATGTACTAGTCTCCTGCACAAGACATCTTATAAGAACTTTCAAGATATGAGGGATTTTTCAAATGCTTTACTACAGCGAAATCTTATAAAACAAACGTTAACAACATTGTTTGCAAGAAATTTGTTTGAGTATTGTAGGTAAAAGAGTAAAGAAGAAAATACTTCGTGACGGAAGAATTTGTGATACTTGCTTCTTTCTACGCATGAGCGCGTGTACAAACGTCATGCATGTATGTTTGTATGATTTTTTATTTTTCTGCGCACATGCAAAGGCACACACATGCATTAACATTAGTTGTATGCGGTTAACCACATAATAGCTTACCATCTATATTATTACACACACACTCAAACGTACAATATGAAAAATAACAAGCATACACTAATCAACAGTACTTCTTTTGAGTGTTTGTTACAAACAAGCTGTCTTGCGATATCGCTTGTTATAACTGATATACACATACACCAAGACATCCATCGTGCTTCGCTTATAGTACGACAGCATTTATTATTGGTTTAGTATAATACATGCGACGTGAATACATTTAAAAATCATGACGTTTTTACATTTCAAGACTGTTTACACAGCTCTCTAATATGTATATATATGTATGTACATATGTTCGCTAAACGCATCTTTTGTTTTCTTTCTGGGAAAAGATAATGCTTCTTTAATGGAATTAGAAAGTGTCTTGCAATTCCTGATAAAGAGTTTAGAAAAAAATATCAAAAGCCTTAAGAATCGAATTATTGACGATAAAAGAAGCATTAAATACCAATTTTTCAAAATACGTCACTATAGGCGAAACAAATTTATAAGTTTGTTGTGTGTGTCTGTGTATGTGTTTGTTTTTACGATTCCACGTACAGACCAAACCCCTGCACTGATTCTGATTTAGTTAATTCTGTTTGAAAGGTGACTTGATCGAAAGTGTTCTTAGCTATGTATGTTTGAAGAAAATCGGACCAACCGCTTAAGGCGGTTTCAGACTATAATACAAGTATTAATACTTTTGACGAAAATGCTTCCCTGATCTAATTTCTGTTTAAAAAATTTCAAAAAACAATAACAACTCAACATGTCAGAGTTGCATTTTCCACAAAAGTATTAATACTTGTATTATAGTCTGAAAGCGCCTTTAGAAGGTATCACATATTTTTTAGATATATTCTGCTGGATCAGCGTAGCTCCCAAACGGCTTGACCGATTTTAATTTGCTTTGTTTTCATTTGAAAGGAGACATGAAGTTATCATATATTTTCTATATATTAATTTACTATTTTCTTTTTTGCAATTCTGTTACTTCAATAGTATTAGTGGAACATAGAGTTTTTAACTTATGCTACAGCGTCAACTGCGGTAAAGTTTCTTAAAATTTTTAAGTTTTGTTATTAATATTTCTAAATTTTGTTTTTCTTGTGTAATGAATTATTTTTAGTTTGTTAATAAAAAAAAAATTAAACTAATACAAAAACATGTAGTTTTTTGCAAACTTTTTTCACATTATTCGAATATATATTTTTATTATTTATTCGTTCGAATATTCGAACAAAAGTTCCAAATTATTCGTCTGTTCGAACTAGAATAAAATCATGAAATTTCATTCGAACAAATATAAAAGACGAATAATTAACAACACTAGTTAATACTTTGTTGAAATAAAGGATCGACATGTGCACATAATCATGAGAGTGGTCTAAGTCACAACATATAGGGTACGTTCGTAAATTCCGCAAATTTATGCATCTATTTAGCAGTTCTGTCAAGTTTTACTGCGTATGCGTGATTAACTGTTGCACATGCTTTGCAACTGCTCAACATCTATGCATGGTTGACATTTTTGAACGAACTGCAAACAATTTTAAGTTGGTAAGTAATTTTATTTAAGAAAATTTTGATAACAAATATAACAATTTTCTTTTAAATTATTGGAAGAAAAAATTTGGAAAGAAAATCAAAGCGGTTATTTCTTGTAAAAAGACAATTGACCGTAAAAGGAAGTCTACTGAAATGAAAAAATGCCAAGATTTTGTGTTTCAAGGTCGTTTTCGAATATATCAATCTTATTTTTTCGTTAAAAGACGATAAATGTAGTTTAAATATTAAAATACATACATAAATTCCACTGCAACTTATTGCATCTTAAAATAATTGACTGCGCCATTTGCAGATATTTGCGGCAGGTATGCCGTTTACATGCATTAAAAAACGCTTGACGCTAAACAGTGCTGCCAAGTTATTCATTTTTGAACGTTAGATGCCCGTGATGCTGCAGACGTGCACTATAAATGCTTTTACGAACGTACCCATACTTTCAAAATTTTATTGAATTTAATTTAAAACATGTAATCTGATGTGAAATAATCGTAACAGATAATCTTTTCTTTTAATTCTTCCGTAGACCACTTTCATAGTTATGGTTGCATATCGAGACCTATTTTCGATTTAATCGGAAGCGACATAATTAAAAAGCTGAAAGCAAAATGTTTATTTTATAATATTCATAAAAAGAAAAATAAATACAGCCTATATCTTAAAACTTATCCACAATTTTGGCATTATGATAATTCTAAACTATGTTGCTAACGATTAAATCGCAAATAGGGCTCGGTATATAGTCTGTAGGAAGTTTGGGGTCAAGTGTCTCCAAGTCATACTTTTTTCGGCTAATTTGGTGACATTGTCAACGAAGCGTCTATATATTAACGTTTGCTTTTGCAGAAGTTCCATTTTATCTTTTGTAATGCTTTTTAGTAAAACACCAAATTTGAACAAAATGTGCAGTTTTATTATCAACATTTGCTGCAAAGAAATGCCAAAAGTGTAGACTAGCAATTGTGTAGACATATGTTCCCAATGTCTACACAAGGTCCCAAAAGAATTTCCTAATCAATAGTATTAAAGTCAAGACTAGTTAGTAGCAGATTTTCAATGGCATGCGCTTGTATTGTTAGTAGTAAACTGGCGCTTCCTACAGGGTGTATAATATGTGTACATATATGTATGTGTGTTAGTATACATATATATTTACATATGTGAAATATTTCCTGACTTTTTCGTGTCTCTGGCCTGCCTAGTCTACAAAAAAAAGCTCTTGTTATTTTACATTTATGCACTTTTTGTTAGTTGCATTTAGCACGAATGACAAACAATCCACCCGTTCATACTTATAGGGTTGTTTTCAAATAGGTTTTTATGTCTGTATGTCAGGTACAGTTCCAATAAGATTTGTTTGTTTTCAAACTACATACTGCACATTGGGGTATTTTTCACTTTGTTTAATATTTATTTTATGATAACGCACACTCATTTTGCTTATAGCAACCATTCAGCCCCCGAATTGATTCTTTTTATGTAAGTATATGCGTTTGCGTGCTATTTTCGCTTTTCTACTCTGTTTTTTAAATATGTACATATTTATGCATATTCAAATACATACATATTTGTTTATATATACATACATATGTACATACAAAATACATATTTACATATTAATGTACTTAATAGTATTTTTTTTTATTTATTAAAAAACTAAAGCAAAGCGAAAAATGATGATTACAGCACAAATGTATTATATACATACATATGTACATATCGATGGTGTCAAGTAGAAAGGCCCTAACTCGTATTTTTTACGAAATTCAGGGGTCTAATCATCGCTTTCGATAACGAGGTGATTCGATCACATTTTTCAGTTTTAGATTAAGACATTCGTTATTGAACAATGTAATAATATGGTTCGATATCGAATGTCATAATCTCAAACTAAAAAAACGTGATCGAATCAGCTCGTTATCTAAGGCAACGACTATACCGCAGTTTTTCAGTGATTCCAATATAAATAGTTTACACAAATTCACCTCGTCACTAAAATTTATTGCTATAGTGTAAAAAATAACGCTTTTACAAGCAGGTGTACTATTCCTTTTATGTTTTTACCTTCTCCTGTAAAGTTACAATTTTTTGATTTACGGCCTTTCTACTTGTGATCCGCATTATCGTCGGGGTATTTTTAACATACTGTGCCGCAAACCAGTAACCACCCGACGATATATCGTTACTTTAATGTAGAAAGGTCCTAACTTTTTTTTTTTTGAATATTTCAATAGAATAATATCCTAGTGTAACGAAAAATGCAAAAAAGTCTCGATTTCAAAAAAATAATGAGTTAGTGCCTTTCTATATTAAGGTAACGATACGAGTATGTAATACATATTATGTATGTATGTGTGTGTATGTATGCATACACATGTATGTACATCCATACATTTATTTTTTTCTGCTACGGTGCTGTTGAAGTGTTTTTTGTATTATCTTCTCTATAAAGGGTTATCCATTTTTCGATTTCAAAAGTAAAGCCTATAGTACACGGCATGTAAAAAGCCACATGTGTATGTGGCGATGACGTCACGGAAATGTTCAGCATGTTGGTTACGTTCTTTAAAATTACTGGTATTGGCTACATGCCGTAAAATTTTGATAGTATTTTTGTTCCCAAATACAAATGTGGCACGTGTAGCCGAGTCCAAGACATTTTCTGAGGCTACACATCTGTAAGCATGTGAATATCTACATGTACATAATATGTTACTAGTACAAGGCATGTTGCAAATTTAGCTTCGTGATGACGTCAAAATTACGTCAGAACCACATTCGTATGTGGTTTTTACGTGCCATGTTGGGTTTCAAATGCTCCAACGTAAGGGGATTTGTCGTACTCCACAAAAAAGTTCTAAATCGCATCGCATCGTACATATCTTGGTGGCCAATTAACGTCGCCAAAAATTGATATTAAGTTAAGTTAGATAAGCAGGTTGCTGAGAAGAAAGGGTACGTTTTCAGCTCAATTGGGTCCAAATAACAGATCCCTTTTTGTTAGCTGAGAGTAGAAAAGGGATAGTGAAGATAGAAACTTAATTATAATTTTTATTTTTTTACAACTCTGCAATTGTGCGTTTCGTTAATTTTTTTAGCACCGTTTCAGCGCCTCTGGTGTTAATTAGGCGTATTACCTCAAGCTATGTAGTAATTTTATTAGTTATTTTACTTCGAAGACGTTTAATATCGACGAAATTACTCGTTCCGGAGACTTTAAATCTAATAAAGCCAAAATTGGTGGTGTTGTGTTGCGCGTGATCCTCAAGTTTATAATCTTCAATTGCAGGCCAAAAAAAGTCGTTTATCATATGACCATAGCCTTCTGAATTTACGGTAAAGGTTCTTCGCATTATTCGTCATACTTTCACTAACAGAAGCTGCCCTCATCTGTAGAGCTACCAGTCTCTGAAAACTTCATTATAATCTTCTTCTGTAGGAAATATACGGAATATGGGGTACTTGAGACAGTAGAACATCTAATGTGCCACTGTCCACTCATACTGTCTTTGCGCTCACACTTTTCGGAGTCTAAGGCTTGTTAAATCTATGTGGGAGTCATTAGTTACAGACACCACGAACTAGGCTGGCACACTTATAGGGTTCTTGTCATCTTCTAGCATCGCTAAAGATCAATCTCGGCCTATGTGAGGTCTTTGATCGCGCACATTAATCTAATCTATCCTTGCACTGTGGGTGGATGATGGCGACGATAATCACCCCGTAGTGCTCGAAAAGTGGCCACCATTTTTGTAGTAACTTTAAACAATTTTTACGAGTTCTTCGGTTGTTACACGATCCATATTCGTAAATGGCCAAGGCGAATTGTTACCAGGTGGTCTCGATTTGTAACTCTGTCTATTCGCCATGTACATACATATATTTGTTGGAGTAAAAAAAAAATAATATCAAACAATTTTCGAACGTTTTGCTTTGATTTGATACCAGAGAAATTAACAGTGATCCTCAGTTGCTGAATAGAGGTCACCTGATATGAACTCGCCTTCTAAATGGCAAACTTTTCACTAAATAAATGACAATTCAGATGACAGATATTTAACAGCTGACAGCCTTGCCAGACCGGCGGTTTTGAAACTACTAAATGCATAACCCCGTTATTTGCAGGCCCACCATTACAATTCTCCAATCGGTTTCTTATTATATTATTCGAGAGTTACTCGTGAATATCGAATAAATTTTAACCAACTTCAAAAAATTTTATATAATTTTATAATTTCGAGCCTTATTTTCGATTTAATCGTAAGCGACAAAAATTCAGCAGAAGGTTTTTTTTTTATAATATTAAAATATGGCATTTTCGGTAAAACTATGGGTAGGCCCACAAAATTTTAGTTATAATAAAAAAGTAAATTTTTTTCTACATGTCTCTTACGATTAAATCGAAAATAGGGTTCGATTTATTAAGTAGAAATTTCGGATTTAATTTCGGAATTTCTAAATTTTAATTTGTTATATCTTTTTATTATTTTAAATATAAATTAAAGTAATCTTGATAAATACGATATAATACAAATACACATAATTGTATTAAAATCAAATGAAAAAGCCCATACAAAAAAAACAAATCCGATTTTCTCCATTATGATCAAATAATTATATATTCTAACAGCACGCGATCTTTTTTACAAGTTCCACTTGCTAAAATTGAAAAATAAATCTGTAGCGTTTTGTAGTTTTTTATATTTGTAGCTACAAACACGCATACACACAAACTATTATTATTTATTAAAAGTTTTGAATCGGCGCAGTGGGAGGGATTGTGCGAAACGAAACAGAAAAGAAAAACTAAATACGAATACGATTAAAAAATAAAGCTGCGCCGCATTTAAAAATAACAGCAGGAAAAGATTGTATGAAAAAAATTCTAAATCAAATACATATTAGAATGACAACGCAATCATGAAAATAATAATCTGTTGAAATAGGCGCACATGAGCAGATAGATAAGCACAAACTTCATGAGTATATTAAAGAAATAGAAACTAAAGTTTTTATATTTTTTTTCAACAAACTAAAGAAAAACATTAAAACTAAAAATAAATACGTATGTATGTACAAACATATGTATGCATAATAAGAAGCCAACAAAAATGTCTATGAATTTGAATAAATCTAAAATTGTATAAGATATACAAATATTTTATACTCCCAGAATATAAAAGAAAAATACTACTTATATGTATGTATATTTGGCCATAAATACAATGCGCACATACATATTTAAATTTATCTTTCACCACACTACACGAAAATTTTTGAAACTGCACTGAAATGTTAGTGACCCCTGAAATAAAATTTATTTAAATATGTAATTCATGTAAATATGTATTCCTAAATTCTAATGTAAGCTGTTATAAATTTTAAAAAACATCGTTTCTATTTCCAAAGAATAGGACTTTATTATATGTGATTGTGCTATACTTAATATATATACAGTGGAGTTTGGTTATAACGGACAATTGTTGTGTGATTTTATCGCGTATAAAAATAACTTCTCTTTTATAAAAGTTGGTACGCTTACGGTGAACCCTGATTATAGCAAATCTTTTGTTATATCTAACTCTTTTTTTAGATCATATAAAAAACTGCTCAGGAATTTATAAGCTTACAACCAAGGCAACTTGATTCCTGCTGTCAGAATATTTTCGAACGTTTTGCTTTGATTTGACGTTTTGCTTTGATCTTCAGCTGGTAAATTGAGATCACCTGATGTGAATTCGCCTTGCTTACTAAGCGGAAAAAAACTCGCAAGTTATTGCCTGTTACTCTCTTTTTTTGCTAGAAACAGGGAAATACATTCGCACATTTGCGACTGTATGTATGTCCTTTATAACTTCATGAATTCCATTTTCGAGGTTGATTGTGGGCCATTGCCATAGAACTTATCTTTCATATAGTGATGCACGAATATTCGTATTCGAATTACCGATTATTCGGCCATTTTTAATGCGAATACGAAGCATTCGTATTCGTCAAATTCCAAAAAAATTAAATAAATAAATGCATAAATCCTAAACTAAATTTAAATAAATGCATAAAAATAGTTTGTACGAATCCATTAAATTTTTTATAGAAATTTGTGCTTTGTATCATTTTCAAAAATTATTTACTGACGATCATTAAAATTTTGGGTAGTTTTTATTAACTTTAAAGTACGTCAACAGGAGTATGAAGTTCTTTTTCATAACAATTTTTGAATATTTCATATTGCAGGCGGAAATAGAGCCCTAATTTAATGTCTATAAATTTCACATGAAATATTCGTATTCGCAAATATCGTTTCAAATATTCGTATTCGCATTCGTATTTGCGAATATCAAAAATTGACATTCGTTACATCACTACTTTCATATAGCCCCAAAGAAAAAATACTAAAGGTATTAAGTCACAAGATTTCGGTGCCCAACTGGTGATCGTCTCTTCGAGAAATCTCACGGTTAGGAAAACAGCAGTGTTATCGATATTTGTGTGACACGTAAAACCGTCTTGTTGAAAATAAAACTGATACGCATCCAATTCGAACCACAAATCACAAATCATTATTTTAATGCACAATTCCAAATATCTACGGGATATGGATAAACTTGGGTTTCCCTCAACACTATGGGAAATATTGTTTAAAAATACCTTAAAATTTCAGGGTCACGCGATCTGGTTCCTATGCGCATTTCACTTTTATTTACGAGGGTGGATCATTAACTCAGTGTCTTTTTGAATTTGTCAAGGCAACAGTCAGTTGACTACTGTCTAAATTTGAATAAGCTGTATCATTTAGTTAGTGTTTGGCAGCTGTTGATGACAGACTACCTCGCCTTTAGAGAAGAATAGGAAAAAAGTGAATTTTATGTGCTCATTAAGTCCAAAATCACACTGTGCAAGTCTTATTGCTAAGCTGATTAGTTTCAGGGGGAGAGAGACGAGGGGAACAGCAACGTTTCGTTTCCCCCCGTCTCTCTCTCCTAATAAACTAATCAGCTTAGCAATAAGACTTGCATAGTGTAAATAGGGACTAAACATTATTTTTTGCGAAAAAAAACCGTCAATCAAACCAAGGGAAATCTCGATAAATACTATGGGGACTCTACACCATCGATTTCAATTGTAAAAAGGTGACTTTCGTTGTGGTCGCACAAGTACAAATGACGCTGAACGTTCTGGACGGCCAATTGAGGTCAGTACACCTGAAAATTTAAAAAAAATCCACGATATGGTGTTGGCCGATCGAAGAGTAAATGTGCGTGAGATTGTTGATGCCAAAGGCATTTCATATGGCAGTGTGGTTTTGATTTTAAATGATCAGCTGGGTTTAAGAAAGTTGTCTGCAAGATGGGTGCTGTGTTTGCTGTCAATTGACCATAAATGTAAACGTGTGACAACTTCAAAGAATTATTTGGAGTTGTTTAACCTCAATCCGAATGACTTTTTGCGGCGTTTTATAACTGTGGATAAAATATGGATCCATTACTGTACACCGGACACCAAGCAGCAGTATAAACCAGCTCGATAAATCCACATCGATAACCCTCAAAAGGGAAAAACAATAAACGGCGAATATTATGCCAAATTATTAGACCGATTTAATGAGGATTTAAAAAGAAAACGACCCCATATGGCCAAGAAAAAAGTTTTTTTTCATCAAGGCAATGCACGAGTGCACACGTGTGCAGTCTCAATGGCAAAACTCTATGAATTGGGCTACGAATTGGTACCCCATCTGCCATATTCTCTCGATTTAGTCTCTAGTGACTACTTCCTATTTCCAAACCTAAAGAAATGGCTCGGTGGAAAGAGATTTAGCTCCAACGATTAAATTATTGCCTATTTTAAGGACCTCGAAAAATCCTATTTTTTGGAAGGGATACAAAAACTGGAGAAACGTTGGACTAAGTGTATTGAGTTAAAAGGAGATTATGTTGTAAAATAAATTTTTGTTTTGCAAAAAAAACTGTGTTTCCTTCAAAAAGTCACGGACTTATTGATCCGCCCTCGTATAAAAATATTTTCTCAAGTTTGGTTACAAATGTAACGGACCACGGTTACTCCGGTTTGAAGCTGGGGTATGCTCACCGTGTCCAGGATTCACTCCAAAATTGTGAATTAAAACACGTTTTAATTTTTTCTAATTTCTTTTATTTAATTATTTATTTATTTATTTATTTACAAGTTTCTAACTTTTGCTCAGCTTTGGCAACTGGTGACCAAGGCGATGCCCTAAGCTACAATCTACTAGCTCCTCCACTCCCCACTTCCGGATAAAAATCCAACGACTACTCACTCCGCTGACAAGCTGGAGACCTAGTATTCCAGGTGAAAACCTCCGGGAATTCCTACCACTTGACTCCTCACGAATTAATTCTGAGCAAGTTGGATGAAAATCCCTCTTGCCTGTGTACAAAAAGAAAAAAAAACTATTGCCCTTAGTCACTTGTTACCACTTCCCACTTTGTCGTTGTCACCACTCTGAATCACACTGCACAAGAGTGATTCAAAAAATATCCTTTTGAAAGCACGTCTATTTATGAAAGTTTCCATTAATACATACATCTCCCAAAACTTTTACGTTATAGCCTTAAGTTGGCCAAAAGAAATTATAAATAATTTGATATTTTCATATACACGGAGGAATATATATTTGAATGTATACTATTTTTATTAACTTACGAGAAGATTATTTGGTATAAAGCAAATTTTCTACATAAAATTAAAAATTAATATTTGTCATGCGGTGTAAGAATTCATTTAATTATTATAAAAATTTGTGATTTGTATCGTTTTTAAATGTTATTTACGTACCTTTTCACAATGTCTGGTTAAAATATAACAGAGACTTTAACGGCAAGTTTTGTATGAAGAACTTGCAGTTAAAGTTCACGTTAACTCTTAACCATACATTGTGAAAAGGGACGTTAATGTTAATGACCATTAAAAAATTTGAATATTGCTTGTTAACTTTAATGTACGCAAACAGGACTATGAAGTTCTTTTTGATACAACATTTTTCATATTTCATTTTGCAGAATAGAACCCAAATTAAATGTCTATAAATTTCACATATGTATAATGTTCGTATTCGAGAATATCGTTTAAAATATTTGTATTCGTATTCGCGAATATCAAAAATTGACAATCGGCAAATGCATACGTATTTACAATGTATGTATGTATGTATGTGTACATTGCACATACTTGTATTAAATTACCAATTTTTTTAATGTCCTGGGAAATAATCCAATCCATTGGATTTACATATTTTGAACTTTTTTTGGCTTGTGTCGTATACGGGCTACATATTTCGTATTTGCTTCTATTTACAATATGGTTTCTCAAAATTTCTCTTGCTCACGTTTTTCCAAAATAACTTGCCGAATGGGCAGTGATGCCAACTTAGCGCGTTTAATAAAAAAAGCGCTAAATTAGCGCGTTTTGAATAAAGTCAGTAATATCATTTCAGTTCAATATTTTTTTAACTTTTTTTGTATAAATTGAACAATTTTCTAATATCCGAAACTCCGATAAAATTTTTTAAATTAGTTAATGATTCAGCTGTTGCAAACAAAATTCGCTTGGCTGTGGTTAGAATAAAAACGCATTTTAATACTGTAATGACAAATATTTTGAAATTTCACAAATAAAAATATGTACTACATACAATGACCCAAAAAATGTACATAACGTACAAAGCATCTATTATAGCTGAAGTAAAAAAAGCATTTGAATCGCAAAACTATTCGTTATATGTTGTTACAAAGTTTTATAAATATATTAAAAGTAAAAACGAAGGATTTCGATTATTTGGAAGGCGATTCTGATTCTGTATTAAATGATTTTAGTTGATTAAAACATAATGTCAAGGAAGCAATATTGCATAATCTGAAAAATTAATTGTAAATATATACGAATACTAATACATACATACATCGACTTTCATTGAAATTTAATTTAGCGCGTAGAACACAGCGCGTTTTTGCTCTAAATATTTGACAATGCTGTAACTTAGCGCGTTCTAGCGCGTTTTGAGAAGGGTAGTAGCGCGTTTGGCTTATAAATAGTTGGCATCGCGAATGGGTGTTGTTAGCGAGCGCAAACGTATAGATACAGAAAAAATTTTACTGCACCAAAAAACGAAAATAAATAAAATAAGTATTGCATGTATGTAGCTTTTAACTAGGCGTAAGTGGAAGTAACATGTCAGTAAAGGCCAAATACAACAAGGGACTGGTATGGTACTCGTAGACAGTCAGACAGGCTAGGTTGACTTGTCTGCACAATTTAAGGGTGCAGTGCATGCGTTTCCTAAATAAATTTTCAAAGGAGCAGCAAGTGTAAAAGCCAGTAAAATAAACATAATAAAAAAACCACCCTCATCTTTGCACTGACTTGTCTGCTATCTTTTTGTATAGGTTGCACAAATTAAATACACTGCGAGTCACTTAAATAAGGAATTTAATTTTCTCAATTTCGAACGGATATACATATGTATGTATGTATGTTGTAAACCAGTTACTAGGGGATTTAAAAAATTGTAGACTTTTAACCTCTATATTCTTACTATTGGTCTAGTGAAAATTTAAGCTTTTTTTTATTTAATTTTGACTATGTTATTTTGACAACGTGCTTGGAAACCAAGGCATGGAAAATTATTGAAAATTTCAAACACGGTAAAACTAAGAAAATCCAAAATTATAAAATCGTCAAACGGAAAAAAATCACTAAAAACTGAAATAAAATCGCCACATAAAAAAAATTCTAAAACAAATAAATCGAAAAAATCCGAAAAGGTCGCCAAAATGAAAAAAAGTCGACAAAATGGAAATAGTCGCCAAAAAAATACCAAAAACCGAAAAAATCACAGAAACGAGAAAAAAGCGCCAGAACTAAAAAAATTTCGAAAAAACTGACAAAACTCCAAAAACGCCAAAAACGAACAATGCCAAAAACGAAAAAAATGCCAAACTATATATTATATAGGCTAAAGTTCGTATAGTATTACATATCTAGTGTCCGTACTAGTGTTTTTCATACGGGATCTCCCGGGAAATTTGTGCGGGAATTCCTTCTTCTTGTTGAATGTCGATATTCACTTTATAAATGCGATGGTGCAATAAGGTGATGGCACTAGGACAATATATAAAGCTATACAACAACTAAGGTCGAGTTTACATCTGGCACACATTTGCTCTCAGAGGCCTTTATTTGCCAAAAGTGGAACGCGACG
The DNA here is from genome assembly GCA_949987645.1 of Tachina grossa. Lineage (NCBI taxonomy): Eukaryota > Metazoa > Arthropoda > Insecta > Diptera > Tachinidae > Tachina > Tachina grossa. Next base: position 25,743,534 of record OX465277.1, on the reverse strand, counting down.
TTCAACATTTAATTCTACAAAAATTCATAAAAGTAAAAACAGAAATGCGCAAGGAAATAAAAGAAAAATTCCAATATAATTACAAATTCTCTTTGGTAAAAAGAACGATTCTATTAATGCTTATTTTGTACTAAAGTCTTATTATTTATAAAGAAATATTTTTTAATATTTCTTTTAATAATATAAAATGTTTTTTTTTGTGTTATATCAATGCATTTGGCTTTGCATTTATATATAATAATGGTATTTATGCATTACTATTATATAAATAACTGAAATGGAATTTTTTTTTTGACTGATGTATTTATAAAACGTTATTATTTAATCGATCTCATGAATTATAATTTATTTTTTATTGAAATAGATAAAATTAAAAAATATTTTGTATTGGTTTGCATTGGGCGGGAATTCCCGGGAAACTGAAAAGTCGTTCCCGCTTTCCCGGGAAATGAAAAAGTCCGGGAAAAAAACTCTAGTCCGTACGGAACCCTTCGTGCGAGTAAAGTCACACTTTACTGAATTTATTGATAATTATTGCGTATTAGGCGATCTATGTTCCAGTGGCACCTAAAGGAATATACATATGTATGTATGTATATAATTATTGCGTATCAAATGTATTTACGCTCTCGTATACTTTTCCAAAGAGCTACCCTCAGACATTTTCCATTATGTTGAGATCCGAAGAATATAGAGGCCCATTTAGGAGTTCTAGATCTTAATCGCGAATTCACTGATTACAGTTCTAGTAGTGTGAATTGGAGCATTGGGTCCATGCTATGGTAAGTTTTTAAATTGTGGAAACGCGTCTTCTAATATCATTTTGTACGATACTCCAGTACTTTTTTTCCGATTCAAATACCAAGTCGATAGCGCCACAGTACGGCATGACACCCTATGCCTTTCCTACGCAAAAATATTTTTTCCTTCCAATCCATCTGGTCCATCGGTATGAAAAATTTTTTCATCAGAAAAATATGCGTTCAAAACTGGTAAAATTAAATTCCTTATTTAAATGACGGGCTGTGTATATGTATGCATGTATGTAAGTGTGTGGTTACTCTTGCAGGGGTAGTGTATGCACACACGCACACAATAAACTCTTGTTTACAATATCCCATAGTCGGAAAACACATGTAATAGGTGAGTGTGGTGGTGGGGTTGATTTTAATAAAAGCTCTTAAAAAAAATTGGTGGTAGTTTTATTTTATATATTTCGTTCGCACGACTGCTCGTGCGATTACCAACAAACAACAACAACAACAACAACAGTTTCTGTAGTATTAAGTTTATTCATTATTGATTTTTGCTTCGCTTGTGCTTTGTTGTTCTTCTTTTATATGTATTCTTTCTTTTGCTTTCTTTTGCGCGTTTGTTCTCTGTGCACACACGTACTATTGTCGCAACTCAATGCTCCTGCTCAGTCGGTGGGGTGGTTCGTTAAAGTGTAGAAGTGATTTTTAAGTTTAACGCATGACCGTTAAGCGCTGCGTTGAAGTTTTAATTTTAAACAAATATATGTATGTATATACAACAAAAAAAAATTATTAAACAAATTACAAATGATATGTGTACAACTCTTATGCAATACTTTTTTGTAAGTTGAAACGAAAATTAGAATAAATTTCTTTTTAAAAATTAAAAACAAAATAAATGCATAAAAATTAAATGAGCAGTAATCTGAAATATTAGTAATTATGTATTTAGTATATTTTTTAAATCTTTACGCAAGCGCCGCACACGTTTTATTTATTTATAATTTTTCTATATTTATTTGTAATCTTTGAAGTGTGTTGTGTTTTCCAACAACAACAACAACAAAAAGTAATTAAGTGCACCGACACTGATGACCTCATTTTGTTATCACAACTACTACAACGAGAACAATAACAACAAATTACAACAAAAATATTTATTTATTAAAATAAAGATTCTATTTTTTGTTAATTTTTTTTCTACTTGATGTCTTGTTTAAAACAGTCGCACATATACATATTTACATGCACACATACATACATACATGTATAAAAATATACAATAGCGAACAATTTAATAGCAGTGAATGTTTTTGATTAAGAATTTTATAGTTTTGAAAAGAAAACAGTTAAAGAATTATTTAAAGTTTATTAGCATTAGGTTTAAATGTTACTTAACTCCTTATTTTTTTTAATTAAAAGTTAATTATAATATTCTCTAATTTTATTAAGCTTAAGGTCTCTTGATTTTATATTAAAATTTTATATTTCGATATTAAGAAAAATATTTTCCTGAAGAAGTCATACAAAGGAGTGGAGAAATATAAAATTTTAATATAAAATCAAGAGATCTTAAGCTTAATAAAATTGGAGAATATTATCTTTAAAAATAGGTCGAAAAATTTTAAGAATTATTAGAAGTTAATATTTATCTCCAGATAAAGTCAAAATGAATTTAATTAAAAGTACTGTTTTTTTTTTGGGTTTAACGTTAAAACCTGGTTTTACCATACAAATTGTTGTTGTTAAAACCAACTTAAAATCATTTTTGAATTGGTTTTAAGTTGGTTTTATGAAGTGAAACCTTGTTTTCGCTGTGCTAAATTCAATTCTGCCAAGTCAAAATGACCGGAAGCAGCTGATAATGTTTATGCCAGTGAATAACAATAGATGTCGCTTGAAAGATTTTCAACTTAACTTAAAATTATGGGAAAAAGAGTTTTTTTGGAGGGAAAACAAAGAAAATATTTGCATTGAACTCTGGAAAGTGAAAATAGACAATATGACTGATATTCATCTGCCTATAAAAAAGGTTTATCTTATAATGTATTTGTGCATTTTTATATATAATAACTTTATTTCCAAGCACATCTTCATTCTGTATAAGAAGTTCCATAATTTAAAAAATTTTATTTACAAACTATAAAATAATTTCTATTTTACAACGCATTGTAAAATTTCCGAGTTTTTCATACAAACAAAAACAGCTGTTGTGCAGTTTGTCCAATTAGTGTCATAAAAAGCAGAAAAAAATACAACAACAAATACACGCATTTCTGCAGGAAATTTATTTTATTTTTGAGCAAAGTTATTAGACAGTCTGTGAGCTAAAACCTGAATTTAACAAATTTAATGTGAATGCAAAATCAGCTGTTTACTGTTTTAACGTTAAATGTGGTTTTAACTTTCAGTGTGACAACACTTATAAGTTACAACTTTTTTCAATATTCAATATTCAATATTCTTTTAAGGCCAGACTTTATTCAAGCAAAGATTTTACAGAATCATTTGCATTTACATCATATACCTATTCCATCTAGAGCATATTGAAGACAGGCAATGTTATAGACCACACATAGCACTATTTATCGGGTAATTTTGACCTGGTTGCGCAAAATGAGGCCGAACATTATCTTGATGGCCACGTATTTTGGCAGTCTTTTTCATATGTGTTTCACACGATTTTAATAATTCACTTACAAATTTTTCTGATCTCATCTTACAATACCAAATATTCAATAAATTTTACATGTGATTTTTCAGGCTCCACATACGATTTTTTGCGTTTTGGACTATCATTATCCTCTGTTCATTATTCGTAATCAGGCTAATTACGAACAGCAACGTGTGGTTGATAAGAGAAATTTTTACAACAAAGTTGGTAATACCTATTTCAACCATGGTTGACAAATTTTTTCACTTTTCAACCAGTTGATGGTTGCTGTTCATAATAAACCTGAATAAGTCGATGCAGAAACGACTTCGTTTTGTATCGTTGAAACATGTGTTTGCAAATAATTGTAATTTAGCATTTTTTTGAACCTGATAGAATTTACGAACTGTCATTATCAGCTCACTTATTGACATTTATGATCAGTATAATCCGGAAAATAATAATGAATAGATTGACGCGTAAACAGTGCTACCAAATGTGGATAAATTTCGTACCGCACACTTTCTAAATGATGGAATAGCACCAACATGTTGAATGAATTTTCGTACCTAAGAGAATATCGCCGCTGTTTTTTTTAGCAAATATCTTGACCCACACTCTTTCAAGATCCGGCTGGTGCAGAAATTAAAGCCAAGATACCATCATAGATCAGTTGGAAACTGACGGCCTTGCAAGGTTAAGTTACGTTGACGAGACTAGGCATTACATTCATGTCAAGGACATATATATATAGGTCTGATGTGCGCTCCCATGTGAATTAAAAGTGGGGCTTCACTTTTAAAGGAACTCAATATCATTGACGTATTCCCTCAATCTTCTCCAGTCAATATCTCTAGTGTGGGCAATATCCGGTAAAGTATCATCCTCAGAAAAGTGGGATCTCGGCTGGGTGAAAGCTGGACAATGACAAAGAAAGTATCAATTTCCTCCCTGTATGCAAATCATTCATTATCATCTGTGCTTGCAATCCAGTTCAAGTGCATTCGTAAGCTAGAGTGCCTCGTTAAATGCGGATCAACTTCCCTAGTTGTTTAGTTTCAACAGCCTCCTGTTTAAATCTTCTTTATCAGGTCGCCCCATAGAACCTGGATTATATTACAGTATCAATATTCCATCATGTTCTGTTGGCTTGTTAATAAATAAAATTGTGGCATATGAAGTGAAACAAATCCATAGACCCTACAAAAAATCATTAAGCTTGGTGCTGCGCAGCTACAAGAACTCACATTACTGTCAATAGAGATCGTTACCGCATCATACTCAATGATTTTTGTTTGAAAATATGGATGATATTAATCTGGGCAAGATGTGGTTTCAACATGATGGCGTTGTGTACCATATGCAGTATGATTGGTAAGAAATGGACCTATTAATTCGCCTCTAAGGTCATCCGATTTGAAACCTATCATGGGACCACGTTTTTATGCTGACAAACCAGCAACAATTGACGCCTTGGAAGCCAACATTGCTCGTGTTATTCGTGACATGATGTGCTTGAAAAGTGATACAGAATTATACGTCCGGAATGCGCTTCGTCAAGAGCAGCAATGGTGGCCATATGCCTGAATTTCAAATTTAATTTTTTGTAGAATTTTTTACAATTTAAAGTTCTATTGGACTGAAGAAAACACGGATTGTACTTTTTTTTTTTGACATAATTAGACGAGGGAAAACTGCAGAATTTATTTTGATATAGTGGACAAATTCACAGCTACTCACAGTCAAGTCAACCCATCAATAGCCGAAGTATTTAACTTGTCGGGTTGTAGTAGTTGTTTGTTGCAATTTGAGAATTGAGAGCTGCAGAAGTTACCTCGACGTACTACACGTTTTCTTTAACAATCGTAATGGCCCCATCAAAGACATTCAAAGTATTAAAAGCTTGATTTTACCTTTAATTGAAGTCACTCGACTAAATTACTTTTTATATATCTATATGAGATCGAATAGAACTGTTGTCAACTGTATACAGTATTTGTCAGTAAATCTTTTAAAAATACGTCATACTAAAAAAATCCTTTTGATTGTAAAAATGGACCGCTTGGAGGAATTTAAAATTGATACAGAAATATATTTAACAATATCAACAATACATTTACATATATCGAAGAACATAGGTTAAAATATCTTAAACTGTGAAAAAATTCAGAACACCAAAAAATAACCTAATCATGCACTGCTATTATATTGCACAACATTATTATACATACATCATACATATGTATGTACATGTAGTACTTATATATATACGAACCGCAAGCATGTACAGGGTGGCGCAAAAGTAATCCTCCTATCAGAAAATGTTATAAATTTTGCGATTGGCGCCTAATGTCAGTTCTGTTTTGACATTTGTGTAGTAAACACATGCGAAATACACGTTAATAAACAATGGACGGTGCAACGGCACACACTGCACGTGCCACAACCGATATGCTGAAGGATGCATTTCCCGGGCGCCTAATCTCCCGTTTTGGCGATTTGCACTGGCCAGCAAGATCGCCTGATTTGACCGCTGTAGACTTCTTTTTGTGGGGCTTTTTGAAGTCGCGGGCTTATGTCAACAAGCCTCAGACTCTTGCAGCTCTTAAAGACAATGTGAGGACCTATCGCCGGAAGTGCTGGCCAAAGTGATGGAAAATGCCATAAAAAGGGCTCAAATGACAATCAACTGTGGTGGCGTCCATTTACATGACATCATATTCTCGACTTGATGTGAAAAAATTAAAAGACCAAATAAAAATAATCCCCAAGAAGAATCAAAGTTTTTCATTTTTTTTTTAAATTACAGCCAAATAACATCGGAAGGTTATTTTTGCGCCACCTTGTACATGTATTCAGTGACTAAATTTAGTTATTGTAATACGTTTAATGTTAATTATAGTTTTAAAATATCAGAAAAAACAAAAGGGCTAAAACTCTACGATAACGAATCTTATATGCAATTCAATGAAACATAAATTAAATGAAACAGAATTTTTGTAAATATGTATTTCTAAAAAGTGTTTTAATTCCAATATGTATTATGATTTTTGAAGTTGTAAGTTTTGTATTTGTTGGCAAAACCTAGCGCACGAAACATTCTATTATATTGCACCACGAAATCTTTCGTAAAATATGCGAACTGTACAAATAATAAAAAGCCAAAAAATCTCCCAAGTGTGATACGAACTCACGTTCTTTACATTTGATGACATGTAATCTAGCTTCTAGGAAAGCTTTTTAAAAAGTACATTTGAAAAAAGGAACATTTAAAAATAGCACCTTCTAGAAAAGTACCTTTTAAAAAAGTACCTAGTACAAAACCTTACCTTTTTAAAACACGTGACTTTAAAAAGTATCATTCAAAAAAAACTACCTTTTTAAAAAAGTACTTTTAAAAAAGTGCATTTTAAAATAAAGTAATTTTTAAAATAAAATATCTAGCTTTAAAAAAAGTACCTTTTTAAAAAAGTACCCTTTAAAATAGTACCTTTAAAAAAGCACCTTTTAAAAAAGTACCTTTTCAAAAAGGAACATTCAAGAAGTATCCTTTAAAATAGTACATTTTAATAAAAGTACCATTTAAGAAAGTATGTACCTTGCAAAAAAGTTCATTTTCAAAAATTACCTTTTAAAAAAGCACTTTTTTAAAACAGTGCCTTTTTAAAAAGTAAATTTTAAAAAAGTACCTATAAAAAAGTACCTTTTAAAAACGTACATTTAAAATTTTTTTGTGAAAAGTACCTTTTAAAAAAGTACTTACTTAAAACAAGTAATTTTCAGAGTACTTTTTTAGAAAAAAAGTACTTTTCAAAAAAAGTACTTTTTAAAAAAAGTAAAACGAATCTTTTAATAAAAATAACTTTTAAAATAAGTACTTTTTAAGTCTTTTAAAAAACCTAATTTAAAAAAGAACCTTTTAAAAAAGGTACACTTTAAAATAAGTATCTTTTAAGAAAGTACTTAAAAAAAGCAATTTAAAAAAGATACCTTTTAAAACGACACCTTTTAAAAAAGTACATTTTAATAAAAGTACCTTGTGAAAAGATTAAAAAGTACATACATTAAAAAAGTACCCATTTAAAAAAGCACCTTTTAAAAAATTGCTTTTTAAAAAGTACATTTTAAAAACGAAATTTTATAATTTCGGACATCTGCAAATCCGGACACTTAATTTTTTACCACAATTTCATTTAAAATTTTTTGCGTGTATTTCTAAGTATAGGGTGTTTTTTTGAGGGGTATAGAACTTCGAATTGAAATAAAACACAAGAAAATCGTTTTATTGTCCATAAATTTGGCTTTATTGAAAGGATAATTTTATGCCATTTATGTTTAAATATGATTTCGGGCATGTGGCCGCCGCGGCTGGCTCGAATAAAGCCAATTCTACAGGTCCAATTTTCAACCACTTTTTCGAGCATATGGGGCCGTATGTTGGCAATAACGCCACGAATGTTGGCTTCCAAGTCCCCTAACGTTCCTGGTTTGTTGGCGTAGACGAGCGACTTCACATATCCCCAAAGAAAATAATCCAATGGTGTCAAATCACACGATCTTGGTGGCCAATTGACAGGTCCATTCCGCGAAATTATGCGCTCATCGAATGTTTCCTTCAATAAATCGATTGTGACGTGCGCTGTGTGGCATGTAGCGCCGTCTTGTTGGAACCACAACTCATCCACATTCATGCCATCCAATTCGGGAACAAAATAGTCGGTTAGTCGGCTCCAATTGCTGTGCACGGTGGCGAATCGATTCATTCGGGTCCTCTTCAACATTTTGCTCTACAGCGGCAATTGTTTCTTCGGTGCGCACTGTTCGACGTCTCTGCGGATGCGTATTATCACATAGAGTAAACGTAGTGCGAAAACGATCCATGGTTAACCGAATTAATTGCTCTGATGGACGATTATGTCGACCATAAAATGGACGGAGCTTGCGGTAAACTTCGCGAACTGAACCATTATTTTCGAAATAAATTTGCACGATTTGCAAGCGTTGTTCTTTTGTCAACCTGTTCATGATGAAATGGCAAACCAAACTAAATATTAATCACTTGACAGCTGACAAAATGGCCGCCAGTTAAAAAAGTGATGCCAACTTAAAGTTCTATACCTCAATAAAAAACACCCTTTACGTTCATTAAATTTGATTATAAAGAATGAAAGTCAGATGATGAAGTACCTCTGAAAGTAACATTGAAAAAATACCCTGATACATATACATATATAATTCTAATGAGGTTGATGAATGGTTGAATGACTAAGTTGAAACCGCTGACGATGAGACTGAAGAAGATGATGAGGTTGAGTTACTTAATGAAGACTATTGTCATATTTGTCCTTAATATTTGTATAAAATATTGCGAAGAGCAGGAAATACCTGGTAGAGATATTTAAAACTTATAAGCCTCAGAGATACTTTGTAGGTTTGAAAACGTTTTCTTAAATTTTTCCTCTTGTCTCGAAAATTCAGACATTTAGATATTTCGGACACCACATGGTTATCCGGGTTATCGGACAATTTGCTTTGTAATTGTTGGCTTTTCAATGAGGTTTTTTCATAAATAACTTTAACAGTTGCTATAAATAAAACCTTCCTCTTTCTCTTAATTTTTAGATTGCACATCAAACACAAACAACAGACATCCTAGAAATTTTCTTCCACTTTCTATCTCTAGTTCGGCAATGAACTTTTCTTTTTCTACATTCGTAACACACGCTTAGTGGAAAAGTGCAATACCTAGTTAAAAAAAATCATACAATAAGCGAAACGAAACCAAAGATTTTGGGTGCATCCCCTTAAAAGGGATAATAAACCCAATACCAATTTAAAGCTAAAGCCAAATATAAAACCATATAATGAATGTGACCACTATAGCGACGGGTACACATGCTACCCAGGCAGCAGTCGACAGCATAACAAATGTCAAACACCAACAGACGACCTACAAAATCGAAATGCTCGAAGACAGCTTGGCCTCTGACGATGATGACGACGATTTGATTAGCAGCGATGGTAGCATGTTCGATGAAACCGAGCTGACTCAGATTGCTGTGCAAGATGACTTGGCCAATCAATTGGCCGCTGCTGGACCAGTGGGTGTAGCTGCAGCTGCAGCTATAGCATCGTCGAAAAAACGCAAACGACAACATTCGTTTGAAACGAATCCGTCGGTGCGCAAAAGACAGCAGAATCGATTACTGCGCAAATTACGTGGCATAATCTACGAGTTTACCGGTAGAGTGGGCAAACAGGCGGTAGTGTTGGTAGCAACGCCCGGTAAACCCAATACAAGTTACAAGGTTTTTGGTGCCAAACCTTTAGAGGACGTAGTACGTAATCTTAAGAATATTGTCATGGATGAACTGGAAAATGCTTTAGCCCAACAAGCGCCACCCCCACCTCAAGAGGATCCCTCATTATTTGAACTGCCACCATTAATTATTGATGGTATACCAACACCTGTAGAGAAAATGACACAAGCCCAGCTAAGGGCCTTTATACCTCTTATGCTTAAATATTCAACCGGTCGAGGTAAACCGGGATGGGGACGCGAAGCAACTAGACCTCCTTGGTGGCCAAAAGAATTGCCTTGGGCTAATGTACGTATGGATGCCAGGTCTGAAGATGACAAACAGAAGGTAAATAAAAATTACATTTTAAAATCAATATAAAAATACAAATAATATAATACAAATAATATTTCATATTCTCGTCATACAGATTTCCTGGACCCATGCTTTGAGGAAAATTGTCATTAATTGTTATAAATATCATGGACGCGAAGATCTCTTGCCCACGTTTGCCGACGAAGACGACAAAGTAACTCAATTGATCTCACACGAAGAGGAAGAGGAGGAGGAGGAAGAAGAGGTGATTGTACAACCTATCAACAATCAAGCTACTACTATACAAACAATACATACAACCAACCATGCACCAACAAATAATGCGGCTAATGTAAGGGTAAATATTTTTTTAATCATTTTTGTACTCGTATAAGGTAACGATCACTATTGGTAACGACAAAACTAACTATTGATGTAAGTTTTAAATATTTCTTTCGCATGTACTCGTACATACTTTACGAGAAATTTATTGTTGTGTTTGTAAAAATACACATATTCTGCCTTATCGTGGCTGGCGTATTTCAAATACGACAACTGTTTGGTAATGGATTAAAGAAAAACTGTAGAAGTCTTTTTTAATCTATTACCAAACAGTCGTAGTCGTATTTGAAATGCTCCACCCACGATAAGGCAGATTGTGTTTTCGTATTCGTATAGGAATTGAGAATTCCTGAAATTTATTCTTAAAATATAGTTTCTTAATATCCAACGGATTTGTTTAAAATTGTTTTAGATTTCTTTAGTTTGTGAACTAGAAAAGATTGTTCCGGCATATCAGATGATTGGCTTTATCAATCATGTTTATGAATCATGCCGTTTACACTGCGCATTCGTGCTTCGTTTGGTTTTTTTATGTATGTATGTATATTCAGACATACATGCGTATCATACGCACGTATATATATATATATATATATATATATATATATATATATACACATAAGCATACATACATATATTCGACTCATTCAAAAATCTTGCTTTTGAATGCATCCCTAAATTTATTTCTTATTTTTCCTTTTAATACTACTCATAACTTAATTAAATTTATTTTTTTTACACTCAGATCTATGTTTTTTTCCCACACACATACACATATACTTATTTTGTTTTGATAGCTAGTTCAGATAAACTGGCTATAAACTGCTCTAAAAAATTTGTATGGCGAAGAAGCAAGTTGCTTCGCTCATGATTGCAGCGATGCCAATTTAGCGCGTTTCGCACTAGATTTAGCGCGTTTTAACTATGCCAAGCGCGCTTTTTTCCGTCTTAGCGCGTTTAATAAAAAAAAACGCAAAATTAGCGCGTTTTGAATAAAGTCAATAATAAAATGTTAGTTCCATATTTTTTAACTTTTTTTGTATAAATTTAACAATTTTCTAATATCAAAAACTCGGATAAAATTTTTTAAATGAGTTAATGATTCAGCTGTCGCAAACAAAATTCGCTTGACCTTGGTTAGAATTCAAAGCGCATTTTAATACTGTAATGGCAAATATTTTGAAATTTTACAACTAAAAATATGTACTACATACAATGACCCAAGAAATTAACATAAACTACAAAGCATATACTATACCTGAAGTACAAAAAGCATTTGAAACGCAAAACTATTCCACAATTTATATGTTGTTACAAAGTTTTACAAATAAATTAAAAGTAAAAACGAAGGATTTCGATTATTTGGAAGGCGATTCTGATTCTGTATTAAATGATTTTAGTTTATTAAAACATAATGTCGAGGAAGCAATATTGCAAAATCTGAAAAATTAATTGTGATACGAGTACTAATACATACATCGAATTTTATTGAAATTTAATTTAGCGCGTAGAAAATAGCGTGTTTTTGCTATAAATATTTGACAATGCTGTAACTTACCGCATTCCAGCGCGTTTTGAGGAGGGTAGTAGCGCGTTTGGATTATAAATAGTTGGCATCGCTGCATGATTGGGATGTCAAGCATGAATAGAGAGCGAAGCACTTATAGTGGAAACATACTATTATAATGACGCCAATTAATGTTAATGATTAAATGAGCGACCATCTTCCACACGGTCACTGTAACAGATGGTGGGTTTTCTAAAATCGACTATAACTCATACACATTTCTGCCAAATAGAAGATTTGACGTTGATATCACAGGCTCGTATGATACCATGTCAGAACACAGACACATACGTGAGGTATTCCCGCACCAGGCCAGTCAGACAAGTAGGGATGGTCGAGTTTTTAACACTCATTTTCGGAAGAAAGTTAGTTTTAAGATAGATAATCAGTGTGGTGCAAAATAGCCTAAAATCTCTCATTTGCAAAAAGGGCGGTTAAAGGTTTAAGGCACTATAGAATATACAGCAAAAATATTCGAATGTGTACCGATAGTAAGCACGCGATCGGGCCTCTATCACCGCCACTTGGTGTAAGAATGCTGAGACAGTCCAACCTAGAGGTTTTAAAATGTCGAGATACAGAAATGTTATCGGTGTTATTGGTAACAGTATTGTGGTCGAGCCGACTAAAGATGGGGATCGAATGCAAACTAATCACGCCGACAAGCTGGTCAGAGTACCGATCAAATGTTGCAAAAACCAAATACAGCAGCAAGTTTTCAGGATCGCGTAGACAAGATGGTCAAGTGAAATTACTTGCTTTATCTCTATACTGACTTGGTCACGATATTATCTTAGGCCATTTATCACACTTGAGGCGATCCCGAGGGATCAGTTTCGTGTTAACAGTCTACTGTTACATTTGTACTGATACTAGCGCTTATTTGACATATTTCTATGAAACATTTGTCAAATAAACCTGTAATAAACTTAACATATTTTTTATGAAACTTGGTTGTTCTTAATACAGGTTGTCTTGATAATGAACATATAGAATGTTGTAGAAAATATCTACCTATCTATCCTAATTTCCCGCTCAGGTAGCACAGTGAGTTAGTTCTTGTAGTACTAGAAATCTGCTAAAATAAAATCCTAACCATATGTACATACATCATGTTAGATAACGCTCTCTTGTGAGATGATAAAGTTAGAAGGCAATATGCTACTTCTCTTCTAAGATATTGAACAAAAAAGCAAAATAGTGAAAGGCTTTTAGACCTTTATTATATTTGATATTTCGTGTAGAAATGGAAACAATGCCACTCAACCGATTCTTATGAAATTTTGTGTATATATATCGGGAGTTTTTCTAGATATATGGAAGCTTAAAATGATAATACAAGACATAAATATTGTAGGAATGAAATTTGTTTATAATAATCTGGTAGACAATATCATGGCATTTATTTGTTAAATATGATACCCGCCATGGTTGCAAGCTACATGGTCCATTCTATCAGTCCATGTTTATGACTACTTTTTCCAATAAATCCGGCCGTCAATGGCGGCTTTAATATTCACCCTTATTCCACATGTCGACATCGACGTCACTTTAACACAATATAAAAAAGGGGATTGTGAACCGGACTGCTTTGAAAATTAAGTTGTCACCAAATTCATATTGCAATATGAATTGTTAAGCGGACTATAGGGAAAATTGCACCGGAATTTTCCGGAAACCAAGTGTCGTTGATGTTTAGCTGATGAATTGTTGAACACAAAAATTCAGTCAGCATGGCTCGATAGCGCTTGCCATTTAAAATAAGAGCCATTTCACGCTATGCCTTTTTAGCCTGCCTTGTAGTGACAATTTTCGTTTAAGCCTCCTACGAAAAGTCACGCACATTTATATTAAGCCTTTTTTATTCATTGCCTTTTTGGCATTTATATACACGCTTAATGCTGAGTACGAAAAAGGCAAAGAGAAATGTCATAAATACCCTCGCATTTTCATTTCGTACCTTTTGTTTTAACCCGCAAGCTTCTCACCCCTTCTCACCAATAAACTAAAAATGCCTGCCTGCAAATTCAAGCAGAAAAGTCACAGTGTAAATTGCGTCTAACGGCAGCTCCTTGCAGCAGCAGCAATTGTTTGCTTGGATACTAAATTTTTGTTTGTTTTGTTGATGGTTTTGAAGCGATAATAGTAAAATTATTGCGAAAACGATCAATAGCTGCACAAATTGCTTGCGCACTAAGCCGATTACGTTGATCGTAAAATGAACGAAGTGCTCTTAAAAAAAAATTTCCATTTTGAAAGTGAATTCCCACAATTCGGAAGCGTTGTTTTAGCGTAAAACGCGTCATGATGACTTGCCAAACCTTATTGATCACATATATCAGTACTCTTCGACATTCTCAGCTGTCCAAATATAGTTATCGATATCAATAGTTCTAATGCAGCTAAAAAAAACTCCGATATTAAACCGATTTTTGTATAGCACTTCACGACTGAATAGTTTTATGATTTAAAATATTGATAGCGCCACGCCCACAATTTGTCCATTCAAAGTAAGTGGAATCAACTCAGTGTTGCTTCTAGAAAAAGCGTTTATTATATTAAAATAAAAAAATTTGCAGTACTACAAGTTAAGTACGAGTTTAATTACGTATCGAATATTGGGCCTGCTTGTGTAGGACGTTGACGTTTTTTGTAGTAGATTAAATATTACAGGTTGCGTGTTACTTTAATTTAGTACAAAAAACAATATAAGCTTCTACGACAACGCATAACACAATTAGAGCCATTATCTAACTTTTTCGACTATCGAATTTACATTATCTTTGAATATTATCATAGCAAATTTAATTTATCTTTGAATATTATGAAACTCTCTCGTATAAACTAGAATTCAAGGTTACGACTTAAACTTTTCTTAAAAAGTTTACTCACTTTAAACATTCGTCCTATTTATAACGTTATTTTAGCAACAAGTAAACGTAGTTAAAATTAACAGTTCAGGCACTGTTATAACCACAACAAATCCACATAATCCTAATAATCCTGGACCCACCATTATACAAAGTACGAATGATCAACATATAACAACAACGGCAAGATTGCCAGCGTCGACAAAGATTGAATTGTGTCCTGCGCCCATAGCTCAGATAACACAGCAACAGCATCATCATCAACAGCAGCAGCAGCAACAACATCAACAGCAGCAGCAGCAACAACAGCAGCAGCAACAACAGCAGCAGCAACAACAACAGCAGCAGCAACAACAACAGCAACAACATCAACAACAGCAGCAGCAACAACAACAACAACAGCAACAACAACAACAACAGCATCAACAACAACAGCAGCAGCAGCAACAACAGTCGCATCAACAACAGCAGCAACAACATCACCAAATACAAACGACAAATGTAACAACACAACAACTAGCCAATGCACAAGTTTGCATAGAACCCATGACTTTGGGAGATGTTGATGTTCGTAAAGAAATTCATGTTGTGTTATTCCGTTTTGCGTTTTTTTCCTTTTGTTTTTGTTCGTTACTTTTCCTGAACTTAATTTTTGATTTTGCATTTTTTTCTTACGTACATATTTTGATTTTGAATTATTATTTGATTGCAAGAAATCAAGGCGAATCTATTATCAGTTGATCACAAACGCCCGCTTGTAATTTTAATATCCCCCCCTCCACCCCGATGTCAACAAACATATTTCAGTACATGTTTTGATATTCCAAGTATGAATTTTTCAAGGCGACGAATTAAGGCGAGTCTATCTTATATGAATAAGTTTTGCAATAAATGTTGAGGTATTTGCCTAGCTGCGAGGGTAAATACTTCAGGCTCTTTGTGTAGGTGGCATTCCATATGAAGGTATAAAAAAATTCAAATACGAAGTTAAGTACATACATGTCCTTACCTTAATATAGAAAAGCCCTAACTCATTATATTTTTGAAATCGAGATTTTTGCATTTTTCGATACATTAGATGTTTTTCCATCAAAATATACGAAAAATCTCGATTTTAAACAAATAATGAGTTAGGGCCTTTCTATATTATTTCTATATATATATGTATGTCTCCAATCCAGGTACAGATCAAGTGGAAAACATTTTTATAGAAGGGCATTTCCATGACTTCCAAAGTTGCAATAAGAAAATATTTTCGAATTCTTAAGAATGTCTATTAAAGCTCAATTAAACGTGCCATAACCATAATGATACAAAACAGCTTTTCGAGCCAAACTAATGGGCAACACTGTATTGTGATTATAGGTGACTCACCATAATGCCACAACCATAAGCCTACGTCTTCACGAGCCACCGACTTGGACATAACATGAACATAACTCCGGCAGAGAAACTATGAAAAATTCAACTTCTTTGTTGTGATAAATACGTGCTATGTCCATATTCAGGCATATCAAAGTATTTTGCGGTAGTGCAACAAAGATGAAATATTTACCAATTTTATTCTGTCTCTTGTCTTTCTATTGCAAATGGTTGTGGACGACGAATCTCATGGCCAATATTGTTGCTCAGAAATATGTTCGGGCATCGATGTCAAAGCATGGATGGAACATGGACATGAGCGGTCTCCATTAGCCATTTGTGATGTCCGACATGATTCCCATACCAAGTTCATGGCTAATGGAGACCTCTAGTAACCATAGAAACCAATTGTAACCATAAACATCTGTTTGCCGGTTAGACATAGATATTTGTTGTTGCACTTTTGAAATAAATAAACAAATAAAAACACAAGAACAACAAGAAGGCACTAATAGTGAATTAAATATATTTATGGCTATGGCTATGGCTATGGTATGACACGTCTGATTGATGTTGCTATGAAATCAGGCGATTTCAAGCTGGAAACCAAAATTTTGATTTCGGAAACATTTAATTCGTCGCGAATTATATTATCGTACATGTTTAAGTTAAATAAAAAAACTTTTAATGCAACATCTACATTAATTATTATTTAATTAACACGTACTAAAATAAATACGAAATTTTAAATCAAACAAACTTTTATAAATTTAAATAAATTGCTCTTCAATACAGTGGCACTGTTCACACTGAATTTGTTATGATAAAATGATAAAATTTTCCACTTGTACTCGTACATTTTGTTGTTTGAAAATTTTAAAAAGCAAAATTTTTAAATTTCGATATCGGATGCCGTAATTCGCCTCTATTATCAAATAAGATGCATCAGTAAAAGACACTCACACTGAATAAAGTTCATTTCTGTTTTAAAATTAGAAAACTTTATATTTTTAAATTTAGAAACAGCAAATGTCCATACAAACACAATTAAAATTGTATGAAGATTTGTTCGATATCGAATGCCGTAATTTGCCTCCTGAATTAAAAAATTTAATTTTTAATTAAATGGAAGCTTTACATTTTTGTTGCTCCTCATGATTTTAAATATTTTTTAATTTCAATGAGGTAATTTGAAAAATTACAAAATTCTCATATTATTTAATTTCACATTGATTTCGGTCTATACGGCAGCCCAAATGGAATATAATAACAACTTTAAATATAGAAATAAGAATCATGTTCACTTTTGTTTACCGCATACAATGTGTTAATAATGTAGGATAAAATTCTCATTTATTTCATATTTAAACTGCTTTAAGTATTTCCAGTTAATAGACAGTTTTTTAAAAGCTATTACAGGACTAGCAGACTAGAATACATCTAGGGAATTCACAATAATTATCTTAAAATTTTATAATTTTTATTTATTTAACTTAGGTATTATTACAATTAAAAAATCTTTATGGAATGGAATGGGATACATTTCAATTCAATTTTCAGACTTAAACTTTTGAAATTTCGACTGCTTCTGTCAGAATAAATCGCTAAAAATCCCAATTGATGAATAAAAGTAGTTGAAATTAAATTTGAAAAACTATTTCTTATAACAAAACAACTTTTATACGGAATCAAGTTCCGAAACTTTTAAAAATTATATTTAAGTGAAAAAAGTAAAAAACTTTAAAAACATTCTTAAATTTCGCAAATTCATGAAAATGGGAAAAATAAAATGATAATCGCAAAAATTAAAAAGAAAACGAGCCTTAATCCCACGAATTCCCTTTCATAGCGAAATTGAATGTATTGGTGAATTCTTTTCCTAAAATAATAAACAAACTCAATCCAAAAATGCTCGAAATAATTCACTTATATTCCGAAAGTAACGAAAATTTTATGAAAAAATTTAATTAGAAACAGATCCAAAAATATTTATTAAAAACAAATTCAAAAATGCTGCAAAATCATTAAAATTATAGAAATGGATCAAATTAGCAAAAAGAATATTTTTAGTAAAAAAATAACGGAAAATTTAAATAACAAAAATTAAAAATTTTAAAAACCCCGAACATATCTAGAAAAGTTGCGATATCTTTTAAACGACTTGACTGATTTTCTTCAAACATAGCTAAGAACCCTCTTGATCAAGTCCCCTTTCAAATAGAAAAAAAAATAAATCAAGCCGTTTGGTCTGTACGTGGACACGGACAGACACACATATACATGGACACACACTACAAACTTATAACACCCCTGTTTTGGTCGGGAGTTAAAAAGGTCATTGTTGAAAAAAATCTGAAGTCACAAAATTTTAAAGCAATCAAAAGTTGTCGAAAAGATATTGTGCCATAACGGCAAAAAAAGCTTAATCGATGTACTTAATTTTTTGACCAAAATTTATCATTTGCGATCGTAATTAATCGATTTTCCTAAAAAAAACGAGGAAGAAAAAATTTGTTGGTTAAACTGTTTTGGCGGTTATGGCTCGATATATTATTTTATATTTACTCCTATTTAGTTGGGAAACAAAAGTTTGAAAGCCAAACCGATTATTAATAAAATCGAAAGCATCAACATTTTTTCAGACCGCTTCATATGGAATGCCCTATAATCAGATTACATACCAGGGATGGAAAATTCAATAGTATGGTGTTAAACCATAGACTGAATTTACATTATGAAATTTTTCATGAAATTAGTTGCATGAAACTTCTGCTTTATTTTCCTATAAGATGCGTGGGAAGCGAATTAGATAAGAATTAGATAAAAAAAAAGTCACCAAAAATAGTTCAGCGACTCACGCTACGCCAGTTTTCCTAACTCTAATATTAGCAAAGGTAAAAAGTTTCGTGCAACAAATTTCATGAAATATTTCATGATGTAAATTAGTAAAGTTTAAATAAAAAATTTAATTAAAAGGTAAATAAGTACTTTTTGAGTTGAAGTTCAAGTTTATTTATAAACCTGCAATTTTATGCCTGCTGTTTATGCAAATATTTTGTTTTTATTTGAAATGCCTAAAGGCATGCTTTACTTATAATCAAAACTGTTGTGCCTATTTTGTTTTATAACTTATTAAGTTGTTTTTATTAATCTATTTTTGTTTGCTTTGTTATTAACTATTTTTTTAATACTTATTTAAATTTTTTAAAGTTAAAGAAATAGTTTAATAATTTTTCCTTTTTCTTTGTTTTTTGCTCTAGTATACCACTCAAACAGTTTTGTCAACCATACAAAATGCTGATGGCACCGTTTCTCTTATCCAAGTTGATCCTAATAATCCTATAATAACTTTACCAGATGGTACAACGGCTCAAGTGCAGGGTGTTGCAACGGTAGTTTAATTTTATTTAAATTATTATGACTTTATTATTTTATTGAATTTCCCTTGTTACAGCTTCATCAAGGAGAAGGTGGTGCGACCATTCAAACTGTACAGAGTCTGGGTGACGTTAATGGCCATGAAAATATGACGGTGGATTTGACAGAGGCTACGGTAGCACAAGATGGTCAAATTTATATAACGGCCGAGGATGGCCAGGGTGAGTTGCAATAAAATTTATAGCTATAATTTATTATATTAAATTAAAAAAAAAATTATTCGAGCAAGTTATCAAACTTAAAGATTGCATGGCTTGTTTGTTCATTGGCTGAGAGCAAAATACTACCATTAATTATAAGTGAAGAGAACAGAAAATTACCATAAATTGTAGGTTCTTGTTTCATCTGTACAATAAGACACCATGTAGTCTTAAAAGAGAGTTTTTATTTGCTTAACTTTGTACATCAACGTAACGAATCTGAGGGCCGTGTGGAATATGTAAATGAGCGGCGTGGCTCTTGGAGAGTTTCGAGGAACTGCTAGTTCGGCAATTTGACAAATATTCTGAAATATCAAAGGCTTGAACCACTTAAATGATGCGCCAATTATACCAATTATTCAAAAATTTATCAAAAATTTTGAAGAGACCGTAATATTGAAAAACTAAAAAAGACTGGTAGAAAACGTGAAAGGTATTAATTAATTTGTTCGTGACAATCCTACGCTTTCAATTAGAAAGCGTTCAAGTGCTTTAAATGTGCATAGAAGGTTATCAAACCGAATTTTATGCAAAGATCTAAGAGCTGAAAAATTTTCCACGTTGTCCTGATTTAAACTCTATAGATTTTTCCTGTGAAGTTATCTCAAATCTAAAGTCAACGCCAACAAAGACTTCCTTGACACTTTTAAAATAAATATTCGTCACGAAGTTGGAGTCATCACGGATTCCACTAAACACTAACCTTCTTCTAAGATAACTGCTATATTCTCTAGTGAAAATTAGAGTTAAAAGATGGAAGATACGATCATCAGCTGATTAAGGTCCAATTAAGTGCCGTTGTGCTACCTCGGGGGAACAGAAGGACTAAAATGATACCATCCTAAGTGCTCAGTGTAAAATAAAATAGAAATCCGTGTAAATAACTTTACAGTTACTATATCACATTCACACTCTTTCATGTCCATTAAAAGTGACATTTACTCGTTAAGAGCGTGAGAGAGGAAGGTGAAACAGTTGCCTCCTCCTCTTCATTATGACAACTTCCGCGGAAGCATTGTACGGTAGATTTAATCTACTACAAAACATACCTATATATCACTACCCTTCTATTTATATATCAGTTTTCTTCCAGTAAGATTGTATCATAAAGGTTGAACAACTAACCTCGATTAACCATCTTATCTTCGCGGCAATGAAAAGTGCCTGCTGTATTTAAAATTTGCTGCATTTCAGTGTAACTTCGACCAATTAATCATTGCACTTATTTCATAGTGCATCTTTACCTAACGCGATCGCAATGCTGTTAGACTATCCTGTAGTTTCTCTAGTAGACGTTCCACAAACGTAATCCAAATTTGATGTGGTATAAACACAAGTTTAACGTACTTGTTTTCGCTAAAATTTAGGCATAATCAGTACTAGACTTATAGCTTGAAACTAATACTCTGTTTAAAGCAAGGATTCCCAGTCTGACTTGCGTAGTTTTCTTAACATCTCAAGCACATCTTTCAGATGTTCCGACATCTAACCATACATGATTAAAATATTAACATCAACATTTCTATCAGCCACAGGTTTAGATGACAGACCACTACACTAGTCGGTGTTAATCTACTATGCAGGAATTTATCTAAGCACTCGGATACAGTGATTAACACTAGATCCAACCCATCACATTGAGATATCTGACAAGGTCGCTCAACCTAATCTCTGATAAATCTGAAAGGTCGCGTAGTACATGACTGCCTAAAAAACTTGTGTCTCGAGAGGTGCAAAGCTAAACATTCGCAAAGAAAGTGGAAAACTATCTATTCCTTACTCTCTTCACGACAACTATGGCAGAGCTCATTAAACTACAGGCCTGTCCTACTAGCATATCTGCCGATTGCCCAGTACCCCGACACGACTTCGATGATCATCGAGATGTCCCTACGGTTTTTATTTGTTATTTGTATTTAGCGTCTATCATTGTCACAAGCCCACATTTTCCCATCAACCTCACACGTGTCTATATTGCGCCATCTGTACTCAGCCTTATGGAAAGAATACTCGTACTTGAAAATAAAGTTTCTAATATTACCAAACGGCATGGCTACCAATTCGGCGTTAGAGGCTTGTATAGCAGAGCTAGCTCTAACCAGCTCTTTCACCCATTCGTTACCTGTGAAGTTGCTGTGTTCTGCAACCTAGATGAGGCTAAGGTCAGCCTGACCACCTAATATAGATGGCGCATTCTTGTACTGCCCAAATAGAAAAGAGAAAGTTCTGCATGATTTTAGGGAGAGAATTACTGCTTGGGTATCTACAAAAATACCGACTTTCACCTGTAATTTCTTGTCGATTAGCACCCTGCTCGCTTCCCTTACATCCCAAATTTCAGCCTGAAGTACACTGACTTCCTTAGGGAGACGGAAGGAGCTTTCTATGCCACGATCGTCTAAGAATTCTTCAGAACCAATACCGCGGACCATTCTTCATGCGACAGTATATTCGCTGAGTGCTAGAGCATATTTAGCTTTCAAACGGTATTATGCATTGGTTGTTCCTTTTTTATGCGTTGGTTGTTCGTAGCAAGCTATTACTAATTGCTTGACCATGAGATTATTAGGTGGCAGCTAGTAGTACCATATAGAATTATTTATATATGGTCCCACAATAAGAAACTTTCTACATTGCATCCCATCGCCATCGCAGGCTTGATCACTATGTTGAAGAGCCATTTGGAGTTCTAAGGGTTGGTTATACAAGTTTTTCCTATATACAAAGCAATGGTGGGCTTATTCGCCTTATTTTGGACATTTAGAATGCCATAAAAGTTTAGAATTGAAAAAGGAGTGTCAGCAGCAAACTACTAATATGTAGAGCTTCTTTCTTAAAATATATTTTTATAACTATAAGGCATTATTTCTGGAAGAGGTCAATCATTGGACCCGAAGACCGTACAATTTTCCCCTTTTCATTATTTTTCCTGGGGCTACGTGAAGTTAGTATTTATTATTTTACCAATTTGTAATTAGATAAAATTGCTAAACAATCCTATTCTTAGAAAAAAAACTCAAAAATCAGTCATGGAATATAAGTTAAATACTCGTACAATCCAGAATTTTCGCGAACACACCCAAATTCATATTCATATTTATGCACTAAGTACGAGTACAATAATATTATATGTTATTTTAATGCAAAGTAGATAGACATAGGTACATGCGCATTCCCCCCCCCCCCCCCCCCCTTTAAAAAGTCTAGTTTAATTTTTCTTACCTTCTTTAGAAAATCACATTAATTAATAAAAATTTCATTCAATAAGAATTGAAAATACTGAACTCAAGCCTGATTAAAAAACTATTCCTAATTCAAATAAAACTGAAATATATTTCTGGAAGAGGTACGGTCAATTGGTCACGAAAATCGTACAATGTTAAGCTTTTCCTTGCTTTCTCTGAGGCTACATGAAGCTAGTCTCTATTTTTTGAGCAATTGGTAGATACAAATACTGCAACATTTTTGATATCTAAAAAAAAATACAAATCCATCTGACATATAATGCATATACATATACGTTCCAGCCTCTTTGTGAACACACCCCAATTTATATTCAAACAATATAATAATAACGATATAAAGTTGACTTTGTAATACAATGAACATTATATATTATACCAAGTTGTACACTTATGAAAACATCCTATAAAATTAAATCGGAAAATTTATTTGATAATTACTTCCCCTAACATTGTTAAAACAAACAAGTTTCCTGAACACACATACACATAAATATGTATATTAAATATGTATATTTCTAGTAGTACTCGTATAAGTTTTGACGTTATTGACTTGCATATTAATTTAATTTACATATTTATTACAGGTTATCCGGTGTCCGTTAGTAATATGATTACATTGCCGGTATCAGCATCGATGTATCAATCAATGATGGCCAATATACAGCAAATACATACAAATAGTGATGGAACAGTGTGTATAACACCAATGCAGGTAGATGTTCAAAACAACAACAATAATAATAATCATAATAATAATAGTTCTAATGCCAACGCAAACGCAAACAATAGTAGTAGTAATAATAGTAATAGTAATAATGATGACGGCAATAGCAATGGAAATAGTAATACCACAACAACAACAACAAACACAGTAGCGTCCCCACATTTTCAATGTTATCCAATAATGACAGCAACGCCCTTTGCTTCCACAACAGCTCATCGGCTATTGGCAACTACAGCTTTAAATCAAACACAAAATTTAGTGAATAATTCAAATTTAAATAGCAACAATAGCACTAATAGTAGTAATAACAATAACAACACTAGTTGTAATAGTAGTAATATTAGTACCAATAATATACGTTGCCAAATTATAAACGCCTCTGGTTTACAACAAAATTCTAGTCAAATGAATTGCCAACAACAGCAGCAACAAAACTATTTAGCAAATGTTTTACAAAATGCAACAACTAAGGTTTTCATAGCAAATCCAGGACATTTAAATTTAGCGGCAGCCGCTAATATTTTTAACAATAACAACAATACCACTACTAACAATAACAATAACAACAATAGTTGTCATAACAACAATAATAATAATAATAATAATAATAATAATAATAATAGTCACATAAAAATTACCACCGCTATGCCATTGCCAATAGTTGTTGCTGCAACAACTCCCCAACGCCAGTCAATGGCAGCGGAAAGAAATAGTACTGTAAGTAATAGAAAATCAGGACACAAACGTCGTAAGCAAACCTTTGCCAAAGTCATACCAATTAAAGTAGAGCAAAATATTATTAGCAGCAACAACAACAACAATACAAACTCAAGCGAAAGACTTTTAAATATAGAAATTGTCAATGACACCAGAGATAACAGTGTTGTTAATGTAACTAATGGCGGTTCCACCGCAATGTCCACCTCTGGCTCTAAATTACCAGCCAAAACGATTAAACTTGAAGCGGCGGACAATTAATTATAACGAAATTTTAAAAAGTATGGCAAGGAGGGTTTACTTTGTACGGTATTATAATTATAATAGCCCAATTCACATTCTTGCGCAAATGATCTTGCATCGTAGTATGTGCAAAATAGTATAGTACACATATATTGATACTCACAACTCAACAATTCTTAGTAGTGAGTGTCAATATACAATACCCTAATTCACAATCTTGTGCAAATGGTCTTGCACCGTAGCCAGAGCTGCCAGAAGCTTTGCACCGAAAATCATCATTTGCAGGAAAGAAAATCATATTTTGAAGAAAAAAATCATCACAAGCTCAATTTTTTTTAATTTAATAAAAAAAAATAACAACAATTCACACATTTATATAAAAATCAAATTTCATATTGTATATGCCAAAAATAATGATGCATTTTTGTGTATGTAAGACACAGGGGGCTTAGTAGGCAAATATGCTGTCCTTTTTTTAATTTTTCAGGGGACAAAAATCTGCCTAAATTTATTCAACTAAATCAGTGTGAGGACAACGAAACTATTCATTTTGTTATATAAAATTAATACAAAAGTTATTTGTTAAGTGAATGTTAGTACACTCGATGCATATTGTTTTCCGCTGGACTTAAGAGGTGTTTTTTTCTGGACCTAGCATATTTGCTTACCACTGATAAAGGCAAGAAAAAACTGACTGACACTTGGATTATTTTCCAATGGAAACAAATAACTATTTTAATATTGCGATGTCCTAGGCGGTAGTCAATTGTCTCACTCAGCATTACTTTTCAACTAACTTAAAGTTGATATTATTTAAGTCACCTGGTAGTCAGTAAATTAACAAAACAAATTTTGCTGGGGTTCATTGCATATGATGTCAAATATTTTTTTTCTTTTAATATGGACCTATATCATTTTTTTTCTAACACAACAATACAACTTCTACGTTTTTCAAATAAGTTTCAAAACTAACGTAGGATGTTGACAAACATTGACTTGCAAAAGAATTATTTTCTTACAATAAACACAGCGCCACTTTTATTTTTTTATTGTTTTATCTGAACAAGTTTGAAAATTATCTTTTGATATTTGTTTGGTTAATAAGAAATCGTAATCACTTGTGTGTTTGTTTTTTCTTTTCTTGACATAACTGTTCTTTGTACAGTGTTTATTCTAATTTTAAGTCTTATGTCATTTATATCTCGCATGTAGGTACATACACAAATTTTTAATTTTAGAATTTTTTCCTGACAAAAACAACCTATATCATCTTGTGGGTTGCACGGACATTGTTTTTCTTCAGCCACAATCACTTTCATCGACATAACTTGTTTTGTCAGAACACAATTCAGATGTTTATAATATTTTGCTTTTTTTTAATTTTCTAGGATCTGATCCTTAAAAAAATGTTTCCTAAAAATTAGTTGGAATATTTTCATTACCTATACATCTAGATGATAGTGTAAAAAAAAATTTGAGAAATTTTGATACTAAGACCGCTGCTATTAATGAAAACAACAGATGCATATGTACATACATACGTATTGAAAGTAAAAATCATAATTTGCAAAATTAAAAATCATCATTCCAAAAAAAAAATCATGAAATCATATTTTGGTCCAAAAATCATCAAAAATATGATAAAATCATCATTCTGGCAGCACTGATCGTAGCATGTGCAAAGTGGTATAGTATATTTATATTCACCACTAAGAATTTTTAAGTGGTGAGTATCAACATACTTACCATTTTGCACATGCTACGATGCAAAACCATTTGCACAAGACTGTAAATTGAGCTAATAATTTTAAATTTACGCAGGCGTACGTACAATTTTATGCACAAAATTCGTCTTTTCGAAATACAGAAAATGTTTAAAATCAATTCTTAAGACACAGCTCCATTTAGCAAGTATTTACCTCAAATATGTTTTTTTATATTTGCCTAAAACTTTTAAAACAATCACCATAATTATGAATTTCCTCATGGAAATTTTTTTTGGAAATAAATTCCGTGGAAATGACAAATAAGGGAGAGGAAAAGTAAAATTTTCGGAGTCAGCTGTTTTTCTTAATGAGCCATTTTTAGTCTCTAATTTCCGATTATCAGCTGCTTCTTCTTGCTCTAAGATGAGCGATACCGATATTTTTAAATAATAGTGTTCCTACTGAACGTGATTTCTAAATCACTGTTCTTTGGAACTGTGACCGAGATCACGCTTTAACAGTATTTTCTTTGTAGTAGTTCTGTTATTTTGAGCGAAATCAAACAATGACAGTAATCACGGTTTAACACATTTCAGCGCTTCTGTTTTAAAAGTGTGTATGTACTAGTATTTTGAAATACTAATGCAGGGTATACATAAATGAATAGTGTGGTGGATTTATTAATAATAACTGCACTGCAGTTGAAAATAATAATAACAAATTATTCAAAAAGAAAAGAAGCATGTTCTAGAAAATAGATTTGTCGTAAAAGAGTCAGAGAGACAATAAAGTTTCAAAGACAAAAATGTGAGAGGCATATATAGTTGCTTCTCGATAAAAGCTCAAGATATAAAAAAAGGAATGTGGTAGTTTTATTTGCTGTAAAGTAAGCATAAAATAACATTCATTGTTTGTATGAAAGAACTGTATTCCCAATATCGTTTACTTGATAAATTCAGTCACAGTAGTGATTAGTGATATTTTCATCGCTGAGAAAAAGTAACAGGTATATAGAAATATGGCTCATCTCTAGTGGACACTATGTTTGCCTATCAGGAGGTCCTAGATGAGAAAGCAGTACAAAGAAATCAAAATAAGATTCCAAATGCTTTCTTCACTTCTAAATTGATTTCAGTTTCATCAGTTAAATATTGTAAAGCCTACAGTACACGACATGTAAAAAACCACATGCGCATGTGGTTCTGACGTAATTTTGACGTCATCACGATGCTACATTTGCTACATGCCGTGTACTAGCAAAATATGTACATGTATATATTAACATGCTTACAGACGAGCTGCCACAGAAAATGTCTTCGATGGCCACATATGTATTTTGGAACAAAAATACTATAAAAATTTTACGGCATCTAGCCACTACTAGTAATTTTAGAAAATGCAACAAACATGCTGAAAATTCTCGTGACGTCATCGCTACATACGCATGTGGCTTTTTACATGCCGTGTACTGTAGGCTTAAGTTGGAAGTAGGCCAAGAAATCTTTAGCAAAAAGTCCATAAGTCGACTTAGGGTAATATTTAGTAAAAAAAAAACCAATTTTCATTTCGTGATTTTTGTTTTACTACGCAAACTTCTCCACACTTCTCACAAACAAACTCAAAAATCTTGCCTGTAAAGGCAAGCTGAAAAGGAACATTACAAATTGCTTCTAAGGCTGTTTAATTGTGGTACAAAGAAGCCACTGATCATGGCCAATAGCTCTGATTATTAAGCACGATGCCTCATACAGACATCGATACTACGTAAGACAGTACCAACAGCTTCTTTTGGTAGTGGTGAGGCAACGATTCATGGTTGCCGGAATTAATAGCTCCGATGTACGATTATGGCCAGAGTAAGATATGCAGATATGTCAATATATGCAGCTGTTGTGATGCCAACTTTTTTTTTTGGCTCTAAAAGCACATCAAAATTTAAAAAAAGCACTAAAAAGCGTAATTTTGATATCTAAAAAGCGAAAAAGACACTTACGTGAAAAACGACTGAAGATCCATAACGTTAATTAATGTGAAGTTTAATAACTTTCTGAGATTCTCTACTTAATGAAATCTATCAGACAAAAAAAAGGTATGCTTTACACTGAAAAAATAAAATCGCCAAGTTTTTATTGAAATACTTTTAAGAAATACACAAATTTCTTAAAAGCACTACTTAGCGCTTTTTTTTTAGTTTAGCACTAACGCTTGAAATTTGGCGTTAAATAAAGCCAGAAGCACCAAGTTGGCATCGCTGTTGTTGTTTAGTTGTCACTCTGCACTGAACACAACACAAGTAGCAGTTAGAAAATGGCGCACATATCAAGCAGTGTTGCCAACTTAAAGTTATATACATAACTCTAAAAAGAGCGATATTTTTTTATAAATTTCATTCAACAGATTTCTGTTTCTTCAAAGTACATAAATAAAATTAATTTTTAGAGCGATAAATGAATATATACTTGTTTCTGTAATTTTATCTCCTCATATGTGATTTTTTAATCAGATCTTTCCCATGAATGCATAAGAGATCCTTAGAAGTGAGAAATATGATTTTTTGTTCTTTTTCCTACGAATTTCTATGGCAAAAATATATTCCTTTAACTAATTTGTTTGTTATATATTATGTCAGTTTATATGTTTTTAAAGCAAACATTTTCAAGAATTACTACTAAAAGCGTAGTGTAGACTTTTTTTCACTACATAAATTAAACACGTATAAGAATCATGAAAATGCATTTAATTTCTATTGCAAAAGAAATTGGAGCAACATGTTTTCATTGATGTTTATATTAGTTTTAAATCTTTTTTATGTTGAGTGGAAAGTTTTTATACTTTGTTGGCTTATAATTGTTAAACAATGGCTAAATAATGTATAAACAGAATTATTTTATGAACATGTTTATGCATGCTTATGTATGTATACTTATTTATGCGCTAGTTTAATTCATGAGTACAGTCACAACAATAATTAAGTACAGTTTATGGAATGAAAATTAATAGTATTCCCTAAGAACTCAGGTTATTGGGTTTATGCACAGCACCTGCAACTGGATTCTGTAACTTTTTGCGAACCGAAAATCGTACTATTTATCGACATATTTATTCGCTTAATGTAACGATAATGTGATTCCGTAATTTCTGTTTTTGCGATAGTTGATATCTCTGTTAAGAAAATGTCAAAATAAGAGAGAAACGCAAAAAATAATAAAGAAAAACTGAATGAATTTCAGCTTGTGATTTTATTTTTTACTTCCACCGACAACAGATATTGTTAAAATATGTTACTGAATAGCAAAGTCGATAATTTTTCGTTATATTTATTATAGCGATACGATTATCGTAATAAATATAACGACAAACTTATCAACTTTGCTATTAAGTAACATATTTTAACGCTATACGCTGTCGGTTGAAGTAAAAAAAGAAACATCTTAACTTCATTCATTTAGATTCTTAGTGCTTTTCGCTTATTTAGACATTCTACATGTGGAGATGCCATAGGATATAGAATGAAATAGTGAGCAAAACAAATTATAGAATGACATTAGCGTTACTGCAAACGAATAAATATAACGATTTCCGTTCGCCAAAAATTACTGAATCCAGGTAGAGATCTGTTCTATCACTTTAATTTTATCGACACAACTTACCAAGGTCTAATAAATCAGTGAATGTTTAAACGCTGGTTTAATGGAGCTAAACGTAAATTTATATGTGGTTTAAACTCAACACGAGTAGATAAATGAACAATACCTTAAAAAATAATATTGTGGCAGCACAATGTCAAAAAATGCCAAAAACCCACTGTTTGGCAGCTGTCTATCAATTCTTTGCACTATAAAAAAGTTAAAACATTTTAAAAAAGATTTTAATTAAAGGTCGCTAAAGAGAGAAAGAAATTATTTGTATGCTTGTCGAATTGTCAAGGCACAATAGAGTGCAAGAAAACATATCGAACAAGATCTGAAGAAAATGTTGAGTGCTTTTTTAATGCAAAACATATGGGCTGTGTGTAATAAAATCATATGGCCTGTATTGGTGGCTTAAATGCTCAATTTTGTGATTTTAGAAATGGTTTTACCTTTAGAAATAGTTTAAACACATTTTAAATTTGAAATTTGCATTGATTTATTAGCCCTAAGTATATACTACTTGCTTAAACTTATCCATACTTTCAAGTAAAATTGTGGTGTATATGTTATGAAATTAATTTCTTTTATAGAAAAGATTATTCAACTTAGTAATTTGATTTCATTATTAATCCCACAAAAGTACCTATAATGCAGAACATTTCATGAATTTAACGTAGGAGGACTAAAATATCTATACCCTGTTATGCCGTTTGTTTACTTCTTTTGCTAACTGTGCTTTCATATCATTTCCATTGTATTTCGATTTAATACATACTTTTGCACTAAAAATTATACACTTGTTTGTATAAAAAAGTGGGTGTGTGTGTGTGAATATAAAAAATATATTCCAAACAAGGGTGTACTTATGTATAAAATATATTTCTGCAACAATAATTCTAAAAGTAAAACTAAAGTTTTCAAACCACAACAGCTAAACAAAAAATATCCATTTTAATTGTTTATTAAACTGCTTACATCGTTCTTGATTTAAAACGAATAACACAGAAAGAATGATTCGTTTATTATATTTTATGTTTAAGTACAATACATATGTACCCCTTAGGAAGTTTCAGTAGTAAAACAATACTGATTCACTATTGACTTTGTCACCAGTACTACTAAAGAATTATACCCTAGGTAATGCTTTTGCTATTTAATATTTGTGCCCCTAATTATGACAGTGCTCTAAGTCATGTGCATTTCTGCTTAGAAATATCAAATAAATCTTTACAAAACTTCAATTAATATTTAAACATAGTTAAATAAATTTATATAAATCGAGACTAGAACAACTCTACATTAAAATGCTGCTTAATATAAAAATACTTCTTCTTTTATTCAAATGTAATCTACTAAATATCTCGACAAGAGCAATATATGGCTTAGCCCACTTTCATAATTAAGGGCACATTTGTGTGACATTGAAAATCCACTACTGATGTTAGTACTATTGACCAGTTACATTTGTACTTCTTTCGTGACCATATGTACGCATTGAAAACAGGGACTCATTAGTAAAACAACCCAACAAAAAATTTCAAAAAAGGTAATCGAGTGTGGAATTAAGCATTTTTGGTGGAAGCTCTTCCCTACTGGATTACCAACTTGATGATTTTAATACCCTTTTCACACTCACTCACATCTTTGAGGAATGCGTGGAATATGTTGAAAATTAAAAAAACCTGTTCACATTACAACATCTTTCATCTGTCATTTATTATAATACTATTTTTACGAGTGTGAGCAACTAAAAATTAAATAATAAAATGCAATTTAAAAATTCACTAGAAATTGATTTAATTGCTAGCTCCTGAGGAGCAGAAACAAATAATGCTACAATATGCAGAATTAGTAGAAATTATGCCAGCGGACAATGATGAAGAAATATTACAAACTTTATCAGCAAAGATTTCGCGTAGACATTTGCAACTACTTTTATGTAATTTATTTCGATTAGGAAAAATATATACAAGATTTTATTATATACATAAATATACATAGATATGTATATCATAAAGTTTTGGAGAAATTACGGATCTTTTTTTGCGAAGGATATTCCAAAATGTAGCCTTGAATGTATGTACATATGTACATGCATATGTAGATATACACACAAACATATGAATACATTTTTATAGTATGCATGTATGTATAAAGTTGTATACATTTTTTCTAGTGATGACACTAAAATAATCGAAAGATGTTGAACGGCACAAAGTGAGATAGGAACATCTTTTGAAGATGTTGAAAGATGTTGAACATTCAGCCCCGTATAATTCTTATGGGAAGATGTTATCATCTTGCCAAATTGATGAAAGATGAAAGATGTGAGTAAGTGTGAAAAGGCTATAACAAGGCGTGAGACTAAAATAATCGATTCTTGAGAAGTACTTACTTTTTTTATTTGGCAACTTGTTCACCTAATCTATTTAATCTAAAAATATCATTCTCTTCATTTAGCAACTTGTACGTCATTTTTTTAAATTTAAGGTAATATGACTTGTAAGCGAGTAATGAAATTTGGCAATCAAAAAAGTAAGTCATTATATGGCAAGTAGTTCTAATGGTAATGTGTAATTTATTGCTGGGAATATTCCTTGGATAAGAAAAATTATACCACGCACATATTATCAGTCAACTGTCTATGTCTGACAAAGCATTTTCATCAAAAGCAAATATACGTAGACACCAAAATGTGACCAAAATAGTTGACAAAAGTAGCGACTTGGAGACACTTAACTCCAAGATTCCTACATGTATATTTAATAAATCCTGCTACGAAATTTCCACTTCTATTAAATTTTTCTCCAGAAAAGATATATACACAAGTGACAACAAATGTGGAGATGCTTATTTGAGTGGACACAGAAACAGTCTTTCATTTACTCTTTCTTTTTAATTAATAAATGTAGTATCAAGTCGATACCATCATAACAGTTGATCTAATTTAAGAAGGTGATAATCAGCTGTTAGTTTCTCTGGTGTTAAAATTAATCTAAATATTCGTAAATCTTTTGACAGCAGGAAATTTTATACTTACAAATATTTATGTTAATTTCTGCATTCATTTCATTTTATAAATTAGCAGTGTATAGTACATTCTATTTGAAAAATGCGGCTTATTTAAATTAACTCTGCACAGTGTAACTTCTCTCGAAACAGATGAGCAGGTTAGGTTTGGTTAGGAAAGGTGGTGCTATAACGCACCTCCACTCGGAAACCCAATTGGGTTCATTGTGATTCCCTTCTATTGCCCACTAAAAAAATAAATATTTACCATCCCCTCCCCCCATTTGTACCCAGAAGCGACCCTATTATCCGTCATTAATCCAGTGAATTCCGATGATAAAGTCCCTGATGTCCTCTAGTTTAATCTTCCTGATATCAGTAATGCTCTGATGGAAACGTCTGCTCAGCCATCTAAGCCTATGATGTTGCAGCTTCGGGCAGTGATAGATAATATGTTCAATGGTTTCTGGTTCCTCTTCATCCTCTCACACTCTACAGAAATCTGGAGTGTCACTTTCCCAAGTGCTGGTTCTTGCTCTGACCGAGCAGTGATCAGTCAACGCGCCCATTACGATTCGCATCGCCTTCCTTTTCATGTCCGGTAGCAGCTTGGATCTTCCCGAGTCAAGTTTTGGCCCCATAACCCTCGAGACTCTACAATCGTCCCTAGTTCGCCATGAACTGTTGGTCCAGCTTTCCACCCAATTACTGAGTTCCCTATAGTAATGAACTATATTAATGACCTCGGTAATTTCACCGCTGACAGCTAATCGGCAATTTCATTTCCCTCAACACTGCTGTGGCTAGAAACCCAACATAGTCTGACACTATATTTATCTATGAGCAATTTGAGGGCTCTCTAACAGTCACTAAGTCCATGTTACCACACTTCCACTTTTGTTGTTGTTGTAATTCAGCCGTAGGAAAGACAGAGCAGGAAATACAAATATCCCTGTTTTTCTACCAGCTGAATTACGAGTTGATCAACAAAGGTTGAAGTGTGTGAACCAGGACTAACAAGTTTCGATTTGACGTTGTGTCCCTTCACAGCTTTTAGCGCTGCCTTCCTGTCGACGTAGAAGGTAACCTTCTCACCTTCAGCTACATTCCTGGCCACCAGTTCCGTGGCCTTGAGGGTCGCCAAGGAATCAGCGTGGAAAACGCTGCATTCATTCGGCAGTCTGAAAGAACTACGAATGTTCGTTCCCAAGATATAGACACCAGCCACTGTGCCTTCCCCCATTTTTGACCCGTCTGTAAAGACCGACCTACGCTTATATACCTTATCGGATTTGACCGAATAGTCCCTATCCAAAATCACCAGTGAGGGTGTTCTACTAAAATCAATTTCAGTGATTTTATAGTCCGTGAACCCAGGATCACTAAAACTGATCTCATTTAAGATTGATGTGTGACCTGTTGTTTCTATCCTCAACAAACCTGTTTCTACGAGTATAAGGAGACTTCTAGTCGCCGTCCCCACCACAAAGTCCTCTATAGGAAGAGATCAGTAAAAAATTTACAAATTTAGATTATTACTTTTTGTTTGATTTAATCTGGGAATAAACGAAAAATCTTAACTAAGTCTTCTTGTGAAAGATGATTATAATTTTGTTTGTTGGCATAAAGTTGCTGACACTTTGATTTTTTCCAATTGGTAAATTTATATTTTTATAAATTTCCTTTCATGATGCTGGTCTGTTTGTATTTGTTATATGCTTTACAAAACAATGGGAACTTCTCAAAATCATCAAAGCGAATTAAAAAACAATAGTTTTTGTAAATAAGTCTATTACCAATCGCAAAATAAAACTCAAGCTAACAAAAGGAATGCACTGCAAGAAAAATCAGTATAATACTAAAGTAATTTGATATCAAATCTATGGCAAATGTGATACTTTTTGAAATTGTTAGAGTTGTCATGGTCATTGCGGAACCAACCTTTACACTGCCATCTTATGCTCAATGGCAATTTCGTCATCGAAAAAATAGCTCAGAGACATTAAAAAATCACATATCAGGGAGTCTACTCTGTAATTCTAAACGAATCTGTGTAATTAACATAAGAACTCGAAATTATTTTCTTGCGTTTCAAATTGCAGAGTAGACCTCCAGACTCGAATTGATGTCAGAAAGTCATCAATGCAATAACTAAGATATAGATGACAAATTATCATCATATAAATGACATGTCAAATATGATAATGTAATAGTGATAAAAATTGTGCCATCAATGTTATGACACACCCATATCAAAAATAGCAAAACTGAATAAATTTCGTGACATAAAGTCATCAATTTTAAATGTAATTTTGTCAGTGTCAATATGACAATATGTCATCTCTTCGATGGCACTTAAACTATAATAAAATAGCACTGACGGCAATTGTGTCATCAATAAATGGAATAACTCATAAATAATAAAAAATCAAAGTCAAACAATTTGGTGACAAAAAGTCATCCAGCAATGAATAAGCCAAACCTTTTCAATGAGCTGACATCTTGTCATTACTTGCATGTATGATGCTTAAAATGTGACAATATGACAATAATGATAATTGTTTTATCGACAGAATGACATTTAGACGTAAAAAAATAATCACGTAACGGAATCAATTTGAATACAAAGAATTATCAGTGCGATAGAACTTGTCATCAAGAAAAATAACTGACATTTAAAATATTAAAACTAAATGATGAGATTTAACATTAGATTGAGATAAGCGTTTGTATTGATAACACTTAGCATTTCATTGACAAAAAAAGGATATGATAGTGTATAGTTCTCAAAATAAACTATGGGCCGTATCGTGGTTGGCGTATTTCGACTTTGACAACGACATTTGGCCCTAGATTAAAGAACACCGCAAATGTTTTCATAGTAGTCGAAATACACCAAACACGATAAGTTGGTATGTTTTTTCAAGAAGGCGAAAAGATTTATGCAAAACTAAAAAAATACAGTAAAAAAATGTGATATAAAATACAGCCTAATTTTTTTTAAATCGATTAAAATTAAAATTTTGTTTTTGAGGACTTATAAATCAAAATTTCCAATTTTCAACACATTTCATTTAATTTTTTACGACCTGACTAATTTCTCTCCCCGTAGACTCTTCCCTCTATATTCCCTTTAAGATGTCACCATACTTCAAACGTACTAAATAAATTTTTTAAGACAACTTTTTTAAATATGCACGAACATAAGTTTTTCTTTGAAAGACAGGCTTCTTCATAAAGCAACGTAACGTGACAAAAGGTGGACTTTTAGGTGGAAAAGCCCATATATGCAGACAATTTAAAAATTATTACATATTTTTATAGTTTAAAATATTAATGAAAAATTACTACTTACCTTAAAACATATTTTAAAGTTCTTTAATATGATTGCATTAGGTCTATCAATGTGTTGGTCTGATGAATGATCAAAGATAATCTCTAAAAAGAGAAAGAAAAAATTTCAAAATATAATTTTCTGGTTAAAGAACTTTAATAAACTAATATTGCCTGCTATTATAAGGCATATTAAAAAATTTTAACCCTAAAAATATAAAAATTGTTGCCTAATTTATAGTTTTAACAATTTAATAAAAATATTGCCTACTTTAAGACATATCGCAACTTCAAAAGTTTTCACTGTCTTTCATCATGAAATATACATTGCTGCTTATCTACGTGCTTTAGCACTTTAATTAAAAAAAATATTTTTTTGCTCCAAATCACCTTTAACTTAAAAAGTTATTAGGTAAGCTCACTTTGATCACAAAAATATATAGATATTGTTACGTTCTAATGACCCTGTAGGAATATTTTCGCGTAACACTTACAATAACCCTGTTGGAATATTTTTGCATAATACTACATTAAACCTGTCGACGGCCACTTTCGTAACAATATATTGCCTACTTTTGTGCTTTGGCAGTTTAAACAAAACTACTAACTAAAAAACTCTAAAGTTATTAAGGGCCTGTCCCACGATGTCACCAACGTTCGACTCGTCGCACAGTTACATTTGAAACAACAAAACAATTTTAAAATTTGTTTTTGTTTGGAATGTAAGTATGTGAGAAGTCGAATGCTGTCGACATCGCGGGACAGGCCCTAAAAAATTTACTTCGTTTGATCATAAAAATTTATAAATTGTTGCCTACTTATGCGTTTTATCAATTTAATAAAAAAGTATTGCCTGCTTCAAGGCACCCAAAACACTCAAAAGCTAGCTTGAGCATAAAATAAATAAGTTTTTGACTAATTAAAATAATTTAATAAAAAAAATATTGTCTGCTTTAAGGCAAACTAATCATTTATAATCCTCAAAATACTTAAATTGTTGTCTACTTTTGTGGCTTAGTAGCTTAACAAACAATATTGCCTTCTTTGAGGCATCTTAAAAGTTGAAAAGTTTTTTAAAAAATATTGCATTGTCTGATCATAATAATTTGTAAATTGTTGACTACTTTTATGCCTTAGTAAGCTACTAAAAATATTGCCTACCTTAAGCTGTCTTAAAAGTGCAAAGCTTTCTCTGATCTAATCTAAAGGTTCAAAAGTTTTCAAGAAAAGTTCACTGTTGTTTATATACAAAATATTTTCTACTTGCATGTTTTAGTTATTTAAACACAATATTGCCTATTTTGACGTGCCTTTAAAATTTAACTTAAAAAAATATATTTTTTATATATACAGTCGAACTTCCATAACTCGAATCACCATTATCCCAAAAAAAACTTCGACTTACGGAGACTTCGAGTTACAGAATTTTTTGTCAAAATAGAATAAAAGGTTTTTGTATGATGTATTTTTATTTAAAATAGCCTCTAATGGAAAACTACATACTTAAAAATATAAAAGAACAAGCATATGTACTCATATAGTTAAAAAATTACAGTTAAGTAAAATATTTGGAAATAAGTGGCTGAAATTTTACTTTTTTTTTTGTTATTTTCAAGAAAAAATAACTCCAATGTGCTTAAAGCTTTATTGTGCTCATCAGTTGTTGCGTCATTTGTCTGTAAATAATTATTTAATGTTCGGAAAGAACTTTCTACATCACTTTTTGTTGGCTTTTGAGTAATTTCTTCTACTGAACTCTCGACATCACTCTCCGTTCCGCTTAGGATTTGATCCTCTGATTCATGGCAATTTTGCTCAACAATATCATCATCTGTAGGAAAGCCAGTTGTGCAGAGCTCATTATCTACCTCAATATAATCCTTAAGAGTAGCATTGGAAGATATTTTGTTTGCTTTTAACCAAGCTTCGTAATCAGCTTCAATTTCATTTTGATATTCATCAATACTACTTAAAAAAATTAAAGGCATGTCATCTTCTTCTTCCCATTCAGAATACTGACCAAATCCAGCATTTTTAAAGCAGTTCGCTATTGTTTGCTTATTGACATCAATATTCCAAGCTTTTGTTACATGATTTATGCAATCCAAAAGTGTGATATCGTGTTTTTTGTTTAGCTCTATGCACTTAAGGGCTTCTTTTACAATTCTGCTACGATAGAAAACTTTGAAGTTTTGTATTACACCCTGGTCAAGAGGTTGTAATTTAGACGTCATATTCGGAGGAAAAAATGCCAATTGAATGGAGTTCAGTTTACTTTGTACGTCTTTTGGATGAGCTGGACAGTTATCAACAAACAATAGTATTTTTCGACCAGCACTTTGAAAGAGTTTATCTAATTTTAGAACCCATTCTTCAAATAGCTGTCCAGTCATCCATGCCTTAGAGTTAGCTTTATACGTTACTGGTAACCATTTTACATTACGAAAGCAGCGAGGCCTGGCACTTTTGCCAATAAGTAGAATTTGAAGTTTTTCAGAACCATCCATATTTGCTGCCAACATTAAAGTAACACGCTGCTTGCTATTTTTGCCGCCGTGGCATTTTTGGTTTTTAAAAGTTAATGTTTTATCTGGCAAACATTTATAAAACAATCCTGTTTCATCAGCATTAAAAACATCCCTTTCGCTGTACTTCTGTAGTAAATTCGGCAAAATATCTTTTTTCCACTTTTCGCAGTCCACTTCACTAACGTCATTGCTTTCGCCACAAGCTTTTTTATAACCCACATCATGTCTAAAATTAAAAAAGCAAAAATTATTCACACATGTACATTGTACATGTTAAATCAACTTTTCATAAATTAATCATTTTGATCAATACCTCTGCTTCCATTTATCAAGCCAACCTGTGCTTGCTGTAAAGTTATCATCTCCAAACCGCTTTGCAAACTCAATTGCCTTTTCCTTTAATATTGCACCAGATATAGGCATGTTTTGGCTTCTAGTTGCTGAAAACCAATCGAGAACTGCTTTGTCGACATTTTTGAATTTTGGAGTCCTAACTCTTTTACTACATAAACGAAATCCAGATTCAAAGGAGTTGATAATTGATTCCTTATTTTTAAAAATTGTTGAGACCTTGCTTGCCGGGATACCATATTTATCAGCTGCTTCCTTTTTCTTTAATCCATCTTCGACGTCTTTTATAAGTTTATATTTTTCTTCAATTGATAAGCATTTTAAAACACGTTTAGTTGCCATAATAATAAAAAATCGATTTCAACATTTATCATCTAGCCCGAATTATGCATAGAACTGATACGCAAACAAAAAGAAACAAATTTGTAATTCCCCGAAAAAATAAACAAAACTAGCATGTAAAATATACAAACCAGCTCAAGCAACAAAAGAGAGTAAAACAAACAAACCGTAACTAAAACAAAAACAAAAAACCATTTGAACAAGCAAAATTCTTCGAGTTATAGAGTTCATGTGTATGTTTTTTGTTCGAGTTATGGAGAACTTCGACTTATGGAAGTTCGAGTTACGGAAGGAAAATTGTATGTGATTTGTTCTTTTAACGCTACTGCCAACCAAATTAGTTCGAGTTAGAGAAAATTCGAGTAAGAGAAGTTCGAGTTATGGAAGTTCGACTGTATATATTATATATAATATATTTTTATATAAATTTTCTATTAACATAGTCCTTAAAAAATTATTAAAGAAATTTTAAGGTATAAAAAATATTTTTGCAAAAATTTTGACCTTCTTTGAGACATATTAAAAAATGTTGTCTATTTGCAGGCTTAAGCAAAATGTACTAAAAATATTGCTTACCTTAAGACATTTTGAAAGTTGACAGTATAAAAACAATTATTTCTAAATGTTTCTAACTTGGAAAACTTTTTAATAATGCAAAAAAAAAAAACAAAGTATTTTACAACTTTTAGTACCTCTGCTATACTTTATTCTCTCTGTTTTCGTGCAGAGAATAACATAAATTACTTTAACTGTTACTTTGTTTCAAAAATCACAAAAACAGCCCACTTGGCTGCATGAACTTGACAGACAAAATTGAATTTATTTTTGTTTGATTAAAAAGCAAAAAAAAGGGAAATTTGAAAAATTAAATTTCTTCCTACATTAGTGTGCAATGAGTATAGTGTGTGTAACGTAAAGTTTGATTTAACAAAAAGTAGCCTTAGGGTTTGCTTTAAATTTTTATATACACAGACATATTTTACTGACTGAACGTTTAAGAAATGCAAATGGTTGAATAAGTAAAGTTTGATTTAACTGAAAGCAGCCTTAAGGTATTCTTTAAATTTGTATATTATTTTTTAATTGGCTGGACTTTTAGGACATACAAATTGCTGAATCCTTCAGTTGTTGCATAATTTATTACTAATTTCATTTAGTATATATATTTTTTTTAGAATTAATTGTTTATTATTATTTTTAATTTTGTAAATATAAAACAAACAAAAAAATTCTAGTAAAGTAGTGCTTGCCATTTTTGTTAATTTTAATAAAAAAAAATACAAAGTAGTTAAATTTTTATATATTTTTCTTTTGTTATTTTTTTGTTTCATTTAAATTTAAATTAACAATTAACACTGTTATATCAAAAGAGTAAAAAAAATTATTAACTAATCGAAAAAAAAAACGAAAAATTATATGCCAAAGTTGTGTTTTAAACACATAAATTCATGAATACAAAAAGAAAACCTAAACGTTTAAGTGATCCACCCACCAAAGGAATAAAACATTATATAATAAATTTACATATTTAATTTGCAATTAATTAATAGAAGGTATGTTCCTATGACACAGGCATATGTACTAGCAGATTTACACCAATTCAATGCTACTGTGAATACTACTGTCAAATGTTATATATGGAAAAAGTGGTTTACTTTATATATTCCCTCTTATTGTGAATGGCGTCGTCGACGTCACATCAAGACGACAGCAAAAACTGTCACTTGTCTACTCTTTGTCGACAACAATTAACTACTATTAATATGCTCCATTAATTTACAAAGCCATACCCCCTTGTTGCGAATGGCATCGTCGACGTCACATCAAGACGGCAGTAAATTTTGTCACTTGTATACTCTTTATCGGCAAATATTGGATGTTATTGAGAATCTCTTATACGGGATTTACACTATGACTTTTTCTAGAATTTATTGACAAAAGGGGTACAAAGGTGATCAAAGGGGTAGCAACATAAAAGAGAATTCAGGAAAATTGCAGGGGAAAAAGTCATAGTGTAAATCCCGTATTACTAATCTCTAAGTCCCTTTTTACAATTGAGAATTTGAAAGGCAGACAGACGAAATTTGTAGGGGAGAGCTTGAAGAGGTAGAGTGTGTAGTACACGAACTTCTGTACCGGAAATTTTTTGTTTCTCTTTTCTACTTTTCGCAATTTATTTTTGTTGCTTCAAAAGGTTTGGGCAAGTTCAAAAGAGAATTAGAAAAATGTCTGCCTTTCCATTTCCCAATTGTAAAAGTGGACTAAGGCTTTATGAATTAATGAAGCCAGTTAATAGTAGTCAATTTTTGTCGACAAAGAGTATACAAGTGACAATTTTTAGTGTCGTCTTAATGTGACGTCGACGACGCCATTCGCAATAAGGGGGTTAGAGATCTGTAAGAGATTGTCAATAGTCGCCAATTATTGTCGGTAGAGAGTACACAAGTGAGAATATTTACTGTCGTGTTGTTGTGACGTTGACGACGCCATTCGCAATAAGGGGGATTATGTTTGACAGTAGTAAATATACATATGTACGTATATCATACCTTGTCAAATTTGCCTTTTTTGCTTTGAGCTAAATCAATATTAATGGTTTAAACAAATATATAAATATAAATATATTTATTTTTGTTATTAAATGCTGTATTATTAATTTCAATTTTAAGTTGCATATTTTTT
This sequence comes from Tachina grossa, assembly GCA_949987645.1. Taxonomy (NCBI): domain Eukaryota; kingdom Metazoa; phylum Arthropoda; class Insecta; order Diptera; family Tachinidae; genus Tachina; species Tachina grossa. The sequence goes on along the minus strand of OX465277.1, from coordinate 25,701,221 downwards.
ATTATTATTTAAAATTAATTTAATTTAAGTACACATTTATTATTTTTTTAAATGTCACCTTTTTTCTTGTTATTATTATACGAGTATATAATTTATTATTGAAAGTAGTTGTGTTATTTAATTACATATTAATGTGCATAAAAAAGTTATACAAAAACATATTTACATGCATTCATATGTATTTAGTTAGAACGAATATTACATATCCTCTATTAACTACATATTATGCGAAAGTTCAGTCAGGTGTCTTTTAAAAGCAAGTTTCGGAAAAAATTAGCAAAAGTCAAGGCGAATTCACGTAAGATGATCATCATTCGCCAGCTGACATAACTTCCCTGCTGTCAAATGAACCAAAACTTTAAGAAATATTTTGACAGCAGGAAATTTTACACTAAAAAATATATGGCGAATACGCAGACCACCTTGTATCAATGCGATTTGGCAAAATCCATATTATAATAATCACTAATGCCATTTCATACTATGCCTTTTTTTAGCCTGCTTTGTTTTAAAAATTTTCTTATAATCCCCTACCAAAATTCAGCCATATTTACATTAAGCCTTTTTTCTTCATGCCTTTTTGGTATTTATATATACGCTTAATGCTGAGAGCACGAAAATGGCGAAAAGAAGTGCCAAAATCCCCCACTCACTAACTAAAAAAGCATGCCTCTGCAGGCAAGCATAAAAAGCACAGTCTAACTTGGGCCTTAACTTAAATTTCGACAGTGTTGCCAGCAAATTGTTATTGTGAATCGCTATAGCACACTATTGCAATTTAGGTGCAGGATACGTTCAGAAGTTTTATGTAAAATTTTACGAGAAACATTTTCGCAGAATATCTTAAACCTTTAACTCTTCTCTGTATGGGTCTTTTTTGTCTCTTTCATAGCAATTGGTCCAATAAGTAAGCAAATATAAAGTTCACAGGCTGCCAGTAACACGAGAACCGGTTCATTTGGATCTTGATAGGCGTGTGAAGACATGGAAAAAAATGATTTCCTTTATCCGCCCATTTGTCCAACCTGACTTGTACGAATAAATTTATATTTCTCATTTTTTGCAAGATACTGCAAAATGGAAAACCTATGGAAAAAGTCTTTTCATCAGGCAGGTGTACAACCGTTTCCGTCCTGAGGCATGTATACCTATGTGGCAATAAGCTTTTAGTATCCTTATCCCTCAAGATTCCTTCTAGGATTCTGGACTATCCGCAGTGTTGTCGTGGCCAACTTAATTTTGAGGTGGAACAAGCAACCTCGTTTCACCATCTAGTCTGCGTAATTGTTAAGAGCTTCTGCTCTATTTGCAATTTGCATCATTTCAAAGAAAAGTCTAACAATCTAGCCTAATATTTAGCTAGCATGTCAGTTATACTGTTTCGGAGTACAACTCCGTGCTCCGATAACCAAATTAACTCTACATTAGAATATCTTGTCATCTAATTTTTATTTTAATTAAGAGAAGTAGCACTCAGGCAATGAATGTCTACTACTATTACTAGGTGTTACCTTATTTAGGAAAGGGATTGTGATAGAGAATGCAGGTGGTGATGGAAGAGATAGAGGAAAGTTTGATTCTTTCACCACTCTGCTCTTTTGCACGTTGAGTTGCAGCGCCTCTGGTGTCAATGAGGCGTATCAAATTTTAAAAGCTGTATTTAGTAGCCATTTTATTGATTATTTTACTTCGCCGATGATTCTGCTGCACAATACCGATGAAGGAGGGCGCGCTGATGTTACATTAGGATTAGCATCTGCTGAAGGTGGCGTAATTCAGACCAGTGACTATATCTTCATCACTTGAACTTTCCTACTACAACTGATACAATGGGACACTAATATATATCAGAAAAATTCGTGGTATTGTTATTTTAATGACTGTCGTATATCGTTCTCGAACCCAGTACATTCGGTTTTGTAGTCAACGTGCTAACTACCTCAGCCAACGCCACTCACTCACCATGAATCACTATACTAGACAATTGCATGATCTACAAAAAAATACAGCCTTGGTCTGATGAATTGTTATTGTCTTTTGAACATTTTCATAGAGTCATCATACCAGGATTCTATTTCGATTTCTATACGATTTCTGGTGACATCGTGGGACTGGCCGTAAATCTTCTATTGGACAACGGTTTAGATAAGCAATAGTCTATATAACCGGGAAAATCTCTTAGTTGTCCCAATATCAACCAATGTCCCAATGACCAGTGAGTGCCTTTAAACGCACTTGTTGCCTGTGAATTATTTAACGGGTTAACATATTCCAGAAAAACATTCACCCTTATTCCAGTTGTCGACATCGACGTCATTTTAACACAATAACAAAAACTTGGGGCTTGTGTACCCGTTGTCGAAAATAACTGACTCCTGTTGGCAGGTTTGTGCTATTTTCTAGACCTTAGGGAATGGAAATAGATTGTCAGTAGCATGAAATTGTTCTCGAGAGCTACTAAACAAGTCCCAATTTTTTGGCATTGTGTTAAATTGACGTCGATGTTGACAACTGGAATAAGGGTGATTAATTGTAAAATTACATTCAAGTCTCCTAATACACTATCGCTTGAAGTTCGAAAACTTAAAATGCGTTTCAGGGTTAATTTCATGCTTAGTGAACCAACAGAATAAATGACCAAACAGAATTGCATCGTGAACACAAATTGACAGAAAAAAAGCAGCCAGCCAGAAAGCTGTCGAGAGATGGGATCCATTTTATTTTGAGAACGTTTTTTCTCGTGCTCTCACATATAAATACTGATTCTCTTAACAATGCTACCATACTTTCAATAAATTTCATACATTTTGTAACTAAAACTATAAAGTAAATATTAGACTTATATCGAACTCTTTCAGTAGCTCACTTTTGACGCAAACCTATGATCAAACCCACTTAAATTACATGGGTTTGATTATTGGTTTGTGTCAAAAACGAGCTACTGAGTTCGATACAAGACTAAATAATATACTGTCGCATATTTTAGTATGGCCTTTGTTAATTTGACATCGATTTTTCCTAAAGTTGCAGACTTATTCTGTTTGATCATTAAGTCAGCAACCTCAGGAAAAATCGCAGCCAAGTTAAAAAAGCCCACGATAATATCGACGGCAGTAAGTCCCGGTTCACACACTTCAAGTTTTGTTGATGAACTCGTAATTCAGCTGTAAGAAAGACGGAGAAGGAAATACAAACATCTCTTTTTTTTCTCACAGCTGAATTACGAGTTGATCAGCGAAAGTTGAAGTGTGTGCGTTGCAGTTGGCTGACCGATATCATATCACGATATGTCAAAAAATTTCGTGAGCAGAACACATTTTCAGTGATTTCACAAAACATGCTCGTATGGGATTAATTTGTATGAACAAAATCTTTTAGGTAAAATTTCGCTACGACATACGAAACATAGAAAAGAAAGCTCTAGGTGTAATATGTGTTAATAAAAAATATGAAAGCTAAATTTTGGTAATTTTTCTAATTGCAACGAACCTGAATGCATGTGACCTTTGCCTAAAATAAAAGTAAAATATGTAATTGAATGTTATTTTTGACTAATAAGACTTGCTGCCAAATATTCAATAGAGGGTATTAATGAACAAACAAAATTATTAAAATATTTGTGCAATAAATTTGAATGCAATTAAACTTTTTGGAAAAGTTTAATTTAAATGAATTTTTGTAATATTTTTATTTATTTGTTTTTCAAAGCAATTTTTTTTTGAAAATCTTATTTGTATATTAATTATATGAAAATAAATTTTATATAATTGACCTTTTTTAGTTTTATTGTGAATTGTTTTTTTTTAGTTATTTAATTTGAATACCTTTAAACAAATAGCTTTTTGATTTATTTTTGTTGTTGTGATTTTTTTAGTCCTATATTTCATTTTAAGACAAAATTATAAATGTATATATATAAAAATATATATACATAAATATTTTTCTATTTACATACATAAATACATATGCGTATAAATGCATAAAATATGTTAAATTTAATCAACTATATTTTTTTTTTGTTGTATTTCAATTATTATTGTAATTTTTTTTATTATTTACTATTTACGTTGTTAGTTAAATTATTTGTAAACTGATTGTATGCAAATTCATATACATATTTATAAATAATTTGAAATTTATGGAAAACGTCTTAATAAAAGAAATGTGTAAATATATTTGTAACAATAAAAAAAGCTGAACTTATGATTTGTTTTATTTTATTATTGTTTTACTTTTTTATTTCAGTTCGCAGTATTTAATTTGTTTTCGTTTTTTTTTTTGTTGTTTATTTTCTAATATTTTTTAAATTTGTTAGCATTTTTTAAAATTGGATTTGAATCGTTTCAAAATCTAACGGCGCTTCCTAAAACTAAAGGCAACATTTTTTTGATCTCTCAAAGAGAAGGAAATAAATTTTATGTTCATTATGAAGTGAGAATTTAATTACGAGGGTTTTCTCAAGCAAGCAGTTTTGAACGACACCGGTTTTAAATAGTTTTCAACTTAAGAATTAATAAATATACAAAGAATTATTAATGTACCATGTTTTTATAACGGACTAAAAATTACAATCAATCAAGAATACCTACACTTAAATCTCCCAATCACTACAAAGCTAATGATTGAAATCTATAACTAAATCGTTTCATATAATTCGATTCCCTAAGTAAAAAATTTAAGAATGGTCACAAATTTCCTCACAGGCGATTACAGACTGAGAAAACAAATCAGCAGACTTGACACTGAGAGTAACAGCCTGTGTAAATTCTGGGATTATGAGGGAGAAACTACAGAGCATATCCTGAAGGAATGTGAAGCTTTATACCACAAAAGAAATAGCCAATTGGGCAAGCATCAATCTGAGGATTGGGAACTACCAAAACTACAACCACTGGCAATCTTAAGATTCCTCAGTAGAGCAGGTCTAGATGAGGTACTCTAGCATTGTATATAGGGATACAATAGATCTTCCTCGGTCGCAACGACTTGTTTCCCTTATAAATTTAAATTCATTCATTCGTTCATAAAATATAAAATAATTTCTCTAATCCTAATGAAGGATAAAACCACACACAGATTTCTAACTTTTTCTAAATTATCGTAAAAATTCATAATTGGCATCATTGTACACGAGAAGCATGGGGCGCATTCAGCAGATAATTGATGTATTAAAAGCTTAACTAACAATTTTATTGCACAGCAAATAATGTGAACCGATAATTAAGCTCTTTTATTGATAATTGCTTTATATAGGGTGGGTCATTTAAAATGTTAAATTTGTATCGGCTATAAAAAAGTAATGATTATTTTTTTAAATTTGTGATTTTATTGGAACGATTATACTTTTTCATTTAAGAATGGAACATAATGTCATTCACATGACTACCACATCTGGCTCGGCAGTGTCATGGGACACTGGGTAGGAACGTAGTTCCTTACGTTTTACTTAGCTTATAGTTTTCCCCTTACCACCTAGTGGGCTTATTTTTTTTCTAAAGTATATAGCGTTTGCGTCCTTCTAGACTCAGATATATCCATGTTTTGTTTCATCAAAAACGGTTAGATATTTTCAGGGGCAGAAATTGCTCCCCACCCTTCTTCGTGCTACTATTTTTGAAAAAGTGTATAGGCTATGTCTTGTTGTAGAATTTGATCTATCAATGTTTTGAATTGCATGAAAAACGATTAGATAAATTCAAAGAGGAAGAAATTTCCCCTTACCGCTCCTAGTGGTCCTATTTGTAGTCCATTTTCCCCCACCTCCATTCGTGGTCATATTTTTGAAAAAATCTACAGTCTTCTTTCAGACCCAGATCTATATTTTGAATTTCATCAAAATCGGATAGTTAGTTTCAAAGAATTGGATAGATAGTTTCAAAGAGGAAGAAATTTCCCGCTACCTCCTCTCGTGGTACTATTTTTGAAAAAATGTATAGCCTATGTCTATGTTTTGAATTTTATAAAAATCGGATAGTTGCTACCACCCCTCGCGCTACTAGTTTTTAAAAAACATATAACGCATGTGTCCATCTAGACTTAGATTTATTTATGTTCTAAATTTCATCAAAATCGGTTTCGCGGTTTAGACGTTAAAGCGCAAAAAACAAAAAAATAAATTTTCTTTCGCTACCACTGTCATGAACCACTTATCCAAGTCACGAAACTTTTAGCAAAGACACACACCATATTGGAGGTTAAAAAACGGATACAAGTCCTCAAACTTCCACAGGTTATAAAACTGATGGGATAGAAGTCATCAACAAAAATTGTCATCTAAAGGAGTGCATTTCAAGTTTTTTTTTTTTATTTCGGAGTTATCATTTCAAATGGCACAATAAGCCTACATACGTTTTTATGACCGGCTTCGAAAGTCAACTGACGCGATAGCAGTCCTCAACAAAAATGTTCATATCTAAAGTGCTGCATTAGTGATAATTTTCATATTTTGGGAGGATCATTTTGAAGCTAAGGGGCTAGTCGGTCATAAGATTGACGGAATAGTATGGAGGGCAATATAAAAATAGAAAAACATACGAGACTACAAAATATACGTATATACAGTGGCTCACATCTTATTTCAACCAGCCTCTTTTAAAAAAATAAATCCCATATCATTTCTAAACGAAGCAAAATATTGAAAAAATTTAAATGAGGGCTTATAAAATAATTTCCAAACATATAAAATAAGTTTCATTCAGTCTCAAATTTGCATTCTCAAAAATTTAGTCCCTATTTACACTATGCAAGTCTTATTGCTAAGCTGATTAGTTTATTAGGAGAGAGAGACGGGGGGAAAAGAAACGTTGCTGTTCCCCTCGTCTCTCTCTCCATGAAACTAATCAGCTTAGCAATAAGACTTGCACAGTGTGTTTTGGGACTAACAAACTGAAAACCACAAACATAGATGCATAAGTAGTCACAGCTTATTTCAACCAGTAGTTCTAAACGAACATTCAAACGATTGAATAAATAATTTTTTTAGTTTTAAAACTTAGTATAATTTCCTTTTTGTTCAATTACTTCCAATTGGCGTGGATTTCATTAACTTCACTGTGGTTTAAGAATTAATTTTTTCATATCCCTTCTTTAGTGCTGCTATGAGGTCATTCCTGTTTGAGATCTGGTATTGGCATACGTTTTGATCTAAAATTTCCCATAAATTTTCAATTATATTTACATCAGATGCTTCTGCCAACGGTTGCATCAAGTGGGGACAGTTCCTAATGAGCCATGGCTGTACAATACCTGATGTATGTTTCAAGTCGTTGTCTTGACAGAACCGAAACTGCTTTTTTTTAGCATATTGCATTAAATTGGATTAAAGATTGTCTGGGTACATATCTTTGCAGATTGTACTCTCAATAAACTGCAAGTTTTTTATTCCACCTGATGAAATATAAGCCCACACCATGACACTGTTACCATCATATTTAACTGCCGATTTTAAGTTTTTATCATGGAGCTCTGTATTTGATTTACGCCAAATAAAAGTTTGGCCATCCGGACCGAGGATATTAAACTTAGATTCATACACAAAAATAACATGCACCAAAAGCTTGAGTCTTTGGTAATGTGATATTGCGAATTTTAGACACGCTGCATGGTTTTTATTCTTAATAGGGCGCTTTTTCCGCGATACTCTACCATTAAAACTATATATGCGAACCACACGGCGAATAATTTCTGCACTACATGTTTTGTTAAGCTCATTTTTAGTTTCTTTAGCCTATTTTTGAGCGGACAGTTCTGGGGTTTCCCTTATTTTTCTGAGCGCTACAGTGGCTCATCAGTTTCATTCATCCGCCTACCGTTTCTCAAGTATCTTCTTTTCATGAACGACTTAAGAGATCCCCCTTATTATGAATGGCATTGTCGACGTCACATCAAGACGACAGTAAAAATTGTGACTTGTCTACTCTTTATCGACAGCAATTGACTACTATTAACATGCTCCATTAATTTACAAAGCCTTAGAGATTAGTAAGATTAGCTTCTTGAATTTTATTAAAATTAATTACTTTTTTCAAGCGTAAATTTTCAAACAGTGGTGCCAAGTTGGCACTGTCAACAGCTGATACTACATACGAAACTTTAACGTTAAAAGTGCCATACCATGGCTGGTGCTTGCGTGTTTGACGATACAAAATAGGCATTTTGCACGTAAAATCGTTTCGTGTTTTTCGTGTCAATGTTGCTGAACAAGATACGAAACGAACACGCACGAAATCATATTTTCTGACACGAACACTGCGTGTTGAATCGTGCATGTTCGTGTCACGAAAAAAACACGACACGGGCCCATCTCTAGTCTGAATCAAACAGTCTTTCACATGAAACGCCAGATGTAAACTCAGCCTTAACCACTTTTTCCCTATGGCCACAGATTTAATGAAAACTGCACTTCCAATTTTTTAAGGTTTTAACATTTTTTTCCTCATTTCAGGTTGAAAATGGCGACCAATTGGAAGCTATCACTGTCTCGCCCGGTATGCATCAAATGATGATACAAGGAGCCCCGGGACAAGAACCGCAAGTTTTGCAAGTGGTAAGTCTTAAAGATGCCACTCTCCTCTCCAAGGCCATGGAAGCCATAAACAGCGGCAATGTAAAAGCAGACGACACCATTATTATGGAACAATAAATGCAAATTCAAACATTAGCAACACAAAAAAGAAACACAACCAGCGGCAGCAGTTTTGGAAACAAATTGTTATGGTTGCCGTAAAACTTGAAGTCAAGCTGGTATTTCCTTCTTCCTTTTTTCGTTTAAGTTTTAAGTTTGAAAGCTTAAAATTTTAGCTTAAACTATTTTTTGTTGTTTTATTTTATATAATATCACCCTCAATTTTGTTTTTGCCTGCGTCTGACTTTTGATCTGTCCATTTGTTGTTTTCTTTTATTTGTTTGTATGTTTGTATATATTTTAAAGCTTAAAAGGCAACAAAACTTGTGAGGGAGGAAGATTTTGTTGTATCATGATGATTTATAAGTACCTGAAAGGTGTTTTTATTTGATGTTTGTTTTGTTTTTTTTTTTTGTTTGATATTATTTAATTTACAAGTTTTCTTCTTTTGTTTTATATTTTTAAATACATGTTGCGGAAAAGTCTACAAAAGTACACGCTGATCAGGAAAATTTTGACTTAATTGAAAGCTATTTAAATGTAAATAATTTTAAGCGGATTGTCTACCTCAAGACACGTGCCTTAATGGCACGTAGAGAGAGCGACACAGAATTGCATACTCTATTAGCGTCAGTTAGGAGCTCATACTCCTGTAGTAATAATCGTTTAAGCATCATACCTCTAACGTTCATATGTATGTACTGAGGTCACTTGAAAGTTACCTTATCAATAACAAGTGCAATGCGTAGTATCGAAGGTCCCCCTCAAATGGGTCTCTAGCCATTTAGTCATAATTAAAGCCCTAGATTTTGAATCCTCATGAGGTTTTAGGTAATAGTAGCACCCCTATACCTTATAACACAATAATAGACCCTGGGGGAACTATAGGAAGATTGCAATATTGATTCATATAACTGGTAATCGTGCCTCTACACCAATCCTTATTGACAACTGAAGCCAATGATTTCACTGAACCAACCCAGCAAAAATTACTGCTTCACAGAAGCGTATTTGTAAAGGACACATTGTTACAGAATCACTTGCTGTTGCGCATGAATAAGACATTTTTTTTGTTCGAGATGAGCTAGCTAGAAGCGATGCATTCGGCTTCCAAAAAGACATGAATTTTTTAACTTACTAAAGTGCTTCACAGAACTAATACTCAAATGACAAATTTAATGGTTTTTCAAGTTTACTGTGATACTTTTCTTCTTAGTTAGAGAGCCCGCCTTACATTAGTGCTTTTCAGAAGCATTTTTCGAAGCCATCCGTCAGTTGTTAGTGCTTCCAAATCAGAATTGTTTGGCTGGGAAAAGGCATACCAAACCGTATTTTTTTAGGTGTCACTGCCCAGAATTCAGTCAAATAAGAAGACAAATCTTCTATCTGGAAAATATGCCAGATATGGAATATCTGAGGGATTCGAATTAGAAAAACCTTAGAAAATAAACTTGATAAAGTGAGATAAGTTCAAGGTTTCTTTATTAGGAACTACCCCTCACACACACTCAAAGACTCTTCAGAGAGCATAACATGTCACAAAGGCATAAGTGTAATTGATAAAGTCAATCCCCCTTATTGTGAATGGCATCGTCGACGTCACATCAAGACGACAGTAAATATCGTCACTTGTATACTCTTTATCGGCAATAATTGGACCTTATTGATAATTTTTTAATAATCTCCAAGGCTTTGTAAATAAATGGAGCATGTTAATAGTAGTCAATTCTTATAGACGAAGAGTAGATAAGTGACCTATTTTAGTGTCGTCTTGGTGTGAGGCGACGACGCCATTCACAATAAGAGGTAATATTTATTGACCCTCTTTTCAACCAAACCTAACCAAACCTAAGTGAATGCAGAGATGTCTCTCTTTACGAGGAACAATTTAGCATATTAAAATGTTTATTGAGGCATACGAGTATTAATATTCGTAATCTATTAGACGAATGTACAACGCACAACGGGTTCATTCGGCTTTAATTATTGAGCAAGCTGTATCTTCTAAAGTAGAACAAATCTACTGCAGCGATTGCTTTTCCGATACACAATGTACGTCATCTTTGTGAATGCGTGTTACGACTTTGTTTACATGTGATTTATGGTTAATCGAATCAATAACTCAGATGGACGATTGGACTTGACGTAAAATGGAGAGCTATAGATGAACACCGATGAGCTGACTCACTAATTTCGAAATAAATTTGTGCCATTTGCATGAGTTGCTCCGGACTTGTTCATAATGTAACCGACTACAATTGACTATAGAGTTGCCAGATTGGGCAACCTTATAACAGGATAATACTTGTCGACAGCTGCCGGATAATTCTAGCAAAAACTCTCCGTAAGTTTGGTTGAGAAACACGTTGAGTATACACATCTGCTTTTTAGTGGTTGGGTCTGTGGTTGGGTTTTTCTAGTTACTGGTTCGCGCGATATAAAAAGCAGAAGAAATGGAAAAATCTTAACTTGAAATATTTATTATGGTTAATAACAAAATTTTCTTAACAGTATCGGCGGTATTCCGGGCACATACAAAGATTTCTCTAGATGTGGTTTTAGGTAATCCAACAAATAACAAAACATTTCTTTGTTCTGCCGGAAAGAACTAAAAACCTTCCATAAAAAGTTTTTAAGGAATTCATTCCCTATTTTGATTATTCCTTTCCTTGCTTTGGGTAGTTCATGAGGGTTAGAATCATCACGAATTTTTCTTTTGATACGTAGCACATCTATATTTTTGACTTCGTTTTCGTCGCCATAAAATAAATCTACATATACATATTTGTATCCTTTTGGTATGATTTATTTGAATAAAACACTAAGGGCCATTTTCACAACTAACCTTTAGCTAAAGGTAGGATTTTGTCTACCCGATAAATATTTTTGAATTATTAAAACATTATTTTTTTTATTGGCAAAGCCATTTATCGGGCAGACAAAATCTTACCTTTAGCTAAAGGTAAGTCGTGAAAATGGCCCTAAAAATAAGTTTTTTTTAAGATTTTGTGGTTTTTTAAATTTTCACACAAATTAATTGCTTTCTGTCAAACGATATTTACGTATCATACCTACATATTTTAAGTTGGCAACGCGATGAAAATTTCAACTAAAAACCTGTTGTGTTCATAGTACCAAATCGTGTGTAAATTTGGTCTACTCTTAGACGACCAAACTGAATTTAGTTGAGAACCGTGATAGGGGCATAAATGGTCTACTACGAGGGTTGGTCATTAACTCAGTTACTTTTTATTCCTTCTGAAAAATAAGGGGGTCTACTCGATAATTCGAAAGGAATGAAAATGCTTTCGAATATGCATGTGATTATCATAAAAGTTTGAAAGTATTTTCTTTCGTTTCGAATTACAAGCATATGTTTGTGAGATGATTCGTCGTTGGAGTCAAATCTCTTTCCTCCGAGCCATTTCTTCAAGTTTGGGAACAAGAAATAGTCACTAACATCATGCGGAAATCTTTCTCATAATCAAGCCTAGATGCCTATGGCTTCCACAATCTCTTTCAGTTTCCATCTCCGATCGGCTAAAACCATATCGTGAATTTTTTCAATTGTTTCGGTTGTAGAGACCTCAACTGGGCGTCCAGAACTTTCGGCTTTTAGCCCCCAACGAAATTCAGTAAACTACTGTTTTATCATTGAAATTGATGGCGAAGAGTCCCCATAGTATTTATCAAGCTTAACATTGGTTTGAGTGATGGTTTTTTCCGCAAAAAATAATGCTTACTGAGCACACGAAATTCACTTTTTCCCATTTTTCTGCTATCAACAGTGCCAAACACAAAATAAATGACGCAGCTTTTTAAAATTTAGACAGCAATCAACTAACGGTTGCCTCTTGACAGGAGCAGTGTTGCCATTTTCATTAAGAGGCGGGAAATTGAAAAAGACACTGACTTAATGATCCACCCTTGTAATATTAAGGATTTTTAAGGTATCAACCTCTAGTGGCTACTGTCACATACGTATTCTTGCTATGATATTGAACCAATCCTACTACAACTTTTTTTATATTGGAAATGATGAAAAAGGGGAGGAAAGTGCTAAACTGATTTTCGGTTACAGTAGTGTTCTCGTGAAAAAAGCTTTGCATGGGTATTCTAATTCTGCATAAATTCTCAATAGTATGAGATATCAGAAGGGTATATGGAGGAAAAAATAGCTTAAGAACTTACGGGACATAATAATGCCGCAGAGGATTAGCCAAATAGAGAAATGCTGTCATATGGTAGAAGACTCTGTGTGCCATCCCCCAATGCCAGGTCCATCCGCCAACATTAACAGCAAGAAAATGCCACATACGACCAACCACTAGCATTGGTCAATTACTAGACATCCAATACCCTTCTCCCACCAATTTAGGTATCAAACGCAACCCCTATGTGCACTTCTTTGCGATAATATGCAGCAACTGTGGTTCATCACAGCCGCAGTGTTCTTACGAAGAAGACTTCACTGATCACGAAATGCAGTGTCATTTTTCTTCTGGAGGTTGTAACGAAGTAAGTACACAGACAACATCGAAAACTTATTTGCCGATGATAAGCATCATCTACTAAGCCCAATTGGGTTAGAACTAAAACCAAGCTTTCGATTATTGAACGATGCCACCAATCAGTCATTTAAACCAGGATGCGGATCCTTTAATAAATCAGGGCAATTATGAATAAACTTCCGCGAGAAATTTCTCCTTTTCCCAATTAGAATTTTTGTTTTTCCTTTGCTAGTAGTTGAAATTGTTTCCCGGGAAAATTTTCTCGCGGAATTTTATTCATAATTGCCCTCAATATGTATCTTCATATTCTTTACTCTGTTATTTTAGAGATTGGGTAGCAATACATAAGTTTTGTAGGCAACTGGTTAAAGTTAATGCCTGAAAAAGCCGAATCACACCGACTATGGTCCGCGGGTTTGCTACACACGTCATCTCAAAGAGCGTAAAGAGAAACACAAAAGGACAACGAAAACAGAAAATGTGTCTTTAAATTTAACTAGATTTCTTCTCTGCGCCGTTAGACAACAAATGTGTTTCAAGAATCGGGGAAATATCATTGTATAGATTGTATGCTATTAATGACCTAAGTGTTATTTTTCTTTAAGAAATATATCTTAATTGGTAAATATCATCTGATACTTGACAATTATCGAAGTTTAGTCATTATTTTATGCCTTTTTGGCACCAATTTCAATTGAGCCAATTTTTTTGTGGTTTATAAAGCAGTAGAATCTAGTCACCAAATTTTCCCTCTCACCCATAACCTCAAAAAATAGCTTAACACAACTTGATTTTTGTGAGCTGATAGTTTACTGGTCAGCGTAGTTCCCAAGCTTTATTTTTTCTTTATCTTCTAAAAGAATTTTATTCACTCTAGTCATTTTTATTTTAAATTAAGTTCTAATTTATTTTGACATACTTTATACATATGCTCAAATATTTACCACATCTATTGAAAATATTTCATATTGTATTTATATAAAAACAGAAATAAGCGTATTAACCAAATAATAAATTATTATCATTTACATTTTGATATACAATAAATGAATATAAATTATTATAAATTTTTAATTCTTTGAAAAAAAAAAAGAAAAAAAGAGTAGACTTAAAACTTTGTATGTAATTGGCTTATGCAATAATAATAGTAATACAATTAAAATAAATGATTAAATAATATATAAACCGATTGATATATATATATATATATACATATTAAAATATGAATAATATATAATTAATTAAAGATAAATTATATAAATTATATCAACAATTTTTATTTAAATTGTTAAAATTCCAGTTTAGTGTAAAAAGAAAATTATCATATAAATTGTATTTAAAAAAAAAACTATTTGTAAAACACACACTCTATTTATACAATACTCCTAGTTTTTCATTTAAATGTATATACTACAAAAAAGGCATTTGATATTAAACCGAAAAACTTCATTAATAAACATAAAAGACATAAAATAAAAATTATAAATTTTCATTAATTAAACAGACGTGTTTTTAATTAGACAATTAAAGTTGAAATGTTTGCAAAGAGAAGGCAACCATTTTTTATGGATAAATTCAAAGGGACTAAAAAGGAATTCATTAAAATCCAGAGCTTTGAATAACGTTTAAGTTATTAAGTGAGTTAATTAACATGAACGTAAAAGTAAATACATTACAAGGCAATTCATCTACTGCAGCACTGTCCAAGTGAAATACAGTGCAGTTCGATTATAATGAATTATTCTTTATAAGGAAATAAATTACAAGGCAATTCGTCTACTGGAAGACTGTCCAAGCCAAATACAGTGAAGTTCAATTGTAACGAACACTGGTCATATCAAATTATTGTTTTTTAAAAAATAACATCCCAGTGGAAAAAAGTTGGAAGTAATTATTCAGGAACTATTTTTTTTCTACTTCCAAAATATCAATAAGTGTGTATTTTTTCAACTTTTCAGGAATCGATTTTAAACAACATCCAGAAAAATTATTAAGAAGCTATTTCACTTACAAAATTGGACATCCTAGTTTTTTTATATTGATTGATTGTCTTGTTTTTTAGACAAATAGAACCATTGTCAAATTTTTATTTATAAAAAATATAATGATTTAAAAGAAATTTAGGAAGAGAAAGAAGAAGAAACGAAAAATCAGATTTATTCAAGATCATGAACATGACTTCGGGTTCATTGAATATTGATTAAAAGAGAACTTCTTGCAGTGACAACCCTATGTAAAAATCACTAGAAATTATCCACATTTGCAATACTAATTTCGGATCAAAAGTTCAGGATGTTGATGACTTCCTTGGAACCTCTTTTTTACTGGAATTGTATATATATATATATATGAAACGCGAATTTTTACTTAGAACAGTTTCCTTTTTAAGTCCTGTAAATTCAAACCGTTATAGTCTGGTGTTTTGATAACATCTGTTCTTGCACAAAATTAGTTTAATGGCTTTCTTAAATTTATGGTTTAAATATACATATTTTCTTTTTTAAATAAAATCCATGATTTAGTTTTGTTACTGTTAATTGTAACAAATATAAAGAAACTTCATCTTAAACTAAAAAATGACGAGTTCCCTCGGAGTTCGTTATAAGCGACTTGCACTGTACTACAGTTTTGGTACGAGGGCGGACCCATAAGTTCCTGATTTTTCGAATAAAACACAGCTTTTTTTTTGCAAAACAAAAATTTATTTTTCAACATAATCTCCTTTTAACTCAATACACTTAGTCCAACGTTTCTCCAGTTTTTGTGTCCCTTCCAAAAAATTGGATTTTTCCAGCTCCTTAAAATAGGCAATAATTTAATCGTTGGAGCTAAATCTCTTTCCAACGAGCCATTTCTTTAAGTTTGGAAATAGGAAGTAGTCACTAGGGGCTAAGTCCAATGTGTAGCTCAATTCATAGTTTTGCCATTGAGACTGCACACGTGTGCACTCGTGCATTATCTTGATGATTGATTGATTTTTCTTGGCCATATGGGATCGTTTTCTTTTTAAATCCTCTATAATCGGTTTAATAAGTAGGTATAATATCCACCGTTTTGAAGCTAATCTATGTGGATTATCCCACGTGCATCCCAAAAAACTGTTGACAATACCTTGGCATTCTTCCGAACATGTTCACCCGGAGAAACCCATTGTTTAGACTGCTGCTTGGTCTCCGAAGTACAGTAATGAATCCATAGTTCACTCACGGTTACAAAATGCCGCAAAAACTCCTTCGTATTGCGGTTAAACAACTCCAAACAATCTTTTGAACTTGTCACACGTTTACGTTTATGGTCAATTGAAAGCAAACGCGGCACCCATCTTGCAGACAACTTTCTTAAAACCAGCTGACCAGTTAAAATCTGAACCACAATACCATATTAAATGCCTATGACATCAACAATCTCACGCACTTTTACTCTTCGATCGGCCAATACCATATCGTGGATTTTTTTTCGACATTTTCGGGTGTACTGACCTCAATTGACCGTCCAGAACGTTCAGCGTCATTTGTACTTGTGTGACTATAACGAAAGTTAGTAAACCACTTTTTTACCATTAAAATCGATGGCGCAGAGTTCCCATAGTATTAATCAAGTTTTCCTTGGTTTGATTGACGGTTTTTTCGCAAAAAATAAAATTTAATGAGCACTCGAAATTCACCTTTTTCCATTTTTAGAAAAATACACGAGGTTGTATGTTTTGAACAGCTGTTAAACACAAAGTAAAGACGACATTTGCTCAAAATTTCACAGTAATCCATTAACAGGTGGTACTTGATGGTAAAAGTGTTGCATTTCATATAACTACGAGGGGAGTTCGAAATTGACGATACCTTGGGGTCTGCTATGTAATTTGAAACAAAAACAAATGCTGTCGAAGTTTAATGTTAATAACATACAAATTCGAAAGCATTTTTTTTCGTTTCAAAATACAGAGTAGACCCCTTTATCGATGTAAGGAAGAAAGAATATATATGACATTATATTTTTTACATTGATTCGCTTTTCAATCGCCAGAAGTTTGATAACTAAAAGCAAAAAGTTGTAAATGGACATGTTCCTAAGCTACTTGGCACCGACTATGAACAGCATTGTACTATACGGAGTATATCAAAAGAAAGTTTATTCTATTAAAATATGTATAAGTAATTCTTTTATCAAAACAATGGATAGTATGAATACTTTTACTTAAAAATTTGTTTTAAAACTTAAAATATGTACGTGTTTTTTGCTTTTTTTAAACAAATTTATAAGTAAAAAGCAAAAACTTTTTTTATTCATACTACCCATTGTTTAATACTTATTTAAATACAAAATTAAAGTTTGTCATAATCATAAACAAAGTACACTTTAAGAGTTTAAAACCAGTATTTCCAACTCATAAATATAATTTAAATAATAGCCCTCCCGTTGACGGCACTCTGTCATAGATGCGATTTTGTGACGAATATTTTATGGCAGAATCCCCATAAGTAAAATTCAATTTATATCACCTCTTCTGCAGATAAATTTTCCAAAGAATTCATATTACCCTCTGACGTATCCTGGTGCTTTAATTCCCGCGCTGATTTTGGTTTTTCCAGTATTGTGCTGCTCTCTTCAAACTTTTCGATTAATTTTCGATTGAGAGGTATGTTTGGGGCATCATTTAATTTTTGCATAACAGCAATATTTCAGAATCTTGTGCGCGCTACAATAGCCGAATTTAAAGTAATTACACGCTTCCTATTGTCACTATTGCCAGAGCTTGGATCGTCATTAACTGACCGCTTAGCAATTTCTACGTTTTATACCATTCCTGATGTTCTTGATCACAGGGATTTTTATGTTCCCAATGTTATGTCAGTCTTTTGCATATTTTTGATCTATGTTCGAAGCAAAGATACGGTTGAAGCATCATTTGAGTGGTGCAAACCTCTAATATTGCAGAATCTTTCAATAATTACCATTTTTGTAAAACTTTTGCAGGCGCAGAGAGCGGTCCAGTGCAAAAAAATCTCTATAGCGATGGAATTGCCAAGGTGCACGCTCCTAAGATTCAATGCGTTGCGTTTAAAAACGCTCCTCAGATTCTAAGCAATACAAATCATTTTATATAATATATAAATACAAGTGCACGTTTTTAGTGTTAGCTTATAACTTCCACATTGTGTATGGTGTATTTAAGGTTTGGTTTAGGAGATATGGCAGTTTAAATATTTCACATGACACAACAACAAATACATGAAAAATCTAACACAATGAAATATGTATTGATGCTATGAATGAAGAGTATTGTGTTTATCAACCTATGTATGTATGTATGTATTTTAGGGTTTTACCTTATAATTTGGAAAAAGAGGACAGCGACTGAAAAAACCCGGACTTAATCATATAAAAGTAGGACAAAAAAATCAAAACAAATTTTTTTGTAACAAAACCTTAAAATCATAATAATTAATATCAAATCAAAACTTACTGACATGTCCGGGAAAAAGAGGACGGATAACAACCCTACTTTTAGGCAACGAAATATTAATCTTAAAACTACTTTCTTTGTTTACTCCTAGGCAGAAATATCAGATGAAAAAATTTCAATTAAGGTCTGTGGTTTACTTTGATCCCACGAAGCATTTGACATCAGTTGTTTTCGTATAACAACTGCGCGTGGTGGCAAAAATATAAAAGAGGTTGCCAGATGTAATTACACCCCACAAAAAATGTTTCGACTCTTTCTGAAGTCAGACCGAATTCGTTAAGACATTTCGGTAGTTTCTATGAACAATTGTTTAATAAAACATTAACACTTTGATTTTTAAGTATATAAGTAAAAATCTGTAAAGATTTTTATTTTAAATAAATATAATATGTTAACAAATAAAAATTTTAAAAAAACGTAAGCATATGCAAATTATTTCGAAAAGAGCAGCAACATAAGGGTGAAGCGGTAATCTGATGTACAAACAAAACAAAAGATCGCTACAAAGTCGTTTAAACCATTTCACACAAAAATCGTAACGATTTCGGTTCCGAAATCTGAAGATTTTACCGACTAGTCGTTACGAATTTTTTACGAATTCGGAGCATTTGGTTTGGTGGGTAACTATATACATCTATGTATGTATGGCCGAGTTTACATCTGTGTTTCATGTGCCCAAAAAAGCGTAACCACTAATTACTAAAGAAAAACTGCTTGATTCAGACACGTTTTTTATTAGGTTTTGTATGAAAATTTTGTAATTTTTTTTTTGCATATGGGGAGGGTAATATTTCGCGATCAGCAGATCACATTCAAAGATGGAAAACAAGGCAGTGTATTTTTACATGTTTCTGGGTATATACTGTCACAATGTTGCAAATATAAATGAAAAAACACAGTTGTGTAATAAATTTTAATATGTGCTTAACATTAGATTAACACATTAAATACATACATGTGTGTATAATTTATGATTTTGGTATTAACTCATGTTACTAGAGACAAACAAATAACAATGTTATAATTTATGAACATTTTTATATAAACATGTGTTTTTAATAACTATTCATAAATTATTATAATAGCAAGTTGATAATTTTATTGAAAGTTAAACGAAAAGTGACCATTTGTTTGCAATTGTTAGTAGGAAAAACAAAGAGGAAAAAGTTTTTATATTAAAAAAATACACAATTACAAAACATAAGTATTTGTAACATAATTTTTCTAAAAAATTGCCATAACTTAAGTTTTTGTTTCAATTGTTTACATTGTAATAAATAATTGGTTGACATACTTAAAAAAAGATACAGTGCTGCTCAAAACAAATGAAAGAACAAATGATATTCCTTGGTATACTTATGGCTGTTGAGACGAAGAATACCTTAGTTATGTGTTTAAATTTTTATGTAGGAAACATACAGATTATTTGGGATAAGTATTACTATCTCTGGAATATGCATCATTTATATTTAAAGTGTATTAATCGCTGTATGACAGTAACACTGAGCGACAGTCAAAAAATACTTTTAAACAAACCTGTTCTAGATTGTAGTCCTATTGGCGTAAGTCATTTTGTCAGTTCTAGAAATTCGATTATACCCTCAAAATCGAGAGTTATCGATAAAATACGATTTTAGGCACTATAGAGACAAAAATATTTTAACTAAGTTATTTTTAGAAATATTTTCCTAAAAAGTCCCAAAAAATCATTTTATGTGCAAACATTTTAATGGTGAGTGTGAATGGTCGTGAGTGATAAGTTGCTCACGTGCATGAAGTTGAGCAAAAAATAGCTCGTGTATAAGTAAAAATTCTTATCGTGGCCATGCATGACTGAAAAATACTTGAGCTCAGTCGCTTGAGAGCGTATGAATAAAAAAAATTGTTATCATGATATATGATATATTAAAGTTATACATAAAAAGTAAACTGAATCTTGTACATATTCCATCCTAGAGGAATGTGAAAAACTTAAATTTTTTATTTGAATCTTGAGCAGCTTTGGAAGAGTTTAACCAACCTTAAAGTCAACTTCCCTGGCAGACAAATACAGAATTCGAATATAGAATCTCAAATAAATGCCGATGTTGCTGCAGATATTGAATGATAAAACTTACCATCTCTGGTGAAGCAAATGAGAAAATAAATCAAATTAATTTAATAAACTTTAAACCAGTGCTTAATTTAATTTATTATCTAGTAAATCCTTATTTTTGTTGTTGCCTTTCCTCACAGCGTACAGAGAGTAAACAAAACTAAATCATATTATAACAACAAATTTTTAGTCCATTCGATTACAATTCATTAGGGACGAATGCAAAAACATCACACAAAGCAAATAGTAAAAAAGTGAGTACACATAGATAATACATACATATTAATTTAGTTTATTAACTGAAACTTCATTTCAGTTGGCCTTATTGAGGACAGTGAATACTGAGTATGCAGTTTTCATAACCTAAAAAACAGTAATAGAGAAACTATTGAATTAATATGGAGAAAAGCTAACATGCTTTTAATAATTAATAATTAAAAAGCTTTAAAATAAGATTGCTTAGCTTTAAAGTTTAAAGCAGGGCTCAAATCGTCACATCCGTTATGGTATCGACAAACTTACGAAAGATATGGTATGGTATGAACGTAGTGGCATCACGACAATTTCTTTAAAATTCACAATAGTTTTTAAATTGCACAACACAGTAAAATCACAATAGATGTGAAGAAGATGACAAAATGATACGGAGGTAGCTGACCAATCGGAGCAATCCATTTGCACTATCGAAAATATCGTAAGATTTTAAAAATGCATTTGAAGGAAGAGACTTTTTTATTTGTATTGTATGAACTAAATTTTTAAACACTCGAATCCCATTACTGTTTGGCTGTAGCATTTATTTCCTTGGGCATAATTAGGAAGCAAATTGTTGGTCAAGTTTTGGTGTTCCTTAATGAACTCTGCCATTATTTCTTTTGTTTTGAATTAAATTTTTCATATTTAATCCTAAAAATGTAATAATGCCAATAATGCGTGATATGCAGAAACTAATGACTGAACTCAACCCGAAGAAAGCTCCAGGTATTGATGGAATTAGTAACAAGATGCTGATGAAATTGAATAGTATTGCAATTAGAATCCTGCTATTTATTTTTAATGCAATATTATGTACACAACTGGAAGCTTGCCAAGCTCAAAACGAATCCAAAGCCGGACAAAGATCTTACCAAAGCTGAGTCTTCAACAAAGTCAAAGCTCTTCGAAAATCTTCTCATGACAAAATTGTCTCCAATTCCAACTGATAATGGGTGGACTCGTATTGAAGTTTGCTACCATTCAGTTATACTATCACGTATGCCATAATGTCAAACTTTATTTCGTAAAGTACGTGCACGTACATATGTCATAATACGAAAAATTTATTTTTACGTGACGAGTTGCACGTTTACTGATGTAACGATTTGGGCCAAGACATCCTAAATTTA
This sequence comes from Tachina grossa, assembly GCA_949987645.1. Taxonomy (NCBI): domain Eukaryota; kingdom Metazoa; phylum Arthropoda; class Insecta; order Diptera; family Tachinidae; genus Tachina; species Tachina grossa. The sequence continues at coordinate 25,679,146 of OX465277.1, read as the reverse complement.
CCACACACGGAATTTCTCTTAATAACAGTTCTCATGTTCAGAGCTAATAGAGAACGGTAATGTCATTCTAGCATTTTGCAACCAAATTTAGCAACTTTTACTTTAATTTACCATATAACATTATTTTTTTTTTTGTAACATTTTTAAATTATTATTTAAATTTTTTTAGCATTATTCATTTGATAAACATATTTATATAAACATTCCGTTTCTGCTTAAGAAACTCGTTAGTAGAATTCAACAAAAATTATTGGGAAAAGCTAAAAAGCTCTGCATGTTTATATAAAAACTATATCAAGACCCAGAGGCAAAACGCGTTATCTGAATGGTGTCCGACTCGAAAACTTGGATTACACTGACCACATATGTTTATTATCACATTGACATAACAAGCAATCTAAATTGCATGACATCGCAGTCTAAGCGGGCTAAGATCATAAGAGGAAGCCAAGAAATATAGAATCATTTACTCTACAACAATAATATATAGAAGTTTTCTGGTGAGACTTCTACCTCCAGTGAAATAAGTAGTACCGCACCAAATTTAAATATCGATGAACTAAGGTATACTTTCAGTTTTTTTCCAGTTTCATAACTAATATTATTCCATTTAGGTTAGGATGAAAAGAGGGGCAACTACGATGACCCACTGCATACGGGATTATATTTTCGCCCAATACCCGACAATACGAGTATTATACCTATCTACACAAGAAACCTTTTGAACCGGTCACGCTAGCAAAGTAACCGGTTTATCGAATAGGCCTTTCTATTTATTCTCTCAGGTCTCTCCAATCTGAATCGCTAAGATATTTCGTATGTTATCCCTATGGAAAATTTTTCTTCTAAGCTTACTAAATGCTAGACAATGACATAGATAGTATTTCAATGTTTTGTGATGTCCTCTATCAGTCCCATGCGAGCTAGATGAGACCTCATCTCCGTGTGGCCGGTTATTATGCTAACCAATCTCCTGAGTGTTGGTCTATTCAATTTTAGAATCTCTTGTGGCTTCTCTTGAGTCGTATTATTTGACAGGAATCTAGTTACTCTTCCCACAGCAGCATATTTAATAACTCTCTTATGTTCTACATCCACCAAGTCTGATGTTTTGCCGAGATGCTGTTACACCTTGTTGTCTGTACTGGTAAAAACGTTCCGACACTTAACATTCTCCTTCATTAAGACTTTGACAACAGCTTTACTATCCGTCAAAATACGGGCTGGCACCCTGCTTTGAATTTCTTTTAAACATTTATGATTATGTAACTGGAATGATCTCAGTCTAATAAACTGCGTTATGATCCGAAAGAATTTTGCTACGTTTCGTTTTCTGTCACATAACCTGCTTCCCATCGGTTTCGGTTTATGTTATTCAACGCTTCGCTTTGTGAATCTCATAACGGTATAAGGATCAGCAGATATGGAATATTCCGACTTGAAAAACTTATAAAAATATATTGAGGACACTAGGTTATTAACGTGATCAAGTTTGAAAGGTTTTATGTTTCAATTATGGCAAAATTCCAGAATGGTCTACAAAGTTTAAGGATTATACCTCTAATTACAATGATTATTGGTGGAATTCAAGATAGTTGCGTTTTGTTGATATTGTTTTTCTTATGCTTCAACTTATCAGACCTGCAAGCATCCTCGGATGGTGCTGGAGGAACGTATTTATATTACTCAGGATAGGGATTACCCCGCTGCTTATCATCCCCCTCCCCCTATTACCGAGCTTGTGACCGGCAGGATAAAGCCAGGCCTGGCGTAGCAGCCCACGATAACAACATTTCTTTGTTATATGGTTCAAAGTCAATAGAATAGTTTCTAGGTTAAAAAGAGGGACAGTCAATACTGACCAAATAAGTTTCGGATTACACTTATGCTTTTATAGCATGTTGTGCAAGTCAATTTGCTTGTGTTGATAGATACGAGAGACGAAGAGGAATAAATTTAAGCAAGAAATATAAGAAACCACAACAAAATTCATTAGCTGTTTCGGTTGCTCCCAGCTCGGTCATATCAAAACCTCACGTTAAAAACGACTTCGTCCTGCAGGCTCATGTTTTATCTATCACCATTGCGGTCACTTCTATAAAAATAATACTGAACGTAAAACTAGAGCAGCATATGTTTTACCAGAAAGTATTGTAAATATTAAAGATGTTATTGATCCAACGTTAGAGGCGATTAGGTATTTTTTATTCCATTGCGATTCTGATTCTGGTATTATCTACAACTCGTCTAATTCAAAAATCTAGTAGTGCCAAGGTTGATTCAAATTCCTGAAGATATTTTTAAGTTTCTAAACAATTTTATTTTCCAATACACGATGGTAATAATCGAAAACAATTTAAATTTTTTATTGAAAATTTTTAAGTATTGCCGAACTTAGACTATGAAATTTATTGCACGAAACATTTTCTATTTGCTAATAGCAGAGCAGAGAATGACGTAATAAAAATGATAGCAAGAATCTTTGAAGCATTTTTTGATACTCTTTTGATCTAATATGCACCTACTGCACGTGCCTTTTTGAGAAATTATAAAAAATTTCATGCAATTAATTTTATGAAAGATGTAAAATTATGAAATTTTTATGAAATTAATTGGAACTTGTTGCACGAAACCTTTTCTATTTGGCTAACAGCAGCAGTAGGGAAGATATTTATAAGATAATAAGGCGTAATTTTAATCTCCGGGATATTTTTGTTAATTTTTTTTATCTGATTTGCTTCTTTAGGTTTCCTATTGGCAAATGAAAATTTTTTTCACGCAACTAATTGCATTAAAAAAAATATAAAATATAGAACCTAGTACTGTGCACTTGCAATAGAATGATCACTTGCTAATAAGAAATAATGAATATTTTAAATATGAAACAAAAATAATAATAAAGGCAAAATATAATCACTAAAAACTTAAAAGGAAAAGCTATATTCTTCACTTACCGTAACAAATGTTGGCATTCCCACTGGAATTAAATTTCCCGCCATTAGAGTGCTCGACTTTTGCGAACGTTGTAATAGAAACAAAAATGCTTTTTTAAATTTTTTATCACCATCCATCCAATTGCAGGCGTAAATGGACTCAGTTAAATGGGCATTGGCCTGACAATATAAATCACCGTAGTAGCATAAAATAAAAATTTCCGTAGTAATTGCGGCGAAATATAGAAGGATATTGAGTAACTTGGATACATCGTTGCCTACGTAAAACATATAGACACCGAGAGTACACTGGGCCAAGCCGGAGGCAACAAATTGAACGAGGCAAGTGGTAGAAATTACCTCCTGTATGTTTATAAAAAGTCTGAAAATAAATAAGGAAACTATGAGGAAAAGTTTGCCAAAATTTATTTGCTGTATAAGAAATGCTGTATAATGCTGTATAAGAAAAAAATAATAATATTTACATTATGATGGAGCAGATATAAAGAAACGCATGTGCATTGTTGTTTTAAAAGCTTGCGTCGGAAGTTATTTTAAAAGAGGGTTGATGATATACTTTCATGAACATTGTTATAACGAATTGTCGACGGAAATAAGGAATTCCTTGCATTTTTGATGTAGAACATATTCAGATCTTTTATATAAATTCTTGCGAGGACAATTTTTAACCTCTTAAATAAGTATGTTCAAATGGGGACATATCTGCTAAATATATTTTACATATAAACTACCATCTAATTATATACTAAGATATTTCTTCCAGAAAAAAACAAAACAACGAACAAAATGAAAACAAACAAAACAATAAATATTTTCCTTAAGATTATTGATTTTGAATTTATTTTCAATTAATTTTTTGATTCAATTTGCCTGAAATTATACATATTTTTAATATCTCTTTAATAAAAATTAAATTTGTCCTAATGGAAATAAACTAACTCTTTTAATTCTGATGATTAACATCATTTTGGTAATAGATGAAAAATTAAAAAAAAAATCGTTGATAAGGAATTTCATGATCGAAATTAAAGAAAACAATTTGGCAATGGACGATTTCAAATTTTTTGATTTTCTTCTTCCGTTTTGCTTTCACAACGCTGTTAACAAGTGAAAAGAATAAAATTTTTTTTGCTCAAAAGTGAAAACGAAAAAAATCTTAAAGTTTGAAATCGTCCATTTCCAAATTTTTTTCTTCTAAATTCGAATCCTGGAACACATACTATTACTTTGTATTTTCTAAATTTTAACTTAAACATGTGAAGCATGTGCTTTAACATCCCAACTCACAAGAAAACATGCGAAAACGATGTGGAAGCCAGAACATAGTCGAATTTCCATTTTTTTTTTGCACATGTATAATTCTGAATGATTTTATTTAAATTGTATGGGCAACACAGGAATCTGTGATCACTGACTTCTACTGCATACACTTAGGGCCTGTCTCACGATGTCGAAACATTTACATTTTAAAATTTTGTTGTTGTTTCAAATGTAAGTGTGAAATAAGTTGAACGTTGTCGACATCGTGGGACAGGCCCTTAAACTAGCTTTCATTTTATTCTGTTTACGCAGTGGACTTGGAGGGTTGAATGAGTGAATGAATTAATTTCAATTGTATGGGAAACACAGAAAAGTGCCAGCGCAAAGATCTATTGTATCCCTTGCCAGGTACTGGAGCAAGATATGCTTTTCTGTGAAATCTTGTCCGTTCTTAATCTTCCAACAGGTGCTTGCGGAATTAGCTGCATCTGTAGCATAAAGCTTCACAGTCATTCAGAATAGTTCCCGGTATTTTAGTATTTAAAAAAATCATTGTGCAAAAAATAACCAAAATATATATCAGAGAAAAATAATCAATACAAAAATACTTGGATACTTCAAATCAAAAATAAAAAGATTTAAAAAATCAGTCGCTTATTGGACAAAGGTATATGAACAACCTTTTCTATAATTAAAAAAAAATTGCTGAAAAACTCTTTAATATTTAGACAGCAAACCTTTTTCTAAGCATAGAGTGGACTAAATTTTTTGTGTCAACATTTATTCAATGTTAAGTCATTCTTCCATTAATACTTCTTTTTTAATACTTCGGAGGCTTAGGTCTATAGACAACAGCAGGTTTGGAAAGTCGCATTAAATGATTTTTATTCGAGTTTTGTATAAAAATTGTGTGGCAAAATTTTAGTATTTCAACAAATATATTTTTGTTTTTGCTGCACTTATCAAAACAAATTCTTAAAAACTGAACGTGTTGCAAGTCATTTGTATATCGATAGATATGCGTAAGTGCGTAGGTATGACAGGGTTTAAAGAAAAATTTACATGGGTATAGGCTAGTATAAGTATGAATGAGTATGAGTATACACAAGTATAAGAATAAATGAGTATGAGTATGCACAAGTATAAAAAAATTTCGACATGTGCTAGAGTATGAAAATTTGTTTATATTCATTATCTTTCTCTGAAATATGTATATGTGGGCATATCGTTTTAAAATGTTCTAATTTTAAATTAAAATTTAATTGCATACTTATGTATGGTGTTATGATCCTCGATACAATCCGTTAGTTCTTTATACAATGCAGCGTTGCTAGTTTTGCCATCACTTCCCAGATCTTTAATACGTGCAGCTAGAGCTTTAATTTGAGCCGAAAGTATTACAAAGTATGCTGGTGGATATGTATCACTAAGCAAATTTTGTGTCGATTGCAAAGTTAAACCGTACACTTGATACAAGTGGGCGATCAGATAATTTTTGGTCGATGCCTTCCAATTCCAAGGAAACCAGGCCGGATACATAAGTGTTCTTTCGTGCGAAAAATACACAATCATTTGACTCGTGATGACTGCACAACAATATAAACGAGCAAAATTGATAAATATCTTTCTAGCTGATGCAATACCCCCTTCCAGAATGGCCACATCCTTGCAATTCTTGGCTCTGGCATCTAAGCGCTCTAAAATTTTACGTACCCTCTGAAGCTTGTGCCAAACGAGAAATACGTTTAAAAACTTGATGTTACAAACCAAATCCGTTATTGTATTGTAGAGATTTTCGCACAGTTCCAACATATTTTTCGAAAGTATTAAGTTGATAGTGAGTGTTAAGGGAAATAATAAAATCGAACAATTTAAGAAAATTGCATAAGCAATATATGGTTTAAACCATTTGGAGTCACGTGCGGGAGGCTGCAAGCCGAAAAATTTCCAAACAACCCAATGGTACTTGAAGGCCTCAGAAGTGTCCACCTTAGTATTGGCAGGCGTTGACATTTTTTGGAATTTCTTTGTAAATAAAGCAGAATTGAAAGTATTTTTTTTTTTTAACAATATAATAAAACTATTTCTTTCCATCATTTCATTTTTAAATATTTTCAATCAATCCAACGATTTTCAAGAGTAACAATAATAATAATCTTAAAATACTACCACTTTAAATATTTTTAAGTAAAGGGTGGGCAAATTTGAGGTTAGAAAGTAAATTGGCTTAAAACTCACTTTTTTGATACCAATATAAAGCAGAAATATTTGACTCAATAATGGAATATAATGTCTGGTAAATGTCCACCTCTAGCACGTCGGCAGACGTCCGCTCCTTTCACAAAATTTTTGCCGCTCTTTTCTCCACATTTTGCAACAAGGCGTCGCTTATTTCGTCAATGCAGCGCCGAATTTCATTCATTAAGATCGTCGGCTATTTTTGATTTGTTCACGTATACCCGGTCTTTCAAATTTAAATTCAGAAATTTCACAATTAAAACTCTTTGTTCAAGTGTAGCATTCCATTGTTAAAATTTTCCAACTTTTTACCAAATAAATGTCAAAGGATGACAGCTCAATTCTTGACATTTTATCATTTGACAGCCAGTTTACTTCTTAAACTCAAATTTACCCACCCTTTAGTCCCAATTTACACTTTGCAAGTCTTATTGCTAAGCTGATTAGTTTGTTGGGGGAGAGAGACGGGGGGAAAAGAAACGTTGCTGTTCCCCTCGTCTCTCTCTCCCTGAAACGAATCAGCTTAGCAATAAGACTTGCATAGTGTGATTTGAGACTTAGTAAGTATATTATTTTAAGTAATTGTGTAATTTCTCATATTCCATTTAATTTATAATTCATGTTAAATAGCTGATGTTAACAACTCTGTCTGCTCAAGTGGATAGACATGGGTGCTGAGGAAGTGCGTGTTGCCACAGAAAAATGTTTCTCAGCTAAAGTCTAGTTTAATTTTTCTTGATTTATTTAAAAAAACTACATCAAATTATTTAATAAAAATATTTCACTCTATAAAAATTGGAAATACTGAACTTGAGCCCGATTAATTATTTTATTAATTAATTAATTATTTCTGATTAAAATTTATCCTAGTTCAGTTTTTTTGTTGTTATCAAATTTCTTTTAACCTTTTTCTTAATTTTACGAGTACGATCAATATTTTACTGGTATTTACTGTTACTTACATTTAAATTTGTTTTCAAATTCTTTTAAATTTCTTTAAAATTTTCTGTTTTTCTCTTTCCCTTTTGTTAATAAAAAAATTAGATTTTCTTTGCACTTTAACCAAATAGCAGAGAAGTTGAGACCATAATGTTGCCTTAAATTTAAATGTACTTGTATTTATTTGCATGAAGAATGCTAAACATCAGAGTTTTCCAAACTTTTTTTATGTTCACCAATTACTGGTTCAGTTTTGTTTTGCAGGATATAAAATTATAACCCAAGAAACATTTATACAAACATACTACGTTTTCACTTATGACTTTGGCTTCCCAAAAGTATAAAACACTCTGCCAATTTGGGGCTCCATATAAAGTGTGTTTCATATTTATAGCTTCACTTTTTTTGTTTTTTTAGGTAAATTTATAATTATCTACGCATAAAGGTTTTTTAGTGTATTAGATTTTAGTAATTAGTTTCTCTAATTATCTATTAATTATGCCATTATGTATGATTTATGAAACACAATTATGTCATTAATATTATTTCTTAAATGAAAAGAAATTTCTACGAGTATAAATATGTTTGGTAATTCTTCCACCCTTATTTTTAATTATATTAAAAATTCTATTTCTCAGACCATTTAATAAATTTTGTATTTCTTTATTTATTTTCACTTTTTTTTTTGATAACAGCAACTTGGCGATTTTTACCTTACACTCAGTTAAATAAAATTTCCCACAAGCTGCCGATTAGTTGTAAGTCTAACCATTTTTATTATTATTATTGTTATCATTATAATTATTTTTATCGCATTGACGGAAAAAATTCTCCGCTATAATATTCCCGTAATAGGCAATAAAGTCCTGCACAAGATAATTTATAAGACCTTTCAAGACATGAGGGATTTTTCAAATGCTTTACTACAGCGAAATATTCTAAAACAAACGCTAGACAACACTGTTGGCAAGACATTTGTTTCAGCTGTTTGTCTTGCCAACAGTGTTGTTTAGCGTTTATTTTAGAATATTTCGCTGTAGTAAAGCATTTGAAAAATATCTCATGTCTTGAAAGGTCTTATAAATGGTATTGTGCAGGACATTAATAGACTATAAATGTCCGTATGTTTCCCATTTGAAAATTATTTGAGAAAGTTAATAAACGGAAGGCTTTTTTAAATATATATATATATATATATATATATATATATATATATATATATATATCTACAAACATTCTCAATACATAATATTTTCAATTTGTTGCCGCCTTCGATGTCGCTTTGAAGCCGACGTCGACATCACATTAATGCTAAATCGGCATTTGTTAAAGGCGTTGTATTGACGTCGACATGTTATCAATAATTTATGAGAAATAAAAATCATTCCTACATATATTTTTAGAGCTATGCTTTTTATGCCAGGACACAGGAGCTAGGACGTGATTTACGTAAAAAAACTAATCGACACTTTTAGTTATAAAATTATTTTTGTTTTAATTTCTTTTAATTAAAACCACAGTACGAAAATAAAACAAATAAAAGATTTGATTTTGTTTAGTTTCGTTCTTTTAAGTGAGTCAAAACAAAAACAATGAGAACGATTGTTAAATTTGTTTATGCACATGAGCACAAACAATACATTAATTGATCATACGCAGGCCGTTGAGAATTTTCGAAAAGTGGCACAAAAGGAATTTTTTGCAAGATAGATGCAACTAATTAATAAACTAAAATTCAAGGTGAAAAAACGATTTTAAGTTGTTCATTTTCTTAGAGCTATGCTTTTTATGTCAGACACTGGATGAATATTAAATAAATAGTTTTAAAGGTACAAATAAATTTATTGCATTGTTATTTAACACATGAAATTTGTTTTATATATTTAAGGAGCATATCTCTAAACGGGTGTCCCAAGACACCTCTCTTTTGTTATAATAGGACCGCACTCAGGTTAATGCATTGTATTGTGCTTGAACTAGGAAAATTGGTGGGCTGGGGAGGATATAGGGAATAGTGTTTGTGAACAGTTGAACTTTTCCACAATGAAAAGTGTCAGGAAAGACTTCTGCAGGTATTCCACATATGAACAATACCGTTCAAAAACGAATTTTCTCTGTAGTGGGTAGTGCGATTTATTGGCCCATCGATCACAAATGGCTGCGTTATGAGTAAAAACGTGCGGGTTTCAGGAACAAAATCCCTGATTTCATTAGAATATATGCCATTGTAGAAGCGGTAAAACACGTCATATGAATCAGTAGAGTTTGCTACCCTACTGTCACCGATGAGCTGTTTCGCCATCTCTTAAACGCGTTAGAGCAGTCCCAAGAAAGACTTTTAAAAGCCGGCAATGAGAGTTATATCCATTTTTGATAGGATTTAAGTAGTATAAATAGCAAAGATATCAGATTGGATATCTTACACCGTTTCAAAAATCTAGATACTTGAATGCTTTTTTTTTATCCACCACTGAACTTTCATGCCAAGAACATCAAGAGCTTCTGATTCCTTAATTCTTATACCAGATATAGTTCCAGATGGAGCAAAATTTTCGATAATGCGTCAATGAAAAAGCATATAACATTGAGTCTTAAGAGCGTTAAAATTATCCATATACGCATAACCCCATTCAGACTTTTTATTTATTTTTATTGATACCTTGAAAATATATAATTGGAAGTTTGACATAGCAAATCACTCAGAATAAAGAACAAAACTGGAGAAAGAACAGAGCCCGGCGGTACCACTGAATACTTTGATGAGATCCCGTCTATAACAACTCCTATATTGTGAACCCTGAGGAAGTTCGATAAGAGTGTGCACCATGCTACACTCTTTCCAACGACTTGGGGGAATTCTTCTTTCTGTAAAAGATGTTAGTTTCTTAAGGTATCATACTAATCGAAGAATCTTAAGTATAAATTTATATGTAATGTATTAGACTGAAAGCCCGGTTAAGATTTCATATTCAAATAAATCAATCAAAAAGTAATTTTCCTAAAGCTGGAAAGAAAGTTTTAAGCTGGAGTCACACGATTGACACAATGTACCAATTTTCGTCGGCTCACTGAAATAAATTCATAAGTAATAAAGTAAACTTGACCTATTTCTCAATTAATTGAAATATAATTATATAACTGCACCACACTGCATTAGTAATAAAGCCATATAGAATTATGCAAGAATTAATTAAGTAATAATGTCATTTTTGCTTATTACTTATGACTCTATCGCAGTGAGCCGACGAAAATTTGTACATTGTGCCAATCGTGTGACTGCAGCTTAAAACTTTCTTAGTAATCACAAAAATAAACTAAAATTTTGCAAAGGTGTAGTTTTTAGGTGGGACTTAAAAACTTTTTCCTTTTTGCCACCATGCTGCAATAGAATCTGAAGTATAGGGTTTTAAGGTTAACCCGCGAGGGTTTTGGAAACAGAGCTTACTTATTCTTTTATACATCCACTAAATATAAACTTTCTCTTGAGACATCATGTACTAAATAAACAAATTGATTAGTTTTTTGCATTTTTGAAAATTTGCATAATAATAGGCCTTACTAGGTCCGATTAATCCTTAAAACATTGTTTACCTTTAATGATAACTAAAAAAATTTGAAAAGAGACCTTCCTATACTTTCCACTTTTTGTTGCGACCTTAATGCCTCCAACACCCACTTTTCATGCAGTCCTTACAATTGTTACAAAATTTGCGAAGAATTAAAGTGTAAATTACAATCACCTGCATTTATTCATTCGTTTACAAAATTACTGATAATTGAACTTTGATAATTTTCAATTCATTACAAACTTTTTGGCGCGTTGTTTTAGATTATTTGAAAGCCAATTACAAAAAAAGCCCTTTTAAGTGTAAATTAAAACTTTTACCAGAAAAGCGATTACCATTTGAATTTATTAAGTTGTGGCAGTTAATAATGAATTCTTTAGTAGAGGAATTCGTTCAATTTTTAAATAAAAAGAAATATACATCCACATTAAAGCTGTGTAATAATAAGGTTTCTTTTTTTAAATAATTGAAAAAGCACAGATTCTCTAAAAAAAAATTCATTACAATATTTATGAAAATGAAATCAGTATATATGTATGTCTGTCTGTGAGTCGAAGTGTTTCTAGTACTTCATTTTTGTTTAAATTTATTCTAGCCTTTATAATAATATGTGTGCAGTTTTCAAAAAAATCAAACGGAAAAAAAGAAATTGCTGAATATAAGAATTGTTTTCTAACTTTAAAAGCTTTAATTTTTCTATACATGTGCCAACAAAAACAAAAGTAACACAGACGTATAAGAAAAACAAAGCCAGAAATAATAATAACAGAAAGAAATCAACATAAAAACCAAAAAGACGTAATAAAATTTACTTAAATATTAAAATGATTCTTGCTTTAATGTTTTCTTTCTGTGAATATGTATTGTGAATCTTAAAAACATATAGAACATACATACATGCATACATATACGTATGTAGTATAGACATATGAACATTTGCCTACAAATGTTTTGTTTAAAAGAACTTATGTATTTCGAAAACATATTGCAAATGAATCTCTTAAATTTTGCAAGTGCTAAAAAAAATATTGAAATAAGTAGAACTTGCAAGTCACCATACCTGGATTTTTCAGTTATATTAAAACACAAAGTGTTAGAAAAATTTAAAGAATTTCTATAAATCCAGAATTTTGAATTCAAAGTAGTCAATGAATTGAGAAATTCGATTTGGCAAGAATTTCGAGATTTTTCGACAACGACTTTCTTGAGCCATTTAACTGCTTTACATCAACTTGGCAGCAAATGACATCATTTTTTCAAGTTAAAAAAATAAAAATAAGTTATTTGTATAAATCTCTCAGTCAAAGACTTTTGGAGTTATTAAAAAACATTTTTAAGAATTTCAATTTCAAAAATCGGTTTGGAGCAAAGTTTCAACAAAATAATACAATTGCACCAACATTGCCATCCCTGGTATAAAAACATCTGTTTACAAAAAGAACACAAATAAATTAGACCAATATATAAGACTACGTGCGTAAATAATATAAATTATAATTAATATAAATTATAATTACAAATTAGTCATTATTTATTTTCGTTTCTTATTTTTGATTTCTTTTTTTTTAATCAGTGGCGTCACAATATACGAGGATAGTTGAGTAAGTCCGTAACTTTTGTTGTCTTCTTTCAGCTCTATTACACTTTGTCCAACGTTTCAACAATTTATTTATCGCTTACAAAATTTAAGATTTGTCAAGATCATCAAAATAGGTATCTGTTGTTTGTAAAATAATTTGATGACTGGAGTCAAATCTTTTTCCTCCAAGCCATTTGTTCAGGTTTGGGAACCAAACTGAGATGATGATTTAAGAACCTTGTGTTATTTTAAATACTTTTTAGGGTTCCGTACACCAAAGGTGAAAAGGAACCCCATTGTTTTCGCTACGCTGTCCGTCTGTACGTCGCAGGCTATTTTCTCAGGAACCGTAACAGCTATGGACCTGAAATTTGGACAGAGTATGTAGAGCCTTGGCCGCTACAACAACAATACATGAGAGTTAAAAATTAAAGTTTGTTCCACGTAATATACATACAATTGTATGTACATATGTATATTGACACTTGAAATTTGTAAAATTTGTGTATTTTTATACAGACTACAACAATAAACAATAAAATTAAAAAAAAACTGAAATTAAAGAGTGTTCTATCAGTTAATGCAATTTTGAATATGTAATTTTGACAATTTGTTTTATCTTGGAAACCGTAAGAGGCAAGCCCTTGAAATTTTCAAAAACGGTCAAATTAAAAAATCCAAAAATTATAAAATCGCCAAACCAGAAAAAAATCGCCAAAAACCAAAAAAAAAAATCGGCAAACCAAAAAAGCACGATATTAAAAAAAATCTAACACTAAAATAAATCGACAAAACCGAAAAAAGTCGCCAAAATGAAAAAAATCGCCAAAATGAAAAAACACCAGAAACCGAAAAAATCGCCAAACCGCGAAAAAGGTGCCAAAACTAAAAAAATTCGCCTAAATGAAAAAAAACGCTAAAAGCCGAAAAAAAACGCCAAAACTAAAAAACGCTCAAAACCAAAAAAACCCAAAACTATATATTATATAGGCTAAAGTTTGTATTTGTACGTATCAGCGTTGCCATATTTTTTTCCTCAAAAACCTTCAAGTCAAAAAAAAATATTTTTTTCGCATTAAAAATCTTTTTTTTTAGTGATTTTACTCAAAATATATTAATATGCATTGATTTTACTGAATTCAAAATCAGGATAAAATTATTTTGTTTCAAATGAACTTAAAGGTAAATAACACAAAATTTGGACATAATTCATACTTTTGATGAAGGAAAGAAGAAAATATGTCAGTACTTCAGTCAAAAGGACCTTAAATAATATACTAAAAGTACCAAATATCATATTCTTAAAAATCTTATTTTTAACAAAGAAATCTTTTAGTCTTTCTAATATCCCGAAAAACTTCGAAAATAAGATAAATCTTCAAATGGTAACGCTGATTGAATTACATATCTAGTGTCCGTACGGAACCCTTCGTGCACAGGTCAAAGTCTCATTCACTGAATTTATTTATTGTTTTGCCTTGCCCTATTTTCATTTTTTGATTTTGCATTAAGAAAAATTAAGTGATCATCATCTTCTTATTCGCAAATACTTTGCGAAACGCTCTGGTAAACAACGAGATGCCACTAGAAGAGTTCTCAAATTTCTTGTAACAAAAAAGCAAATAACATTGATAGAAAAACTCTGAGCGAAAACAATGAATATCTGATGAGATTCCATATCTATGAGATATGGAATCTCATCAGCGATTGAAAAAACAGGAAAGCGATTTTCAAATAAACAATCATTTCATCTACTAAACCTTTAAATAACAGTAACGGATGCCTCGTAACTTCGAAGTCTGCCCAACTCGATATCTGGGTGTAACACTACTCTGTTATATTGTCAACAAATAACCACACACATATTTCTTAATGTTTCTGTGTGATTGATTAGCAAATTTATGCAAAACCTATGAGATCGTAACATACTTTGCGATGGTTCAAAAAACGGTTTAATTATCAACATACCCAAAAAAGGTGATCTCTCAGAATGTAAAAACTGGAGATGCATAACACTTTCAAGCATGATCAACAAAGTCATGTCTAGCAGCGTACAAAAAAGACTTACTGATCCCTCGACGGGACACTTCGGTGTGAACAAGCAAGATTTAGGGCACTTAAATCATGCATTGGTCGGTCATATAAATAGTATCCAAATTATAATCGAGCAATCAGTAGAATATATATCCCCTTTTTACTTAGTTTTTATAGACTTAGAAAAAGCACAAGGCACATTTTCCCAATTTGCAATTTGGAACGCCTTAGCTTGCAACAGAGTCCAAAGAAAGTTGAGATAATACAAGAACCTATAGAAACGCAAACTGCCGAATAGTATATGGAAACTTAGTGACACAGTAAATATTAATGCAGGCATCAGAGAAGGATGCGTCCTGTCACTTTTACTGTGAAATGTAGTTTTAGACATAGTAATGGGAAACGTGGCCGTCTTTCTGTTCTATATTACGCAGCTGGTATATGTCTCCTTACGCACAATTACTCTGATATGATAGAGTACTTGAAAATTCTCGAAACGGAAGCAGCAAAGGCATGCCTTAAAATAAAAATATACACAAGTTGAAGGCAATGAGAATACCCTACACACAACGGGCAATTTTTGATACAAAACATTAATCTTCAGTATACATATAAGCCAATGCTGCTACCTAGGAAGTATTCTTTCATCAAAGGCCGTATCTTCAGATAATGTATCTAACCGTACCATGATAGCTGGGCAATTATTTGGCCAACTCAACACAATACGGAAGTCACCATCCCTCTCCACATTCACAAAACTTAGAATTTTTAATTCGTGTGTCAGGTCTGCGTTATTGTATGTCTGTGAAACTTGCAGTACCTCCGCAGCAAATATTAACACCTTACAAATCTGTGAACAGGTGCCTTGGAAGGATACTGCAAATTTTTTTGGCCCAACACCATATCGAATGTTTAATTCTGGGCCCTAACAAATTAGACAACAATACGGGATGAAATATTTATACGTAAATGGGCTTTGATTGGCCATGCACTTTCGTCCACCCACTGATATCACCCATAATTCTATAGACTGGAACCCTCAAAGAAGCAGACATATAGGACGATCTGTTCACACTTGACGTATACAATTAGCTTTGGATGTCAACAAATCAGGCAAAAGCTGGAATCAAGTTAAGAACCTATCATCGAGCAGAAATTATTGGAACGAGTTTGTTAACCCTTCTGCACTCCTTGGGTCATTTTGACCCAACTTTGGTTTTCAGACGCAAAATTTTTCCTTTAATTATAAGATATGAACGTTAAACTTGAATTTATCCATTCCAGGGACGAAAATTATGCTTTGAAAAGAAAAAAATAAAATTTAGTTTTTTCCTTCCCCCTACACATTTCAAAATACGATTTACAAACACTTGATATCCTTATCAGTATGACCCAACAAGCGATATTACAAGTTAAATTCCTCCTTACCATTTTTTGCCTATTGAATATAATTTACCTGATTTCATATTCATTTATAATCATCGATCAATAATTTTTTCAGTAAAATAATCAATAAATTCGCTTTCATTGAATACTGTTTTATCCAAAATTTTATTATTCTCAAACTGTGGGTGGCTTTGGAGAATCCGGTAAAGGTATGTCTTGAAATTTGTTTCATGATGATATGGTAACGCATTCACACTTGTAAGCAAAAGAGTTCATTCAAATTGTAATTCGGTGAATCCCCGTTTTGTATATGAAAAAATAACTATCATGATGCTAGAACTTTTGTCTCAATATTTTCCTCCAATACATTTTTTTTAATTCATCATATTGAGTATTTTTACATAATGGCACAAAGAATAAAAGTTTGTAATGTCAAATAAAATTTTTAATTTAATTTTACTGTTCCATAATGCAGAAATCGAATCATATTCATCATCAAATAATAGCATTGAAAGCGTGGAGATGGAAGATACAGTACAAATAGATCACAGCATTTCAGTAACATACATATCTAAGGACAAAAGTGAAGTTTGGCAAAAAATTTAATTTTATTGAAAATGCTTGGACCTACCAATATTGTTATTCAAATGAAAAATTAAAAAGGTGTCGAATTATATGAAAATGATAGGCAAAAAATTTATATGGTAGAACTTGATGCATACCTTGGATTACAAGTAATAGCAGTTTATAAACCCCATGGAGAAAATCTCACTACGTTGTGGAATGAAAAAATAGGAAGACCTATTTTTCGAGCAACAATGAGTCTCAAGCGATTTGCGAGAACATCAAAGTGCCTACGGTTTGACAGCTCAGAAGATAGAGAAGAAAGAAGACTGTGACAAACTGGCACCCATATCAAGCGTTTGGAACAAATGGAGTAATCAGCTCAACGCTTTTTACAATCCACATGAAAATGTTACTGTCAATTAATTCCATTTCGAGGTCGGTGCAGTTTGAGGCCTCATATTCCATCATCATTATTTTAGTTTTTATTTTTTTATTATACTAAATAAAAAAAAGCAAAACAGGTAACTTTCCTATATTTATTATAAAATAAAGTTTACATTTTATTGTTGGGTCATATTGACCCAAAGGATCACAGGAAGGGCACATATCCAAGGTATGCAGAAGGTTTAAAGCCTTATGTTCCTTATAAGGAGCCAATATAGGTATATGTATATGTAAGAAAAATTTCCTACAAAATTGTTTTAAACTTATACATTTTTTTCTCTTTTCTTTTCAGTTTTCTTGCTGAGGTTTTTTATTTAGTACCGAGGGGATGGGGAGGTAATACTATTTGTATACCTCACCTTCATTTTTCCTTCTCAGTATAAAATAAAACTTGAGCAAGAAAACTCGATGTATGTGAACCAGCCCCTTTATTCTGTAACTCGCAAAACCTAAAGCTAAATTCGATTACTAAAATGCTGAACAAATAGAAAATTAAACATTTTTGGCGACGATATAAAAAGCATTAAAGTTCTGGGCGCATTAAATTTTTGAGCCAATGCCTAATTTAGCAATAAAAGTTCGAAAGTTGCATTCGTAGCCGAAAATCAACAAATAGACTATATAGATTTTTAGGGATAGAGATTTATCTTTAGTGAGCTCTAGAATACGGGGGCAGGTCTAGTAGTCAGAAATAATTTGTTTTTTTTTTATATTCGGTTTTATCATTATAATAATGCGCAAAATGACGTTCAGGTAACTTCAGCGTAATATCCGAATCAAAATTTCAAAACAGTCATACACCTACCTACCTATATATCGCACATATACTTCAATAGTGGCATAACTCAAAAAATTAGTTTTTTGAGTTAATAGTGCAGAAAGATGCGGCATTTCATATTTTATCTTGTGTAAAAATTTCATATAAAAAGCTTGTACCATCACCTCCTGAGAGAAGAATTTTTTTTTTTCATTTCTCCATTGAGTTGTATGCAAATTGAAAACTTAAAACGCGTTTTCTGCAAACCCGGTTTTTTGAGTTATGCCACTATTGAAGTATATGTGCGATATATATTTTGTTTCCTCTAACAAAAACAGTCGTTTGTGTTGATACAGTCTTGTTCAAGATATATATTTTTTAATACATACAAAATAATTTAATCACAGCTTCTCGCTGCCTCCTTAATGCCGCTAATTCACAATCCTCACAAAGTCATTCCGAATGTAGAGGAAGTTACAAACAAAAAAAGCATAAATTACAATACAGCTGCAGTTGTTCACGTATTTAAACAATTGCTAGCAATTGCACATTGCAATTTGCAACTTTTTAAAGAGTTTTTTTTTTGTTCTCTATCATTGAACTAATCGTAATTATGGAAGTTTTTAAGTGTGTAATTTACAGACAAAATAAATGTTAATGAAAATACAAAATTAATCACAATGTAAATTATCTATGAAGCATTTTTAGTATACTAAATTACTACTACACTATTTTTTAAATTCCAATAACGAGAAAGATCTGAAAGAAGGATATAGGCGAATAATTTTTCGTAACCGATTAGTAAAGCTTAAATTAGACGTGGCATAGCCATAACGCCATAGCCATAACCAAACCAAATTTTAATTGGTTTTTATAGCAATGGCTATGGCGTTATGGCGAGTCATCTATAGTCAAGTGCAGTGTTGCCCATAAGTTTGGTTCGAACAGCTGTTTTCTATGGTTATGGTTATGTCACGTCTGATTGAGCCTTAAATTTCTGAAGGAACTTTCCATTTGATAGCACTAACTTCAACGTAACTTTTGATATTTATTGTATTTTACTCGGATATTAAAACAGAAAGGAACTAATTTCTCCGGCAATCCAAACAAAAATTTTTGTGCAGACAATTACAAGCTACGGGAATTCATAAACTTTCGCCAGATTGTTAATTTTTAATATGTATTATAGTTAGAGTACTTCATTACGTTGGACTTGTAGCTACGAAAAGACTCGTTGGGATGACAACGACTTATTTCGGCATTTTTATTGGCAACACTGTTTAATGGACAATTATGTCAATGTCATTGCCAAAATGATTGAAATCATAATTTGGTGGGAGTGAAAATTTTCATACCATCAAAACGAATTTCGCTTAAACGCAAAGAGAAATTTTGAACAATCTCAATCACTCTAGAGAAGAATCATTCTGTATTTGGATTTGGAATAAAAAAAAATCCGATACTGCTGCTGGTCATCTCACGTGGTGGTAGTGAGAACTGTACACTTCGGATGAGCGCCACCCAGCGAAGCAGCGGCGAACGTTTGCACATTAAATTCCGTATATAAATCCAGCCAAAAATTTCAAAAAAAGGTAATCGAGTTTGGAATTAAGCATGTTTGGTGGAAGCTCCTCCCTACTGGATTACCAACTCAATGATTTTAACAAGGCGTGAGACTAAAATAATCGATATTTGAGAAATACTTACTTTTTTATTTGGCCACTTTGTACGTGCACATTTTCTCCTCATTTGGCAACTTGTACATAATTTTTTTAAATTTGAGGTAATGTGATTTGTAAGCGAGAAATGAAATTTTGCAATTACAAAAGTAAGTCTTTATATGGCAAGTAGTTCTAATGGTAATGTGTAATTTTTTGCTGGGAAGGCATCGATAGGTCTTTAATGCATACAAAAATACTTCTTTAAAGTTTGTAATACGCAATGTAATACCATACTTTGGTCGAAAGGCATCCATATGTTATACATATTCTCAAGGATAATAAGTTATATTTTTATATCGATATCTTGATATAGAAAAGCCCTAACTCATTTTTTTTTTGTTATCGAGTTTTTTGCATATTTCGATAGAAAATCACCTAATGTATCGAAAAATGTAAAAATTTTGAATTCAAAAATTTAATGAGTTAGGGCCTTTCTATATTAAGGTAACGATATGTATTTTTACATTTCTGGTTGTGGAATAAAATAAAAGAATTTCCTTGGGCAATTAACATAATGATTTAACTTCATATTTATAATTTTCTGTTTAATATCATTATTTTAGTTTGCTTGTTCGTACAATTCAATGATAAGGTCCATTAAGTTTATGAAATATTTTAATAACCGATAATTATTTTAAAATAGTGTATATATTACCAATTTACAACGTATACATATTATTTCTCTCAATGAATTAGAGATGGCATTGTGAGTCTGTTTTCCTTTACGATAAGACATGAGATAATTGTTTTCATATTTTTTTTCTCAATTTGATTTCATTATTTTATTAATTGTAACGCAATGTCTTGTTACTTTTGTTGAAGCTTTTTAGATGTTTAGCTATTCCAAATTTTTTCTTATATCGCACTTGACCAACAAGAGGGTATTAAATTTTAAAATTTTCAGTAGAGACGAAAAACAATTTGTGGTTACATTTTACAAGAATTTGAAAATCCAAATACATCATGGTAAGCAAATTCTATTTAAAAATATATTTACATTGTAGTTAATTTTAATTATTATTCGAACTCCATTTATTTCTATATTAATGATTTTTAACAGGCTAAATTTCGTATCGCTTTTTAAGCCAAATTACATGTGATAATTATTAATGAACAAATAACACCAAAGTTAGTTGTAAATATTCTGACAACACATAGTTGAACGGGACAGCCAGTCGTTTACGACATTGGTAAGAATGTTGTAAATATAGAGATGGTAAAATTGAGCTTACAATACAAAAAAGCTTTCAGCAAATTGAAATACGATGAATCAAAACAATTCACATATTCCATTTGCAATAATGCTAAGTATATAAAGCAGAAATCTACATCAACTGACACCACACACAGTGGACCAAACACAAAAGAACGCTGATGATGAAGGTTTAGTATATTTACATTGTTTTTGTTTTAAAAGCTTGCCATTATTGGGGAGGAATATCTATGTTTTGAAAAGAGTCACAAATCAGAGAAAATTTGAGCAATTTTATCATAAAAAGCAGTCACATTTCGAATTAAAATTATAAGTAAAACAAATTTTATCAACAAAAGAGTGGTCAAAATACGTTGAAATTTTTACAGTAGATAGATATTGATGTTGTTAGTTTATTTCTTGCAAAAAGTGAAAATTAAAAAATTTGACTTAATACCCTCTTGTTGATTGAGTGCGATATGTATAAAAACATATTAGATTTCTGGAGCTTTCCAAGAATTTCAATTTGGGTGTTTTTACAAGGTGATGCAAAAGTAATGACATAATTCGAATTGGCGGCCATTTTCGTAGAAAAAATAACATCAGGGGACAAATCGTCACATCCGTGAACGTACAACTCGTGACGTAAAAACACCATTTTCGAATTATGACATACGTGAACGTATTGAAATCCCATTCAGTTTATACGATTGAAGTATTAATTAATTTGCTTTCGTACGATTGCCTATACGATCACGTATGTAACGATTTGAACCCAGAATTAGAATTGCCACATGACGCCAAACGTCACTGTGCTTTGTTATTAATGATGTCCATATCAGAGAAGCGCAATGAGTGGTGAAAAAGTGCATAGAGTTGAATCATGATTTATTATTTCTTGTACTTATGCGCACTCATCTTATTGCAATGTTGTCTATGAATCATATTCAATCAAAAGTTTGAAGTTCTTATCGCACTCATACTTAGCAAGATTTACGACGATGTTGATTTCGACTCTCCTGAACTCAATGTTTATAGACGATGCAAAATAAGTATTGTATGGCGGAGCCAACTTCGCATACGAACATTAAAATACTCATATGAGGTTATGTGTTTGCTCATTATTAGGTTACAAATGTGTTTTTATACATGTACTTTATACTGTTGTAGTTGTAGTTGTAATATATGGATTGGTTGAATGAGCTAAATCAATGTAAGTAGTATAAGTCTTTTTCTGAAATTGTAAATCAAACTGAGGTGATTTATGATGGTGAGTGTGGTATGAGTACGATGTCGACGTCGCATTCATACGCTGCAGTCAGACTGGGGCCAAGTGTCTCTATGTCAACACTAAAATTCTAGTAGTAGTTATATTGTTTACAATTTTTCTTCTATTCGTCAGTATAAAAGAAATAGAGAAAACAGATGTGGTGTATTTCTGGTGGATTTTGCAACAACTTGTCAATATACATAAATTTGTATGTACGTAAGGTATAAAAATGTACCAGTAAATGTCTGGTTGGTATATCTCCGTGTTCCCATAAGAACTATGAATTCACTACCTAGTCAATTGTTTCAGTGTTACTAGTAGATTTTATATGACAAGCACATGCTAAATGTCTATAGCATAAAGTATTGTATGGTGTACTGGTGACAAAGTCAAAAGCGACTCAGTAGATTTTCACTATTCCCACTTTCTGCAGGGTATTTATGGCAACCTACACTTATACATCAATATTATTGTGAGTATGCGTAAATCACAGTAGTTGATTTTAAATGATGTCTACTCACTTATAGCCAGTTCAAATTATGTCATTACTTTTGCGCCACCTATTATAATAGCTAAACAAATCAAAGTGCTTAATTTATTCAATATAGCTTTCAGTTTGTTTTGGTGAACATATCCGTCATAGATTAATTAGAATTTATTTTCAATTAATTTTTTTTTAAATTCATTCTATTAAACATGTTAAATGAAATCATATCCCAGCAGGAAATTAAAAAAATTATTCTCATCAATAAAACTTCTACATAATTTTTTGGGGTTCAGTGAAAAGGAACCGTATTGTTTTCGCAACGATGTCCGTCCATCTGTCACAGGCTAATATTTTCGAGAACGATAAGAGCTAAGGACCTGAAATTTTCACAGTTTGGCCGCTACAACAAGAAGTATAGGACGGTTAAAAATTAAAGGGTGGTCCAAAACGAGGAAGGGAAAATGTTGAAATCCTAATGTAATGTAGAGACAATTATATATAGACACCTGAAATTTTCAAAGTCAGTGTATATTTATGAATATTAAACCAATTAACAATGAATAATCAAAATTAATGGGTATTTTAATCAGATATAATTTCTTATTCGGGCTTAAGCTCAATAATTTCAATTCTTATTGAATGAAATATTTTTATTAATTATTTTGAGTTTCTAAAGAAGAGATGAATAACACTATGGAACATTTTTGGGATTATTGTCTGGGGGGTGAGAAATTCCAAGTCAGGGTGATGGTACTAGGTCAGTATAGTAAAACCCTCAAAGGGTTTGGCGTTCGTATGTGTCAGTTTTTTTTATGACCTTTTAAATTGTTTCCTTATCTTGATGTTTTTTCGCTTAGTTGTAACATTTTGGCAAAAACGTAGTTTAACATAACTCGAGAACCACTTGTCCGATTTTGATGAAACAAACTCAAAAAAAAAAAGAATTACAGTTTTCTTAAGAAAAAATAAAAAAAAATTAATAAACAAAAAAGTTATTAAACTTTTACATCCCTTGGTTTCTTTTGGCCCATCCTGTATTTGGTACCCAATTTTCGTTCACTATAACATTTTGGTTGAAGTACATCTCGTATGTTTGAACAAAATCAGTACTGAAATTTCCACTTTTTTTATGTGTTGAGACATATTGACCACAGCAGTAGCAAAAGCTATTTATATCTGGCTTGCACAGTTCCATATTCTGTTCTCTTTTGTTCACTTTTAAAAAACTGGAGAAAAATCACTTTTACTGTTCGCGTTTGTCGGCACTTGTTGAATGACAAAAATCACAGAACCAGTGTGAGAAAGGGAAAATGTATAATGACAATGCATGTTTTATGTGAACATTACAGAACCAGTGTTGCCACATCAATATTTCTCTTTTAGTATAGTAGAAAAATATGAGAGAGTTCGGCTTGTGAGTGTCAATGTTTTCTCCAAATAATGTTGTGCATATCTGGAGCAAATTTTTGGAATTCATACATTTACCTAATTGTGAATAAATGAGAAACGCGTGCATCGATTTTCATGATCTATCCTTTTTTTTGCTCATGAGTTATGTGACTTTACGCGAAAGTAATTAGTTTTGGCACTTTTTTCCATTTTGGATTTTTTATGAATTTAAAAAAAAAAATATTTAAATTTTTAGGCAAAAAATACTTCTTTCCCTTCATACATTCATTTTTAACTTCGAAAGTGTTGCACATATAGGAAAACGGTATAGAAACAGATTAGAGAAATTGTAATTCTAAATTTTTTTGAGTTTGTTTCATCAAAATCGGACAAGTGGTTCTCTAGTTATGTTAAACTACGTTTTTGCCAAAATGTTACAACTAAGCGAAAAAACATCAAGATAAGGAAAAAATTTAAAAGGTCATAAAAAAAACTGACACATACGAACGCCAAACCCTTTGAGGGTTTTACTATACTGACCTAGTACCATCACCCTGACTTGGAATTTCTCACCCCCCAGATTGGCTGTTGTACTGTGTAATCAAACTAGACTTTTTATTAGCTGGGGGAAATACCTATATTTTTCTGTGCAGCCACGCACTTCATCAGCACCCTAGTAGAGATTGGATAGAGATTGTCAATTAAATGGTATTTTATCAGTTAATTTAATTTTTACAACTTGCTGTATATTGGAAACCGTAAGAGGCAAAATCTTAGTACCTAATTTTGTAAAACGCAACGCCAAGCGTGTTGACAAACTTTCTATGAAAAAAATTTAAATTACAAAAACACAATACAATTAAAATTTGTCAACGCTAAGTCCTCATCCAGACTTGCAATTTTTGTTGCTGCAATTTCTTAAAATTCTGCTCTCAAATTGCATAAGTGTCCATATTATGAAATTCTAATATTGCAATTATGCATTAAAAAATATATTACACCAAAAATTTCCTTGACAAATTAACAATTCTATTTACCCAGCAAAAAATTAGACATTACCATCTGAACTACTTGCCATATAATGACTTACTTTTTAGATTGCCAAATTGAAGTACTCGCTTACAAAACATATTACTTAAAATTTTAAAAATAGGAAGCAGAAGTTGAACATATTCTTTGGGTTTTAAAAGAAGACGTGAAAATATTTGCAAAAATATTTTAAATAAATATTTTAAACTAAAAAATAAGTACTTACATTTTGGAAAATAATCATTTAAATATAAGTAGTTCCAAATAATTTTTTTTTCATTTACGGTTTTAATAAAAGTTCATATATGAAAGCAATTGAAATTTTTCTAAATATAGTATTTATAATTAACAATAGAGGCACTGATACGAATAAAATATAACATACTTCAATTGACTATATATGACATTTTACAAAATGGTGTGTTTCGTAGTAAAACAATAGGTTTTTTTAAATTTATTCAAATATTCTTAAAAGTTATTATATATTTAATCAAACTGAGTTTTTAACCAAGACCTTCCATTTACTCAAATAACGGCATATTTAAAAAAAGTAGTTCAATCAAGAAAAAAAATAACTATTTCCCACAACGGAAAATATAATTAATTCCTACAATAAACAACATAACTGCTTTTCAAAAATCGATTATTTTAGTCTCATGCCTTGTTAAAATCATTAAGTTGGTAACCCAGTAGGGAACAGCTTCCACCAAAAATGCTTAATTTCATATTATATTTTTTTTTGTTTTTCATACAACTGAAGAAATAAAATTGTTAAAAACGTCAAATACAACTAACAACTTGAAATTAACAATTACGAATTTCAATTCAAAAGAGAATTCCCGAGCACATGAAACTGTGTAGCCCTCCTCAATCTTCTCACCTCTCTTGCCGATGAACTTAAGAATTGCTGCAACAAAAATTGCAAGTATGGACAGGAACTAAGCGTTGCGTTTTACTAAATAAGGCCCTTAAAATTTTCAAAAACGATAAAACTAAAAAGTTCCAAAATAAGAAATCGCCAAAAACCAAAAAAAATCGCCAAAACGAAAAAAAAGTTTTAGAACTAAAAAAAAACGCTAAACCTAAGATAAATCTCCAAAAACCGAAAAAATCTCCAAAAACGAAAATAAACACCAAAACTAAAAACGGAAAAAATCCCAAAAACAAAAAAAAAGCTCCAAAGCTAAGAAAAAGCACAAAAAAATTGCCAAAAACCGGAAAAAAGTTTAGCGGGTGCTTAATTTTTTTAATGCCCACATCAGGTGAGATTGTATAGCAGGGATGATAAAGTTGGTACAATTGTACTTTTTTTGGTACAATTTAAACCTTAAAAGTACGTTGGTACCCCCGTGACTCATTTGGTACTATTTGAAAAATTCCCGAGAACCTAATATTTTTTTTATGCAAAATATAAATAGCGATAATTTAAAGTATATCGAGTTTTACAGAAAAGTGGCGAATTTGATTTGTTGTTAGATATGCATTACGCTTGTTTGATTTATTATAAAGAACTACATCTAACTTCACTAGTGTTTCGTTTTCAATATGATAGCGCGCTATAGCGTCGTCTTCATTTATTTTATCTGTTGTATTACTTTTCTTATTAAAAAATATTCCCAAGAGAAAATGGAAATTATGATACTATAAATAACGAGTTTCGAGCTTTGAAAAACAAACAATTAAAAAATAAAACTTTTACAATCATTTTTACAAAAATATTACAGGGGGTCTACTGTGTAATTCGAAACGAAAAAAATTGCTTTCGAATTTGAATGCTCATAACATGTAAATTCGAAAGCATTTCCTTTCGTTTCGAATTACAGAGTAGGCCCCCAGGAAGAATATTACAGTTTCTGCTGTGTTTTTACCTTATGTAAAATAACAATTATTTGAGTTAGGACCTTTCTTCTTGAGACCAACAACAAGTTTTTACTGCCTCTTCCACTATGTCGAAAGAAAAATCCTGCGAAAGAAGACTAGTAACTCGAATTCTAATAAATTTTCGTTTTTGAGTCAGATTAATCCTCATATAGCTCTTTCTATTTCTTTTTAAACAAAAACAACATTTTCTTATTTCATTAAGTTGTGTGTAAATTAAAAACTCTTAAACTTGTGTTCTGGCATACTAGTTTTTTTAGTTATAACGTTATTTGTGTAAATGAGCGATGTGTTCTAAATATATAATAAAATAAAGTTAAGACAAAAAACCGAATTTAGTACTATTGGGGTCGAAAAAGTACAATTTTAAAAGCTAATTGGTACGAAATTAGTTTTCTCATTTATCATCCCTGTTGTATAGGATAAACTTCGTGTAGAATTAGATATGTAGTGTCCGTATGAAACCCTTCGTGTGCGAGTTAAGATAGCACTTTACTGTATTTTAAACTTTAAATGTATGTAATGTAATTTGTTGGCGAGTAATGAAATTTGGAGATCAGAAAAGTACTTAATTATATATATATGAAATCATAAATATATGGCAAGTAATTTTGATGATGATAACGTCTAATTTTTTGCTGGTTATTAGTTGTAATTTTTCAATTAGAAATATAAATTATATTATGGAAAATAAAAGCTTTTTTGTGCAATTCTGGTGATAGGTGAAACATTTTAAATTTTGTCTACTGATTCAAGCAATTTTATAATAAAAAAATCATTTTTGAATTTTTCGGTAGGACTTAGCTTTTTGTTTGTCATGCCCATTCCACAAGAGTGGAAAGAAAAATTAATCATTATCATAAACTCAAAATTTATTTCTTAAATCAAGAAATTACTATTATCCAGTCGACTAACTGGTTTCTGCTTTGTCGTTAGGCAATCGCACTTCGGAAGTGATTTGGTCGAAGGCCGAAATTTTATTCATTAGAGTCTTTTAAAAACCCAAAAGTTTCGACAATATTTTTTTTTAATCGGATAAGTTAATGCACAATGAGAACGTAACTATTTCAGCCAGGCATGTGAAGTCACGTTCAATCATGCCCACTAACGGTGAAATCGTTTGAACACACGTCCACGTCGACGAATTCGTCAATAAGAAGCACAATAACGACGAAGTTTATCAGCGAATTGAGCTCTTAAGCTGAAGGTCCACACCATCCGTTCAATGCGTAGTTGCGTTTTATGCATGTGCCAAAAAGTAGAATCAAGGTAATTGTATGTGGCAATTTACAGAACAAAACGCAAAGAACTTGTAGACGCATAGGATGGGCAAAGTAGGTTTACTTTCTACTTTTGTATCCGTCGCATGCATCATGCTCTCTTTTATAGCCAAATGTTCGTGTGGTGAATTTAAATTTTCTCTCTTTTTCCATTAAAACAACAAAAATACTTGCGCATAAGACGTATTGCATGTAACTTGAATTTAGATAGAGTCGGAGAGAACGTACAGAAACGCATACAACGCATATGCAAAGAACGGATGGTATGGACCTTCAGCTGTTCGCACCGAAAAATTCATCGTTCGTCCCAGTTGTATTCCCAGCATTACTCACTCTTGCATATTTATGCAAATCACGTGACCAGTACTACCCATCTCTTGTGTGATGGGTTTGTGTGAATGAATATATATTATGCAATACATGAACGAATGTAAGCATATGTTTGGCTGTATATGTATTTTCTGGCTAGTGAACGTCATTATTATGCGAATGGTTGAATGCCCATCAATTTCTGTTTATTACCTTAATCTGTGCGAAAAGAGATTGTGTATTTAAATTTGCATGGATACATGTACATATGTATGTGTGTCTGAGATCTTAAAATTACTTTGAGTTTTTCTTGTACAAAATCTGCTAACGTAGATATATAGGGTGTTTTTTTCAGAGGTATAGAACTTTGAATTGAAATAAAACACAAGAAAATCGTTTTAATGTCCATCAATTTGGCTTTATTGGAAGGATAATTTTATGCCATTAATGTTTAAATATGATTTCGGGTATGTGGCCGCCGCGGCTGGCTCGAATTAAGCCAATTCTACAGGTCCAATTTTCAACCACTTTTTCGAGCATATGGGGCCGTATGTTGGCAATAACGCCACGAATGTTGGCTTCCAAGTCCCCTAACGTTTCTGGTTTGTTGGCGTAGACGAGCGACTTCACATATCCCCAAAGAAAATAATCCAATGGTGTCAAATCACACGATCTTGGTGGCCAATTGACAGGTCCATTCCGCGAAATTATGCGCTCATCGAATGTTTCCTTCAATAAATCGATTGTGACGTGCGCTGTGTGGCATGTAGCGCCGTCTTGTTGGAACCACAACTCATCCACATTCATGCCATCCAATTCGGGAACAAAATAGTCGGTTAGTCGGCTCCAATTGCTGTGCACGGTGGCGAATCGATTCATTCGGGTCCTCTTCAACACTTTGCTCTACAGCGGCAATTGTTTCTTCGGTGCGCACTGTTCGACGTCTCTGCGGATGCGTATTATCACATAGAGTAAACGTAGTGCGAAAACGATCCATGGTTAACCGAATTAATTGCTCTGATGGACGATTATGTCGACCATAAAATGGACGGAGCTTGCGGTAGACTTCGCGAACTGAACCATTATTTTCGAAATAAATTTGCACGATTTGCAAGCGTTGTTCTTTTGTCAACCTGTTCATGATGAAATGGCAAACCAAACTAAATATTAATCACTTGACAGCTGACAAAATGGCCGCCAGTTAAAAAAGTGATGCCAACTTAAAGTTCTATACCTCAATAAAAAACACCCTTTACCTGTTATTTATTAATACATAATCAATAATTTCAATATTCATGCAATCATAACGGACATACGTTAAAGTACACCATTCAAAACTTTAAGTGTCTTGCTTACGTGTCTCGCATTGGATATAATCAGTTCAGATTCTTTAGACCCGAAAAATTTCTCTAAATTATGTAACTATCAAAAATAATTTAGGTTAAAATATCGGTCATAACTTCACACAAAAATCGATTTTTGAGTTAATAATTGAGAATTAATCCTCGTATTGTTATGCATAGTGTGTAAATATCAAACATCTTTTATATTCAAGTCTTGAGAGAAAAATAAAATTTTATTTTTCAATTTAGATGTGTATAAATTGAAAACTTTAATTAAACTCGTTATCTGTAAAATTATTTTATTATTTAAAAATTTTTTTAGTGGCTACTATTGCAGTTGGTTCAATTTATTTTGGGAAGTTTTTATTTTTATCTTCTTATTGCTCATTTACTTCTCATATTAATTATTTTCATTGGAATTTGTTAAAAAAAAAATTAAAACGAAGGGCCTGTTCGGAAATGCATCACTGCTCTGCATCATGCGACCATACTGTAATTTAAAATGCAATACAATTTCGCTGATAATCTTTGTATCTCATATTTGACATTTATTTGTGAGTTATCTACCTCAGCGGACAAGTCATTTAAATTTCCATTTGCAGCGCAGTAATGCATTTCCGAACATGCCCAAAATCTAGTAACACTAGTGATATACGTACATATGTACATATAACGCGTTATCAATTTAGTTATTTCAAAACAGCTGGTCTGGCAAGGCTGCAGACTTTTAAATAACTGTCATTTAAGGTGACATTTATTTAATTAAAGATTTGCAATTGGCTAATATGCATCATTTAACAACCGAAGAACGCGTCAAAATAGTTAAAACTTAATACAAAAGCGGTTTTTTAAAAGTGGTCATAATAATCGACTTACTGTGTAAATAATTGGCAAGATTACAAAGAAATTTTAAAAGACTGCAAGCGCTACAGATGTGATTAGGGCTGTGCATCATTCTAATGTGCGCACTGCCGAAAATATCGCTTATATTACGGCTCATTATGGCCTGCAATTGAAGATTATAATATAGACAATAACTGGCCTATGTTTGAGAAAAAACTAGCAAAAAGTTAGCATAAGTGGAAAAATTTGATATGATCTTAACAAGTTTTGCCATAAAATTTTACATTAAAAATCATTATGGATTTAATAGTGGGTTAAAACTGGGAAGCATGGGAAGTTTCCAGAATGAGTAATTTCACGTTTTGACGATGTCAATTGTCCACGGAGATCATTCAATTTGAAGCCGTTAGATTTTTTTGGTAGGACTACGAAAAAGACCGTGTCAGCGCGGATAGTCCCTTAATATCGGAGCATTTGAAAACCAACATCCGTTTGATATCACCACGTATCATCAGGTCATATGGCCGAAATACTCCCATAAAATTATAATGAGCGTGGCGTGTCCCTGCCCATTTTACTAAATGCGAGATTGCAACATCTTACAGGTTTTAATTGAGCTATAAAATTTTGAATATAAAATTTAATAGGCGTTGCCCCGCCCACGAAATGCAAAATCGTATCGTCAAAAGCTACAAGCTGTGTGCCGAATTTCGTAGTAATCGCAAGAGCGGAAAATTACGAAAAAAAAATTTAATTGCAATGAACGCGACCACGTGAGAATGTGGCAGTACAAGAGCAATGTAAAAATATACAAGAAAATAAAAAAATACAACCGAATTGGGAACCTTCTACTTTTGTTTGTGAAGTCTCCTTAAAATGAAATATGAAAGCAAAACAAAGTTAAAACTTCGAATAAGTAAGACTTCGAGTGGGTAGTCGTGGAATGGATAATTTCAGTTTAAAATATTCATAGACTTATCAAAATGTTTTATGTTGGGCAAAAACATATATACAGAGAAGAGTTAAATGGTTAAAGGAGGTACTAAGCATACATATAGAGTCTTACAATAAGAGGATTTATTTTGACCTATAAAAAACGAGTCAAAACGAGCAAAAACATATATACAGAGAAGAGTTAAATGGTTAAAGGAGGTACTAAGCATACATATAGAGTCTTACAATAAGAGGATTTATTTTGACCTATAAAAAACGAGTCTTTTTAAAGAAGAGGGTATACCATTAATAATGAAAAACAATATCAGCTACGCTTGCAGCACCATATTTCTTTCACAAAATTTGTCATCACCAAGTACTCCTATATAACTTTACGGTTTCCATTATTCAGGTTTTGAATGATGGATCGTGGGCCACCGACACAAGCTTTCAATTAGTCCTAAAGGAAAACGTGTAAAGAATTTAAATCGCAAGATCTCGGTGGTCAATTGTGATCGCCTCTTCGTGAAATCACACAGTCAGGAAATTTTTCACGTAAAAGAGCAATGTTATCGTTACATTTGTGGCACCTTGTAGAAAGTAAACATTGTCCAATTTAATATCTTCCAATTCTGGTCATACAAAATCATTAATCATTGGGCCCAATTACGAGTGACGCATTTCGACTACGACTACGACGATTTTGTACTAGATTAAAGAAAAATGTTCTTAAGCTTAAATTAGACGTGACGTAGCCATAATGCCATAGCCATAACCAAACCAAAATTCAATTGGTTTCTATGGTAATAGATATGGCGTTATGGCGAGTCACGTATAATCGAATACAGTGCTTCGAACGGCTGTTTTCTATGGCTATATTTATGTCACGTCTGATTGCACCTTTAAGTCTAGTACAGCTATGTCCAAACACACATACACTGATATTGGCATTTGAGGCAAACAGCTTTGAAAGCTCTTAAATTTGTTCTTGTTTCTTTGCAAAATAAGAGCAAGCATTGCTGTCTGTTGTTTGTTGTTGTGGATGTGAAAGCACAAAAAGCTCTTTATAAAAGTTTGCACATTGTGCTTATGACTTGGACGTAGCTGGTCTAGTATAAAATCGTCGTAGTCGTACACGCAGAGAAAATATATGGTTGTAGAATGGTTGAGAAAACCACATTATGTTCTCTGAAACAAATGTGTGGTCGTCGAAATTATTGTTATTTTAAACATTTATTTCGTTACGATAAACAGAGTAATGTTTGAATTTAATAATTACATTATCACATCCATATAAAAATAACAATATAATGTTTTCCAAAACCATACTATGTTAAGTTTAAAAAAAATCTTTTTCAGAAACATCTGTCAGTTCAGTATTTCGTTTGTAAGCTATCGGTAGTGTTAAATAAATGAATAAATAAATAAAGTATAAACAAAAGGGTAGATCAATAAAAATATATAAACATTTGTGTATCTCTTTATACATACATGGCTGTATGTCGTGTAAGTATACATTTCTACAGGGTGGGCCAAAAGAAACCAAGGGGTGTAAAAGTTTAATAACTTTTTTGTTTATTAATTTTTTTTTTATTTTTTCTTTCAGATTATATAGACAACACTTGGAGAATTTATAATGAATGAAAATAATAAATGAAAATCAGAAAATAAGAAATGAATAAATGAAACCAACTTTATTGAAAATTTGATTATGAGTGATGAAGCTCATTTTCATTTGAATGGCTTTGTTAATAAGCAGAACTGTAGGTTCTGGGGTTCTCAAAATCCAAGAGCCATTCATCAACGCCAATTGCACCCCATCAGGTGTACAGTATGGTGTGGGATCACATCTGAAAATGTCATTGGGCCCTACTTCTTCGAGAATGAAGATGGAAGTGCTGTAACCGTAAATGGAGAGCGGTATCGGTTTATGATAGAAAATTTTTTACGTCCTGCTCTTCAAAACAGACCTGGTATGTGGTTTCAGCAGGACGGAGCCACTGCCCATACTGCCCGAGACACAATGGCACTTTTAAGTCAAATTTTTGGAGAGCGAATAATTTCTCGAAATTCGGAAATTATTTGGCCAGCGCGATCGCCAGATTTGACAGCACCCGACTATTTTCTTTGGGGTTTTTTGAAGGAGCGAGTGTATGTGAACAAGCCAGAGACAATCCTTGAACTCAAGGCAAACATTGTTGCAGAAATTCGAACGCTACAGCCACAAGTTTTGAAAGATGTTATGGAAAATGCTCTAAAAAGAGCCCGTCAGTGCGAAGCTGAAAACGGTGGTAATTTAAGAGACATAATTTTTCATACTTAGTGTAAAAAAATTTCCATTTTGTATATTATATAATCTGAAAGAAAAAATAAAAAAAAAGTTAATAAACAAAAAAGTTATTAAACTTTTACAGCCCTTGGTTTCTTTTGGCCCACCCTGTATATATACAATTTATTTCAACAATATTAATTTATTTTTATTTTATAATGTGAACGCAAAATTTTCAGCAATTTTATAGTAAATTTTAATAATTTCATTCGGTTGTTCTACACATTTTTCAATGTGGGGCGGGGCATTCATTACACTGCCTTAAAAAAACCTGCTCACGTTAAATTTATGATTTTCATTTGATATAATAATTTATTCGACTTTTTAATTTTTTATTTAAGCTTTAGGTCCTTTTGTAAAAAATTGATAACAATTTTATTAGTTTATCGATATTTCGCTGCAACGTTGTGTAGCTTCTTCAGGAAATAATAAAATTATTTTTATTATATTGATTAATTTTTATGCTCTAAACTTGTCGAACGATCTACGTATTTAAGGTTTTAGTTTTTAAATAAATATTTTCAATTCTTTGTTTTCTGTTTCTCTTTTTGTTCTTATATATTTGTAAAGAAATTGCATATTTGCGACATTGAACTGATAAGAAAACTAAACCAAACTAATCTCAATTTTTTTTCAAAAGCCAGCATTCAAAAATAGAACAAAAATAAACAATGTACGCCTATTTTAGATTTTTAGAACATTTCCTTTTTTAGTTTCGAAACAAACTTTGAATCATAAGCAACGTTTAAGCTTAGTATAAAAAAAGAAGAAAAAAACTATGAGAAATTTTTACCTAATACTAACATTAACAGCAATAATCGCTGTCACTATTACAACTGCAGCCACTGTGGTGCGTAGGGATACTGAGGATATCGATGGTGATGATTCGTTCGAAGACGAAGTGGGCTTTAGTGATGTTAGTGACAATGAGAATAATGACGATACGGATGTTTTACCAATAGCTTCCATAAAATCCAGAGCCATAGCCATGGATCGGGATTTGTGCCGTGAATTGTCACGTTATCATCCTCATCATCCACGTTGCCATTTGTATTGTTTACAGTTGAAGCATTGGATGGGTATGTGCCGTCGGGATAGTTGTCATTGTTATTCTTGAGTTAATTTAAAGTAAATTACACGAAAAAACATAACACGACAAAGCAATTACAAGCGTATTATTATTTTTAATATATTTGTTTACATATAAGGCTTTTAATGATAAAAAAAAAATAAAGAACAAAACCAACATATCCCAAGTGCATACATTCAACTACACATTCATTGTTTTCTTTTAATTTTAATTTAAGCACACGGAGAAAAGAAATTTTGCTGAGAAATTTCTAATAAAAGAATTTTAAGAGAAATTGATACAAGTTTTAATTAACTTCATCACTGAGTCAATTACTGTTATGATAAAAAATTACTGACAATATTAAAACAATTTTGAACTTTATAATTTTTTGATAAGTGGAGTAAATTTTTTTCTGTGTATCTTATTTTTTCCCTAAATGTTTTCCCAAAATGCAAATACTAAGAAGAAAGTTTGAATTTCATTACTTAAGTTTGATATTATACAGCTGACGGCAACAAAAACTCAATTTCGAGAAAAAATAAATCACTTTTGATATACATACATACATATATATGTGCGGAAAGTAAAAACAAATTAAACTGGAGCTAATAAGAATTAATTTGGTCGTAAATCATACACAAATGTAGTGATAAACAAGCTTAAAAATTCAATGGAAAAACTTTTTTAGTATATTTTGGAGCTTGATGAAAATTTAATGGAGGTTAGGTTAGGAAGGTTAGGTTAAATAGAGAAGCCATTACGCTCATGTCAGGAATATACACACAAGCCAGTTTGGGCCTGTGGTGCACTCCCAAGTGAAATAAACTAATCGCCACCTTATAGGAACACGGTATAATTGACGTATTCCCTCAATATTTTTCAGTCAATATCTTTAATATAGATAATGTCCGGCAAGGTGTAATTCTCAAGTGATTCCAGCTGGGTGAAAACTGTATAAGTGCCCTAGTAAGTCAGAGCACAGCGTTAAGCCTGCCGATCAACTTTCATAGTTCGGTCTTGTTAAGTTTCAGCAACCCTATTGGTTTATCTTCTTCCGGGTCGCCCAGCATAAAGTTTTCTTAGAAAAATATTGTGACAAGTTTTTGCAGTATAACATTTCCTAAGTAGACTTACGCTGTTAATGCTTATAATTATACACATATTTGTATACAATCACCTCAATTATAAATATTCTACGGGAAATAATTCCCAGAGAATTAAAATTTTCCAAAAATAAAATCCTTCTATTCTAAACAGAATACGAGAGAAATAAAAAGTCGAAAAGAGTTTCGAATTTTCGGAGTCAGCTATTTTGTTACTAATATGTATATTTATTTTATCTAAAAGTTTGCAACTGATTTTTTAAAAGAGGGGAGCAATGTGTAGGGAAACAACTCGCCAGAGATTGTTATTTAGAACAGGGCTGTAAATGTTACGAGGTATACATTCTCCTGGGAGCTATGTACAAGTATTTTTATATATTCAAATTTCTGCCAAGATGAGAAGATCCTTTCAAAAGTATTTCTCAGAAAGTTTCAAGTTAATTTTTTCTACAGAGATAGTCGTATTCATTAGCATAGAGTAAAAAAGTGTGTTAAAAATATTAAGCCTTAAATCTAATCTAAAAATTCTCAATAAAGCACAAAAACAACAATTATTGCGCAATTCGAATCTTAAGAGCGTAGTGTAGTACTTTTTTTTTTTGAAATTATTTTACATAGAAGTGATAAAAAAGCAGAGCTTTCTTCTCTACCATAATAAATTTAAGGAAAAGGTACTATTTATAATAATTAACCTTTAAAAAAGGAACTTTTTACAAAAGGAACTTTCCACAAAAAGTATCTCTTACAAAAGGTACTTTTTCGAAGATACTTTTGACGAAAGGTATTTTTTACGAAAATTAATTTTTACAAGATTACCTTTTTACAGAAGGTAATTTTTACAAAAGGTGCTTCTTAAAAGAGATACTTTTCCAAGAGTTACCTTTTTAGGTGTTTTTACAAAAGATACCTTTTCCAAATAGTACTTTCTACAAAATGTACTTTTTACAAAATCTACTTTTACAAAATATACTTTTTACAAAATCGTCTTTTACAAAATGTAATTACTACAAAATTTACTTTTACAAAATATATTTTTTACAAAAGGAGCTCTTTACAAAAGGTACGAGTACTTTTTATAGAAGGTAATTTTGGTATACTTTATGAAGAAGAAAGGTTAGGTAAGGTTAGGAAGGGCGGTGCTATAATGCACTTAAACTCGGAGGCCCAGATGGGTCCATTGAGGTTATAAAGCAAGTAGTTTTTGAGTTACTTTTTTACGAAAGGTTCTTTTTACACAGGTGCTTCTTGCAGAAGGTATTTATTACAAAGGATACTTTCCCAAGAGGTAAATTTTACAAAAGGTACTTTTTGCAAAGAGTAATTTGTACAAAAGGTACATTTTATGAAAGGTACTTTTCACAAGTCTTCTTTTACAAAAAAAAAATATTTTTCACAAAAGGTACTTTTTGCAAAAAGTACTTTCACCAACGGTAGGTGAGGTAAATTGTGTAAAAGGGTCGCCGGGAAAAGTAGATATGTTAGGCTCCCTTCGGTTTCAAATATTACGGTACTTTTGTCTTACCTGAACGTGATAGGGTGGAGGTGAGGTGAAATGAGACAGAGAAAGAGACATGAAAGAAAATAAGGTGCAAGGGTTTAGTTATAAATATGAAAAAGGAGTGATGTCAGCGAAGACTAGTCAACCAGATCAATCCTCAGGATCCTGATTATAGGTCTATCTTCGGCAGTTCAGAAAGAAATGTTAAAATCCTGTCGCCTAAAAAGTGAAAGTGAAGGTTTTCCAAAGAAGAAAAGGGATTATTATGGTTTCATCCTCCTCAAGGTGATAACTTGCACCACGGTCGCTATATAGAAATCGCATTATTTTAGCATGACTTTTGAGGGCACAGTGACTCATTATTATAGCCACAGATCTATTAGGGAAAAATCTCTAGGGAATTGCACTGATATTCTTTTTAATACGAGACCATAGATTTCTCGCCATGAATCTTATTTTTCCAACTATTTTGTTGAAACTACATCATTAATACTTATCCAGCAGAATGAGAGGGGATGCTAAAAATATTGTCAATGAACACATATTGGAGCTTAGTTGCCTATTGTACCAGATTAAGTTTCCAGTCCTTTCCTTCATATACGTACCTGGAAGGGACCTTACAATAGGCTTGCTATCAGCTATAATATAGATATCTTTGTTAAATACCTGACAGAATCTTGGCAAGGACGCTAATTCCTAAAAATGTAACCCTTTGCCCTTAATATTTTAACTCAGTGTATTGCGCATGATATATAAAAATATGTATATATGAGCATAATTTAATCATAATTATTACATCGAATATTTTTTGGCTCTTTAAGCCTCGTTTGCTTTTGTTCATTATCATTTTTTTAAATCAGCTGCCGTGTATGTAGTGTAAAAAATTAATTTTAGTTACCAATGTCTTTATTGCTGTTTTTTTTTTGTTGATCTATATTTTTGTTAAACAATCAAACTAATTACACTCACCCTTATTCTATTTGGCGTCGGCAACATCGTCATCAATTTTGAAACAACATCAATATAACACAACATCAATGCTAACTTTGTATTCCCTAACAGTGTTATGACGACGTTGCCTGTTTATCGATAAATACAATACACATATCCAATATTTGAGTCAGCTGGTTCATTTTGTTTACTATTTTTGGTAAAAGTGTTTTTGAATAAGTAAAAGCTTTGTAAATAAATTAAAATAAAATGTTTTTCTTTCCTATTGAGACGATGAAAAAAAAATTAATAGTGAAAATAAGATTTCTCAGGCAAGTGATGTAATTATTTGCCAGTTACCCAAGGAAAAGTAAGTGATAAGTTCTCTCATGTTTTTGGAAAATAATGGGTAATGTTCATCCTTTTAATATTTTACAAATATTTTCGGCTGAACAAAACATCATTTAGGAATGTATTGGATACAATAGAGCCTAACTTTTGAAACAAAAGGGATCAGATCAACGTTTATTGAAGCTTGGAGCTTCCTCCAAAGGTACTCAGTGCTAATTGTTTATATACCCCGCCTTCAGTTGCTTTGCTGTTGTTGTTTGCAACCTTTTTTTTAATTTAAACCTCAGTATACTTTCCCAACACACTATTTACCTTACATTTTGCCATCCACCACTAGTTCTAATTGGTGGACCGAGGGAATTTAGTGCAGTCTCACTTTCTCACTGCACCTTGAAATTATTAGGAATACTACCCCTGAGGAATCATCTAGCAAAAGAAGGACTTTTCCAACTCTTCCACAAGCTTTTCAAATTGGTTGGGGTTGGTAATTTTAATTTTGTCCATATTATATTTTTCACTTTTTTTAAGAAATTTTTTCAAATAAATATGTACATTTTTATATCTACTTATATTTCACTTTTTTACCATTTAAATTATTTTTCAAATTCGTTGAGGCATGCACACAAAAGAACACGACATCAAAAACACTGACGACAAAATGAACGGCAACATCAACATTAATGTTTCTTTCAGAATACCAAACATATGCTGACAATCATCGATAAATGGCAATACTATCTACGGGAATACCGATTTGATAAAAAAAACATTAAAAATGACGCCGTGTTATGTTGCCGACGCCAAATAGAATAAGGGTGACTGTACCTTTTGTTTTTGGCGTGCTCTTGAAATATATAACACATCTTTATATCTTTGTATATAACACATCTTTCTATCACTAATCAAAGTAATAAGTGATTACTACAATTACAATTGAACTAAGAGATGAACAAAACTTAAGGGCTAGTATAAATAATACGGGCACTGTCCATATGCGTAATTCTAGAGCTATTCACTATATACGACGATGAAAAACTTGTTTTTGTTAACCCTCTCAAATTAAAGGTATATTTTTTAATGAAACTTCGCAAAACATTTAAGGGGTCTTGAGATGACCGCTAGTGAGCTGGACCGTGTCTAAAAAAATTTATTTTTTGTATTGAATATTTTCGTATTTTCTCTCAACATATTAACAAAACAGTTCATCATCTGAAAGATACTTTTAAGCCGAGTTCAATGGAGCATTAAACTTTACCATTCGCACCATCCGCAAAGGCGTTATGCCATAACAAACCATGATTCTTTAAGTTTTTTTTTATAAAAGGTGCTACTCATGTATAAATAAATTCTATTATTTTTAAAGTATTATATGATTTGATTGTAATAGAAAAGAGCGAATTTTGCGATAACTAACAATAGAAATAAATGAAAAATTACGCAAGTCAAATAATACTTAAAAAATAATAGACTTTATTTCATTTATTTCAAAAATTCGATACATGTATGTGAAAATTTTTTCGTCTCCTTTAGCACAATCAGACGTTAGAGCCTGGTTATTTTTTTTGTGTTAGTCAATGGTATTGAAATTTTTTTCTAACTTTACACTGTAATGAGTCCTTAAGGCCGTGATACACTATCATACAAAGTCGTGCGATCTACGAAAATATACAACCCTGGTGTGATGAATTGTTATTGTCTTTTAAAAATTTTCATAAACTACATCATACCATCGTTGTACTTTTTCGTAGATCGCACGACTTTGTATGATAGTGTATCACGGTCTTTAGCAGTACACGGTGTAATCCTACTTCTGTGTTTTTGAACTTCAATTTTGTTTTTTTTTTGTATTAGTTGACTTTTTACTTTTGGGAATTCTGTTTAACATGGTGATTTATTTGTATATACAACTTAATTATGGGAAATTAAATGAAAAACTTTCTGTCAATTAAACGAAGGGATGGATTGAACATTCAATTTATATTCTGTGGGTCAACATCCACAAACCATAATTAACAAGCCGTCAGCAAACACATCACACCAGCATACATAGGAAATAAAGAATTTAAGGAGAGAAAAAAAATTACCTACAGCATATGAAAATAGAACTGTTTTTCTATGTAATAGAAATATACTCGTACCATATTTCCAGTCAATTACATACATTTATATTATCTTATCTCAGCCTAAGTTTTTCAAACATAATCATTACTCAAGCTTAAGCACAATTACACTCATGCCAATGCCATTAACAGAAGGAACATGAAATTTATATCGCCGGTTTGATATGAAATTCATGTAATAAATTTCAAATTACGTGTTACATTTGTATACAAATGCAAAAACGAAAAAAATTTATTCAGTTACCAAGTTCGATCAGGAAATGGACGCATTACCATAATCTGTATTCACACGCACACATACAGATCCCGTGGCGTTATCAATGATTTCTATAAAAAAAAATATTTATTTCAAAAATGACTAGATTGCAGTGTCCACAAATGTTGCATAATTTTAAACATTAACTATCATTGTTGCTTAACTAAGGCAAACAACCAGCAACGAGCAACAACCCAAATTAGTGAACTGCAATGAAAAACTGGCACCAATGTGTGTTATTTTCGGTAAAGACGAATGCTGTTTGTGCGCTATGATAGAAACTAAAGTACTAATGCATGGAAATACAAGCAGACAACATTTTTTTTCGCTGAAATTCAAGTGATTTGAACATTTGATTTAGTTGACATCAAGTATTGGCCCTTTTTGATACCAGCTTCTTCTTCCATCTTGAAGCCTGGGAATCACACGATATAAAAAACGTTTTTATTAAAATCCTAAAAGAATTTCTGCAAATTTAACTTTCCAACCTAATTAGGGATTTTTCCATGTAAGCTGCAGACGTGTGCAACCTTACATTGTCCTGGTGGAAAAGAACTTTTTCCTTGCGCCAAATGTTTTCGTTTCTTTTCATATTCTCCTTCTATCGATTCAATCAGTTGATATAATATTGGTTAATATTGCGCTGGAACAATCTTAAATACTCCTGCGAACTTGACATACGATTGCGTTCTTGCTCGATTGTGAGCGAACGCGGCACCCACCTGCACAAATTTTTAGCATATCCAAGTGATCATTAAAATTTTAAACAGCTGAGTCATGTGAGATGCCTATAACTTCCACAATTATCTCCGATTGGCCAACAACATTTTGTGATTTTTTTAATTAATTCAGATGTATCACACAGTTTTATAATTCCTCTCTAGGCATCAAGCCGCAGCTCTCAATCCTCCTTCCGCCTTTGATCCATCAGTGAAATAATTTAAAGTAGAACCTCTTAAGTAAAGATAGTCCACTTTTTCCATAGTTTCAATGGTTTTACCATTGAAGTTTAAAGTTGGAATGGTTTAGTTTGGGTTAAAATATATATTCTCTGTCTTTATGGCCAAAGACGAATAAAGGAATTTAAACACTGAGTTCAGCAAATTTAAGTTCCATATAACATTCACAGGTATAATGGGTGTAATGGTTAAACCTCCAGTAAAATTAAAGTGATTGAGATTAACTGCTTCGCCACGTTACAATCCCAGATAGTCCGCCATCACGACAAGAGTCCCGAGGTATCAACTCCGCATAGTTGTAGCAGTATTAACAGGACATTGCCACTAGCTACACATGCTAGAAGATTTCATCTTCCATATAATGAGTTCTGTAGATGTTGTCGTGGTGTAGAAGAGGAAGAAGAGTTCAACACTTACTCTCTCCTTCCCACCCAGGCAGGCAGCACAACGGAACCAAGTGAATCTAGCAGCTGTAATACATTTGCTAACCTTACCTATTAATATTTTACGTTCTATAACTAAAATGAAATTGAGAGTAAGTACGCCATGTTTTAGTTGAATTTCGATCTTTATTAAACTTCAGACTCTTATAAAGGGTGTTTTTTATTGAGGTATAGAACTTTAAGTTCGCATCACTTTTTTAACTGGCGGCCATTTTGTCAGCTGTCAAGTGATTAATATTTAGTTTGGTTTGCCATTTCATCATGAACAGGTTGACAAAAGAACAACGCTTGCAAATCGTGCAAATTTATTTCGAAAATAATGGTTCAGTTCGCGAAGTTTACCGCAAGCTCCGTCCATTTTATGGTCGACATAATCGTCCATCAGAGCAATTAATTCGGTTAACCATGGATCGTTTTCGCACTACGTTTACTCTATGTGATGATACGCATCCGCAGAGACATCGAACAGTGCGCACCGAAGAAACAATTGCCGCTGTAGAGCAAAGTGTTGAAGAGGACCCGAATGAATCGATTCGCCACCGTGCACAGCAATTGGAGCCGACTAACCGACTATTTTGTTCCCGAATTGGATGGCATGAATGTGGATGAGTTGTGGTTCCAACAAGACGGCGCTACATGCCACA
Organism: Tachina grossa; assembly: GCA_949987645.1. NCBI lineage: Eukaryota > Metazoa > Arthropoda > Insecta > Diptera > Tachinidae > Tachina > Tachina grossa. Next base: position 25,636,043 of record OX465277.1, on the reverse strand, counting down.
CAGCGCACGTCACAATCGATTTATTGAAGGAAACATTCGATGAGCGCATAATTTCGCGAAATGGACCTGTCAATTGGCCACCAAGATCGTGTGATTTGACACCATTGGATTATTTTCTTTGGGGATATGTGAAGTCGCTCGTCTACGCCAACAAACCAGAAACGGTAGGGGACTTGGAAGCCAACATTCGTGGCGTTATTGCCAACATACGGCCCCATATGCTCGAAAAAGTGGTTGAAAATTGGACCTGTAGAATTGGCTTTATTCGAGCCAGCCGCGGCGGCCACATGCCCGAAATCATATTTAAACATTAATGGCATAAAATTATCCTTCCAATAAAGCCAAATTAATGGACATTAAAACGATTTTCTTGTGTTTTATTTCAATTCGAAGTTCTATACCTCTGAAAAAAACACCCTATAGTAAAATTTTATTGCAGTTACGAGGATGTCTGCATAGCATTTAAACTAATAAATTAATTTTAAAACTTATTTCTAGGAACAAAATGACCCATAAAGAGAGGAGTTTATGATTTAAACATTGGCGTATTAAACAAAATAATCCTCTTAAAATTTTACATAAGCATCCGATCGTTGGAATCTTATTATTACTTTTGTCTTATAGAGTACAGTTATTGTGCGAATATTTTAATTCAATAAAACTTTATTATATGTGCAAAGTGCAGCGCTCTTCAGAGTCGTACGAAACATTGAATTTAGCACTGTCGATCCGGTAGATATTTTTTGCAAGCCAAATTGTTAACACCCAACTGCAAATATACGCATCGCAATGTTATTTTTAATTTTAGACATCATCGTATTATTGTGAAAAAAAATTACTGGTCATTGAGAGACCAACAGCCAGAAGTTATCAAAACATTCATTATGAACTGGACCAAACAATGGAATGTATATTCCACTACAATAACAATCCTGTGTACAAATACTTGCTTAATATTATTATAACTTTTTGCAAACGCGAAATAACGAATCCACTATGCATTTCTGCCTGCCCAGCATCTAACAGGTTTTTAACTCCACAATTGATTCGCTCTAATGTGTAACGATGGCAACACGCAATCATCGTACACCAAAGCAATGCGGAACAAAATGCACTTAACTGTTATGGCGTTGGCAAGTTTTTGAACTTAATTCTTTTAAATTCAGTTGTTTTAATATTTTTTTTGTAGTATTTTGCAATAACAAGACAATTATGGCAGCCAGATATCGACAGAGAAATACATACATACGTACATTTATACTTCATATTTTATTAAGCAAAGCATGATTTAAAGAGCCAACAGTACAAAAAAAAAGAGTGGAAATAAATGGGAAACCGATGACAAAAACTAAATTAAACCAAACTTAGGCACACAAAATAAAAAAATACGGTTTATTGTTAGAGGTGAAATTTTACCTGAGCATACTTTCTATTGTGTAAGTTTGATTTTAAGAAAAGTTTATCGAAATTAATTTTAACAATTCAACCATTTAGTGAATTTATGATCAGGTTTTGCAAACAACAATTTGGAAAAGCAGTGGTTTCGTAATACGAGCGCAGTAATTGTAAACTTATTTAAACACCATAAACTTGAAATCTTGTGATAATTTAAACTATTGCATTACCATAAACGCCTAAGGCGATTTAAGAAAGAAGGGATGAATGTATACAAAACCTCATATACATATCGAGTGCAGCACCCATGTTTGTAATATAATTTGTTTAAAATATAGTAAGGAAATCGTATTATGAGCATTATAATAAAATTTTATGGCGAATATATTTGAAAAGGATTTGAACCGGTGCACACAGTGAGAAATTTAGTGCGACAAAATTATTTACTTCATATAGACTCAATAAATTTTAATAAAACTAGGTACCTCAAGTTTTTTAGGGTCGTTGATTACGAATATGATGTCAGGTTTTAAAAATCTAAAATGGCGGATCCAATATGGCGGATCCAATATGGCGGACAATTTTTGAAAAATTTATCGAATTCGATTTAAACTCATTACACGGGATTTTTTTGGGGTCGCTGATTACGAATCTCATGTTAGTTTTGAAAAATTTTAAATGGTGGATCCAATATGGCGTATAATTTTTAAAAAATTTATCGAATTCACTTAAAACTTATTACACGGGAATTAGGTGTACTACCTGAGGAAAATATTCTCTATTTATTGAAAGGGGTAACGGTTGGGGGGGGAGTACCACTTGTCTTTTTTATACTTATTAGTAGTTTTGATTTTTAACTTATAAGGAAAAGTCTTGGAACTGTTTGGACAATTTACACTACATATAGTTGTTGTTTTAATAATAACTGCAAATTAAATTAGATACCTGATGCTTAAAAATGTGTTTAAAAAACTTTACACTGTAAATTTACAAAACAATGTCGAGTGTAGCAACAATAAACAGTATAGATACTGCTCACAGGTATAAGTGCGTGTAACAGATAATAATTCTTTGCACGCACGTACAGACTAATGTGATGCGTTAGAAAAAATAAATATTTATAGGTAGATTGCGTACTGGTATATAAAACAATATTAAGTGCTAAAGTGGTTACATTAAACAAAATAAAAATTCCATTTTTGTCGTCCTAATTCGGTCATTTGTCCCTGTGTGCGGTGTTATCCTCGTTTAAGGTTGCATTCCACCTTTTTTCAAGAGGAACAAATAACATCCACGCAGGCAAGAGTTAAAGGTTTAAAATTTATTTATTAATTCCACAAATATTTTACAAAGTAAATTTGCAAAATATTGTTGCACAAAAATGGGCGGAGTGACTAGATCAATATTAAGACAACATTCTTAAAAATGTTCTAGTTAGTGACTATGAACGATCTGTGCAGGAGCTTTGTGTTTAACCAAATTTCATAAGAGAACCACAAGCCTATAAAATTACCCGTGGTAAATCAGTCAACCAGCGCAAACGAGACGAAAAACTATGGAAGGCCAATAAAAAAAAACACAAGCTTGACCGCACTTAAGAAATAATGACGATGACTCGAGAGCTGTTCTTCAGGCCAGAGCTACTTAACGACTGAAAAGCGTTAAAATATTTTACCAAAATCTACATACAACTGCCTCTTACATCTTGTTCCTAAAATTGTAGCTAGGGTAAGTACGAAATCAATGCTAAGCGCATTTGAACTTTTGAAAATTTTCTGATATTCAATTTGGTTGTGTATCAGATTAAGGTGAGCACCTGTCTTTATGGTCTTATCTCACGGTGGTCTAAACAACGGGTGAACGTGAGCGATCAACATCGCACCCATTTACCCTTAGAATGCACTATGTGATTTAACAAGAAACCTTAGGTTGCAATCTTTGAACATAGTTATCCCTGCACTATGAATATATACCTTGCTGAGGTACTTTGAGCTCCTCTTGCTGCTAGGGCATCTGGAATAATTTCTGGCTGACCGCGTCACGCCAATCTCTAGCATTGGTTTAACACTCTACCAATCTCCAAGCAATTTTGGTAGCAACCACAGCCACAGACTCTCCGTGATCACGCGCTAAAAGTGAGGTGGCTCATACCCACAGCGAGTTCTATAAGAGGATTCCTTACCAATTACCGGCATAACGTAACCACTCATCTTGGAACCAGATGAATGCCTGCATCACACAATCCAGTCATTTGAACTCAGGCCAGTTCCAGGCGACGCTGCAACTGCAAGGCAATATAGCAAGCTCCTTCTTTTTGTATATACATATGTGACCATTCGTTTCTCTGTTATTCCAAATATTGGACAGAAAATGCCATATTACGCCGGCTAGGCTCTCGGGGATTGCCACACCCGTAATCTCTTAGGAGATCGCCCTGAGACAAAATTATTTGTTCAACTTGGATGTCGAACTTTGGTGTATGCAAGGACTTATAACAGAATTTTATGACAAATATTTTCATAATAACTGCCTGCATGTTGTCGTTTCTCGCTTCTCATGTTAATGGTTTTAAACTAATTTAAGGTCTTGGTTTTATCATTCCATTCCCCAGTAGAATTCCACAAAATGGTCCGGAAGATTTCTATTTTACGAGTTTTTTATCTTCCCATTACGATTACACATCTCTTAACCCCCCTGCAAAAAATTTGGTGACAATTGAATCAAACGTATTCGTCCTATAACTTGAGAAAATGGGAGTGTTACCAAAAGTAAGTAGTAGTGTATGGTGAAAAAGGGCATATCCTGTAAATGGATATACATATATTCACCATTGTGGTGATGTATTTTACGAGTTTTTTTATCTTTCCATTATGATTACACATCCCTTAACCCGCAACAGTACTACGTTGTTTGTTGAGGTTGTAAATTTACCTCTTAAGATAAAGCGTACATTCTAGCACCCATTTAGAGAACATATTCGTTTGGTGTGTGCACCTAAATACCGGTTGATTACCCAGTGATATGACAACTTTATTACCGTCAACCTGACTCTCTACACGGTGATATCTCGCAAACGCACTGCCTTGACCAAAAGACATGGGATAACTTTAGCTCACTTGTATAAACACCTGCCACTGCTGCTCCGTTTATAATAAAGTCGTCAGCGATAATGATTATGTCGCGCTCTTTACATTCATTGTATATGTTATTATCTGAAATCAGAGTTCTATATAGTCTTTCTATTAATTCTCTTCTCACTATGCTTTCAAACGCAATTTTAATTTCCTCATTCTTTTTATGTACAAGATCTAGAAACATTCCATGCCCTTTAAAGGACCCTAAGTGACCGCACAGGATTTTGCGAAAGCGAGTTTAATACTGAAATTTAAGCCTTCCACTATACTCTCGACATCATCTGCGTTTTCAGGAGTTTTGTTAACGACTAGCGCCAGGCTCACCAGAAGTTTGTTCTACTATGTTCTAAAAATCCGTATTACTCTACATACGTACATATGTATACGTCAGCCTTTTCACGTGAATTATTCCAAACTAAATTGCTCTGTGATCAGAAATAGTTAAATCTGCCCTTACCTCCCCAGTTCTGAACTTTGGCAAGCATTTGGCTCAATTTTCTAAACCTGGATATATTGGGCTTTTAATCCAAATATTAAACGAAACCGTCGTAGTCGTAGTCGTAATACGACACTCGCAATTAGGCCTATTATCTCCATCCACTAAATGCAGATTGTACCTTTCGACAAGATCCGAAAAGTTTCTGTCCTTTATAATTGTCATCTATGCTGCCCTGCACACTGATATTTTTGTTATTATCACAATTTATCCACAGCGGTATTGTGCTTGCAAAACTCAAACAGAATAGACTCTTCTGAATGAGAATTTCTTTTTGGTATATTGCACGGTCAACACTATTCTACATTTTACCATACATTGCTCTAAACTGAATCTCTCCGTGATGAAAAAAATATCTAGCCTGTCCATAGCTCTCCAGTTTTAACTTCAACAAACATAAAGATATCCGAAGGTGGGTGTAATATCTATAGCCACTATATGCAAATCGTACCTTTCAAAAACTTCTTCTATAGTTTTCATCTGTGCTATTTCACAATGTATTAAATGACTTGACATCATAGCTTTTTAGCAGAGCTAAACCTCTCTGCTTACAGAAGAAAATCAGATTCTTCACTTCTGATCAAACAGGTGGATCTCTTGCATCGTAAGATATCAGTACTGGGGATATACTCTGTAATTCAAAACCTCTCATTTCGAATTACAGAGTAGACCACCTACTACCAATGGTTACAACAACAAGATCTGGTGAGTACAAACACGTCCTCTGCACGATTGGTAACCCGTGACAAACCAGGGGTCGAATCGTTACATCCGTGAACGTACAACTCGTGACGCAAAAACACAATTTTCGGATTATGACATACGTGAACGTATTAATATCCCATTCAGTTTATGCGATTGACGTATCATTTAATTTGTTTTCGTACGATTGCCGATACGATCACGTATGTAACGATTTGAAGCCAGGATACAAAACCTCAATTTATCCTCAACCTGTAAAGGATAGAGACTTATGCTTTAATTCAGTTCGACGATTTTTTCGTCTTGTATATGGAGCTATCATTCTTTAAGAAAATTATTAGTTATTGTCTATGCTAGAAGATTTGTGTATATGCTTTGAGCTTTTGTTTCAAACCATTGTAGCCAACACTTTTTTTTTCATAAATGTTTCAAACTATTTCATAATAATTTGATTTAGTTTTTATGTTTTAAAACCATATTACTATTATTATATTTTAGTTAACGGATACGAAGCAGCAATCAAGATTCTTTGGTCCGTTTGGAGCTTCTAGCAAAACAAAATAAGAAAAAAAACAACAAACTTTAAAGCATTAAAACTACATTTAAATTAAATTTACAAAATTTCTCCATCTATTTCTGGCTTGGTAATAATGTTTTTATTTTTTATTATCAAAGACAACAAAATTTTTTTAAAGAAAATGATTTAGAGAATTCGAAAACAAGCACTCTAAAATATGTTCAAACAAAAACTGAATTAGGGCATCAAGGTCTTCTGTGATAGTATCCTAACTACCTTCTGCCTTCTTTAAATCATCGCATGATGAACATTCAAATGGTACACGTTTAGTATGAGTATTTCCAGTGCATTCTTAAAAATCGAAAAAAAAAATCATTATTTTTGTTATAATTCAAACTACTCCCATCTTCATTAATACTTCCTTCATACTCTCCATTTTAGCAATATTTGCTGTGTCAAATTAAATAATATAGAAACTAAACTTAACATAGAGAAGCACTGTTCATTTCGACACAATAAAAATTATACAAATTATAGAAGAAAAGAATATATATATATATATATGTATATAAAACTTTATTTCAAATTCTTGTACCTCTGTCACTACCACAGAAAATTGGCTTTCATTTTAAGCTTTTAGTGAAGGAATGAATTGCAAATAAGACAGCGATGAGGTTGTTTTAATTTTTGCATTTTTATTGTTGCAGAAGTACGTAACGTTAAATTGGAAGCGAGCCAAATACTGAAAGATGCAAAAAAATAACAACACAAAGTATGAAAACTTTTCTTGAGTTGAGTTAGCGATGTTTTTTTTTTTTTGACGCTGAACTATAAACAACCACAGGCTGTTTGAACAAAACATTGAAAGCAACAGTCAAGCCAATCCTCCCTTCATGACATCTTTTTTATCCAGGCTTATTTGCAACATACAATGCCAACACCAACAATCGTTCGCAACTCAGCCAACAGCTTCAAAAACAACACAAAATAATTGGCTCTGATTACTTTTGCTTTGTTTTCTTGTTGTTTGGCACCCTACAAATGTAAAGAATATATTGAAAGGTGACATATTTTCGGTTAAGAAAAGTTTTGCATTAGAATTTTAAGCATAAATTTCAGCATAATTTCCTTTTAGATCGATACACTTTTGCCCCAGTAAAGTTCAATAGATAGGGCACCCTGTTTATAGTAAGAACTATCTGGCTTCTTAAAAAAGCTACAAACGCAGACTACAGCTCTTCATTGCTGGCAAATCTTTTACCACCGAGTGTCCTAAAGACTAGTAGGCAGTATGCTAGTCTAGCAGCCGGAGGATCGCAGGTTCCTTTCCTAGCGAATACTGTGGTTATCTCTGCCGATAAGCCAATTTAGCTTTACAGTTTTTGTTATGTGATTGTGTTGTGATTTTGGCAATCGCAACATTGAATGGCTGAACTGGTTGGTGCATTGGCTTGATGAAACAACAGTTTCATCATTTCGCATTATTTCCTCAATTTCATCACTTGAACGTTGCAAGTTAGCATAAAATTCGCGCATGATAGGTTTTTCTTTTTGAAGATATTCAATAAAAATTATTCCATGCGCATCCCAAAAAATATACATCATGATCTTTTCTGCAGATTGAACTGTCTTCGCCTACTTTGGACATTATTTTCCCATTCCAGTTTACTAATTTGTCCCGGGTGGTAACACTGCTCCTGTCAATCAGTAACTGTCAGTTGGATGCTGCTTAAAATTTGGGAAAGCTGTGTCCTTTAGTTTGTATTTGACATGCACTGAAAGCAGGCCACCACATGATTTGAAAAGAAAATGGAAAAAAATTAAATTCGTGTGCTCATTGAGCATTACTTTTTGCGGGAAACCCCTTTACTCAACCAAGACTATGCTCGATAAATACTAAGGGAACTCTCCACAAACAATTTCAGTGGTGAAAAAGTGCTTAATAAAATTTCGTTGTGGCTGTACAAGCATGAAAGACATCGAAGGTTCTAAACGTCCAGTTGAGGTCTCTACAACCGAAACAATAAAAAATATCAAGATATGGTATTGGCCAATCGGAAGGCATACGTATCTCACATGGTTCAATTGCTTCAATTCTGAATGATGAGAAGGCTTTTCGCAAGATGGGTGCTGCGTTTGCTCAACGATGGCCACAAACGTTATCGCAGGAGTTTTTGACGTTAATAAACCACAAAATCGACGAATTTTTTTACTGTTTTTTATCCGTGGATGAAACGTGGATCTACCACATTACACAAAAGATAAAAAACCAGTAAAAAATCGGCTTCTCGTTGTGAATCAGTGCCAAAGAAGGCCAATGTGGGTTTTGTCAGAGAGTAGAGTAATGGCGACCGTTTTTGGGATATATGCGTTGTGAAACACATTGACTACCTTCAAAAGGGTGAAACAATCTTTGGTAAGTGTTAGGTCAACTTATTGGGCCAATTTAATGAGTTTAAAACAAATGCAGTTTCCATGGCAAAAATCCATGAATTGGACTACGAATTGCTTCCTTTTCACGCAATTCTCCGGCTTTAGCACCGTGTGACTATTTCCTGTTCCCAAAACCTAAAGAAATGAAACGATGAACTTTTCTCACAAAAAAATACCTATTTTGATAAGATCAGCAAATCGTAATTTTTAGAAGGGATAAAAAAAACTGGACAAAGTGTTAAGAGTTCAAAGGAGATTGCAGTGATTAATAAAATTATTTTGTCGACAAAAATCTGTGTTTCATTCATTGATCTGCCCTCGCAGAATCAATTTTGTGCACATTTTTCTTGTCTTCAAAATTTTGGCCATTATGGATGTGTTGCACCTCTTAAAATTCCTATCCTTTCAGCTAGCCTACGCACTTTTAGGCGAGGATTATCTTACACCATTTTGTGGATTTTCTTAACCGTTTCTGGAGTGGAAACTTTATTTAATAGTCAAACGCAGTGTTCGTCTTGACAGCTTGTACGATCTCATTAAAACTCTGCCATTTAATATTTGATAGCTGCTACTCTAGTACTCTACTCCCCTAAAGTAGAATGGAGCTCGACTTTAATATTGGTAGGGCTGAGACCTTTCAAATTAAAGCACTGATTTACAAATTTAATGACATATTTTCTTGATGGACTCAAAAAAAGGCACTATGAATTAGGGCCCAATGAAATAACGCCACAAATAAGAAATGAAATAAGCCCCAATAAAATAAAACCCAAATATATGAAATAAGGCTCCAGAGAAAGATTATGAAAAACCACCCTATATAAATGAAATGAACCCCAATGAAATGAAACTCAAGATGAAGCCCACAATTTTATTGAGCCTTATTTCATGGCGCCTAAGAATTTTGAAGAAAATTGATTTTTTTTTTGTGAAAAAATTAAGTTTGAAAATTATGTCGCTTAATCTTTTTTGGCGGTTATGGCGCGATATGTTTTATAAGGTTGCCAGGTCAACTAGTTTGAAAAAGCCCTCGTGCATGCACTTTTTAAGCGTTAAAATAACGAACGGTATGACAAAATGAATTTTAAGTAAATACTTCATTATGTATACCGCGTTTTATTCCATTTCTTTCTCTCTCGCCTACAAGGTAAGACTCTATGCACGAAAAATTTCATCATTTAAACTAGTACTTACAGCTACATTTGGAACAGATATCGCCACAGAACTTCAAACTCTCTTACTGCTTCTCAATTTAAAAATTGAGATCAATTATCAAAAGCCATTCCTGTAAAACAAACTGACCTGATGATTGATTAAACCAAGAAATTTCATTCTTTTAGAACAACATTTTACATTATCAATTCACTAACTATTTTAATTTGATTATTTTAAATAAAAAAGTTAAATCACGGTAAGAATTAGCACTTAAAATAATATAAAAAACCCATATTATTTCATTTTTCATTTATTCATCCAAGATAGAAAAACCTAGTCTAATGGCCATAATCGATTTCACTTATACTAATGCAAATGGTACATTAGTTATCTTAAGCGTAATGGAAATTCCAACAACAATTTACATGAACTATAAATTTGACAAGTAAGATTGGTTAAATTAACCTACGAAATTTTATTCTGTGTATTAAGGGCAATTATCGTGTTTTGGTAAGTAAACTGACCCCATGAGCAATAATGAGAAACATAAATATAAATTTCTGCAGTAGCTTATCTACTCATCGACTTTGTCGTCCATTTATTCTGTCTATAATATATTTAATGGCCTTTTTGATAAAGTTATTATTTTTAATTTATTTTGTCAGTTTTATATTTCATTTTAGTTTTCACAAATAATTCGCATTTTGCTTTCAACTAATTTGAAGTCGCATGGATTAAAAACTTTTAATATTTAATTTGACTGGAAGCAGTTATTTTATTTTATAATGTTGAACAAAAATAACAACAAGTTTACGCCGGATACACAAGCGAAAGCCTTTCAGGCAACAAAACTGAACTAGCTAAAATATTAATTGAAATTGTTATTTCATAATGCAATTAGGGATATTTTATTTCCAAATACCATTATGGTATGAGAGAAATAAATTGTTGTTTTTTTTTTTTTTTGCTTTGATACTAAACGATAATGGATGTATTATTAATCAACAACTAATAGAAGTCATAAGGAAAGAAAACTTGTTCAGCATGTTCAGAAATAGTTAATCAAGCTTTAAATAAACTATGCCATCCATCCATGAAGGTGTTCAATATGCACACACATATGGACAAATGTAAGTACATACTTATTTGTATACATAAGGGAGCACAGGTGTTTGAATGGAAAACGCTATAGTTTTTCAATATAGTCTCCTTTGAACTCTATACACTTTGCCCAACATTTCTCCAATTTATTAACCCGTCCCAAAAAATAAGATTTATAGAAGCTATCAAAATAAGTGTTTTATATGATATGATTTCATCGTTCTAGCCAAACCACTTCTTCAGGTTTAAGAACAAGAAATAGTCACTCGAGGCTAAGTTCGAATAATAGGGTGGATGAAAAAGCAATTCGTAGCCCAAATCAAACAAGTGCGCACCTTTGCATTGTCCTGGTGGAAGACAACTTTTTAAATGGGCAAATGCGGTAAATTTTTTTAAATCCTCATTAAATCGTCCCAATAAGTTGACATACTAGGCCATTAATTACTTAACGCTTTCGAAGGTAATTAAAGTGGATTATATCGCCTACATCCCACCAAATAGTAGTCATGACTTTATTAACTGACAAACCCCTCTTAAGACTTCTTTGGCACAGATTCGCCCACACTGGCGCACTTTTACTTTGACTGCATATTGATATTCCGAATAATGTGATAGATCTATGTTTCGTCCGTGGATACAAAAACTGTGCAGAAACTCCATATTTCGCTTGAATACCATTTAACACTCCTCCAAGTTTTCACACGACTGCTTGCTTCTACGGCCACAATGGAATTAAGTTTTTTAGCATTGAAGCATTGAAATTGATGGCAAAGGGGCTCCATAGTATGAGTAGACAAAATTAACTTTTTTTTTCATTTTCTTCTCTTATCACGCGGTAGTCTGCTATCAATCGCTGTTAAAGAAAAACTTAATGATGAAACTTGTTAAAATTTTGACATGAGTCAACTGACAGTTGATGGTTGACAAGAGGCATGAAATCTAAAAAGTCACGGAATTCCACCCAGCTGTTTTCTATGAAATTTTGTACAAACTTAAGGATATTTTCTTATTTTTATTAACTGGTACTAATAGAAGGGAATCACAATGGACGTTGAGACACCACTTTTCCAAATCTAAGCTTAGGATCTTTACAATTTTTATTTAAAAGGAGTGGCCACGGTCACGCAAGTTTTATTTCATGTATTTATACTTAATCTATTTTTACAAAGCTTGACACATATCTTGGGCTTCCGCATGGATGCACGAGGTTTTTAAATGTGGCCACATTGAAATTTCCTTTAATATTTCATGAAATTTTACTAAACTGATAGCCACTTTATAAAAGGAAATGATACCATACCCAATAAAGCTTGAAAATTGACTCTTACGAAACTTTGCGACTTTTGGTTTTTCTTTTGGTTGTCGAATATAATCGGCATTTACCTTAAGAGACTGTATTTTTTTTAGTAAGCTCTACAAAGTAGTGTTTTTATTCAGAAATCATAACATTTTCTCTTCGTATTTTCATAGCAAATGATGAAATTAAATGACAATCACGCGGAACCGATTCTATCCCATCACCACCTCAAAAAAGAAAAAATATTTCAAAAAATGCCACCGCAAGAGGTCCGCCATGACGAGAGGCTACACATATCAATTTGTTGTGCGAGTTAAAAGTGCTGGTCGGTGCAAGGAGCAAGGTTGTTATAAAAGCTCGTTCAGTATTTGCAAAAAATGCAATGTTGTTTCGAAAATGTTTTTCAAAGTAAAATTAATAAATAATAAAATATTTGTAATAAAAAAATATTTTACTTAATAAGTAAAATATTAATTTGGGATTATTAGTGCGTTTAAAAATTTTAAACTTAAATTGTAACAATTCCCATAAACAACACTAATTACACAGTACAACAGCCAATCTGGGGGGTGAGAAATTCCAAGTCAGGGTGATGGTACTAGGTCAGTATAGTAAAACCCTCAAAGGGTTTGGCATTCGTATGTGTCAGTTTTTTTTATGACCTTTTAAATTTTTTCCTTATCTTGATGTTTTTTCGCTTAGTTGTAACATTTTGGCAAAAACGTAGTTTCACATAACTCGAGAACCACTTGTCCGATTTTGATGAAACAAACTCAAAAAAATTTAGAATTACAATTTCTCTAATCTGTTTCTATACCATTTTCCTATATGTGCAACACTTTCGAAGTTAAAAATGAATGTATGAAGGGAAAGAAGTATTTTTTGCCTAAAAATTTAAATATTTTTTTTTTAAATTCATAAAAAATCCAAAATGGAAAAAAGTGCCAAAACTAATTACTTTCGCGTAAAGTCACATAACTCATGAGCAAAAAAAAAGGATAGATCATGAAAATCGATGCACGCGTTTCTCATTTATTCACAATTAGGTAAATGTATGAATTTCAAAAATTTGCTCCAGATATGCACAACATTATTTGGAGAAAACATTGACACTCACAAGCCGAACTCTCTCATATTTTTCTACTGTACTAAAAGAGAAATATTGATGTGGCAACACTGGTTCTGTAATGTTCACATAAAACATGCATTGTCATTATACATTTTCTCTTTCTGACACTGGTTCTGTGATTTTTGTCATTCAACAAGTGCCGACGAACGCGAACAGCAAAAGTGATTTTTCTCCAGTTTTTTAAAAGTGAACAAAAGAGAACAGAATATGGAACTGTGCAAGCCAGATATAAATAGCTTTTGCTACTGCTGTGGTCAATATGATAAAGATCTTGATGATAAAGAATTTTCAGGAGATGCAGAAGGGCCAACAGTGGAGTCACACATTGACATTATGTGTGGTTCAGAAACTGATGATAGCGATGAATGCGATGCCACTAGTCCCGAACAACCACCATCGAAAAAGTCTAGGCAATATTTATTAAAATAAATAAATAAAATAAAAATAAAAAATTATAAAAATGTTTACTTAATTTTTTTAGTAGTTTATGGCCAGAAGTCTGGAGTTATTGGGGAAAATTTATAAAAAAGGCGATAAATGACACTTTTTTGAATAAAAACAAATATCAATATTCTTGTCAAAATGGGATACCTTCACTTAATTGTAAATAAAAGCAGAACGCGTTAATCGATTTCTATGATCTATGTCGCATTTTGTTTATAGGTTATGTGACTTTACACGAAATTAATAACACTTGATCCTTTTTTCCGTTTTGGATTTATTATGAATTTAAAAAAAAAATAAATTTTTAGGCAAAAAAATATTTTTTTGCCTCCACAAATTTATTTTTACCGACAAAACTGTTGATTATAAAGAAAAACGTTATATGAACGGATTAATTGTAATTCTAAATTTTTTTGAGTTTGTTTCATCAAAATCGGACAAGTGGTTCTCGAGTTATGTTAAACTACGTTTTTGGCAAAATGTTACAACTAAGCGAAAAAACATCAAGATAAGGAAAAAATTTAAAAGGTCATAAAAAAAAACTGACACATACGAACGCCAAACCCTTTGAGGCTTTTACTACACTGACCTAGTACCATCACCCTGACTTGGAATTTCTCACCCCCCAGACAATAATCCCAAAAATGTTCCATAGTGTTATTAACTTGACTGCACCCGGTCAAAAAAATACTTGTGTGGCAACACTCTATTCTTAAATAGCTGTTGTTGTTATTTACATTTATTTTCTTTTACATACTCGTACGACTACAATTTGAAGCTGAAAAAAAGTCAGCCAATGTAGCAATGGTAAGGTGAGAAAATAAAAAACATGTTGATTATTGAGTTCTTGTTTCAACTTTGTTATTTGTTTGAAAGTTTATAATATAATAACTCTAGTTGTTCTAAGAAGCTTTTGGTAAAGGTTCCCTGATGATCTGCATTAGCAACAGTGAAATGCGCATAGGATCCAGCTAAACCCCTCAATAATCAATTTCAATGTATTTTTAATACAAAAATATTTTACTTAATAAGTAAAATATTAATTTGGGATTATTAGTGCGTTTAAAAATTTTTAACTTAAATTGTAACAATTCCCTATAAACAACACCAAAATATTTGTATTTTTGTGGTTATAAGTAGTTTTATTACATAGTTCAACCAAAAACATTTAAATAAATGGTATAAAATTATTTTTTTCTTTTATTTTGATACAAAGGAGAGGCAAATATACGTAACAACAATAGATATTTTTGAAGGTCATTGTCGAACATATTAAACATTCTCCAAAAACTACGGGAGCTACCTGAGACGAAAACTACAAATTTTCTTAGCTTCAGCGCTTTCACATTACCTTTAATAAAAATTTTCAGATCCTTATCTCGCCACAAATTTTTTTTGACCGTGAAAGTGTTTTAACGGCTTTTTTCAATACGATCTTTAAACTGCTCTCAAAATTCTGTATATTCTTTTGCTATAATTTTTGTCATACGGTTATTTTTAATCCATTATACAATTCCTTTGTCTGTCGAGAAGATATTATTAACTTCTAGTTTTACAAATTCTATTATGGTACCTTTACATTTGAGCTATTATGTACTTACGAGATTTCGGGTAAAATCTAGTTGATTTCCCATACAAAACGAAATCAATTTTGTCGAATTATACTTTAAATTTAATACAACTTGGTTATGTAACTCTGTATCTAAAAAGGTGTGTGAATTAGCTACATTGCAGTTGTTTGGTTGTAGTTTAGGAAAATGTTCGGTTAATGGGTTTTGTTTTGGATCAAAAATCTCTTGGTAAATGTAAAAAATACTTGGTCTGAACAGTATAGATTCGAATGAAGATTTTAATTCAAACCTGCTACATTTCGTGCAGGTGCAAATAACCTATAAAATTAAAAATTGTTGTAGAGTAAAGATAATAAAGACAAATTTTCTAACAAATTTTATTCGACTTCAGGGACACATGCAGGTCATTTAGCTGAAACTAAATTATTTTTACCTCTTTACTGTGACTTTTTAAAGTCCGTTCAAACGTTGATCTTAAGTGAACGCACATAATACTTTTGTATATTTCCTTTTGTTAAAAGTTGTAAAACTATTAAGTTTCATTTTCATTTAAAAATAAATAAATAAATTTAAATAAATTTTTAACAATCATGTAAGAAATCATGTGAGCCTTAAAGTGCTAACTATCAATAAAAGGAACTACAAATGTAATCTATTTTGGTTATAACAGCAGTTTATTGCTAACATTTTGCAATTTTTAATTAATTTAATATTGAAAAATATGCACTCATACTCTTCGCCTGCCTTTTGCAAATTATAGGAAGCGTCAATTTTTTTATTTTTCTTCATTAATTATTTAAAACTACTTTATATAAATTAATTTGCTACGCAAAATTAAACCCATTTACTACATGATTATCCAAAAAAAAAAAAAAAAAAAAAAAAAAAAAACGATGTAAGGAATATCGCACAAAGGCATTGTCTTATGTGTATATGTATATTCACAACAATTTTGGTGTTCAGGCATTTAACTTGAAACGTGTGAAACATTTGCACCGCATTTATTGAAGCGTTTCAAAGAATTTGTTTAAGTTTTTCCTACATCCGATTGTTTAACAACTTGCAACAAAACAAAATATTTGTTGGTGGCAGCCAGCAATTAAGCGGCAACTCTTCATTCAACAGCAGTATATGTCAAAAAACAAAAATTAAAAACTAATACAAACATAAAAATCAAACAAACACTCAATTGATTTCATTCATTCGTAAATGGCAGAGATGGGAAATACCGTATTCTTCTAATTTCTTAATACACGATTTAACTTTATTCTACTTTGAAATATTAGCTCTTTAACCGCTTAATTATAGTGCACAAAATTTTAATTAATTAAAATAAAATAATAAAATAAAATAAAATAAAATAAAATAAAATAAAATAAAATAAAATAAAACAAAACTAAATAAAATAAAACAAAACAAAATAAAATTAAATAAATTTAATTAAATAATATAAAATTATACGAAATAAAATACAGTAAAATTAAATAAGATGATGATATATGTATAATAAAATACTATAAAATATAATTAACTACCATTAAATAAAATTGAATTAGGTTGTAAAAGGGAGCCATTAAGTTCATTTCCGGGACATACACATAAGCCAGTATAGGCCTGTTGTGCAATTGAATTAAAAACTATTATGATACAGGGTGGGCCAAAAGAAACCAAGGGGTGTAAAAGTTTAATAACTTTTTTGTTTATTAACTTTTTTTTATTTTTTCTTTCAGATTATATAATATACAAAATGGAAAATTTTTTACACTAAGTATGAAAAATGATGTCTCTTAAATGACCACCGTTTTCAGCTTCGCACTGATGGGCTCTTTTTAGAGCATTTTCCATAACATCTTTCAAAACTTGTGGCTGTAGCGTTCGAATTTCTGCAACAATGTTTGCCTTGAGTTCAAGGATTGTCTCTGGCTTGTTCACATACACTCGCTCCTTCAAAAAACCCCAAAGAAAATAGTCGGGTGCTGTCAAATCTGGCGATCGCGCTGGCCAAATAATTTCCGAATTTCGAGAAATTATTCGCTCTCCAAAAATTTTAGAAGTTGCCGATGATCTGCGGGTTTTAATTCTTGGACCAATTGCACCTTATATGGGTATAACTGTAAATCTTTTTTTAAAATGCGCCGTAGTGACGTACGAGACGTTTCTAGCTGAGCAGAACGCCTTATGCCAGATGTTTCTGGTGCTTCGTTAACACTTTGCTGTACTCGTTCAATATTTTCCGCAATGCGACTTAAACGTGGTCTACCGGTTCGAGGCAAATCTCTTACGCTGCCATGTTGGTGATAACGATTAACTAAGCAACGAATCATCGCTTCAGAGGGCGAAATTCTGACGTTAAAATGTCGACGATATGCTCTTTGCGTTAAAATAATTGATCTCTGGTTTAAATAATAAAATTCTATTGATCTGGTTCTCTGTTCAGTTGTGAACCTCCCCATTATAAGTTCTCCAAGTGTTGTCTATATAATCTGAAAGAAAAAATAAAAAAAAATTAATAAACAAAAAAGTTATTAAACTTTTACACCCCTTGGTTTCTTTTGGCCCACCCTGCATAACAAAGGAAAATGAAATTAAAAAATACTAAATAAAATAAAATGCAGTTAAATAAAATAAAATTTAATAAAATAAAACTAAATCAAATATAACATAAAATACAATTAAATAAAATGTAAATAATATATACTGAAACAAAATTAAATAAATAATATTAATAAAATTAACAATTAAATAATATAAAATGAACCCGAATAAAATAAAAGAAGACAGACAAGCAATTAAAAATTAATTAATGTACGTAATTAAAATGTTCGAATAATCAAATGATATTAAATATAACAAAAATTAAAAAATTTAAAAACCTCCGAATATTTTTAGAAAAGATGTGATTGATACCTTCTAAGCGGCTGGACCTATTTTATTAAAACATAGCTGAGAACCCTCTCGATCAAGTCACCTTTCAGACAGAAAAAACTAAATCAAAATCGGTCCAGCCATTTGGTCTGTACGTGGACACGGACAGACACACATATACACAGACACACACTGCAAACTTATAAAACCCCTTTTTTAGTCGGCGGTTAAAAAACAAAATAAAAAAAAATTATTTAAAACAACAAAAATTAAAAATTTTAAAAACCCCGGACATTTTTCAGAAAAGATGTTATATCTTCTAAACGGCTGGACCGATTTTCTTCAAACATAGCTAAGAACCCTCTCGATCAAGTCATCTTTCAAACAGAAAAAATTAAATGAAAATCGGTCCAGCCGTTTGGCCTGTACGTGGACACGGACAGACACACAGACACACAGACACACACTACAAACTTATAACATCCCTTTTTTTAGTCGGGGGTTAAAAATAATTCTGACAAAAAAAAGTCGACTTCAATGTAAAGATCTGATAGATTTTGTGTGTTTACAGAGCTCAGGATAAAAATCGGTACAGTAGAACCACTTTAAATAAAATATTAATTTTAATGGGCGTGACTCCAGCCATTTTTTTTAATGGAAGATTGTGTCTATTTTTGAGCTCAAGGCGGGTGGTAAATTTTGTAAACATCGGTTATGTGGAACGTGAAATATAATAATAGAATTTTTATGGACGTAGCCTCGCCCATTTTTTCAACTTTACAATTGTGTAATTACAAGAATCACAGGTGTTTGCTAGGTTTCAAGGTAATCAAATGAGTAGAATATTAAAATCAAATAAAAATTTGTGGGCTTGTCACCGCCCAATTTTTCTTGCAATGGGACCAATGGAAAGCTATACCCTCTTAGAAAATAAAAAAAATTTGCAATCTGTCTAACATGAACCGAGTTATGGAGTAACACCGCCAAAAAAGAGACGAATTGATACATGCTTCTTTTTTGAAGTCGGCAAAAAAGAATATAGAAGAACAAAACACAATCAATAAAATAAAGGAAAATATAAATCAGAAATAATTATCTTATCTTATTATCTTAATCGGGCTTAAGTTCAGTATTTTCAATTCTTACTGAATGAAGTATTTTTTTTATCAATTAATGTGATTTTCTAAAAAAAGAGAAGAACTTCACTTCATTAGCACCCATGCCCATCTACTTGGGCAAAGATTGTTGTTGTAAATATAAATAAATAAAATGAATTAAAATTAGTAAGTTAATAAAGTCCATGACTTTTTTATTGAAACAAAAGTTTTTGTTAAAAAAAAAAATTATTTAAATTTTCGACGTAGCCTCCGTACACTTTATCCGTTTCCCCAACTTTCCCTCCTAATGAAGAGGATTTCTCGATATCATCAAAATAGGTTTTTGTTTGTCATTATTAGAGTCCGATCTCTTTCTTCATATTGAGTAATAAGAAATAGTCACTGAAGGCTAAATACAGAGAATGGAGGTATGAAGGAGCAATTCGCTGCCCAATTCTTGGATTTTGCCATCGAAATCGTACATGTGTGCACATTTAGATTGTCCTGGTGGAAAAAGAAAAAGTTCTGTTTCTTGGCCAAATGCGGTCGATTTTTTAAATCTACAATAAATCGACCCAATGAGTTGACAAATATTAGGCATTGATTGTTTTACCCTTTTGAGAGTAGTCAAAGTGGTTTAGACCGCATGGTTTTAAGATGCACAACAAATTTATAATCAATTAATAATCAGAATCTTGCTGGAATTTCTTTACAAGTTCAGTGCAACATCCCTGCCCTGGGACCTGAATCCAATGCCAAATATTAACAATAGCAGGTGCGCAGCTAGTTTTTCTTTTAAACTGTAACAAAAAACAACTTTAGATTTATTTTTAAGTTTTTGTTGTTTTAATTTTTAGCTTTTGGTTGTGGCGGGTTTTGTTATGAATTTTCAAATACTTCCCGTTGAATAAACACACCAACGAAGATGAAGCAGAAAAATGCTCCAAATTGCAGGAGGAGAAAAAATTTTTAATATTACACCTGAGTGTTTAAAAGTTATTTCGTTTTTTTTTTGCTGCCACGGTAACTGGTGTGTTTGGTTATAGAGTCAGCTGGATTGGAAGGTATTTGCACTAAGGAAAAGTAAGATTGCGTGCTAAATTGTTGCTGTTGCACAGATTTTGGTTGGGCTTATTGATGTTGTTACTTGCTATTGCTACCTTTCCGAAGTTTACTCGTTTAGTTGTCTAAAAGAGGCAACCATGTGCAAAGAAACACACACACACAGACAAACACTGTTATTTTCAATTAGAAAACAAGTAAAACGTTTCAAAGAAACAAAGTCATGATAGTTTGTAGCAAAGTGGTTTGCAGAGAAAAATTATTTCACAAAATATTTCTTTTAATTCAAAAATTCTGCCTAACCCATGTGACGTTTTATTTTAAATGCAAGATCATGCCATTATACGAGGCCAAGATGTGAGTTAGGTTTGTTAAAAATTAGTTAAATTTCAATGAGCCTGTGAGCCATCACTTTCTAAGCGCTCGATCTTGGCATTACGAAAGCAGAAAGTGTAAACAAAGTGTGTAAAAAATATATTTGTAGAAATATATAAAATATACCTTATCACATAGCCACAAGGGTTTCTGTTTATGTCTATAGAACTACTCTGAACAACAATATCCTTAATGAAGCCAACCTTCCTTTCATTTAAAATATAATTTAAGAAATAAAACCAGTACCAACTCTATTCATCTATCACTATTGTGAGCTGCATTAATAAAAATTCCTCTTGAATGTTCTAGGAAAATCAACAATAATTCTTCTTGGCAGTTTTATATCAGCTCTTTCGATATGTATTTTAGTAAAAAAGTAAAGCGTTTTTTAAGAACAAAGGCTGGAATTTCATTTATGCTGATGGCACCACCTTATTCAGTCTTAACGATTATGTTAATAATCTAATTCTGCGTACCTTCATGACAACTCATCCGAATCTTGTTCTATACATAGAACTGTCCAGTCAGCGATTTCGTCTAAAAATAACACTACCATCTTCTCTGACAGCCTTTCAGTGATAAAAGTTATTGATAGTATATTCAATAATACCTGGAATACAAGAATAAAAATCAGAGGCTTGCTCACTGGTAACGAAGATGAGTGCATTGGGTATTTAGCCAGTGTGACATTTCAGGGAATGAAATAGCTGATGTCGCAGCAAAATAAGCATACTATGCACCTTTATTTTTGAAGTCTTATTTTTATCTTCGCCGACACATTACCAACTATTTGCAAAATAAATGCTGGGAGACTATTCAAGAGCATTATCATTATCCTATCATTAATCCAAATAATATCAGCTCATTATACAAAAAAAAATAAATAAGAGTTTTGTCATACTTCCCTCTCCCATGAATACCTTATGCAGAAAACAACTAACCCAATTTGCAATATATATATATATATATGTATGTAACAGTAACTTCACTACTAAAAACATATTCTTGATGAATGTCCAACAAATTCAAAACTTCCGAATTAAAGACCTGCCTATTACTCTACATATTCAAGTCGTCTTGGCGGTCCAACCATCATTAACATAAACGTAATTTATAACTTTATTAAACAGACGCCGAATTCTCATTTGAAATTTTATAAGGCCGATAGCTTCTGTAGCTAGTGCTTCCATTGTATATTTTTACTCTTAGAATTCATTCGTAAGATTAAATAAATAAATAAATTTTAATGGGAGTGACTCCACTTAAGGTGTGTATTAAGTATAGGAATCGCTTAAGCAGACGTATGTGATATTAAATTATGTAGGCTAAGTTTCGCAGTAATCGGCACGGCACCACTTTTTTACATTGAAATTAAACCACGGCAAACACTCTCGGAGAACATAAATTTTTAAATCGGTTAACAGATGACAGAGTACTTCAGAAATCCAAAAATATGTGTATAAACGAATTGGAAATCTACAGTTTTCCTCCTAGTGGACTTCCAAACAAAATTTAAAGAGGAAGCTGACCACTTGGCTGTGTGACTGTTTTGATAAGAATTTATTCACATCATACATTTGGAATGGGATGAACATGGAAGTGATTAGTCTAGTCTATGGATCGATTATCTGAACACTCCCTTATCTTCCTACCCTAGGAGAGATTCAAAAAATAAAGTCCTCAGCTTGTTTCTTATACTCTCCTTAATGCCTTCATTAGAGACATCAAAAGCACGGCACCTTCACTCAAGCATTCGCCTGATTTAAGGAATGACTGCACTGAGCACGGTATTATTCTACAAAAAGAAGTTAGATAATTCCTGGAGGAGTGGGAGAGAAAAACGTGACTTTTATCTTTAACTTTAGTCATCAAAAGTTTTCATTCGTGCACCGAGGGAAAATTTAAGAGTAATTCTGTCTGGATATTTGTGAACGTTTTTGAAATTGATGCATATTCGATTTCTTGTATTAGCAAAAAAGGTGAAATATTGCAATGCGTTTTCCACAATTTGGAATATGCAAAACTTGTTTAAAAAAATATTAGAGGTCATGCTCTGAATTACAGGTTTTCCACATTCAATACTTTTAACTATTTGGCCCTCTCACATGAGCTGGATGGCATGAAAGATGAAAAACTCACAGAGGTATTTGTACTCGATTAGCTGATTTGTTAAAGAGATATTATAGTGTTTTCACACTGAAAGTTAAAACCTGGTTTTAACGTTAAAACCATAAACAGCTGATTTTGCATTCACACTGCAAGTTTGTTAAATTCAGGTTTTAACTCACAGGCTGTCTAATAACTTTGCTCAAAATAAAATAAATCTCCTGCAGAAATGCGTGTATTTGTTGTTGCATTTTTTCTGCTTTTTAATAACACTTGTTGGACATACTGTTCAACTCTTTTTGTTTGTATGAAAAACTCGAAAATTTTACAATGCATTGTAAAATAGGAATTATTTTATATTTTGTAAATAAAATTTTTTTAAATTATGGAACTTCTTATAAAGAATGAAGATGTGCTTGGAAATAAAGTTATTATATATAAAAATGCACAAATACATTATAAGATAAACCTCTTTTATAGGCAGATGAATGTCAGTCATATTGTCTATTTTCAGTTTCCAGAGTTCAATGCAAATATTTTCTTTGTTTTCCTTCCAAAAAAACTCTTTTTCCCATAATGTTTTGATTATTGTTGCTGCTGCATCCATTTTTAAGCTGAAAATCTTTCAAGCGCCATCTATTGTTATTCACTGGCATAAACATTAACAGCTAATGTCGGTCATTTCAACTTGGCGGCACTGAATTTGTCACAGCGAAAACAAGGTTGCATTTCTTACAACCAACTCAAAACCAATTCTAAAATGGTTTTAATTTGGTTTTAACAAAAACAATTTGTATGGTAAACCCAGGTTTTAACAGTTGGTTTTAATGTTAAAACCAACTTTTATTAAAACCATGCCAGTGTGAAAACACTAACAGGTTGCGTTCTAAATATAGCAGCCCTTACATCTCGACTCCTTGGTTTTCATTGGGTGAAAATACGCCTAAAAAATTTTCTAACTTTCAAGAGAGGTCATTACACTTTAAGATATTCTTCGGTGGCACGTACGTAAGAAAGTCTATTAATATTAACTAACAACAAACAAAAAATCTTCACATTAACAAGTACTCAAGGTATCTTTTAGAGTCATCGCCTCTTACTGAGCGAAAAGAAGAATAAATACATCCTAAGAATAAGAGGAACTCCGCCTGGTGTTTTGACTGCTGGTCCCAAGCCTGGCTAAAGGAGGAGGGTTTTAGGCAACGGGGAAACCCTGTCCTGACTTTAACAAATGCGTTCCTCCAGCTTTAATGGGGGTTGCTTGCAGCCCCGATAATTGGAAGCATAAAAACAACATTATCAACGAAACGATACATTTATATCGCTAGAAGACACTTCTCTGGAGTACTACTTTTTCTTATTTGTGATAAATAAATAAATAATAAATAATAATAAGCATAAGAGGAAAGCATTTAACACTGCTGATTGGCATCATGTAAGAATGCTTAAGTCATCATAATGAAGTATTTAGATGAAAGAAAATATATAGCCTAACTTTTTCTCTGCAATTGTCATTCTAGGACGTGAAGTATCTGCAGGAATCGCGACCGAACGACCTATTGGAACTCATGAGCGGGTTTGTCTGATAATTCAATATGGTGTACTAATCATAAAAGTAGCTCCAAGAACATTTTAAGGTTCCTAATTTATATACAAGAATTCGGGCTACATTATTTCTAAGAAGCAATCTTTATGGCCGAAATCCCAAAGAGAAAATACAAAATTTACCCTCATTCATTTGACTCTGTATTATTATTAATATTGATATTTATTTGATTTTGTATAGCAAACCACTGTGCTAACTACAAATAAATAATAAAAACACTATTAAATAATTCGGATACATTTTAATTCATGTTGTGCGAGTGGGAAACAGATTTTAATTTGGGACCATATAAAACTAAACTTTGAGACTGAACCATTTTCACTTTCATCGGTAAAGTGTTACAAAATACAACTAACGCATTTCAAATCCCAACAAGAAAATACAACTCAACCAAAAAAAAATTAAAAAATAAAGAAATGTGTTTTTAATAAACGAAACATCCTCTTAAGTGTAATACGGAAAAAATAAAAGTCACGCAATTTTCATAAGTGAATTTCAAAAATTTAAAACTATTTTCGGTTTATCATTGCACACCGTTTAACTGGTGGGGAATGGATGCATCACTACTCAACAAATGAAAAGAAAAAAGTTATCACATTCAATTTGTAAAACTGTGCGAAAACCAAAGTTTGGTATTCAAATAAATGACTTCAATTTGTTGTGTAAGAGTATGAGTGCTTATATGCTGAGAGTGTGTTTAGTATGTGTGCATGTGTGTGTTTGTTTGTATGTGTATTTATTAAGAATACTCATACATTCTTCTTAAAAGTTTAACTATGTGTCATAGGGAAGAACAGTTTCAAAATTATTCACAAGTGGCACACGTTCCGCCAATTGTTGTTTCCGCTTAAACAAAAAACCTCAACAAAAAGTCAAAATTGCATATGAGAGTGGTTTAAGGTGCTCCTCACTCTTTAGTGCTAAATTTTCTTTTTTTTACAAAAACTTACCTGCAACACAAAGTAGGTGTAACATTTCGTGGTTGCATACATATCATCGACTGCTCAAACAAGCAGAAAGTGACTTTAAGTAAATGAACATTGAAAAGAAAAAGAGAACAATTTAGTTTATGTAAAGTGCACCTCAGACACGAAAAGACAAGGATGTATTTAACAAAATCACGCAAATACTTTGATGCAGATTACTAGCGCTTGTCAAGTGGAAACGAATTTTTTTAAAGCAAAAAAAAACAACAACAACAAAAAAATCTTAAGTTCTTAGCGTTGCCTATAGCTTATACTTTCTGGTGTGAAAGAAGAAGAAATTGGAGGAATATTGCCAACGTTTTACACAATATTGTTTTTCATTGAGTGCATTTAAAGTTTATTAGCATAAGATACTGATTTCATTTAAGCTCAAAGGAAATAATCTAAAGGCATTCATTGAATAACAAATTTTTTTAAGTATGTTGATTGTTACTACAATGTATTTTCGCTGGTCAAAGTTTCATATAGTATCCCGAATAAATGTGACATACTACAAGTAAAAATATCAACAATCAAAAGAAATTTTCACTCAGTAACCGGTATGAAGGCTGCCATGTGGTTAAAACAATACATCAATCCTCTTTCGTGAATGTCGTAAGTCTCCCATAAGATTTTGGATAATTCCAACATCATCGTAAATCAGGTGTGAGGACCTACACAATAGCGTGAAACCGGTAGATTTGTATTGATACAACGCGAGATTTCATGGCTGCTTATATTGCCGAGAATTTTAGCACATATTGCGGTTTAAGTGTTTCTTTAGAGCATAGGTGAAGCAAAAACGAGTCCATGGTTAATCAAGATAGCGCTCCATAGTTATCATAAACAAATGGAATAAGTCGTAGTTTCAGAAATTTTTGCAAATCTGGTTGATTATCACGAAATGAGATCTTATGTTGTCCACAAAAAAATAATATTTCCTTTCTAATTACAAAATTAAATGAACTAGGATTAAATTTTTTTGAAGCAGGTTTGGTGAGGATAGGAATAACAGGTAACACATCAGTCTTAAATGAGATCAGTTTTCGTGAGCAGGGATTCGTAACCACTGGGTTCACGGACTAAAAGGTCCTTGAAATTGATTTAAGTAGAATGCCCTCATTGCTAGTTCTGCATAGGGACTACGGGGTCAAATGCGATAAGCTATATGAGGGTAGTGCGGTCATTACAGATGGGTAAAAATGGGAGAAGGCACATTGGCAGTTCTTTGAGACTGCCGAATGAATGCAGCGTTTTCCAAGCTGAGACATTTGGTGATCCTCGGTCCACGAAACTAGTGGCCAGGAATGTAGCTGAAAGTGAGAAGGTAACCTTCTACGTCGATAGCCAGGCAGCGCCAAAAGCTTTAAAGGGACACAATGTCAAATAAAAATCTGTTAGTGACTGTAGGAGAGCCCTCAACTTGCCCACACAGAAAAAAATATTCCTGCAATAAAGAATTTTAATTGAAAATAAAACCAAAAATTAATTAAAAATGTTTTTAAGTCAATTGAACTTTTGCTTAAAAGTAAAATATTTTTGCAATAAACACCTTTAATTGAAAATAAAACCAAAAATCAATAAAAAATTTAATTGAGTCAATTACACTTTGCAATTAATAAAATTTTTAAACAAATGTGTAATTGACTTAAATACATTTTTTATTAGTTTTTGATTTTATTTTCAATTAAAGGTGTTTATTGCAAAAATATTTTATTTTTAAACAAAAGTTCAATTGACTTAAATGCGTTTTTAATTAATTTTTGGTTTTATTTTCAATTAAAAATGTTTATTGCAGGAATATTTTTTTCTGTGCATGGACATATATAGTGTCAGACTATGTTGGGTTCTTGTCCACAGCAGTGTTGATGGAAGTGAAATTGTTGATGAACTGGCACGAATAGGATGGGTGCTAGATGAAGGAATGTGTGACACATCGTTTAAATGACCGCTAGGACATTACTACAGGGAACGTAGTAATTGTTTGGAGAGCAGGACCAACCGTTCTTGGTTCAAGAAGATCCAAACTGCTACCGGATATGAATACGAAGGCGATGCGAGTCGTGGTAAGCACGTTGACAGGTCACTGGTCAGTGAGAGCAAGAAGCAGCATTTGGGAAACTGGCCCTCCACATTTCTGTAGAACGTGCGGGAATAAAGAGGAACCAGAAACAATTGAACAAAGTGTATGCCACTGCCCGAAGCTGCAACATCATAGGCTTAGATGGCTGAGCAGACGTTTCCACGAGAGCATTAGTGATATCGGGAAGTGTAAGCTGGAGGATATTAGGGGCTTCATCATGGGAAATCAGTGGCTTAATGACGGATAAAAGGGGCACTCTGGGTGCAAACTGGGTCTCCAAGTGGAGGTGCATTATAACACCATCCTTATTAACCTTATCTAACATAATTTTTTGACAGCATCAAGCATTTGCGCATCTACCAGTCCTATAAGTTTTCGTAACACTGAAATATCTAAGATAGGGTGAAGAGCACTACTATTGTCATGTTTTCGTGTGGAAGTGCTATATCGAAATCTTAGAGAATTAACCCCAAGAAGTGGTTCCAAATACTTCAACACAGTGATGGAGCCTACACTTACGTCTGATGGGTTGCAATGCCGAAAACTTTGCTCCCTCCACTGTCTTGTTGATGAAAGTTGCTTCAAGCACAACTTCTTCAAATGCCCTTTTCATGAAATGCTGATCTCTAAATATTAGATAGAGTGACTATTGATTGTCATTCAGCCATACTTTTGCCACATTTGACTCGTAACTAGGAGCTTTTCTGGTTCCCGCGCAAGTATTCAGCATGTACTAGACAAAAATAGACTACGGATTGTCAAACTGAAGCAACGACCAAGTAGTTGGAGTCGTACAAAAATGATCTAATTCCCTAGTAAGGCAAGAATTTTTCAGAATTGAGCATATCAGATGATCGAACGTGGTCAGTTGCTCATCCACTGCATTGATTTTTCCAGTATAGAATTTCATAAGGTCTGGCATTTTGCAAGGAATCTGACTGGTAATATGCTAAGATTAAATTTTCTTATCTTGTACTTGACAGTTTCTGCGACAACAACTTCAGCGATGATGCAAATGCAGACAACAATAGGCTTTAATACTTGACATACATACATACGAGTATGTGCCCTTTATTATGAGAGTGGTCTAAGTCATATATTTCTTTGATCGATTTATTTACTAGATAACATATACACAAAGTAAAAAATATTTTTATATACGCATTGTTGTAATTAAGAGTTTTACTTGTCTCGATTTATATAAATTTATTTAATATTTCTTAAATATTTTTTGAAGTTTTTTCAGGATTTATATAATATTTCGAGGCTAAGATGCATATGACTTGACAACTTTCATAGTTAAAGGCACATACATACACATGTATGTATGTCTGGGGTTCTAATCGGTAATTTGAAATGAGAGAGAATGTTTTCGTATTTGCATGTTAATAACATGCATTTGCTTTCGTTTCGATTTACACAATTATTTATTTTTGTGTAAAATAATAATTTAATATTATTTATTGTGGAATTTCATGCTTTATTAGTTTCAATCAACACACAAAATACTGATTTACATACACTCATCGATAACAGTAAGAAAAATACACAATAATATTGTGCCGAATTTACATAAATTAATTTCGCTTACAATTTGCTGATTTATTTCGTTTAAAGTGTGCGTGTGTGAATGCAGGTGTGTAAGTGTGTGAGCAGGTGTTTGTGTGCTGTGATGTTGCCACAACGATGTTTTTTTGAAGTTTTTTAATCATAACAAACTGAAATAAAATTAAGACGAATTGAGAGAGATGACGAGTAATTTTTTGCAGTTTACCAGAAGGTGGCTTTAGTGCCATTTCCTCGAGTTACCAGTTTTTTCCTAAGCTTATGGCAGCGCTGGTTTTGTATGTGTGTGCGAGATACGAATATGAGAGTGTTTGTTTATGTGTGGAAATACCCTGTGGGAGAATGTGTGATTGACTTCAATGTCATCCAGAACTAACTTAAAATAAATTCTTAAAGGTGCATTCAGCCGTGACATAACCATAGCCATAGAAAACAGCCGTTCGAACCAAACTAATGGGCAACACTGTATTCGATTATACGTGACTCGCCATACCGCAATATCTATTACTATAGAAACCAATTGAATTTTGGTTTGGTTATGGCTATGGCATTATGGCTAAGTCACGTCTAATTTAAGCTTAAGTTGAGTACGTAATAGTGTTTGGTGAGAGCCAAAAAATTTACTCTCAGCTACTTTGAAACTCATTTCAATTTTATATTAACATTCTGCTGTTATTATTTTAGATAGTGCGAGTACTTTAGCTGGGCAGCTAGCACGTTGACTGTACCGCGTGATGGTACATAGTTCGGACCCTAGTAATTTTTTTTTAATTTGCTGACTACTAGGTGACTTAAATAAAATCAACTTTAAGTTAGTTGAAAAGTAGTGAAGAGTGAGAAGATTGACTACCTTCTAGGACATTTCAATGTTAAGATAGTTAGTTGTTTCCATTGGAAAGTAATCCAAGTGTCAACCAGTACCAGTTGCGAAATAGTTAGCTTAAAGTTAGTTTAAAGTTAACTGAGTTTCCGACAGGGTATTTTCGCTCATTTTATTTATTTAATTATAATATTTTTTCCTTCCTCGGAACATTCATATTTAATAAATCCAAAAGAACAGTTAACAAGCAACGACAACAACAGCAACAATAATGAATGAATGAATAATTATCTTTTAAATTAATCGAATTTATAACGTTGATTGGCTATTTTTATTTGGTTGTTTTATATTGTGCCATTTTTGTGTGGTTGTGTGAGAGTTGGCAAAAGAAAGAATACGCTTTACAATAATTGCAGCAGCGTCATTAAAGGTAGCAGAAACAATTATATACAACAACAAAAACAAAAACAACATCAACAAACTAAAAAGGATCAGATATGCGGGTAAATATTAAAAATTTCATTTTTATCCTGTTTTTGCGTTCAATCGGAAATAAATTCATATATCAAAGAGTTTTCTTTTTGAGGTGTCGAATTTTACATTGAAACAACATATAGATAAATGTCATGAATTTTAATTCATGCAAAAGATAATTTTTTGTAATTTTTAATAAGAATAATCATTTCTACAACTTCGGCTGGCTGGGAGGAGCTCCAATTGCCTATATCCAATTTTTAATAAACTTTTAGAATAATGACATTGATAACATAGAGAATGCTGTCTTCCACAGCATCAATCTTGGAGGCCAACTTAGTAGTAGATTAAGCGAAATTATACGCTCACTGAACGTTTCTTTAAATAAAAAAATTGTAGAATGCACTGTCTGGTTTATTGAAACCGCAGTTCATCCACCTAAGGGTCATTAAATAAAGATACGAGTACAAATAAGGAAGTGCTCATGGCAGTGTAGAGGCTAATATTATCTGTAACATGGTTACATCGCCCAGCAAATTGCATCTTCCAGTGACTTTTTCAGTATGCAAAGATGATTCGACAATATCACAAGTAGTATTTCGCACGGCAGGTTAATAATTGGCATACAAACATATATATTCTATAAGAAAAATTAACATTATTACCAGGCAAAATTTTGTTGCCAAATTCGGGATCAGCAGCAATTTTGTTTTGGAACCATTCAGTTCTCAGTCAACTCATGTTGAAATGCGGGTCATAGGGAAGCGCTAGTGATAGTGAAGATAGATGGTGCAGGAACAAATGAGGAAAGCTTCATTCTTTTTACAACTCTGCTTTTTGCACGTTTTTAATAATTAAGTGTTAAAGCGCCTCTGGTGTCAATGAGGCGAATTATACTTCTGGAACTGTGTTAAGTAACCCTTTTATTGGTTATTTTACTTCGCCGATGATTCTGCTACATAATACTGACAAGGAAGGGCAATCTGATGTTACATTAGGATTAGCATCCGCTGAAGCCGGTGTAGTTTAGTGACCAGTGCCTATATCTGCTTCACTAGAACTTTTCCTACAACAACTGATACAAAGGACACTAATGCATGAGTGATGTTGTTATTTAATGGCCGTCGGAGACCGGGCTCGAATCTAGGGACCTTGCTTTTTTAGTTAAAGTGTTAAGTTGACATAAAAATATTAATTGAGCTCAATGAAGCAAAGATTTGAATTTTATAAATCTTAGAAATTTAAATACATTATTTGCTGGGTTTTATATTTGAATTTTATTTTAAAATTCGAGCGATACTTTGAAAACATTTATGCTTTGCATCATTGCGCCTCAGAAGTTATGTAAGAATTAGTAATATTCTCACGCGTTAACTTTACCTATAATAAGCGATTTATGACTTCAGCTAACACTCCCAGGTCATTTCTGAGTTAATGGTACCTCCGTATCTGCACATTTGAAAGTACTCCTGGGCAAAATTACAATAAATTTGGGCTATTTTTCAAGAAGTTATAGCAAAATGATTGCAGATTATCTTTTTTAGACTTCTAATCTCATTTGGAATAATAGCTTAATTTAGGTTATACTTTGGTATGTGTTATTTACAGTGTGTACGACGATGTTTGCTTAAAGGAAAGGTTAACAGAGAATTTCCGAATTTAAGTGAAAAAGAAATACATTTCTAAAAATTGACGTGAACGCTTACAAGTGCTCTCCTCCTCTCTCTCTCTCTCTCTCTCTCTCTCTCTCTCTCTCTCTCTAGTCAAATATGAGTTGAGCACTTTTTCTTTATTGCTACAGACTTAGTGGCAGGCAAGCCATCAGGAGCGTGCCTGAATAACATAATCATGAAATTTTGCTTGTTTTGTTGGGTTAAGCACAGTCAATATACATTTCCTACCTGATTCGATATTATATAAAAAAGCATGTCTATTAATTAATTAATTGTTAAATTGTATATGGAGGTAACTGACCCCCCCCCCCCCTATCTATAATACCAAATTTTCAAAGGAATATGCAGTGTGTTCTCAGAGTTACCCACCTCAAATTTAGTGCGTCTCACTATTGTAGTTCTGAAGATATAGAAAAAATAATAATTACTTTGGAAGGAGGTACACCCATGTCTTCTCTCCTTCACCTTCAAGATTGGATTGGAACATTCAGTTTGTTCTATAAGCTAACCATACAAAATTTGGTTATCCTCACTATTGTAAAGGGTGTTTTTTATTGAGGTATAGAACTTTAAGTTGCCATCACTTTTTTAACTGGCGGCCATTTTGTCAGCTGTTAAGTGATTAATATTTAGTTTGGTTTGCCATTTCATCATGAACAGGTTGACAAAAGAACAACGCTTGCAAATCGTGCAAATTTATTTCGAAAATAATGGTTCAGTTCGCGAAGTTTACCGCAAGCTCCGTCCATTTTATGGTCGACATAATCGTCCATCAGAGCAATTAATTCGGTTAACCATGGATCGTTTTCGCACTACGTTTACTCTATGTGATAATACGCATCCGCAGAGACGTCGAACAGTGCGCACCGAAGAAACAATTGCCGCTGTAGAGCAAAGTGTTGAAGAGGACCCGAATGAATCGATTCGCCACCGTGCACAGCAATTGGAGCCGACTAACCGACTATTTTGTTCCTGAATTGGATGGCATGAATGTGGATGAGTTGTGGTTCCAACAAGACGGCGCTACATGCCACACAACAGCGCACGTCACAATCGATTTATTGAAGGAAACATTCGATGAGCGCATAATTTCGCGGAATGGACCTGTCAATTGGCCACCAAGATCGTGTGATTTGACACCATTGGATTATTTTCTTTGGGGATATGTGAAGTCGCTCGTCTACGCCAACAAACCAGAAATGTTAGGGGACTTGGAAGCCAACATTCGTGGCGTTATTGCCAACATACGGCCCCATATGCTCGAAAAAGTGGTTGAAAATTGGACCTGTAGAATTGGCTTTATTCGAGCCAGCCGCGGCGGCCACATGCCCGAAATCATATTTAAACATTAATGGCATAAAATTATCCTTCTAATAAAGCCAAATTGATGGACATTAAAACGATTTTCTTGTGTTTTATTTCAATTCGAAGTTCTATACCTCTGAAAAAAACACCCTATAGTTATGGAGATATGAATTGATGCGAGAAAAAAGGGCTTTAGGGCCCACTGTGCGACGGAGAAATTTGCCACAGTCAGCTTTTAAAAACTTCTGATTTTGCTTCTGCTTACGCTTCGCATTTTAAAATGCAAACATTCGCAGCCAAAGCGAACGCAACAAACAACACGTTAAAACAACTTCAGTAGTCAACATGTTCGAACTTTAAACTTTTTTTTAATTATATTTTTAATTTTATTTTATGTTTGCTGCCACAAAACCCCAAAAACCTAGTCAAACTACTAAAACTACGCTTGCAGTTAGAAATTAGACAACTTTTGTACATTGCGTTAATAAAGACGTACTTCATGTGACAGAGCTCATAAGACAACATGCGTTTCAACTCAGTTGAGAGTTAAAAAAGCGACGTATAACGTATTTTGTGACTAGGCCTTGATAATAATGTTTTTCCTGATTGCATTCTTTTAATTCTCTATAATCTATTGAGAGTATGTCTATAAGCATTGATATTTTGAATTGTGATAGAAGTCTGCTGATGAGTTGCTTGAGCAACAGTGATCTTTAAGGTTCTATAGCTCTAAACTAAATACCAGATATATGAACTTTTTAATTGTTAAGCGAATACAAGATATTCATGGTGCTGTTATGTTCAAAATTTGTGTTATAATGCAAGTTAATCAAGGACGAAACCTTGATTTAAAAAAATTACTGTCAGGCCACATAAGTGGCCTGACAGCTTGTGTACTCACACAATCGTTTTTTAATAAAACCAAAAATCCGTTTTCTGTTGTTTTAGCTTCGAACTCCAGATTCGAATTAATTTTAATTTTTAATAATTTTGATTAATTATAATTCCTTAAAATTACTGTAGGAAAATGCTTACACTTCTATTTTGCACGATTTGGTTTTATTAAGCATTTTAAATACGGATCATATTACAACACGAGCAGACATTTATTTGTTTATTGCAATATAATTTCATAACAAGGTTCAATATACTCATTTCTAGGTCATATTTATTTATTAAGAATGTTTGCACAGATAATAAGGGTGTTAACTATAACAAGTGTATTAACTATAATAAGGGTATTAACTTGCCTAACAGACTTCTCATTGGATTCATATTAAACTACTATAAGCATATACATAAATAAACATGACAAATTCGAACAAATGCGTTCGCCTTAACATACCATGTGTTAAATTGCGTACTTAAAAAATTTTATGACCCAAAAATAACTAAATTGTAATTGCTCTGGATGGGTGCCATATTAGAAACTTCAACTGCTATTTGTGGCAATAACAGAAATTAAAAAGCACTAAAAGCAATAAAAATAACCAAACCCGCAAAAGGATATTGGGTAGTGGTTCACCAGGTCTCATCTCAAAATAATAAAAAAGAAAATGTACAAAAGATTGCAAGTTATTTCAGCATTCCAATTCCAAACATTCAAACACTCAAGCTAACGAACAAAATAAAACGTTTACTACGAGACGAATGAAATCGTACATGAGAACTATTGACCAGAAAGAAAATTCCAACATTATAAATAATACAGCTGAGAACATACTTAAAATCCTGTCAAAACTAAATTGCTAACCATTTGTATCGATGTACTTATGAGTGAGTGTGTGTGTGTGTCAGGGAGGGAGAATGTGTCTATGGGTAGTCCATCTTTATTTGTAAATAGCCATTGGGAGATGATTGTAATTTGAAATGTACCAGCGAACGAGGCATTCATTTGGCAGGCCTCTTTGTGTACACATACACAAATATTTTTGGAAAATATAAAAAATAAGAGCTTGTGACCTTTGACACCCGTACGTGCATACATGGCGCTATCTAAGACTTTGATTTTCATATATTCTTATTTTTTTTTTTTTTTTAAAGAGAAGTAACACTCGGACAATGAATGCCTACTATTATTAGTAGGTTTTACCTTCTTTAGGAAAGGGAAAGTGATAGAGAAGACAGATGGTGAAGGAAGAGGTGAATAGCTTCATTCTTTTACAACTCTGCTTTTTGCACGTTATGTATTTATGTTGCAACGCCTCTGATCTCAATGAGGCGTACTAAACTTTTAAAAGTGTGTTTAGTAGCCATTTTATTGGTTGTTTTACTTCGCCGATAATTCTGCTACACAACACCGACGAAGGAGGGCGCTTTGATATTATATTAGGATTAGCATCAGCTGAAGTTGCTTTAGTTCAGTGACCAGTGACTATGCCTTCATCACTTGAATTTTCCTACAATAACTGATACAAAGGGACACTAATGCACATCAGAAAAATGCAAGGTGTTGTTATTTAATGACTGTCGGAGAGCGGGCTCGAACCCAGGACCTTCGGTTTCGTAGTCAACGTGCTAACTACCTCAGCCATATAACCAGATTTTTATTTTTATCTTTTTTGTAAAGAGAAGTAGCACTCAGGTAATTTATATTCCTTGCATTTATGCACATAAGTATGAAATTAACTCTTAGGCGAATTTCAAGTTTTAACTAAATTCTGGTGTTTAAATGCAATTTTAATTCATAGAATTAAAATATAGAAAAATACAAATAAGAGCTGTACGGAGAAGAGTTAGGGGATTAAGATATTTAAAAAAATTTTCCTCGTTATATTCAAGTGCTTAAAACATTTTATACCTTAAATGTAAGAGTTACATAGTTTCCGATGTCAATGCACTACAAAACCCTGTACACAGGAGGGGAACTGGAAATAAGTTACCGTGAATATTTGAAATATTGCTAGTGACTTATTCCGGACGTCAGGATTTTTTTTTTAAATTTTAACAACTGCAATTAGAGCGAAAATGCCTCCAAGCTCTTACAAGTGATTTGTACTTGATATATGGGGTCATATAGAAATATTATTGGATTATTTATCTAAATTTAGGTTGAAAGTTTTTATTGTGCCATTCTTATGTGTTTTTCCAAGTAAGACCAATTGTTTTTATATCATTTTATTTATACTAGAACATTATATTTATACGTTTAAATCACAATGGACCCAATGGGTCTCCGGGTGCCTTATGGAACCACCTTTCTTAACCTAACCTTCGTTTACAAAAACATATTTAGCACCCGTTTGAAAAAGGTTCATACTCTGCATCTTTATATTAAATTTCAAGAGCTTGAAAAATTTTTCCCTTGCAATATAAGAAATATATCTTTTATAGATTAGAAGTACAGTAGTATTCGGCGAAATCT
Source organism: Tachina grossa (assembly GCA_949987645.1). Classification (NCBI taxonomy): domain Eukaryota; kingdom Metazoa; phylum Arthropoda; class Insecta; order Diptera; family Tachinidae; genus Tachina; species Tachina grossa. The sequence continues at coordinate 25,599,308 of OX465277.1, read as the reverse complement.
TTAATTTGTGTGAATTTTTCATTCTATTTCAGAAAGGTTAGGTGAAGTTATTCTTTCTTTTCTTACATCTTTCTGAATGTCACACCTTTTCACAATGAATTGTCAATGTATCTTCTTTTAAAAACACAAACATTTTTAATATTAATTTGAAATTACATTTTCTCAAAACAAGTCCATAGTCTTAAATCCTATCAGCTCAAAAACAGGCAAAGGAAAGTAAATAAGAATATTAAACCGAAAGATGGAAGAAACATGCAGAAAATATAGAAACATTTCATTCTTTCACTTGAAAGCATCATGAACATCCAAATTGCAAAAATCCAAATGATTCTATAAATAGTAGCGATATTGGAAGGCAGGTAACTTTATGAAAATTGAAAATGAGTAATACAACGTTTTTGCTCAATAAGGTTTCCTTAAAGGCCCGTTTACTATTTCCTTTTACCCCTAGAATATTATGAGCTTAATGTAAAATAGGCAGTGAAATAGTGTTGCCATGTAAGCAAAAATATTTTAATTAATTTAATTATTATTTTTCGAACTTCATTTGTTTCTATATTTATTAATAGGCTAAAGTTCGTATCGCCTATTAAGCCAAATTACATGTGATAATTATTAAGGAACAAATAACACCAAAGTTAGTTGTAAATATTCTGACAACACATAGTTGAACGGAACAGCTAGCCGATGTCGAAGGCCACTAAGCCTTCATCATCAGCGTTCTTCTGTGTTCGGTCCACTGTGTGTGGTGTCAGTTGATGTAGATTTCTGCTTTATGTACGCATTTTTTTGCAAATGAAATATGTGAATTGTTTTGATTCATCGTATTTCAATTTGCTGAAAGATGTTTTGTAATGAAAGTTCACCTTACCATCTCTAAATTTACAACAGTCTTACCATTGTCGTTAGTTCTTTACTAATTATATACAATTATATTTATTTTAATTTTTGCCACAAGCCATTAACTATTAATTTAGTTAATTTAAAAAAAAGTTTCGTATACAGGGTGTTTTTTTAAGAGGTATAGAACTTTAAATTGAAATAAAACACAAAAAAATCGTTTTAATGTCCATCAATTTGGCTTTATTGGAAGGATAATTTTATGCCATTAATGTTCAAATATGATTTCGGGCATGTGGCCGCCGCGGCTGGCTCGAATAAAGCCAATTCTACAGGTCCAATTTTCAACCACTTTTTCGAGCATATGGGGCCGTATGTTGGCAATAACGCCACGAATGTTAGCTTCCAAGTCCCCTAACGTTTCTGGTTTGTTGGCGTAGACGAGCGACTTCACATATCCCCAAAGAAAATAATCCAATGGTGTCAAATCACACGATCTTGGTGGCCAATTGACAGGTCCATTCCGCGAAATTATGCGCTCATCGAATGTTTCCTTCAATAAATCGATTGTGACGTGCGCTGTGTGACATGTAGCGCCGTCTTGTTGGAACCACAACTCCTCCACATTCATGCCATCCAATTCGGGAACAAAATAGTCGGTTAGTCGGCTCCAATTGCTGTGCACGGTGGCGAATCGATTCATTCGGGTCCTCTTCAACACTTTGCTCTGCAGCGGCAATTGTTTCTTCGGTGCGCACTGTTCGACGTCTCTGCGGATGCGTATTATCACATAGAGTAAACGTAGTGCGAAAACGATCCATGGTTAACCGAATTAATTGCTCTGATGGACGATTATGTCGACCATAAAATGGACGGAGCTTGCGGTAAACTTCGCGAACTGAACCATTATTTTCGAAATAAATTTGCACGATTTGCAAGCGTTGTTCTTTTGTCAACCTGTTCATGATAAAATGGCAAACCAAACTAAATATTAATCACTTGACAGCTGACAAAATGGCCGCCAGTTAAAAAAGTGATGCCAACTTAAAGTTCTATACCTCAATAAAAAACACCCTTTATAAAGCGGAAATCTACATCAACTGACACCACACACAGTGGACCAAACACAGAAGAACGCTGATGATGAAGGTTAAGTGGCCTTCGAAAACGGCTAGCTGTTCCGTTCAATTATGTGTTGTTAGAATATTTTTGTTCATTAATAATTATCACATGTAATTTGGCTTAAAAAGCGATACGAACTTTAGCCTATTAATAAATATAGTAAAAAATATTTTAAGTTTTTCATATAAATATCAAAGAAATGAAAGACAACCATGCGTTTCGTTATCCAGGGAGTTTTTAAAACATTTTAGTAGAATTGAAAACGAAAATCTGTAGAGTTTTGGTTTATTATTGAAAGCTGTAGTTTTATGTATGTAAATCTGACAATCAATCTCGAAACATATTTCAGTGCAAAAATTATATAAACTCATACATATAATGTAAATATTGAAATGAAGTCTTAATAAACTGGTGAGTTTTTGAATTTTCCGCCTTTTTACTGAAAGGAATGCACTGCTGGCACTCACTATCCTACGCAATTGAACGACTGACGAAAAAATACAATCCTGATCTGATAAATTGTTATTTTCATAAACTCCATCATACTAGGATTTTGTTTTCTCAAAATTCGCTCGATTGTGTAGGATATTAAATTATGGGCTTAAGCATTATTTTCTGCTGAAAAAAAATCAATATTCAATCCAAGGTAAGCTCGGTAAATACTAAGGGCATTATTCATCATTTGCAATGGTAAAAAATTTGTCTATTGAATTTCGTTGAACGTTCTGGACGTCCAGTAGGGGTCGTCTCTACATCCTAAACAATTAAAAATTCACGATATGGTATTAAGCGATCGAAGATTGAAAGTGCGAGAGATTCTGTAAGCCATAAGTATTTCACTTGGCTCAATGATTTCAATTTTGAATGATTACTTGGGTATAAGAAAGTTTCGCGCAAGATGGGTGCTACTTTTTCTCACAATCAACTACAAACACAATCGAGTGACAACTTTCAGGAGTTTTTGGCAGTTTCGTACCCGAGAACGAAACATCAATCCATCACAACACACCACAGTCAAAGAAGTGGGTTAATCGTAGTGAATCGGGGTACATATCGAAAATGGTACATATATTTGGGTTTCCAATAAAGTCATGACGACCGCTTTTTGGGATTCACTCAGTATAATCTACATTGACTACGTACAAAAAAGGGTAAGACAATCAGTGGCGAATAGTATGCCAACTTACTGGGTCGGTTTACTGGTAAGGTTTGTAGAATACTACCGCATTTGGATCAGAAAAAAGAGTGCACATATGGGTAGTTGCCATGGCAAACTTCCATGAATTCGGCTACGAATTGCTCCGCTCTATTCTCCTGATTTAAGCCCTTTTACCGTTTCTTATTCCCGAACCTGAAGAGAAGGCTCGGCGGAAAAAGACTTGACTTTAACAATGAAATCATGGGTCTAATTACGAGTGTCGTATTTCGTCTACAACGACGACGATTTTGTACTAGATTAAAGAAAAAATGTTGCAACGTTCTTTAGTCTACGACAGAATCGTCGTAGTCGAAGTCGTAACACGACACCCGTAATAAAGCCTCATATCTCAAACCTTTACCTATTTTTATGACTTCTAAAAATCTTATTTTTAGGAAGGTAGAAACAAATTGGAGAAATGTTGTACAAAGTGTGTAGGAGACCACGCAAAAAAAATTATTTTTTATACAAAAACCTGTATTTTATTCCAAAAGTCACGAACTTATTCAAATGGATTCCAGTATATCAATATATGCATTGCTGCATACGAAGAGGCAGATAAGATGGCAAGGATGAGGTTATAACTGAATAACATCATACTGTAGAAAGTCAAACATTGCAAAAATTCGAAAACTAGCAAAACAACGAGATAAAAAACAATGCATATGACAAAATTCAAAACGAAACTAAGAATATAAGACTATAGATCAATAAAGACATTGTTAGAACTCTACTGTTGGAAGAGTTACTGAATTTCTCTGCTGAAATGCAAACAAGGAAAAGATAAGAGACTAAAAAGGATAACTCTTAGGAGATGGGCAAACATAATAACTGAGCGTATAGAGTTAAAGAGAGAGCGTACAGCTTACCGCATGATGAAACACTGAAAGTTACAGAATATCTCAAGAATTCAGATTGGTAAAACTTAAGAAAATACTTATATTAAGGAAACTTTGTTATAATCCAAGTTTTGTTTGTCTTGTTTCTTGTATATTTTTGAACTCCCAATATTTTTAAAGTAGAGCGCAAAACATAATTTGAAGCTAGCAGTTCTAGGCTAAATTTATTGAGTTCTTCAGCATTCGAATAAATTTACATGCATTATAGATTTTTCAAGGAATGAAACATATTAAAACAAAATTCTTTTGCACAATTTCTTTGGAAATTTATGTAGTCGATTCAAGGAATTACATATGGTAACATCCCTCTATTAAATGCAAGACTGCCTAACATTCAATGGTTGCATGTATTCGCAAATCCCTGTAAACGCAATATACTAGAAGCAATAAATCTCTATTATTAGGAAAAAAAATAGAATAGAAGAATGTAACTATATTCCATTCCATTGTATGAATATGAAAATACAATTCTACAGTAATATTGAAGTTGAACAGATACGAATGTTTAGAACGTAAAGATTTTTTTAACGAAAATAAAATTAGATAAATATACATATAATAAAAATTAAAATGAATAGAATATTTACATATAAAAAATAAAGTAGAGACATTTTAAAATTGCATTAATCATTTCGTTTTTTGAATTAAGTTCAACAAGTGTTAAATTTCTAATTGACCTAAATTTGAGGGTGGCGTTGGCTGAAGTAGTTAGAACGCTGTCTACAAAACTGAAGGTTTTGGGTTAGAGCCCGGTCACCGACAAAGTCATTATATAACAACACCAAGCATTTTTTTGATGTGCATTTGCATCCCTTTGTGTCAATTGTTGTCACTGGTCACTGAACTATACCGACTTCAGCGGATATCATTGCTAATTTAACATCAGAGCGCCCTCCTATTGTGTAACAGAATCATCGGCAAAGCAAAATAATCAATAAAATGGCTACTAAATACAGATTAGAAAATTTAATGCGCCTCATTGACATTAGAGACGCTACAACACTGCCTTAAAACGAATAACGTGCAAGAAATAGAGCTGTAAAAGAATGAAGCTTTCCTCTATCTCTTCCTTCACCACCTGTCTTCTCTATTAATATCCCTTTCCCAAAGAAGGTAAAACCTAGTAATAGTAATAGGCATTCACTGCCTTAGTGTTACTTTTTTTTATAAAAAATTATTATTTTCCTTAGTCAGTAAAAAATATTGTTTCCTTAAAATACATTAAAATTTATTATCAAAGAAGTAATGAGCCTTATCGTGATTGATGTATTTGGACTTAACTACGAAATTTTGGGCTAAATGAAAAAACGCCCAAAGCAAATATACCCAATGAAATAGAAACTAAAAAATTAGGACTTATACCAAAATTTTATGAAATAATTCCCAAATGAAATTACTCCCAGAACTGAAAATGAAAGAAACTTCAAGTATTAGTACTTATTTCATAATGAAATAATTCCCAGAGAAAAACATAAAATAATTCTCAATGTAAAAAATTCAAACTATATGAAATATGTCTCAACTGCATAAATATTTGAAGCGAAAGTCCGTGTGATAGGCTGAAGATTGGCAATCCAGAAATCATTGGTATTAGAAGTCAGTATAGACACATACCGTAGAAAAGGAAATCTTTCCGTTTGGCAAATATAGAAATGTTTGGAAGGCGAAGACGAGTTTTCGGACATACCGTAGAGAAGATGTCCTTGAGTAATGCAGAAATGCTTCGGTTTTGTATTGCACATACCACAGAGCAGAAATCTTTGAGGCCGGCAATGTAGAAAAATTTGTAACACTAAGCCAGTATTGGAAATAGAAGAAGAGAAAATCCTTGAGCCTGGTCTAAGGCCGGCAATCCAGAAAAGTTTCGAAAAGTCAAACCGGCATTGGACATCTATCAAAGGAGAAAATCCGTGAGACCTAGATTACATAAGACCTTCGGAAAGCAAAGTCGGGTTTTTACGTATCTCAGAGGAGAAAATTCTGGAGCCCAATCGAAGACTGGAAATACACTAAAGTTTGAATAGCGAAAGCCGGTCTTAGACTACCTCAGAAGAGAAAGTTCTTGAGACCAGCCGAAGTTTGGCAATGCAGAAAAACTTTGGAGAGCGAAGCCGATTCTAAACATACAGCAGAGAAGTAAATCTCGATTCACAAACTTCAACTTTTGTTGATCAACTTATAATTCTGCTGTGAGACAGACGGAGAAAGAAATACAAATATCCCTTATTCTTACAACTGAGTTACGATTTGATCTACAAAAGTTGAAGTGTGTGAACCGGCACTAAGTTCTTGAGCTCGGCAGAAGGCCAGAAATGCAGAAAGGATTCGGAAAACTAATCTGGTGATAAGACATTCTTGAAGCAAGAAACACAGAAATTAAAAAAGAAGAAATGTGTCTTAGGACAACCCGTTAAAACTTTGCTGCTAAGTTATATAAAACAAATTTCATGTGTGAATTAACAAATGCAAGAAAACTATATTATATTATGATGTCAAATACTATTGAAATATTACAAAATTTAAAATTTTAATTACAAAAAACAAAGGAAAGCAAATTGAGCAATCGTTCTCATTGTTTTTTTTTTTTTTGTTTCACTCACTTCAAACAACGAAACAAAACAAAATCGTTTCGTTTATTTTCGTACTCTGCTTTTAAGTACAGAGAAATAAAAACAAAAATATATTTATAATTGTAATAATGTTGATTATTTTGGTTACGAAAACCACGTCCTAACTCCTGCTATAAAAAAATTAAATAAATTCCAAAAAACTAAATATGTACCTCCCAAATTATTTCGTTATGGGAACTTACTAATTTTTTGGTTCTTTTTTTGTTGCACATTTTGTAAAAAGTGGTCAATGTCTAATTTATAACTTTTATATATTAAATATATTAACAAATTTATAGTAGAAATTTATGGCGAATATTTCAGTAACACATTTTAACCCCTGATCGAAACCCATATTTGTTTCAAACGAACAAACAAGATTTTTAAGGAGATAAGTTAAAATGTTCGATAAATAAAATTAAGTAAATTATATAAAAATATTAAAGAAATGTTATGCCTCATATGCAGTTTACACGGTTCACATTGAAAAAGAAACATACTTCAATCCACTTTTAAACAAAACACAGACATAATTCTATTATTCTTCTCTGACAAACTCGGTGGATAAGCGAGAGATACTGGCCAAGCGTTTATTTATTTGTTAAGCAAAATTTAATAAAATACTGCAGGGTGACCCGAAAGAAAGTTATTGTTTAGTGAATGGATTTAAAAAAGTGTATTATTTACAGAAACAATGTTTATTACTTACTTAAATAAAAAAGAAACTAAAAACTGTACTGCCGAAATGTGAATCCTCCTGTTGGAGTCACTCATTTAATTGAGTATTCAGATATCTTATGATGGCTCTTCGGGTTGACTGCGTAATGGCTGCCATTTCTTTATGAGCACTTCTTTTAAAAGGATAAGGTTAAGAAATTTTATTGGCCTAAGCTTTGGATTTGAGTTAAAACCAAAGGCAAAAGTCCACAGGGATTAAGTTAAGACCAGTCTTTTGGAGATCATTTTTCCAGGGAAATTAAGTCTCTAATTAGTATCGTGAGACAAAAATGTTTACACCAATTCAATTTTGTAGGGATGTAGCTTTAGATCTCTGTGTTAAACTCCGTGACGATCTATTGACATTTAAAGCACTTGCGTGGTTCCTAATGGAATGGTCAGACTTGCCACCAACAGGCTGTTTAACATTTTCCAAGTTTTCTACCTTTCTAATTATAATATTTCTCGCCCAGAGTTAAGTTTTTCCAATAATTTGTCGGTCTCTTTAAATTTTTTGATACATTTTCCAAGGAGAGGTCTAATTAGCGAATCTTTCAAGTGATAGAAACTAATTATATCACACACAATGCGCGGTCCTTCCCAGAGAAACTCTCTATAGCGACTGAATTCCCAACAGCCACGCTTCTCAGATTAGTTGCGTTAGATTCCGGAACTCTAATCAGATTTTTGCGTTGTCTTACTAAGGTAAACAAATACAAACTTTTTAATTTGATTTATAGTTTTTTTCACAACAACGTGGTGCATTGAATTTCCAAGAGCTAGGTAAGCTACGAAACACCCCTCAGGGCTCAAATTGTCACATCTGTGATCGTATCGACCACCGTACGAAAACAAATTAAGTAACACGTGAATCGTATAACCTGAATTGGATTTCAGTACGTTCACGTATGTCATAATCCGACGTTCACGGATGTGACGATTAGACCCCAGATTTTTTGCATTCACGTAGTGAACACATATCAACTTTCTTTACAAGTTGTCTTGTACATTAGAAAAATTTTTTACTTGCTCTCTCAACAATTCTCAATTTAACCTTAAAACTAAGAACTAGCAAAAGAACCACTCTCGTGAGCCGTTGTTTGGCTATGTGTGCTCTAAATCAATTTAAAATTTCACTCCTGCATTGTGCAGATAATAACAATTATAATAAATAAATAAAAAAATATTAATTTTAATTAAATGCCAAATAATATTTAAATATCACTGCTGCGGTTGGATTGCAGCACGTTCCATTCATTTATATAAATATGAAATACTTTTTTCCAAATATTAGAATTTTTTTGTGTTATGGCAATTAATTTCTTTTTAAACATAAAACTGGCAATAACCAATTGCCAGTTAAAGTATGTATTTAAATCCTATTTAATAGCATTTGTGATTTATAATTCAGAAAGTTTAGTTTTTATTGCATGAGACAAGCATATGTTTCAATCATTACAAACTGCATATTAAATTTTTCCAATAATATTTTAGTGTTGAATTATAATAAACGATTTTAATGGGTGATACATACTTATGTGTGAATGTGTTTTTTCTGTTTGCGTAAAAATAAAAATTTTTATTTGCTATTCTTATCATTTCAAAGGAAGCAAGAATTTGTATATCCGCCAGCATCGTGATATGCGGCTAAGCCACATACAAAGAGGTGAAAGGTCAAATCAATATGATGCTTGTGTATTGAATTTTTTTATACAAACATTTAAATATATGTAAGTATATGTGTGTAAGAAAGTGATTAATGTGCATTAAACCTTCAAGGCTGTTTTAATTGCTGACCCCAAAATAGTGAAAATTTCCATGCCTTCTTAAGCCCATTAATAGGTTGGGTTAGGTTTAGTTGCACAGGTTTCCAGTTTAAAGGTTAAAACCAGCACAATTGGGTCCTAGCTGGTACCTTTGTGTTACCTGGAACTGAGACCTGAAGATAGCTTATTTTTTACGATTCTCCATTGGGTTCAATACTTTTTTATCATTATAAAAATTGTACGGCTTTGGAAAGTTACTTATAAACATGAAATCTATTTCCTTTTCTTTCAAAAGACAAAATATTTTGTTATTATTCGGTATAGAAAAGAAAACTCCGCTAAATCAGCCCGTTTAAGCACACAGTCGGTGTTTATTAAAGATCTTATATTTATTTTTATTACTTTCTCAAATTCATTTATTTTTTATTCGTCTCTTTTCAGTACCTACTTTTAATCTTATTTGTAAGTACTGTACTCACAGAGGAACAAATTGCAAAAAATGCTGATAAGAAAATTGAGGACAAAAACGAACTTAAAAAATCGATTGAAGAGCCGAAAAGTAAGACCGAGAAAAGAGATTCATCTGATCAGACAGGTAAGAGAGAGAGAGCATTGATTTACTCAGAATGAGTAATGAAAGTAATGGTATGTCTTGTTAGGCTCATTTAGTTTAAACCCAAATGACGAACCTTTCAAGCCTATAATTAATAGTCCAGCACCATTTGCAGCTGCAGCCTCAGATGCGCAACGGGTAAGTCATTGTACATATGTATAAATATGTTTATCCTTTTTAGTTGCTCATTTTTAAATTTCCACAAAATTGTTTAAAATAGTTTTAAAAAATCTAGCGAGCCTGGTGTTATTAACAAGATCATACATATGCAGTAATTTTTTCTCAACCCGAATTTGTATCGTAGTAAGACACGAAAAAACATGCAAAGTTTGTGGGAGTAGGTTGCATAGAAATACATGAAGTATGAAGGGTCTCATTTTGTATTTTATACAATAAGTGCTTTAATTAAATTTTAATGGGGATGACTCCATCCACTTTTTTAGACGCGTGACTGTGACATTACCAGTGTCCAAAGTTTCGTTAGAACCAGTCTTCTGGAAGAATATATGTTAAATATTAATGAATTTTGTTATCACACAAAATTTCTTAGAGCAAGCAGGTTTCACGCTCGTACCCCCACCAGTATCTCCAAAGAGACACCAGTCTGAATTGGCACTAAAAACCGCCTACACAATTTCTGGTCCTGAAAATATCAACCGAACTACAAAACCAACGATGAGCAAGTATACCTCTCATCATTAAGGCAGTATGTGTCATATCTATCATCCCCCATCTAAGTAACTCTCACTATGCTTTTCTACACCAAATACCTCTCCAGTTTAAAGTAACTGCACCAAACTGTACATGGTACTCTCGATGTCTTCGAATCAAAGAACTAATAGCGCCCTGACAATTATACTTGTCCGCCTTAATCTTCTACAGCTGCCATTTTATGATCTGTGCATCAAACACATAGATATTCTCTGAGATAAAATAAAGTTTTCGAAGTTAACAAATGACGGATTTTTAAATCAAATTTCGAACCTACTGCTCTTCCGAAACTGTTTAAAAAATAATTATTCTTCGAAATTCGCTGTGTGCGTATAGTCTATTCCACCCTGAATGGCGCTTTCATCTATCAATTAACATCATGTACTTAAACGAAGTACAACATGCTAAAAGAGCATAAGTGTAATCCGAAACGGGTAGGGTTAATACCTATTGCCACTATTTTCAATTTTAATGAATTCTTAAAAAAGAGAAGCTTGTTTGTTTCAAAAATTAAAATTTAACAAACTGGAACTTAAATTTGTACGTTTTCATGTTTTTTAAATTGCGCTTTATTTCATTAAGACTTTTTTAAAGATACTTTTGTTATATCTCAGACTTTAAGAAGTAAGTTCTTATTATTATATTACCTCAAAACGATTTTATTTTATGCTTCTTTATGTTTTAAACAATGCGTCTTATAAATCAGTGGAAACGAAAACATTCTATGAAATTAATAATATTAATTTTGTTCCAACTCGTTATTTTTATCATTATTATCGTTATTAATGCTGCTTGTTGTTAATATTATTTCTATTAAACCTAATTCAATCATAAATTTCAGTAGAAATTGATTTTCTCTTGAAATATAAGTGGTTTTATCAATCATAATTTAAATGAAAGTGAAAAAAGTAAAGAAAGTAAAAGCTGAAGTACAAATTTTTTTCTCATAGTAAAATTTAAAAATGTATTTTATTAAGCACTAATTTTTTTTTTAAACATGCTGCCGTTTTAGCTTCATTTGTATTTAATAGCCAGCCACTCACAACAAGTCAAGGAATGAAATTAGTAAAACGTTTGTAGATAACTCATTTCAATTTGCCTTGAGCATTACGAAAGAGATGAGGCAGCTCAATAAAAATGTATTTGCAGGTTTATATTATAATAGAAGTGAATTTAGAGAGTTCTCACTATTAAGAATTTGAGGAGTCTTATTTCCTCAATATATATATAGTGAGTTGTACAGCATTGAGCCGCCATTTAGATGAGTGAGAATTTTTTTCCTAAAGCACACCATGCAACTAAAAAATCGCTTTGCAGTTGGTGATTGATTGCCCTTGTCGCCTCATTTTAAAAGAAGCCAGGACCGATAGATTATCATTGTGGATGTAGCACTGCTGGAAGGACCCATCTAAGAAATAAGCTATAATTGCGATGGTACAGCGCTCGATGTTGACAATAGGCATTCTCATATTTAAAGAATTAGTAACCAATGAATCAACAGGCTATAAATTTCTCCAGTGATGATTTGCAGATAAAGCGTTGCTTAGAGGGTCTCACTCAGAATATTTTGACGTCTTTGGTCACAGATTAAAGAAAAACTGTTGAAGTATTCTTTAATCTTTAACGAAACGGCGTAGTCGAAGTCGAAATACGCCAACCACGATAAACGGGATTGTTAAATGAATGGTTTTAAGCTGATTGCTAACTCACTGATGGAAGGTAGGGCAAAACTATTTATTTCTTACAAAACTTGGATATTTTCAGGTAAGATTTTCCCTTAAGTACATGTGGCTGCAACTGTTACGTACAATGGGAAATAAGCTCATTTTATGCCGTATTGTGCGACGACTTTGGGACGACGCACTGTGGGGTTTTTGATGCCAAAAATGGGAATTAATTGCAAAATTAAATTTAGGAGAACCGAATAAATTCTCGTAGTCGGTAAAAGTACACAACATTCCACATCACTAGTGTAAAAATTTTGTTTTTGACAACTACCGTTATGCCACTATACAATTTTGAAGTTTGAGCTATTTGACGTTTTCTTCGCGTGCAATATAAATTTCAATTTTTGGTGTTTTAAAAATTAGTTTTGAGTGTTTTCTAAAGTGATAATTAAAAATATTTTAATGAAATCTTCAACCTTATGTTAGTAAGATTAATTTATGTTTTTTGTTGTTATGTGTGATTTGTGTTATTATTTTTAATTAGTTTTCACGCGTAAGTCTATAAATTAATGAATTTCGGGAAATATGTCGATAAATAGTTATGAATAAAGCCAAATTAAGAAAACAACCTTATTTTTTTTTAAATACACATAAACGCTTTTGAAAATATTTATAAAACATTTGTCTGCACTTTTTTGCACATTTTAAAATAAAATTTAACTATATTGTTGCACTTTTTTAAAAATTAGTGTTATTATTGCTTTTGTTTTCATGACAGCTTACATTTAATTTTAATGCATATATTAATAATTTATTTACATATGTATGTATTCATAAAGACGGATTAAAAAAGATAAAAAGTAGCAACTTCGACAATGTCGAGCCCTTACAGCGAAAATAACGTAACTGACATATTTTTCAAAATTGACTTTTTGTTGCGGCATCGATCGCGTCATCTAGTAAAACATAAATTTGAAAATAATAATGGTAACATTACAGTTTAATATGTTAAAAATGTGGTCGACAAAATTAACGTAACTAAACCGAAAAATTATATGCTTATATTTGATTCAAGTCTCGATAGTGAAGAATATGCCAGTGATGATGATAATGATATTTATACCAATTATACAGATGATGATGGTTATTGTTAAGACTTAAATATGTAATAGAGCTGTTCAAATATGTATTCTTATTCGCTTTTTTAACCTATTTCCAATAAACTTGCATTAAATAATGAACTAACAACAGTAACAAAAATAATAATAATAATTTGAAACCTCTTACTATCATAGGTTTCTAGATAGCAGATTTTTTAAATTATTATTTATGGGACGTACCCGTTCCCGCAGTCCTATTCCGCTAATTTTTTATTGACCAAAAAAATTTAAAATTATTAACAGGGAAACACACCAGGAATTAATTCCCATTTTAGCCATCGAAAACCCCACTGTGCGACGTGCAAATATGATCTATTGGACGAATGCAACAAATTTTCACAATTCACAGTTGTTGCTCTCACACTAGTGTGTATATTCACAATAAAATGGCGACAAACATATCGCTCATTTACTTCAACACACATCGCTCATTTACTTCAATATTGTCACAACTCAAAAAAATGCATTTTTTGAGCTAATGATGCAAAATAATTCACATTTCGTATTTTAACTTGTTTAAAAATTTCACTTCGTGAGAGAAGAATATTTTTTCATGTCATCATTGCGTTGTATGTAAATTGAAAACTTTGAACTCGTTTTCCGCAAAACTAGTTTTTTTGAGTTGTGACACTATTGAAGTAAATGAGCGATATAATTTATATATGCTGGTGAATAGTGGCATTGAAAGACTTTGTCTAAGCCAAGTTCATGAAATTTTTAAATATTTTCCAGTTTTATCTCGCTTAACTTGAGAGTCTAATTGTGCTCAGTTAATAACCCCACTAGAAGTCTACAGGTGCTTCCAATTAGACTTAGAAGTTTTGCAAGTTTTCGTTTTATGTCAACCTTTCTCTGCTTTAACTTCATCCTAGAGTATGTGATGCCTTTCACGTGTTGAATTGGTATTCGAACCTGTACCATTTCCTTAAACGGTAATTGCACCCTCCTCTGGGCAGTGTATCTGCCATTTCGTTACCTTCAATGCCCATATGACAGCGGACCCAAAAAATATGTACTTGTCTACCAGCAAACAATGTATTTAGGGTATTATTGCACACAAGCACAGCCGACAAATAGTTACAAATTGCCTTAATTGCTTCTTGACTGTCAATATCAATATTCACATGCCCGTTCATTGAGGAAACAACATATTTTATTTTTCCCATTCTTCGGCTCATTAATGAACAGCATGTTCTATATATATTCTGTGATGATTAAAGTTTATCCCTAAGCTACTAAACAGTATTATCAGACGGTGCTACTTCACTGTGATTTATTCGACGATATTCGTGTTGTATTTACACAACTGCGTCTCACACTGCCTTATCGTGGTTGATGTATTTTGACTTCGACTACGATACTTTGGTCCTAAATTAAAGAAAAAACGGTTAAAGTGTTCTTTAATATATTACAAAAACGTCGTAGTCATAGTAAAAGTCAAAATACGCCAAGCACGATAAAGGTTTAAGTTACTTTAGTTAACAGTAAAACATTATAAAAGTTGTAATGAATTCACGTTTCTAGAATATATGTCTTCTGACAAATCCGTTGACAAAAGTCCGAGATTGGTCGGAAGGTTGCCATACTGACTTAAAGAAAATCATAGGGCATTGGAAATATTTTTGATTTATGCAAAACAGCAAATGCTTTAGATGTAATCTAGACCGATCGCCACATCTGAACGTACATAACTCCTGGATTCTGTAACTTTTTGCAAACCGAAAATCGTAATATTTAACGATAATGTTATTCTGTAATTTCTTTTTTACGATAGTCTCCCGCTTTATCTTATTCACTATTTAATTCAATATTATGTGGTGTCTCTGTATAGAAAATGTAAAAACAAGCGAAAACCATAAAGAATATTTAAGAAAATCTCAACAGATTAGATCTTGTGACTTATTTTTTTTTCTCCAACCGACACCGAATATAAAATATGTTACTGTTAACGAAATTTTCGTTATATTTATTATAACGATACGATTATCGTAATAACAGTTACTGAATCCAGGTACAGATCCCGTGTATCATCAATCGAAAATTTTTCAAGCAGTGAGTCTCCCTACTAATTATAAAATTTTCCATAAATTTCTCAAGTGTTTAATATTTTTTAATGATTTATTTTTAATTCATAAGGGTCAATCACTACACATATAAATATGCAAGTTAAAAGGATAATACAAAACTCAAATAGTTTTTTACTTGATTTACATACATATTTATGTATTTTTCTATAATCAAAACAAGCGTTCAATGCAAAATGTAAATTCGCTTGTCAATTTATGTATACAAAATAAAAAGATTATCTCTATAAAAAGGATATTGCTTGACATTTGTAAAGAGAAAATAAATCGAAAATGCATGACTTCTGATTAAATTGTATTTTAAATTATTCATATAAATTCAATTCATTGATAATTTGCTGACTGGCTCAATGGCTGCTTGATGGAAGCACTTTTTATTATTTATTGAAATTCATTAGCTAATGCATTGTAATACCAATAATGAAGTTTATTTTATTTTTTGTTTCTTCTTGTAAATTCATGCGGGCTTTTAATTGTTAATGACATTAATATTTTATTCTTTAAGGGGTATTTAATATAATTTGGTTAATTTTTTAATAAAGGCAAATGCGTGAAATGCAGTTGAATGAAAATAAAATTTCATTGAAATTTCTGTCAAATAGAAAAGAGATTAAATGCAATTGTGCATACATATCTGTGGACCTTTGACAAAAGAACTTAACTCGAGTTATGAAAATTTGCTGGATTTTTTATTATGCGACAATTTTTTCAAGGCGCATCTTTTGGTCTTATCGGCGCGATTCTACGCTTCTTAGTTCGAGAAATACTATATGCGAAAAATCAACATATCTCTATATTTTACTGGTTTGCTTTTGACAAAACAACTTAATGTAAATATGATAAAAAATTAATAAAGATTCGAAAAATAAAGTTTAACGGACTTTTGACAAAACGTCCTATTTCATCTTAGTACTCATTTTTTTTTTAAATTATTTTCACAAAACAACATATTTCGAAATAATTTTCTTTATCAAAAGCTAAGTTGTGAAAAGGAAGTATTTATATCGAAGTAAGTTGATTTTGCGTATTATATTTCATTGCGACAACACATCTTATATTGAAATAAGTGCTTTTATAAAATTTTAAAACTAAAAAATTTAGAGAAGAGTTGAATTTATTTCTAAAAGATCGTTTGAATAAACAACTTACTTCATGTATTATTTGTTTCTTCTTACAATAAATCACTTGACAAAATATTTGAATAAATCCAAAACACGAAAAAAAAATTTATATATTACAACATTTTTACTTTTCCTTAAATGTGTACCCCAAAAACGTTGTTCAGCATTTTATAAGTATTTTCGCTCTCCTGAAAAATTATAAAAATTGACATATGTGCTTTTGTCAAAAGTCCACAGATATATATGATTAATGAAAAAATTTAATGTAATGTTTTACAACACATTTGTTCGTCGATTTTATACCAGCATAACATTAAATATGTAAAGCATTTACTCTTCCCAATTTGGCAAATGATTATGATGACTATTTAAGCAAGAAAACCTAACAAAACTTTGGAAATGATAGTGAAGCATATAAAATAAAGCTTAATATTATTCACTATCATATATAATCGTACGAGTTTTGAAAAAACCACAACTCTGTACCTGGATTCAGTAACTTTATGAGAACCGAAAATCGTAATATTAAGCGACACAATTAATCGTTTACGGCAACGATAATGTGATTCTGTAATTTATTTTTTACGATAGTGTGCATCTGCGTTTTACTCGCCATTTAATTGTATGCATATCATGTGGCATCCATGCTTACAAAATGTCAAAATAAGCGAAAAGCACAAAGAAGAATTAAATAAATAATCTAAACAAATAAAAGTTTGTGATTTGAATTTTGTTACTTCAACCGACAGCGAATATCGTTAATATATGTCGATAAATTTTCGTTATATTTGTTATAGCGATACGATTATCTTAATAAAAGTTACTGAATCCAGGTACTGGTCTATTGAATTGTTATTATCTTTTGAGAAATTCCATCAGCTGCACCATTATAGGTTTGTATTTTCTTAAAAATAATTTGATTATATCGAACCATAACCGCCAAAAAAGTTTAACCGACACATTTTTTGGACCTCGATTTTTCGTTGAAAATCAATTATTACCGATTGGAAATAATCCATTTAGGTCAAAAAATTAAGTTCGAAATATATGTCGCTTAAGATTTTTTTGGAATTATGGCACGATATAGAATAGTGAATACCAGACTTATGCCCTAATTCTGTTCAACGATTGTATCGTCTTGTCTATGGACGAAAAAAACCCGCAGTTGTGATTCTTTAGAACAATTATTATTTATTGTCTATGCTAGAAGGTTCGTGTATTTGCTTTATGATTTTGTTCCAAAAATTATATCCAACACATATTTTTTATTTATTTTTCAAACTACTGCCAAACACTTTTGTTTGATTTTTATGTTTTAAGAACATGGTAATAATATTTTTAATTTTCATTATCAAAGACAACAACCATTTTTGAACAAAATATTTTAGAGAATTCAAACACAAGAACTCAGAAGTATTTTTAAACAAAAACGTCCTAAATCTTCTTGCTCAATTAGGGCACTAAGTTGACTCAATTTTCTATAAAATTTATTTTCTTACATTGCTGGAAATGTCATATGGTTGTCACATCTGAAAACTCTACTGTTATATGTGCTAAAATTGACTTGCCATATTATGGCAATTTTACTGAAGCCATAATAATGTTTAACATTCGTTTAATACACCTTGAACTGAAGCAAGTGTAAAAATATATATGTATTTAAAGCCTAAAAAATTGTTGCCACAATTTCTATCGGCATGATAGCATATTTATATGCTATTTTCGACAAACTAAATCTCTTTTTAAATCCTTAAATAAAATTTAAAATCACTAAACATGTGCACATACACCTACATATGTTGTCATTTCTTTTAAATAAAATTTGTTACTTACTTTGTTGCTCTTATCGGCATCTCTCTTCAAATTCACATCAAACTATATTCACCTTCAGTCTCCGATGAGCACAGATACATAGGTATGTCACCGATATGTCTTGATTCGTTTTCTGTAAAATACAAAAACATAATTTGTTAATCACAAACATTGCAAGTGTTTTTTCGTCTTTTAGTTTTGTTTATATTTTTATTAAAAATATGGAATGACTCTTTTAGAAATTATTTCATAAAATCTTTTGATTCGAAAGTGATCGAATGCCATCATAAGGTATCGAATTTAAGTTTTGTTCGATATTTCATTTGATAGCAACAGTGGCTATTAGATTTCTGAAACATCTTTAAAAAGAAGACTTTTCCAAATGCAAAAAGAGTTACAATTCGCTTTTCCCTTGTCTGCGAAAAACTTTGCAAAGAAAACTTTGCGTGGAAAAAAACAAAAAAACTGCTCATAAAAAATTATTTAGTATTTTTATATATTTTGAGGGGCGGGCGGGGGGGGGAGGCGGGGTGTTAACCATACGTCTATGCCTGATATATTTTTATATCATGACTTGATAATGTTTGTCAAGTTGTTACGTTTTACCATCTCGAAAGTCTCATCGGCACCAGTTAAGAAAATATGGCTCTACAAAATTAATAAAGTTTTTGATTAATTGAAATAGAAGTTTATTAGTTGCACTACGGGATATTTAGCATTAAATAACACAGGGAAATTCTGTTTTTCCGACGCAAACTAAAAAAGTCAGTGGATCAAAATTTCAATAAATAATGTAACTAAAATGTTTGCGTTTGTTTTTTAAGATTTTGTTTTATTTGAAGTGCACAATGATTTATTTATTTAATACACTTGCTTAGTCAAAATAAAATGTTGTTGTTTTCTGTGAATTACTGAAATTTTGAGAGAGTTCTGAAAAAATGTCTATGTCTTTGTTCTATGGTGTCTATCCTTTAATTTGTTATATACGAGTATTTTGTCGTGTTTTATCTCATTCTATAAGGGATCGAATTATTTCAATGAAGAAACTTGTTTTTCTTTTTCAATAAGGCAATTCAAATTCATATTAATAAAGCAAGTGCTACGTCCACATGAACCCAACTTGCAAACAAATTACATAAGGAATTCTCTCTTGGTGTTTGAAAAAGTACTAATAAACCTTCACTATTATATTAAGCAAAATGGTTAAAATTATGGCTTCAGATATCGGAATCAAAATAAAAAATTTGGCATAAATTAAAAACTGCTCAATTTATAGAAAAACTTATTTTTTAAGCAAAAAACTGCAAAACTGATCTAGTCTTAAAAAAAACTGCTAAAAACAAGTAAAAACTGCACATTTGGCAACGCTGCTTAGAGCTTGTAATGACGAGTACACACTAAAGGGTTGCATTTGTATACTCGTTTGTATAGCCAAAACAAATATACCATGGTATGTACCATATAATTGTAGTGTGAGCGACAGAACTAGTATAAGAGTTATTGTGTGTGCGTGCTTTTCCAAATTAAAATACAATTGAAAACAAATAATTGCTTATTGTATTGCTGCTGAGCAACTGTTTGATCTGTTTTTGCTCAAAAAATACATATTGTAATACAAATATATGAAAAAAACCACTATTGAAACAAATACATGATGTGCAGATGTATATGCGGACGATCGTTATGTTTTTTTGTGGCGCAGCCAAAGTATAGAGAGAGAAAGAGACAATTTTGCTCTGAGAGTAATTACAAATGCATGTGTTTCATGTACATGTATCATTTACTTACATATGTATGTAGTTATGTGCAATTTTGCTTTCATTCATTCTTTCATCAGCCAATTACATTTTTTCTCAACACATCATAAGGCACTTATGGTAAAACCAGTTTTATGTATCTTATTTGCCTTAGAAAAACAAAAAAAAAATAAATGTGTTGTTTTCATTTGCTCATTGCCCAACCATACAATAATTGCTTAAAAAATCAACATTTACAACTAGTAACAGAAAACGATAAATAACATATTTGTTCATACCAGAACCAAAAAACACGCAAAACTAGTGCAAACAGATGTATCTGTGCAATGCTATAGTACACACTATAGCATTTTTTGTCATTGCAATAGTGTGTACTAGTGGCAACGATGTATGGTTTTGCTTTCCATATAAAAACATAATGTTAACAGCGTTTCATGCATTTTGAAAATGACACCACAAGAAATAATGCCAGATGTTTACTCAGCAGGGTTGTCAGAGCTTTTTCGACCTATTTCGCCAAGTTAATTTGAAAAAATCGTTAAAAGTTGTCAAAATTAATTTTATCAAGTTTTTAGGGTTCCGTACACAAAAGGTGAAAAGGAACACTATTGTTTTCGCTACGATGTCCGTCTGTCCATCACAGGCTGTTTCCTTGATATAATTCGTAAAATCTAATAGACCTGAAATTTTGACAAAATATGTACAACTTTGGCCGCTACAGCAACAACAGTTAACAATTAAAGGGTGTTCCAAACCGAGAAAATGGTAAAATTTCCATGTAATATACATGCAATTTTATATAGACACTTGAAATTTGCAAAGTTAGTGCATTTTTATATAGACAACAAAAATTAGCACTAACATTTAAACAATCAAAATTAAAGGGTATTCTATCAGTTAATGTAATTTTGACAACTTGCTGTATCTTGGAAAATGTAATAGGCAAACTCTTGAAATTTTCAAATATGCTAAAAATAAAAAATTCCAAAATTAAAAAATTCAACAAAACGAAAAAATCGTCAAAATAAAAAAAATAAAAAAAAAACACCAAAATCCAAAAAAAAACGCCAAGACGAAAAAAAAACGCCACACTAAAAAAAATCTCTAAAGCTTAAATAAATCGCTAAAAACCGAAAAAATCGCCAATATGAAAAAAAAAACGCCAAACTAAAAAAAGTCTCTAAAGCTTAAATGAATCGCTTAAAACCGAAAAAATCGCCAAAATTAAAAAAACGACAAAAACCCACAAAAAAGTGCCTATAAGAAAAAGCGCCAAAAGTAAACAAAATCGCCAAAAACCGAAAAAATTTTTTCCGGGTACTTACAAAAAATTTCTACATCAGGTAAGATATTCGATTATATAAACTCCGTATAGTGTTACATATGTCTTGTGCGAGTCAAGGTCACACTGAATTTATCCTAATATATATTTCATAATAAATTTGTTTTTATATAATGCTTTTTTACCAGACTGCCAACAAGGATTATGTTTTTATAAAATAATAGTACGAAAAAAAATTTTGCAAAAAATCGCCAAAAGTACAAATTAAATCGTCAAGTATTATTGCTTGTAAATTTTTCTCACCCAATTCAAAACACTTTAATATAAGAAAAATCATTAAAATTATATATCATAATTATAAACATTTTGAAGTTCAATAAAAAAAGACCCAAATATCACCAACATATTGTTACGAAAATAGCCGTCAACAATGTTAAGCAACATTACACAAAAATATTCCAACAGGGTTAATGTAAATGCTACGCGAAAATATTCCTACAGGGTCAAAGCAAAGAATAGTCTAGAAAGTAGCCAACAACTAAATAAGCATGCCTAGCTTGACTAAACAAGCAAAAGCAACAACAACAAAAAAAGCGTCTGCTTATTATGAAGATTCACATATTTGTACACATACATACATGCCAATTCAAACGAAAAGCAAAAGATAAACAACCACCGTGTGTTGCTTAGTTAATGATGTACACACGTACGCATATACACATGTATGTACATAGTTACCACATGAACTTAATTAGGCAGCATATAAGATGATAATGATCGTCTAGACATTGCTTGAAACTTCTAGTGGAATTTCTGTGAAATATAAATAGAGGTGACGCATCCAATGAGTTAGTGAGTTGCAGTTGTAAGTCAATCGCGAACAGTTATAGTTAGTGCTAATCAGAAAGTAGTGAAGTTAAGAACTCGTTAGTCAGTTGATAATTAAGTTGTGAATTAATAATAGTCTGTCGTGGAATTGAGATTATTGTGGAGTCTATCGTGTCGACTGGAGTAAAGGGAACAGCGCAGCGAATAGACGTGTATAAGGGTGTAAGTAAAGCCAGTGAGTCTTTATTGGTGTATCAACTGTAAGTGTCGGCAGAGTGAGTGCCGTGTGTGACGAGCAGCAGACAAAGAGGTATTGGTGTATCAACTGTGAGTGACGGCAGAGTGAGTCTCGTAAGTGACGAGCAGTAGACAAAGAGGTGTCACGTGATTACTTGCGCAGCCAGCTAAGAAACGTGCGTAAACTACAGCGAGGAAGGCGTAGTGGTAACCAGTTGTGAATATCTGTGTGTAATTTATTAGTTTAAGTTGTATTAGTGTATTTAAGCTCTTGAGTAATTTAGTATAAGTGTATTTGTAAATAAAACTTGTATCATTCTTAACCCTAATTACTACACTCGGCTCTTGTATTCATTTGCAAATCTTCGGATCTACGGAAAAGCGTTTTTATAGAGAGAAAAACGTAACAATATTTATTTATATCACCACGTCGCCAAGTCAAAAATTTTGATGCCAAACAAGTTTTCGTTTACACACTTACATTTATTTATTGTGTCTTCAAAAATGAACTAACATTAAGTCTAGGTATAATTATTAGGTCCAACCAGTGTCGGACATAAACTTCGTTATAGTGATTACTAATATATAAGAGACGTATTAAACACAAAACCTCGAGTCCCATCCTAATCCCCTTGCTAGTAAAATCTTGAACTATACCGGACACTTCCCTTTACGGCTCTAATACGCAATACTCCAAAGGAAACTTCTTGAAAATATTTTTGTGCCAAACAAGTTGAAAAATTGACACGTTTGGCAAGAAAACGACACATCTGATAGCCTTGTACTCATCTTAAGATATCAATAGATTTTTAAGAGAGAGAGAGAGAGAGAGAGAGAAACTCATAAGGCTGTTGGTTATCCAGCAAACATTTGAGGGTTAAATTAAATTTATTTAATTTACTTTCTGACAGTGTTTTATGTACATGCATGAATTTGTGTACTTTTATGTACTTTTACATAAATAAATATTGGTTATAAAAAGTTTTTATGCCCAAGAAATCCATAAATTGTTTTCAACTAAATCAATTAACTAAAACATAAATAATAAACATAAAGAAAGAAAAATATTTGAAAAAATTTATTTATAACCCTTTCTAAAGACTCTTAAGTGTTAAATTTATGTTTCTAACTTGTTTGCCTATTTTATTCAACATAACATATAAAATAATATGCCTCATTCATGGCTCTATTAAAAAATGTTAAAGTTAAAAGTTACAAGTTGCTTTCAAATACTGCTTTATGAAAAGATTTAAGATTTTTATCTTATTAGCGGTTAAAAAAAAGAAAATCAAAAAGGCAGCTCTGTGAAATAAATAAAGAAATATGAAAAGTTAAACTTTTAACAAAAAAAAAAAAAAAAAAAAATGTTTAAAACTTTGTTGAAAATGCTCATTTGATTTTTTAAGGCCATTTTTTCATTCATATTTTTTTAAGTGTTAACAATATTTTTGTAATAAAACTGAAATGAAAAGAATACTAAGCAAACAAATTTATCCTTTATATTTTTGTGGCCAAAAAAAAGCCCCCAGAAAGAAGAAAAACTGTGTAAATTTTTTCCCTTCTGCTTTCAACTTACTTTGATTGTTACTGTAATAAATTGCAGCAATTCATTCAGGACTTCTTCCTTTTGGCTTTTATTTTCCATTTATTCATTTAGATTGCTGAAGATGAAAAAGTTTTTTTTTTTTTATAAAAAAAGAAAACATTTTTATTTAAAATTTTAATTTTTTTTGTATTTTCGAAATGTTACTGCAAGCAAACGATTGTTGGCAACAATGAGCAACAAATTTCATAAAGAACGCGGGTTTTACAGGCTGCCAGCTTCATGTGAGACTGGCTCATTGGGGTGCTGATGGGTCCAATTGTTGAATAAAGCAGGCAGGATAAGGAGATTTTGTTTAAATGCATGCATGAGGAATAGAAAACAATAAGCACAAAAAACAACAGATTGCTATGAAATTTTATAATTGATTAGAAAAATGAACTCGTAACCCATGAAAGCATGAGCAGCATGACAGGCAAAATACAAAGACAAACGTTTGAAATAATTTAGCAATTTATTCAACTGATATTTCTAGTTTGCTTTCCAAAGAGCTGTCTTTACTTTCATTAAAGTGAGTAAGGAACATCAATTAAAAATAATTGATTTTCTTTCACAACCTGCAGAATTTTATATTGAGCTGTCTCCACAGACAATTACACTGTCCAAGCAGACTTATTTAAAAGTCCAGTTAGAGCTAAGAAACCAAAATTTAGTTCTACATTAAATTTAAAAGACATTGGCATTTCTTTATCGATGCATTTATTTATGTAGTCTATGAGAAACTTTTTATTGTTTTAATAAAGTCATTGGCAAGTTTGCTCTGCGACTAGAGAACTATAACTTTATTTTATTTATCCTTTTTATTTAAAAAAAACAAGCAACATAAACGTACTTCGTTTCATCTTCAACAATTCTTGTACCATCTATCTTACTACTACTTTTTCCTACATTTCCCGAAAGATTTGTGTAATGAATTTAAACGGAAAACTGACAAAGTGAAAAACTTGAAATTGAGTCAATAAAAATATGTCTTTAGTATTACTCTCTATCAAAATATACTTGTACAGTGCCGTCATAATAATTCATTATTGTAAATTACATTTAAGCAAAGTAGCCCAGCAAAAAATTACACATTACCATCAGAACTACTTGCCATATAATGACTTACTTTTCTGATTGCCAATTTTCATTACTGGCTTACAAATCACATTACCTAAAATTTAAAAAAAATGACGTGCAAGTTGCTAAATGAAGAGAATGATTTTTTTAGATTAAATAGATTACGTGAACAAGTTTCCAAATAAAATAAGTAAGTACTTCTCAATAATCGATTATTTTAGTCTCACGCCTTGTTAAAATCATTAAGTTGGTAATCCAGTAGGGAAGTGCTTCCACCAAAAATGCTTAATTCCAAACTCGATTTCCTTTTTTGAAATTTTTTGCTGGGAGTGGATGGTTTTCTTTGATTTTCGAACAGTCAAATTCAGGAAAAAGTCCATTTTTTATAAATAATATTTTGAACTAAATAAGCAATTGGAATATTTTTAAATCATAAATATTTACACTTCCACAAAAACTCCTAAGTGAGGTTAAATATTGTTAAGAATAATAAATAAAGCCATGTCCAATGAAATGCTACCTGTTAAATAAGTACCAACAACTCCCAATTGTTGGCACTCAAATCAAATTACTCTCATGCCAATAAATTAAATTAGTCCCGTAGAAATAAAAATCAGAATATATAAAAGAAGTCCCAATATGTCAGTACTGGCCTATAAAGTATAAAAAAAATTATGCGGAAAATCTTCAATGATAGTAGAATTACTAAATGCTTTAGAAGAATAAGCTAAATTTGTATATACCTCGAAGCAAGGAGAGAAATACAGAAACTTTTTATAAAGCGAAGTCAGTTTTTAACAAATTCAGCGGAGAAGATTTTTTGCTAAAAACAAAGCCTATTTACACCCTCCCAGAGGATGATAATACAGGAAGACTTTAGACAATGAATTCAGTTTCGGATATACCTCACAGAAGAAAACCCTTGAGCTCGACCGAATGGCAGAAAAACAAAAATGATTTGGAAAGTGAAGACAGTTTTAAGAGGGAAACGTTCGTGCGATTGGCCAAAGGTTGGTAATAAATAAACGTTTACAAAAGCAAAACCAGCTCTGGACATATCTCAGAGAAGAGATCCCTTGAATTCAGCTAAAGGCCTGAAATAAAGAAACGTTTCAAACGGAAAAGCAAGTTTTAAGCAAAACTTAAAGCAGAAAGTCCTTACGTCTGGCCGAACGCCAGCAACGCAGATGTAGTTAAAAGCAGCTAAAAACAATCCTTGCGCTCGGCCAAAGGTCGGCAATATATGAGCATATTTTATACAGCGAAACCAGTTTTAAACATAGATAAGAGGAGAAAGTTCTTGCAATGCACAAATTCTTTAGAAAGCGAACTCAGTCTTGAATATACATTCCTTAGAGGATGAAGTTTCTGCGATTGGTTTAATAATGACAATGCAGAAATTTTTTAAATAGCAAAATTTGTATTTAACATCTTGCGTCCGACTGAAGTGAGGAAATACAGAATAAATTAAGTTAGGTTAGGTTAGGAAGGGTGGTGCTATAACACACCTCTACTCGGAGACCCAATTGAGTCCTTTGTGATTCCCTTCCGTTGACACCCATCGAACGAATGAGACAAAGTAGCCAGTTCTTAATATATCTAACGAAAAGTTCTTGCACTCCATCGAAGGATGCCAATCCAGAAATACTTTGAACAGTGTGAAGACAGTTTTGGAGATACATCAGAAGAGAATTTCCTAGTGGCCGACCTGGAAAATACAATTTTTTTTGGTAAGTCATTATAAGGAAAGCCACTTGAAGTATGCCGAATTCTAAAGATATTAAACTCAATTTCCTGAGGTGATGAACCGATTAGGTTCGGAATATTTACAGAATTTTAAAAAAATTTAAATTTTTTATTAGAAGATTTTTTTAGCTCATTTGAATGCGGTTAAGTCCATAATATTAAATTAGGGCACTTTAAACCGTATGGATAGATAAAAGGAAGGACGGACCGGCATCATTAAATGGTTTATCAGCATTTTTTTTAAAGTATAAATAGTGGAGATTTATAACATATCCAGTTTGCTTAAGATGCAGTATGAGATAAGACGAGTCGGAATTTTTTATCAAGCACGCATTACCACTGTAACGTACAACTATGATGTACATTTCATCATCATAATTGTTATAAGAAAATTTAGTTATTTTGCAATATATATTTAATATTCATATATTTTCTATTTATTTATTTTTTATAGCCTTACTATAAATAATTTAGTTTGCGCCATCTAGCAGTCACTAGAGCAAATGTATATGTATATAGCACATCCACTTAGCACATAACTCGCTAGTAGTTATCAATTCTGCTTCGCACAACCCAATTAGTTGCTTAAGTAAAGGGTGTAAAGTGTTCAGGAGACGAACAAATAAAAACCATCAATCACATACTTGTGTGCGTGCAGTCGTATTTTTTCGGCTACACGTACGCGTTGTCGTCAGTGATTGATGAGAATCTAAAACTGATTTACTTGCTATTTGACGGCTGATTATTTGATCCTACTCTGATTGACCACAAAATTTCATTTGCTTTGTGACGGCATGGGCAACTAGCACGAAATTAAAATGCTGATTGACGTTTTTATTTGAATGTCTCCGAAAAAGCATCAATAATTCGAAAATAATACACATCCTGACCGTCTCCAGAGCCCCCAAAAGTAGCACATCCGACAAGAAAGAGTCAGTCTCCCTTGACTATTAAAAGAATCAAACAAATACCAGGGATGTGTGTTTGGAATAGTTCCTAAACATTTGTATAGTACACTTAGAATTAGAAGACAAATATCATTATATTCATTCAAAATTCGTCCAAGGCGTCCTCATACCAGCAGTTCTCCTCTACCGCTCGTCATAGATCATTGTGGTGTAAATAGTTCGTAAATAGAACTAGTAAACAAACAAAACCATCTATATTGTGAAACTATTGTCTTGACTTGCTCTCTCCGGTCCACAATGAATTAAAGGTTTGTTACAGGCCCTTAGAGGCTATTTCACCAACTTATTTAAATGTCAATTCATATTTTAATGTAGTTTTTACATACAAAAATGAATGAAAACCGACATTTAAATATGAATTGATATTTAAAGTTGGTAAAATTGGCCCTTAAGAAACGTCGTAACAATATTGTTGAAAATTCAAGTGTTCAGCAATTTTTTTCCTATATTTTCATTAACCCAAAAACATTTTAAATTGTTTGCCTAAGGTAGTATGATACAAGCAGCAAGAGTATTTATTGCGCAGCATTAAGCGCATATTACTTTCCAATACTCAGTTGTAATCATTATTCACTATTTACTATCCTAAATATTAGGCATGTCAAAAATATCTAGATAGAATTCCAAGGAGTTTATAAGCATCCCTCAATTGTTTATAAATCCGACTAGTTTAAATAAGCTTGCACCTTTATCTGTGGAATCATTGAACTAAAATTCATATTTTGTATTTTACATCTACTCTCAGCTGATACTCTATTTTTAAGAATCACAATGAGGGAAATTCACAATAGTGGCAGTATTTTGTGGAATGTGGGACATGTTCAGCGTTACCATATGTGAAGATTTATCTTATGTTTGAAGGTATTCGATATTTTAAGAGAGCTAAACGATTTCTTAAGCCTATTAGAAACATTTGTCATCCAAAAAAGAAATTTACACCTTACATTTTGTGAATATTTCTTTCTACATCCTTTTAACATGGTAATTATATTTGCAAAAGGATTTTTTATTGTAATCGTTCATATATATAGTTTAACTCGTGTGTTAAGAACTATTCGTAGGAACTTTGATTTAACCATTATAAATAAATCTAACATATGGAATGTGTATCTCCTGCTTTAGTCTTTCTTAAGTGTATTAGAGTCTAGTAAAAAATCTTTGCTATGTGTAAAAATTTTTCTTCCTAACTGTACAGTTTATTTGCGTTACTTTTACAAGCATTTCCATTGTTGCAAGAACAGTTTTCATTATTTACAGGAAAGAAAAGTAAATTCAAAGAATATCCGTTTAAATAAACGAAATAAAATTTCCTTGCACATACATTTTTTGCTTTCATCTGGAATCATTGAGCAAAAGTCCCTGTGAGCTTTGAATTTTGATTTGAATTCGTTCCCAGCTTAAGTATCTGCATTTGTTTTGTAACAGCAATTTAACTTGAAATTGATTGATTGCCTACATTTAATGAAAATATTATTTGTAGTTGGCAAATATACACAAGGCATTAACAAGTTCATAAGAAAAGATATTATGTAAAAAAAAGGAATAGCTTTTAATTAGAGAATGTATTTTTATGAGTGATAGCAATATTTTGAAGATACCTAAGACATCTTAGTAGTAGTTATATTTTGTTTCATAATATTCCAATTAAATAAAAATCTGTTTCACATGGAGTTTTTTCGAAGATAGTTCAGTAGTTTATAAATTTATAAATTATAGGAGCATAAAAACTACATGTTCGAAGCCTTTGTGGAAACTGGAGGTGTCATCAACAATGTCGATACCTCAGCTAAAGTCAGCGCTTTTATTGAATATATAAGCTTCGACGAATTGACCACTATCTGTAAAGAGTGGAGAGACTATAACAATTACATCTGTTATGAGATCAGCGACTATCATTGAAATAGTCCACGAGGTAAACTTCAGGGTGATGTGATATAGTTTCTTCTGTAGAGGGTTGTTGCATACCGTGATAATTTATAGAACGACAACTGCGGAGTGCAGAGCGGCCTCAGCATATGCTTAATGAGACTCTTTCCGTTCATTACTCAAATCAAATGATCCCACGGATGACTACAATAATGGCTATCCAGGCTACTTGGAGACATATATTTCACACTTGTCCTGATTGACTACTGCACTTCTCGATACATCTTAAAAAGAAAATTTCTCTAGCGCTCTAAGAACATCTTTCCATACCATACTTATATATAAGGTTGGTGGCTTCCATATGGAAAACGGGGCTGGAGGAGATGTACATGTAGAGGAATTTGGAATAACAGGGTCTCTCTCAAAGCCCCAATGAATGTAGCGTTATCCATGCCATTATATATTAGCAAGCAATTTGGCAAGATTTTATCGAATATCAGGTGGAGATACTCTTTCCGGAATCAATAGCAAAGCTGCCATAAGATCTCTCACGACTGTATACATAACATCAACCCTCAGCTGTGAATATCGTATATATCTGGAAAAGATCATTCTAACATGTCTCTAAATTAGATGCGAGAAAATGAGAGCATTACCGAAAAATTTTTCAGCGGAAAATTCAGCATGGGAGGTACCTCCCTCTCTCTCTCTGCCATTACACTCTTATTCTACTGGTGATGTGTCGATAATTAATTTTCAACAACAGTTCAATACAGTAGAATAATGAGCCTATCTATTATATATTATTATAGTAAAATATTTGTGGCCTCTCATTGATATCAAAGTAATACTACATACATATCATTAAGGCTCCCCTATTATGAGTACTCTACCAATTGTTTAGACCAAGACAAAGAAGATACATTAACACACCATTTTTACCAGAGTTCTGCACTAGATAAAAGCCGTTGTCATTCTCTGGACAAAAGGTATTCGCATTTCGCCAAGGAACTATCAATGATATTTTTAACAAATCTGAAATTGTTTATTAAGTGCAGTGGATTGTTTCTGTTGATCAACCCTCATCTAGCGACCTATGCACCTCCTAATCTTGCGGATTTTTCAATATATTACTCAAAATTTTTTCTCTCTTCAACTAAAATATCCTTCTTATGTTCTTTTCATAATTAAACATCTTTTCATTTCTTCCCTGTTAGTACTTTCACGTTACACAAAACGAACATCAATATATGGAACCAAGTGAACCGAACACTTTAATATATATCTTCTAGGTGACCTGTTAACTTAACCTCACCTATTTATCATTTTTAATATTAAGTAAAACGGGCAGAAGAAATCTTACCAGCGAAAACAGCGTGCTTTTATTGGTTGATTCTGGCAGAATAATCCAAAAAAAAAAGATACGTGTATCAGCAAGTGGGAAGCTTTCATCTGAATCTCTTATAAAACGGGGCTTCAATTTCCTCCTTCTCTCCCAATTTTTGCTAATGATTGACTTGTCATAGAAAATTATGCAATTTTAAAACTTATGGTTTATGCATGCATTTTTTGTGTAAAATTTTCGTAAAAATATTTTTGTCCATCCACTAGCCGTCGTTCGTATGTTTTTTCATGGTTTCTGGAGATGATTCACCACAACAATTCGTCGAGCGGAGGAAGAGGGAATTCAATCTCCTCTTATTATAGCTTTATATCAAAATATACTTTATATTTTTGAAAAGCTCCTAGTCTATGTCATTAAAGGTTCAGAAATATATATATTTATAACTCTTTAGCAAGTATTATATATATTTCTGTGGTATCAATCATTACATCATATAAATTTATATTATACATATTATCGCAGAACATTTTTATAAGGAGGTTAGCAACCTTTAAATCTATAAATAATCCAAATATTCGTATTGAGAATTTGACCTTTCGTTTTCTATAAACACTTTTGTTTTAAAAAGCTTTACAAATGATTTAATTTTCTTTTTGTTTTTTCATGGTAATCTATTTCCAACAGAAAATAGAGAAAAACATGTAACAAAGACAATTTATGTTTTTTAAATTT
Source organism: Tachina grossa (assembly GCA_949987645.1). Taxonomy (NCBI): domain Eukaryota; kingdom Metazoa; phylum Arthropoda; class Insecta; order Diptera; family Tachinidae; genus Tachina; species Tachina grossa. Next base: position 25,567,566 of record OX465277.1, on the reverse strand, counting down.
CATTCACTCAACGGAAATGCTGAAAACATTTATCTACTTATATAATAAATTACTTTCCTCTTATATTTTTTAGATCATTTATAAACCATTTTATATACATTCAACAGAATTTAAGCACTTTTTTCATTGTTTATTTCGTTCAGTTTCTAAATATTAGCTATGTTTGGAACGTGGTTCTATATCTTGGGATATATAAGCTTTAATGTTGTAATAAGTAATCATTTAGCCACTTTTTGTGAGTTATGCTTAATTTAGTGCATTTCATGTTTTCAGAATCAAAATATGACCAAGAAACTGACAGCTTTAACCTACAACGAATGAATGCAAGAAGTTATTTTACTCATGCACGCTACAATTTTTCTCATTAATTTGCCAAATATTTAATTTTTTTGTATTTGTATGTGACAAAAATTTAAAGGTACTAAATCCACATTTTTTTTAACTGAAGTGATAAAAACAAACGCATCTGAAGAGGGTGTTAAAATATCCCAGAAAAGTTTCTAATACGATTTTACATAAAACAAGTAAATATAATTTGCTTAGAAAAATATTTTAAAGAATATGTATTTCTATATAACATTTTACCAAACTGTGTGCCCGTTTAAGGGAACTTTTTAACCAACTTCATAAAAAGAGGAGCTTATCAATTCATCTGTTTTTTTTAACATTAGTTTAGTTTTGTACGATTGTAAAAACTCTTTTTCTTGTATTAGAGGGTATAGCTTCCAATTGGTCCCATTGTAAAAAAAAGTGGGCAGAGATAAGCCCTCAAACTTTTTTATTTGATTTTATGATATTCTACTTATTTGATTCCTGCGAGATCTATCCAACACCTTTGATTCTTGTAATTACACAATTTGAAAGTAGAAGTTAAGGGCGGGGCTACGCCCATTAAAATTTATTATTTTATTTCGCGATGATCTACTTAGCAGATTTTTACGAAACATAGCTACCACGCGCAGTGCGCTGTAAAGTAAACACAATCTATCACTAAAAATTTTATAAATCTCATGAACTTCAATAGGAAGCACTTGAGGAACATCGAGGCCACGCTGACCGTCACTGTACCTTCGTAACCTGCATCTCCAGTGTCTTTATCCCGCTCTGGAGGATCTCCGTCTGCATCTCCTTGGCAGAATAACCTTCGGAAGCTTATCCGAGTTATCGGAAATTGAACTCAAAAACCTGAGCCTCTATATTAGGAATATCGGCTGGTATAATCGCTGACCCCCCTAGCGAAATTTTTTGACCCACTCTCACCTCACATCCCCTGAACTGTCTTTTATCTGTTTTCTACTTTAACCCTTCTCACCTTCCTTTAGTTTTCTCTCTATCTTCTTTCAACTTTCAGGTAGCATAAAGGGATCATTATATTGGACCCAAGTGAGCTGGACTCTAATTTTCTACTTTTCCTTGCTTGCAGCCTGCTAACCTAACCTAACCTACTTTACTGATTTTTTCAAAATTTACAACACACCCTGAGCCCTCAAAAATACAAAATCTTGCATTTAAAAAAATGGGCGAAGGCACGCCATTAAAATTTAATTTTATATTACGTACTTCTTTTCAAACAACAGATTTTGAATGTTTTATTTTTTGTTTGAAAGAGTTTACTTCCAGTTTGGTTTTATAAATTTTTTTCGAAAATGTTCAATGCATTGAAGTCGTATTTTTTCGTGAAATTTATTTGCCGTCTTTTCCAAAAGGACTGATACGATTGAAATATTGCTTCATAAGATTTTACATAAAACACATTAAGATACGCTCTATTTAATATACAAGGGTTATGTATTTTCATTCGTCGGCAAACCATAACAAAATGCAAAAGAATGGAAGGAAAGCGTTTTATAGGTTGGCGTGAGCAGCAGGCATTACGGCATAACCTCACGGTGGTCTTAACATTGCGTTAGGTTGAGCGTCCGCCAACGCTCCCAGACTCTTTTTAAACCCCACCTAGTAATCTACGAATATAATTATACCTGACTATAAGGATGTACCTTGCTGAGGTACTGAAGCTATCTAAACTCATGCTACTAATGTCCGTTATTTCCAGGCATAAATATCTTTTAGTGTACAATATATATCGTGTAAGTCAAATTTTATAAGGCAAACTCGTAGGCAAAAACCTTAGGTAAAGTACCTGTTTGTAAAAATAACAGGCATAGTCAGAGCAGCATTTGTGATATGGCAAAAGCAGCTAGAATAGTACCTTTTTGCCAGCGTCACACCAATTAGTAGCATTGATTTAACAGTGGAGAGCCAAGACGATTGTCCCACCGCTTTGGGCAGATACCACAATCTACCACGTGAGCTTCTCCATGGGGGTGACGCTAGCTGAGGTAGTTAACACGTTCGAGACCGGTCTCCGACGGTCATTATATAACAACACGACGCATTTTTATCTTAGTTTTTGTAGGAAAGTTCAAGTGATGAAGTCATATCCACTGGTTACTGAACTATACCGACCTAAGCATATGTTAATCCTAATGTAACATCAGAGCGCCGTCCTTCGTCGGTAATTTTTTGGCAGAATTATCGGCGAAGTAAAGTAACCAATAAAATGATTGTTAAACGCAGCTTTGAAAATATACGAGTAATAAGCTTCATTGACACAGAGACGCTGCAACTCCATATTATAAAAAAACGTAAAAGCAGAGTTGCAAAAGAATGAAGCTTTCTTCTATCTTTTCCTTCACCACTTGTCTTCTCTATCACTATCTCTTTCCTAAGAAGGTAATACCTAGTAAGAGTAGTAGGTATGCATTGCCTGAGTGTTAGTTCTTTTTAAAAAATTTTGCGAATGTCGTTATTCATACCCGCCGTGCGCTATTTTAGAGAAGACCTCACCAACTACCGGCAAAACATCACATGCCAAAAATACTATCCATCATTCATCACACACCGGAGTAATTTTCATGCCGGCGCAATTCTTGTTCTTTTTAGAACACACGAGACTAATTTATCTGGCATAAAAATGTACACGTACACATAGTTTTGTGTGTATTAGTGTTTTTTGTATTCTTTGAACATTTGCTGTTTTTTAAGTTGTGTGTGTATTGGTTTTGTGCCGATGATGCGGGGTTTTGCCTGGTTGAAAAATTATGCCAAACACAATACCACTCTCTTTGCCTCTCTCATCTACAAGCTGACATGTTATGCCAGCACAATTGTTCTCGTGTATGAAAAAAAATTGCATTGGTGAGCATAATTTAATCCCATAGAGTTAGACGAAGTCTAACGTTGGCTTTCGGTAATGGATGATGTGAACACAAGAGATCTGTAGTACAAGTTTTAAACCATCCTCGAATTTCCACCCCAAAAGGTATAACTTCAATCGCCTTTTGAACTCAGGGCAGTATCCGGCAACGCTAAACTTGGAAGGCAGCATAGGAAGCCACTTCCTTTTAATAAATATGTGCACACCCGTTACTATGTTATTCTCGAGACTGGGTAGCAACACATATGTGACCTTCTCCGAGAAAACGGACCTAGTGTGCGAAAATGAAGTTTTAAGAAAAACTCATTTCATCTTATTCTACATCCTTTTAGGTACCAGAATCCACTCTTAAGTCCAAACCTGTTTTTTGACACACTAAGTCCCTTTTCTCTGAGAAGGTCACATATGTTTTATGGGTAAATAGCCAAAGGTATGCCTCAACAATAGCTACTTTACTCCAAACTAGTGTCCGCGGGATTGTCACACCCGTAATCTTCGAAAAGATCCCCTTGCGGGAGGATGGGAGAGAAGAAATTCAACTGTTCTTACATATTAGTTTTAGAAGGTAACTTACAAAACCCAGATACACGTTTACGTGGCTGTCTTTAACATGCCGGCATTCAAGTGGAATCTAGATGATTCCTTTTTATTCTTACCTGTCTATTACTTTACAGATATCTATCTAAGTTGAATTTTTTTATGCCAAACTCGTAGGCAAATTATCTGCATTATGCCCTTATTTTCTGGTGTATAGATACTCTTATCTATCGTTTAAGTTGAACTTTATAAGTAAAACTCTTAAGTATAAACGTTAGGTAAATTATTTGCATTAAAGAAAAAAAATTTATCAGCTCCGAGTTAAAAATAGTTTTAAACCCTAAATTTATTTAGGGTATCTTTCATTCGTGCTTACTAATGTTATTGACTAAGAACCACACATAATGCATTTTATAAGATTTATTTTAAAGAAAAATGAGAATTGCACTTGTTTTTGTTGTTGTTTTATGGTTTTAAGCCATCAACATCGTCATATTTTCTGGATGTGTTTTCCATTTAGAGTCACTTAATCATGGTATTATGCCACAAGTGAAATTGTAGCAGCAACTTGCTAAAATTGCCTTTCACTTTTGTGTGCATTCATTGAATTGCGGAAAAGTGCACTAACAACACAAATGAGTGCGTGTGCGTGTGCGCTCGCGTGTGTGTGTGGTCGTTCTTTTCATTGGCTTAAGACAATAACGAGAATAGAACTTGTTGCAAAAGTAGAAGAAGAAGAACAAAAAAAAAGAACTTAAAATTTCTGTTTTAGCCTTAAGAACATGTCTGCAAAATGGCATAATTTATAAACTAGTTTGAAGCAACGAATGAAAAATGTAATAGGCTAAAAGAAAAGCAACGGAGAAAAAAAGAAATGGAAATGTTTAACAATGCGGAAATTGTAGGAAAGTGTATAACTTAAATAGTTCTACTTAAATGAAGTAAAAATACATGGAACCACAAGGAACGCATTAGTTCATTTAAGTTTATTATATTACTTCAAAAAGCAAGAGTAGTAAGTAAAATTAGTAGAATTTTTTTAATGCTGCTGTTGCATCTACAAAATTGAAAAGTTTTCTGCTTTTTTTATATACGTTCGTATTATCTTTTTCGTTGCTTTATAGCATTAAAATTAGAACTATATATATTTAACTGATGGTGTTTAATTACTTTGAAATTACGTAAAAAGTAATTACAAATAATTTTCAAAGTGCTGGTCCAAGTTCGATTTGTTAACAAAAGGGAAACAAAGGAGGTAATTTTTAAAAATAATAGGAAAATTAGTTGCAAGCAATCATGGCTAAAGTAAAGACAGTGAAAACATGGACTAAAGGGGAATCACGTAGTCACTGTGCTTTAATCTGAAATCGTGGGCAAATAATCTGATTTAAAGACATGATTTCTTCTGGTTGCCCAGCAGCAGGCTCAGAGGATTTTTTTATATTAAAGTTGAAAATACTGCTTTGCACCGCTACAACAACAAATATATGACAGTTAAAAATTAAAGGGTGTTCTACAGCGAGCAAAGAAACATGTTGACATCCTAATGTAGTTAGTATACAGACAATTATTATTAAATTATTATTATTATATATTAGACACTTGATATTTTCAAAGTTAGACTACACTAATTAACACTGAAATCAAAATTAAAGGGTAGTCTATCGGTTAATAAGTAGGGCTGAGTTTACATCTGGCATTTCTTGTGTGTCATTTGCCCAAAAAAACGTAACCAACTAATTACTAATGAAAAACTGTTTGATTCAACCATATATTTATTGATTTAAACAGTTTCCAATCATGTTGGATTCTATAAAATTGTCTATTAGTTATGTATGAAACTGTTTAACTTAAAAACTGAATCAAACTGTTTTTCATTAGTAATTAGTGGTTACGCTTTTTTACGCTTGTGTGGCACATGACACACAGATGGAAACCCGGCCTAAGTTTAACAATGTAATTTTGACAACTTGCAGTGTCTTGGAAACCGTAAGATGCGAACTCTTGAAATTTTCAAAAACACTAAAATTAAACAAAATTCCTAAATTAAAAAAAGAAAATGCGGAAACGAAAAATTGCCAAAATGAAAAAATAAAATAAATCACTAAAATGCCAAGAGTAAAAAGGTCGCCAATAAACTTTAAAAAAATCGCCAAAAATCTGAAAAAATCGCCAAAATTAAAAAAAGCGCCATAACTAAAAAAAGGCGATAAAACTTTCAATATGTATTGTAAATAACAAAAATGAAAACTTTTAAGAACCCCCAACGCACACAGGGACAAATGACCGAATTAGGACGACAAAAATGGAATAAATGCAGTTAACATGTTCTATATACCAGTACGCAATCAACTTATAAGTATTTATTTTTTAAGTATTATTATCTGTTACACGCACTTATACCTGTGAGCAGCATATATACCGTTTATTGTTGCTACACTCGACATTTTTTTGTAAATTTACAGTTTAAAGTTTTTTAAATATATTTTTAAGCTTCAGGTATCTGATTTGAATTGCAGTTATTATTGAAATAACAATTATATGTAGTGTTGATATAGTATACTATTTTTATTATGAAATATATTGAAAAATTTACTAAAGCTAGACCTATAAAAAAAGTTCCAAACAGTTCCATGACTTTTCCTTATAAGTTTCCCCCTTCAATAAATAGAGCATATTTTCCTCAGGTAGTACGCCTAACTTCCGTGCAATAAGTTTTAAGCGAATATGATCAATTTTTTAAAATTTGTACGCCATATTGGATTCCCCATTTTGAAGTTTTCAAAACTAACATAAGATTCGTAATTAGCGACGCCAAAAAACCCCTTGTAATCAATTTATACCGAATTCGATACATTTTTCAAAAATTGACCGCCATATTGTATCCGCAATTTAAAATTTTTAAAAACTGGCATCATATTCGTAATCAACGACTCTAAAAAACCTTGAGGTACCTAGTTTTATTAAAATTTATTCAGTCCATATGAAGTAAATAATTTTGTCGCACTAAATTCTCAACTTCTTCCTTGTGCGACATACAGAGCAAACAGCTAGATCGATAGGCGAGACGATGTAAGATCGTCACCTTTCAAACAAACAAAAAAACCAAAAAAAAAATCAAATTAAAATCGGTCTAGCCAATTGGGGGCTATGGCGTCAAAGACACACATATTCAGCAGAATATATCTAGAAAACATATGATGTCTTTTTAACGGCTGGAGATCGATTTTCTCTCTCGAGTTACCTTTCAAAGAAAGAAAACCAAATCAAAATCGGTTCAGCCGTTTTATCTGTACGTGGAGTCGGACAGACACACATTACAAACTTATAACACCCCTTTTTTTTGGTCGGGGGTTTAAAAATAATAAAAACGTCAAAAACCGACAAATCGCCAAAATAAAAAAACGCTAAAAGTAAAAAAGCGTCAATACAAAAAAAAATCGGCAAAATGAAGCGCCGTGCGGAACACTTCGTGTGCGAGTCAAACTCGCGCTTTACTGAATTTATTTGGTGACACAAACACGCACGACTCAATACGAAGTGTTCGTGACAGAAAATCTGATTTCGTCGAGTCATATCGTGGTAAGTAAATGATCAAACAGAATAAGGCCGCAACTTCAGGAATTAACAAAACCCATAATAAAATCTACGGCAGTAGCTTCAAATCCACTCTAATTTTTGTTCAATTTTCCTTTGTGCTTATTTTTCTTTGTAGTTTTGTTAACAAAATGTATAAAATTTATTGAAAGTATGGTAGCCTTATTGAGAGAATGAGTAATTATATATGAGAGCATTTGAAAAAACGCTGTCAAAATAAAATAGATTCGATGTCTCGACTGTTTTCTGGTGTTGCTTTTTTGTGTCAATTTGTATGGAAAATGTGTTTATGCCGCAAATCTGTTTAATCATTAACATTGACTCAAAAATTCACGAAACGTTTTTCGGTTCTAAAATAAGTATTTATGAATGTATGAATTTTCAATAAAGTAAAAATTTAATATTTTGTTTCGTCAAAAGTTTTTATAGTGTATGAACTGTTAAAATTAATTAAAATTATGTATTTGAATATAAAAAAAATCTTTTGCTATTCAATTTGATTCAGTGCTTTTTGTGTCGTATTGTGTTGACAAAAGTTTTCGCGTGCGTGTTTCATACCTTTTGCACATCAAGGTAAATATTTGAGCATATCCATGAAGAACTTGGTAAATTACAGTTTACTCTTCCTCTCCATCAACACAACTTTCATTCCTCGTGATCAGTTGTATGAGAATCATTACCTGCACTCTAAGAAAAGTGAGAATTTATGATACATTCAGTTACACGAAGTTTCTAGAAAGTATTTGATTTATTAAGGCAACAGTACTGAATCCAGTAGCCTATTTGAAGGTAATAGTAGAATTAGCTATTCCTTTTATATGATTATACCTTAGCTGAAATCTTAAGGGCATAATGATTCGTTTATTACCTTCGTTCAGAAGCCGAAAAAACATTTTAATGAAGAATTCTTCAATATTAAATATCAAGCCTTGCAAAGTCTTGGAGCCATTCATATCTAAATGAATATTGAAAAATATTGAGTGAGACTCCTTTCTAAAGAAAAAGAAATTCTCTTTTGAAAAGTTCTTTTGGAGTATATACTTGATAAGATCAGTGATGACATTTATAGTTTCAAGCATGTTAAAATACTCGTATTGTTGTTTTAAATACGAAAAAAAAAATTTATTTGGGTTTAAAGTATATGTTTAAACAAAATGTCCGCATAACACAGCTGAAATACAAATAATTTTTTTGATAGGATGGCGGTAAGCTTACCCAGCAAGACTTACTGCTTCCAAGAAGCGTTTTTGTACGGGAGACAATGTTACAGAATAACTTGCTGTTGCGAATGAATAAGGCATTTTCTTGCTCGAAATGAGCCCGCTATAAGCAATACATTTAGCTTCCAAAAAGCCATAAATTTATTTTGCTTACTTAACTGCTTCACAGAAGTAATAATATATAATTTTTGTGAGAGCCCGCCTTAGTTTAGTGTTTTTTAGAATCATTTTTCGAAGGTTTTGTTATCGAGTAAGCAATACATTGTTTCGCTCGGTTGTTGTTGCTTCCAAATCAAATTTTTGCTGTGTATAAGCAGTTAGACTTACTCTATGTTTACTAAAGGTCTGCATAGTGTAGGCAAAAGTGCTTTAGTAGGTGTTGATTTAAAATAGTCAACTTCAAGAGGGCAAGCATGGAACATAGCAGTTCTCAGTTTTAATAACTAAGCATTTTTTTATGAATTTCATATTTTCTCCAAATATTGTACACTATAAACTGAATTAGCAGTAATTTATTTTGTGCTGAAAAACATCTCTCGCGTCATCGTATTTATTCCATAAATGCGGTCGTGATTGTGTGTCTTGTTTGGCTTTCGCGAGTTTTTCATGTTGCTCGCACTGGTTGACTGATTAAATGAATTCATCAATGAGTCCAAGAATTTTCCAATAGAATTAAGAAACTATGTTTTATATATATATATATATATATATATATATATATATATATATATATATCGACCCCTTTGCGCGAAATTATCGTATGTTACAAAAACCAAATTTTACAGGACAGCCATTTTTAGGGTTCCGTACACCAAAGGTGAAAAGGACCCTATTGTTTTTGCTAGGCTGTCCGTCTGTGCGTCTGTCCGTCACACGGTATTTTCTCAGGAACCGTAAGAGCTACGGACCTGAAATTTGGACACAGTATGTAGAACCTTGGCCGCTACAACAACAAATACATGAGAATTAAAAATTAAAGGGTGTTCCAAAACGAGCAACGAAAAATGTTAAAATTCCATGTAATATACATACAATTGTATGAACATATGTATATTGAAACTTGAAATTTGTAAAATTAGTGTATTTTTATACAGACTACAACAATTAACACTAAAATTTAAAAAATTTAAATTAAAGGGTGGTCCATCAGTTAATGCAATTTTGACTATGTAATTTTGACAATTTGCTATATCTTGGAAACCGTAAGAGGCAAACACTTGAAATTTTCAAAATCGGTAAAACTAGAAAAACCGAAAATTATAAAATCGCCAAACCAAAAAAAAAATCGCCAAAAATTAAAAAAATCGCCATAACGAAAAAAAAATCGCCAAAATTAAAAAAAAAATTCCAACACTAAAATAAATCGCCAAATTCGAAAAAATCGCCAAAATGAAAAAAACACCAAATTTAAAAAAAACCCCAAAAATTTAAAAAAATCGCAAAAACGCGAAAATGTCGCCAAAACTAAAAAAAAAATTTAAATAAACAAAAAATCGCAAAAATTAAAAAAATCGCCAAAAATAAAAAAAAACGCCAAAATGAAAAAACGCCAAAAAACCGAAAAAATCGCCAAAACAAGAAAATAAAGTGTCTAAACTAAAAAAGAGCCAAAACTTAAAAAAATCGCCAAAAACGAAAAAAGCGCAAAAAACGACAAAACAAAAAAACCGAAAAGACCCCAAAAACGAAAAAATGCCAAAACTATATATTATATAGGATGAAGTTTGTATTAAATTACATATCTAGTGTTCGTACGGAACCCTATGTGCGCGAGTCATAGTCGCACTTTACTGAATTTATTCTACATTTCTCTGCTTTCGCTTGCAATATCAAAATGAAAATATACATGTGTTTAGATAATTAACTAATATAACTGCACCTTAAAGTATTCCGGTGGAAAAGTTCAAGTTTTCCGACAAAAACTTATTTTTGGCACATACGATAATTTCATTCACAACATTTCGTAGATACGTGTGTAGAAAATGGCACTTACGATATCATTTGTCAGTGTTAGAAATGAATTGAAACAGAGATTTATTTGTAGTTTTATGTATTTGTTCATTATTTTTTAACTTAAAATGGTACAAAGTAATAAAAAATGTAATCAATATTTAACAGAACCATAAATTCATTTAAAAAAAAGCTACAAAAAAAATAATTATAATAAGTGAGTTAATCTTCTTCATCGCTTTCATTTAACATGTCTTTTTCGCGTACAGAATATTTTAAATTTAAATACTCATTGTGGTATTTTGGCGGTATGCTATTTTTTAAACATAGATTTTTCAAATCATTGAATTTTTGCAAAGAGATACACAAAGGTGAATTGTACAACTTTTGTAACTTAAAGGTAGAATTGAAGTTATTTATGGTTTTTTTAGTGGAATTGTCGGAATATCCGTAAATGAGTTTAATTGATTTTGATTTTTTGTCTAATAAAGCTATGCGAACTTTATTTATGTTTAGTTTAACTTTGTTTGATAGTAACAGATTTGCAAAGGACTTCCAGTTTTCAAACTCTAAGTGGCCTATTTCCATACAGTTGTACCCCGATGGATTAGTTCGTGCATTGCCTGCGTACAAATGATTCAATTGTGCTATGCACAGAATCAACTGGCATCATTATATGACCGGGAAGTAAATATGTTATTTTAATTTTTTCAACGAAGTTTGAAAAATTTAAAAAATGTGCCAGCATAGCTAATACAGCCTTGTTGCGGTTTTGACCAGTGCAACTGTCGCAATATAGGGCTATGTGTTTAACTGTCTGTCTTTCTTTGGTCTACGATTATTAAGTACTTATACAGGGCTGTGGAAATTTCATTGCAGCATCGCTTACCACCACGCTCACCCCACAAATAACAATAGCCATTTCTAGTGCCGTTTTCATAAACGCTAAAATTGTAGTAGGCGTACTTGCGTGAGTAAAAAAGGGTTATATTATTTCCGAACGGAGTATTCAAAACTTTTTGCAAATCGAAGCTGGCGCAAACAAAACTAGAAACATTTTTGCTTTTATTTTGATCTCTTAAAAAACTAGCCTTGGCCTCATCTTTGTCTCTTATATGCATCCTATACTCATCGGAATTCTGCAAACTATTTTTTTCCTCTTCATCAAGATGTTTAATATTTTCGCAATTAGTGCACTTATCTTTTTTTGGCAAATGAAAACCTATATTAAAATCTTTTTGGAAAACCTGTCTGAAAACCCAATTCACCACAATGCAGTTGCTGACGTTCTTATCGTTCATATATTGAGTGTAGCACCTATAAAGGGTTTGCTTGTTTCGAAATTCTTGTGGCAAATAAACTTTAGTACTTTTGGCTCTACAATAATGTGACGGCACAGCTGGAAGTTTTTCAAGATATTGTTTTAGAAGCTTTATGTTTTGCTCATCTGTTTTATTATGAGGCCGAACCTTAGCTTTTGGCTGAGCATAATTATTTTCCCTTAAAAGATATCGAAGCATCATTTGAGAAATATTTAAAGTTGCCAGCATGAATTTTTGACAAACTTTAAAAACGATCCGATTCAAGAGAATTGTTTCGTCTACAATCTCGTCCTTTGACAGCAGCTCACCTTCGTTGAATTTGTTTATGCTTTATACAAGAAAGCAGCCACGTTCTTCTTTTTGCTTTTGACATTCCCCAATAATGTTCATTTAAATGTTCACGAGATGTCTCGGAGAGACGACAACATTCATTGTGGCACATTTTATTAAGGCACGGATTAGGTAAAACAATTTTTTTAATGTCTTCCTTTGATTTAATAGCCAGAGGTTTTCTGTAGCCCCGTTTTCCGACACAGTTTTCATTTTCAAATAAGCATGAATCATCACTCTCACTATCGCTGTATGGCACTAACGAAACATGAGAAACCTGCTGGTTAATATTTAATTTAATTTAATATTTTTTTATTAAATAAAATACACAATTTAATAGACATCAAACAACCAAAACATCACCACATAGTCATAATTACACATTAACAAGATCCACATAAAATTAATTTTATGTTATATTATTTACTTACGGTTTTGGAAACTGATGCATTATTAAGGCACTATTTATTAATTTCTCTATAGACATTGTTTTACTTGGAGTGGTTTAGAATAAATGATTACCTCAATACATAAACAGAAAAAGAATGCATGCTAAATGCTTCTCTTCAACTTTAATATAGACTTTTCTGTAAAATTAACGGTAAAACGAATAGAGGCAAAAAACTAAATAAAGCGAGCAATTCCTTTTACCTTCTAATTCTAACTTAGAAAGAAATATGTAGTAAATATTGTAACATCTACAATATGAAAAATATTCTTCATTGGCAGATACGATAAAATCGCTCACAAGAAAAAATGGAGTGTAACATACGATAAAGTATTCAATCAATTTTTGGAGCGACGAAGGGGAATTCGCCTACAATATTTTGTCAGGTAACGTCTCTTTGAATGTAGAACAAGATTGCATCAAAAACTCAATTTCAAAAAAAATTGGCATATACGATAATTTCGCGCAAAGGGGTCGGTGTGTTCCTTTCACTCCTCCAGGGAGCATAGGGCCATAACAAGGTGATTCCAATAATCTCGATCTCCTGCTCGATGCTTGACTTCGTTCCACTTCATACGCAATCTCGAAAGTTCTACTTTCAGTTGCCGCTTACAGGTATGCGCTGGTCTCCCGACTCGTCTGCTTCCCTGCGGGTTCTAATCTAAGCATTTCTTAGCAATATCATGGTCTGGCTTACCTACGGTGTGACCTATCCAACTCCATTTTCGTTTACTTAATTCCATTCTAATAGGCTGCTGATTTGCCTCGGCCCAGAGCTGGTTGTTGGATATTGTTGCAGGCCAGAAAATACGTAAGATTATGCGGAGGCATTTATTGAGAAATACCTGAAATACCTGTATGTCACGTGGTGCCATATTCCAAGTCTCGCATCCATATAACAGAGTGGATTTTATTGGAAGATTTCCAAACTGGTTTTAGTTGTGCACATGCACTCCGCGCCCTATTTATGCGACTAGATATACATATCTGCTGCTGAGCCACCAGTTGTATCAATTATGCTACCTAGGTAGCAGAAGGACTTAACACCTTCAACATCTTGATCACATACGAAGAAAGTGCGATCTGTGTTACTATTGATGCGGAGCGATTTTGTTTTGAATATGTTTATCTTCAGCCCAACAAATCTTGCGTTATCACTCATGCTGGAAATTTTCGCCTGTATCTCTGAGAATGAGTGGCTAAGTAGACATATGTCATCGGCATAGTCTAGGTCCTCCAACCGTAACTCCAGTTTTCACCGTGATTCTGTTGCTCAGTTCTTTTTCATGCAACACACGGCAGGAGGCATTTTTGTACAGGGCTTTAATTAACCGTATTACTTTTCGGGTACACTCTTCATACCAGCGAGTTCCATATAGCGTTATGGTTTAGTGTGTCAAATGCCTTCTCAAAGTCTATACAAATTAGGTATAATGGTGATCTCCATTCCACTGATTGCTCAACGATAATTCTGAGACTATATACTTGGTCAACTCAAGATTTTCTGGAGCAAAAGCAAGCGTGCTCATTTCTGAGTGATGGGGAGATTGTTGTCGAGAGTCTTTTGTTAATAATATGTGCAATTACCTTATTTACCATGCTTAACAAGGTTATGCCTCTCCAATTTTTCCTATTTTTTTTTTTTTTTTTTGGAAAAAAAGAAACTATGTGTTACATTCAATAAATGTTTTGGTTTATCTTTTATTTTTGTATCTGCAGGTTGTATATGCTATTTTCAAAACGAAACTATATATTTTTCTCACATCGAGAAAATTTTCTGAATTAGTTTTTGTATGCCAAAATGTTTGTCACACTGTCGAGACGTACATAAATATATAATCAATCAATGTAGTCAGCCAACAGCATCATATACAGGCAATTAATCTTGATTTATAATTAATCATAAGAAAGGTGATGATTGATTTTAAGTTACGCCGAAAAGGAAAACGCAAAGGAGAAAAAAGCTTAAAAACCATAAGAAAAAAATTCAAGAGACAAGTAGAAGTAATTATGCAAAGATAAATGGTAAATAAGTTTTGTAATTGCTGCACTCAAATGAAGTAAAATCAACTTTTTTTCTACCCGCCACCACAAGCACCGAAGTAAATGTTAAATTCTTTGCAACAGATTTATGCAGAATAATTTATTATTACGGAAAGTTTAAAATAGTTTTAATTAATTACTGTAAAACAATAAGTTTTTGATACATGAACTTGCAACCGTATGTACATATGTGGATGCAAATGTTGCCAAAGTTGCAACATGAGAAAGAGAATGAACATTTTAAACACAATTTCTTTTTGTTTTGCTGACAATTTAATTTAATTGAAATTTATGCAGTTGATTTAAATGAAATCAACAATGTTAATTGGTTGTAAAATTTAAACTCACATTGTACATGATAGAGAGCGAGAGATAAATTAATAAAACATTTATAAACTGCTGATAAGATTGTCAATCATTGAATGACGGTAGTTGTAAAATAATTGAGAGCGGTGGAATGGAATGGCTAATTAAAATGTATTTTCTGCATGAAGTTTTTTATGCTAATTATGTGCAATTTTCATTAAAAAATAGATACTACATTTGTATACGGGAATATTTGAGCTGTTGTGGTATTTCATTCGCATGCAGTTAGAACAATATTATCCCAAGAATTGAGACCAGCGGAACACCTCTTTCTACCAGGAAAGAATATAAAACAGGACCTCTATATATGCTTTCATTCTATCTGTTAGATAAGATGTGATCAATTTAACAGCTGATGTAGAAAAATTGAAAATTTTTGCGAGCTTCAAGCACACTATGGAATGGTGAACCGTATCAAAAGCTATTGAGTGGTAAAATAATACTAAAATAGACATTCTTCAGCATCTTAGTAAGCTTTTTTTTCTCATATTCCTCTTAAGGCTGTTACACACCTATGCTAAAGTCTAAACCTTGATTGACGCTCAGTTAGTAAATTTTATGTATTAAAGTATCCAAATGGTTGTTTTTGTAAATAATGCTCAAACACTTTAGACAGATAAGGTAGAATTGAGAAAGGACGATATTCGTGGTCTGGGATGAGAATAACTTTGGCATACTTTCATTCCATAGAGAATAGAGTTGTGATAATAATATGTTTCCAAAGGAGGAGGAAAATATCAACCCACTTTTATATCAGTATGTACATATATTTTTTTGGTTAATTCTACCAATCAATCGATTTTCTTATTCCTTCATTATTTCTCATAGGGACATAGATTTTCGAACTTTTTCATCTTTTTTTTAATCGTAGAGGTGCTTTTTCATTAAATGATGATTTTATTTTCAGAGCTATGCTCTTTTTGCCACGACACAGGAACTAGAAGTGATTTTCGTAACAGTTATAAATTTATTTTTGTTTTGATTTTTTTGTACAAAAAAATTAAACTAAATGTTTGATTTTGTGTTGTTTCGTTCTTTAAAGTGAGTGAAACAAAAACAATAAGAACGATTTTTTTTAATATTTGCGGGGAATTTTACATCATCATATAATATAATTTTATTTCATTGTTATTTAACACATGAAATTTGTTTAATACAGCTAGGTAGTATAGTTCTAACCGGGTGTCCTAAGAAGCCTCTTTTTTATCTCGTTCTATGATTAGATTCCTTCGCCATGAATTTTTTACACAACGGAACATTCTTTGCCTAACAGTAAACGGTCCGATGGTTTCATATACGGAAGCAGCATAGTAATGTCCAAAAGAAAGAGGAGGAGGAGAATATCTACCTCACTTTTAAAACCGTTTTAGATGTAAGCTTTTAAAATGCCGACACACCTATATTTTCTGGTTCTTTCTACCAGAATCAATCGCTTTTATATTCGTTTATGATTCCTCATGGGAACATGCGGTTTCCACAATTTTTTCATCTATATCTATCGTTATATAAAGGTGATATTTCGTTAAATGACAGATTTATTTTATCTCATTCTGTAGCTAAGTTCCTTCGCAATACATTTTTAGGTCTTCCTATTTTGCGCTGCTAATTTCACTTCTCGGCTGGTTAACGAAAAGTGTGCGCAACATATTTCCATTTGCTCATCTTTATGTGATTTAATTGCTGCTTCACCAGCTCTTGTTCATATCTCACCATTTGTTATACAGTAAAATTAAGAATTTTCGTGAGTAGTTTTTTCTCCTCCCAATAATTTGTTCCCGAAAATTTTTTTTTAACAATCGAGGAATGAGCAAATACGGAGAAGGAAACAAACTACATCAGCTGTTTAAATTTTACCTGCACTAGCGCAAGACTCTAATAAAAAAAATTTTAAAAATGTTTTTGTTAAACAAAAACTTGAATTGAAGCCAAAACTGAAACTGGTACAGATATGAATGGATTTTTAAAGTTTTTCTCATTGTCGGTGTTGAAACAAATATTTTATTTACCTCACATGTGAACTCAAAGAAGAGGTGTTAAATTGGTTGCGCATTAATATTTTTCTGAAGGCAGAATTAGTTTATCTCTTTGAAGTGAATGCTCGCACGGATTTGATAAAAATTTCAATTTCTTCAAGACAAGAATTTCCTTCTTGACATTCCAGTGCTTGTTTAAACTTCTTGTTCTAAATAAATGCTTATACAATTATTTTAAAATATTTGCTTTGATTTTGAAATTTTTGCATTCTTTTTAAAATGTTTGAACAGAAGGCTCGCAAAAATCATCATCCCTCATCCTCATCCCTCTAAGTGGTTTTCACGCATGCGTTGAAATTACTTAGTTTTTTATGCACCGATGTTTTAGACGATCTCCATAGTTTAGTTAACCGAACAAATGAGTCTTTCTAAGTCCGATCTTATCCATATATCGTACATCCTAAGCAACAGAAGCTATCTACCCATTCGATTCAGGTATTATCCACTAACAGATGATTTATTTTATTTGTTTTAAATCAAAGCGTTTTCGTACATTATTTATTTTATGATATTTATCATTTTAGACCGAACGCTCGTCTCCTTCACTGCTACCCATATATCGGTCTGTCTTGCTGAGTCAAAATAGAGGAGACCATCATTTGATCGATCAATCTATTATTATTTTAAGAGTATTGGCTTGGTTGATGCAGCTTCGATGTAGGCGGTAATTATCTTGTTCATCGCGCAAAGAGCGTGCAATAGATTGCAAGCTTAAGTCGATGATTGTGGCTAATATTTTACACATTCTTTTGAGGAGGGTAATGCCTCACCAATTATTTCGGAGTTTTACTACTTTACATCTTGTCCAGAAGTTTGTAAGCGTTCTTCAATCCAGACTTCTTAACATATAAGAAGGAAGAATCGTTGCGCTTGCTTTTGGGTCGGTTTGAATCAATTCCGCAGATAAACCATCCCCGCCTGCTGCTTCAATTTGTTTTGGCGTCGATATGGCTGTTATGATTTTATTAATATCTGACAAATTTTCCTTTACCTCACTATTTATGATAGGAGGGTTTGTGTCTATATCTTCCTCAAACAGCTCTTCAACTTCCGTGTTACTAACGCTTTCAAATTATTGTTTCGATCTGTTAATTTGCTGCTTTTCATCGGTCAAGACCTTGCCGTTTCCATGTTTGACGCTTCTATTGTTGTTCATTGTTTGGCACAATTTCCTCATATTGTTCGCACCGGCGGAATCTTCAGCCTCTTCGAAAAACCTCTTTTTGTGTAAACGTGCTGGACTTTTCGCGTCTTTCGCGGTATTTCTGTAGCGCAATTTCTTATTGGAATTATTTAACATCCATTGCTTCATTTCGTTGCTTTTCAGATTTAAATACTACGTTTTCCTTTTAACGTACCCAATTCGGTCTTCTGCAAAGGTTCCAAGTTCATTGCATGTTTTCTCCCAGCTATGGAAGTTTTTCTCTTAGTGCTTCACCGACTTTAATTTTCTATTTTGTATTTTATACATTTTCCACATCAAATCTCATCCATTTTCATCTTTTTAGTTCTATTTTTATGAGCGCTACTATTAGTTCGTACTGATTATATATGTATCTGCACTGGGTTTTTTACGAACATTCTGAAGCGAGGTCCTCCATCTTTTCCTTATGCACAGGTGGCCAATTTGATATTTTGAGTGGTCATCCTGGGATGTCCAGGTATACTTGTGGATGTCCTTATGAGGAAATATTGAACCTCCGATAATAAGTTTAACCGCCTGAACCACGATGTCGACAAGAAAATTTCGATCGACAGCTTGTATTGAAAACAACAATAAAATAAGAAAATTTATATTAATATAATATATGTTTTCAATATAAGTATGCGATAGAAAATTTATTGTCCACATCGTGGGTCGAGTCGTCAATGTTTGACATAATATAGGGTGTTTTTTTAAGTGGTATAGAACTTTGAATTGAAATAAAACACAAGAAAATCGTTTTAATGTCCATCAATTTGGCTTTATTGGAAGGATAATTTTATGCCATTAATGTTTAAATATGATTTCGGGCATGTGGCCGCCGCGGCTGGCTCGAATAAAGCCAATTCTACAGGTCCAATTTTCAACCACTTTTTCGAGCATATGGGGCCGTATGTTGGCAATAACGCCACGAATGTTGGCTTCCAAGTCCCCTAACGTTTCTGGTTTGTTGGCGTAGACGAGCGACTTCACATATCCCCAAAGAAAATAATCCAATGGTGTCAAATCACACGATCTTGGTGGCCAATTGACAGGTCCATTCCGCGAAATTATGCGCTCATCGAATGTTTCCTTCAATAAATCGATTGTGACGTGCGCTGTGTGGCATGTAGCGCCGTCTTGTTGGAACCACAACTCATCCACATTCATGCCATCCAATTCGGGAACAAAATAGTCGGTTAGTCGGCTCCAATTGCTGTGCACGGTGGCGAATCGATTCATTCGGGTCCTCTTCAACACTTTGCTCTACAGCGGCAATTGTTTCTTCGGTGCGCACTGTTCGACGTCTCTGCGGATGCGTATCATCACATAGAGTAAACGTAGTGCGAAAACGATCCATGGTTAACCGAATTAATTGCTCTGATGGACGATTATGTCGACCATAAAATGGACGGAGCTTGCGGTAAACTTCGCGAACTGAACCATTATTTTCGAAATAAATTTGCACGATTTGCAAGCGTTGTTCTTTTGTCAACCTGTTCATGATGAAATGGCAAACCAAACTAAATATTAATCACTTGACAGCTGACAAAATGGCCGCCAGTTAAAAAAGTGATGCCAACTTAAAGTTCTATACCTCAATAAAAAACACCCTTTACAATGAATTTTTCGTCATTATTATTATTATTATTATTATCATTATTATTATTACACCAATAGATATTGTGTGCGCAACTTCAGTATTGTTTGTATCGATTTTTGCATTAAAATCACGTGAAACTATTAAGATATCACGCATAGGTACTTTGCTCTTAGAATTTGTATTTCGTCAAACGTTAGACCCTTGCTAATTTGAAAAAATTTTGATGTTGAATAGCTGAATAGGAATTCAGCTTATTTCTTTGGCCTTCAAATAGTATCGAGTTCAGTCATGGTATTGAGCAATTTTCTACAGCTCTCTGCAACAAAATCATTATGTGTATAATTTTGTTTTCTTATTAAGTTGTCATGGCGTAATAAATAGATTTTTTACGAAAAGAAACTAAACTTCAGGCATTATTTACCTATAAAAAATGGCAATACTCCTGTCAAGTAGAATATTTTGGTCGCCAGAAAATAACAGCTGTTAGTTGCCGTCGGCAGCATAGTTTTCAGCAACTGGCAACTCAAATGAATTTAAGTTGCTATTTAATAAACGACTAATTTGTTATAACTCCTGAACGCATTTATATTAACTCATAAATTTGTTTGATTTCTATCACATTTGTGTTAACATATTTGTACTTTTTCATTACACACAATGCCAGTGTTAATTACATATTTTACTATGAAATGCAGTGAAATATACTCCTGCAAATATTTATGCCAGCTGCAGCTTTTGTTCATTATTAATTATTTAAATGTCTTATATAACAACTAAACTTCTTACAAAAATACACAAGTTATACAAATTTATTTTAAGTTACTGTAATGAAAAATGGCAAAGATTTTTCATAAGGTCAGCATAAAATTTGCAAATAAGCACAAGCAAGTAACAAATATTTTAAATTGAAATATATAACAAATAATTATGATAAAAATTGATATAACGTTAAAATATGGAAATTTAAATTTAAAATACGTTACACGATTTTAAGTTTAATTGAATTAATTTAAAGGCTACTTAAACAATATTTTTAAGCATGGTTAAATGTCAAGGAATTTGTGCTTTCCCTGCTTTCCCTGTTTCTTAACAACATTATGATTATAAATTACTTAACAATTCATGGCCAATCATTGACTTATGACCCTACACACAAATCATATTTGTTGCGATGCCAACATTTCAAAACCACTCGTGCTTGACAAAAATTTATCATTTGAAATATAGCAATTCTAGAACTGTATTAAGAGTGTTCTGCATTAGCAGGATCTAAGAATTTATAGAAGTAATTAACATAATTTATTTAGCTGCAAATTCAAACAATAAAGGATTTCCTGATATTCAAGGAAAATAATTTTGGCTTAAGTGATAGCAGAACGTGGCAGTTAAGTTGCAGGTCTAGGGACTCATTTACTAAACTATTTACAGTTGCTGGTCGCCTTTCGTGAAGGTTTTAAGTTCAAAAAAAAAAAAAAAAACATTATTTATTCCATGAAATACGTGACTTGTTTTTTCATGGAATTGTCACTATTACACATCCATGTGATGGCTTCAATATTAACATACTTTTATTAGCTTGGAAATATTCTCTTATTTAATATTCCAGCAGATTAAACTCTTACAGTTTAAACTAAAACCAAATGATAAAGAGCTTCTTTATAACATTAGATACTTATTATATAGAAATAAGGTTCAATTAAAAATTCAATTGATTAAATTAAAAACCCATTTGACTCAAATTTAATTAACTTAATAGATTTAAAAGAAACATTTTACAAGTTCAATTAAAACTTTAATCGATTCAATTTAAAATTTCATAGACTCAATTAAATTATCGTTTGCTGCAAATCCCTCAGGTGCCAATTTCAATTATTAATAATTACTTTCTTGTTGAATACCATCAATTACTTAAATGGCTGTGTTGGAAAGCAATTAATTTTTAATTGATACAATTACAAAATTTTAAGTAACATTACGAAACTTACAACTAAATTGTCATTTTATTTTTTCTGTACATGGTTTTTCGGACGGAATGAAAAAAAAATACTTTCAACAAAAATTGACTACAACAGTGCAAGCAAGCAACTCATCATTAGACTTCAAGCAAAAAATTTTGGTAGAAGCTGAAAAAAACTGAACATATACATACATATGTATGTATAAAAATATATACAAATGCAGGTATGAAAAAGTGCAAGTTGGAAAGCTTGCAACAAAAATATAAATACAACTTAATATTTTTTACCTATGTTACGGAATCACGCGTGAAACGCTGGACCGATTCCCCATTAATTTTTTGTTTTGTTTGTCATTGTCTGAAGATTTGGATGAAATTATGTAGACTGAAATATATATGAATATACTCCAGATAAAAATACAGGGTTCTTTTTAGGGGTAAAACAGGTGAAAATTTTAACTTTTACACTTTTTCCGTTTTTGCTAACTTGGTAATACAGTTAACAGGACAATTTAAGTTTATTTCTGGATGCGCACAAAGTCCCGGGAATATGCTAGTCACCAATGAAATCTTTTCTATTTGCTTTTGAGTTTGTTTTAGTTTTCTTACAACGTTTTTATCATGCCCATTATTAACTCATTATCCTTAACGTTTAATAAATATACTTCAGTATTTTTTAATATTTATCATGTTTTATGTCACTATTATGACATATGACATTGTGAATAACCTTGCGTTTAAAAAAAATTTCGTAATAAGAAATTTGTTGAGGCATGAATCTTTAGGGTCGAGTCCAAAATATAAAAAAAAAATCAGTCGACTGTATGAACGTTTTAAGCAGAGACAAATTTAATAAACCTTTTTTTAGTTGAGGTCAAATTCAAAACCAAATGATTGCAGAGGAGGCAAAAATATATACCTCTTCCAAAAGGGGTTTGAAAATTCTCACTTTTGCGTATTATTCGTGTGTATTACCATATAAAATCATTCAATCGTTCGTAGACAATTTTTTTCGATGACCGTAAAATCCAACTCTTCTCTGTATCAATAATTTTTAAGTCTTTTCTAGAAAAAAAAGGGCAGAAAGTACCCTCGAACTAAAAATTCTTGAGGAAGGCTCAAATACTGAGAACACATTTGATATCATTTTCAATTTATTGCATTTGTTACTTTATTCATATTATTGCAACAACAAACGATTTTTTCGTATGGAAATATTTTTTGAAACGAATTTTCGTATTTTTTTCATACAAATTTGAAATGTTTAGAAACCATATTTTTTACGAAATCTGCCTACTAATTTATTTTAATTTAGATATTGGGGCATATATATATAAAAAATAAATAGTTAAAAAAAGTTACAGCGTACGCGGATGATGTCGTTACAATGCTCTCGGGGATGTTGTTGATAAGCGATATTATGTTCGAAGCTTTCGCCATACCTAGGAGTAGGCCCAAGTAAAGCAGAACTCATAATATTTACCACACAGATGGCCTACATAATTTTAAACCTACCCGGTTTAAAATCATAAACTGTCCCTATTAGAAACTATTATGGAAACTAAATATTAAAGACAAGTTTAAAAAGACAACGGTTGCCAACTACTCCTGTCGTATGATGTTTCGTTCTAAATGCTTGAATGTATGTAGACATCAATTCGTGCATCCAATACTGACTTACGGCTGTGTAGTATAATTATCCGTAAGAAATACGTGGTAAACCCAAAATCCGCCACGTGAGAAATACTTGGTAAATGAACTTTACAGAATATAGATATCGGCCTGTATAGGTATTACAGAAAGTTTACGTACTAGTCCTTCGGAGGCTTTGAATACGATACTAAACTTTATTCCAATCGAGTTTTGTATATTGGTGGTATCCTCAAGTAGAGATCTATGTCCTATATATGTATATGTTTGGATATATTTATTTCCTTTTACTCCTACAAGGAGCATAGGGTCGTAACATGATTATTCCAATATAATCGATCGGATGCACGATGTTTTATTTCATTACAAATGAAGATAAATGGCCTGTTTTCCAATATTTGTCGATGGTTTCCGCAATGATGTATGTACAATCCACACCATTTACACTTTCGAATTTCCAGATGAATCGGTTGTTGTATGGTTTCTGACAATAGCTCGTAGTTCGAAATTGTTCAACCACCACTTTTGTCCAGTATCCTTACAAGATAACAGAATGATTTTAACCCATCAAGCCATTAATTTTGTACGAACATTATTTGTTCATAATTAGAGTTGATTCTCATTTTTTTTTAAATTACGTTCTACCTACACTGATTACATGGCGCCGCATCTGGACTTCGATAAAGTACTACTAACTTCATCCAGGGGGAAATGTAAGGGAGGCAAAACCTTGAGAGAAAAAGATATCAGAATATATACGGATAAATCAAGAATAGCCTGCAGTGTGGGCTCTGGAGACTTTTAACTTTGACTACCTTCGGATAGAATGCTCCTACGGTCTCTTTAATAAAGCCAGCGTATTTCAGGCAGAAATTTTTCTTGCCATGGAATTTTCCAGATTGCTTATCGACAGGAAGGTACAAGACAAAGTAGGTATCTTAGTCGATAACCAGGCAGCACTTCTGTACCTAAGATCATATATCACTTCCTTAATGTTTGTGGGGCAGTGCAATAATGTGCTTTCTTAATAATGTGATCAGGCGGACCTCACCATTATCTGGGTTCCAGAACACAGCAGCTTCCTAAGTAATGGAACGGGCAGACGAGCTGGCTATTTTATGAACTCCATGGGTTGCCATGTCATTCAGTACTATTAGAAACTGCATCTTCAAGCATTACCTCCATAAGACTGAAGACAGATGCCGCAGTAGCGACACGTGCAATGTTGATACGAAAATGTGGCCTTCTGCAATAATAGGCACTCAATACAATTAACAAGAAGAAAACGTAGGGGCATGTCGAGGCTGGTTGCATTCGTAACGGGGCACTGAACGATTAGCAGAAACGCTAACAGGATAGGCCCGCCCTATAAAAAGTTTTGCCGTAGTTGTAGTGAAGAAACCAAGGAAGAAGAGGTTTTCCACTTTCTTTGCGAATGAACAGCGTTTTATTCTCTCGGGGAACAAGCTTTTGGGCAGCCAAATGCTAAACGACCTTTCAGAGTTATCAGAAATCGATCTAACTGAACTGATTAGATATTTCAGTGACACGGCTTCGATCTAGTGCCACTCATCGTATCCGGCTATCTGGATAGAGTTCTGCATATGTTGATTGATTCTAGATTATATTTGTATGTCCGCATAAAGCGGGCAGCCCACATAAAGTCAAGCATCAAATAATACAAGTAAGTCTCCAAATATACCAAATCTTGCAATTCAACGTACTTACAAAATACATAAGCATTTCTTTCGAAGCTGCCTCTAAAAAACTTGATTACTAAGCTTTAATACTGTACCGCCCTATTGCTGAACATAAAACAATGTCATAGCACAAAAAAAGTATAAAAAGCTGCGACGAGTTTAATTTCCGTATTGGCTCTAAAACAGCAACTTAAACTGGACATTATTGCCAAGCATTTCTCTTTATATACACATGAATCATATATGAATGTTATAACGGACAAAAAAAAACATTAAGAATTACTTATTCACACACACACACCCACATCCGTGTATATACCAGTATATGCATAAGCTGGCATACCAACACAAAATGTAGTAGCCCAGCAAACACAAAGGTTATACATGCATATTTCGTTTCAACTAACATGTGAATGTTTAATTTTTCCAAAAGCTTTTTATTTAAATAGAACATATTGTATTTGTGTTTAAGTCGGAGATAGTTTCACAGTGTTTTTAAGATCCTAAAATTAAAAATTTAATAATAAAATTGTTTAGACCTTTAGAGAGGTTTCTTCAACAAGCATTCAGCAAGAGTTGGGAGGCATAAGCGAATGGAAAGCAAAATACACTGAGAACTTATCTACAAGAAAAGTTGTAGTCCAAATATTGAAGTATCAATCAGTGAAGTATTGCAGTAGCAAAATAATGTATGCCCTGCATCATTCAGTGGGATCAAAACTCGATGTAACACTTGGAGGGCTGCGGAAGTTTGCTTTACATCATACGAATACAATTCACGCAACGCCAATTGAAGATGGTAATGGCAAATATACGCATTGCGTTATTCTTATTAATACGGACAATAGCAGCAACATATTTATGGATTAATGTTATCACTTGGTGCAAAAGAGATTCAAGCGAATAAATCGCTCAAAAGTTCGATTTTATTGAGCGTAAAATAGGCAACAAATTGAAACCATGTTTTTTAAAATAAATTTATAAATTTATTCAGACTCAAAAAAATTATTCCTTAATTCATATTAAATAACTATTTCATTGCGCATCATTTGCAGCTCTTCAAAATAGCGCATCTGGAAAGCACACAAATTTCAGACATCTAAAATATTTGCTGTTATAAAACGTATTAATATGGGATAACTGTTGTAAGGATGTCCTATAATGATTCTGTTTAAAATAGTGATAAAGAAAACCATTACAGTAAAAATAATACAATACACATTTTCTCATGCAATTACATTGCTTTATTTTTATAAAATTCCACCACAATGTTTGCTGGTTACAAATGCATTTATGCCTGCAGACATTTTTAACTCTCAGATTGCAATAAAAGTTGAGCCTTGGTGCATGTCTATTTGATATCAAAAAGGTCAATTTAATAAGCATCGCTGGTGAAAAAGACAAGCAGCAGTTAGTTGGCGTGTGCTCTGAAGAATTTTCTTACATAAATTTTCAAAAACCACAAATTGTGGTCACATTGTAGACGGCCTTTTTTCCACAGCACTTTTTCAGCTTAAAGGTACAACATCTACAGATTTAATGAATGTACATATATTTTCAATGTGTACATTAATCATGCCAAACATACGAGTGCACTTACATATATTAGTAGGACTGTAAGTCATTTGCATGAGTGCACGGTGTGCAAGTGAGTGTTTAAAAGGATTTTCAAGATGGTTTTAATGGATGCTCGTTGTTGAAACGGAATATGTAGTGGGTTTGTTTGCATGTTAATATGCTTAATAAGTGATTAAATTTCTGCCACTGAAAGGTATTAATTATATTTTCATTTGCTGTTTTTTCCTTGTTATTGAATATTATTAAATTCATTAATTTTTAAAAGACAATACAGATGATACTAGACTAAGGGTTTAAAAAAAATAAACATGTATTGTTTTTCAGTTGAATTTAATTCAATTACTATAATAAATCAATACTAGCAGAGGAATATGTCTTTTTGTTTAGAATTGTATATAAATGAAAACTTCCGCATTTTCGCGTATTCCATTGCGATACTTCACTACATCGCTTCTAGGAAGTCTGCTTAATTAACCTTTCTACTAAATTAGACGTAGCTACGGAGCTTTCACGTAGTTTTTCTTCTCTTAAGTAGCTGCAAAAGAAAAGCTTTGCATTTTTTTTACTAGATATCGTGCCTAGCTCAGTGTAGCGCGTTCTGGAAGTCCCGGTGACTTTTTTCAGGGTGTTGGACAGTGTTTCAGGTGTAATTGACAACTTCAAGCAAGACTACTTGCTTGTACACAGAATACAATGACTTCACGAAATATAGAGAAAAAAACATTTGATAACTATTATTCCTGGTTGCCAATTGACTGGACCATTTCTATAAATAAAGCGCTGCAAATTGTACTTATTTTTTTATTGTGTATTACCTTTCTCACAAGTCACCTCTCCCATGGATTCTCCTGAAGCCAAGTGCGAACATTTTACTTATAGACATAACTATTGAACAAAAACTTGGCTTGTTAACCGCACAATATGCCGAACCGTCTTAAAGTGTACTCCCGTAACGACATAGTGTCAGCACTGGTTGCTGTCCATTTTCATCATAGTCTAATCCAAAAACACATTCCGACAAATTGACCGTAATGGATAATTATCTCTCCAGGATAATGTTGATCGTTAAGTCGGTCAGATGTATGATTGTTCGCTGGTAAAACAAATACAATTCATTATAAAATAGCAAATCCAATTTTCCAAAATTGATAACAGAGTTGCAAAATCTTACAACTAGTTCGCTAGATGTTTGAAAAGATTCTGTTAATGTCTAAGGAGATGTTTTTACTTGAAAATGAACTGATGACAGTTTTATATACAGCACTAATATCATATTGACGGTTTATTGGTACCTGATTCCATGTATTAATCTACTCTGTGTTATCTATTGGATGGTTGGAGGCTTTGACAATTGCCTAATGGTCGATTCATGATAATTTATATAGGTTGATTAGTACCTAAATTTGGGGCATTCAATGGCTGACTGAAAACTGCGATGGTTTCCTGATAATCGGTTGATCAACCAATGGTCGACAGTTTAAAATACTACACTAGTAGCAGACCGTCATTTGACGAGCAAATTGATGTAAATGGTCGACTCAGTCAGGATTAATGGTTGAGTTTCCATTACTACGCTTCTTTAACAGTGAATGAGTGGGTAACTACAGGGTATAATGGTTGTCGACTAATGGTCAATTGGTGATCGAGTTTCATTTACTGCTCATTTATGAGGCTGAAGGTCGACTGGTATCTGATTTCGGTTCATTTAAAGTGTTGGTCGGCTGTTGGAGGACTGACGATTGACTTATGGTCCGCAGTTTTATATACTGCATTTGGTGTCACGCAGTTGTCGATTGAAGGCTATGATGGTTGACTTATTGTCGATTCAGACTGAAGAGCGATTGATAATCAGCACTCCAATATTACACTATTGTAAGAGTGAATGCTTCATAGCACGTGGTTTCATGATAGATGACTGACTAGAGGCTTTGATGGTTGTTGAATGGTCGTGTACTAATGGCCGACTGATGATCGATATCAGACTCAGGGTTTATTGGTACCTGGTCATCAAAAGACTGGCTGAAATCAATAATGTTTTCCTGATAATCGATTGAAAGTATTGATCGGCTGATAGCAGACGGGTTGACTATATGAGACTGAAGGTCAACTGGTATCTCATTCCAGGACAATCTAAGTGTTTTTTTTTAAAGCGAAGTAACACTCAGTTAATTAATGCCTACTACTATTACTAGGTGTTACCTTATTTCGCAAAGGGAAAGTGATAGAAGACAGGTGGTGAAAGAAGAGATAGAAGAAAGCTTCACTCTTTTTAAAACTCTGCTTTTTGCACGCATTTTTTAGTAATAATGCAGTGTTGTAGCGCCTTCTGGTTTCAAGTTAGGCGTATTAAATTTTGAAGCTGTGTTTAGTAGCCGTTTTATTGGTTATTTTACTTCGCCGATGATTCTGCTACACAATACCGACGAAGGAGGGCGCTCTGATTTTACATTAGGATAAGCATCTGTTGAAGTCGGTATAGCTCAGTGACCAGTGACTATGCCTTCATCACTTGAACTTTCCTACAACAACTGATACAAAGGGACACTAATGCACATCAGAAAAATGCGTGCTGTTGTTATTTAATGACTGTCGGATACAGGGATTGAACCCAGGATCTTCGGTTTTGTAGTCAACGTGCTGACTACTTCAGCCAATGCCACCACCGCCAGTGTTGGCCAGTTGTTGCTGTACTGTCAAATAGTCGACAGTTTTAAGAACTGCGCTAGTGTCAAACTGGCGGTTGATGGGCAGACTGTTTGGTGTCACTCAATGGTTGATTGAAAGATGTGAGGTTTGGCTGATGGCCGAATCAGGCTGATGAGAGATTGGTAGTTGAGTATCCAGCATTACGCTATTGTTAGACTGCGATTGACTGATAACTAGTTTAGCATCACTCAGTGGCTGAAGGATTAAATTACTTCCTCGTGCTTTAATGATTGTCGATTGATACTGATGGTCGGCTAATGACTGGTGGTATAGTGTTCGTCAACTAATGTTCGACAGTCTGCGCAAGTGTTAGATTAGCGTTGAAATAATGCCTTGTTTGTCCTCACTCGCCAAACTTGAGCTTGACTGATACCTGGAAATGGCTGGCTAGATTTTAAAATGGTCTCCTAATAGTCGATTGAAACTGATTTTTGGCTAACGCTGTACTAATGCTCGAACTTTGTAACTAATGACGTTTGACTATCATCTAGTTTGGGATCAATCATTGGATCATTGAAGACTTTGGTGGTTGAAGGAGGATAGATGAAGATAAATTAAAACTAATGGTCACATAAGGGTTGGCTGGCTGTCTACTAATGTTTAATTAATGCTTGATTGACGATCGACAAATTTTAGCAATGCGCAGTTCCGTACTTTCATTTGATTGGTACCTGTTCCAGGTGCAAAATCCTGCCTATTCGTCTCTTTAAGGCTTTATTTAGGTACAATATTTACGATAACTTTATGAGACCTATATTTTTTATAAAAACTCCAGTTAGGGTTATTTTTCCTCATTAATTTTGAACAATAAAAAATTTCTCAAAAATGTATTAACATCCTACCGCCAAGTTAATTAAAAAAAAACAATGTCGTAGTTTAAAGATTATGGTTGTGATTATCACTAAACCTTCTGGCCTGCTTTAATAAAAAGTAAAGTAAAGCTGCTGATTATCGCTTAACTAAGCTACTTTATAATTTGTAATCGCATTTCTATTGTCAAATAAATGTATCTAAATATTTATTTTCTATTCTTCGATTTTGCTAAGCCATCTCGAATAACAAATTGTAACTATTTAAAACTATTATTCATTGTACATGGCAATAAATATCATATTTGTGAAAAATAGCAGGTGGTATATTTGTTGTCAAATCGATATGTACGTATGCTGACTATGGTAGAAATATTGTGAATGTAAATTCTTTGAATATTACTCAAACACCTGTCAAAGCTTATTGTAGAAATTTTATTTTTATTTGTGTTATTTTATTTTTTTTTTATGACAAGAGAAAAATATGGAACTGAGTATTAGTAGTGTTGAAAAATATATACAAAAAGGATCTTACAATAAGAGATGTCATTTTTATGTTAAAAAACGAGTGTAAACTCATCGGATGACTATTTAATTGTAAAGAAGATGATTGCTTATTAATTATGATATTATATCGGTTAAATGGCCGCCAAAGTTAAGCTTGCAGGAACATATTAATTTCAATACCATTTCGCACTTTTGCGGGTGCAGGTCCTCAACAACTTCGCGAAATCTATCATTGACTGGAATAGATTATGGGCCACTAACATTGGCGTCTTCGATTATGGGCCACTAACATTGGCGTCTTCTTTCACATAGCCTCAAAGCAATATCTTAGAGGAGTTACATCACAACACCAGTATCTTAACGGACCACTCTTATTTACGAGTGCATTTGTACCGGATTGGAGCCACATATGACAATGAATTTAGGACATGCATGGGTGACATCGATACAATGGATCACTTTCTTTATCCAGCTTTCGCACAGCCGATATACCGTTATTACAGGTATTGCCTGGAAAAGTTTAAGGGACTGCGTAAATGACACTGAATTTCTAAAAAGGTGGAGTTCCTTTATTATTCACTTGAGACTGCATAAAAAGGCTGAATTGGCTTATGTATATGTCTTCGGACATGAACGTAATGGCTCCTCGCTCTCTAACCTACATCACAAGACCTCTCTGGGCAATTGTGAATGTCTCTGCGAGGAATCAAATAGTTAAGAAATCTTTCACGCAAAAGAAACGAAATGATTCATCATCGTTCAATAGCGATATATTCACCGTAGAAGCTGATCAAACCTCATTAGGGTCCAATGATCAAGCACAGACCAAAAATCGCACCAAAGAGTCAAACATTCAGAATGGAGAAGCCTTTCAACAATCAACCTTATTCCAATAATCCTTATTCCATTGACGTCACTTTAACACAGTACCAAAAAAATTGGAGCTTGTAAAGCCGTTATTGAAAGCAACTGGCTCCTGCTACCAGGTTTATGCTATTTTCTAGACCTTATGGAATGGGAAAAGCTTGTCAGTAGCACAAAATTGTTCTCGAGAGCGAGCAAACAAGTCCCAATTTTTTTATCGTTGTTTTAAAGTGACGTCGATTTCGACAATTGGTATAAGAATGAATAACTCTTGGGTCCTGCTAGCCTCAAACGCGATAGGTATGCTTGTTAACCAAGCTTCCAAGATGAAAATGAACCTCATCACTCAAAATGATTTCACGAATAAATTCCGCATTGATGCATTTCAAGGATTCAATCAGCAAAGACGCGACTTTTTTGCTGGTCGTTAGACTTGAGTTCTTTCGATAACTAAATCTTAAAAGCATTATTATTTATGCAAAATTAGGTACAATATCGCTGGTTGAATGTGCGATTCCAGGGATCGAGACCGAAAATCGAGAAACTTGGCTTTTCCTCAATACTATGATATATAACAGCAACATTTTCTGTTGTTCTTGAGTGACGTGTATGAGTAAGTTTCTTCACATCACACACTTGGCAGAACAACTCAAATCCAGTTTTATCCATTTAGTGCTTTCAAACCCGCAAGTATTGCAAGGCTGTCAGCTGTTAAATATCTGTCATCTGAAGTGTAATTTGTTTATGACAGGTTTGGAATATGCAAAAACGGATCGTTTAGCAACCAAAGAAAACGAAAAAATAATTTTAACTTACTACAAAAGAGGTGGTAACTTTTCAGGCTTTATCGAGTAATTTTGGTCGTCACAATCAACCTACTGTGCAAGGAATTGTCAAGATTATAAAGAAGTTTGAAGAGACTGGCAGCCCTACAGATGTGGTGACATTTGTGCATCATAGCAATTGTGAGCACTGCCGAAAAATCGCTTGTGTTAGTGAAAGTAATATTTACGAAGAACCGTTACCATAAATTTTGAGCTCTACGGCTGCATGTTAAAGGCGTGATAAAGACGTGAGGGTGGCGTTGCCTGAAGTAGTTAACAAGTTGACTACAAAACCGAAGGTCCTTGGTTCCATCCATGGTCTCCGGCATCCATTAAATAACAACACCACGCATTTTTCTGATGTCCATTAGTGTTCCTTTGTATCAGTTGTTGTAGGAAAGTTCAAGTGATGAAGGCATAGTCACTGGTCACTAAACTATACCGACTTCAACAGATGCTAATCCTAATGTAAAATCAGAGCGCCCTCCTTCGTTGGTATGGTTTAGCAGAACTATCAGCAATGTAAAATGAGCAATAAAATGCAAACTAACGACAGCTTCGTAAATTTAATACGCTTCATGGACACCAGTGCTGCTGCAACACTGCCTTAGTAAAAACGTGCAAGAAGCAGAGTTGTACAAATGAAGATTTTCTCTATCTCTTCCTTCATCATCTGTCTTCTCTCTTTCCTTAAGAAAGTAACACTTAGTAATAGCAGTAGGCATTCACTGCCCGACTGTTTCTTCTCTTTATTAAAAAAAAGACGGTGCCACGACCCATACAATACGACCAATATTGATTTTACATTTATAGTTTCCAAAATGAGTAATATCAGGTTTTGGCCACCAGGATCATGCGATTTGAGTACATTATATTTTTTGTGGAGGCTACACAAAAGACCGTACCTCCGCGGATAATCCCCTAAAGTTGAAGCATTTTAAAACCAACATTCGTCAAGTTATCGCTCCAAGTAAAAAAGTTTTCGAAAACTTTTTCAACAGGAACGACTGCTGCAACCAGTTTAGAGACTGCTAATACAACCCTAAGCTAGTGAATTCTTTCTGTCATTTGACAATTTTCATAATACTTCATTTTACCACGGTTGCATTTCCTCAAAAGTCACATGATTGTGTAGGATAGTGAATCGGAGGCTTTAAATGACACTGTACTTCAAACTTAATGGCAAGGTCCTGGATTTGTAATGAAATAAAACTTTTATAGTAATCACAGTTTAGGCGTTTTCTGCTCAACTTTACTTTTTAAACCGAAAAATAGATAACCTGTCATTTCTGCCAGTTTCATGAATGATGGCCTAAACGTTGTTTTATGACGGGCAAAAAATGCTTTAGTTTAGCGAACTTTGACTGCAAAATGTTCAGAGTTTTGCCAGTTAATTTTAATAATTTCAATGAAGCGTATATCGTTCCAGTTTGATGAATGGCGTAGTTTTTATGGTTGGTACTCACTCTCCTACACAATCGTATGACTTTTGAGAAATACAACCCTGGTATGAACTACATTAATTAGATCAGGGTTGTATTTTTTCGTAACTCGTGCGATATGCAGGATATTCAGTGCCAGCCTTTGCTTGTCATCTGTCAAGTTGTTGCAGGTTGTGTCAATAAGAAACGTCTTATTGGAAGACCCTATAGTATATATATGTGTGTATCTATATGTTTGTGCTTTAAAAGGAGACAGTTTTTATTGTGATGAACGAAAATCTTTGAAACGAGTGCTATGATTTTTAATCGGATAAAATCATTTATAAGACTCTATTGTATTGTATTTTGTTTCAATAGAGAAAGCAGTTTTATCTTTTTTTTTAAACATCTGATTTTTGTCATCCTATCAAGAACAGGATGGGAGAACATTACGATGACGCCTCGGAAGTACAAGTTCCTTCAATCTGCAATATACAAAAGAAAGGCAAAATTGTGAACGGGCCTAGCTTGGAAGCATATGTTTACTTTTTTGCGGCACTTCCGCAAATGTCTGCTTCATTAGACACGTTAAAAGATTTATTCGCCTAGAAACATTAGGTACATTTTCGATATACTTTACTTTGGCGTATTAGAGTTTACTCCTAACACTTTAGTGGTATGCTGCAGATTTTTTTTATATTTCGTCTTTGTGTTTGTGGCTGCTATTACATTAATGTTAACTGACTTCAAAGTGTTTTCTAATTAAATATATGCACAGAAATTTTATATACAATCAAGTAAATATGTACACCAAACAAAAAAACAAATTTACTGAAATGCCAAATAAAAACTACAACTGAAAGGAATTTTAATATTTTGTATAAACATGAAACAAGGACAATATCAACAACAATAAAATCAATAACATAATGTAAATGTCAACAATGATATATGTTTTCTCTTTCCTTTTATAAATAACTTTTTTTTATGCAGCAATTGTTTGTTAAAATTCAAAGGATAAAAATTGATTGGCAAAACAAACTATTATACCTTTTACGCAGGCATATGTAAATTCTTGTATATATATGTATATTTATGTACAGATGTATATTTGTATTTTATAGGTATTTGATTTTAAAAAATATTTATATAGAGACATACTCTCGAATGCGCAGATAACTTCAACAATAATAGTTGTTGTTTGTTATTGTAATAATAAAAGGACCAGCATGCAGCAGCGAAACCAATGATTTTTCTTTCATATTTATGTTTTAATATAGGGAAAATTGCACGAGCATTGAATAAACAAGTTGCAGTTATTGAAATCCTGCTTAAAGATTTTTTAAAATTAAATTTGCAATTATTCAATTTGGAAAAAGTGTAAAATAATGGAAGCAAACCCGACAGCTTAAAACAATACGTTTTTATGCTGAGAGCTATAAATAAGGACACACAGTTATTGTTAAAGAGTTTGGAAAGAAAACCAATGCACATGCATATTTAATAACAATAGAAAAAGTAAAATTCCGCAGATATTTACATATGTATGTATATGTAAATAATTGGCAATTTCTTATTTTATGACCAAACTTCACTAAAACTTGATAACAACTTCCTTAATTATATACTCTAGCTTTGTACTTAATTTTACTTTATTCGGAGCAAGGATATGTCTTCCTTCCATATATCCTTTATTTCAAAAATTATATTGTACCACAAATTTGCAGAACTTAAAATTTGCATTGTCTAATCCCTGCTTAAACTATTTTATGGAATTTAACTTTCCACATAGTTAGAGTTTAGCTTTAAGAGTGCAATAATTTTCCTATCTCCTGCATATCCTTTATTTGAAAAAATATATTATTTTAACTCTATTTTCAATAAGAGCACAATAAAAATTCACAACTATTTCAAAAACTGTGCACTTTATCTCATATGCTGAATTTAATTTGTTTTTAGACAATATTTGCCCCTTTCCTTTATATCCTTTATTTTAAACACTAAATTACAGGTAAATTTATGTTTAGAATAAGCTAATAAACAACAAGATTTTCTGAAATTATTAATTTCAACCTTGCACCAAATTAAAATTTTACTTTGCAGGAAGAATGTGCCCAGCTCCCATGCATCCTTGTTTCAAAACAAGGACTTTCAGCTACAGTTAAAATGTTTTTAAAATTTCCAACATGCTCTAAAGTTATGAAATCTAGCTACGTAATAGATTGAATTGATTTCAGTAAAGGAATATACCCTGCCTCTCAAGGATACAGCTTGATTCGAAAAACAAAATTCAAGCCACATTTACTCTGTGATTGCTATAAACATTTTCAACAATTTTTAAAATTATACATTTTAACTTCGTTATTTTTTTTAAATACAAGGACATGCCTAGCTCTAATATATCCTTGAAAGTGAAAATGGAAAAGTTTAGCTCTATTTATGATCGTTATAAACTTAAAATTATCAAATGTTTTTGAAAACATATACATACATGCATAAATAAATTTTTGATAAGTTCAATTTGGCTCGTTCAAAGAATTTCCATACCTCACATGTCATTTATGTGAAAAACTTGAATTGAAGCTGCATTTTTGTACACAACAAAACTATTAACTAGCTAAAAACTTCTCAAATTATGCGTTTTGATTTTATGGCAAGTTAGGGGTTTTTTTTTGTGCAAGGATACTCCAGTCGACCATATATCCTTTATTTCAAATATTAAATTATAACTATATTATTGAAGCAAATGCAATAGAAATCAATTAAACATTTCTAAAATTACATAAAAAAAATTTTTTAGTGCAAGGATATACCCGACTACCACCTATCCTTTTTATCATACGTAAAAACTTTGCAACATTTGTGAACGGGAGCAAATAAAAATTAATATATAAATACTTATATTCAGAATAAAGCATTTTATACCTGCGCTGCTTTATTATTTTATGTCCACGGATATGCCCATCTCCCACATGTCCTTGAATTAAAAAAAATTAACTAAAAATGTGTATAAGGTTTCGACAGTAGATAGTTTAATTTTCTTATAAATTTCATATAATTCAGTGAATATATGCTTTAAGAGCAAAATTTTTCTTTTAGCTTCACTTAGAATGTAAATGTAATAAAAAGCTGCTATTTGTGCGTAAATTTACCCACTTAGGTTAATAGAGAATTAAATGTTTTCACTGCAAGGACATGCGTACCTCATATAAATATATACATACATATGCATATCCTTTTTTTAAATTAAATTTTAGCTAAATTTATGATTAGAATATGCTTAATATTTTTAGATATTTATATAATAATAAAGTTTAGTTCTTAAGTAGATTTTATGAAAATATCTGCAAGGATGGCCTTGCTTTCAAATTATCCTTAATTTCAGCAATTGAATTTTAGCTACGAGTACATTTAAGTTCAAACGAGTTAAAAGTTACTGATTTTTTCTCTTAATTATGTAATTTAGCTTTTTGTTAAATTTAGTTGAAAGCACTGCAAGGATATTATTTCCTCTCATATATCCCTTAACCTTTATG
Source organism: Tachina grossa (assembly GCA_949987645.1). Lineage (NCBI taxonomy): Eukaryota > Metazoa > Arthropoda > Insecta > Diptera > Tachinidae > Tachina > Tachina grossa. The sequence goes on along the minus strand of OX465277.1, from coordinate 25,530,165 downwards.
TCAACGGCAACACACCTGGGTATGTTTTTAGTTTTGAAAACGCTGTAGGTCTAAACTGGATAACCGGATCGACTTGAAATTTCTTGATATCCTAGTCAAAACTGTTTTACGCAATAGTTCTAAGTTTGGTTACGATTAGATCATCCGTTCGGAAGATAAAGCCCATTTACAAACTTGCACCCTTAAGTCAACAGAATACATACCTGGGTATGTATAGTAAAACGCATGCAAATATGATAATATAATATAAAAGTATAGTTTATTTTGAGCTAAGTTTTGTAATTATTTTTTTATTATTATTATATAATGCCAGTTTTAATTATTTTTGCTTAAAATTATTGAAATTCAAATACATCTATCGCATTGAGGTAAGTCTTTGGAATGCTCTGCGCACACTGGTTTGTTGCATAATGTGCATGCTTTACGAGTAGGGCGTCGTTTCGAGCAGATTTAGCAATTCCCCTTTACTTTTAACCGGCCCTTACTATCACGTTCCTCCGATGCATGTGCCTCAGCATCCACAACTCCGATGGGCCCACCTTTCATGGCTCCCATGGCGTTGCGCGTTGAAAAATCTCTGGATATTCTGCTGTTATTCGCCCTTCTTTCCATTTCTGGCTTGCACAATTGCTCGCTAAGCTGATGGAGAAACATCCTACGGCGGCTTGTAGATGTCTTCAGGCGAGTGTTGTTGTCAATGTATATTACGTATGCAGCAAACGCAGCAACGTCCACAATATTATAAAAGAAAGCCAGAGGCCATCTATTTGTGCGCCGCTTCGTACTAAATTCGGACAAGCACTTGTCCATGTTATCAACGCCACCTTTGGTTTTGTTGTAGTCCAATATAAGCAATGGCTTCTTCTTAGGACCGGTCGTTTCTGTTGTATAATGAGTAGTGGACAACATTACAACTGCCTTGTTTTTCTTGGGAACGTACGAGCACATCGTAACGTGATTACAGAACCCAAACATTGATGATTCAGCCTCACGTCGTTTCGGGTTGGCAAATGCTGCTGGCACGAATGTACGCCTTTTGTTGCTAGTACCCAATATAGATAAATTGTTGTCTAACATCAAAGTTTTTGCCAAGTTGTAGCTAGTGAAAAAGTTGTCACATACAATATTTCTTCCACTTCCAGCAAAAAGGTTGACACATAAATCCTTTACTACTCTTTCGCCAACGTTTCTTTCACGTTCACCAGACGGTGCCATTCCTGTATAGATTTGTCCCTGCATTGAAAAATTATATTCAATTTAGTTATTTAGATTTTCAACAATTTTCAACAATATTCATTGTACCTGCAATGGATAGGAAGAAATGGAGTCGCACACCCACCACACTTTTATTCCATATTTGGCAGGTTTTGATGATATGTATTGCGTGAAGCCAGTTCCACCACGATAAGCATACAATTGTTCATCTACGGTGACGTTGGCTCCAGCCACGTAATATCTACGAAGACAGCTGTTAAGCATCAAAAAAACGTCCGATATTGCTGCTGCTTTGTCAGTTTGTTTTCGTTGCTGGCGTGTGTTTCCATTATCAAAACGTATGAAGCGGCTTATTTCCCAAAATCGTCGTACACTCATTGCGGCACGATATAGTGGATGTGAAGTAGTTTTCCACAAATCTTTCGTATGCACGTAACCAGAATGTGTAACGCCACTTAGCAAAAGTAGGCCCAAATATGCATCAAATTCACTTTTTGTTATGGGAATCCATGATCTCGGTTCTATTGTTGGATGTTTTGCGTTGTCAATATCATAAAATTGCCTTGCCTTTCGATTTGATTCACGAATAATTATGTCGCATATTTCGTCTGACATTATCAATTGGAACGTTTCTGCAATGATCAAACCCTGCGTTGCCCGTACTGGTCCAGATTCTGCACTTCTTAGAATGTTGTGCGTACGGAATCTTACAGGTTGTGGTTGTATCCAGGACCAAACATTACCATCTCTGGCAGTAAAAGCTTCGCCAGTTTCAATTGGTGCATCTTCAAGATCTTCATCAGAATCATATTCTGGTAACATGGGTTCTTCAACGTCTGAGTCATCTCCACCAATATCACCTAAAGCCTCATCACCAACTATTGAATCGTGGTCACTTGTTTCTTCTTGGCTCTCTTCAAGCGCTTGCCGAATATATGCTTGTTGTTCTTCGTACGAAAGTGCGCTTCGTTGTCGCGGAGTAAGCCATTCACCATCAGCCATTTCACTTTTAATATTTTTTTTATTTCCACAAAATAAACAGAAACGTCTTTTCACTTCGAATCACAAATGTAAACTAAATTTTCTGACGATACTACAAAGAATGAAATTTCCGCAACAATAAATGTTTCTACCTGCCTATATTATATATTTATTATATACGTATGTCGTCTACCTATACAACCACTTTTTTCAACAAACAATGACTGTGAGGATGAAATTGGTTATCATAAAATTTTTTAGCCTTTTGTCCATTTCTAACAAACTAAAAAAATAATTCGGAAATTCCAACAAACCAGGTAGATACGTAATTAGCATTTTTATGCTAACGACGTACCATTCCCCATACAAAACGTATGTACATACCCAGGTATGCTGCTGTGGACGTGCGTAAAGCATTTCTGCTGTTGACATAAAGGTTAAGTAATAAATTTTATTTGACCTTTATATAAATTCTACTGTAATGAAAACAATACAATTACAATTTATAAAATTATGCTTTTTGCTAAATGGCAAATTTAATTTATTTTCGGTGGAAGGACACTCTTGTGTCGCATATATCCTTTAAATGGAAAATCCAGGTTTTAGCTATAGGTGCGATCAGAACCAGTGGAAAGTTACAGAATGCTTGTTAAATTAATTAATTTTACTTTATGAGGAATTCAAATTAATTCGCTGCAAGGATACTGCTATCCCCCATATATATCCCTTTAAGCAAAATTCTAATTTTATTAATATTTATGATCATAATGCAATGAAAGCTAGCTAACAATTTCTAAAATTATGCTTTTTACCAAATGACAAACTTAATTTATTTTCGGTGCAAGGATACACATGTCTCGCATATATCCTTTATATAAAAAATCAAGTTTTAGCTATGTTTACGATCAGAACCAGTTGAAAGTTACAGAATGTAGGTAAAATTACATAATTTTTCTTAGCGAGATATTCAATTTAATTCGCTGCCAGGATACTCCTACCTCCCATATATCCTTTGAGTAAAAAATTTAGTTTTGTCGATTTTTATGATCATAGGGCAATAAAAACTATCTAGCTATTTCTAAAATTAAAATTTTTGCTAAATGTTAAACTAAACTTATTTTCGGTGCAAGGATGCTTTTTTCTCCAATATATCCTTTATATGATAAATACAATTTTAGCTATAGTTACTATTAGTGCTATTTGTGAAATATTACATTTTGCTATATAGTTAAATTATTTTTATTTTTCGGTGCAAGGATATGCGTCCATGCCATACATCCTTAATATTTAAAATTACGTGCGAGGACTAACTACATAGCTCCTTTATCTACTTTTTATGATCAGAATGCAATAATATTTAATAGCTTTAACTAAACTTAAGCAAGTTGTTAATTGCTCAGTTGCTCAGAGACACAATGTGAATTGTGGCTGATTGCCGCTTAGGTTGTAGATTATGCGACTACTGAAACAAAATTTGTACTGTATAAATTGCAATTTCTTTGGTAAACAAATAAGTTTTTGCATCCAAATATGTATGTGTACAACTTTTTTGTATGTGCTGAACTTTATAGAAGAAGCATTTCACATTTCCTCAAGAGAAATTGATTGTATTCGTATTCTAACTAACAACCCTTTGCAAACAGGCATCCTTAACATGACTGATGTAACTTTTGTATATATAAACCATAAAAGTGTGGGATGACCGTATAGATGAAGTTAATCCAACGAATGCCTGAAAGTTTCTTACATAATACACTTGTTCAAAATTATAAAATAAGAAAGTCTTTTAAATAAATAGAATTATCTACTTTTATCATTGTACGAGTAACACTCATGCAATACTTTCTTGCATAATTTTTTATTTTGGGACACCCTTAAAGCAGGTCGCGAATATATACATATTAAGTCATGAGAAAGAACATATATAACATTATTCATGCAATACACGACTTAAATTATCAACGCAACACATCGTTATACTCATCTTCATCATCACAATCGTTATTAGTTTTCATATCTCACATACTTGGAAAGTTAGCAATTTCATTTTAACTATAAAAACTTTCAAGCAGACAAGCATGTTGCAACAGCTACAATCAACTGCGCATATAATTATAAAGGGTTTTTGAATAAGGCAGCATTAATAGTTGTAATCAATGGCGGTCATACCCATAACGCATAACTTTTGACTAATTTCTTAAGCTTAAGTTAAATCTTTACTTTTCCCTTATTCAAAGGATTCTAATAGAATTTTATGGAAAAAAAAACATTTCTCAAAATACATTTATTTTATTTATAGTAAAAAAAAGTAAAGCGAAAGAAAACGTCTCCTTCTGTTTATTTTCTTATAGTTGTGTATACCACATCTCGATCAGCTCATTGAAAACCTGATTTTACGCAGAATCATTACTTGCACCATAGCAACGGACATCATCACATGGTAGGCCCACAGAGGTTCACCTCAACGTGGTATGCTACTCGTATTAGTCTCCTGCATAAAACATCTTATAAGAACTTTCAAGACATGAGGGATTTTTCAAATGTTCTACTACAGCGAAATCTTATAAAACAAACGTTAAAAACACTGTTTTGCAAGAAATTTTTTTGAGTATTGTACAAACGCGCGTGTACAAACGTCATGCATGTATAGGGTGTTTTTTTAAGAGGTATAGAACTTTGCATTGAAATAAAACACAAGAAAATCGTTTTAATGTCCATCAATTTGGCTTTATTGGAAGGATAATTTTATGCCATTAATGTTTAAATATGATTTCGGGCATGTGGCCGCCGCGGCTGGCTCGAATAAATCCAATTCTACAGGTCCAATTTTCAACCACTTTTTCGAGCATATGGGGCCGTATGTTGGCAATAACGCCACGAATGTTGGCTTCCAAGTCCCCTAACGTTTCTGGTTTGTTGGCGTAGACGAGCGACTTCACATATCCCCAAAGAAAATAATCCAATGGTGTCAAATCACACGATTTTGGTGGCCAATTGACAGGTCCATTCCGCGAAATTATTCGCTCATCGAATGTTTCCTTCAATAAATCGATTGTGACGTGCGCTGTGTGGCATGTAGCGCCGTCTTGTTGGAACCACAACTCATCCACATTCATGCCATCCAATTCGGGAACAAAATAGTCGGTTAGTCGGCTCCAATTGCTGTGCACGGTGGCGAATCGATTCATTCGGGTCCTCTTCAACACTTTGCTCTACAGCGGCAATTGTTTCTTCGGTGCGCACTGTTCGACGTCTCTGCGGATGCGTATTATCACATAGAGTAAACGTAGTGCGAAAACGATCCATGGTTAACCGAATTAATTGCTCTGATGGACGATTATGTCGACCATAAAATGGACGGAGCTTGCGGTAAACTTCGCGAACTGAACCATTATTTTCGAAATAAATTTGCACGATTTGCAAGCATTGTTCTTTTGTCAACCTGTTCATGATGAAATGGCAAACCAAACTAAATATTAATCACTTGACAGCTGACAAAATGGCCGCCAGTTAAAAAAGTGATGCCAACTTAAAGTTCTATACCTCAATAAAAAACACCCTTTATGTGTGTATGATTTTTTATTTTTCTGTGCACATGCAAAGGCACACACATGCATTAACATTATGCCGGCCATACACTACACAAGTTCAGTGCTCAAGTCTGGCACTGCGTAAACTAAGCTTGTGACACACACTATACAAGAAAACTGGGCAGTTTTTATTTTAAAGCTATACGTGAAGAAGACAACATGTGCAAATACTGCTCTATTTTATTAATTGCTGTGGCAATAAAAGCAGCCTAAATCCTAAATGTGTTCATCTTTTTAACAGCCATTTCTCTATTTGCATCGGGGTATTTTTCCTTTAGTTTATTAAATAATTTTTCGTAGGCTTCGATTTTCATAATTCTATTGCTATAATCACTGCTTTTAATGCGCCATAATGCAGGCGATTTTTTGTATAATTGTAGGAACTCTGTCCAGAATATTTTTTCTGCGCTCATTTTTTGTTTTTAACTCTTAAAAAATCACGATAAAACTGAGCGTTTGCAACATACACTACACAAGTTCACTGTACAGTTTTCAAACTTGAGCAAATATCAAAATCGTTTTGATATTTACTCAGTTCACTGCGTAAATAGCATAACCGCCCCCATACACTACACAAACGCACTGTACAGTGCCAGACTTGAGCACTGAACTTGTGTAGTGTATGGCCGGCATTAGTTGTATGTGGTTAATCACATAATAGCTTACCATCTACATATTACACATACACTCAAACGTACAATATGAAAAATAACAAGCATACACTAATCAACAGTAGTTCTTTTGAGTGTTTGCTACAAACAAGCTGTCTTGCGACATCGCTTGTTACAACTGATATACACATACACCAATACATCCATCGTGCTTCGCTTATAGTACGACAGCATTTATTATTGGTTTAGTATAATACATGCGACGTGAATACATTTAAAAATCATGACGTTTTTACATTTCAAGACTGTTTACGCACCTCTCTAACTCGTATGACTCCTGTTATGGAATCGGATAGTGCCAAATATTTGAGTGTTGTCCTTGACAGTAAATTTTGCTTGAGAGGAAATCTTCAGGCGAGAGTAGTGAAAGCCTCTCAGCAATTTAAGTCTGTAGGAAAGAAATCGGCTCTACTTGGGAAATAAGCCCTAAAGGAGTCGTTTGGATACTAGGGATGATCATAAAACTTACACTATTTTACGGAATCTCAGTTTGGTAGAAAGCACTATAATAAATGAGCAATCAGTTCCGTATAAAAGGGATTCTCCACAAAAACTTATAATAGGTGCTCTTAGATCCACGCCGAGAAAGGCGCTCTTCGCTATGCTATGTTAGCTTCAGGTAGACTTAACGGCTAGGAAGTTAGCTCTACGTACTGCCATTAGACATGTGTATGGAACTATAGATCATGGGGAAATATAAACATTCTAAATACAGTAAACAACATACCTGATCTCATTAATTACTATCCTCTCAAGCCCTGCTTCAATAGAAATTTTCGTATTTCATTGACAGAAGAGTTCTCTCCACTGGATGGAGGCGTACAGGTCTTCACGGACTGCTCAAGACGGTGGGGGGAGGGGGAAGAGTTGGAGGGGGAGTATAACGTTCGAAATTCGGAATTAAAATGACGAGTGTAGCATTTTACAGGTAGAGATATCTGCCATTAAAAGAGCGATACACTGACTAAGGTTCTATCAAATATCAAAGAGAGATGCCCATATCATAACTGATAGGAAGTCTACAATTAAGTCAATCACAAGTGCGTGTACCACATCTTCTCTTGTACAAGAATGTCGCAAGGCCCAGGAACTCACGTGTCATATTAAATTGGGTGCGTAGACATGGGACTATTTTAAGCAACTGAGTTTCATATGATATGTCAAAGAGGGGAACCCTACTCAAAGAAGTCGATATCGACAATTTCTGTTGGATCCCACTCTCATCCTGCTGGAAACGCTTAGATGTAGCCTTTCTTAAATCAGCTTAAGACAGATGGCGCAATGAGGCTACCTGAGCTATAGCGAGAACTCTCTGACCTCGCTTAAGCCTCCACAGAACTAAAAACCTCATGAACTAGAAAGCTCTTGAGGAATCTCTTGATCATACTGACCGGCCACTGCGCTTTTGGAAGCCATGGTAAACGTCTGGTTCTTTTGTAATTTAAATATTAGTTCAGTTGCAATGGAGAAGAGGAGGAGGAAAGCATTATACAACTCCTCTGCTTCTCTCCCGCTCTGGTGAATTGCCGCCTGCACTTCCTTAGTGGATTAACCTTCAGCTATCCTAGTTATTGAAAATGAGACTCAAGAACTTGAAACTTTATATAAGGAACTCCTACTGTGGCGTGTGCGCACTCATGATCCATAAACTTCTATCGCGTAGCATCTTTTAACTCTGACGATACACTACACTCAATATCTTTTTTTTACCTCTCATCTCCAATACATTGTTCTTCTCTCTTTCTCTCTCTCTCTCTCTCCTAATCACAGGTTGCACAAACAGCTAACCTAACCTCATATAGTTTTATATTTATTTTGTCACTTTGCCTTAAATTCATATTATTTTGCTTTAAATGATTCATAGTATCAGCCTATCCTTGTAATTTTTATATCTTATGATATACAATTTCAAATTTATTTCACATTTCCTCATTACTGTAGCAGTTTTAATACAAATTTTAATTTTACAATAGGCTCCAGTGCTTCCTTGCATATGCACATATTTGACTATTATTTTTTGTTAATTTTTTTTAATATAAGGAAGAGAAAGAAATTTTACTTTATTTTTTTTCTGTGTGTTGTATATATTTATGACATTTAATTTAATTTCATTTTATCTCGAGCCAGAGTTATAATAATTTTATGCAACAATGCAAACAAGCTGCAAGCAAAGAAGCAACAGATTTTATGTAAATTTTACATTTGGATACCATTTTCCCGCCATTTTGCTATACATATTACAATAATATTTGCAAACACATTAAATCTGGTACACACAGGCCCGCAAGACATACACCCACACATATCCTTACAAACATACAATAAGCTTAGTGCAACATTATGCAAAAATAAAACAAATTAAAATGCTTGAATGAGACTATAAAAAGCAGAAGCTAAAAGTAGCACAAGTATAAAATTAAATTAAGATAAAGAAAGTCATATTTGTTGTTGTCTCAGCTGCATACAGTAAAGAGCGACTAGTGTGAAGTACTTCTTGTTGTTATTAAATTGCAAGTACATGCAAACTTTATATGTTTGTAAGGACATTTGCTTTATATAAAGATGGTAATAATTTCTAGAATTTTTTTTAAACATGAAATGAATTGTACAGAATTTTTCTTTTATACGGGAAGTAAATTTTACAGCAACTACGAAGTCGACTTGAATTTGATTTCATTATATCTATTCATCTAACACTCTTTTGTTATTTTCCAACAAATTGCTTGCGAATTGCTTAAAATAACGTTAAAATTGCTTATTATAGGGTCTTGCTCACCAAAGCCTTATGGAAGTCATTATGTGCCGCCTTTTTTTTAATAATAATTACTTTTACTTATTTGCAGGTTTATTACGATAAACACCATGTGACGACCGGTGAAGGTGCAGGAAGTGCAAAGGTTGCTGCAAATCCTCAAGCTGAGAGTGCTTATCGAGGACAATACAGCCAAGTTGCACAACAGCAACAACAACAACATCAGCAACAACATTCAAAAGGGAATCACTTAAAGGCAAATGCAAAAAATGTGGTTGTACAACAGCAACAGCAGCAACAACACCAAAACCAGCCTAGCATTCTTTATGCTGTGCCTCAAAATCCTGCATATCATTATGAGAACATTCCACAACAGCAAAACCAACAACAACAGCAACAACTACAACTGCCAATACCACCTCCATTACCTTTACAACGTGCCCAACAAAAACAAATACAATACATTATTGCAATTCCTATGTCATATTTGCGTCAATTGCAGCAACAAGTCCTATACCAGCAGCAGCAGCAGCAACAGGAACAACCATCACAGATGCAATCCTACAAAGGACAACAACAACCCCAATACCAGCAGGTGCCGCAACTACAAGCCGTACCAGTATATTCCATAGCAGGACCTTTGGCCAGAGACCATCATGGTTCTTATCGTCCGTTTCATCGTTTAGCTGCACCAGCTGTCAATGATGTCTCAACTACAACTATTGCCAACCAACAGCAACAAACTGGCCCTTCCAACTCTCCCGCTCCACCTGGATATGCAGCACAATATATTCAAATACCAGCCAATGCTTTACTAGCTGCCATGCAAACGGCTCAAGTTCAATTACAACAACGTCCTGTTCATTTGTCACAGCAACCTTATCAACAGCAACCGCAGCCACAGCCACAGCCACAACAAATACATATACAACCCATACAAATACAACAGCAGCAGCAGCAGCAGCCGCCCATACAAGCTCAATCACCTCAATTTTATTATTATCAGTCACAACAACAACAACAACAGCAACTGCAACAACAAGTGCAACAACAACAATATTTGCAACCACAACAACAACAATATTTGCAACCACAACAACAACAGCAACAACAACCACAGCCAATACAGCTGAAACAATCTCAGCTATCACATGCCTTGACATCGCCTCCTATTTATGGTAATTAGTTTCATGGAACTCTGCATTATCTTTGTTTTTTTTTTCTTCCTTTCTTCTGCACCCACAGCTTCGATTAATTCTGCACTGTCTTATGAATATTGACTCAATGAAGCCAGAGATTTAATGTCATTCCAAACATTAAACTTTGCGGCACTATAAATTGCCAATGGGATAATTGGGAAATGTGTGACTTTGTAACAAAAAAAGTTCATATATGAAATTTAAATCTTATCTAAGATCAGTTAAGAAAGTTAAATTTGCACTAAAAGTCAAACGATTCATACGTTGTATGCATACATGCATATATTGTACATCTATGGGATATAAGGGATGGCTAGATTCTGTGGTTATAATTGTTAGCCGTACTAGTTGATTTTTGAATATTTGGAGTTACTGATGCAGAATTATTATAGTGCAATGAGATACGATACAGGAGAATATAGTATTTATACTAATTCTTATGGAACATATCATATTTATTCTTACGAATCATAACTATTCAAAGTAATGCATTAACATTCCGAAGTAATGCAATACTAATAATATATTTAACACGTACGATGTGCTCCATGAGAATTAATGCAAATAATCGTTGTGTAGCAGAATCATTGGCGAAGTAAAATAACCAACTCATTTAAAAACCAGAGGCGCTGCAATACTGCATTATTAAAAACGTAAAAAAAGCAGAGTTGTAAAAGAATGAAGCTTTCCTCTATCTCTTCACCACCTGTCTTTTGTATCACTATCCCATTCTCAAAGAACAGAATTGAAGAAGAATTGCAGCAGACATTCATTGCCTGAGTATAACTTCTCTTTATTAAAAGTGTGAGTGGGTCTTCTGGGACTACCTTGGGGGTAGTCGCGGCTCGAGTAAAGTCATTCTGAGATTTTCTCAACTTGTGACGAACCGAATTCCATTTGCGTTTAAAAAATTCTGTAGTTATAGGTACTTGATTTGTTGCAAATGATAGATCACTATTTGAAATTGTTTTTGGCCAAATAATCTTCATTATCCTTCTCATACATGTGTTGGCGAAAACTTGGAGTGCATTGAGATTGAGTGGGCATATATTCCACGTTTCGCTACCCTAAAGTAGAGCCGACTTTTCATTCGAGTTGAAAATGGCTTTCTTACACTGCATGTGGAACTCCACACAGGATTCAGGAGCCCGTATGCGCATTTAGTGCTGTTTATGCGATTTACAATATTAGCAGTGGGTACTCCTTTTAAGTCCATAGTGCTCCTAAATAACAGAAGCTTTTGACGTCTTCATCTAGCGAGCCGCTGATTGAGAATGGCTGGATATTGCTTGCATTTACTCTCATCAATTTAGTTTTCGCTCAGTTCAGACCAGTTTTTGCAACAGATGTCTCTAGCAGTGCGAGTTTTTATGACATATCAGTATGTTTATGGCTTAGCCGACAGATGCCATCGGTATATTCCAAAACGGCAAGTTGTCCTTGTTAGTTGTGTTTGTGGCATTTTTCATAACAACATCTAGTACAATGTGAAATAATAGGGGTAACATTACACATCATTGTCGCAGCCAACTACTGCATTTGTTTGGTCACCCTGCATGTGGCTCCGCCGTACAGTTCTTGGATGAGAGATATAATTTTCGGAGGTGTACCTTTACGTGCCAAAGCAGACCAGAGATGTAGATTTGTGGTCGAGTGTATCGAAGGCTTTCTCAAAGTCTATGAAAGTCATGTACAATGGAGAACTTCATTCAACAGACTGCTCCACTATAATTCTCAGGGCATTGACTTGGTGAATACACGATTTAGGAGAACGGAATACAGAGGTCTGAGGCCAGGTTCGAAGGCCCTTGCCAGACGATCTGCTAGTATATGTGCTATTACTCAACATTCCTCATATTTATCAGAGTTATTCTCTCCAGTTTCCACACTTCGAAAGATCACTCTTCTTCGGGATTTTCACGATTATGACCTCTCTCTCTCTCTCAATTGTTGTGGCAAACGTTCAGTTAGACAGAAATTCTTTACTAGTAGCAGTAGCAGTTGGGCACTTACTTGGGAGTCGGGCTTTAGCATTTCTGGTTAGATGGTATCTGCAGCCGGAGCTTTGTTATATTCTTCAACGCATTAATAGCTTTAACTATTTCCTCTTATTAAGGTACATGTATTCATATGTGCGTTCTCACAGTGTGCTCTTCACAATTACATACATATGTATAATACCATCAATATGCCTCTTTTGTGAGTATTTTTAAATACTGTTTACTCAAGACTGCCAATTGATCTTGTTTCGAAGTCGTCTCTGGGTTTCGGACGCGGCTTGTGCTTCTTTCAACAAATCTTCTGTGTTTTTTTTTATCTCTACGAGCATTACGTTAGCAGCCCTATCCAGGTCGTTGTGTTTTCACGTTAAGTCCAATTTTTTTGCCGCGTCTCTTTGCAGAATTTAATTGGCTCTTCACTGTTTTCCGGTTCATAATTACTTCCCATGTTATATCCGACATCCACATCGCGCGCCTATGTTGCTTGTGTCCTAGGTGTCTAGTAGCAGCATCCGTGAACGTTGTGCGGTATGTGATCGTTGTCTTATGAACACGTTTAAAGGTTGTAGCGCACTATTGCCAAATGATCAAGCAGCATAAGACTTTTATCAAGCGGCTGCAAAATTTTTAGCATGACATAAAGCTAAGCTCCCACAAATAACTACATATATCATTCCTCGAAGAAATGCGAATAACGTTAGTTCTATACCATAGAAAACAACTAATAAAATACAAAATTTTAGACATAATACTCGTGCCAACATTTAGTAAAATATTTCCATCTTTTTATTGAGTAAACAACTCCAGCATTATAATCTATTTTTGTAAAATTGTATATATAACTAATTAAAAAAATCGTTTTTTCCTTATTGCAGTTTTTTACCACTTCATAGTTTAAAAAGTTAATTTAAAAATACGTAAAAATTATCAGCTGTTTATTTAAACGGAGTTGCCAGATGGCAGAAAAGTTTGGCATTTACGCCATCGAAGTGTTATAAATTGATTTTTTTTTTCAAAAAGCGAGACTTGAGAATTTGAATTTTTGCCATTAAAATTAAAGTTAGACACATACCTAGCAAAAAATTGGATTTTTAAGCACTAACAACTCAGGGAAGCAATGTATTGCTTACTTGATAACAAAAGCTTTTAAAAATGCTTCTGAAAAGCAATTACGTAAGGCGGGCTCTCCAACAAAGTAGAAAAATATTTAAAAAAAAGTTTTAAGCCAGTAACTTTTGCATCTGAGTACACAAAAAATATATATTATTACTTCTGTGAAGCAATTTGGTAAGGAAAAAATTTCACGGCTCATCTTGAACAAAAAAATCATTTTTCATGCGCAACAGCAATTGATTCTGTAACATTGTCTCCCTTACCAAAACTATTCTGGAAAGCAGTAATATTTGCTGGGATAGTGGAATGGCACGATAACATAATTTCTATATTTATTTAAGAACTTTTCATATAAATTTGTTTCATTTCTTTTAATTTCTAAGCGTGTTACTTCCCAGTAAAAAAACGGAAGTCATTCTGAAGGAACCACATTTTCATTGCTTCCAAAAAAAACCGATATTTTTAACTTACCGATAGTTAGCAGAGAACCAAGTAAAAGTTTATTTTAATCACACAAAACCTTGTAGTTTTTCCATAATTTTAGTAAATACTCACCAAATTGTTCAAGAAATCGATTTTTTTAACGAAATTTATGAACTAATTTTGGTCTAAAATTTAGAAGTTATTTGCTTAAATTTACATGAAAACACTGTTTCGCCTTTAAATTCATATAAAAAGAAACGAATTGTTAAAATATGTAACTTTTTAAAGTTTTTCCTAGATGAAAATATTACCATAGAACACAAAAAAGAAGAAAAAATTCGGTGACTAGGCATCGAAAAAGAGAACTTCTTGCAATGACAACCCTATGTAAAAATCATTAGATCGGATCGAAATTTGAACTACTTCCAGACTGCAAACTCTACATTTTCATGACTTCTTTGGAGTGTCTTTTTCTACTGGGTTCTTAACTTTTTCGGCCTAGCTCATGAGCCGACTGCCAGCATTTTTTATGGTTTTCTTGGTTATAATATCTAAACTTACGATGTTTGAAGATTTAAAAGTTCTGAAGTTATCAGGTAACTAGAGATTGAAAGTTACTCATGAGCAACTTTGAGCCGTTGAGGATATATTTTATGGCATTGAAAAAGAACAGAAAACACTTATATTTTATTTATTCATCAACAATATAAATTACGTATGATATGAGAAGATTTTGATAAGGGCATTCCTGTCTCTTCAATTTCGGCGGATCCTGATTAAACTTACCGTGCCTGGAACTATGTGCAGGGGGTCTACTCTTATAGTTCGAAACCAAATGAAATGCTTTCGAATTTTCATGTAATTCACATAAAAACTCGAAAGTAATTTCTTTCGTTTCGAATTACAGAATATTGTCATTTCCGATATTTTTTTCATGTAAAACATACAATGTGAAAACATGTTGAACACATTTTTAAATTAACACCACAACGATATAACACAAAAAATGCCAAATGTGTAGCCAGCATAAGCCGTAAGTGTTTATCAACCTAATTTGACGTGTGATGATGGGAAGTCAATTCATATAACTTCTGATCCTTTCGAGGGTAAAAAGTCAAAACAGCTTTTGAAACATCCTTCTGAAATGAAGCGCATTTCAGCTGGACCGTTGGAAAAGGAATGATACAAATAATGATGAGAATGAAACAAACCTTTTCAAAACTGTCGCCATAAATTACATGGAAGTCAAAATTATCAATTAATAATAATATTATTCCTGACAAATAATTTTTATTATTATGCAGTTAAGCAGAATTTAAACATCATTCTGCATCGGTATTAAAGGTTCGTTACTTACTAGTCCTTCCGAAGATCTGATTCATATAGTAAACATTATTCTTAACGACATACATAAGCTCTGTTCTGAAAGAGTGCTGCAAGATTGGAAGAAGCATCAGGCTGGTGGAGATCAATATCATACCTACAGACCTAAGGAAAGCCTCCGGTCATATGGTGCCCAAAACGAACTTTGATATGACTTTTAGGGCCCTTCTCACTTCCAGAAGGCGAGGGAAAAAATGCGAAATAGTAAAGGATTATGACACCAGATTATATATAATGAAGGATTGATAATGATCTGCGGCGTTGATTCTAGAGCTTTCTCAATTAACCTGGGCCTGCCATTTTTCGGATGGTACAAGTGTGCTGAATTAGTGGCCATAAAAGAAGCCGGCAGAATGCTATGAAAAATAGTACTTCTGGGAAAATCGGAACTTCTATCGACAGACAGGCAGCACTTTCTGCAACTAAATCATTTAAAACCTCAATTTTAATTAACCAATGTAAAAATGTGCATTCCTACGCATTTAAAAAAATTATATTTTCAAAGAGTATCTTCAGAAAGCACATAGAAAATGTTGTCATAGAAAATGTGGCCATGCTCTGATAATAAACGGTCAAAGAATATAATAAATAAAAAATGAAGGAGCATATCACGGCTGGTCTCGGTATTATCGGTTGCTGGATGATCGTCAGACGTGCTAGTAGGCTAAAGGTACGGCCACACTTGGCAAACATTTGCTCAAAATAGCGTAACCACTCAATGTTTGTGAAAAACCATTTTATTCAGACAAGTGTTTCTTAAGTTAAACAGTTTCATAAACAACTAATAGAGAACGTCATTGATTGCAACATTGTTGGAAACTATTTAACTTAACAAACACTTAACAAACACGTATCTGAATTGAAAGCTTTTTCATTAATATTTTGTGGTCACGTTTTTTGAGAAAATATTTGCCCAAGTGTGACCATCCCCTAACACTATCTATCGCAGTTATAAAGAATAGGATAAGGAAGAAACATTTTTCCAACTGCTTTGTGAGTGACCGGTATTGCACACGACACGATACACATTATTAGGAATATATATAAATACTAAACAATCCATCCGAGTATTACAGGTTGGTAAAGGTGACCTTATGAACGCAGTGGTGTGGAGTTAGCAGAATTTATCAGTGGATCTTGAACTGGATCCACACCTTTTCATACTTTAGGACTCGGACGATTAAAGCATTATTTATCAAAACGAAATCTCTGATTCTACTTGATTGCTTGCAGAGCAGCCCCAAGCAAAGCGTCTTTAATCTTTTAATTGTTTTCAATAAGTAAATGTGTTTCTTATTGAATATTGCAAATCTTTGAAGGGGAAAAATATTTGTGTATGTTTATTTATTATGCAAATACTGAAATGTTATTAAGAATAACAACATGTATGTATAATATACATGATTTTAATACTAACACATGTGTTTGTTATATAAGAATATATTATAATCATATCAGATGAAAACAAAACCAATTTAAGAGGTGTTGCATATTTAACACATTATTATAAAATTTTTTTCTTGCTTTCAAACAGTTAATTAAAATTGAATGAAGTATCAAATTTATACAAAAATTAATACTGTTAATAACTAATTACTTACACTCAAATTGATGTCACTGTCTATGTTTCATTTACTTCAAAGCACAGTGGGGTATGGGAAGTAAGAAAATGAAAGACATTTTGATTATTGAGTTCTTGTTTCCACTTTGTTATTTATTATTGAGCTTCTCGTTTGTTTAAATGAAATAATAACTCTAGTTGTTCTTAAAAGCTTTGGGGTAAAGGTTCCCTGATGATCTGATCTGATAGCAACAGTGAAATGCGCATAGGATCCATCTAAACCCCTCAATAATCAATTTCAATGTATTTTTAATAAAAAAAAAATATTTTAATTAATAAGTAAAATATTAATTTGGGATTATTAGTGCGTTTCAAAATTTTAAACTTAATTTTTTTTTAACTTAGTCTTTGCGAATAGATACGCAAGGCCATAACACGGCAGTTAACTTAATTTTAAATACCTTAGTTAATTCTAAGCCCATTATATTTAACTCTATTGCAAAAAATAAAAAATAAAATAAATTAAGACAGAAGGTTACTTCAGAACAAAAGCAAAGTTTAGATAGAAGCTTTCTGCAATAATGTTTTACCGATTATCACAGTTCATAGCCAAATTATTCAGTTGGAGGGCAGTGTTTCCGAAAATATAGAATAAGTAACTCATACATGGAAGAGGCTATTCAAAGGATATTTACTTAGCCAGTATGCCTTATTAAGGAGGACCGACACTTAATGCTTAAGGGCTTAGTGATAAAAAATATTTGATATAAATGAAAAGATAGGAACAATCTTAAACTATCTACTACCGCACGTCAATCGTGAGAAATCTTTCAGGACAACTATACCCTATAGAGGCGAATAAATGTAAGACTTCATTATTACAGAAGGGATATTCTTCAACCTCATCCATATAAAGTTAGGTACACAGTGAAACATTTCACCGCCCTTAGAACTCAAAATTTTACAGAGGGAGCAAGCGAGTTGTCTAATTTTCTCTACTGTATAAGGCTTCTAGTAAAAAAACTATATAATAAAAAATAAAGTGCTTCATACTGATTTAGGCAGCAGCATCATAAAGTTACTTAACGTTATTGAATGTATGAATTTTCTTACTTAAATTAATGCTCATGGTATCACACTGTCAAGGCATAGCTCCTGGTGGAACATACAAAAAGAGGCCAACTGAGGTTAGGTTAGGCTAGTTTTTAAGCGATTTCAGCCTTCCCCATAAGATTGAATGGAAATGATGAGAAAATTATGGCACACTTGTTATACAGGTGCCCGGCTCACTAAGAGTATCGGATAAATCTAGAAGGGAACAGACACCTTGTGGGACTAAACAACTTGTAAGTGATATTCTAAGCAACCTTTTCAAATTAATGAATTCAAGGGCTTAGAGTGCAACTCAAACTGCTTAAATGTGTG
This sequence comes from Tachina grossa, assembly GCA_949987645.1. Lineage (NCBI taxonomy): Eukaryota > Metazoa > Arthropoda > Insecta > Diptera > Tachinidae > Tachina > Tachina grossa. Next base: position 25,511,852 of record OX465277.1, on the reverse strand, counting down.
ACTGAGATCCCGAGCAAAATCATCCATTACACTTAACCTAATCTCAGCTAGCCTAATCTAACAAAATTTGATCTTTCACAACCATACCTTACCAATACTTACATATTTAAACATTACCTCATCTTACTGAACATTACCTTTAAACTATGTTCTAATCTCTAATCCTCACCTCACCTAACCTAAGCAAATTTAATTAATATTAAAGCTGAAATGGAATAATTTTGTTTATGGTTGTGCTTTTTGCTACAAAATATCATAAGAATGTATTAAATTTTTCACTGCATAAAATATGTTTTCATCAAAAATGGATGATTGCAATAAAATTTTACTTATAAACGCATATCAAATTAATTAGAATATTTGTAAGAGCAATAAATTAAATTTCTTTTTTTTTTGCTTCCTTTTTATTTCTTCTCGCTTGAAACAAAGGATATCATATCAACCAGCACCAACCGCCACTGCAACAACATCAGAATTTTGAACATTTGATAGAACAACAACATCAGCAGCAGCTACAGCAGCAGTTGAATGTAGGTAAACAAACGCACCGATTTCAAGGTGTCAGACCAATGGCAAATTTAGCACCAACGCAAAATTACGGCTCAACAGCTGAAGCATACGAAAGCGAAGAAAAAGCACAACTTGTAACATTACCGTCACCAGCACACATAAACGTAAATGCACCACACACTTTTACAGATGCACACAATCAACAGTATTTAGCGCAAGCTACAGCACAACGACAGCAACAAGCAGCTTCACCAGAGCATCAAGTGGTAGAGATACAAACACCCCAACCTTATGAACATGTTGCACACTATAATCCTCCATACATACAGCACCATCCAGAACAGCACCAACACCAACACCAACACCCACAGCCTTACCAGCAACGTCAACCCCAACCACAACCCCATCGTCTGCGAATAAATCCACAGCAACACCTATCTTTCACAGAATATTTAAATAATTTACCATATTCTCAGGGTATCCATAGTCGAACAGCTTTGCCATTTTCGCGCCACCATGCATCTGCAGGAGAAGTTCCTTCATACAATTTAAATGCGGCCATGCCACCATCCTTTATACCAAGTGCATTTCAACCATCCTATAGTCCTCTGGGAACGCCAAGTAAAGTGACATCTTTTACAAATGTTTTATTGCAACCTTTTGTAGGACATTCTGCTTCATATCAAGCACCGGAAATTGGTACAGCTGCAGCTGGCAGTGCTGAATCCAGCAATGGTATACGTTACGGAACTCATTTGTATCACCCTCCTACGTCAGCTTACACAGCAGGCAACTCACCAGCAGGCCACCCAGATCCTAGGGCGCTGACAGTACCACCGGCCGCAACAAAAGTAACTGCCTCCTCAGTAAAAGCATCGGTAGTTGGTAGTCCAACGTTAGTCAAATATCCTTAAGGGAAACCTCTTTGCTGATCTTTGTTTATTGCTTGCTCTAGCACAGAAACTTTCGTTTTATTTTTCGTAAATTCTATTTATTTTTACTTTTTTTTTATAATAACTTATTGCTATCACTACTACAATTACTGCAACTCTACTGCCACTACTAAATGTACAACTAAACAACTGAACCGTTTCCTGTATACAACAAACACAAATGCTTGCACATATACTCGTATGTATGTGTGCTGGTGTGTGTTTGCAAGCAGCTACTTTTTAACTTTGGCACTAGGTCTTTTAGCCTTTTTTTGGTGTACATAGTATATACGAATCATTAAATGTTTTATGTAATATATATATATATATATATATATACATATATATATATATATATATAAATATATATATATATATATATATATATATATATATATATTCCCAACTCAGTAGTTCTTGTCTATTGTCACAATGGGTTGGATAATTTTTAATTTATAACCAAATTATTTTATTGTTCAACTTAAGTTTAATTAAATTTTGGAAGTTTTAATAAAATTTTAAGAAACTAGTAGTGCTACTTTTTCATTCATGATAATGAAATTATAAGAATTAGGAGACGTTTAAAGCAGAATTGTTAAATAAAACTTTAAAGAAATTGTGTTAAGTTGTCGCTGGCTGAGGTAAATTAATTTATTGACTGATAAGGTAAGACTGAATGTGTAACAATATTAGTGGAGAAAAAAATTAGGCTCTAAAAACAAATTTTAAATCAAGATTAATTTCATAATCGGACTGCAGTATTTTCAGTTCTTATTATGGAATTAAGTCTGTGGCAAAAAAGGAAAAAGTGCTTAAGTCGAGGTAAGCTGATTTTGAGTTAATGGTACCTCCGTAATCTGCATATTCCAAAGTACCCCTGGTGAAAATCTCAATTAATTTGTCAGATTTTTCATTAAGTTATAGCACTATGACTTGCGACTTATCTTTTTTAGACTTCTAAACTCATTTGGAATAATAGCTTAATTTGGGTTATACTTTGGTATATTTCAACTTAAATGTATTACTTATAGTGTGTAGAACGATGTTTGCTTAAAAAAATAAACAAAAAAAGGTCAACAGAGAATTTCCTAATTTAACTGCAAGAGAGATGCATTTCCAAAAATCAAATTGAAAGCTTAAAACTGCTCTCCTGCAAAACAGTAAAATATGACTTAAGCACTTTTTCCTTATTGCCACAGATATATTAAACTCAAGCGCGATTAAGAAATTATTCCTGATTAGAATGAAATATTTTTTATTAATGAATGTGATTTTCTAGAGACCATCTGCTCTGCAGGGGACAAAAGAAGACGAATCTAATTTGCTAAAGAAGAAAAGAAAAATGAAACTTAGACTTTTGGATAGATAAACTGGCGACATTTTTCTCTGCCATCACGCACTTCATCAGCACCCATTTATATCTACTTGTTTTACTCTCTGAGGCAAAGTTGTAGTTTTTGTCATAAAGAACAAAAATTGTAAACGTATTAAATCAAAAAAACTTCCTCTTCAAGATCAAAATCGCAAATATTTAAAAAAATTTAATTTTTTTACCTTTTTCATGTCCATAAGCAGAAAACCGTTCAAAATTCAAGAAAACAATTATCTACAAAAATGTACCTAATATCTCAATAAACAACTTTCTAGAACATATGAACTCCCTAGGAATCATTCTTAAAATTTTCCGAAAATTTTTTAATATCAATTGTTTTTTCTTTACTTCAACATTGAGATACTATGCTATCTATTATAAAAATAATGAAATAAATATTCATATTATGTTTATAATGCTGATGACCCTGGGCTTTCAAATCGCACTCTCTTAAGTTGTGTTAATTGATCATTTCCTGATTTATCGTTTTCTAATTCTTATGATCAGGTTCGCATGAAGTTACATCACACTTCTTGTTTATCAGACTGATATGTGTTTCGGCTAGGGCACACAATATGCTTGATCAGGCATAAGTGTAATACCATATGTGATTGGGTCAACAAAGTTGCCCTTCTTTTCAACTTAATCTAACCGTTTTTACATATAGTGTTTTCATACTGACATGGTTTTAACAAAAGTTGATTTTAACGTTAAAGCCAACTGCTAAAACCTGGTTTTACCATACAAATTGTTTTTGTTAAAACCAAATTAAAACCATTTTTGAATTGGTTTTAAGTTGGTTTTATGAAATGCAACCTTGTTTTCGCTGTGATAAATTCAGTGCTGCCAAGTAGAAATGACCGACAGCAGCTTGTAATGGTATGCCAGTGAATAACAATAGATGGCGCCTAAAAATTTTTCAGCATAAAAATTAATGCAGCAGCAACAATAGTCAAAAAATTATGGAAAAGAGTTTTTTGGAAGGAAAACAACGAAAATATTTTAAATTGAACTGTGGAAAGTGAAAATAGACAGTATGACTGACATTCATCTGCCTATAAAAAAGGTTTATCTTATAATGTATTTGTGCATTTTTATATTATTAACAATATTTCCAAACACTTCTTCATTTTGTATTAGAAGTTCCATAATTTAAAAAAATTTTATTTACAAAATATAAAATAATTTCCATTTTAGAGCGCATTGTGAAATATCTCAGTTTTTCATACAAATAAAAACAGTTGAACAGTGTGCCCAACAAGTGTTATTAAAAAGCAGAAAAAATGCAACAACAAATACACGCATTTCGGAAGGAGATTTATTTTATTTTGAGCAAAATTATTAGACAGCCTGTGAGTTAAAAACTGAATTTAACAAACTTGCAGTGTGAAAGCAAAATCAGCTGTTTATGGTTTTAACGTTAAAACCAGGTTTTAACTTTCAGTGTGGAAACACCATTACAATAGCAGTGCACAAAGCTTCACGGCAAAAATATTTTTCAAAATCTCTTAATTGTTTTTTTCTGACTTTTTTTGCAATATTACCTTACACGCCCATAGTGCTATAAAATACTAAATTTTTAGCTTTATGTTGGGATATCAACAGCAAAGTCTCTATGGAATTGTTTAGGTTGAAAGTATAAATGTTTGCGAATATATTGAAAAAAATTTTGATATTTGTGAGAATATTTTTTAGAACTTTAGAATGCCCTGGCTTTCATATGTTTTGTCTGAGTTTGCTTTAAAGTTGATAGCACCATCATATCAGTGCAATATTTTTACTTTTTTTTCAAAGCAATTTAGCATTTAGTTTATGAACTGAAATGTAAGAGCATGATGCAGTTTGTAGTGCATTCTATCAAAATATCTAAAGGATGTGAAAATGTATATGAAAATAAATAACGCAGATTTTTTTATCGATCGCTATACACGCTTTCCAACTATTTGTTGAGGAATATAGCTCAAAAAAAGTTTAAGGTTTATTTATACAAAATATCAAGTGATTCAATAAGAGTCAGTGGCAAGAAACATGCTTTAATACTCCATCATATGGAGCAAGACATTTGCTTTAATTTGTAGCATTGAAGCATTTCAGTTTTATGAGATCATTCTTACAGCACAACAATATTTTTTGGGAGTCTCCCTCGATACAATTTAACAAAACTTGTGGATTGTTTGACGCTAGATAGTACAATCTTGCGGTGAGGTAATTCCGTCTTAACTACAGAAACAATCATATCAATAATTTCAGCTTTAGAACGGTATCTTGAAAAATATATACGGTATCTTGTTTCGTTTATTTATTTTGATTCCTCAAGTTTGAAATTAAAGAGAGTTAGCTACAATTGTGATTCTCGTAGGAGGTTCCGATTTAGTAGCTTCTGTATTTAAGATTTATACACACACACATGAATACTTATTATCCCATTTAGTACCACCACCCAAAATTATTATTATTAAGAACAATAATTAAAAAAAATTTGGCTATATTGAGAGGAGTGGATTGTTAAGAAAACGTAATCACATTTCACACAATATTAGAGTCATATATTTTTATTCATGTTTTTCAATAGAATTTCAAAAGACGCATTTTAAAATCCGTATATAATATTTAATTATTATCAAAATCTAATTTAAATTAATTTAAAAAGAATCAGAAAAGGAGGTGAGTAACCATTTATTGTAGTGTATATAAACATCAGATGTTATCGATTGTATTTTTTTTTTCAATCGATGCGAAACTTTTGAACTTCGCGGACACGCCACGCTGATGTTTCGCTGCGGCTGTAACTCGCCGGAATAGGGGGTTCTTTCGGCTTAAAGTTCGTACAAGTTGTTCGTACGGTGTACTAGTCCAAGGCATAGAAAAGTTAATAGACTGGAAGCCGTATTTCGCAGTAGACACCTCCTTTTCTATGCTCACTTCTGAAATTTCCTGCCAGCGAGAAATTAATACCTTGTTATTTTTTAATGTTGCAATTCATCATCATCATAGTCACATTTCAGTTTTTTGATAATGCGACCTTTGGCAAAGATATCAATTGAAGTCCTCACAATGCTATTATCTGCGATATTTTAAATATAAATATATTTAAAATCTTCTTTAGCATCTGTATTGCAGTAATCCTGTAATATTGTTTTATTAATCAAGAACATCAATCACCTTTTTATCTAAATGAATACACATACGTTTATGCATTTCTCTCGGTTTTTTCTCTGTGGGCTGCTCTGGTCTACATGCATTACAAATGAGTAAATAAATAAATAACGAGAAGAAATGTGACATAGCGATGAAAAAACTGAGAGAGGGAGAATAATTAAGAGAAAGGGATAGAGGAGCGATAGAAGAAAGAGATGTACATGTCTGTAGTGAGGTATGAGGAGTCAGAGAGCGAGAGAAGATGTGAGATATTAAGAGATAAATTGATTGCTCTTCCTCCATATATCCATAGAAAAAAATTCATCATAGAATCAAATAATGTTCACTGAATTATTCTAAACGATCCTTGTATTTAAAATTTTTTGCGATTTGATTTTGTTCTTTATTGCGGTAATTTTGTAATATTGTTTTATTGACCAAGGAGTTAAAAGCATTACAAATGGCTGAATGAATAAATAAACAGAAACGAGAAAACGTGAAAGATTGAGAAAAAGTAAGAAATAATGAGAGAAGGAGATGTAGTGAAGTATGAAGGTCAAGAGTGAGAGAGAGAGAGAGAGAGAAGAAGCAGCAGGGAGAAATTAAGAGACACATTTCTTTTCCGCTATTTACCTACAAAAGATTCACATTTTGAATCTAATAACGTTCACTGAATTTTTAGATATGTCTTGTTTTTCGAAATTTAAAAAAATTTTCCTCTATGATCTTGTTTACTGTCAAACAGAACTAACAAAGAAAAAAATACAAAAGAGAAATATGAATTGGCCAATTTCGCAAGCCCATTTTATTATAAACAAACTAAGAATTGAAGAAAATATAAGTAAACTGCTACATTTACTCCACCCACTTCAATCAATTTCATGTCGCAGCCGTTTATTTCATTCAACGCAAAAGTAATTAAGTTTGTTGCTTGCAGCTCTTGAGGTTTCTTTTGCTTTTGTGCCACCACACTTCCACTTTTGAAAGTTTAAAGTGTTTGTGTTATTTTGTTAACACAAATGAACCAAAACTTTTATATTAATGGTTGCTTTTCCTCGTCTTTCATATTCATTTTCCTTTCTTTTTTTTTGTCAAGCAAACACAGCAATAAGAAAACTTGAGTCAGTAGCAAGCAAGCATTGCATATTCAACCACTCATCTGCATCTTAAGGATCTATCTATTCACAGCAAATATGTATATATGTATTACAAACACGCATTTAGTTATTGAATTTGAACACTTCTTATGTATTGGGGCATGAGGGGTTTGAGGAGGTTGCATATGCAAGTTTTTCATCTTTTCTTGAGTACGAACTAAATATTTTTCTTAATTTCATTTTAGTGCTACTACTAAAGTTGAAAAGCACTTCTTGCAGATATGCACTTGTTATTGGAGTGATGTCTTTCTTCAAATACTACAAAATATATATACATATGTTTAGCTAGGAATATTTTATCACTTACAATTTGATGTTCGCACTTCTCTAGGTATTGTTACTAATTATTGAAAATTAATTATTTTAACAAACTTGCAATTTGTTTGTGCTTGCAATAAGCTTTTTATGTTGATAACTAAAATTTAATAGCTCAGTAAATATTGGCATTATATGAGCTTTTAAGAACAAGTAATAACGTATGTGCAACTTGAGTAATTTAGTTTTGTAACACTTTATTTACAAAACACTCATATTCATCCCAACTTCAATAAATTATTTTAATAAAATATTTCCATTATGACAATTATGAAGGTAGGTAGCATCATTGACTGTCATTAAACTGACTCAAATGGGTCAAATGGCTAGCAAAAAAATATAAAACCACATACCTTACCGACGTATAATTTTTCCACTGGAATATATGTACTTATGACAAAATAAACTGATATCTTGATATTGATATTGAGCAAAACATTTATGACCGAGCCGGAAAGTGGTAACTATTATGAAGGCCAACAAGTTCACAAGACCTTTCGTCTACTGCATCTTAGTAAGGTTTTTGAAATGCTTTAAAGAGGCTGCAACCCGTATTTTTATGGATATTAAAATATTTACCAGAGCCTTGATGTAGAGGAAATCGGAATCTCCAAATGTGATTCAGTATAAGAATACCGTAAGCTCCTACACATATTCAAGAACACTTAGGTAATACGCTTACACGAATAGATGACTAAGTTGACCGAGGGCTCACTTGCTTCAAACATTTTCAAAAATTCCAAAATAAATTCAGTTCAAGTTATACTAAAATTAAAATTATATTGCAGGAAGAGTAACTGAACTCTTGTAGGAAGACAAAAAATAAGGAAATACAAAAAAGATTATAAAAGGAAAAAGTCCAACACTCAGGAGACCGATAAACATAACACAAGCCCACACAGCATCGAAGTCTGACATAGCTACCAAATGAAGAAGATTGTAAATAATGTTAGGTCACATCAAACCATAAATTTTCTATATGCATAATGCAGCAACTTGGAATATTTTAAGAATTGAGTTTGAAGAATATTTAAAAATGCAAAGATGAAACCAGATTTTTAGCATTTGTCTTTTATTTTTAAATACCAAGCGCAACATGCCGAACCTTACCTGATATAAATCTAGCCTGGTCGAGCCTAACCTAACTCCCAGCTAACTTAATATAAGCTGAACTAATATAAACCTCACTAAACTAACTTCATCTGCTCTTACTTAACTTCACCTGTAGTTCGATTCACTAACTTATTTTAGCGATAATCGCATCGTTTAGAAACAATAATAAATTACCGACTTTTCTATGCAGTAACACTTTTAAACCATATGTGTTGTTGTTAACTAAACGACGATAATTTTTGTGGTGTTATTGAATCGACAACAGTCAGCTGTTCAGTTAAAGCACATGCTCTTTTAGCAGAACTCAAGTAATTATTTTACAGCGTTATACACACATGTATGTATAAACTTTTAGCTATAAATAACAATATTGCTATTATTTAAATGTTCAATTCAACCTTTATTTCTCAAAATTAAAGAAATTTATGAAAATATGTTTGTGTACAAGTACAAATTCATTTATTTATTTTCTATTCCTCTTTGTGCTTTTCGTTAATTTTAACAGAGCTGCCACATGATATCCAATTTTAACGAAGTTGTTAACAAGAAGTTAGTAAATAGCATAATCGTTAAATGCAAATAATTGTAGAGAAAAATAACATTTGTCTATTTGTTAAAAGTTAGTGAATTTCACTACTGACCTCTAAACTAATATAAGCTCGTCTAATCTTACTTATCTTAACACCTCATCTAGCCTAACCTAGCCATACCTGATTTAACTGAATTTAATATCACCGTATCTTACCTCTCCTGATTTAAACCAACTCAAGCTCACCTACACTAGCTTAAACTCAGCCGAGCTAACCTGAACTAAACTAAACTTACCTCACTTGATCTAATCCAACTTCATATTATCTCATCTGATATTATCCTAACTTTATTTAACTCAACCTAACGTCAGCTGAAATAACTTAAGCCAAGCTAACCTCAAATGACCGAGTCTTACCTCACCCCTACGTCTAACCTCACCTGATCAACACTAAACTAACATTACTTCACCTAATCCAACCTCATTATAATCTAAAATAACCTCAGCTGACATCACTTTATTCTACTTGACTTAAAACTAACCTTACTTTACCTGCTCTAAAGAAAGCTCAACTGATCTGACCTAACCTGAGTTATGCAATGTGACTATTATACCTATTCAAAAGTTTATATAACAAAGAACTGATGTACCATGTCATTATCACATATGACCAAGTTATATTAATATTTCTTTGTGTTCTGAACATCCAATTTTATTACTGTTTCTGAAATTTTACACTCTACTTAATCGGTGCCACATACATGTACAAATACAAATTGTTCAACATTCAATCTTTAAATAAATTGTTGAAAACTTTGTATGCTGCCATTAAACCGATTCTTATGAAACTTTCCATTTACACTTGACTCCTGCAGCAATACAATTTTTAGTTTGGATAAGTGGTAAGTAATCCTTATTAAGTAATATTAATTTCTACCGTTTCTAATATTAGAATTAGACGTCTTCTTTAATGTAACTTAAAGTTTACAAAACTATAGCGAAAAATTAACAAGTTGATTTCAGTGAAAATGTAACTAAGTTGTTTGTAGCTGGCTCCCTTATTTTAATAAGTATACAGACTTGCGACTTAGATGCCAGCACAGGGTTACTCACTTAATATTTTAAAAACCGCTGGTATGGTATAGCTGTCAGTTATCTGTCATCTGAAGTGTCATTTATTTAGTGAAAGGTTTGCCATTTACAGATAAAGATCTTTTGACAACCAAAGAACACGAAAAAATTTAAAACTTCTACGAAAGTGGTGGTTTAAACGTGGCTCCGACTGCTTTTGACCTGCAATATAAGGTAATTAAGTGGACAATGTGTAGTTTTAGTAATAAGCTGCCACGAGTCACACAACATGAGCGATTTTAGCTTTATTGCATCGCCAGGTTTTGGCGATGTCAATTGACCGCCAAGATCAGGCCATTTGACGCCATTAAACTTTTTTGAGCATACTCCAACGACTGTATCTACGTTGATAATTAGGGGAATTAGACTTAGCATTATGGGTTGGAGCATTTGATAATCCACATTCAGCAAGGTATTGCCGTCCACAATGTGCGAAAAAGTAGTTGAGAAATACCTCAAAAGAATGGTGGCGTTGGCTGAAGTAGTTAGTACGTTGACTACAAAAGCGAAAGTTCTGGGTTCGAGCCTGGTCTCCTACAGTCATTAAATAAAAACACCACGCATTTTTCTGATGTGTATTAGTGTCCTTTGTGTCAGTTGTTGTGGGGAAAGTTCTAGTGATGCAGGCATAAGGCACTGGTCACTGAACTATACCCATCTCAGCAGATACTACTAATCCTAATGTAACATCAGAGCACCCTCCTTCGTTGTGTAGCAGAATTATCGGCGAAGTAATTTAACCAATAAAATGGCTACTAAACACAGCAGTAGCAGTGTTGCAGTTCCAGAAGGCACTGCAACACTACATTATTAAAAAGCGTACAAAAAACCAGATTTGTAAAAGAATGAAGCTTTGCTCTATCTTTTCCTTCATCTTCATACTTCACTATCCCTTCCCTATCACCCTCTCTCACTATCTCCTCTTCAACTCACAGGATCACAAAGGGATTATTGCATTGGACCCAAGTGAGCTGGACTCTAAATTTCACCCTTCCTTACCAGCAGCCTACTAACCTAACCTAACCTACCTCAAAAGGATCGACTACTCCCACCACTATAGTTTGTTATTTAAATCACATTGTTTTACGTACGTTGTGGCAAGTTCCAAGCATTATAATCAAATAAATAAAAGTTTCATCGAAATCATATCTCTGTGTGTGTTTTATTTAACTTTACTTTTGAATTCGAAAAATGGATAACATTGTGAATTTTTAAGCCAAGAAGTAAATTTTCGCAGAATTTCCTCAATCACATTTTACCTCAATCAATTATTTTTTTCCTAGCTGCATTTAATTAATGAAAAAAGCGTTGTTGGGTAAAAGGAAAAAATTAATATTACGGACGAATAATAAAATTCTTAATTCCGATGAAATATTTCTCTAAATATACAAGTTTTCTTACTGAAAAAAATACATGAAAATTTGAAAACAATTTTTGTAAATATCAGCCATTGCATTTGAAATTAAAAAAAGGAATTATTTACTGAATACGGACTAACAAAATTATTGTTGAAACCAGCAACTTATTTGACTAAAAAAGATATTTAGGGAGTTCACAATAGCGTTTTAAATTATGTCTTAATATTGCAACGTTTCAATTTTAATACTTTAAATTGAAGGGCAAGTTTGTTGTTTTTATTTGTGTGTAAATCAAATTTATTACCAGCTGGCAAATTTAAAAGTATAAATTGCATGTCATTTTCAATTTGGTAAAATGGTTATGTTAAAACAAACAAGTTAAAACTGTGAACACAGCTGCAATTAATGAAAAAATATTTGTATTTTTCGCTGCCTTCAGGCATTTTTCAGAACAAAAGTTGTTTTGATAAATTTCTCCAAAAATAATGTTTAATTTAAAAAAATTTTTGTTATTTTACTAATACTGTAATTTATATCGTTGCCTGCTAATAGTGAAAATTATAAGATGGCACAATGTTGCCACATTAAAATTTTCATATTGTCATTGTGAATTCTTTAATAAAATGACAAAAAAAAAACTTATTTTGAGAGCAAATAAAAACTCAAAACTAAAACTCAAAATTAAATATTTATTAATAAAAACAAACTTTTTATTAAATTAAAATATTAGTTGGAATTAAATGCTGGTCTGAAAATTAAATTTGAACATTTGAACAATCGCCTATTTCTATTATTTAAATTTCCACATGTTGCAAAAAGTATGTTAATGATTTATTTAACGAGTAGATTGTCAGCATAATGGCTTCACACGAAAAAGCACATAATATTTTATTTACAACATTTTGCCGTGAACAATTTTTGTCAAGCGTGACA